>JAZHRO010000024.1:217930000-219180000 GCA_037157565.1 Thalassia testudinum
CGACTTGCAGTCGATATGGGTGCGGGCTGTGACCAGGAAAGGTCAACCAAGGATGATCGAATAATCAGAAAGTAGCTAGGAACTTCCTTATCTAAAATAAGAAAGTCAACAGGAAAACAGAGACTGTTGACCCTAACCACCATGTTTTCCACCACACCCTTTGGGATTTTGATAGAACGATCTGCCAACTGTAACGTGACAAGGGTGGATTTCAGATTTCCCAAGGAAAATTTTTCGAGCATGATGGTCGGTATAAGATTGATGGAAGATCCTAGATCAAGCAGGGCACGGTTAAAATTGCAGCCTTGGATGCTACAGGAAATAAGCAGTGTGCCCAAATCTTTCTGCTTCGGTGGTAGATTTGACAATATAGCACAACTCTCATGAGGCGAGAGAACCATCGAATTCTTAGTTTCCTTTGACTGTCGCCTGGGTGTTGTGTGGTCTTTGAAAAATCGGGCGACAGTAGGTATGTGGTCAATAGCCTTGAGTAGGGGTACCTTGATTTCTACATCCCTGAACAAATTACGTAGGTTATCAAAGGCCTGCGTATCTTTCTTCTTGCCTTTTGGCTCCCTTAGTAGAGGCTCAGGGAATGGGACTGATTCTGGCACCAATTTGGGTGTATCGTCCTCTCGCGAATGTGGTGCGCATCCCGAATGAGAAGGCGATGAAGAAGATTAGCCAGGATTAGGTTAAGGCGGATCTATGGTTTGCTTACCGCTCCTCGTAGTGATAGCATTAGACGATGCAGCTTTAGTGGGATCATATGGCGGAGGAGGGTTCGCAATAGGGACATAAGAGTGCGGTGCTACAGCGGGATTAGCCTGAAATCCCGGTGGAATACTCGGGGCTTGCAGAATTTGATGTACCTGCCCCAGAGGAGGTCATACCGTGGTTGAGGACCACTGGGTACGAAATTTCGTGGGTTTGGAATAGGTTGGGCGGGAAGAGTGCCCTGAGATCGAGTCACCATGCGTAGTTGACTGATCTCATCATTCTGCTGCGCCAGTTGGTGCTGAAGAGAGGTCATGTTCTCTTCATGGTGCTTTGACATTTCCATCATCATTCACATCAATTTATCAAGAGGACTTGATGCGTGTTCTGCTTGCAATACGCAAGGACCCGATGGCGGATTTTCCATAGGATTAGACTGGGCCCTTGGGATGACGGGTACAGATGGTCGCATAGGTCCATTAACGGGGTTTTGGCGCTATAGGTTGTTGGACCATGCAAAGTTTGGATGATTTCGCCACCCTGGGTTATAAGTAGCAGAGAACGGATTATTCCCCAGGGTGCAAGCATCTTCTATGCCAGAAGACGCGCCCGCGTGTAAATACGCATCCGAGCACGCAGAGGCTTCGTCCTCCGTGTCAAAATACTGGCTTGCAGAAGCCAGTTCCACATGACTTACCGAGTCACTCGGTGCGACACTCGGTAAGGAAGGTCTTACAGCATTTCTCAGGATTAGCCTAGTGTTGGAAGAATTAGGATTGTGACAAAGTGATAAGGTAGGGGTGTTTGCCATAGAACGGGCGGGGTTGGCTAGAAGCTCCTCCAGCTTCTTGTGCACGATGGAGACTTCATCCAATTTTTGTGCGATAAGGCTGAGATCAGTGGATGAATGGGAGGGTCCCGTGTCAACTTTGTGGACATTTCGTGGCAGGCTGGTACGATTAAAGGGGACAATGGAAGCATTGTTCATTGAGCTTTCACTCATATTTTCAAATAATTCGAATGCTCCATTCTCATCATTATTCTTGAAATTCCCTCTGCAGGAAGCGTCTGCAATCTGCTTCAAAGTCTCATTTAGCCCATAGTAGAAAATCTGGGCTATATGCCAGTTAGGCAGACCATGGTGCGGACACTTCTTGAGGAGGTCATTATATCTCTCCCATGCCTCAAGAAATTGTTCGCCGTTTTGTTGCATAAAAGAGGTGATAGCACAGCGAAGCGCATTGGTTCGCCCGATTGGGAAGAACTTCTTGAGAAACGCTGTTCGCATCTCTTCCCAAGAGTGGATGGATCTCCCAAGGGTGCATAACCACTGTAACGCTTTATCCCGCAATGAAAATGGGAACATTTCATGAGGACTATAGGTAACCCGATATTTCTTGGTTTAACTATTTCAGCCAATCAAGTTAGGTCTTCCAAGTGGAGAAAAGGATCTTCACTTGCAAGACCATGGAAGTGAAAATTTATCAGGCCAATTATGTTCGATTTTAGTTCAAAGTCGCCCCTGCCCATGTGGACCCAAATTTGTCCTATGGTCTCTGTAGCAGTGGGATTCTGATAAGAGCTAAGAGACCTAGGCTCCTCCCATTTGGGAGGGTTCTGCATTTCCTCCAATGTTTCCCTAATGGCTTCCATTTGCTCATTATACATTTCAATTTGGGCTTGGAGGCAGGTTATGGGATCTAAGGCTCCACCACTTGGTGGGTTTTGAGGGCGGTTTCCTCCCTCGGGATTTGGGGGTGGGCGTGCAGCCATGTTTGTAGAGGAGGACGATTCGGCTTCTTTTCTAAATTTATTAGGCAATTCAAACAGTTCAGGGTTTTGTGACCTCCACCCAAACATGCACTACCGTAGGAAGAATTGGAGGGGATACGAAGAGAAAAGAGATGACAAATCAATACAATCGAATTCCTAACCTCTACAGTGTGCCCTTAGAACTAAAGATCTAAGTTACCTACTATCACGAACTACGGAACCGAATACGAGCACCGCGAAACCACCGAGCCAGATTGAAAGGCCGTTCGCCCCAGTCTTAGACAGCCGATAGCACACGGGAACCCTCACCAGCACGTAGATGCTACACGCAGGTAGTTAGACCTCCAATCCTTAATAAGGGTCAAGTTACTACAAATTTTAGTTAGAGGCTTAGGATCAAGTGCTTCTGGAATGTGAAGGGCATTATTTACGGGTAATGCCCAAGTGATTGATTTTCAGAGTGTGTAAAATAAGCATGCAATGGGGAAATCTCCCTGAATTGAAGTTTTAATTGGTGAATGGTTTTTAGAGTTCAGCCTTAAGTAGTATGGATTTTAGGATTTCGCTGAAATATCAATTCAACCAATCTTCGGGTTTTGAAAGAATACAAGTTTTCTTTTTCTCTCTAAGCCCAACAAACCTTTTTCACTGTCAATTGGTTAATGCATGCTAAAATGCAATGGGCTACCCTAAATGGAGATTTCTATGTGTGGATGCACGAATCAGTTTTAGATTTGTGTGAAAGGGAGCCAAAGCACTTCAATTCAAGTACTCCCAATCACCAAAAAGATGTCCACACACAAGGCTCAACCAAAAGATAAGGAAAATCAAATTGTTGGGGTTGAAGTATTCGGGATCGAATCTTAGGCAAGTTGAAAAGTCATGGTGGGGTTGGAATCAACTCAATTCCAAGTCTCCCCACCAAAAATGTGATCCCGAATTTGCAGATAAGTGAGGCAAAGAGGGGTGCAATCAATCTTTTTATGTTTGCCTCAAAGAATACTTCACACGGCGAAAAATTCAAGAATCAAGATTCTTGGATTTTCGCTATGCGAAGTAAGGCGGGAAATCCCAGGGCGGTGGGAGTAAAGGCAATCAATCAAACAAGTGAATTTTAATCCACTTGCCCCAAGAGATCCCAAGAAGTTTTTCTAGTTTTTTAGTTTTTAGTTTTTTTTTTATTAAGGTGACAAGTTAACCTAGGTTGTTAAGAAAGAAAGACCTACTTGTTCAGCCACGTGTGCGAAGCTCCAGTGCGGTGTCGGCGTCTTCACGCTCTCGTTCCCTCCTTGGATCTGCCCACGTCTCTAACTTCATCTGCCTGCCTTCTCCTTGCAATAGGTTTACCTGCACACCAAAAACAGAGACAGCCGTGAAGAGAGAGCAGAAAAATGAAAGCAATGGGATAGAAACTTACTTGAAGGTGCACTTCCCCGGTAACGGCGCCAGAAAGATTGTGGTGTAGACTCAGTTAGGTTGTGTTAATATGGTGATTTTATCGTTGAAATGTGTATAGTGGTTAACCTAAATCGAGCCTAACCATCTCTTTACAAAATATATTTTTTTACCTGGCTTACTTAATTTTATCTTGGTCACTTTTAGGCTCAGGGTTGAATTTAGGGAAGTGGGGTTAGAAGTCAAGTTTCTACGCCTTTCCTACAATGAATCTCTTCCATTCATTTATTGTGTTTTTGGTGCTTTTCTATTTAGATTTTTTTCTGATAATTCTTATCCTTGAGGCACACCCTCAAAATTAGGTTCTTGGCTTTGAGCCAAATTAGGGTTCCAAAACGGGTCTTGCTATTCATAAGATGGAGTACCTGCAAGTCAAGGATTATCTTTTCTCTTTTATATATATTTTTTTATCTTTTTACTAGCAGGAAAGCGAAATAGAAATAAATTAAATATAGAATATATATATAGGTATATATTATATATGTACAAAGGGGTGGGGGTGGAGGTAGAGATGGAGTGTAGCATGGTGTCGAGTCAGTCGTCGTCTAGAAATATGCAACCAATAGGACGAGGTGCTGCGTGGAGTGTAAGCTGGATGGCGGAAGATGTGTTTGACCACGCCTTTTGTACACGTGTATCGGGGAATATCAGCAACTGGTGCAGATATTCCCGCAATACCACGTATGGTAGGTAATGTGAAAAAATATATATATATGTATATATGTAAATATATCTATATATATATATATATGGTTATAGATATATAGGTATATATGTAGTTATATGTGTATATATATGTATAAATGTATATATATATGTGTGTGTATGTATATAGTAATATATGTATATATAGATATATGTAGATAGATATGTGTATATATATATATATATAGGTATATATAGTTATATAGATATATATGTATATATGTATGTATATTTGTTTATATACATATATGTATAAGTAGGTGTGTATATATGTATATATATATATATATATGTATCTATACTTATACTTAGTTATATAGGTAATAATATATATATAGATATATGTATATATATATATATATGTATATAAATATATGTATATATGTAAGTATATATGTGTGTATATATATATATATATATATATATATATATATAAGTATATATATATGTATATATATAAGTATATATATATATGTATGTATGTATATAGACTAATACATAGTTATACAAGTACTAATGTATGTATAGATATATGTATATATAAATATATATATATATATGTATAAGTAGAGTATAGGTGTGTGCGTGTGTATGAGTGTGTGTGTGTGTGTAAGTGTCAGCAGAGAGAGAGGGAGAGAGTGCCGTGAGAGAGAGAGAGAGAGTGAAAGAGTGCCTGCAGAGGAAGGAAAGGCAAGTTAAGACGTCTGCAACAGTGGAGCGTCGTTTGGTGTCCACGTGCGCACGGAGTCACGTAGGTGCGCAGAGAGGTGCACACACGTAGGCGAGTGGGCGCGGAGGAAGGAACACAGTGCACCGCGCTACGCAAAGGGGCTGGAGCGGGCAGGTGCAGGCGCACGCAGGTGAAGACGTGGGCGGGAGCGAGCGCTAGCAGAGGACAGCATGCAGACACGCGGGCGGGCACTGGAGCGGGACGCAGGGCGAGACGCGTGCGCGGGCAAAGGCCGGTTGCGACGCGCCGAGTGACCGGATAAGTGAGAAACTTACCGGTCACCCCACTGTAGCCACAGTGTTCCGCTGAAACGCGTGAATAGTGGCTACAGTGGCCAGGCGAGCCGCACAACCGCTTGCTGTAGGTGCAGTGAGTGTGAACGGCTTGCGGCTAGCACGCGCGTGGAAGAGGAATGCGCCAGCTGGTTGCGTGCAGAAAGAGCATGGCAAGGCGCACAGAGAGGGAGGCAAGGGCGCCTGCAGGCATGTGCGATGGCCTGCGTGCGCTGCTGCCGCCTTGCTGCTACTACTGTGGAGCTCAGCCGGCTGCTGCAGGGGCGTGCGGTGGCCGGTTGAGCTTCACAGGTTGAAGCTTTGTGGTAATGGCTGAAGGGCTTCAAACGAAGAAACAGGAAAAGAACCACCACGCCCACCGGCTCTTTGATGAGCTGGGCAGTGGTGGACTCACGGTGGTGGTTGTGCACCATCGTGAGGTACTCCTGCCCGTAGAGTGTCTCCTCAGAGGAGGAGGGCCTGCGTATGGAGGGAGAGGGGAGGAGGTGGTGGCCTGGAGAAGAAGCTGCATTGGGTTTTTCTTGTGGGGACCAAGCTCCCCTTTGCAAGAAGGCAGCCGTGCCCTTATAAAGAAGAAAGAGGCATGCACAGCCATGCCCTGGCTGTGCATGGCTCAGCACGACCGGCAAGGAGATCATGTGCATGCGGCTGCAAGGCTGGCAGGGAGAGGGGGAGCAGGACATGGCGTGAAGAAGAAGAGGTTGTTCCATGCAGCTGCAGGAAGAGTTTCAAAGTCAAATAAATTTAAAATAAAAAGATGGTGAATTTTGCAAAGCAGCACTTGAGGAAAAATGTAATTTCATGGCAAATTTATTCACTCTCCTCTCCTCTTAATTAAATGCATGCATGCATGTATTTTTACAAATGCGATTAAGGAAACCTAATATGCACTGGTAATGCTAGGAAATAGCACAAGACGGCACAATTGCATGTTTTTTTTGCGGTGCAATCATAGGGTTAAGTTAACTTAACATTTTAGAGTTTTAATTCTTTTTAACTGGTTCAATCTAGGTCATTCACTGGGAGGCATAACTTATCTTAATTCACCATTAATTCCTAAACATAAATTACTAATTACTTAATTAATCAGAATTATAGTTAATTTATTTTAAGTACATGAATCTTGCATAAAAGATATTCACTTAAAAGCATGCAACATTCTACTAAGAAAGAAGATATTTAAACATGTGATTTTTTCATTAAAAATCAAGTAAACATGTTTATTACACCCATTGCAACTAATTATAAAAGATTAAGGCAAGAAAAAGTTATAGAAATAAATACAAATGCCTTAATACATCGATTAAGCTCAAAACATTAAAAGGAAACATTATTACATTGAAAACACAAAAGTAAGAATTAAAAAAAAAATCACAAGTCTCCTTTCTTCTTCTCTTTAGCCCTTTCCTCTTCTTTTAATCTCTATCGTAATTCTTCTCTTATTCTTCTTCTTCTCTTCGTCTAAACCCTCTCTGTTCTCTTTTCTTTAACTCTCTCATTTTATTCCCTTAATTCTTTCTTCTTTACTGTGCTTCCTATATTTCCTATACTATGCACAATGCAATCCACACTTAGCCGATTTCTCTTGATCCTCAACCCATGTTTTTTTAACTCTCATTCCAAAAATTTGGTTAATCGGTGACCCATCCTTTCGAGGATACACAGTGCCCACAAGGGGTAGGACTAGACCCTACTCAGCCGAACCTAGTTCAATTATTTGGTGGTCGCATTTTTATCTCAATGCACTATCTCGGTCTCCCAGGCCCACATCCACATCCACGCCCACTCCCGGGCCCATGCACATAGGCATGCGCCTGTGCACGCACGCACACATCTGCATAGGCACGTGCACATGCACATGCACACGCCCGCACGCAAGCAAGTTTCTCTTTGTGCCCAGTGCTGATGACCGAAACGTCGTCGGCACAAAATCATAATATACTAGTGCGACGCTTCACAAATAACCGATGTGGGACTATCATTGTCCATTCCAGGCCGAACTTCGTCTGATGATTCCGATCGACACACTGGGTGATTTCAGTCGAGCAAAGGCTCGATTGAGATCCCTTTGGATGATCTACATGTATGTAACACCAATTTGGTGTTCAATTCAGATCTAACCCTTCGATTTGAAGGGAGAAGGTGGAAGGTTTTAATGGCCAATATGGTCTACAGAGAGGAAACTCAGGTTAATTGACCTGCAGAGGCTATATAGCTCTCAACTGAAGGCCTATGTGCCTTTCGTGAATTATTTCGCATCAAATGAGTAGAGACAAGAAGGTCTGAGATCTTCAGTGAAGAAGATGAAGCTTCTGATCTTCGTTTAAGAGCTTCAGAGCTCCATTTTGAGCTCTGAACAGCTCAACAGAGAGTTAAAACCCAGAGGTAACAGATCAAATAATTTCTGAAGGTTTCAAGATCCTAATTGAATAGGTTTGGCATTCAAATTTCATCAATAATGCACTGGAAATAGTTTGGGTTAAAAAATGACCCAAACTAGATAGTGAAAAGATTAAACCTAAATCCTCAATAAAACAACTTAAAATTTATTCTAATAACCTCAGAATCACCCTGACATCAGATTCAACTCATTAATCATCGACTTTACTCAAGAATTTTCTAAATTAGGCTTGAGTTTGACCGTAAAGCTTCATAAATTGACTTTCTGAATTAGAGCTTCTTTCACCTAGTTAAGACCCTAGATTAGCTCTATTTATCTTCAGGAATTGATTCAGAGTCTTCAAAAGTAATTTCAGTCAGAAATTCTAGGGTTTAAGACTCATTGCCTGAGATCCTAATTGAGTTTGTTCGGCAGAGCAAACTACAGATTCTCTGAGTAAACAATTAATAGGATTAAATTCATCATGCTTTACTCAAGCTTTCAGACCTCTTAGATTGGATTCAATCCTAATGAAGGTGTCTCTCCAACTCTACCGGAGTCTGAGAAGACACAAGCCTAAGATGAGATCCAAGCATCAAAATATCAAATTAATGATCGATACAAAATCCTTAACTCATTAGTAATCAATCTAGAGCTCTGCATAGAGTTCTATGGTCTGAAGACAAATTTTGACTCGCCAAAGCTCCGGTGAGTCCAGAATTGACATTTTGGAGTTCAAAACTCCATGAAACTACTCAGAAATAACCTAAAAAGTCTCTTGAGGTTGTAAGGAACCTCAAGAGCTTGGCAATTGACTTAATTAAAAATTAAATCAGAAGATAGGCTTCGAATTTAAAGAAATTGCAATTTGACTTCACTGGAACTCAGATTGACTCCTCTCACTCAATTGAGTGAGGAGATTTGCTCATTAAGATACAACGATGATCTAGATGTGATTAATTAGGTGTTTCAACTCTCTTGAGCTCATCATGGACAGTGAACTCAAGAGTTGAGATGAATTTAGGTGTTTTATGAATAGGTGATTAATTCTTTAATTAACACTTCGAACGGGGCACTTAAGTGGTGTATAGGTGATGGAGGGCCTCGATAACTCGATTTTCACTTTCGAATAATGTGAATAAGATGATTTATCATTTTAGTAACAAAGTGGTGGAAAACCGCTTAACAAAACAGTTAAAATTAAAATTAAGCCACTTGCAAGGGAGCAGGTTGTGTCCATAGGGAGGCAATGACTTATTTAAACTCGCAATTAGGTAGAAATCAAGTTCGCTGAAATATTTGTCAAATCAAACAACGCCTTTGTAGCTCTGAATGTAAACCTTAAATTTATGGAGAAGTCAAGGGGTGTTAATGTAATTTTTATGTAAGAAAATTAGCCATGTGCAAGGATATGCCATGTACTTTTCACTTGCATGTATACTAAAATGTAATTCAAAATTAAATACAATGCACATAGAGATGAATAAGAAGGCTTAACCATTCTCTAGAAGCATAAGCATGAAGGCATAAATTCACCACAATTTAATTAGCCAAATAAATCAAGAAAATGAATGTGGCAATGGCAATTCCTATAAATAGAAATGCAAGTAGAAACAGAGGATTATACCTCTCTACTCCTCGCACACGGGTGAGAGGCTTATTCGAGCAGCTACTCCTACAAGAGGTCGGCTGAAGCGAGGCCTTCACGGCAGTGGCGGTGGCACATCGTGGGATGGCTTGGGCCGGCTGGATGGGGGAGAGAAGCGGTGGCGGTGGAGGCGGTTGCTGCTGCTCTTGCGCACGCTGCATCTGGAGGTGCGAGCGACGGGTGCTGCAGGCAGCGGCGCGGCAAGGTGCAGGCGCATGCAGGGAGGTGCGTGCAGGTTGAAGTGGGTACGACTGCTGCGGGCAACAGGGCTGAGGCGCACTGGCTGGAGGTGTGGGTAGCGACTGAGGCACAGGGGGAAGAAGGTGCGTTACGGCTGGAAGTGGGTGCATGCACCTGCTGCAGTGGAGATGCAAAGCGTGCGGGTGTGTGCTGCAGGAAGGTGCGCGGGCATAGGTGTAGCGCGCTCTGCGCGCACTGCTGGAGGTGAGGGCCGCTAGCTGGAGTTGCTCTGTACGTGCAGGCGAGGTGGCAGAGGTGCAGCGCGCTCTGCACGTGTGGGTAGAAGGCATGCGGGCTGAGCTTCGAGCGCGTGGTGCGTGCTGCAGGAGGTGTGTGGCACGTGTAGGGTGGTTGTGGAGGGCTACTACGGGTGTTCTGGATTTGCTGCAAGGGGCGTGCACGGTCCTGCTGCTGCGAGAATGGCATGGTTTTTGGGTTCTTTTTGGTGGAGTGGAGGAAAAATAGAGAATGGGGAAGAAGATGGAGGTGGATGCTGGTGATGATTGATGACGGTGGTTGCGTGGCCTTCAGGCACACGCTCGCAGTGAGTTGCACAAGCCATTGATGGCGTGGCGGTCTATCACCCCGCCTGCCTTCGGTGGAGTGGTCTTATGCTCACGGTGGGAGGACGGTGGTGTGGAATGTAGTAGCTCTAGGCTCTACACAATGGTGGTCAGAATGGTGGTGGCCTCCCTTTTGCATGGGCATCTCCTCCTTCCTTTGTAGCTGAATTTGAAATCCAAAGAGCTGGCTCAGATGCTCTTCATGGCAAATGAATGCTTGCAGCTATGCGTGAACGGTTGTACGAGGAGAAGAAGCAGTCGTTACCTATGGAGGAAGGGAATAAGAAAATAATAAAATATTATAGTTATTTATGTATAAACCCTTAACTTCTATGTTAAATTAAAATAATGCAAGGAATTCACCTAATTGATTAGCTAATCAAATGCATGCAATTCTAAGTTAATTCTAAATGCATGCAATGAAGGAATTACGTAATTAAGCTAAAAATATGAATTAATTTATTTACATCCTAATGTGTGCTATCTAAATGCTAAAATTAACTTAATGTCTAGACACTTAAATACTGAAATAGCCCACAAATATGGGCTAGTCAAATACCTCCATGCCTAGTTTTTGCTAGTCCCTAGTAAATCCAAGCAATAACCTAGCACTCCAAGTAGACTAGCCAACCCAATAAGTCTTCCTTTAGAAACATGTTAAGTTCAGACTTTAGACCTAAGGTTCCCAAGTAGTTGCTAAGTTACAGACTAGGTCGGCTAAGGATGAGTTGCAAGCACAGGTTTCCCTAATTTCTAGCTCTACCCTAGGATTTATTGATCCCTGAGATTAAAGCATCCGTGCATGTGCATTGGTCTAAGTCATTTGAGGTTGGTATGATTGCCAACCTAGAGTGGAAAAAGGATTATTTTTTAATATATATTTTTGTTTGATTCCTCTAAGTCTAACCTTGGATCAGCCATCAACACGATCTGTGTCGGATTCATTGTCCCCATCACCATACCTCGAAGGGTGCATGGCTTTCGATGCTTCGAGATAGCACTGCTCATAGCAACCCCAAGAACTCTTGGCAATCGACACTTCGAGATAGTATCGCCCATGGATTTCTTAAGCGAATTCAGGCCTATGGCAATTAGCACTTCGAGATAGGGCCGCCCATGGTACCTGAACAGCACAATGTGCTTACATGCCCCCAATAAGATGGATATCTTAAGAGACAAGCAGTGAGGAGGTAACATGTTATCATCTCATCCTCAAGGTGAGTATATACTCCACCTCTCCTGCGGTAGGAACTCTTCCAGTCAAATTGTGTTTTCAAGCCTCTCCTAAGTCAAAACTAAGAGAGCCAAATTTCTTTTAAGAAAGAAATTAAGGTGATCACTTACTTACACAAGACCAAGTGTGTGAAATTTGGATGCTTGGGTTACAAGGACTCCTAAACCAAAAGGTAGAACAAGACTCCAGGTACTTAACTCAATCCCTAGCTTTCCTTCCTCATCCTTTTGAGGAATGGTCCACAACTTAACTCCTACTTAAGTTTTTAAGTCCACAAAGGACCCTAAAGGTCTAAAGCTAATAACTCAGCTTCTAAAGTTCAACCCTAGAATCAACTTAGTCTAACCTAGAGTTCTGATTTGCTTAAGAATGCAAGGCCCAGCTAGTTAAGCTCAATAATTACAAAATATTTTTCTCTTTGTTCTCTTTTCTTTTTTCTTTTTTCTTTTTTCGTTTTAATGCAAATGTATGCAATGCTGAATGCTTTACTAAATGCATGAATGCACGATGTATAAATGCTATGTATATCCCCAAGTACACCCCCCCATGCCTAAAATCTGCAATGTCCCCATTGCAAAGAAGGATATTACCTAGGTCAAAGATGAGCTACCATTAATTTGCTAGCAGCCGAGTAGCCAAAGAACCCACAAATCAGGTTCGAGTATCACAGAAATAGGCCCTAAAAGTGAGCAAAGTAATGCTAGCCTAGAAAATAGATAACCTACGATGTTGGCGAGCTGATGATGAATCCCAATAGCAAATGCTCGCCCAACTAAGACAGGAATGAAATATTCCCAGGTCACCAGAGGGGGTTCTAAAGGATAAATTGGAATAGCAACCTTTAAATGGGTAGGAGAAGGATGACAAGGATCCTCCAACAGAGATGGGGAAGGAATGGTGTAGAGATAAACCCCCAGGGTAATGGACTGACTAAAGAAATCATCAATCCATACTCGATACTCCATTAAAGGAAATATTGGTCTGTTATGCCCCCTGGTCAGAACAAAAGTGAGCATATCTCTAAGCCAAGGATCGTCTAGGGTGTCCAAGTTTCGAGGTTACGGGATGGCCATAAGATCTAGGTTGGGTTTAATCGGCTCAGTGTCCATCCCTAACAATCTTTCCAAATCCTTAATTGCATCCCTAGAATTCCTTGCACTATCACAAGTATCTTCCTGCACTTCATCAGGAGTCAAAATTTCACCTTCAGACATAAGCAAATTAGAGGGTGACTTCAAATCAAATGAAGGCAGGTTTGAAGCAACAGATCTAGGGAATATCCTATCAATGTCATCCCTGGGTTCTTGTTCTTTACTCAAATCTTCCCCGGAGTCTATATGTGAATCCACATAAATCTTAGAAGTTGCTTCCAAATTTTCCATCATTTCATCATGAGGAGAAATATCATCGATGGGTGTGCTAAGGAAACTTAATTTGGTCAAATTTGTGACATCCTCAGGGGCTAATTCTTCAAATAAGACATAATCATCCTTAGTGTCACTCCAAATCTTGAATGTAGGTTCCTTATATAATTCATCTTTCTCCTCATCATATGATTCATCATATACCCGAGGTCTAGAATCATTTAATATCTTAGTAGATCCCCTAGGGAACTCTATATGGGGTAAATGGTTTACACCGGTAACATCGAACTCCTCAGATAGGTCAATTTCTTCAAGGTTAGGTTCCCTAAGGGTGGGCTTGAGTTCCATCTCGTGATCAGAAGGGAGGGCAGGATTAATAACTTTACTTTGTCCCACTTCATCAAATGTCATGAAAATACTATCATCTAGGTCGAGGTCTTCCAATGGTACCATCATTCCCTTCTTTTGATCCAATATAATTCAGGTGGATACTCAACCTTATCATCATCTTCCTCGGGTTGCCACCTTTCTTCATCCAATGCATAGCTACTTTCATATGTATCTTCCTCCCACTTAAGGCGTGGACCTCTCAAGGAAGTGTCATCTAACGGGGAGGTTTCAAAATCGATCCTCGAAAAGTAGCTATTCTCCCTTACATAATCCCCAAAATTTCCCTCCAACTTAAAGTGTAGCTCTCCCATGGGAGATTCATCTAGCGTAGAGGGGTGTACGTCATCCTCAATGGGGTAGATTGGGTGGCTAATTTCATTTCTTTCTTGTTGGCCTGCTCTCGAAGATTCTCCTAACAATTCAATCATTTCATCTTGCATTTTTTGTATTTCCATCTTCAAGGAGGATAGGTCATCATTTCTATCAGGAGAGAAGTCAAGCTCAGGCTTATAGTACGCAGGAGTGTCTGTCCAATAATTATTCAGGGAGGGTGGATTGGGTATTTCTATGGTGTGTGGGATATTGGACAAAGTAAATCCCACTCTTAGGTTCTGCTCACTGATTTGGAGCTTAACCAGGCCAATACTCCTATAATAGAAGTAAAATGGATCCCAATGATTGTCATTATGTCCATCAAAGGACAGACCATCTCGATATATGGGATCGAAGAGTGCAGAGTGGGGGTAAGGGTGTGGGCAAGATGTGAAAGGATGAAAATCAATGTGGTCCATTCTAACTCACACCTCAATCAAAATTCCCCAAGCAAAACACAATTCAAAAAGGACTTTTATTCTTTTATCGGTTAGGCTTTTGAGATTTTAAGTCCACTTATAGGTGACAAATCAAGTTATCAAAATAGTTACATGCCTACTTGTCGACCTACGATACACCTAAAAAGACCTAGTTGGAGCTTAGGTGCTCTTCCCTAAAGCTCAAATGGTAGAGCAACTCTAAAGATAGAAGATCAAGGGATGCAAGTAGGCCTAAGCCTTCCTTTGAAGCTGTGCTTTCACAGTGCTTCTTAACTACCCCCAAAAATCTGTGACAGGGTATCCCCCTCTTTGGAGTTACAAAACATATGATCTCAAGTTCTAAACACTTCAGAATCCAATGGTAGGAGGGCTCTTGTCCTAGTATTTTAAAACCTAAGGTGTGTATAAATGCATGCCGTGGTGCAAGAGATATAAGTGTGCATACACCATAAAGATTTTGAATTTTGAATCGCACGCCAACTTTGAAAATCAAATCCTTGGTTTTTTAAATGTCCCTCCTTTAATTAGTCCCTATTATTTTTTACTTTTTATTTTTTTTAAAAAAATTAAATGTGACCACTTGTTAGATCTATTCAATAAAAATTAGGTGGTCTTGAAATTAATCCAAATGCATTTGCATGATAGGTAGAAATGCAAAGTTAGAAGTGCATACCTGATGCTAGCATTCTTCATGCAATATGCAAGAAAGGAAATTAGAACTAGATGCTGCTCATTCAATCCTAAATGATTCGACTTATGGGTAGGCAGCTTCTAGCAGGTAGCTCGTGTTTATCCTTTTTTTTTTTTTTAACTACCTATGCACAAAAATCAATCCATGAAAGAAAATAAAAATCTACTTATGCACAAACAAAGAAAATGATAAACAACCACAAAGAAAACCTCTAAAGAGAAGGGAACAAACTCCCGAAAATTACCCACGCAGGGGCCTAAAAGAAAGTCGTGGAACAAACCCCTAAAAATATACCCCACAGCAAGGGTCTCAAACCAAATGTGCAATGAAAAATTAAGTCTAAAGTCTTAATCCTACTCTAATCAAATCAGCGACTAAATGTGCAGAGATGATCATTGCATCCTCGTCCTTCCCCTCCTGGCAATCTGGTTCCTTGCAAGGTAGCTCGAACAATTTCTCCTCTGGCGACGTCAAGGGTCGCCTCTCACGATGGCTGGTGTGATTACGAGTCGTAGAATGTGTGTCGCAAATTGTTGCACTGGCATCAGAAAAAAAATCCAGAGAAATATGATTCAAAATTTAAATCAATGTGAACGAATGAATGAATGAATGGGATTTAATTACGCATGTTGCCTCCCCGGCAACGGCGCCATTTGATAAATCGATTTTCACTTTTGAATAATGTGAATAAGATGATTTGTCATTTTAGTAACAAAGTGGTGGAAAATTGCTTAACAAAATAATTAAAATTAAAATTAAACCACTCACAAGAGAGTGGGTCGTGTCCATAGGGAGACAATGACTTATTTAAACTAGTAATTAGGTAGAAATCATGTTCGCTAAAATATTTGTCAAATCAAACAATGCCTATGTAACTCTGACTGTAAACCTTAAATTTATGGAGAAGTCAAGGGGTGTTAATGTAATTTTTACGTAAGAAAATTAGCCATGTGCAAGGATATGCCATGTACTTTTCACTTACATGTATACTAAAATGTAATTCAAAATTAAATACAATGCACATAGAGATGAATAAGAAGGCTTACCAATTCTCTAGAAGCATAAGCATGAAGGCATAAATTCACCATAATTTAATTAACCAAATAAATCAAGAAAATGAATGTGTCAATGGCAATTCCTGTAAATAGTAATGCAAGTAGAAACAGAGGATTATACCTCTCTCCTCCTTGCACACGAGAGAGAGGCTCATTCGAGGAGCTACTCCTACAAGAGGTCGGATGAAGCGAGGCCTTCGCGGCGGTGGCTGTGGCACGTCGTGTGATGGCTTGGGCCGGCTGGATGGAGGAGAGAAGTGGCGGCGACGAAGGTGGTTGCTGCTGCTCTTGCGCACGCTGCAGCTGGAGGAGCGGGCGGTGGGTGCTGCAGGCAGCGACGCGGCGATGTGCAGGCACACGCTGGGAGGTGCGCGGGAGCTGATGTGGGTGCGGCTACTGCGGGCGACAGGGCTGAGGTGCATTGGCTGGAGGTACGAGTGGCAACTGAGGCGCAGGGAGAAGAGGGTGCGCTGTGGCTGGAAGTGGGCAAGCGCACCTACTGCGGTGGTGATGTAGCGCTGATTGCACAGCAAAAATACACCAATAAATATGCCATCTTGTGTTATTTCCTAGCACTACCATTGCATCTTATGTAGCAATAGTGGCATTTGTACATAGACACATGCTTGCTTTTCTTTTAAAAGAGGGGAGGAGAGTGAATAATTGACCATCTAATTAACATCTTCATCAAGGGCTGCATTGCAAATTCACCATTTTCATTTTTTTTATTTTGACTTTGAATTCTTCTCCCTCGCGCAGCTGCAGGGCATGGGGCATGCGCCTCTTCACACCACTCCTCTGCCAGCAGCATGGCAGGACATGCAACGCCTGCAGCATGGCTGTGGCAGGCTCCTTCTTTAAAAAGCCTTGTCCTCTCCCTTGCGCTGGGGAGCCTAAACAAACACCACCTGCAGACACTGTCCTACACTGTCAGGCCAACCTCCTCCCCTCTCCCTCTCCATACGCAGTATCTCTTCTCACTGAAGAGACACATTGTGGGTAGGAGCCAGCTCACAGTGGTCCCACAACCACCACTGTGAGTTCCACCACCGCCCAGCTCCCTCAAGAGCAAGTGGGCATGGTGGTTTCACCTTCTGTTTTCAACACTCGAAGCCCTTACTGCCATTGCCAGAGCTTTAAGGTCGGAAGCTCCAGCAGTAGCAACGGCTGCCTGAAGTAGCGCAGGCCACCACACGCACGCCACCACATGCACGCCAGCAGACCTCCACAAGCTCTCCCCGCATGCACAGGCTCTTCCCAATGCGCTCGCACATGCAGAACCGGCACTACCGGTCGCCCGCTCCCACGCGGCACTATAGCCACTATTCACGCCTCTCAGCGCGACACTGTAGCCACCGACTTGTTTCTCACTTAGCCGGTGGCACAGTGCTCTCTCTCCTTGCCCACAACCCGCTCCAGCCGGTCGCCCACGTCTGCGCCTGTGCCCACTCCCGCCTGCAGTGCTGTGTGTTACACTGCACTGCCGCACCTACTTGCACACGAAGACAGCGCAGGCATTCCCTCTGGCACCTGCGTGAAGCCCTTATGCACCTGCACTCCTGCGAGATCAGACAGCGGACGCTCTCGCCAGACAGCTTAACTCTACTTTCTCTCTCACACTCACCTGCCAACGACACACCCATACTCATACACACACACACTCGTACACATGCACACTCGTACACTCACACACTCACTTATACACACCCACACATACATACATACATATATATATATATATCCACACACTTATATACCTAAATATATATATATATATACATACATACATACATACATATATATATATATATATATATATATATATATATATATATGCATATATACAAATTCATACCTATAAAACTATATATAAGTATACATACATACATACATATATATATGTATATATATTTATTTATTTATTTATACATATATACATACATATATACATACACATATACATATATTACTATATATATATATCTATATAGTTATAAATATATACATATATATATATTCATAAATATATGTATACACACATATATATATCTATATATATATATATACACACAACTACATATTTACCTATATTGTTACAACTCTATCTATATATATACATATATATATATATATATATATATATATTTACATACACATCACCTACCTGTATCCATACGTCCGTACACTAGTCACCCCACCGCGCATCATATCGTGGGAATATCTGCACCAGTTGCTGATATTCCTCGATACTCGCGTAAAGCAAGCGCCTCTGCACACACTCCCACACATCTGTCCTACACTCTTCGCGACACTTTGTCTTGTTGGTTGCATCTTGCTAAACGTGGACCAACTCGACACTGTACTACACTACATTTCCGCTTCCACCTTCACCCCTATATATATATATAATATATACATATCTATATATATAGAGACTGTATTTATTATATTAAGCTAAGTATTCCTTACTCTACAAGCAACCTACCTTGTTTTTATTTCTCTTTTGTTTCCTGCTATTAAAAAGATAAAAAGAGTAAAAGAGAAAAGATAATCCTTGTCTTGCAAATAGCAGGACCAGTTTTCTGGAACCCTAAGTTGGCTAAAAGCCAAGAACAATTTAGCTCAAAGCCAAGAACTTGATTTTGAGGGTGTGCCTCAAGGACAATATTATCAACAAAAAAATCTTAAATAAAAAAAAACAAAAACATAATAAACGCACGGAAGAAATACGTTCTAGGAAGGGCGTAGAAACTTCTTCACCTTTAATTCCCACCTCCCTGAGATCGACCCTAGGCCTAAAAGTGACCAAGATAAAATTAAGTAGGCCAGGTTAAAAAAAAATTTTGTGAAAGATGGTTAGACTCGATTTAGGTTAACCCACTATACTACCTTCAATGATAATTTCACCATATTAACACAACCTATTCGAGTTCTACCAAGCGCGTGCAGGTGCGTGCTATAGGAAGGTGCGTGAGCATTGGTGTAGCACGCTCTGCTCACTCGACTGGAGGTGAGGGCCGCTAGTTGGAGTTGCTCTGTGCATGCGGGCGAGGTGGCGGAGGTGCAATGCGCTCTGCACCGTGGCTAGAAGGCATGCGAGTTGAGCTGCGGGTGCGTGGTGCGTGCTACAAGAGGTGTGTGGTGCGCGCAGGGTGGTTCTGGAGGGCTACTGCGGGCGTTTTGGATTTGCAGCAAGGGGTGCGCACGATCCTGCTGCTGCAGGAATGGCATGGTTTTTGGGTTCTTTTTGGAGTGGAGGAAAAATAGAGAATGGGGAAGAAGATGGAGGTGGTTGCTGGTGATGGTTGATGACGGTGGTTGCGTGGCCTTCAGGCACACACTCGCAGTGAGTTGCATAAGCCACTGATGGTGCGGTGATCTGTCACCTCGCTTGCCTGCAGTGGAGTGGTCTTGTGCTCATGGTGGGAGGTCGGTGGTGTGGAATGAAGAAGCTCTAAGCTCTGCACAGTGGTGGTCAGAATGGTGGTGGCCTCCCTTTTGCATGGTCGTCTCCTCCTGCCTTTGTAGCTGAATTTGAATCCAAAGAGGCAGCTCAGATGCTCTTCATGGCCAATGAATGCTTGCAGCTGTGCGTGAATGGTTGTGCGAGGAGAAGAAGCAGCCGTTACCTGTGGAGGAAGAGAATAAGAAAATAATAAAATATTATGGTTATTTATGCATAAACCCTTTACTTCTATGTTAAATTAAAATAATGCAAGTAATTCACCTAATTGATTAACTAATCAAATGCATGCAATTCTAAGTTAATTCTAAATGCATGCAATGAATGAATTATGCAATTAAGCTAAAAATATGAATTAATTTATTTACATCCTAATGTGTGCTATCTTAATGTCAAAATTAAGTTAATGTCTAGACACTTAAATGCTTAATAGCCCACAAATATGGGCTAATCAGGCCCTAATTGGGTGTGATCTACCCTTGATGACCTCCTCCGTGGACAACGGAAGTCACCAGTGAATGTGCCGATGACTTAGGCGTAACAACTGTAAAAAAAAAAGAGGGAGTAGTGCTATGAATTCATGATGAGAAAAGGAAGGTGATTGATGTGCAAAAATTAGCAAAATAGTACTCTGGACATGCTCAAAGAGCTCACTGAAGCTCGAGAAGATGGCAAACAAACTGATCATAAAAGCATAACTAAGCTACTTAACCTACTGAATTAAAACTACACTACACTTACCTACCTAACCCTACTGTTACCTGGACGAAAGGAGGTAGAAATCTCCATTGACGGCTCTTAACGGAGGATGAAACCAGAGGGTCAGGGAAAGAAGTACGGCAGGTGTGTTTGCGGAGTAGAACTAGAGTCTGGAGTCATCGCTTTGTCCAAAGATGTGGCAGAAGATTGCGGAACTCGGAAGATGGTGGAAGCGATCAAAGAGAGTGTGTGGAGGTGAAGGTAGTTCGCCAGAATAGGAAAGTATAGCCTATTAGTTAACTACTATTGGGGAAAGAGGGTAGGGAGCTAACTACTGAAATTGAAGGGTTCAAGGGGTATTTATAGGGTTCGGTGGCTGTGAAGGAGCTCGAATCAGGACGGAACTGTGACTAGGTTCAAGGTAACCACCGACATCTTCTTCGACGTCGGTGAAGTTAACCTTGAGTCCTAAACAGGATTTCAGGTGCATCCAGACCATGGGATGGAAAGATGACGATGAGCGCAAGCTCCAGGAGCTTGGCGAGGGTAGAATGGTGTTAGATGGAAGGTGATCAGGTCGTAAACGCACCGCCGTTCGTTAACCGTTGAAGCAGCTGAGGAAGAAACAAAGAAGGAAGGTGTTCACAGGGACCTGGGTGTAAGAAAAGTTAAGGACCTATGTGCATGAAAAGGACTCAAAAGTAATGAAACCTAATGACTAAAACGTAAACTGAGGTTTTCAAGGCTTCTTTTAATTTAATTCCTTTTAAACTTTTTATATATGATTATAAATTTGATAAATATTATATATATACCTTGAATTTATGTTTTTGACCTTTTTAGCTTAATTTATTTAATTGAGTTAAGTTACTTAAGTTATTACATACTTAAGTGTAAATTATGCTTAAGTTAAATTAGATATTCATTAGGTAACTAATTAATGATATTTCGAGTCCATTTATTAATTAAATTATTAATAATGTTAATTGACTTTTAATTAAGCATTTTTAACTTATTTTTAGGTCCTTTATTGATTTATCCCTTATTCTATAATTATCCCTTTTATAAACATATTCCTAGCTAATTAACTAGGGAAACTAGCCATGATGAGCCTCTCATCATACCCGCAAGCCAAAGTTTTGCTAGTCCTTAGCAAAATTAACCAAAAATATGATGATTGAAACACCAGGTTTAAATTATCATAAATACAAACTAAGTAGAAGAATGCTTAGGTCAAAATTTTGGATATTTAATTTTTTAGATTTTTTATGTACAAATAAGTATCCATAAATTTGCAGAGCATTCTGCAAAGAATTTTACTTAGACTTAAAAACTCAAATACCCTTTTCAAAACACACTCGATTAAAGAAAGAGTTTTTAATGGAAATTTTATTAAAAATCAAAATCCTAATAACCCAATTATTCTCTGTAATCACTCTAAACCCTAGAAACTCAGAATTCAAAGTGTTTTAAGAAAATAAAACTTAAGAGTTGGAAATTAAATTTTAACTCAAAAACTCAATAGGCTTAAGTTAATACTTAAGTTTATGAAATCTGATTTTTATCAATCTGAGTTTTAGCAAATTAACAAAATACTCATTATTAACCAAATTTAGAGTAGTAAAATCCTAATCTGCCAGCCCACACCACCAAGGATAGACTTCTAGACCTAGGGTTTTGTCAATCTTTCTCCTTAAGCCTCAACTGTAAGTCTTCAGAACCCAATTTCTTAGGCTTCACTACCCAATACAAAGGTTCAGTAGCTATGATTTTTAAGCATCCGTGCTTGTGAAGAGAATTGTCCTAAAGGCATCCAAAGTTACAAAAATCCAGATCTTAAGACATCAATTTCCAATCCAGGTTATTCCAATTCAAGTCTTTGGCTTGGCCTTACTAAGATTTGGTTGCTTTCTCCTCACCATTTTTCTATCCCGACGTCAACACTTTTTGTGTATATCTCCCCCGTGGACCACTGGGCCTCTTATTCCTAATTTTTTCAACTCTTTTCTATAGGATAGAACACCCATATGAAGCAAGGTGTTCTTTTATTTGATGGAAGGAAGGGTAGCATCCATTTGTATCGAGATGCTTTATTTGGTGGATAAACTGCATAAGCGCCCATTTGTAGTGAGGTGCTTAACTGCAGGGTTTTTATTTTATTTTATTATTTTTTTCCTTTTCTCCTCCTTGTCATTTTTCTTAATAACATAATACTCCAATTCCTTTTTCTAGGTGAGTGGCACATCCTTCACCCTTTCAAGAGCCACCCCACGGAAATCCTTGGACTAAAGAGGATTTAGAATCAATCGCTTAACCTCTGTGTTTTTGTGGTCTCAGATGCCAACAAGACAACTCTATGTGTGTGAATTTTAGATGCTTAGGTTACTTAGCTCTCAAACCAGAGCTTCGACAACAAAGCCATTCACTCTCAGGTCCTTTAAACTCTTAGTTTCCTCCTGCAGGATCTGTCAAGACATAACTCACTAAGTCTAGATGAATGTCCTTAGTTGATTAAGCTAACTATAGCCTGATAGACCTTAGGACTAAGATTCTACCAACTCTTTATTTAATTAACATTGAATACTTGGCCTTTTTACTTAACCTTGATGATAAAAATAGATGTTCATAACGTGTAAGGATTTACTTAGTCTAATTGACCAAGAAAGTTACAATTTAATTTCAAAACTCAAGTTTAAAACTTAATACACCTTAATTATTTTATTTCAAGGTAAAGAGTAGAAAAACAGATCCTTGGGGTTCAGATTTTAACTTAAACAAAATCTCGTTCAAAATTTCGTAAAAGAAGCATGTTTTGAAAAGATTATTTAAGTAAAAATCTAAATAAGAATTCTATGCTCTTATAAAATACTATTGACAATATATATATATTTTGATTTCTGACGTAAAAGCAAAATTAAGCTCTTAATTACTAATATGATTAAATTCAAGTATATTTTTTGTGTCTTCTTCTTTTTTCTTCTTTATTATGAATGTAAAACTCCTTTATTATTTTTATGATTTTATAATTTTTAATTTTTATATTTCTATATTTTTTATGTTTTATAAAGTTTTCAAATTTTTATGAATTTTTCAAAAAATTTTCAAACTTTTAGTGTATTTTTTGACTTTTCTAATTTTTAAAATTTTTGGTATTTCTACTTTTTAAACTTCGTGGCATTTTATTTTTTATTTTATTTTATTTTTTTATATTTTTACTTTTATCTACAAATACACTTGAAGTAAAAATTGTCACTTCACACCCCCCCAAACCAAAATATTACAATGTCCTCATTGTAAGAAGGGTGGAAAAGATATTACACTTCACTTAGTGTAGGGTGACGGAAGGAGTCAGATAGAGATCAAAGATCTCTATGTGGATGATTTCTAATCTGACCAAAGGTCAGAGTGGTCAGTTGGACTAAGTGAAGGTAATCAAAGTAAAATAAGTGACAATTCAGATATAGATTCGAGTGTATGTGTAGAGAAAAGTGTAAAAAAAAATAGGAAAGAGATATATACAAGATGAGTGAAATGATAGATGAAAAACCCTAGTGGAGCATGTAACAGTCTCCAATAAGACCCAGAACACGTGGTTCCAAGAAAGGTTTTAAACATTGACCATTAACTTTGAATGGTTGATCCTTATTGGGTTCAGTGATTTTGACAACTCCATTATCAAAGACTCTAACTATAATAAATGGTCCTTGCCATTTAGACCTATGTTTCCAGGAAAGAGCTTTAGGCGAGCATCAAAGAGCAACACCTTCTCACCAGGTGTAAAAGATTTGCGGGAAATGTGTTTATCATGGAAGGCTTTAAGTTTCTCCTTATACAGCTTTGAACTCTCATAGGAATTATGATGTAATTCCTCAACTTACTAAGCTGCAATCTACGATGATCACCAGCCTTCGCGAGGTCCAAATTACAAACTTTAATTGCCCAATAGGCCTTGTGTTCAATTTCTATAAGAAGATGACAGGGTTTCCCATAAACAAGTCTGTATGGTGACATGCCTATTGGTGTTTTGTGGGCGGTCCTGTAAGCCCACAAAGCCTCATCTAAATGGGAAGACCAATCCTTCCTATCGGGTCGGATTGCCATTTAAAGGATCTTTTTGATCTCCTTATTAGAGACCTCGGTTTACCCATTGGTTTGGGGATGATAAGGTGTAGAAATACTATGTGTAACCCCATATTTTCTATGTAGGTTCCTAAACGAGATGTTGTTAAAATGGGATCCACTGTTCGAAATGATAGCACGAGGTACCTCAAAACGAGAAATAATATGACTCTGTATGAAAGGAATGACAACTCGATGATCATTTATCCGTGTGGGTATGGCTTCGATCCAACGAGATACATAATCAACAGCAAGTAAAATATACTCAAAGCCAGAAGAAGACAGAAATAGACCCATAAAATCTATGCCCCAAATATCAAAGATCTTACAGACTACAATCGGGTTCAAAGGCATCATGTCATTTCGGGACATGCTACCAAGAGTTTGGCAGCGACTACATGCCTTACAAAATGTTTGTGAATTTGCAAATAAATTGGGCCAATAAAATGACCAGCATAAGGTTGGTCATGACAAAAAGAAAGAATAGAATCAATCTCAGAAGAGGAAACACAACACCTGATGATTTCATCATTGCAGAGTCAAAGCAGATACGGATCTTCCCAGAAATAGTGTTAGGCTTCTGATCTAAGTCGTTATTTCTGATTCCCATCCCAATCAGGCAAGAATTGATGTGTAACCAAATAATTGATAATGTCTACATACCAAGGAAGATATGGTGATATAGTCAAAAGATGTTCATCAAGAAAGTGCTCAGTGATTGGAGGAGATGATTCAATAGTCTCAAAAGGGAAGCAAGAAAGATGGTCGGCAACAACATTCTGTCGTCCCGCCTTATCACGAATTTCTAGGTCAAATTCTTGCAAAAGCAAGATCCATCTGATCAACCTAGGTTTCGTGTCCCTTTTAGATAGAAGGTGTCTAATAGTAGAGTGATCAAAGTACACAATGATTCGAGATCTGAGTATATAAGATCTGAACTTTTCTAATCCAAATACTATTACTAGTAATTCCTTTTCTGTAACCGTGTAATTCTTTTGTGCTTCATTCAAAGTCTTACTAGCATAGGATATCACTACCGTATTTTTCTCAATTTTCTATCCAAAAATAGCTCTAACTGCAAAATCTGATGCATCACACATGATCTCAAATGGTAAATCCCAATTAGGTGGTTGCAAAATTGGAGCCTATGTAACTCTGTCTCTCAATGTCTCAAATGCAGATATACACTCCTCACTCATCTCAAAAGTCATGTCCTTTGTGAGGAGGTTTGTGAGTGGTCAGGAAATCTTCAAAAAGTCGATGATGGGAACACCATCATGAGCTCTAACTAGTCCATTTTGACCCATAGAAGAGAACAAAAGCTCCTACATAACCAATTGGAGGTCCTAATTCATTGAATAATCATTCTGAGATAAAAGCAAGAAACAAGGGGTAAAAATGTAATCAAATGGTCTTAACAAGATAATAAGTGGGTTGAATCAGACAGAAAAGGGTTCGTGTGAATTCTGGGAATTAAATGACTTCTTGTAACCATAAAACAAACCCACTTGATTAAAGAAGGTTCTAGTCAGGATAAAATTCACCTAAACCTTCTAAGAGTCAGAAAAATATTCTCTAGGGTTTACAGCCTTCAATTTGGTCATTGGAACCTATTTTGACCTAGAATGAGGGCTCAGACAAATATTTGCCCTAAATTAGGTTTTTACGTAAATTACCTAATCAAACGTGGTCAAGACAAAAATACAACTTCACCATTGCATTCTTTAGGTCCAAATTAGGTTTGCACCAAAATTTGGACCCAAGGGGAACTCATCTTGATCCACTTTGCAAATAGGTCCAGCCTAATTACAATTCTACCCCTATCTTTCAAAAACCCTTGCATTTGACCCACTAGCTTCTTCATCATTCTTTGCAATTAGGTCCCTCCACCATTATAGCGGAGGAATCCTACTCTGGCAAACTTGAGAAGGTGATTTCTCCTTGATCTCTCAGAGAATCCCCTTCAAAATTGGAAGAGAGATTCTCTAAGAAATTCCCTCCAATGTGAACCCAATTTGAGGCCCTACTTGGTACCCATTCTCTCATGCGAACGCATGAGAGATTTGGGTCTCTTTCGATTTACCATTGCCGGTGAAGCTGCCAAGCTTGGAAGCTTGGCTTCCAAGCACAAAATCTTCCCCAGAGGCCTATTTAAGGAGCCCCAGTATGCCTCGCATCTCCTAAGCTTGAAATCAGCTGGAGAACCCCCTCAATTTCGTCTCTCCTCCTCCGGCCAACTTGCTCATCAAGCTCCGGCGACCTCTCCTACTCTTCCACATCTCCTAGCCATAAGATCGATGGGAGGTTCCTCATCCTCACACTTGTTCGCATCGCGCAGCACCTGCCGACGCCCCTGCCTCCCCTACGTCCTCGCTGACCATCCTCTCAGAGCATCTCCATCTCTGACATCAGCAATACGCGTTAGACACCACCTTCGTCTCATCTTCGTCTTTTCACCTCTTAGATAAGTCTCCTTCACCTTCTACTTCCTTTCCCCCTCTTTAGTTCCCTCAAACAACTACTGTCGTACTCCATCACCATCGTCCCCTTCACCTCTGGCCACCAACTCCGACGAGTTCGCTCCACCTCCACAGACCACCTCCCTCCTTGCCGGCCAGTCCACAAGCATCAGCTCGATCCCCTGATCATAACCCCCCACTCATATCACTTCGCTACTTACCCAAACGCACCCCCGAACACACCCACATAGATGGCCGTAGTGTGCCCTAGGCACACTCCCACAGGCATTCCCACACCACGCCGACCACCCCTACACAGTCGCTGCACCTTGGCGAAGCTCCCTGAGTGTTTTAACGTGGTTGCAAGGCCGTTGTGGTGATTTCAGGTCCAGGAGCTCTTGGCCATTGACGCCGGGCATAAAGCTTGCTTGCAAGCTACTCTAGGCCGTGCCCGCTCTAGGTCACAATCCTAGGTTGTGCGGAAAGTCTTCACGAACATCTCCAGGCATACAATTGGTGTCGAGGGTAGTAGCTGCAGCTGCAATCGAATATAGCCACTCTACTACAGGTGCGCGCGAAGGGGGTGGGAAGATAGTCGCACCTCAGAAAGTTTTGAGGCACTTCACTCGCATAAGTTATTTTCTTGCCATAGGCTCTTCACCTCCAACTCATGGGGTGAGGTCCCTCTCTCACCCAACCCGACCGCCTCATCCGCGACCATGCCCCACAAGCCTGGTGACCCAACCTGACTAAAACACCTCGCCCACCACCGCATGCCGGTGGGCCTCGTTTCGGGCACGTACCCAACCCGATTACTCGACAAGCGTGGCTTTGGGAGAGTGAAACCTAAGAGAGAAAGGAGAGAAGAGAGTTCACGTGGGTAGGGGGTAGGTTTGCTCTGCAGGCCAAAGAGGAGAAGAAGGAGAAGGCTAAGGGCTAAAGCAGAAGAGAAAGGAGTTGAAGGAAAGAAAGAGCTGAAGAGAAGCTAAGGCAAAAGAAGAAGCTGAAGGAAGAAAAGAAAGCAAAGCAAAGGAAAGGTAGCCAGCAAGAGAGAGAGAAAGATGAAAGCCAAAGAAGAAGAAGAAGGTAGAGGAAGGTAAGGACTAAGGCAAGCAAAGATACAGAAGAAAGAAGCCAAGGCAAAATCAGAAGAAAGAAAGGAGAAGCCAGAGAACAGAGAAGAAGGAAGATAAAGAAGAAGAAAAAGAAAGAAGAAGATTGAAGACAAAGGCTGCCGGCAGAAGAAGCACTGTGGCATCAACACTTTAAGATGGCTGATTTAAAATCAAACATCCAACTTTGAGCTTCATTCATATACATTAGTTTCTTTAATATTTTGTGCTACACATCTACTCCTATATTTTTGCATTGAGACATTGATATTATTGCATATTCTTTTAAATTCTAAGTTGTGATCTTGATTTCTAAACCCTAATTTGCTCCCTGTGTTCAACCTCAGACATTAAAATTCGAGTAATAGAATTGTACTTGTTTTGAATGCTTTTTCGGCTATACTACAATGTGACATTCTTAAAACCCGATCAAGCACGATAAACATTTTGTTGCCATTACCGGGGAGCAATAGGCGATTTAGAAATCTTGATTTCAATTGCTGATTTGGTACTAACTTGATATATCTCTTTTTGTTGTGATTGTTTCAGGGGAGAAGATTCAAAGAAAGACAACCACACATCAAACACACCCAGGGGTACATAATTTCTGATTAATCTCTTTCTCTTAAAGCCCTCATTCTGAAAAGGAAGAAAAAGACAAAATCAATTAGTGCTACTTGCTTTCAATTTCTAGCTAATTCACCAAGTTGCCTGATTTGATTTCAACAACAATACTGATTTGTGCACCCATTTAATATAACTAGGGCTACGACATTCTTGATTGAGCCCTAGATACCACATTGGACAAACTAAATTGGACCAAAGATTAGAGCCAAATTAAGGATTTCAATCTAGGGTTTTAGAGACACACCTTCATAAGCAAGAATCAACTCTCCAAAAAGAGGTGTGCCTAAGCCTTGGTTGAAGAGATCTATTCAACAAAACCCTAAAATTCAGGATCTTAGTCTCACTTGAATCCTAAAAGAAAGGACCTAAAGCTTCTCAAAGGACAAATAGGTGAAGTTGGCCCTCTTGTTGGGTCAACCAACCTTGAAATTAGGTCACATTTTGTACTCAATACATCTAAAGTTCAAGTGAAATCTTAGGCACCCTTTCTCTGTAATAAATATGGTAGACTTAAGAGGTTAAAGTCCCCATTCTGGTCTACCTGGAACATCAGTGACAAGCGAGGTCAGGTAGGGGAAACCCTGTAACTCGTGGGGGCACTCTACCGTGTAGGGGTCTTCGTGGGACTTTCCCTCTCTGGCTGCCTAGGTATTTCTCAGGTGGTCAGCTTTCTGACTAAGGGGTATCATCCACCCTGAACCTCTATAGTCATCCAAATTTTTGGATGTCTTGATTGGGTCCATCACATTCTACTCTCATCCAAACCATCGGTGCATGTTCGGTAGGAGGTCCTTAAGACCATCCTTGAGGCCTCCTTTAGTGATTCAGTCCTGTCGAGGCCAGGACTGAATTCTGTTACAACCCGTAGTGGCAAAGCAACACAAGACCCACCTTATCCAAGCCACTTTCAACCTGGTAGTAACCTAAGCCCTAGGATAGTTATCCAAGATACCCCTGTCCTTAATCAAGAACCTTGACCTATTCTAGAGGATCCATCTAAGGTTCCATTTCCTGAGGCCTTGACCAAGGGAAAGAGGACAAACCTGTGGCACCTGAGGAGGATCTGATCAAGCTCTTTGAATAGGTCCATGTAAACATCCCCTTGATGGATGCGATCCACCACATACCGGCTTACGCACGATTTCTGAAAGACATGTGTACACCTAAGCGCAAGCCGCGAACCAAAAGTGGGAGTCCAATCATATTGTCAGAGCAATCGAGCTCTATAATTTTGAGCAAACTCCCACCTAAGGCAAAAGACCCAGGTACTCCCCAGATTTTCTGTACCATTGGTGATACCCAATTTGATAAAGCTTTATTAGATCTAGGAGCCTCCATAAACCTAATACCTACATCCCTACTTGACCACTTAGAGGAATCTGTGCTCAAATCAACAAAGGCGACTTTACAGTTGGTTGATCGATCTATTAAGTCACCTAAAGGAGTTCTTGAGGATGTCATTGTTAGGGCGCGGGATTTCTATTTCCCAGTGGACTTTGTAGCCTTGGATATGGATGCTCCAGAAAACCTGAGGGATACACCAATTATACTAGGGAGACCCTTTTTGGCCACTGCTAGAGCCAACATAAATTGTGTGGAGGGCCAAATTGAACTGAAATTCAAAAACCAAACATTAAAGATCGACATCTTTAATGCCCAACAAGGGATTAATTGCGGTGTTATAGAACAAATATGTGACATCAAGGTTGTGGTTGAAGATCCGTATATTGAGGAACACTTGACAACTTCTAATCAACCACAAGATGATCAAAACCCGCAATCATAGGAATCTGAACCTGACCTAGATACACACGTAACTCTTTCCCTTGCTCCTGACACACACCCCAAACCACCCGTTGCTACTGATAACCTTGTTTTTGAACTCAAGCCTCTTCCCGATCATCTAAAGTACATCTTTTTGGGTTCCAATCAGACATTTCCTGTGATTATCAACTCTAGACTTACATCTGATCAGGAATCCCATCTGATTACTGCTCTCCAGCAACATCGAAGAGCCATTGGATGGACTCTCAATGATTTGACTGGTATCAACTCCTCTTACTGCACACACCATATCTACACCGAAGAGGGCACATGACCTTCCCATGAAATGCAGAGACGTCTGAATCCTAATCTGCAGGAGGTTGTGAAAAAGGAGATCATCAAGTGGTTTGATGCATGGATCATCTACCCAATCTTCGACAGTTGGTGGGTGAGTCCAATCCAAGTTGTGCCTAAGAAGGTAGGACTCACCGTGATCACGACTGAAACCAGAGAAATCATACCTACCCGTGTAGCAAATTTGTGGAGAGTCTGCATTGATTACAGAAGACTAAATACCTCCACAACGAAGGATCATTTCCCACTACCGTTTATTGATCAGATCCTCGAGAAACTAGCAGGAAATAGGTTCTTCTACTTTTTGGTTGGGTACTTCGGTTATAACCAAGTGGCAATCCATTCTGAGGACCAAGAAAAGACCACTTTCACCTGCTCCTTTGGGACGTACACATTCTGAAGGATGCCGTTTGGTCTCTGTAATGCACCTGCTATGTTTCAGCGGTGCATGCTTGCCTTATTCTCAGATATTGTAGGAGATTATCTGGAAGTCTTCATGGATGACTTTTCAGTACTCAGGGAATCATTTGACGATTGCCTCCTACACTTGGTCCAAATCCTCAAGTGGTGCATTGACGTGAATTTGGTTCTTTCCTGTGAAAAGAGCCACTTCATGGTGCCTGAAGGAATAGTCCTGGGACATCTCATATCAGAAAAAGTCATCCAGGTCAATCAAGCCAAGGTGAATCTGATTTCCAAACTCCCTATGCCTAGCTCAATCAAGGACATCCGATCTTCTCTAGGGCACGTCGATTTTTACTGTCGATTCATTCCTGATTTCTCAAAGATCGCGTGCCCCCTAACCACTCTGCTATCTAAGGATGTTCCTTTCGAAATCTCCAAGGAATGCACTCAAGAATTTGAAATCCTCCATGATTGAGTTACCCAAGCTCCGATCCTACAGTCCCCTGATTGGTCTCAACCCTTTAAGATCATGTGCGATGCAACTGATTTCGCTGTAGGAGCGGCACTTGGGTAGAAAATTGATGGGAAACCTGTGGTCATCTACTACGCTAGCAAGACACTTAACGAGGCTCAGCATAACTACACGGTTACAAAGAAAGAGCTGCTAGCCATAGTATTTACCCTAGAAAAGTTCAAATCATATCTCCTAGGTTCCCGTGTTATCATTTACTCGGATCACACAGCTGTGAGGCATCTCCTTGCGAAGAAGGATGCGAAACCTCGATTAATCCGCTAGATCTTGCTATTGCGAGAGTTTGACCTCGAGATTTATGACAAAGCGGGAAAATAGAATGTGGTAGCTGATCACTTGTCCCGCCATCCTTCTGAGATTATCAACCCTTTCGGACCCATTACGAAACATTTTCCTGATGAGCACCTCTAACTATCAATACAAGGCTTCCATGGTTTGCTGATCTAGTAAACTACCTGGCATCACATCAGATCCCATCCGATTGGCCGAAGGCCAAGAAGGACAAATTGCTTTCTGATGCCAAGTATTAGTTCTCGGAAGACTCGTATCTTTTCTGTATCGGTGCTGATCAAATCATTCGACGATGTGCCGTAGGAGCGAAAATTCAGGACATCTTGTCCTTTTGTCATGACCAAGCATGTGGTGGACACTTCTCAGGTCATAAAATCGCAGCAAAAGTCCTCTAGTGCGGCTTCTATTGGCCCATGATTTTCAAAGACGCATACAATCATTGTAGGGCATGGACTCGTTGCTAGACCTTAGGCAACATGAGCCACCGTGGTATGATTCTCTTACAGCCGATTCTTGTATGCAAAATCTTTGACGTATGGGGGATTGATTTTATAGGACCCTTTCCTATTCAGATGACTTTGAATACATTCTACTTGCTGTTGATTACGTGCCCAAATGGATCAAAGCCATTCCAACCCGAATGAATGATCATAAGGTGGTTATCAAATTCATTCATCAGAACATCTTTTCATGATTTGGGATTCCACATGCGATAATCTCTGATGGAGGGACCCATTTCACTAACGCTTAGTTCAGGTCACTAATGACCAAATACGGGGTGTCACACCAAATCTCTACTCCTTACCACCCCCAAACTAATGGTCTAGCTGAGCTATCAAATTGGGAGATCAAGAAAATCCTCCAGGTTACTGTTCGACCTAACAGGAAAGATTGATCATCCCAACCTCCAGAAGCTTTGTGGGCTTATAGGATCGCCCACAAAACCCAATTAGGTATGTCACCGTTCAGATTAGTATACGGGAAGGCATGTTACCTCCCCGTCGAGTTGGAGCACAAAGCCTATTGGGCAATATGGACCTGCAACCTAGATCTTTCTAGGGCAGGAACCCACAGAAAGCTTCAAATGAGTGAGATCGATGAATTACGCCATGACGCGTATGAGAACTCGCGAATTTACAAAGAGCAGGATAAGGCCTTTCACGAAAAGCACACATCCAAAAAGATCTTCCATTCTAGTCAAAAAGTTCTACTCTTTGATGCCAAGCTCAAACTGTTCCCAGGAAAACTATGATCAAAATGGATCGGCAATACCTCGTCTGACGAATCTTTGGAAATGGAGCCATCGAGATCAGTCCAATTAGCCATGATTCAAAAACTTTCATTATGAATGGTCAGACACTCAAACCATTCATTGACCCTACCGATACAAATTTGGCTGAGATATCCTTTACCCTCCATTCTCCCTGAGCTCATTGTGCCTAGCCGATGGAGTAAAATTCAATGCTTAACGGGAGGCAACCCATCATTTTTGAAAAATCCGAAACCTTTCTTGACATTCCTATGCTGAATTCATATTGAACTTTAGGGTTCATCGATTAGAATAGTCGACCCCACCTCAGGTACTTGTACCCGAGTTTTGAAATCGTCTGCAATAGTCACCTCGACCCGTTCGCTCATCTAAAACTTGTTCTAATGAACGATCTAAGCTAAACTTGAACCCACCTAATTTACAATGGGGACATTGCAAATCATAGGGATGGAGGGGTATGAAAGTGCAAAACATCGTGAAAATCATCTCACAAGAAAAGGTTTCAACAAAAAAATCACATATCCCAAAAATACGAAAAAGAAGGAAAAAAGTCTTGAAAAAGAACAAAAAAATTCTGAGGGGAGAGAAAAATTTTGAGGTCATAAAATCTTGAGGTGAAAAAGGGGAAAAGCGAAAAATGTCAAAAAAGAAGCACAAAAAGAAAAAGAAAAAGAGATAGTCATTAGTAAGAAATTAAGGGACTAATTGAGTTCTAGACCATATCAAGAAAGAGAAAATGAAAGGAAAAAAGTGCTAAGGAAACACAGAAGAGATTAAAAGGAACGCTAATTTTAGGCCTCTTGGGCTAGACTCTTAAGCTTAAAAATTCAAGTATTCGTTAAGATCTAAATAGTCCTCAAGAGGTAGGGGAAAATGCGAAGCTTAACTATTAGGTCTAATGCTTAGGGAGTATTCGGCCTCATTAACTGACCTCTGCTTTGCAGGACTCGGTAACCTAAGCAACCCAATCCACGAACAGTCTAGTTTAGTGTGCATAAGTATCAAAATCACGCAAATGCGTTTAAACTGTTCTGAAAAAGTTGCCTAGATTTGGAGCGGCCGATCAACTCAAGTTGATTTGGACGAGTTCCTAGTGTGGAGAGGCAGGAAATTCCCCTTGAAGATGCATAATAACATATCGTCTCCTCGGTGCTTATCTCTTAGGATATTTACATATTCTACTGAGGGCATGTAAGCACCCTACGCTGGTTCAGATGCCTTGGGCGAAATTATCACAAAATGTCAATTGCCAAGGTCCGGATTTAGCTACAGAATGCCATGGGCAAGATTATCTTGAAATCTTGAAAGCCAGGGTTCTGGGCATTGCCATGGGTGGTGCTATCATAAAGCATCGATTGCCAGGCACCCTTTGAGGATTGATGATGGGGACTAGGAATCCGATACAGACCATGTTGAGAAGCCAATCTGAAGCTAGAAATAAAAAGAAAAGAGTGAAAACTCTCCAAACAAAGAAAATTCCTCTGTCTCTCTCTTACAAAAAAAACGCACTACAAACTGAACCAAGGTTAAAATATGTTACAAGCACGAGTGCTTTAACCGCGGAGTCCAACAAACTTTAGGATAGTTCCTATGGACCTCAAAAACCTTCGCGGTAGACTGAGGCTAGAGCTGGTCAGGTCTGGATCTTGGTTGGTACTTGAGTACCTCTAGGCCTACTATCGGCATTTTAACCTAATCCATAGAAGAAAGCACTCATCATAGCTTTTGAACATCAAGGAAGTTATGGTCTAGAATAGAAGTTAAAACCTTAAAATTTTGCTAAGGGACTAGCAAAAGCTAGGCATGGGGGTATGATGGGAACACCATCATGAGTCCTAACTAGCCCATTTGACCCATAAAAGAGAACAAAAGCCCTACATAACCAACTAGATGTCCTAATTCACTAAATAATCATACTGAGATAAAAGTAAGAAATAAGGGGTAAAAGTGTAATTTTACCATTGCAGTACAACAATGGTTTTCTCAAGGGCTAAACATAGATCAAATGGTCTTAACAACATAATAAGTGGGTTGAATCAAACAGAAAAGGGTTCGTGTGAATCCTAGGAATTAAATGACTTCTTGTAACCCTAAGACAAATCCACTTGATTAAACAAGGTTTTGGTTAGGATAAAATCCACCTAAACCCTCTAAAAATCATAGAAAAATATTCTCTAAGGTTTAGAACCATCAGTTTGGCCATTGGAACACATTTTGACCTCTAATGGGGTCTCAAATAAACATTTGCACTAAATTGGGTTTTTGTATTAATTGCCTAGTCAAACGTCGTCAATCCCAAAATTCAACTTCACCATTGGATTCCTAGGTCCATATTAGGTTTGTACCAAAATTTGGACCCAAGGGGAACTCATCTTGACCCACTTTACAAATAGGTCCAACCTAATTACAATTCTACCCCTACCTTTCAAAAACCCTTGCATTTGACCCCCTGGCTTCTTCATCATTCTTTGCAATTAGGTCTCTCCACCATTACAGCAGAGGAATCCTAGTCCGGCGAACTTGACAAGGTGATTTCTCCCTGATCTCTCAGAGAATCCCCTTCAAAATTCGAAGGGAGATTCTCTGAGAAATCCCCTCCAATGTGAACCCAATTTGAGGCCCTACTTGATACCCAATCTCTCATGCGAACGCATGACAGATTTGGATCTCTTTCAATTTAGCATTGCCGACGAACCTGCCGTGCTTGGAAGCTTCGCTTCCAAGCACAAAACCTTCCCCAGAGGCCTATTTAAGGAGCCCCAGTTCGCCCTACATCTCCTAATCTTGAAATCAATTGGAGAACCCCTTCAATTTCGTCTCTCCTCCTCCGGCCGACTCGGTCATCAAGCTCTGGTGACCTCTCCTACTCTCCCTCATCGCCTAGCCACAATACTAGTGGCAGGTTCCTCTTCCTCATGATCATCCGCGTCGCGTAGCACCCGTCGACGCCCCTACCTCCCCTTCGTCTTCGCTGACCATCCTCTCTGATCATCTTCATCTCCGGCATCAGCAATACCCACCAGATGCCACCTCCGTATCATCTTCGTCTCTTCACCTCTTAGATAAGTCACCTTCACCTTCTACTCCCTTTCCCTCTATTTCCCTCAAACTACTACTGCCGCACTCTACCACCATCATCCCCTTCACCTTCGGCCACCAACTACGGCAAGTTCACTCCACCTCAACAGACCACCTCCCTCCTCACCGACCAGTCCACAAGCATCACCTCGATCCCCTGATCATAACCCCCCACTCATATCACTGTGCCACTCACCCAAACACAGCCTCGAACACACCCACAGCCATAGTGTGCCCTAGGCATGCTCCCACAGGTGTTCCCATGCCATGTCGACCACCCTTGCACACTCGCCGCACCTTGGCGAAGCTCCCTGAGCGTTTTAACGTGACTGCAAGGCCGTTGTGGTGATTTTAGGTTTAGGAGCTCTCTGCCATTGACATCGGGCTTGAAGCTTGCTTGCAAGCTTCTCTAGGCTATGCCCGCTCCAGGTCACAGTCCCAGGTTGCGCGGAAAGTCTTCACGAACATCTCCAAGCATCCAATTGGTGTTGAGGGCCATAACTGCAACTGCAATCGAAGATAGCCACTCTACTGCAAGCATGCGTGAAGGGGGTGGGAAGATAGTCCCACCTCGAAAATTTTTGAGGTGCTTCACCTGCATAAGTTGTTTTCTTGCCATAGGCTCTTCGCCTCCAACTCACGGGGTGAGGTCCCTCTCTCACCCGACCTAACCGCCTCGTCCGTGACCATGCCTCGCAGACCTGGTGACCCAACCCGACTAGCACACCTCGCCGACCACCGCATGCCAGTGGGCCTGGTCCCGAGCACGTACCCGACCCGATTACCCAAGAAGCATGGCTCTAGGAGAGCAAAACCTAAGAGAGAAAAGAGAGAAGAGAGTTCGTGCGGGTAGGGGGTAGGTTTCTCTTTGTAGACCGATGAGGAGAAGAAGGAGAAGGCTAAGGGCTGAAGCAGAAGAGAATGGAGCTGAAGGAAAGAAAGAGCAGAAGAGAAGCTAAGGAAGAAGAAGAAGCTAAAGGAAGAAAAGAAAGCAAAGCAAAGGAAAGGCAGCTGGCAAGAGAGAGAGAAAGAAGAAAGCCAAAGAAGAAGAAGAAGGCAAAGGAAGCTAAGGGCTAAGGCAAGCAAAGCTGCAGAAGAAAGAAAGGAGAAGCCAGAGAACAGAGAAGAAGGAAGATAAAGAAGAAGAAAAAGAAAGAAAAAGATTGAAGACAAAGGCTGCCGGCAGAAGAAGCACTGTGGCATCAACACTTTAAGATGGCTGATTTAAAATCAAACATCCAACTTTGAGCTTCATTCATATACATTAGTTTCTTTAATATTTTGTACTACACATCTACTCCTATATCTTTGCATTGAGACATTGATATTATTGCATATTCTTTTAAATTCTAAGTTGTGATCTTGATTTCTAAACCCTAATTTGCTCCCTGTGTTCAACCTCAGACATTAAAATTCGAGTAATAAAATTGTACTTGTTTTGAATGCTTTTTCGGCTATACTACAATGCGACATTCTTAAAACCCGATCAAGCACGATAAACATTTTGGTGCCATTGCCGGGGAGCAATAGGCGATTTAGAAATCTTGATTTCAATTGCTGATTTGGTACTAACTTGATATATCTCTTTTTGTTGTGATTGTTTCAGGGGAGAAGATTCAAAGAAAGACAACCACACATCAAACACACCCAGCGGTACATAATTTCTCATTAATCTCTTTCTCTTAAGCCCCTCATTCTAAAAAGGAAGAAAAAGACAAAATCAATTAGGGCTATTTGCTTTCAATTTCTAGCTAATTCACCAAGTTGCCCGATTTGATTTCAACAACAATACTGATTTGTGCACCCATTTAAGGTAACTAGGGCTACCACATTTTTGATTGAGCCCTAGATACCACATTGGACATATTAAATTGGACCAAAGATTAGAGCCAAATTAAGGATTTCAATCTAGGGTTTTAGAGACACACCTTTATAAGCAAGAATCAATTCTCCAAAAAGAGGTGTGCCAAAGCCTTGGTTGAAGAGATCTATTCAAGAAAATCCTAAAATTCAGGCTCTTAATCTCACCTGAATCCTAAAAGAAAGGACCTAAAACTTCTCAAATGACAAATAGGTGAAGTTGACCCCCTTGTTGGATCAACCAACCTTGAAATTTGGTCACTTTTTGCCCTCAATACATCTAAAGTTCAAGTGAAATCCTAAGCACCCTTTCTCTGTAATAAAACTGGCAGACTTAAGAGGTCAATGTCCCCATTATTGTCTACCTGGAACATCAGTGACAAGAGAGGTCGGGTGGGGAAACCCTGAAACTCGTGGGGGCGCTCTACCGTGTAGGGGTCTTCACGGGACTCTCCCTCTCTGGCTGCCCAGGTATTTCTCATGTAGACGGCTTTCTTACTAAGGGGTATCATCCATCTCGAACCTCTATAGGCATCGAAATTTTTGGGTGTCTTGATTGGGTCCATCACATTCTACTCTCATCCAAACCATCGGTGCATGTTTGGTAGGAGGTTCTTAAGACCATCCTTGAGGCCTCCTTTAGTGATTCACTCCCGTAGAGGCTAGACCTCGACTTTCGTGTTTATGCAGCAACCCCATCACATTGAAATCTCCTCTGATTAATCTGAACCAAATTCTCCTTCTTCCATCTTCATGGCACAACCCGTAGAAGAAGAGAACAACCTTGAAAACCAACTTCAGCACCTTAATGATTTATTTCAAGCCTTTGTAAACCCACCGCAACGTCTTATGATGCGAGATTACTATAATCCCACTACGGTGGCGATCAAACCTCGAGTCCAAATCCCAGCTGGAGGTGTTGATTCTAAACTCAAGCCCAACATAATTCATGCTATTCCTAAGTTTCATGGGCTTAATTCCGAGGATCCCTTCCAGCACATCAAACAACTCAAGCATCTGGCCTAGACCTTCAAGCCAGATGTCCAAAATCGGGATATTCTTCTTATGAAGATGTTCTTCTCTCTCATGGACAAAGCAGCTCACTGGTATCAGACTCAAATGCGTCCAATCAACACATGGGTTGAACTACAATCCGAGTTTTTGAAAAGGTTCTTCCTAGTTGGTCAGATGAATGCCTTACGACACTAGATCACACACTTCACCCAGCAATCTGGAGAACCACTTCATGAAGCATGGAACCGTTTCCTGGATCTCATGCAAAAGTGCCCCCATCACGGAGTTCCTAAATGGGAACAAGTCCAGTCTTTTTACCAGGGACTCCGTGAAGATATCCGCTTATTCGTCAATGCAACCTGTGGAGGAAATATCATGGGTCAACACGAAGATGCTGTGTGGGAGATTCTCGAGAATATGTGCGAGAACTCCGTTAACAATGACTCCATGGGCTTATTCGACCGGATGAATTCCCACGCATTGACGAATCCAAGGGGAGCACATGAGAGGCAGAGCCTGTCCGCATCCGTCGAATGGAATTGATGGCTAGTCGGTTGGACAAAATCTCTATCATTGAGAAGAAGGTGGACAAGATCTCTATCATTTACAAGATTCACTTCTATGCATCTCCTAAGAATCTTCGACAAATTATTCAAACAAATATCAAATGTTTCCCTGAAGACTAAAAAATCATCCATGAATACTTCCATACATTCACCTACCATCTTAGTGAAAATGGCTAACATGCAATGTTGAAAAGTTGCAGGTGCATTGCAAAGCCCAAATGGCATTCTTCGGAAAGCAAAGGTTCCAAAGGGGTAGGTGAAAGTCATTTTCTCTTAATCTTCAGGATAAATTGCTACTAGATTATATCCAGAGTAACCATCTAAGAAGTAGAAGAACCTATTGCCAGTTAATCTCTCAAGGATCTGATCAATGAATGGCAAGAGAAAATGGTCCTTCTTTGTAACCGTGTTGAGCTTGCGATAATCGATGCAAACCTGCGATGAATTTGCAATTCATGTGGTAATGGTTTCTCCAGATTCAGTCTTGATTATGGTGAGCCCTACCTTTTTAGGTATCACTTGAATTGGACTCACCCAAGGGCTATCAGATATAGGATATATAATGTCAGCATCTAGCTAGTTGATTAATTCTTTCTTAACGACCTCCTTCAGATTCGGATTTAAACGTCTTTGAGCTTCTCTTGAAGGTCGTGCCCCATCTTCTATATAGATACGATGAGCACAATAATTGGGGCTAATCCCAGTGAGATCATGTAGAGTCCACCCAATTGCCTTCTTATGATCTCGTAAAACCATGATCAATTTTAATTCTTGTGATTTAGATAGATTAGAATTAATGATTACACGATATGTTTGGCTAGGTTTGAGATAAACATATTTAAGAGTATCAGGCAATGGCTTCAATTCTAATGCTGGAGTATGATCAACAGCAAAATTGGGGCAGGATTTTGACTTGAAAATAGTGACTGAAACGAGTCATATGATTCAAATCCAGGGTTGACTTCAGATTCTAATAGCAAATTTTCAACTTGAGGTATAAGATATCAAGAGATGTGCTTTCTAGTTCTAAGGAACTAGGGTCATCCTCAAAAATTGAAATAAATCTAATTTCCTTAATCCATTTGTAATCTAATCCTCGAGAAGCTCAAAATATATGCAATTTTATTGTCTTCTCCCCAAATTTTAGCTCAACCTCTCCAGATTCACAATCTATGTTGGCCTTTGCAGTGGCCAAAAAGAGTCTCCCTAAAATAATTGGGGTATCTCTAATGTGTTCGAGTATAACAAAATCCATAGGAAAATAAAAGTCCCGGACTCTTACAATAATATCCTCCAGTATTCCCTTAGGTGACTTAATAGATCTACCAGCTAATTGTAAAGTCACATTGGTAGACTTAAGATTTTCTATTTGGAAATGGTCTACTAAGGATGAAGGAATGAGATTAATAGAAGCTCCTAAATCTAGGAGAGCTCTATCAAAACATTGGTCCCCAATTATACAGGAAATAAATGGAGAACCAGGATCTTTCTTTTTCAAAAGAAGCGTACTCGAAATAATAGAGCTCACTTGCTCCAAGAGTACCACAGTGCTTCCTTTCCTCGGCATACGCTTAGGAGTACGTAATTCTTTGAGAAATCTTATGTAAGCTAGAATGTGTTTGATAGCATCTAGGAGTGAGATATTGATAAGTCAATTTTCATTTTATAAAATGATGATTAAGAAGATTTGCTGTATTTCTAAGTGGTGGAAAAATCTACCAATCAAGACAATTTAAAACAATTAACCACTCGAAAGAGCAGGTCATATTCAAAGGGAGACACTAGTCCATCTAAACTCACAAAAGCCCCAAACAATTGTTCACCAAAAATTTCCCCCAAACATTGAGTCGAAATCCCCTCTAAAATATGCTAACAATTGCTAGATATATTGAATGGGCATTTCATGTAAAACATGAGGGCTGTACCATAAAACATCCGCAATTAAATACTAATTAACCAAAAATTAGAATGGTGGCGATGGCATTGCATGTAATAACTAATTGAGGAGAAAACAGAGCATTCCCTTCGAGCTTGGAATGCACAAAAGATAGGCCACGGCTGGAGGTGAGATTTGGCGTAGGAGATGAGTGAGGTGAGGGATTTGTGATGGTGGTCACGGCAAAGTGTGGGGCGGCCCGAGGTGTCCAGATAGAACAAAGAAGGGCGGCGGCGATGGGTTGGTTGCTGCTGCTGTGATGTAGTTGATTGTGCAGCAATCATAGGTCTTAATTAACCTAAATTAGGCTAGGACTTAGCATAAGTTAGGGTAATTCATGCATGCATAAGCATTACTAGCACCTTTACTGCTTTCTTTTAGTTATGCATAAAATAATGCTATAATGTATTGATTAGGTGCATTATGTCAATTGCAGGTAATAAGCTGATCAGAAGCTAGATCTGAAGCTGGATCTGAAGCTGAATCTGAAGAATAAAGAATAACTGGTGTTGCAGTAGAGCTGGAGTGGAAGACCAAGATTAGATGTAGTAGATAATAATGTAAGGGAGTTAAGGTATGCTATTCTATTAACTAGGAATAAAGTAATAAATTGTGAAGAACTTAGGTCCATCCAAGTCCTAGGATAGCCTAGAAGCTTCCCCAAGCCTTAGCCACCCTTAGATTAGGTCACCGCACCCTAGGAAACCTTAAAACCCTAACTCCAGCCTCTATCTGGACGTCCAAATGAGTTAGATGACGTCCAGAACCCTTAGCCAACTCCTGCACACCTTAAACCCACTTCTGTAGTGTTATTGGACATCCAGACACTTGGTCAGACGTCCAATTTCTGCAGAATACCCAAGACAGAACCTAGAAACCGTCCTGACTCTGATTAGATGTCCATACCTGAAGTCTGGACAACTGATTTTTCACTATAAGTTGTCTGACACTTTTATTGGATGTCTGGAACTGCTCTCCAGTTCCTGTTTTGGAATTCAAGCCTTGATCTTGAGTTCTTAGCTCCCTAAACCCAATTCTAACCCCCTAGGAACCTAAATTAAAGTGCCCTAACCCTAGTACATCGCCTCTAGACCTTCACAAGAACCTAATTAGGTTCTCATTAAGTCCAATTGACGTAGATTATAGTCAATCTCATCATCCTATTCAATTGGACTTATAGAGTCCAATTGAGCTTAGATCTCAACCCATACAAGTCCAATTGGACTCAGTGAGAGTTTAATTGACCTAAGCCCAACCTAATTGAGTTATTTCACTCTCAATTAGGTTCACACTCATTCAATTAAACTTGTGTTAAGTTTAATTGCATTTCCCCCTTAGCAATTAGGGTTTGCAACCCTAATTTAAGACCTACACTAACCCAAACCCCTTAGGACCTAATCTAGACCACTTAGCCGCATAGGGCAAGGCCACACACACACACACACACACACACACACACCCATTCACGCACTCCCATACCACCTAGACAGTTCTAGGTTCTTCCAAAGGTGGCGCCACTCTTGGTTGCTAAAATTAGCAACCAAGAGACATTCAAATTGTTGATCCACAAATGGTGGATCTAAAAACCACCTTCTCTCTCCTTGCCCGGCCACTATTGGAGCTCTCTCTAGAGAGTTCCACACTTCTCTAGAGAGTCTCCCTTAGTTCTATAAAAAGACCTAAGGGGTGGTCATTTGCACCCATTCACTCTTCGCTTCCATTTAGCTTAGCTACATTCCACCTCCACTCCACCTTCACGAGTTGCTTCACCATGGCCACCACCATCTCCACACCAAGATGTTGGATCACCTCCTCAACCTCTCTCCAAGGGTCGGCCTAAGCACCATTGGCTGCCCCTCCTCCTCTCAACCAAATTAAAGGCCATCGGAGCCCATGTCTGAATGCCCTTATTTCTGCTAGATTTGTAGCTTAGTTCTTCATAGTTTACATGCTTTATTTACTGCTTAGTAGTGTAGCTCTATATTCTCCCCTAATGTTGCATACATAATCCCCCTTTAGATTCATGCATGCGATCATTTTCTGCTAGCTACATTTGTGTTTCCAAGAATTCCTCTATAACCTTTCCACGAGTTCCATGTTGCAAACACCATGTTGAATCATTGAAAGATCTTTTTCTATATATATATATATATCTATGTGTTGAGAATCACATGATCTTATTGCAATATATTTTGTATGATTAAAGTTGCCTGCTTTTAATTATTATCTATTGCAACTAGCATGTCGGTACCTGAAAATATCGAGGATCTAACTATTAACGCATTTCTCATAAACAGCCACCACATAACTAGAATCGTCCATACTGAAACTCACACTTTCACATTTGTCATCTATCTAACATATGCGCACGTAATTACGGTTCATAATGAAAGTGGCCGAACATTGATCCGACGATTAGAAATCGACGTGCAATTTTAAGCAAGTAGAGTGAGTGTGATCGATTTCAAATCTGCATTTCCATAAACGCCTCCTAGAGACGAACGATCGAAACTCAAGTCTTGTTATCTTATAAATTATTTTTGTTCATCGTATTTCACAACTATACTACGATGCATTCTGATCAAATATGCGCTATACGATTCCCAAAAAAATGGCGTCGTTGCCGGGGAGGCAACGTCATTTTTGCTTTCAATCTCTTGAATTATCACTGATAAATCTTCCTCTACTTGTCTTTTGATGTGCAGGAAAATAGGAAAAACGAGATCTATGCACACATCGAGTGCAGAAAAATCATCAGGTGCACATTTCCTCTTAGATTAGGATTTCTTTTTTTTTTTAACCCTAGGTTAGATTTCCTTCTAGCAATTTCATTTGAAAAAGAAAGCCTATTTATTTTCATGAAAAAAAATAACAAAAGAAAGGTCTAGGTAGTTAGATCAGGTCTCCATTTGAATCTTAGGCTAGTTTACTTCAAAAAAAATTCCTTTGGAAAAAAAGCTTTTCCTTCAAAAAAGAAATTTCAATAGTTTTTGAAAAAAAAATTATCTTGGTGGAAAGTTTGAATTTCAAATTCAAACACCCTTTCAAAAGCTTCTCCACCACCCTCTGATTTTCGGCTAGATTTCAAATTTCGATTTAAAAATTCAATTGCTGAAAAATTAATCAGCAAAAAATTCTGAAATTTGGGTTAGACCTTTATTTTTAATTCGCCTTTAAAATGGCACCATTCATTTGAAAAAATTCCAAGAACCAAATTTTTAAAGATTCGCGAGTGCAAGGCGGTCAGACTGACCTAGATTTGAAAATTTTCAAAATTCAAAAAGTAATTCCGAGCAATCTGCGAATTTGTTTTGACTAAAAATGGTGGGGTTTGAAAGCTGATTCCATTGCCTTTAATGTCCATATTTTTTCTGAATTTTGAAAGATCATTTGATACTGTTTCAAAGTAGAAAATAAACCAAGGGTCAAAATTCTAAATTTGACCTCTTGACATTTAAAAATCTCTATAAATTTGATTGAAATAGTAAAAATTATAAAAAAATATTCTCTGAAAGGATAATTGAAAAAGAAATCTACTTGCCAAACTTCAACTTATTCTGATTCCAATTTTTATCAAAGAATTGTCTTAATTTCATGGTCTGCTGAAGAAAAAAAAAAAAAAACCCTAGAATTGCATGAATCCTAGGTTACATCTTTAGGGTTACACTCTAGAGACCATACATTTGGGGTAGACTAGACTTAATCAAGTCTAAGGTTTAGTCGGAGAGCTTGGTCACCATGTGGGCCACTCACGATAAATCCTAGTTGAAGAAAAAAGGGCTAAAATTAATTTTAAAACACGAAATTAACCCAAATTCGTTGTCATACTACTGGGTTTCTTCAACCTCTCTTGCTGAACCTAGTGACTAAGTCTGCGAGGTAGTGTCAAACGATCGTGGCTAAGGGGTAACGGAATCGAAGGCGTGAGCCAAAGGAAGAACCTTCCCCTTAGTCCCCTCGTAGCCAGACTGGCTGGGTTAGCTTGAGAGGCGGGATTCACTTTCAGTCGGTTGCACGATGAATTTTTCTTTAGGAATTCGAACTTAAAAAGAAAAATCTGGTCATCCAATCATAAGTACCATCTGATTGATAGGGCCCTAGCCTTGTCTGGCTTGGCTACACCAACCCAGGGGTTGGGTGCTGTATGCAAGGAAGGAGGTCACTCAGACCTCGATTGGTTGGACCTCGGGAGCCACTCCCAAGGAGGCGACTCACTTTTCCTGGGCCATCTTCTCCCCCACCCTCTTCTTCTATCTACTTAGCCACAATGGCTAACCCTGGATTTAGACCTAATCAGGATCTAGAAGAGCTGAACCCACGAGCTTATCTGAGAGCCCGGGTCACTGAATCAGCTCAACCTTGGGATCAGAACCCAAGGTGGCGAAGATGACTTTTAACTTCGCCTGATCCTTCTCCTCGGGTTAGTAAAATGGTTGACCCATATCCTAACCCTGGATATTATGACCCATACCAGCTGATCCCTCAAAGGACCACATCTTATAACCTAGAATATGGATTTCACACTCTTGCATCTCACCCATGGAATATGGGTAGACATGATTCATCCCCTGGAACCCCTGGAGATCTACTAGTGCATATGTGACCGCATTACAGAATATAGATAGCTATAGCTAGCGCTAAGGAAAAGGCCACATCCTATCCACACGAAATCCAAGCTGTGATGGAGCTCCTTCAGGGAACAACAGGGATAACAAGGCTAATTGGATAAAATCGAGAAACTCAAGAACTACCACTTTCGAGATATAAAGTGGAAAATAGCCTTGAAGTCCTCGAAGAATCTGAAATGACTACGCTGGAAGAACACACTGGAGATTCTCAGGAGCAGATGGCAGAAGATAATTCAGGGGAAGAAGAATCTAGCTTGGATATGAGACAGGAGTAGGAAATATTCAAAATGGGTTCGTCTGAGAACTCCGTTCAAGAAACTGAGGAGGAAAGTACTGATATCTCTAGGACTGAGCCACAATCGGATTATCCAGAATCCTGGGAGATACCTTTTGGGTTAGATAACCTAGCCGTGATAAGGGAAGTAGATCCATTTGAGGATATGGATCTTGAGGCAAACATTATATGTGACACTACTAATCAATCTAGGCCACTTCCCATTGTAGGTGAACCTGTGCTAGAGCCAACATCTTCTGATCTGCACTCTTCTTCTTTCACCTACATCCCTAATTCGGATGCTAGAGATTCTGAGATGACACCTTCTATACCTGATCCTGACATCTGAAGACTAGAAGTAGATGTGGATGACTTGACTGAAGAAGTAAATATGCTACCTGAGGTAGGAATTACTGAGGATCCCAACGCATACGAGGGTGAAGCTTTGAGCAGAATGAGCTGGGGACACACCTACCATCCTAGTCAATCTAATGGATGGCTCGACTCTGAGCCTGAGGAGTTAGCCTCCAATGAATCAGAGATGAGTACTGATGAGGACGAAGTAATTTCTGATGAGGATTTCAGTGACCTCCCCACAGATCTTCTACTTTCATGGATACCCCCATATGATCTAGAGCCTGGAGGGGGCATGATCTTTGATGTCAATTATCGTTATGAGGATCCCTATGACTCAGATTCTGGTTCTGAGATACATTTGGATCTACTCCCTCAGCAACTTCCTGCTGAATTATGGGACATGATAATCAGCTGAATCAACATCATGATCCCCCCTCTAATTATCCTCTATTTTCCACCACTACTCCACAGTTTCTTATAGATAGACTTTTTAGAGTAGGGGTGCACAATCAGCTAGTTCACATCTCCGGACCACTGATTCTGGGAGCATACGAGCACATCTTTCTCTTAATCTTGATTGGCTCCTATGTTAGAACTGATACATCTGAGTAAGCTCTCGCCCAGCTAGAGGCGTTAAACTCAGCAAGTATAGATAGCATATCCCACATTCTATCATCATCTATACATAACCATTTTTATACATAGCATTTTTTTTCTTTAGGCATATTTCCTTTTCGCATATTGCATACTGTCAGGTTGGCTGGTGCTAAACATTAAACTTCAGGAGCAATTCCAAGTGATTTCTACCCACTTACTCCCTGCTATATTCATTTTCTTTTATATTCATGCATGAGGACATGCAAGAACTTAGGCATGGGGGGGTAGATACGACAAAACTAAAAATTTTTATGCCAACATTTAGGACAACCTCGGAGCTGCATGTCAAACGTACTTTAGGATCCTAAATAAAAGAATAACCGACACCACCTCCAATGTTCGCATTGGAGCTAAAAATCATTCGCAATAGCCACTTCTGACTCACCCACTCACCTTTTATTCTAAATTTAGGATCAAGCTGAATGTAACCCGAAAGGGAAATTTCATGAAGTACGAATATAAAAGGTTACTTGTTTATAGCATATATACATAGTGCATCCATGAATAAGATTATCTTATTAAGAGAATGCATTAGGGATTTTATCCTCGAGCTGATTCCTGTAATCTGGAATCCAATACAATTTTTTACACACACGTAGAATTTGCAATGGATTCACGGTGAAGGCTGATAAATGTCTGTAGTCTGTCAGAAGAAGTAGTGCTTCTTCTCCTGAACCCTTAGATAGTGTTTTGGGAGTCAGGCAGATTTTCTTCCAAAAATGCACTAAATAGTGTGAGATGAGAGTAGAGTGTACTGGTGCTCTAAGATTAGTGCAAGGAATCTGGAATCCTAGATAATTAGGTGATGATACTTAGAGATAAGGCATACTTTTCACTCTCGGTTCCTGCGTATACATTTTGTGTGAATTTTGAGAGCCACCAAATAAGGAAATTACACAGAGAGCAAGTTTCATAAAACCAGGGCTAAGGTGGATGGTTCGACCATTCTTTATGGAATCCTCAGCTGAAAGAGGGTATTGATGTCAAGGTCAGAAATACACCATCCTATCCGTCTCTCCCAGTGTTGTGAGTAGGCACTTCCACCAAATAAGCTACCCAATGTCTCTTGAGTACCACCAATCCCTAATAATGCCTCCTCAATAATGTTCATGGATGTGTGCTAGTTGTGTTGTGTTGAAAAAGAAAAAAAAAAGAGAAAAAAATGAAAAAAAAAGTGATGAAAAGAAAGAAAAATTGAAAAAAATTAGAAAAAGAAGAAAAAGCAAAGAAAAAAAAGTGAATATTTAGTGTTTATTTCATTTGTATTGAGACAATACCACCAAATAAATTTGAGATCTACCAAATATGGCCTTAACCCACCTTTCTTGTCTTTCTGACTACCCAAATACTGGTTGAGGAATTTTGACTTAGTGTTAGAGTTATGGGAACTCAATTAAATGTTAATGTCAAGTTAGACCACCAAATACAGGTCATATGTGCGAATCTAGTGAGATTGTGAGCTCTAAGAAAAAGAAAGAAAAGAAAAAAGAAAAGGAAAAAGAGAGAATGAATACAAAGGAACCAAAAGAGAGCATAGTTTTTCTTGTCTTTCTCTGAGTCGAGTTATGTAATAATTTGGGAATCTAAATTCTATAGTACTAATCTCTATGTAGCACCAGTCGAGAGTGAGCCACCAAATATATAATATTTTCCCTCTGAGATTCTCTACCTAAGCTTAAAGCCGGGTGGAATTCATAGAATATCTTGAATACCCCGAGGGAAGAAAATTGGCCTATCTTGCTAGAATTTTTTACTAGGGGTCAAGTATAGGCTTTAGAGGTGAATTAGTTTTTCACTCGAATCCATTGCAAAAGCTACATAGCTACACTTTCGCGATTGTCTGGATTTCTAGAGCATAGAATGAAAACAAAAAAGAGAAAAATCTCTAGGAATACATTTGATAAAATAATCAATCCCTTAGGGACCCTTATGTGAAAAATTTAGTCTTGCATTTGCTGGGAACTAGAAAGATTTAGGCATGGGGGTATGATTGCGCAGCAATCATAGGTCTTAATTGACCTAAATTAGGCTAGGACTTAGCATAAGTTAGGGTAATTCATGCATGCATAAGCATTAGTAGCACCTTTACTACTTTCTTTTAGCTATGCATAAAACGATGCTATAATGTACTGATTAGGTGCATTATGTCAATTGCAGGTAATAAGCCGATCAGAAGCTAGATCTGAAGCTGGATCTAAAGCTGAATCTGAAGAATAAAGAATAATTGGTGCTGCAGCAGAGCTGGAGCGGAAGACCTAGATTAGATGAAGTAGATAATAATGTAAGGGAGTTAAGGTATGCTATTCTATTAACTAGGAATAAAGCAATAAATTGTGATGAACTTGGGTCCATCCTAGCCTAGGATAGCCTAGAAGCTTCCCCAAGCCTTAGCCACCCTTAGATTAGGTCACCGCACCCTAGGAAACCTTAAATCCATAATTCCAGCCTCTATCTGGATGTCCAAATGAGTTAGATGACGTCCAGAACCCTTAGCCAACTCCTGCACACCTTAAACCCACTTCTGCAGTGTTATTGGACATCCAGACACTTCGTCAGACGTCCAATTTCTAGAGAATACCCAAGACAGAACCTAGAAACCGTCCTGACTCTGATTAGACGTTCATACCTGAAGTCTGGACAACTGATTTTTCACTATAAGTTGTCTGACACTTTTATTGGATGTCTGGAACTGCTCTCCAGTTCCTGTTTTGGAATTCAAGCCTTGATCTTGAGTTCTTAGCTCCCTAAACCCAATTCTAACCCCTTAGGAACCTAAATTAAAGTGCCCTAACCCTAGTACATCACCTCTAGACCTTCACAAGAACCTAATTAGGTTCTCATTAAGTCCAATTGACGTAGATTATAGTCAATCTCATCATCCTATTCAATTGGACTCATAGAGTCCAATTGATCTCAGATCTCAACCCATACAAGTCCAATTGGACTCAGTGAGAGTTTAATTGACCTAAGCCCAACCTAATTGAGTTATTTCACTCTCAATTAGGTTCACACTCATTCAATTAAACTTGTGTTAAGTTTAATTGCATTTCCCCCTTAGCAATTAGGGTTTGTAACCCTAATTTAAGACCTACACTAACCCAAACCCCTTAGGAACTAATCTAGACCACTTAGCCGCATAGGGCACGGCCACACACACACACACACACACACCCATTCACGCACTCCCATACCACCTAGAGTGTTCTAGGTTCTTCCAAAGGTGGCGCCACTCTTGGTTGCTAAAATTAGCAACCAAGAGACATTCAAATTGTTGATCCACAAATGGTGGATCTAAAAACCACCTTCTCTCTCCTTGCCCGACCACTATTGGAGCTCTCTCTAGAGAGTTCCACACTTCTCTAGAGAGTCTCCCTTAGGTCTATAAAAAAACCTAAGGGGTGGTCATTTGCACCCATTCACTCTTCGCTTCCATTTAGCTTAGCTACATTCCACCTCCACTCCACCTTCACGAGTTGCTTCACCATGGCCACCACCATCTCCACACCAAGATGTTGGATCACCTCCTCAACCTCTCTCCAAGGGTCGGCCTAAGCACCATTGGCTGCCCCTCCTTCTCCTCTCAACCAAATTAAAGGCCATCGGAGCCCATGTCTAAATGCCCTTATTTCTGCTAGATTTGTAGCTTAGTTCTTCATAGTTTACATGCTTTATTTACTGCTTAGTAGTGTAGCTCTATATTCTCCCATAATGTTGCATCCATAATCCTCCTTTAGATTCATGCATGCGATCATTTTCTGCTAGCTAGATTTGTGTTTCAAAGCATTCCTCTATAAGCTTTCCACTAGTTCCATGTTGCAAACACCATGTTGAATCAATGAAAGATCTTTTTCTATATATATATATATCTATGTGTTGAGAATCACCATGATCTTATTGCAATATATTTTGTATGATTAAAGTTGCCTGCTTTTAATTATTATCTATTGCAACTAGCATGTCGGTACCTGAAAATATCAAGGATCTAACTATTAACGCATTTTTCATAAACAGCCACCACATAACTAGAATCGTCCATACTGAAACTCACACTTTCACATTTGTCATCTATCTAACATATGCGCACGTAATTACGGTTCATAATGAAAGTGGCCAAACATTGATCCGACGATTAGAAATCGATGTGCAATTTTAAGCAAGTAGAGCGAGTGTGATCGATTTCAAATCTGCATTTCCATAAACGCCTCCCAGAGATGAACGATCGAGACTCAAGTCTTGTTATCTTATAAATTATTTTTGTTGATTATATTTTGCAACTATACTACAACGCGTTCTGATCAAATATGCGCTATACGATTCCCAAAAGTAGCTCAATGCACGAGCTCGAGGTCAGGAGCCGTAGGGGGATGCACGTGCACAGTGCGGGAGGTGTAGGCGGAGGTGCAGTTCACTAGAGGTGCAGCAAGTGGACATCCCTGCACGTTGGAGGTGCACGTGCGGAGCTGCTGGAGGATGTAAGGCTACGCGCTTGGTGCTGCAGCTGCAACTGCTACGTGGACCAGTAGTGCCTGCGCGTGATGCGGAAGGAGCAAGTAGAGGCGTAGTGCGCTCTATGTGTGGGCGAAGTTGCTACTGGTGATGTGCGCGCTCTGCACACGTGAGCTAGAGGTGATTGGGTGCTTTATTGCTGCCAGAGCAGCAACTTAGAGTAGCTACGGGAAGTACTGAGCGTGCGGTGACGACGGGCTGTAGGGGGTGCTGGCGCACGCTCTGGAGGTGAGTGGGTGTGCTAGAGGGGCACTGGTGGGCATGCGCTAGGGGCTGGGGTGTAGCGTGTAGCGAGGAGCTGGAGCGTGGAGGTGCTATATGGATATGTGTGGCACGCGCAGGGTGGTCGGACAGGCGTGGATGGCAATGGCTGCGGTGGTGTACAAGGGAAGGCAAGTCGTGCATCAGTAGATGTACTCACAGTAGGTGAGCTTCAAGGAGCTCGTGCACTATGGAGGCCAACTCCATCCTCTTGGCATGGTGATCTATCACCCCACCGGCCCATGATATGACAGAGCTTGGACGTGGAGGCCATCATCCCATTTCACCACCGTGCAGCATTCCACCAAAATATGAATTAATTTTTTTACATCCTAATGTATGATATCTAAATGTTAAAATTAACTTAATGTCTAGGCACTTAAGTACTTAAATAGCCCACAAATATGGGCTAATCAAATACCCCCATGCCTAGTTTTTGCTAGTCCCTAGCAAATCTAAGCAATAAACTAGCACTCCAAGTAGACTAGCCAACCCAATCGGTCTTCCTTTAGAAGCATGTTAAGTTCTGACTTTAGACCTAAGGTTCCCAAGTAGTTGCTAAGTTATAGACTAGTTTAGCTAAAGACTAGTTGCAGGCACAAGTTTCCCTGATTTTTAACTCTACCCTAGGGTTTATTTGTCCTAGATATTAAAGCATCTGTGCATGTGCATTGGCCTGAGTTATTTAAGGTTGGTATGATTACCAACGTTGAAAGTGAGTATTATTATTATTATTATTTTGTAATATATATATATTTTTGTTTGATTCCTCTAAGTTTAACCTTGGATCAGCCATCAACACGGTTTGTGTCGGATTCATTGTTCCCATCACCAAACCTCGAAGGATGCCTGGTTTTCGATGCTTCGAGATAGCACCACCCATAGCGACCCCAATAACTCCTGGCAATCAACACTTCGAGATAGTATCGTCCATGGATTTCTTAAGAGAATTTAGGCCTGTGGCAATTGACACTTCAAGATAGGGCCACCCATGGTACTTGAACCATACAATGCGCTTACATGCCCCCAGTAGGATGGATATCCTAAGAGACAAGTGTCGATGAGGTGACATGTTATCATTGCATCCTCAAGTTGAGTATATACTCCACCTCTCCGACGGTAGGAACTCTTCCAATCAAATTGTGTTTTAAAGCTTCTCCTAAGTCAAAACAAAGAGAACCAACTTTTCTTTAAGAAATGAATTAGGGTGATCACTTATTTACACAAGACCAAGTGCGTGTGAAATATGGATGCTTAGGTTACGAGGACCCATAAACCAAAAGGTAGAACAAGACTCCAAGTACTACCCAGCCTTTAACTCAAACCCTAGCTTTCCTTCATCAACCTCTTGAGGAATGGTCTGCAACTTAACTCCTACTTAAGTTTTTAAGTCCACAAAGGACCCTAAATGTCTAAAGTTAGTAGCTCACTTAGCTTCTAAAGTTTGACACCTAGAATCAACTTAGTCTAACCTAAAGTTCTAGTCTGCTTAAGAATGCAGGGCCCAGCCAGTTAAGCTCAATGCAATTTTTTTTTTTTTTGAATGCAAATGTATGTAATGCAGAATGCTTTAACTAAATGCATGAATGCACTATGTATAAATGCTATGTATATCCCCAAGTACACCCCCCCATGATTAAAATCTGCAATGTCCCCATTGCATAGAAGGATATTACCTGGGTCAGAGATGGGCTACCATTATTTTGCTAGTAGCCGAGTAGCCAAAGAATCTACAAGTCAGGTTCCAAAACCAAAGAAATAGGTCCTAACAATGAGCAAAGTAATGTTGGAATAGAAAATAGGTAGCCTAGGATGTTGGTGAGCTGATGATGAATCCTGATAGCAAATGCTCGCCCAACCAGGATGGGAATAAAATCTTCCCAGGTCACCAGAGGAGGTTCTAAAGGATAAACAAGCATAACAACCTCCAAAGGGGCAAGGGGAGAATCACAAGGATCCTCCAAAAGGAATGGGGAAGGAATGGTGCAGAGATAAACATCCATGGTAAAGGACTGACCATAAAAATCATCAATCCATACCCGATATCCCATTACAAGAGATATTGGTCTGTTAAGCCCCCCAATCAAAATGGTAGTAAGCATAACTTTAGGCCAGGGATTGCCTAGGGTGTCTAAGTTTTGAGGTTGCGGAATGGCGAAAAGATCTAAGGTAGGTCCAGTTGGCTCAGTGTCCAAACCTAACAACCTTTCCAGTTCTTCAATCGCATCCCTAGCATCTCTGGTAATATCACAAGTATCTACCTATTCTTCATTAGTGATCATTTCAAGGTATGGAGTCAAAATTTCGCCTTTAGACATAGGCGAATTAGAGGGTGACTCCAAATCAAATGAAGGCAAGTTGGAAGCAACAGATCTAGGGATTATCCTATCAATCTCATCCCTCAGTTCTTGTTCTTTACTCAAATTCTCCCTAGAGTATATATGTGAATCCACATAAATCTCAAAAGTTGCTTCCACATTTTTCATTATTTCATCATGAGGAGGCATATCATCAATCGGTGTGCTAAGGAAACCTAATTTGGTCAACTTTGTGACATCCACATGGAGTAAATCTTCAAATAAGACATAATCACTTTTAGTGTCACTCCAAATCTTGAATGTAGGTTCCTCATATAATTCATCCTTCTCCTCATCATACGTTTCATCACGTACTCGAGGTCTAGAATCATCTAAAATCTCAGTAGATCCCCTAAGGCACTCCATCTGGGGTAAATGGTTTACACTGGTAACCTCGGACTCCTCAAATAGGTGAATTTCTTTAGGGCTAGGTTCCCTAAGGGTGGGCTTGAGTTCCTTCTCATGATCAGAAGGGAGGGTGGGATTAACAACTTGACCTCGGCCCACTTCATCAAATGTGACAAAAATACTATCGTCTGGGTCGAGGTCTTCCAATGGTACCATCATTCCCTTCTTTTGACTCCAATATAATTCAGGTGGATACTCAACCTGATCATCATCTTCCTCGGGTTGGCACCTTTCTTCATCCAATGTATAGCTACTTTCATACATATCCTCCTACCACTTAAGGTGTGGACCTCTCAAGTAAGTGTCATCTAGTGGGGAGGTTTCAAAATCAATCCTCTAAAAGTAGCTATTATCTCTTACATAATCCCCAAAATTTCCCTCCAACTTAGGGTGTGGCTCTCCCACGAGAGATGCATCTAGCGTAGAGGGGTGCATTTCATCCTCAGTGGGGTAGATTGGGTGGATAATTTCTTCTTTTTCTTGTTGGCTTGCTCTCGAAGATTCTCCTAACAATTCAATCATTTCATCTTGCATTTTTTGTATTTCCATCTCCAAGAAGGAGAGGTCATCATTATTATTAGGAGAGAAGTCAAGCTCAGGCTTATAGTTCGTAGGAGTTTCTATCCAACCATTACAATCAATCAGTGAGGGTGGGTTGGGTGTTCCTATGGTGTGTGGGATATTGGGCAAGGTAAATCCTACTCCTAGGTTCTGCTAACTGATTTGGGGCTTAACCAGGACAATACTCCTATAAAAGGAGTAAAATGAATCCCAATGACTGTCATTATGTCCATCAAAGGATGGACCATCTTGGCATATGGGATCGAAGATCGCAGAGTTGGGGTAGGGGTGTGGGCAAGATGTGAAAGGATGAAAGTCAATGTGGTCCATTCTAACTCACACTACAATTAGATTCCATAAGCAAGCACAAATCAGAGGACTTTTTAGGTCTTTAATCAGTTAGGCTTTTGAGATTTTAAGTCCACTTGTAGGTGACAAATCAATTTATCAAACAATTACATGCCTACTTGTCAACCTACGATATGCCTAAAAAGACCTAGTTGGAGCAGAGGTGCTCTTCCCTAAAGCTCAAATGGTAGAGCAACTCCAAAGATGGAAGATCAAGGGATGCAAATAGGCCTAAGCCTTCCTTTGAAGCTGTGCTTTCACAGTGCTTCTTAACTACCCTCAAAAATCTATGACAGGGTAACCCCCTCTTTCAAGTTACAAAACCTTTGATCTCATGTTCCGAACACTTCAGAATCCAACGGTAGGAGGGCTCTTGTCCTAGTAGTTCGAAAGCTAAGGAGTGTCTAAACGTGTGCTGTGGTGCAAGAGATATAAGTATGCATACACCGTAAAAGATTTTGAATTTTGAATCACACGCCAAGTTTGAAATTCAGGTTCATGGTTTTTAAATGTCCTTCCTTTAATTAGTCCTTTTTCAAAAATTAAATATGACCACTTGTTAGATCTATTCAAATCAAACCTAGTGGTATTTGAAATTAAGGTCCACATGTAATGCGTGAACAAATATGGATGCAAAATCCAGAAAACGTACCTTGCCCCTGCAATCAATAATCCAAGAAAGCACGCAATGCAAAAAATCAAGTCTAGATGCTGCTCATTCACACCTAAATGGCCGTCATGGGGGCAGGCAGCTTCTAATAGGTATCTTGTGCCATTTTATATATATATATATACATCTACTTATGCACAAACAAAAAAAATGATAAACAACCACAAATAAAATAAAAACCTAGATGATGTAAACACATTTACACTACTTAAGATGTCTATTTATGCATGTTCTTAAGCATAGGATTGCATTTCATGATATAAATATTGCATTACATGCATCAACTTGCATTTAGAATAGTTTGAATAAAATGGAGGTTAATTGTCTCCTTTTATGTGCTTGGACAGGGCAAATATTTTATCGGAGCCTCGGATCAAAGATCCAACCGTATGGATGTGATCAGGGCGACGATTGGAGTTCAACGACTCCAAGATCGCCCTAATCAGGCATCTGTAGCATCAGATAGTGACCTGGGAACCCTAGAAGATCAAGGGCCAGGATGGTGTAAATCCACACTTCAGATGATAAATCCGACCACATGGATGAATTCGGATCGACGATCGCAGCCCAACGACACAAAAATCGAGTCAATCCGACATCCGTGGCACCATCTACAACTTCCAGAAGATGGACGGCCAGGATGGCGCCACGTGGTGCCATCCCAGCCGCCCAAACGGCAGCTTCATCTTGTGAAGGCTCTGCGCCCGATCTCTCTCCGCCGTCGATGGAGATCCAACGGCTGTGGTCTCTCGCGCTTAAAAGCGTCCGCGGGACCATTTCGTCTGCGTAGCGCAGCGGTGACGCAGCCGCGGGTGAAGCAGAGGTCCTGGGTTCGAGCCGCGGTGAGGGGGTGGAAGGCGCGGGCGAGCAGGCGTGGACGAGCGTCAGATGGAGATCCAACGGCTGCGCGTGCCCGATAGTGTCGACGCGCGATTGGACGTGCGATCAAACGCGCAATCAGACGCGTGGGGGGGCGCCTACGCAGCGGGCGCGGACGCGATTTAAGCCGTCCGATCTCGCGATCGGACGGATAAAAAGCGACGAACGTGCGTGGCCGTTGAGCGCGCGAGCAGGCGAGGAGGCGCGCGCGAGAGGGCGAGGAGGCGCGCGCGAGCCGGCCACTACGCCCACGTTGGGGCTTTAGTGATGGATTTATCCATCACTAAAGACCCCTTATTTATTGTTTTGAAGTTGTAATGTCCATTTTGCCCCCACTCCTTGCAACTATAAAAGGAGACCCCCTCCATACGAAATTCTGATCCCTTCTTTCTCGTCTCTACCCCTTCAAAGCTCAAGAGAAGCTTGTCCCACACCCGGGATGCTTCTCGCGAGATAAAGTTCAATTTTCGTTCCCCTTCGGAAGTGGATCCCACGACGACGACGGTGTGCTGCTTCGTTCCCGTTCTTCTGCTTCGTCCTCCTTCGTCCCACTTCATTCTCCTTCGACCAGGCGTCGTCCCGTCCGGCTCGTCCTCCAAGCAACCGTCGAGGAGGATTTCTCTCTCCCTATTCTTTTTACCGCTTTCTAGTATAGATTTACTACTTTCTAGATTAATCTACTCGTCCTCCAAGCGACCGTCGAGGAGGACATTTCTCCCTCCATTCTTTTAATGCTTTCTAGAGTAAATTTATCGCCTTCTAGAGTAATTGTTTTATGCTTTCTAGTTGTAATGAACAATCTCTTCAATGCAAAAGTTCCGTGTTCATTCTACATCTCATTTTGATTTCTCTGTGTAATATTCTCTGTCTATCTTACTCTCTCTCTCTTCTATTTATTTCAAATAATTAGATGGTTCTAAATTGAATTATTCTGTAATAAATAAAGAGAAACGCGTAGTTTTTAAATCAAACGTCCACCTCCCTGTGTTTGACCCGGAATTTTAATTTCGGTATAAATTTTATTTGTTGAACACAAATTCTTCGCTTTCGAACTACAACGACAGGTTTTCCAAAATCGAACACGTTAGCGTAGCGAAAAATACCATTCAACATTTTGGCACCGTTGCCGGGGAGGCAACGATCTTTGATTTCTCTTCGCGTTTTGTAACTTACAAATCATTTACCTCACTTTTCTCCTTTCTTATTTTAATTGCAGGTACTCTTTCAAGACAGGCAAAAGCGGTAGATTAGAGTAAAGTGCTGTAGAAGGTTTTGTGAGTTACCCATTAGATTTCATTTCATCACATAATAACTCAAACATCAATCAACCTAGGTGTTTTTATAAACTCTAAGGTTAGATTATTTGTTGTTTGACACCCATACTCACCCCAACCCCCACATTAAAAAGAAAAAAAAAATCTCACAGAGGTACACAACCTCATCTGATTTTCAAACTCAACCGGTAAACCAATCTTAGGAGCCGGTACACACATCCAAACACATAATTGAGTAGAAATCAGATTAGGTAATCATTTGTGTGCCTAATTAAGTGGTGCAACAGGCCAATTGTTTGAGTTGATTGGGCCGCACCACTTCAAATAAAATCAACTCATCAAGTAGCTGCCAATTAGGTTCAACTCTTAGGGATTTACCAGGCACTCCACATTCTTTTTAAATTTTAAAGGAAAACATCTTCACCTGTGCTTGCAAAACCTGGTGTGCTAATGAAACTTGATTGAAAACACCTAAAGTTGAATCCTAAAAGCTACTAAGCAAGATTTGAACCTTAAAATTCACCACATCAAAAACAATCTTGCTTGAAAACCACTGGTTGTGCACTCACACACGAATCAATCAGTCATTAAGGGCACAACCCATTTAAAGGGCCCATCACATTCCAAAGCACATTCAAACCTAGCCCTAAATAAAACAGAGTAGACGTTGGCCTTAAGGATTGGACTCGCTCTTCAGAACCCAGAACGAGATTATTTTCGATTAGTCTGTTTCTACTGTTCAATCTGATGTCTAGCTAGGGGAGCAGAGTCAAACGATCGCCGCTGGGGGGTACACTAGGAACCGGAGGTGCAAGCCGAAGGAAGAACCTTCTCCCCAGTCCCTCCTTCTAACTGGTTGGATTGAACAAACGGAAGTAGATCAAATCGTTCCTTTATCTCAAGATGGGTTTTGAGAGTCTGTAGGTCTTTAGGTTAACCTATTTAAGGACAGGTTTGATTGTTTGTATTGCAGGGCACCTTTCTTCCTCCCGTGTATCATGAATCCTTCCACATATTTCATGCATTCCCGCTCTTTCCCTCCTGTTGTAAATTATCCTCAACATGACGACTATCCCAACTCGTATTGTAATCAACCATCAGTTAGTTGGGATAATTCGGATTGGGGATACAATTCCAGACCCCCGTGTTTAGGGTCTAACCCTGAACACTTTGATTATGATTTCTATCCTTCTCAGAGCTACATCGATTATAGATCGTCTTCCTTTCGTAAACAGCATAATACGATCTACAATCAAGAAGGATACACCGATCCTTACCGATCCTCTGATTTCACTGCCTTTAGGTCATCACCATCTTTTCAACAATCTGAAATGACCTATTATCAGGAAGGGTATAACGAATCTCAATTTGTTAATTCCCCTGCATTGAGCCCAAACCTGCCCAACCCTGAACCAACTCATTTAGTTCAGGTTAACCAGGTTCAAGATAAGGTTCTGGCTAACTTGAGGAATATCATTCAATCTTTAGAAGTTCAGCCAATACCTTGCATTGAGAGATTGGAGCCCTTGATTGAAATGATTGATGATTTAAACAAGTCTTTGTTAGATTGGCTCCAGGATGTTAAGGATAAGAACCTGGGTGAGTTTCTACTTGGGAAATTAGCGAAATTGAGGATGAGATTCGTGGTTGCTTTGATTCAATCTTGGAATAATTCCTAGGATGAACTCTCTTCAGGAAAGCCAATGACAGAACCCGCTCAGGCACTTGTTGGGGGGCACATGTGTTACGAGGCTGACCAGATTGAATTAAAACAACCAATTAAGGATGATCTGATTTCTTCGCCTGAGATCCCTAAGCCGGGTTACGAGGAAACGTATGTCTCCTTGGAACACAAAGTGACAAAAGATTTTGGGACATACATTGATACGGATCCTGATGGTGAAGATTCAAGTTGCGAAGTCTCACGCGAGTCTTCTGAACATGATTTCTGTGAGACGATTGGGCCTGAGGAATCTGATAGATCAATTGATAGCCCAATAACTGAGAACACTGATCTTATTAGGGCACACATTACGGATCCAGAATTACATTTTCTGGAGGAATCAATTCAATGCCCTGATTATCAGTTACACCCTGTTGAGCTTATTGATGATTCTAATTCTGAGATAATTAGACCCAAGTCAATTTTGATTCTGCCACATCATTTAGACTTGGAGATTTCAGACGGGGTGATGAATATACAAGAGGTCCTGAAATTTGATATGCTAAATGAGGAGGATAGGAGCTGGGAAGTTTTGATTTGGGAAGTTATTTCTGGAGGAAATGGAAGATTGAGTCGAAGGGTTCCTTTTAAGTTGAAACCATCAAATCAGAACCTTACAACATTTGTTTCGAGGATGTTCAACCCAAGCACACATTCAACGATTATCCTTTTGAGCTTCAATTCTCAGTAACCCGACTTTTTGGTCTTGGGTTGCATCCTCAGAAATCGCAGGCCCGATCCCGCTTACATTCTGATTTTAGGTTTTGGGTAATTTTTATCCAGAACCTAAGATATTCTCGATTATGGGGTGTGGGTCTGCACCACAATCTGGTCCACATCTGTGGACCTCTGTTGACAGGTCAGAGGATTCTTCTGTTCATTCTAATTCTGACCTGCACAAGTGAATTCTTCATTTCTTTTCTTTGTATAGTGTGCCTAGCTGAAGGCACTAAACTCAGCACTTATATAGTTCTTTTTCGTTTTCATCTTAGAGCGGACCTGATATTCACGCAATTCAGGTGCTTTCTACGCTTTTCTACTCTGTTTTATGTCTTTTTAATACAATGAGGACATTGCATTAGATAGGCATGGGGGGGTGGATATTCATCTCTGAATTCATTCGTCAGCTCCGTAGATTTGTTTATTTTCTTTTATAAAAAAAAAAAATTCGGAATTAGGAAAGAGAATTTGGGTTTAAGAAAATTTTCAATCTTAGGAAATACTATATTACGATTTGAACACAAAGACCCCTCAGGTCTTTTGACTTAATTAGCCTGTGATCCACTAAAATGTGGATTTGTTTTTGAGTCCTCGCCATTTTAATTCTATTATAATTTGAATAAATAAGTTTGGGTGATAAGTACACGACTTATCAACCCGCCCTCTGATTTGAGGGAATTTTGAGTTTTAAGCATCTACACACTTTCTTTGCATTGACTCGTTGTTCGACGATTTTAACGGAAATTTGGTAGCTAATGAACCTTCTAGGGTGATATAGCTGGCAAGTTATCATGGGTAGCAGCCCATAGGTAGATTGTCCAGAGCCCAGTCACTGGACCTTTCTCTTTTTCCTGCCCTTAGGTAAATCTTAGACCAGGGAAGCCACCTATTTAAAAAAAAAATCAAAAAGAAAAGGAGAAAAGAATAAAAAGAAATAAGCCACACTTCCCCGCACGAGTATGGCTGGCAAGTTGTCGGTGGTAATAGCTCATCGACCGGTTGTCCAGAACCCAGCTCAGAAAACGTACTAAAAATTCCCAAAACACTTAGGAAGAAGCGGAGAAGTAGAATAAACCGGGGAGATATACACTGGATTCACCCTTGTGTTGACCCCATAAAAAAATAAAAGTAGGGAGAAAGCTACAGGTTGTAAAGATACACCTTTAGGCAGAATTCTTTTTGAGGTCACCTAGAGGCGTAGAAATCCGAAGTCTGTTCTAATTGCCGGTCAACGAGCCTATCACAATCACAATAAGATGCTTAAAGCTTAGGGTTCTCATCAAATTTTGGGTGAGTTGAATGGTCGTAGAAAGCCACTCTTAAACCCAAAAATTTGAAAATCAAAAAAATTAGAAAAGAGAAAAAGAGAAAAAGAAATTTTTCTTTTAATAAGGTGAGGGCTTGAAGCGGTCTGCATTTTGGCTGATAGCCGGGCACTGTTGTGTCTTTGAAGGTTCAGTTCCTAAGTAGACAATTTCTTAACGATTGAAAATTAACTCAAGTCCAAATAATCTAACCTAATTCTTTTATAAATAGCATATAGTTTTTACTAGGGACTAGCAAAAGATAGGCATGGGGGTATGATGTAAACACATTTACACTACTTAAGATGTCTATTTATGCATGTTATTAAGCATAGGATTGCATTTCATGATATAAATATTGCATTACATGCATCATCTTGCATTTAGAATAGTTTGAATAAAATGGAGGTTAATTGTCTCCTTTTATGTGCTTGGATAGGGCAAATATTTTATCTGGGCCTCGGATCAAAGATCCAACCGTATGGATGTGATCAGGGCAACGATTGGAGTTCAACGACTCCAAGATCGCCCTAATCAGGCATCCGTAGCATCAGATAGTGACCCAGGAACCCTAGAAGATCAAGGGCCAAGATGGTGTAAATCCATACTTCAGATGATAAATTCGACCGCACGGATGAATTCGGATCGACGATTGCAGCCCAACGACACAAAAATCAAGTTAGTCCGACATCCGTGGCACCATCTACAACTTCCAGAAGATGGACGGCCAAGATGGCGCCACTTGGTGCCATCCCAGCCGCCCAAACGGCCGCTTCATCTTGTAAAGGCTCTACGCCTGATCTCTCTCCACCGTCAGATGGAGATCCAACGGCTGTGGTTGCTCGTGCTTAAAAGCGTCCGTGCGACCATTTCATTTGCGTAGCGCAGCGGCGACGCAGCCGTGGGCGAAGCAAAGGTTGCGGGTTCGAGCCGCGGTGAGGGGGTGGAAGGCGCGGGCGAGAGGGTGCGGACGAGAGTCAGATGGAGATCCAACGGCTGCGCGCGCCCGATAGCATCGATGCGGGATTGGACGCACGATCAAACGCGCAATCAGACACGCGGGGGGGCGCGCTACGCAGCAAGCGCGGACGCGATTTAAGCCATCCGATCTCGCGACCGGACGGCTGAAAAGTGGCGAACGTGAGTGGCCGTTGAGCGGGCGAGCAGGCGAGGAGGTGCGCGCGAGTCGGCCACTACGCCCACGTTGGGGCTTTAGTGACGGATTTATCCGTCACTAAAGACCCCTATTGATTGTTTTGAAGTTGTAATGTCCATTTTGCCCCCACTCCTTGCAACTATAAAAGGAGACCCCCTCCATACGAAATTCTGATCCCTTCTTTCTCCTCTCTACCCCTCCAAAGCTCAAGAGAACCTTGTCCCACACCCGGGATGCTTCTCGCGAGATAAAGTCCAATTTTCGTTCCCCTTCCGAAGTGGATCCCACGACGACGACGGTGTGCTGCTTCGTTCCCGTTCTTCTACTTCGTCGTCCTTTGTCCCGCTTCGTTCTCCTTCATCCAGGCGTCATCCCGTCTGGCTCATCCTCCAAGCAACCGTCGAGGAGGATTTCTCTCTCCCTATTCCTTTTACCGCTTTCTAGTATAGATTTACTACTTTCTAGATTAATCTACTCGTCCTCCAAGCGACCGTCGAGGAGGACATTTCTCCCTCCATTCTTTGAATTCTTTCTAGAGTAAATTTATCGCTTTCTAGAGTAATTGTTTTATGCTTTCTAGTTGTAATGAACAATCTCTTCAATGCAAAAATTCCTTGTTTATTCTGCATTTCATTTTGATTTCTCTGTGTAATATTCTCTTTCTATCTTACTCTCTCTCTTCTATTTATTTTAAATAATTTGATAGTTCTAAATTAAATTATTCTGTAACAAATAAAAAGAAACGCGTAGTTTTTAAATCAAATGTCCGCCTCCCTGTGTTCGACCTGGAATTTTAATTTCGGTATAAATTTTATTTGTTGAACACGAATTCTTCGCTTTCGAACTACAACGACAGGTTTTCCAAAATCGAACACGTTAGCGTAACGAAAAATACCGTTCAACACTAGATCTAAAGAAAAGGGAACATGCTCCCTAAAATTATTTCCCAACATGGGCCTAAAACAAAATCGGGGAACAAACCCCTAAAAATGTATACCAGAACAAGGGTCTCAAACCAAATGTGCAATGAAAATTAAGTTCTAAAACCTAAATTCTATCTACTGAAAAAAATCGATGAAGATGAAGATGATCACTCCAGATGTCCTCCTTCAGTGGTGGAGACAAGGCCCACCATAGTGCGTCAAGCTCCTACCTTCAAAATTGGAACTCACAGTGTCCTCCGAGAAGTGGAAACAAGGTCCACCTCGATGTAGCTAAGGCTGGTGCAACAACTCGTCAAGCAGATATGAGTACCTCGCACCAAAAATATCGAAGTTAAATATGCCTTAAAAATATTGTGTGAACCAATAAATAAATGAATGCAAGTTTAACAGGTTCATTGCCTCCCCGGCAACAGTGCCATTTGATAAGTCAATTTGCACTTTCATTAATGATGATTGAGAAGAGTTGTCATTGTATTTCTAAGTGGTGGAAAAATTGACTAATCAAAACAATTAAAAATTAACCACTCGAAAGAGCAAGTCATATCCACAAGGAGACACTAGCCCATCTAAACTCATAAAAGTCACAAACAATTGTTCACCAAAAATTTTCCCTAAACACTGACTCGAAATCCCCTCTGGAATATGCTAACAATTGCTAGATATGTTGAATGGGCATTTTATGGAAAACATGAGGGTTGTACCATAAAACATCCACAATTAAATACTAATTAACCAAAAATTAGAATGGTGGCAATGGCATTGCATGTAATAACTAATTGAGGAGAAAACAGAGCATTCCTTTGATCTTGGCATGCGTGCACGGTAGGCCACAGCTGGAGGTGAGATTGGGCATAGGAGATGAGTGAGGCGAGGGCTTTGCAATGGTGGTCATGACGAAGTGCAGGGTGGCCTGAGGTGGCCAAACGGAACAAAGAGGGGCGGCGGCAATGGGTTGGTTGCAGTTGTTGTGAAGCAGCTCAAAGCACGGGCTAGAGGTGAGGAGGCGTAGGGGGCTGCGCATGCGTAGTATGGGAGGCCGCTGGAGGTGAAGCCAGAGGATGTCCCTACGCACTGGAGATGCGTGGGAGGAGCTGCTAGAGGACGTGCGGTCGTGCATGTGGTGCTGCTGCGTGGACCGGTAGTGCCTGCGCATGGCGCAGGGGTGCAAGCGGAGGCACAGGACGTTCTACGCGCGGGTGAACCTGCTGCTTGTGATGCAAATGTTCTACGCGCGTAGGCTAGAGGCGAGGGCTAGTGGGGGGTGCTCTGTTGCTGTAGGAGCAGCAACTTGGAGTGGCTGCGGCCAGCGTTGAGCGTACGGCGATGGCGCGCTGTAGGGGGTGCTGGCACGTGTTCTGGAGGCGATTGAGTGCGCTAGAGGGGCACTGGTGGGCATGTGCTAGGGACTGGAATGTGGAGGTGTTGTGTGGAGATGTGTGGCGCATGTGGGGTGGTCGGCCAGGCATGGATGGCAATGGCTGCGGTGGTGTATAGGGTTAGGCAAATCATGCATTAGTAGATGCACTCACGGTAGGCGAGCTTCAAGGAGCTCATGCATGGTGGCAGCCAACTCCATCCTCTTGGCACAGCAGTCTGTCACCTCGCTGGCCCACAGTATGATGGAGTTTGGCCATGGAGGCCCATGGTGGTGGAATGCTGCACGGTGGTGAAATGGGATGATGGCCTCCCCGAGCACGGTAGTAGTTGCCCCTCTCTTATAGCCGTGTACAAGGATTTGGAATGTAGAGGCAGGAGTAGATTCGCTTCTCACAGCCATTAAGGAAGTATAGTTGCCGCAGGAGAGGCAGAGCCGTTCCTAAAAGAAGAATAATAAAATAATTAGGATTATTTATACATAACTCCTTAACTTCTATGTTAATTAAAATAATGTATGTAATGCACCTAATTAATTAACTAATCAAATGCATGCAATTCTAGGTTAATTCTAAATGCATTTGATATGGATGACACACATGAATTACGCACTTAAGCTAAAAATATGAATTAATTTATTTACATCCTAATCTATGCTATCTAAATGTTAAAATTAACTTAAAGTCTAGGCACTTAAATACTTAAATAGCCCACAAATATGGGCTAATCATATATTAATATGTACCTATTCAAAAATTTTAACTAAATCCACATCTAATGTAACAGGTTGCTTTTGTTTCCTAGTCTTCTTCAAAGCTTCAAGAAATGGGACTTGGGTTTCCTGTTCTACTGAGGTATTACCTTGATCTTGCGAATAAGTAGGAATTGCAAGATCAGGTGTATCACCTCTTACAAGTGTGGAAATAGGGGTTGTTCTAGATGTATGAGGGTCTTGGGATAGGTTTCGTGGATCTACTGGATCCCTAGTGGAAGTTCCACAGCAGGTTGTAACAGAGTTAATACTCTCATGCAAAGAAGAAGCTGGTGAAGAAGAAGATGCTTGATTCTGGAAAGACGGATTAGAGAGTAGAGGCTGGCCACCTTGATTTGAAAAAGATTGCCGCTGATTTTAATACTCGTAATCATGAGTAGTAGAAGGTGGATTCCGATTTAGATTTTTATTCAAGGGTATTTGATTAAGGAAATGGGCTTGTCCTTGATTCGGATGTTGAAATCCGTGATGTGGTCTTTGCTGGATATTCCTAGGGTTTGGAACTGGCTAGGATGGAAGGGCCCTTAGTTGACGAGACTCAGTTAACTACATGATTTGGCCCCTTAGATCAGCTAATTCTGCTGAACATTACCATTGTACTTCAGCAAGAGCCTTAGCATTCTGTCATTGGCTCTCAATCACAGCTCGTAAAATCTGATCGAGCTACAAATCTCTATTTGGCCCTGCGAAGTTCTACGAACCCTTGTAAAATGGCCTCGCATTTGGTTGTTGAAACGACAACGTAGGCGAGTTTTGTTTGGTCTGAGTCAGATATGATGGTCTTTGTGAATGGTCAAACTAAAAGAATTGGGGTGATTATGACATCTAAGATTATAGGTATTAGAATATGGGTTTGATCTTGGTGCATACCCCTGAATGGCGTTCAAATCAGAAGGATATGGCGTGTTTTCTGCAAAAATAGGGATTTAGGATAGAGGTGGGAAAGATTGTGGGACAAAGGTCCCTCCTTGGGTTGGTGCAGGAGTAGATAGAAAACCCAAGGAAGATGGATCTCTCGAATCCATATTAATCACAAACTCCCTCCCCGTGGGAATTTGCGAAACAGGTAAACGTGCGGAATTCTGCATAGTGAGAAGAGGTGTAAGAGATTTCATCATGTTTTGGACCTCTTCGAGATGCTTCGCTACGATATCGACTTTGTCCAGTTTTTCTTCTATAATCTCTAAATCCTTGGAAATGGACAGATTCCCGATCTCGTGAATGCCCTTCTGTGGGTTTTGATGCGCTGTATAGGTGCCCCGCGTAAAATGCGACATGGATGCGTTGTTGATTGAGTTTTCCGCCATCCCTTCAAATAATTCTGAGGTGGATTCTACATCGTGATTTAAGAAATTCCCTCCACAAGTGGCTTTGACTAGATTGCGAATGCCCTCTTGCAATCCATAGAAAAAGGTGTGCATTAATTGCCAATAAGGGATGTCGTGATTTGGGCATTTCCTTTGGTGGTGGAGGCATAACTTATCTTAATTCACCATTAATTCTTAAACATAAATTACTAATTACTTAATCAATCAGAATTATAATTAAATTATTTTAAGTACATGAATCTTGAATAAAGGATATTCACTTAAAAGCATGCAACATTCCATTAAGAAAGAACATATTTACACATGTGATTTTTTAATTAAAAATCAAGTAAACATGTTTATTACACCCATTACAACTAATTATAAAAGATTAAGGCAAGAAAAAGTTACACAAATGAATACAAATGCCTTAATACATCAATTAAGCTCAAAATATTAAAAGGAGACATTATTACATTGAAAATACAAAAGTAAGAATTAAAAAAAAGATCACAAGTCTCCTTTCTTCTTCTCTTCAGCCCTTTCCAATTCTTTTAATCTTTGACGTAATTCTCTCTCTCTTATTCTTCTTCTTCCCTTCTTCTAAACCGTAAGGCAAGAAAAAGTTACACAAATGAATACAAATGCCTTAATACATCAATTAAGCTCAAAATATTAAAAGGAGACATTATTACATTGAAAATACAAAAGTAAGAATTAAAAAAAAGATCACAAGTCTCCATTCTTCTTCTCTTCAGCCCTTTCCAATTCTTTTAATCTTTGACGTAATTCTCTCTCTCTTATTCTTCTTCTTCCCTTCTTCTAAATCGTAAGGCAAGAAAAAGTTACACAAATGAATACAAATGCCTTAATACATCAATTAAGCTCAAAATATTAAAAGGAGACATTATTACATTGAAAATACAAAAGTAAGAATTAAAAAAAAGATCACAAGTCTCCTTTCTTCTTCTCTTCAGCCCTTTCCAATTCTTTTAATCTTTGACGTAATTCTCTCTCTCTTATTCTTCTTCTTCCCTTCTTCTAAACCCTCTCTATTCTCTATTCTTTAACTCTCATTTTATTCCCTTAATTCTTTCTTCTTTTCTGTGCTTCTCATATTTCCTATACTATGCACAATGCAATCCACACCTAGTCGATTTCTCTTGATCCTCAACCCATTTTTTTTTAACTCTCATTCCAAAAATTTGGTTAATGGGCGACCTGGCCTTTCGAGGATACACAGTGCCCACGAAGGGCGAGGCCAGACTCTACTCAGCCGGACCTAGTTCAATTAGGTGGATTTCTCGCATTTTTGTCTCAATGCATAGTCTCGACTTCCCAGGCCCACATCCACGCCCACTCCAGAGGCCACGCACACAGGCATACACCTGCACACGCACACACACATCCGCACAGGCACGTGCACATGCATGCACCCGCACACAAGCAAATTTCTCTTTGCGCCCAGCGCTGATGACCAAAACGTCATTAGCACAAAATCATAATATACCAGTGTGGCACTTCATAAATAACCGATGTGGGACTATCATTGTCCATTGCAGGCTGAACTTCGACCAATGATTCCAACGGACACACTGGGTGATTTCGGTTGAGCAAAGGCTCGATTAAGAGCCCTTTGGATGCTCTGCATGTATGTAACAACAATTTGGTGTACAAGTCAGATCTAACCCTTCGATTTGAAGGGTGAAGGTAGAAGGCTTTCATGACCAATATGGCCTACAGAGAGGAAACTCAGGTTAATTGACCTGCAGAGGCTATCCAGCTCTCAACTGAAGGCTTGTGTGCCTTTAGTGAATTATTTCGCATCAAATGAGTAGAGACAAGAAGGTCTGAGAGCTTTAGTGAAGATGAAGCTTCTGATCTTCATCTAAGAGCTTCAAAGCTCCAATTTGAGCTCTGAATAGCTCAATAGAGAGTTAAAGTCCAGAGGTAATAGATCAAATAATTTATGAAGTTTGTAGAGATCCTAATTGAATAGGTTTGGCATTCAAATTTCATCAATAATGCATTGGAAACAGTTTGGGTTCAAAAATGACCCAAACTGGACAGTGAAAAGATTTAACCTAAATCCTCAATAAAATAACTTGAAATTTATTCTAATAACCTCAGAATCACCCTAACATCAGATTCAACTCATTAATCATCGACTTTACTCAAGAATTCTCTAAATTAGGCTTGAGTTTGACCATAAAGCTTCAAAAATTGACTTTTTGAATTATAGCTTCTCTGACTTAATTAAGACCCTAGATTAGTTCTATTTATCTTCAGGAATTGATTCAAAGTCTTCAAAAGTAATTTCAGTCAGAAATTCTAGGTTTAAGACTCATCGCCTGAGATCCTAATTGAGTTTGTTCGGTAGAGCAAACTACAGATTCTCTGAGTAAACAATCGACAGGATTAACTTCATTATGCTTCAGTCAAGCTTCTAGACCTTTTAGATTGGGTTCAATTCTAATGAAGGTGTCTCTCCAACTCTTCTAGAGTCGAAGAAGACAGAAGACTAAGACGAGCTCCAAGCATCAAAATATCAAATTAATGATCGATACAAAATCCTTAAGTCATTAGTAATCAATCTGGAGCTTTGCATAGAGTTCTATGGGCTGAAGACAAATTTCGACTTGTCGGAGCTCCTGTGAGTCCAAAACTGACATTATGGAGTTCAAAACTCCATGAAACTACTCAGAAATAACCTAAAAAGTATCCTGAGGTTGTAAGGAACCCAAAAGCTTGCCAATTGACTCAATTAAAAATTAAATCAGAAGATAGGCTTCGAATTCAAAGAAATTGCAATCTGAGTTTGCTAGAACTCAGATTGACTCCTCTCATTCAATTGAGTGAGGAGATTTTCTCATTAAGATACGACGATGATCTAGATGTGATTAATTAGGTGTTTTAACTCTCTTGAGCTCACCATGGACAGTGAACTCAAGAGTTGAGATGAATTTAGGCATTTTATGAATAGGCGATTAATTCTTTAATTAACACTTCGAACAGGCCCCTTAAATGGTGTATGGGTGATGGAGGGCCCCAATTGGGTGTGATCTACCCTCGATGACCTCCGTCATGGATAGCAAAGGTCGCCGGTGAATGTGGCGATGACTTAGGTGTAACAGCTAATAAAAAAAATGAGGGAGTAGTGCTATGAATTCGTGATGAGAAAAGGAAGGTGATTGATGTGTAAAAATTAGCAAAAGAGTTCTCCATACAAGCTCAAAGAGCTCATTAGAACTGGAGAAGATGGCCAACAAACATATCATAAAAGCCTAACTAAGCTACTTGACCTACTGAATTAAAACTACACTACACTTACCTACCTAACCCTACTGTTACCTGGATGAAAGGAGGTAGAAATCTTCGTTGTCGGCTCTTAATGGAGGATGAAACCAGAGGGTCAGGGAAAGAAGTCCAGCAGGTGTGTTTGCGAAGTAAAAGCGGAGTTCGGAGTCATCGCTTTGTCTAGAGATGCGGTGGAAGACGGCGGAGCTTGGCAGATGGTGGAAGCGATCGAAGAGAGTGTGTAGAGGTGAAGGTAGTTCACCGAAATAGGAAGGAGTAGCCTATTAGTTAGTTATAGTTGGGGAAAGAGGGTAGGGAGCTAACTACTAAAATTGAAGGGTTCAAGGGGTATTTATAGGGTTTGGCGATTGTGAAGGAGCTCGAATCTAGATGGAACTGTGACTAGGTTCAAGGTAACCACCGGTGTCTTCTCCAACGCCGGTGAAGTTAACCTTGAGTCCTAAATAGGATTTCAGGTGCATCCAGACCGTGGGATGGAAAGATGACGGTGAGCGCAAGCTCCAGGAGCTTGGCAAGGGTAGAATGGCGTCAGATGGAAGGTGATCAGGTGGTAAATGCACTGCCGTTCGCCAGCCGTTGAAGCGACTGAAGAAGAAACGAAGAAGAAAGGTGTTCACAGGGACCTGGGTGTAAGAAAAGTTAACGACCTATGTGCATGAAAAGGACTCAAAAGCAACGAAACCTAAGGATTAAAACGTAAATTGAGGTTTTCAAGGCTTCTTTTAATTTAATTCTTTTTAAAATTTTTATATATGATTATAAATTAGATAAATATTATATATATACCTTGAATTTACATTTTTGACCTTTTTAGCTTAATTTATTTAATTGAGCTAAGTTACTTAAGTTATTACATACTTAAGTATAAATTACGCTTAAGTTAAATTACATATTAATTAGGTAACTAATTAATGATATTTCGAGTCCATTTATTAATTAAATTATTAATAATGTTAATTGACTTTTAATTAAGCATTTTTAACTTATTTTTAAGTCCTTTATTGATTTGTCCCTTATTCTATAATTATCCATTTTATAAACATATTCCTAGCTAATTAACTAGGGAAACTAGTTAATTAGGGGCAATTAAAAGCCATGATGAGCCTCTCATCACTACCGTAGTGGGATTGTAATGATCTCGCATCATAGGACGTTGCGGTGGATTCATGAATGCATGGAATAGATCATTGAGGCACTGATGCTGATTCAGGAGATTGTTTTCTTCTTCAGCTTGATGTTCAATGGCTATGGATGAAGGAAATCTAGGCTTAGATGAATCATAAGAGATATCGATCTGGTTGGGAGGTAGCACAAATAACTGAGTCGAGGTTTAACCTTGACGGGAATGAATAGCTAATGGAGGCCTCAAGGGTAGTCATAAGGACCTCCTCCCGAACATGCACTAAAAAAGCTGATGAGAGACATAATATGTGACAAACCCAATCGAGGCACCCAAAAACTTTTGGATGACTAAGGAGGTTCGAGGCGGATGATACCACTTGATCAGAAAGTCGTCCACCCGAGAAATACTTAGGCAGCCAGGAAGGGAGAGTCCCGCAAAAACCCATACATGGTAGAGCACCCCCACGGGTTGCAGGGTTTCCCCCACCCGACCTTCCTTGTCACCACAGATCCAAGTAGATCATAAAGAAAGACTTGACCTCTTAAGTCTACCAAATTTTAAACTTGAATTATGGTGTTTAGAATTTTACTTGAACTTTAGATTTGATTTGTGCTTGGTGTTCTAATTTGAAGGTTGGTTGACCCATAAGGTGGACCAACTTCACCTAACCTGTCCTAAGGTTGAGGATGAGTTGGGTAATGAGGCCAAAATCACCCTAAGTGATTTGCAAACAGGTTATTAAGTCCCAAGTGTTAGGATTCAAGTGGACAATTAAAGCCTTCTTTTAGGGTTTTCTTGATATGTCAATTCAAGCAACGATTTGGGTGACACACATTGCAGGAAAATCAATTCTAGTTATTTCAGGCAAGTATGTTTTCTCAACCCTAAGATAGAAACCCTAATTTGGCTCTTTTTGTCCAATCAGTTCTTTCCAAATGTGGCACCTAGGGCTCAATCAAGAAGGTCAATAGCCCTAGGCACCATAGATCCTTAATAGGTGTAGGAATCTAGATGGAGATCTCTAGAATGAATCAAATCAAGCAGCTCAAGTGATTAAATCTAATAAGGAATGCAAGTTGATCCTAATTGATTTTTCTTTTCAATTCTTTCCAGAAATAGGGGTTTAAGAATTTTCTCAAAAAAAATAGGGGTTTAAGAAGAAGGAAATGAGATTACCTACCCCTAGAGTGGTTGTCGTGCGGCTGATCTTCTCCATGTACCTCACACAAACATAATAAAATAGATAGGACAAGTTAGTATCAGATCAGGTTAGAAATTGTAGTCAGTGAAATCAAATTGAGCATTGCTCCGTGGCAATGGCGCTAAAATGTTTAAGCAAATTCATCATTATTTAAAAAATGCATCGTAGTATAGGACAAAATCACTCAAATCATTTAAATTTATAACTTAGAATCAAAGAGTCCGAGGTCGAACATAGGGAGCAATTAATGGCAATTCAATCTCATTAATCACAATAAATATAAGTAATTATAATCAAAACTTCATTTAAAACAACTCAAAATGATATAAAGATGAACTCAAGTATCACAGTGCAAAAAGAATGGGTTAAAATGGTGATTTGAGTCACCAATTAACCCTTTGAAGTTAAGCTCAAATATATCGACAGTAACTTAATCAAATATCCACGTTAACCAATAACTCAACAATATTCTGAACCAAGGCACCAGCAGAGGTCAAACAAATACACAAGGCTTCAAACAACTTAAGTGCTCAAGGCTCAGCTCAGCTTCAACAGAATAGAGGAAAGGACCTCCTCTTCCACTTTCGTGCCTTAAGGGAGAGAGGCAACCATAGCATAGAGGCAAAGCCCTCAGGAGCGACTTAGTCTAGAAAGTAGTGAAGGGCAAAACCCCCCCTCTCCTATCTCTTTCTCTTCTTTCCTCTCTCAAAATAGCCAGACCAGACCTAGGTAATCAAGTAATCAGATCAGAACAAAGGACCAGACCCGCTGGCGTGGAGGCGGGTGAGGTGTGCACAGAAGTGAGTGAGGGACCCGACCCCTGTGTTCGTGGGGTCACAAATCCCTTATATCTCGCACCAGCTGCTTGAATCTCTACTATGTGGGACTATCTTGTCCCCTATTCGTCGGGTGCAGCAGTTGTGGTCACAGGCATCAATTAAGCACTTGGAGATGCACTTGGAGGAAAATCGCAACGTCTTCGAATATTACCTGGAGGAGTTGTGGCCAGAGGACTGTAGACAAGGTCAGAGGAGTCGAGGCAGCGACTGAGGTCTAGTGAAGTACCTGAAAAGTAATACAGAGCCTTATGGCCACATCAAACCAGTTCAAAAGCTTTGCCAGTGTGTGGCGAGTGCATTGGTGGTAGTGGTGTGGCATGTGGTGTCGTGAGGGGGGTTGATAGTGATGGAGATGACGTGCGAAGAAGGTAGTGTTCCAGGAGATGTTGCACTGGGTGGAAGCCCAAATTAAGAGAGGGCTTTTGCAGAGGGTGACGCGACAAAGCTCGTGGACGTGGAGCGGGGGTGTTTGGAGGTGTGTGGCATTGGGGAAGCTTCACTAGAGTGTCATCAGAGCAGAGGATGAAGGTCGTTTAGTGGGTTGTACGGTGGTCATGTGTGTGTTGTGAGTATCAGGAAAGGAAGTAGACGGAGAAAGGAAGAGATAGAAGGACTTAGGAGTGAAGGGGGTGGACAGAGAGCATCGGCATTAGCGAGCGGGAACCGAAGAAGATGAGGAGGTTAGGTGAGTTGGTGCAGTGACGATGAGTGATGTAGACACATCCATTTAGGTTAAAATGCCTATTTATGTAGTTTCTTAGGCTTAGATATGCATTCCATGTTATAAATATTGTATAGCATGCATCATTCTACATTTAGAGTAGTTTGTTAGGTTAATTGCATCCTTTTATGGCCAGGAGAGAAGGAGAATTAATTCAAGGCCTCAGATTGACGATCTGATCGTATGGATTTGATTAGGACGGCAATCAAAGTCCAATGCCTCTGAAATTGTCTAGATCGGAATCCCGTAGCACTGTATGCAATTCGAAGAAGATCAATGGCCAGGGGGCAATGTGACATCCTTATGGCTTCGAATAAAAATCTGATTGTATGGATGAATCTGGAGTGATAATCGCAGTTTGACAACATGGAAATCATCTCAATCCAAGTACCCTGGCATCCTCTGTAAGCGAAAGAAGATGGATGGCCCAGATGGAGCCATGTGGTTTCCCAACATTGGCTAGAAGTCTACCTAATGTTTCCTCTTCATCCTCATCATCCATTCCTAGCAGTTAGATCTTGATCCAACAGCTAAGAAGCCTTCTCCACCGCTTGCCCATAGGAGGTCTTCTCGACACATGCACTAGTGTGGTGCATTGGTTGAGGTGCGTACTCCCAAAGGAGGGGAGCGTGTTCGAAACCGGCAAAGCACCCCTAATCCTCCAATTGTACACAGCGTGGGTGCACGCACACTAATGCACACCAGCAACGTATTGCAAGTGCCAGTGCTCGCACATGCGACACGACTATGTGATGGGCGTGCAAGCACAGCTGCAAGCGAGCATAAGTTGGCGTGGATCTTCAACGACAGATGGGCGGATCTTTAGCGACGTTTACGGACATCACTAATTAACCATGTGTGACTAAGCTCCTCATCCTCCACTATAAAAGGACCACTACCCCTCCATCCACCATCATCTCTTCCTTTCTCTTCCTCACCAGAATTAAATCAAATTCTCCTCTCATCCTGGGATGCTCCTCTAGAGTAGAAAATCAAATTATTTTCCCGCCTCTCATCCCCCTTCATGGAGCATCCCCTGCCCATCCTCTCATCACTTCGAGAAGTAGATCCTCGCCACGATGCCGTCCCATCCTGCTTTCCATCCTTTGACGTCATTCTCTTCATCCCACTCCTCACCACCTTCGCCTGGGAGTTGTCAAAACATGTCATCCTCCAAGCGACCGTCGAAGGGGATTCTTCTCACCAATCTTTATCTTTATAGCTTTTGTGGTGTAGTTTTCTGCTTTCTATCTGTAGCAAACATTTGTTTAGATAAATATATTGATATTCTCTCCCTCTCTCTCTCTCTTATTTTGCAAGTAGATTAGTTAGATAGAAATTATTTTGACCTAATCTCTTGCTTTCTAAAAATACCAAAACAAATCATAAAAGACAGAACCAATAAAAATAAAATTGAAATATGGATTTCATAAAACCAAATGTTCCTTCCTTGTGTTTGACCCAGGACTCCCTTGGAGTTTCGATAAAATTTTATTTGATAGCGAGTTTTGCAACTGCAATGACGAGTTTCTCAAAACGCTAACTTTTCCCTCACCAAAACATGCTTATCAAGGAGGAAGAATGCTTCTGATGTGGCTGGCAAGGAAGTTGACGAAGGAATATAAAAGGTCATCCAATTTGATGGTTGGATGGCTGGAAGAGGAGGATGGAGAGGGTCGTCGGAGCAAGGTGCAAAGGTGGCTGGAGTGTGAAGGAGGGTTTTCTCTGGCCAAAACTTGCTAAGGAGCACGGTTATGTAATGTAGAAGCTTTTATAGAGCTTCAAGCAAGATTCCAAGATTGGAAACAAGCTTACAAAGCTATGATTTTGAGAAAAAAGATCCTTGAAATCCAAGGATTCTCATGAGTTTTTTGAGGGGATTTGGGATCTAGAATTAGGTTTAAATGATTTAGGACTTCCTCAAGATCTTCCCTTCCAATTTTTGAAGGAATTGACCAAGCAATCAGGGAGGAATCCATTATTGGAAGCTCGGATTCATGGGTTCACACCTGCCATGGCGACAGGGACTCATTTGATGAAAATGAAGAGAAGTTAGGGGGCTTTTTGTAAAGATTTAGAAAGTTAGGGGGATAATGATAGAGAAAGAGTTAGATTAGACCAAAATGCAAACTAGGTCAAGATAGACTCTAATTGGGCCCAATTTTGGTACAAACCTAATTTGGACCCAAGGATTCTGAAAGTGAAGTCAAATTTTTATTTTGACCAGTTTGACTAGGCAATTTGCATAGAAACCCAAATTAGGGCAGCTTTCTATCTAAGACTCTGTTTAAGGTCAAAATGTGTTTCAATGGTCAAATCAAGGGTACAAAACCTTATGGAATATTTTTATTTGATTTTTCAAAGGTTTATATGGAATTTATCTTGACCAGAACCTCTGTTATTTAAGCGAGTCTGAAATTAAGGTTTTGGGTTACTATTAATTCTCAAAATGTGCGAAAACTCGTTTCTATCTGCATGAACCCACTTACTAGACTTTAATGATCTTTTGACCTTTAATTCACCCCTAGCAAACCCCTTGGTTATTCTGTGTTCATGATATGATGTTAAAAATACATAATTAACCCTTGTTTCTTATTTTCTTCTCAAAACATAATATGGTGGAGATATAACCCTCATATGAATATGTAGGAGCTTTGATCATTTATTCCAGACTAAAATGGGCTAGTTAGGGCCTATGATGGGGTTCCCATCATATCCCCATGCCTAGCTTTTGCTGGTCCCTTAGCAAAATAATTTATGGATCAAACCAGGTCTCTAGGTCGGATGTATCCGTCAGGGTGCCTTACTAAGCTGCATCCCTAGAAATTAGATCAGAATACTAACAATAGGCCTAGAGGTACTCAAGTATCAGCCAAGATCCAGACCTAACCAGCTTCAGCTTGAGTCTACTGCGAAGGTTTCTAAGGCCCTTAAAAACTGCCTAGAGGTTCGTTGAACCCAGTGATTAAAGCACCCGTGCGTAGACATAATATGTCCAAGTTTAGTTTTCCAGTGAATTTTTATAAGAAAGAGATAGAAGGATTTTCATTTGGAGTGTTTTCTCTCTTTCCTTTTTACTTTTCCCTAAATCCAGCCTTGAATTGGCCCTAAACACGATTTGTATCAGGTTCCTTGTCCCCACCATCAATCCTTGAAGGGTCCTTAGCTTTCGATGCTTCGGGATAGCACCGCCCATGGCAACTCCCAGAACCCTAGCTTTCGACACTTTAGGATAGTGCTGCCCATGGTGTTCTGTAGCTAAATTCAGGCCTTGGCAATTGACATTTCGGGATAATCCCACCCATGGCACCTGAACCAGTACAAGGTGCTTACATGCCCCTGGTAGGATATTTAGATATCCTAGGAGACAAGCACCGAGGAGACGATATGTTATTATGCATCTTCAAGGGGAATTTCCTACCTCTCTACATCGAGAACTTATCCAATCAACTTGTGTTGTTGAGCCGCTCCTAAGCTAAATCTTCGAGATGGCTTTTCAGAATAGAACACTTTTGAAATGATTTTTCTTTATTAAGCGCACTGAACCAGATTAAGTGTGTGATTTTGGGTGCTTAGGTTATTATGTCCCGCAAACCAAAGGGAAGATCTTCCCTCTTTTTGCAAGCCCCAGGCATAACATCAGTGAGGGGAATTCAAGGAAATAGCTAACTAGGGAAGGGACATTGATTTCCCCTTCAGCCTCTATTGTGAATAAACCCCCTCAAGCTTGGTCTCTGATTGCGCCCGTACCAGAAGTCGAGTCTAATTGGGAAGAAATACCTTGGGGTGCCTAATTCCACTATGAAAAGCTTCACTTGACTTCAGTTGGGGGAGTGAAGTAAGGTGGCAACTAGTGGTTTGATTAGGCTTTGTTCCTCACCTCCAGCCATCAGATAAAGATACCTTTACTACATTACTCTTGGGGTAGGGGTCGGATAATCCATAAGCCTTAGACCTAATACATCAGCCTCGCACTTTCCTCAACCCCTTGAGGATTAATCTGGATCTTAACAAATACTTGAGTGTTTAAACCTTAGAATAGATCCAAGAGGCCTAAGGTTGGTATCCACCACTAATTCCTTAAGTTTTAGCCTTCCAGGTCTTAATTCATCATCTGATCCAACCTAGAAGTTAGGTAGGTTCCATATTTAGTTTCAAGGGACTCTTTTTTTCTTTTATTTGCTCCTTTTTCTTCTTTCTTTACTTTTCCTTCCCTGTCTTTTTCATTCAGCTCAAAATGACCTCTCCTCTCCTCCTTTCTCCCTTTTTTTTGTATATGAAACCCTTCCATGCATTGATTTCACAGCATTTTGCACTTTAATACCCCCCATGCCTATGATTTGCAATGTCCTCATTGTAAATTAGGTGGGTTTGAGTTCAATCTAGATCGTACAATTAGAACAGGTGGGTGGTGAATAGGTCAAAATGACTGTTGCGAACGATTTCAAGCTTTGATACATATACCAAAGGTGGAGTCGGCTATTCTAATGGATGAACCCTAAAGTGCAATATGAATTCAACAAAAGGTTATATCAGAAAGGTTTTAGATTTTTCAAGAGATGATGGGTTGCCTCCCATTAAGCGCTAAGTTTAATGCCATTAGCTGGGTGTAATGAAGCTCAAGGAGAATGAAGATCAAAAGATACTGCAGCCAAGTTTGAGTCAGTAAGTTCGACAAATGGTTTAAGTCTCTAACTGTTCACGACAAAAGGTTCAGAATCAAGGCTGAATTCACTAATTTTGATAGCTCCATTTCTGAATACTCGCCTCACCAAAAATGGTCAAATCCATTTGGATTTGAGTTTGCCTGGGAAGAGCTTGAGTTTGGCAAAAAGAGTAGTCCTTCTTGACCAAGATGGAAGGCCTTTCTGGAAGTGTGCATGTCATGGAAGGCTTTCACTTGTTCTTCGTAGATTCACGAGTTCTCATATGTGGCATTGCGTAGTTCCTCGATCTCGCTTAATTGCAACCGGTGGTGGATTCCAGCCTTCACAAGATCTAGATTGCACTTCCGTACTGCCCAGTAGCTTTATTCCCCATTTCCATGGGGAGGTGACATGCCTTCCCGTACACGAGTCTGAAGGGAGACATGCTTAACTAGGTCTTATGGGTGGGTTTATAGGCTGACAAGGCTTTCGGAAGATGGGTAGACCAATCCTTCCTGTTAGGTCGAATAGTAACCTGAAGGATCTTCTTGATCTCCTGATTTGATAGTTCTGCCAATCCATTAGTCTGAGGGTGATAAGGAGTCGAGATATGATGCAACACCCTGTATTTTTCATCAGGGACTAGAATTTCACATTTGCAAAATGAGACCTGCCATCGCTAATGATGGCTTTTGGAACCCCAAATCTGGAAAAGATGTTCTCCTGAATGAACTGAAGAACAACTTTATTGTCACTTGTTATGGAGAGGATGGCTTCAAACCATTTAGAGACGTAATCAACAGTAAGTAAGATATATTTCAAAGCCATTAGACCCTGAAAAGGGTCCCATAAAATCAATTCCCCAGATGTCAAAGATCTTGCACACAATGATCGGATTCAAGGGAATCATATCACGTGGGCCCATGTTGCCTAAGGTTTAACATCGAGCACATGCCATACAATAAGTTTGTGTCTTTGAACATTATGGGCCAGAAGAACCCACATTGGAGGATCTTCATTGCGATTTTCCGACCAGAGAAATGGCAACCATAGGCCTAGTTGTGATAGAAGGAGATGACATTAATGCACCTCCAGATGACCTAATCATTGCCAATATGGAAGAGATATGGTTCTTCCCAAATGTAGTACTTGGCATCGGAAATCAACTTGGCATCGGAAATCAACTTGTCCCTCCTGGAAGTCGCCTAATCTAGCGAGACTTTCCCCGTAACCAAGTAGTTTACTTTGTTAGCAAACCAGGGAAGTCCGTTAATGGCCAACAGATGTTCATCTAGAAAATTCCAGATAATAGGTCCAGATGGGTCAATGACCGACAAAGGAAAGCGAGACAAACGGTTGGCTACTACGTTCTGCTTTTCTGCCTTGTTGCGAGTTTCACGGTCGAATTCTTGCAACAACAAGATCCACAGATTAATCTAAGTTTCGCATCCTTCTTTGTGAGTAAGTGCCTGATGTAAACACATTTACACTACTTAAAATGTCTATTTATGCATGTTATTAAGCATAGGATTGCATTTCATGATATAAATATTGCATTACATGCATCATCTTGCATTTAGAGTAGTTTGAATAAAATGGAGGTTAATTGTCTCCTTTTATGTGCTTGGACAGGGCAAATATTTTATCGGGGCCTCGGATCAAAGATCCAACCGTATGGATATGATCAGGGCGACGATTGGAGTTCAACGACTCCAAGATCGCCCTAATCAGGCATCCGTAGCATCAGATAGAGACCGGGGAACCCTAGAAGATCAAGGGTCAGGATGGTGTAAATTCACACTTCAGATGGAAAATCCGACCACACAGATGAATTCGGATCGACGATCGCAGCCAAACGACACAAAAATCGAGTCAATCCGACATCCGTGGCACCATCTACAACTTCCAGAAGATGGACGGCCAAGATGGTGCCACGTGGCGCCATCCCAGCCGCCCAATTGGCCGCAGGAGTCCTGTGAAGACCGCGCACCGTCTCCTCTCCGCCGTTGGATCTCGATCCAACGGCTGCGGTCGCTCGCGTTTAAAAACGCCCGCGCGACCATTTCGCCCGCGTAGCGCAGCGGCGACGCAGCCGCGGGCGAAGCGGAGGTCGCGGGTTCGAGCCGCGGTGAGGGGGGTCGAAGGCGCGGGCGAGCGGGCACGCACGAGCGTCAGATGAAGATCCAACGGCCGTGCGCGCCCGATAGCGCCGACGCGCAATTGGACGCTCTGGTGAGCGCGCGATCGCACGCGGGCGGGCGCGCTACGCAGCGGGCGCGGACGCGTCTAAGCCGTCCGATCTCGCGATCGGACGGCTGAGACGACGCGGACGTGCGTATGCGTTACGTGCACAGGCCAGCCGAGCGGGCGCGCGTGGGCGCGGCGGCGACGGCGACGGCGGGGCTTTAGCGACGATTTTATCCGTCACTAAAGACCCCTTATTTATTATTTTGAAGATGTAATGTCCATTTTGCCCCCACTCCTTGCAACTATAAAAGGAGACCCCCTCCATACGAAATTTTCATCCCTTCCTTCTCCTCTCTACCTCTCCAAAGCTCAAGAGAAGCTTGTCCCACACCCGGGATGCTTCTCGCGAGATAAAGTCCAAATTTTCGTCCCCCTTCGGAAGTGGATCCCGCGACGACGACGGTGTGCTGCTTCGTTCCCGTTCTTCTGCTTTGTCCTCCTTCGTCCCGCCTCGTTCTCCTTCGTCCAGGCGTCGTCCCGTCCGGCTCGTCCTCCAAGCGACCGTCGAGGAGGATAACTTCTCTCTCCCATTCTTATTTACAGCTTTTCTAGTGTAGAATTTTCCTGCTTTATAGTGTAATTGATTTCCCGCTTTCTAGTGTAACTTTAATTTCGTTTGCTTGTATAAACAATTGAAATATTGAATGCATGTTCTCTTTCTCTCTCTCTTTCTCTCTCTCTCTCTCAATTTGATAGCTCCATTGTAATTATTTCGCCTTGTTTATCAAAAATCCTAAAAAAACATAATTGCGAATATAGATCAACGTAGCCTCCCTGAGTTCGACCCGGAATTCTTATTTCGGTATAAATTTTATTTGTTGAACACGAATCCTTTGCTTTCGAACTACAACGACGGGTTTTCCAAAACCAAACACGTTAGCGTAGATTCTCGTTCAACATTTTGGCGCCGCTGCCGGGGAGGCAACGATTTCCGATCTTTTCTTCGCATTTCTTGCACTTTATTTGTTTTCTAACTAGCTTTCTCTTGTGTCTATTGTTTTGCAGAGACCTCCATCAAGGAATCAACAAGCGGTAGACTGGTGTAAAGTGCAGTTGAAGACAACTGTAAGTGCTCCCCCATTCTTTCCCCCTCCATAGATTTCATTCGCCACATTAAATCCAAATTCCAATTAACCTAGGTGTTTGCATAAATCCTAGGAATAGTTTGGTTGTTTGGATTTCTACTCACACTCATTTCACCCTCATTCATAAAAAAAAAAAATAATAACAAAAAGATAATTTTGTGGGGTAACTTTCAACAAGCACACAACACACACCCACATTCAAGGCACTTGATTAACTTGATTTGTTTTCTACTCAACCGGGTTCTGATCTGTGGAACCGGTACACACAGAGCAACACATAACAGAGTAGAAATCATTCTAGGTTAACCATCTTTGAGTGCCTAACTTAGTGGTGCAATTGTGGCCAATTGTTTGAGTTGTTTGGGCCGCACCACTTTATTTAAAACCAACTCATCAAGTAGCTCCTCCTTAGGGTTTTCAATCTAGGTATATTCTAGGCACTCCGCTTTCTTTCTGATTTTAAAGGAAAACTATCTTCACCCGTGTTTTACAACTTGGTTTGCCTAGAAATTTGATTGCAATTCACCTAATTTGAAACCCTAAAAGCTACTTAAGCAGGATTTGAACATTAAAATTCACACATTATAAATAATCTTGCTTGAAAACCCTGGTTGTGCACGCACTTACACAAATTTCAATCAATCATTAAGGGCACAACCCATTATAAGGGCCCATCACATTCCATAAGCACCACAATCCCAGGCCGTAATAAAATTGAGTAGACGTTGGCCCTAAGGTTTGATTCGCTCTTCAAGGCCTAGTCTGAGATTGTTTTTGATTAACCTACTTGTACTGATTAATCTGATGTCTAGCTAGGGGAGTAGCGTCAAACGACCGCGGCTGGGGGGTACACTAGGAACCGGAGGCGAAAGCCAAAGGAAGAACCTTCTCCCCAGTCCCTCCTTCTAACTGGTTGGATTATACAGACGCAAGTAGAGTAAATCAGTTACAGTCTTAAGGCTGGTGTTGGGAGTCAGTAGATCCTTAGGCTACCTCACTTAAGGACAGCCTTGTTTTGTTGTACTGCAGGGTCCCTATCCCCGGTCCTTCCGACCTACTCCTAGTTTATGCTGGGAAGACGGTCATTGAATCCCCGATTAGAAGGACCATTAGAACATTCTAGGAGGCGCAAGTTAGATTTTGGTCAATTTGATCCCATGGCCGAACAACAGCCTCTTCTGCCTGGAAATCCACAGGAAGAATTTCGAAGGCAGCTGGAACAAATGCAGAGAATGCAAGAATGGTTCCAGAGAATGCAGGGCGTTCAGCCCTTGAAGGATTTTTATGATCCTTCAAATTACGGGGAACGTCCCGGCGTCCAGATTCCAGCCGGTGACGTAGAAATCAAGCCCCAGGTGTTAAGCCTGATTAAACATTATCATGGGCTTGGCTCCGAGGATCCGTTTCAACACTTGGAGGACTTGACCACTTTGGTCCAGACCACCAAGTCTCGAAACGTAAACGAGGAGCAAATGATCATGAGGCTCTTCCCTCACTCTCTTAGGGATAAGGCCGCGCATTGGTATAGGACAATAGGAAGACCAATTACAACTTGGAATGAGTTGAAATCGGCCTTTCTGAAGAAATTTTTCCCAGTCGGTCGTACCAATGCTTTAAGACGGGCAATCACTACTTTTACCCAGCGGCCGGGGGAGCAGTTTCATGTGGCCTGGGAGCGATTCCAGGACTTATTGCGGAGGTGTCCACACCACGAGGTGCCGAAATGGCAACTTGTGCAGATTTTTTATCATGGGTTGACTGAGCAACTCAGAAACCATGTGGATGCTTCTTGCGGAGGCAATTTCCTTAATAAAGATGCAGATAGTGCACATGATTTATTTGAGGAAATGAGTGAGAATTCAATAAATCATGCCTCCATGGATACTTTTAACCGGTCCCAACAACCCAGATCAAATGTCAATGAAGTCCATGACTCTCATTCATTTGATATGGAATTGATTTGTAATAAACTTGACAAAGTGGACTTGGTTGCTAAAAGAATGGAAGAGTGGATGGCTGGCAATTCTATGAACAACTCTCAATCCACTCAATCCCAAAATTCGGGATTCCATTCTTCACGAGCTCTTTCTGGACGGGAGTTCGTGAATCAACTTGATGCGACTCAACCTATGAGTCAGCATTTTTCGGAACCCCATGGGTTCCCAACTGGGGCCTTTGATCCCAGTTTTTCTAATCCTTCCTTTTCTTTCTCTCCATCCTCACTTTATGAGGATGTCTGTGCTGTACAAGAGAATGCTAGATCCAACCCCTACTCGAATGCCTATAATCAAGGTTGGAGAAACCACCCTAACTTCTCTTGGAAAAATCCGGGGCAACAGACCCAATTCCGACCCAGCAATTATGCTCCGCAACGACCAATGGGTCAGGGTCAAGTATATACTCAGTTGCCTCCGAATCAGGTCAATCAGCCAGCTTGGAATGCCCGTCAACCCGCAGGGCAGGCTGATTTGAACCATCAAATAGTAGAGATGCAAGGATCTATGCTCCAGCTCATGCAGCAAATGAAAAACTCACTGGACAACTTGCAATCCGGGCTCATTGCTAACTCTCGCCAACCCGGATCTCTACCATCCCAACCCGTACCCAACCCACGAAACATTACGAATTCGGGCAATCAAGCCCAAGGGTACGGAAATCAGAGGGACCCACACGCGCATGCTCAGGTGGTTGAGCAGGGTTCCTCATCTTCTCCTTCTGTAAATCAACAATTCATGGTCAATCAAGCCCCTCCAATCTTTCCTAACCCTCCTCAAGACCCAAATTCTTACGCTTCTGCAAATTCTGTCACTTTGAGAAGTGGTAAGAAGACTCAGGATCCACAACCACATTATTCTAATCTTTTGAATCCTGAAGAATCTGAGGAGAGAGAAGAGAATTCTAAAGGAGAAATCAAGGCTCAGGAATCCGATTCCAAAGATCTGACTCGTGTTCCTTTTCCTGAAGCCTTAACCAAAGCAAAGAAGAAGAAGTCTGTTGATAGCAATGAGGAGCTTCTGAATTTATTTAAGAATGTTGAGATCAATATCCCGCTCCTTGATGCTATCAAGCACATACCGACTTACGCAAGATTTTTAAAGGAATTATGTACACAAAAGCGTAAGTCGAGAGAATCTGTTCCGAGGAAGGTGGTACTCTCCGAGCAGGCTAGTTCTGTTATCCTGCACTACCTCCCTCAGAAAAGGAGAGATCCTGGTGCTCCTTTGATTTCTCGCGTTATCGGAGATTACACATTTGATAGAGCACTTTTGGATCTCGGTGCATCCATCAACCTAATTCCGACTTCTCTTTACGAGAAGTTTGGGTTAGGTGAACTTCGGCCAACTTCAGTAACGCTACAGTTAGCGGATCGTTCGGTCACAAACCCGCGAGGCGTTATTGAAGATGTTATAGTTAAGGTCAAGGATTTTTATTTTCCTGTAGATTTCCTTGTCCTTGACATGGATGTACCAGATAATCTGAGGAACACGCCCATCATTCTGGGGCGTCCGTTCCTGGCTACCGCAAAGGCCAACATTAATTGTGAAAGCGGTAGCATGGAAATCGCCTTTGGGGACCAACGTATGAAATTAGATATTTTTAAGGCGATCAATAAATTTGAGGATTGTGGAGTTATTGAGGAACTTGATGAGGATAATGTTAATATTGAAACTTGTTTGACAGTTTCTTCAATTGAAAGTTCCTCTTTGGTTGATGAATTTGACCCGCAACCATCTGACTTAACATCTTCGGAAGAGGTTACTGATTTTGTCCACTCACAACCTCTCCCTCTTGTTGAATCTTCAGCATCTACCCGACCATCGATCATCACCCCACCCCAGCTCGAATTGAAACCATTGCCCGAGAATTTGAAATATCAATTTTTAGGACCTCAGAATACGCTCCCTGTGATTATCAGTGCTAAGTTGACAAAGGAGCAAGAGATTAAATTGATTAAGGTCCTAAAGGAACATAAGGAGGCAATTGGTTGGACCATTCATGACCTTAGGGGGATCGAGCCATCTTACTGCAATCATAGAATATTCTTGGAAGAGGGATCCCGCCCTTCTCGCCAGATGCAGAGGAGATTGAATCCAAATATGCGAGAAGTGGTCAAAAAGGAAATCATCAAGTGGCTCGATGCAGGAATTATTTATCCAATCTCTGACAGTCCCTGGGTAAGTCCCGTTCAGATTGTTCCAAAGAAAGCCAGGATTACTGTTGTGACTAATGAGAAAGGAGAATCTGTCACAACTCATTCAGCTTCATCTTGGAGAGTTTGTATTGATTACAGGAAGCTGAACACTGCCACTAAAAAGGATCATTTTCCCCTGCCCTTCATTGATCAAATCCTGGAAAAATTAGCCGGGCAGAAGTACTTCTGTTTTCTTGATGGTTACTCGGGATACAACCAAGTTCCTATCCATCCCGAGGATCAGGAAAAAACTACTTTCACCTGTCCCTACGGAACCTTTGCTTTTCGTAGGATGCCTTTTGGGTTATGCAATGCACCTGCGACTTTTCAAAGGTGTATGCTAGCCATATTTTCCGACATGGTGGGAGAGTTTATGGAAGTCTTCATGGATGATTTCTCCGTTTTCGGAGAATCATTTGACTCTTGTTTGGTTAATTTGGAAATGATTCTTAAGCGATGTATCAAGACACGATTGGTCCTTAGCTGGGAAAAGAGTCATTTCATGACCCAAGAGGGCATCGTTTTGGGTCATGTAATCTCTGAACGGGGAATTGAAGTGGATAAAGCTAAGGTTGATGCTATCGCTAAACTTCCTCCTCCCACATCAGTTAAACAAATCAGATCATTTCTTGGCCATGTGGGATTTTATCGAAGATTCATCAAGGACTTCTCGAAGGTTGCCCGCCCTTTGAGCAATCTTCTTGCCAAAGAAACACCGTTTGTTTTTGACGAATCATGCCAAAAGGCATTTGATTTCCTAAAAACGGCGGTCACCTGTGCGCCAATTTTGCAACCACCTATTTGGACAACCCCATTTGAGATCATGACCGATGCTTCTGATTACGCGGTCGGGGCTGTCCTGGGTCAGAAAATTGATCGAAAGCCCTTTGTCATTTACTACGCTAGTAAAACTTTGGATGAAGCCCAGAGGAATTACACTGTTACTGAAAAGGAATTACTCGCTGTAGTATTTGCGTTGGAAAAATTCAGGGCTTATCTCTTGGGGTCTCATGTTATTGTTTATACCGACCACTCGGCCTTGAGACATCTCTTGGCTAAAAAGGATGCTAAACCCCGGCTTATTCGTTGGATTCTTCTTCTTCAAGAATTTGATCTTGAAATCAAGGATAAAACCGGGGTACAAAATGTGGTGGCGGATCATTTGTCGAGACTCCTAGGTGATTCTTCTTGTCCGGACATTCCGATTACTGACACTTTTCCAGACGAAACCATTCTTACAGTTTTAGGTGTCCACACCCCATGGTTTGCTGACATTGTTAACTATTTGGCCGTTGGTCAAATCCCCCAGGATTGGACCAAGCAACAACGGGATAGACTCAAATCTGAGGCCAAATACTACTTTTGGGAGGACCCTGAACTGTATCGCATCGGCTCTGATCAGATTATTCGCCGATGCATACCGGAGAATGAATTCAACAGTATACTTGAGTTCTGCCATGCATCTGGGTGTGGTGGACATTTCTCCGGGAAAAAGACGGCTGCAAAAATTTTGCAATCTGGCTTCTATTGGCCGTCTTTATTCAAGGATGCCCAGGAGTTCTCACAATCATGCCCTCGATGCCAGGCACTCGGGAGCATAACTAAGAGAGACATGATGCCCTTAAACCCTATTCTTCCTGTCGAAATTTTCGATGTTTGGGGCATTGATTTCATGGGACCCTTTATCCCTTCATTTGGACATCAGTACATTCTTGTCGCTGTTGATTATGTGTCTAAATGGATTGAGGCAATTCCCACCCGAACCAATGACCACAAGGTGGTCATCAACTTTGTCAAGAAAAATATCTTCAGTAGATTCGAGATTCCGAGGGCTATCATCAGTGATGGTGGCACTCATTTTACTAATGCCCAATTCCGGAGTTTATTGGCCAAATACGGGGTTAATCATCGAATTTCCACACCTTACCATCCCCAAACGAATGGACAAGCCGAGATCTCTAATCGAGAGATCAAGAACATTCTGCAAAAAACGGTTAGGCCCAATCGCAGGGATTGGACTCAAAAGCTTGAGGATGCTCTTTGGGCCTACCGTACGGCGTATAAAACACCTATCGGCATGTCTCCATTCCGTCTGGTGTATGGAAAGGCATGTCATCTACCCGTAGAGATTGAACACAGGGCATTCTGGGCAATCAAACAATGCAATCTAGATCTAAATCTAGCTGGGAAGACCAGGAAACTCCAACTATCTGAGTTGGAGGAGCTTAGAAATGATGCTTATGAGAATGCCAAGATCTACAAGGCTCGGACCAAAGCTCTACATGATCAAATGATTTCCCGCAAGAGCTTTGAGCCAAACCAGAAGGTCTGGTTATTCGATTCTAAACTTAAGCTCTTTCCTGGTAAACTTAGATCTAAATGGAGTGGCCCATTCATAATTGATCAGATTTTTCTAAATGGTGCCGTTCAGATTTCTGACCCAAAGATGGGTAACACCTTTAAAGTCAACGGTCAACGTCTGAAGCCTGTTGTTGACCATAATCTTCCAGAACCCGTTTCAGACTCTGTTGCTCTAGCCATTCTGTGACTTCTTTGGCTGGACTTCGCCTAGCTGACGGCATTAAACTCAGCAGTTGTACATATAACACAAGGCTGATACGAGCTTCATATCCAGGTGACATCTTTCATACTCTACCCTTTCTTTCATGTCTCTTTTTCAATGAGGACATTGCATCAGCTAGGCATGGGGGGGTGGGTTCATTTTTGAATTAGTTGGTCAGCTTTGTGAAATTCATATAAATTGCTCTCTTTCTAAAAAAAAAAAAAAAAAAAAAAAAGGAAGGATTAGTTGGACATTAGGACTTTTCAATCCTAAGAAATTTTACATTAGGATCTGAACACAAAGACCCCTCAGGTCTTTGGACTTAATTAGCCTGTGTATCTACTAAAATGTGGATTTGTCTTTGAGTTCTCGCCATCTTAATTCTATTATAATTGGAATAAATAAGTTTGGGTGATAAGTACACGACTTGTCAATCCGCCCTCTGATTTAAGGGAATTTTGAGTTTTAAGCATCTACACACTTTCTTTGCACTGACTCGTTGTTTGGCGATTTTAACGGAAATTGGGTAGCTAATGAACCTTCTAGGGTGATATGGCTGGCAAGTTATCGTGGGTAACAGCCCATAGGTAGGTTGTCCAGAGCCCAGTCGCTGGACCTTTCTCTTTTTGCTGCCTTTAGGTAAATCTTAGACCAGGGAAGCCACCTACTTAAAAAAAAAAAAAAAAAAAAAATCGAAAAGGAGAAAAGAACAAAAAGAAATAAGCCACACTTCGCCGCACGAGTATGGTTGGCAAGTTGTCGGTGGTAACAGCTCATCGACCGGTTGTCCAGAACCCAGCTCAGAAAATGCACTAAAAATTCCCAAAACACTTAGGAAGAAGCGGAGAAGTAGAATAAACCGGGGAGATATACACTGGATTCACCCTTGTGTTGACCCCGTTAAAAAAATAAAAGTAGGGAGAAAGCTACCGGTTGTAAAGATACACCTTTAGGCAGAATTCTTTTTGAGGTCACCTAGAGGCGTAGAAATCCGAAGTCCGTTTTAATTGCCGGTCAACGAGTCTATCACAATCACAATAAGATGCTTAAAACTTAGGGTTCTCATCAAATCTTGGGTGAGTTGAATGGCCGTAGAAAGCCACTCTTAAACTCTAAAATTTGAAAATCCAAAAAAAAAAAAAGAGTAAAAACAGAAAAAGAAATTTTTCTTTGAATAAGGCGAGGCTTGAGGCGGTCTGCATTTTGGCTGATACCCGGGCACTGTTGTGTCTTTGAAAGTTCAGTTCTTAAGTAGACAATTTCTTAATGATTGAAAATAACTCAGGTCCAAATAATCTAACCTAATTCTTTTATAAATAGCATATAGTTTTTGCTAGGGACTAGCAAAAGATAGGCATGGGGGTATGATGTAAACACATTTACACTACTTAAAATGTCTATTTATGCATGTTATTAAGCATAGGATTGCATTTCATGATATAAATATTGCATTACATGCATCATCTTGCATTTAGAGTAGTTTGAATAAAATGGAGGTTAATTGTCTCCTTTTATGTGCTTGGACAGGGCAAATATTTTATCGGGGCCTCGGATCAAAGATCCAACCGTATGGATATGATCAGGGCGACGATTGGAGTTCAACGACTCCAAGATCGCCCTAATCAGGCATCCGTAGCATCAGATAGAGACCGGGGAACCCTAGAAGATCAAGGGTCAGGATGGTGTAAATCCGCACTTCAAATGGAAAATCCGACCACACGGATGAATTCGGATCGACGATCGCAGCCGAACGACACAAAAATCGAGTCAATCCAACATCCGTGGCACCATCTACAACTTCCAGAAGATGGACGGCCAAGATGGCGCCACGTGGTGCCATCCCAGCCGCCCAATCGGCCGCAGGAGTCCTGTGAAGACCGCGCACCATCTCCTCTCCGCCGTTGGATCTCGATCCAACGGCTGCGGTCGCTCGCGTTTAAAAACGCCCGCGCGACCATTTCGCCCGCGTAGCGCAGCGGTGACGCAGCTGCGGGCGAAGCGGAGGTTGCGAGTTCGAGCCGCGGTGAGGGGGGTCGAAGGCGCGGGCGAGCGGGCGCGCACGAGCATTAGATGAAGATCCAACGGCCGTGCGCGCCCGATAGCGCCGACGCGCAATTGGATGCTCTGGTGAGCGCGCGATCGCACGCGGGCGGGCGCACTACGCAGCGGGCGCGGACGCGTCTAAGCCGTCCGATCTCGCGATCGGACGGCTGAGACGACGCGGACGTGCGTATGCGTTACGTGCGCAGGCCAGCCGAGCGAGCACGCGTGGGCGCGGCGGCGACGGCGACGGCGGGGCTTTAGCGACAGTTTTATCCATCACTAAAGACCCCTTATTTATTATTTTGAAGATGTAATGTCCATTTTGCCCCCACTCCTTGCAACTATAAAAGGAGACCCCCTCCATACGAAATTTTCATCCCTTCCTTCTCCTCTCTACCTCTCCAAAGCTCAAGAGAAGCTTGTCCCACACCCGGGATGCTTCTCGCGAGATAAAGTCCAAATTTTCGTCCCCCTTCGGAAGTGGATCCCGCGACGACGACGGCGTGCTGCTTCGTTCCCGTTCTTCTGCTTCGTCCTCCTTCGTCCCGCCTCGTTCTCCTTCGTCCAGGCGTCGTCCCGTCCGGCTCGTCCTCCAAGCGACCGTCGAGGAGGATAACTTCTCTCTCCCATTCTTATTTACAGCTTTTCTAGTGTAGAATTTTCCTGCTTTATAGTGTAATTGATTTCCCGCTTTCTAGTGTAACTTTAATTTCGTTTGCTTGTATAAACAATTGAAATATTGAATGCATGTTCTCTTTCTCTCTCTCTTTCTCTCTCTCTCTCTCAATTTGATAGCTCCATTGTAATTATTTCGCCTTGTTTATTAAAAATCCTAAAAAAACATAATTGCTAATATAGATCAACGTAGCCTCCCTGAGTTCGACCCGAAATTCTTATTTCGGTATAAATTTTATTTGTTGAACACGAATCCTTCGCTTTCGAACTACAACGACGGGTTTTCCAAAACCAAACACGTTAGCGTAGATTCTCGTTCAACAGTGCCTCACTATGGTGTGATCCAAGTATATAATGACATGGGAACCCAAGAGGTATGATCTGAATTTTTCCAGGCCAAATAAGATAGCCAGCAGCTCTTTCTCCGTAATTGTGTAGTTATGCTAAGCCTCGTCTAATGTCCTGCTGCCGTAGTATATGACCGTGGGTTTCCTATCAATTTTCTATCCTAACACCGCTCCTACTGCGTAGTTATACGCATCACACTTGATCTCGAAGGGTTGAGACCAGTAAGGGGATTTCAGGATTAGTGCTAGGGTGACTCGATCATGCAGGATCTCAAATGCGAGAATGCACTCACTCATCATCTTGAAAGGCATGTCTTCTGAGAGGAGGTTTGTCAAGAGGCGTGCGATCTTGGAAAAATCAGATATAAATCGTTGATAAAAACCCATGTACCCCAAGAATGATCTAATATCTTTGACTGAGTTAGGCACTGGTAGTTTGGAAATCAAATTCACCTTAGCTTGGTCGACTTGAATACCTCTCTCAAAAACAAGATGTCCTAGGACAATGCCTTTTGGAACCATAAAGTGGCTCTTTTCCCAGGAGCGCACTAGGTTCACATCAATGCATCTTTTGAGGATTTAGACCAGATGTAGGAGGCACTCATCAAAAGATTCACCAAATACCGAGAAGTCATCCATGAATACTTCAAGGTATTTACCTACCATGTTGGAGAATATGGCTAGCATGCACCGTTGAAAGGTGGCGAGTGCATTGCATAGCCCAAAAGGCATCCTACGGAACACGTACATACCATAGGGGCAGGTAAATGTGGTCTCTTCCTGATCCTATGGATGAATTGCCACCTGATTATACCCAGAGTAACCATCCAAGAAATAGAAGAATTGATTTCCCACCAATTTCTTGAGAATCTGATCAATAAATGGTAGTGGGAAATGATCTTTCTTCATGAAGGCATTCAGTCTTCGGTAATCATGCAGTCTCTCCACGAATTCACAATGCAGGTCAGGATGGTCTCTCTAGATTCAATTGTGATAACAATGAGACCTACCTTCTTAGGCACAACCTGGATTGGGCTCACCCAAAGGCTATCGAAGATCGAGTAGATGATCCTAGCATCTAACCACTTAATGATCTCCTTTTTCATGACCTCCTGCAGATTAGGATTAAGTCTTCTCTGCATCCCTCAGGATGGTCGTGATCCCTTCTTATTGTAGATATGGTGTGTGCAATAGGAGGGACTAATACTAGTCAGATCATCGAGAGTCCATCCAATGGCTCTCCGATGCTGCTGGAGAACAGAAATCAGCTTTTTTCCTTATTAGATATGAGTCAGAAATTGATGATCATAGGAAACAGTTGATTAGAACCCAAGAAGGCATATTTCAGATGATCAGGAAGAGGTTTTATCTCCATAACTAGGTTATTAGCAATGGAAGGAGGTTCGGGATGGGCCTCAAAAGATAAGGTAGGAGCTGTGGGTAAATCTGGATCAGCTCTAGGCTCCTCTATTTGTGGGGCATGATCTGCTTGGGATTGAGGATCAAGGGTAATTAGGTTATCTTCTAGAAGTGGGTCCTTAATCACAAAACTGATGTCGCAAACTTACTCAATTTGCCCACAGTTAATTCCTCTATGGGCCTTAAATATATCAATCTTCAACATTTTGTTCGCAAATTTTAATTCGATCTGGCCCTCCTCACTGTTTATATTAGCCCTAGCTATGGCTAGGAATGGTCTTCCTAAAATAATTGGTGTATTCTTCAGATTCTTAGGAGTATCCATATCTAATACAATAAAGTCCACTAGGAAGTAGAAATCACGAATCCGAACTAGAACATCCATGAGAATTCCTCTAGGTGACTTGATCGATTGGTCTGCTAACTGCAAAGTCACCTCTATCAGTTTGAGCTTAGTTTCCTCGAAATGGTCTAGTAGGGATGTAGGTATCAAGTTTATGGATGCTCCAAGATTCAATAATGCTCGATCGAAATCTAAATCACCAATTTTGCAGGAGATCAAAGGGGTGCCAAGATCTTTTGCTTTTTGCTAGAGCTTGCTCAAAATGATTGACCTAACTTGCTCGGACAATACAATTGGACTCCCATCATTGGTTCGTGGCTTACTATTTAGAGCACTTGATCAGGTTTTAAGAATGTCGTGTTGTAGTATAGTCGAAAAAATGTTCAAAACAAATACAATTTTATTAGTCAAATTTTAAAGTTCGAGGTCAAACACAGGGAGCAAATTAGGGTTTAGAAATCAAGATCACAACATTAGAATTTAAAAGAATATGCAATAAGATCAATGTTATAGTGCAAAAAGATAGGAGTAAATGTAAGGCACAAAATACTAAAGGAATCAATGTATGTCAATTGAACACAAAATTGGACGTCTGAATTGTGAATCAGACACCATAAAATGATTATGCTATAGTGCTTGGATCTTTCTTTTCTTCTGCTTCTTCTCCTATTCTTCTTTCTCTGTCTCTGCCAGCTGCCTTTGTCTTCAATCTTCTTCTTCCTTAGCTTCTCTTCTTCTTTATCTTCCTTCTTCTTTGGATTTCCTCCTTCTCTCTCTCTCTTGTCGACTGCCTTTCCTTTGCCTTCAGCTTCTTCCTTCCCTTCCTTTCTCTTCCTTAGCTTGCTTCCTTGCCTTCTCCTTCTTCTTCCTTAGCTTTTCTTCTTCTTCTCTTCGACCTGTAGAGCAAAACCTACCCCCTACCCATGCTAGCTCTCTTCTCTCTTTTCTCTCTTAGGTTTCGCTCTCCTAGAGCCACGCTTCTCGAGTAATCGGGTTGGGTACGAGCTCGGGACCAGGCCCACCAGCATGCGGTGGTGGGTAAGGTGTGCTACTTGGGTCACCAAGTCCACGGGATGTGGTCGCAGACGAAGCAGTCAAGTTGAGTGAGAGAGGGACCTCACCCCGTGAGTTGGAGGTGAAGAGCCTATGGCAAGAATTCAACTTATGCAGGTGCGGCGCTCCAAAAGTTTTTGAGGTGGGACTATCTTCCCACCTCCTTCACGCGTGCCTATAGCAGAGGCATTCCTTCGATTGTAGCTGCAGCTACGGCCCTAGACACCAATTGGATGCCTGGAGATGTTTGCGAAGTCTTTCTGCGCAACCTGGGACTGTGACCTAGAGTGGGCACGGCCTAGAGCAACTTGCAAGCAAGTTTCAAGCCTGACGTCAATGGCGAAGAGCTCCTGGACCTGAAATCACCACAACGGCTTTGAGGCCACATTAAAATGCTTAGGGAGCATCGCCAAGGTGCGGTGAGTGTGCAGGGGTGGTCAGCGTGGCATGGGAATGCCTGTAGGAGTGCACCTAGGGCACACTGTGGCCGTGTGTGTGGGTGTGTTCAGGGGTGTGTTTGGGTGGGTGGCGGAGTGATATGAGTGGGGGGTTATTATCAATGAGTCGAGGTGGTGCTTATGGACTAGACGACGAGGTGGGAGGTGGTCTATGGTGGTGGAGCAAACTCACTGGAGTTGGTGGCCAAAGGTGGAGGGGATGATGGTGGTGGAGTGTGACAGTAGTCGTTTGAGATAAATAAAGAAGGGGAAAGGGAGTAGAAGGTGGAGGAGACTTATCTAAGAGGTGAAGAGATGAAGATGAGATGGAGGTGGTGTTTGGAGTGTATTGCCGATGCTGGAGACAAAGGTGCTCAGTGAGGATGGTCGGCGAGGACAAATGGGAGGTAGGGTCGTTGGCAGGTGCTGCGCGATGCGGACGAGTGTGAGGAAGAGGAACCTGTCACCGGTATTGTGGCTAGGCAATGAGAGAGAGTAGGAGAGGTCACCAGAGCTTGATGAGCGAGTCGGCCGGAGGAGGAGAGACGAAATTGAGGGGGTTCTCCGGCTGATTTCAAGCTTAGGAGATGCGGGCCGAACTAGGGTGTCTTAAATAGGCCTTGGAGGTCAATTTTGTGCTTGGAAGCCAAGCTTCCAAGCAAGGTAGGTTCACTGGCAATGGTAAATCGAAAGAGACCCAAATCTCTCATGCGTTCGCATGAGAGATTGGGTACTAAATATGGCCTCAAATTGGGTTCACATTGGAGGGAATTTCTTAGAGAATCTCCCTTTTAATTTTGAAGGGGATTCTCTGAGAAATCAAGGAGAAATCTCCTTCTAGAGCTCATCGGAGTAGGATTCCTCCGCTATAATGGTGGAGGGACCTAATTTCAAAGAATGACGAAGAAGCTAGGGGGTCAAATGTAAGGGCTTTTGAAAGATAGGGGTTGAAATTTAATCAGGTTGGACTTATTTGCAAAGTAGGTCAAGATGAGTTCCCCTTAGGTCCAAATTTTGGTACATAACTAATTTGCACCTAAGGAATCCAATCGTGAAGTTGGATTTTGGGTTTGACCACGTTTGATTGGGAAATTTACGCAAAACCTAATTTAGGGCAAATATTTGTCTGAGATGCCATTCTAGCTCAAAATGGGTTCCAATGGCCAAATTGAATGTTCTAAGACCTAGAGAAGATTTTTCTATGATTTTTAAAGGGTTTAGGTGAATTTTATCCTGACCAAAACCTTATTTAACAAGTGGGTTTATTTTAGGGTTACAAGAAGTCATTTATTTCCCAGAATTCACACGAACCCTTTTCTGTCTAGTTTAACCCACTAATTATCTTGTTAAGACCATTTGACCTGTGTTTAGCCCTTGAGAAAACCCGTTGTTGTACTGCAATGATAAAATTACAGTTTTACCCCTTATTTCTTACTTTTATCTCAGAATGATTATTCAGTGAATTAGGACCTCCAGTTGGTTATGTAGGAGCTTTTGTTCTCTTTTATGGGTCCAAATGGGCTACTTAGAGCTCATGATGGTGTTCCCATCATACCCCCATGCCTAGCTTTTGCTAGTCCCTTAGTAAAACTTTAAGATTTTAACTTCGATTCTAGACCATAAGTTCCTTGATGTTCAGAAACTATGAGTGCTTTCTTTTGTGGATTAGGTTAGAATACTGATAATAGGCCTAGAGGTACTCAAGTACCAACCAAGATCCAGACCTGACCAGCTCTAGCCTCAATCCGCCGCAAAGGTTTTTAAGGTCCACAGGAACTATCCTAAGGTTCATTGGACTTCGTGGTTAAAGCACCCATGCTTATAACATATTTTAGCCTCGGTTCAGTTTGTAGTACATTTTTTTGTAAGAGAGAGACAGAGGAATTTTCTTTGTTTGGAGAGTTTTCTCTCTCTTTTCTTTTTATTTCTAGCTTTAGATTGCCTTCTCAACACGGTATGTATCGGACTCCTAGTCCCCATCATCAATCCTCGAAGGGTCCCTAACAATCGATGCTTCGTGATAGCATCGCCCATGGAAACCCCCAGAACCTTGGCTTTCGAGATTTTTAGATAATCCTGCCCATGGCATTTTACAGCTAAATCCAAACCCTGGCAATCGACATTTCATGATAATGGCATCTAAAACATCACAGGGTGCTTACATGCCCCTAGTAGGATATGTAAATATCCTAGGAGACAAGCATCGAGGAGACGATATGTTATTGCGCATCATTGTGTGGAATTTCTTGCCTCTCCGCGCTGGGAACTCATCCAAATCAACTTGTGTTGATCGGGCGCTCCTAATCTTGGTGACTTTTTCAGAACAGTTTAAATGCATTTGCGTGATTTTGATACTTATGTGTACTGAATCAAACTGTGTGTGGATTGGGGTGGTTAGGTTACAAAATGGATTCCAATGGCCAAATTGAATGTTCTAAATCCTAGAGAAGATTTTTCTATGATTTTTAGAGGATTTAGGTGAATTTTATCCTAACCAGAACCTTATTTAATCAAGTCGATTTGTTTTAGGGTTACAAGAAGTCATTTAATTCTCAGAATTCACATGAACCCTTTTCTGTCTGATTCAACCCACTTATTATCTTGTTATGACCATTTGACCTATGTTTAGCCCTTGAGAAAACCTGTTGTTGTGCTACAATGATAAAATTACAATTTTACCCCTTGTTTCTTGCTTTTATCTCAGAATGATTATTTAGTGAATTAGGACCTCTAGTTGATTATGTAGGAGCTTTTGCTCTCTTTTATGGGTCAAAATGGGCTAGTTAGGGCTCATAATGGTGTTCCCATCACTTACGCTTAGGTGTACACAAATCCTTCAAAAATCTTGCGTATGCCAGTACGTGGTGGATTGCATCCATCAAGTGGATGTTTATCTGGACTTTCTCAAAGTGCTTAACCAGATCTTCCTCAAGTGCCACTAGTTTGGGTTTCCTCTTTACTTTGGACAAAGTCTCAGGAAATGGAACCTCTGTAGGTTCCTCTAGAATTGGTTCAGGTTCTGGATCAGGGATAGGGGTATCCTGGATAACCAATCTAGGGTTAGGTTCTAAACAACCAGGTTGAGAGTGGCTTGGGTAAGGTGGATCCTGAGTTGTCTTGCCACTACAGGTGGTAACAGAATTTAGTCCTGCCTGGTTTTGGTTTGGAGTAGGTAGAAGTGGTGGTTACTGCTGATATCTTAAGTATGATCTCGAAGCCTCCATCCCGTCAGGTGATGGAGCAAAAGGGGCCTGATAAACATAATGTGCTTGGCCCTGATTCGAGTTCATAACATGCCTTGGGTTCAACACGTTATTCAAATTCAGTTGTGAAGGAAGTGCATCAGGCTAGAGAGAATTCGCCATCTGTGCGAGCTGATTACAAACTTTTGTGATCTCATCCTTATGTTGTTTCTACATAGCTGCATTCATATTTTGAATGTCAGCCAGGGTTTGAAGGATTAGAGACATTTGATCTTCCTGTGTCGGTCTGGTTTGGTAATTTGGATTGGGCCTAGGATAAACAAGTTGATATGGGCGTGGAGCTTGTGGTTGGGGCTGGAATTGAGATCTCGGATTTTGATTGTTCCCTGACCTCATGAAATCGGGATGATTATGCCATCCAAGGTTATAAGTGTTTTAGAATGGATCATTCTGGATGGCATTGATGTCCTCGCAGATCTGAGGAACTTGAGATAAGTCATAATACGAGGGCTTATAGTTCCCCCAACTAGAGTAGGTTGGTCCGGAGTTTCCTCTGAAACTAAGATTAGACGAGGGTGGATATGTGTCCATCCCTTAAGAAGAGTAATGATAGATGTTATGCACATCCATCCTACCAAAGGGTGGTTGCACAAATGGGTTTTGTTGTGCTTAGGTGGCTCTCTACAAGTGTCAAGTCAATTCGTCCATCTTCTCTATAATCGAGACCTTGTCCAGGCAACTGGCCATTAGTTTTAGATCAACAAGTGTGGTCAAGCCTTGGGTTTCATGTGCCCCCCGACTTTTCGTCAATGCATAGTCAGTTGTCCTGTCGAACATGCACATGGATTCATTATTGAGGAAGTTCTCGCACATATTCTCCAGGATCTCCCACATGGTGTCCTCATGTTGACCCATGATGTTGCCACCACAAGTTGCAGTGACGAATAATCTGATATCTTCACAGAGTCCTTGGTAAAAAGACTGGACTTGTTCCCATTTAGGAACTCCGTGATGGGAGCATTTCCGAATGAGATCTAGAAAGCGATCCCATGCCTCATGAAGTGGTTCTTTCGCATTCTGAGTAAAGTGCGTGATATGGTGCCTCAAAGCATTTGTCCGAATAAGGGAAAAAAAACTTCTTCAGAAATTCAGATTGAAGTTCAGCCCATGTGTTGATCGGACGAGCTAGGGTTTGGTACCAGTGGGCAGCCTTGTCCATGAGGGAGAAGGAGAACATCTTCATGAGTATGATGTCTCGATCTTGAGCAACTGTCCCGAAGGTCTAGGCCATATGCTTGAGTTGTTTGGTATGCTAAAAGGGATCCTCAAAGTTCAGCCCATGAAATTTACGGATAGCATGAATCATGTTGGGCTTGAGTTCAGTATCAGGTCCTCCAACAGGGATTTGAACTCTAGGTTCGACTGATACCGTAGTGGTATTGTAATGATCTCGTATCATAGGATGCTGCGATGGATTCATGAATGCATGGAATAGATCGTTGAGGCGCTGAAGCTGATTCTGGAGATTGTTTTCTTCATCTACTTGATGTTCCATGGCTATGGATGAAAGAGATCTTGACTCAGATGAATCGAAGAGATATCAATCTAGTCAGGAGGTAGCACAAACAAGTGAGTCAAGGTTTGACCTCAACGAGAATGAACAGCTAATGGAGGCCTTAAGGGTGGTCTTAAGGACCTCCTCCCAAGGTTGCACTAGGAAACAAGATGAGAGATGGAATATGTAACGGACCCAATCGAGGCACCCAAAAACTTTTGGATGACTAAGGAGGTTCGAGGCCGATGATACCTCTTGATCAGAAAGTCGTCCACCTGAGAAATACTTGGGCAGCCAGGAAGGGAGAGTCCTGCAAAGACCCTTACACGGTAGAGCATTCCCATGGGTTACAGGGTTTCCCCCACCCAACCTTCCTTGTCATCGTGATCCAAGTAGACCGGAATGAATGACTTGACCTCTTAAGTCTACCAAATTTTAAACCTAAATTATGGTGCTTAGAATTTCACTTGAACTTTAGATTTGATTTGTGCTTGGTGACCTAATTTGAAGGTTGGTTGACCCACAAAGTGGATCAACTTCACCTAACTTGTCCTAACGTTGAGGATGAGTTAGGTAATGAGCCAAAAATCACCCTAAATGTTTTGCAAATAGGTTATTAAGTCCCAAGTGTTAGGATTCAAGTGGACGATTAGAGCCTTCTTTTAGGGATTTCTTGATTATGTCAATTCAAGCAATGGTTTGTGTGGCACACAATGCGGGAAAACCAATTCTTGTTATTTCAGGCAAGTGTGTTTTCTCAACCTTAAGATAGAAACCCTAATTTTTCTCTTTTGGTGCAATCAAATCTTTCCAAATGTGCCAACTAGGGCTCAATCAAGAAAGTGAATAGCCTTAGGCACCTTAGATCCTTAATAGGTGTACAAATATGGATGGGGATCTCTAGACTGAATCAAATCAGGTAACTCAAGTGATTAAATCTAATAAGGAATGCAAGTTGATCCTAATTGATTTTTCTTTTCAATTCTTTCCAGCAATAGGGGTTTAAGAAGAAGGAAATGAGATTACCTGCCCCTAGAGTGGTTGTTGTGTGGCTGATCTTCTCTGTGTACCTCACACAAGCACAACAAAATAGATAAGACAAGCTAGTATCAGATTAGATTAGAAATTATAATTAGTGAAATCAAATTACACGTTGCTCCTCGGCAATGGCACCAAAATGTTTAAGCGAATTCATCGTTATTTAAGAAATGCATCGTAGTATAGGAAAAAATCGCTCAAATCATTTAAATTTATAACTCAGAATCAAAGAAGAGTCCGAGGTCGAACACAGGGAGCAATTAATGGCAATTCGTTCCCACTAATTGTAAGAAATATAAGCAATTATAATCAAAACTTCATTTAAAACAACTCAAAACGATATATAAATGTACTCAAGTATCATAGTGCAAAAAGAATGGGTTAAAATGGTGATTTGAGTCACCAATTAACCCTTTGATGTTAAGCTCAAATATATCAACAGTAAATCAAATATCCCATGTTAACCAATATCTCAACAATATTCAGAACCAAGGCACCAACAGAGGTCATACAAATGCATGAGGCTTCAAATGGTTTAAGTGCTTAAGGCTCAGATCAACTTCAACAGAATAGAGGAAAAGGCCTCCTCTTCCTCTTTCATGCCTCAAGGGAGAGAGGCAACCACAGCACAAAGGCAAAGGCCTCAGAAGTGGCTAAGTCCAAAGAGCAGTGAAGGGGCAAAACCCCCCTCTCCTCTCTCTTTCTCTTCTTTCCTCTCTCAGAACAGTTGGACCAGACCTGGGTAACCGGGTAATCAGATCATAACAAAGGACCAAACCCACCAGCATGGAGGCGGGTGAGGTGTGCGCAGAAGTGAGTGAGGAACCTGACCCCTGTGCTCGTGGGTGAGCAGCAGGGGTCATAAATCCTTTATATCTCGCACCAGCCGCTTCAATATCTATGATGTGGGACTATCTAGTCCCCTGTTTGTTGCATGCAGCAACTAGTGAAGATGCCTCCAATTGAGGTAGCCGCTGTGGTCGCAAGCATCAACTAAGCACCTAGAGGAAAACCCAACATTTTGGAATATTGCCTAGAGGAGTCGTGGCCGGAGAACTGTAGACAAGGTCAGAGGAGTCGAGGCAGCGACTGAGGTCTGGTGAAGTACCTAAAAAGCAAAAGACATCCTTGCGGCCACATCAAACAAGTTTAGAAGCTTCGCCGTCGTGCAGTGAGTGCATTGGTGGCAATGGTGTGGTGTGTGGTGTCGTGAGGGGGGCTGACGATGACGGAGACGATGAGCAAAGAAGGTAGTGTTCAGGGAGGTGTTGCAGAGGGTGGAAGCTCAAATTAGGAGAGGGCTTTTATAGTGGGTGGCGTGGCGAAGCTCGTGGACATGGAGCGGGGCCATTTGGAGGTGTGCGGCATCTAGGAGGCTTCACCGGAGTGTCATTGGAGAGGAGGACAAAGGTGGTTTAGCAAGCGATACTGTGGTCGTGCGCATGTTGTGAGTATCGGGAAGAGAAGTAAAGGGAGAAAGGAAGAGATAGAAGGACTTAGGAGTGAAGGGGGTGGATGGAGAGCGCCAGCATTGGCAAGCCGGAGCTGAAGAAGATGAGGAGGTCCGGTGAGTTGGTGCAGCAACAACGAGGAGGAAGAATGCTCCTGCTGTGGCTGGCAAGGAGCAGAGTTGATAGAGGAAGGTAGAGGGCCATCCAATTTGATGGTTGGACGATCGAAAGAGGAGGACAGAGAGGATCGCTGGAGCAAGGTGCGAAGGTGGCTGGAGAGGGAAGGAGGGTTTTCTGTGGCCAAAACTTGATAAGGAGCACGGTTATGTGATGTAGAAGCGTTTATAGAGCTTCAAGCAAGCTTCCAAGCTTGGCAACAAGCTTACGAAGCTCTGATTTTGAGGAAAAAATCCTTGAAATCCAAGGATTCGCATGAGCTTTTTGAGGGGATTTGGTATCTGGAATTAAGTTTAGATGATTTAGGACTTTCTCAAGATATTCCCTTCCAATTTTGGAAGTGATTGACCAAGCAATCATGGAGGAATCCTTGATTGGAAGCTCGGATTCATGGGTTCACACCTGCCATGGAGGCAAGGACCCATTTGAAGAAAATGAAGAGAATTTAGGGGCATTTTTGTAAATATTTCGAAAGTTAGGGGCATGAATGAGAGAGAAAGTGTTAGACTGGACCAAAATGCAAACTAGGTCAAGATGGACTCTGATTAGGCCCAAATTTTGGTACAAACCTAATTTGGACCCAAGAAATTTGAATGTGAACTCAGATTTTGGTTTTGACCATGTTTGACTGGCAATTTGGATAGAAACCCAAATTAGGGCAACTTTCTATCTGAGACTCTATTTAAGGTCAAAATGTGTTTCAATGGTCAAATCAAGGGTACCAAACCTTTTGGAATATTTTTATATGATTTTTAGAAAATTTAGATGGAATTCATCTTGAGTAGAACCTCAGTTATTTAAGCAGGTCAGAAATTAGGGTTTTAGGTTACTATTAATTCTCGAAATGTGTGAAAACTCATTTTTTTCTGCATGAACCAACTTAATAGAATTTAATGCTCTTTTGACCTTTAATTCGCACCTAGCAAATCCTTTGGTTATTCTGTGTTCATGATATGCTGTTAAAATTACTAAATTAACCCTTATTTCTTATTTTCTTCTCAAAACATAATATAGTAGAGATATAACTCTTAGATGAATATGTAGGAGATTTTATCTTTTAATTTAGATTAAAATGGGTTAGTTAGGACCTATGATGGTGTTTCCATCAGTAGGGTGTTGGCTGAGCCTCTAAAGATTGAATGGTGTTCCTCAAGTTAGCCAGCACCCTGTCTTGGACTTGGTCTACCTAAGCCAAATAACTTGGTTTAGGGTTAGGTGGGTTTGGGTTTAGCCTAAGAGGGTATATAAATTGAGGTTCCTGGGGTCCTCCCTGATGATATGTCATCTTAGGTTGTTCATTAAGGGTGGTGGCCTATATGTAGTGTAATCCTAGGGAGGGTAGGTGTTGTAATCATTATATCCTTATTGATTATTGATCAGATTAGGTTTTTCATAGGAAGATAGAGATCTATAATCCATGTAGTTGTGAGAAGGATAATAATCATAGTTTTGGTGTCCAGGGTTAGGCCCTGAACACTGAGATCCAGAATCATATCCATAATTAGAGTTATCCTAACTAGTGGATGAATGGTCATAGGTCGAGTCGAGATAATAATCATCTTGGGGATAAGTGTTGGTAAGTGGGTAGGAGTGGAAGTGTGTGTAAGAGGTGGGAGGATACATGGAAAATCAAGAAGAAAAGCAGACAAGAGAAAAGTGCCCTACAATACACACAACCAAACCTGTCCTTAAGAAGGTAGCCTAAAGATCTACAGACTCCCAGAACTTGTCTTAAGATTATAAATGATTTGATCTTCTTCTATATGGTCAATCTAACCAATTAAAGGGAGGAATTAGGGAGAAGGTTCTTCCTTTGTCTTATGCCTTAGGTTGATACCCCCCAACTACTGTCATTTGATGATACTCCCCTAGCTAGACATCAGATGGACTGATAGAAGCAAATTAATTAGAAATAATCTTAGTCTGAGCCCCGAAGTGCGAGTCAATCCTCAAGGCCAATGTCTACTCAGTTTTAATTAGGCTTAGGTTTGAATGTGATCTGGAATGTGATGAACCCTTTATTTGGGTTGTGCCCTTAAAAATCAATTAATTCATGTGTGCATACACAACTAGAGTTTTCAAACAAGGTTATTAGATGATTTTTCTTTTGGGGTTCAACCTTGTTTAGTAGCTTCTAGGATTCAACTTTTAGGTTGGTTCAATCAAGGTTCAGTGAGGCACACCAGGTTTTGAAAGCACTGGTATAAGTATTTTCCCTTAAAAATCAGAAATAAAATGGAGTGCTTGGTTTTGACCTAAAAATTGAATCCTATGGGACAGCTACTTGATGAATCAATTTTAAATAAAGTGGTGTGGCTCAAATAGCTCAAACAATTGGCCTATTGCACCACTTAATTATGGCACACAAAAAGTGGTTAACCTATCTAGATTTCTACTCACTTATGTGTGTATTAAGTTAATGTGTACTGGATCCATAGGTTAGATTCCAGTTAAGTGGTAGAATTAGAGTAAAGTGGTGTGCCTTAGGTCGAGAGTTGTGGGTGTTAATGTGTGTATATTTTAGATCAATTCTCACATTCAGAGCATAATATTTTTTTTGTATTTTTTTAATTTATGTTGAGGGGTGAGGTGGGTGACGGTGACAAACAAATAACCAAGATCTAACCTAGGGTTTATGCAAGCACCTAAGTTGATTTGGGTTTGATTTATTTTAATGATGAAGTGAAATCTAATGGGTGGGAGGTGGGGGCAGACTTACACAACTTATACCAGCACTTTACTCCAATCTATACTTCTTTGTCCCGCCTCAAAAAAGTACCTGCAATCATAGTAAGAGAGGAGAAAATTGAGATAAAAGATAAGTCAGGCGGAAAATGCAAGAAATCAAAGATCATTGCCTCCCTGGCAATGGCACCAAAATCATTATTGAGATTTTGTACGAGAAAAATTGTGGTTTTGAAAACATGGTCGTTGTAGTTGCAAAAAACCACTAATCTAATAATATTTATAACCAAAACTCAGGTGAGTTCTGAGTCGAACATGGGGAGGCGAACATTTGATTTTATAGATAAATCTGCATTTACTTTTATTTGTTTTTAGTACTTTTGTGCTTCTCTAATTTTTATGGTGTTTTTATAGCAAGAAATCAGCTTGATAAAATTTATTTAACTACTTTAATCTACTTATACAATATTAAAGAGAGAGAGAGAGCAATGATTTGAATAAAACAAAGCAATGTTCATTACATCTAATTTTAGAAAATAAAACTATTCTAGAAAGTGAATAAAAGAGAAGAGAGAAGAGAATCCCACATGACGGCTACTTGGGGGACAAGCCACGTTGACGGAGCGCTTGGAAGAGGGGGGTGAGGAGCTAGAAGAGGGAGGACGAAGTTGAAAGAATTGGGGATGAGGCAAGGCAGCATCGCAGTTGGATCTGCTTGCCGAAGGAGGGTAAGAAGATGGCCACGGGTGCTCCACAAATGGAGATGAGAGAAAGCGAATAAAATTATTTTTGGACTCTTGTGGAGCATCTCGAGCTTAGGACAAGCTCGTAGAGCTTTGGAGAGGGTGTGGAGAGAGTAGGAAGAGATGAAGAGGAAGTATGGGGGTCATGGGGGTATATATAGGGCATTGAGGCAAGTGGCAAAAGATTTGGCCACATTATGGCATTAAATGCCTACAAATCGTGCTCTCTACACGTAGCGTGCACACGCATAGTCGAATACAGCCAGCACCACATGCGCAGTGCGATGGCATCACGCTAAAATGGCAAGGATGCCTCTCGTCCCTCCGATCAACAATGAAGGGTCTAGATTGCACACATCTGCGCCTTCAGATTGCTCAAAGGGTACGTGTGATTGCATGTGATCATGCGTGTATCTCTCAAATGATCCAGCTCGTGCCACGTGGGAACTTTGTCACCACCTGATCAAGATCCAACGGTGCCAATCACGCATCAGATCCGCTCTCATCCGCGCTCGAGCAACATGGCTACATCAGGGCCACACAATAAAGATTGTATGGTCCAATTTTGATTGGGAGCTGTAGAAAGGATTCCTTAGCAGGGCTCGAAATCGCGGTGCCTCTTTGATAGCGCCTTCTCCCACCGTTGCGCCAAGGGTGCCTTTGCATCTGGGAAGAGACCTATGCAGACACGATGAGTAGTTGATGTGGACCATTGGATCAAGATCCAATGGTCCTAATTACTCAGTGGAAGCTCCCTTTAAGGATTAAGGGTTGCTAATGGACGTGCGACATAGCCAGCTCTCGGCCTGTGGATGATGAACCAACAACCAAGATCACATCCCACATGCACCTTTGAGGCTGAGCAAGGGCTCTTGAGGGGTTTGGGTGGCTGGGATGGCACATCATGGTACCATCCTAGCCGTTCATTTTCTTTTCTTTGTAGAGGGACACCATTGATGTCTGATTGAGTTGATCTTCGCATTGACGGACTGCGATCATTGACCCGATTCCATCCATGTGGTCAAATTTGTCATTTAAGCTACCAAATCGCATCACCCTATGCCTTGGCTATTGATCTTCCTTGGATGAAATATGACGCAATGGAAGCCTGATTAGAGCAATTTTGTAGGCGTTGGACTCCAATCATCACCCTGATAAAATCCGTACGGTTGGATCTTCAATCTGAGGCCTAGAACTATGTCACCTTCTCCTTTTTCCATGAAAAGAGGTGAATTATCTATAATTTACATAATCATGTCTAAATGCGATATAATGCATATTATGCAATATTTATAATGTTGGATGTTTCTATGAACCTAAAAACATGCATAAATAAGAAATTTAGTCTAATTAGATGCATCTACATCACACCCCTAGCCCGGTTACAAAAAACATTTCTACCCTCTAGGAGTACTTTAAAAATCCATCTAATGCAAATTGGGGAAGTAACCCAAACTTCTAGAAAGCTCCTAATCAAGTTCATTATCAAAGACTAAATAAACCTTGGGTTTATGGACAAAATCAATACCAACCTAGAATTCCTCAAGATGATATTATTACCTAGGTTATGAAAACCCTACAGGGTATGCAGAATCATATGACTGAAGTAACCCATGTTGGTACTAATTTGCAAAATCAAATTAGCATTACACTTGATCAAAAACCTGCAGGAAATTTACCATCCCAACCCATGCCCAACCATAACAATCAAAGGAACCAATACCATGGAGGAAATCCCCATCATTCTATCCAGCCTCCTATCCAGCCAGCACCTCAGCAACCCCCGAGTTTCCATCAAAACCAAGCCCTTCGACCTCCTACAAATAATCATACTACCAATGTACTTACTTTGAGGAGCAGGAAAACAACTGAAAATCCTGGGCCCTCTTATTCCACACATGAAACCCACCCATTCCAAATGCAAGCTAACTCTCCTCCCACCCTGACTCAGGAAGAAAAAGAAAAAGATTTCAAAGGCAAAACTCCCATCCCTTTTCCTCATGCTCTACACCCCACCACCAACAAAAGAAAGAAGATTGAGCCCAGAATCGAGGAACTCATGGAATTATTTGGGAAAGTACAAATTAATATCCCTCTCCTAGATGCAATCAAGTATATCCCTGCCTATGCCAAATTTCTGAAAGATCTTTGTACTCCAAAAAGGCAGACCAAAAATCTAAGAAGAGTGTAACTTTCCGAGATAGTAAGCTCTGTCATATAGAGTAAGTTGCCTCCAAGAAAGAAAGACCCAAGCTCACCTCTCATTTCTGTGATCATCGTTGATACAACTTTTGACTGCACCTGATTAGCCCATATTTGTGGGCTATTTAAGTATTTAAGTGCCTAGACATTAAGTTAATTTTAACATTTAGATAACATACATTAGGATGTAAATAATTTATTTCATATTTTTGGCTTAATTGCATAATTCATGTATGCCATTCATATCTACATGCATTTAAAATTAACCAAGAATTGCATGCATTTGATTAGTTAACTAATTAGGTGCATTACATACATTATTTTAATTAACATAGAAGTTAAGGAGTTATGTATAAATAATCCTAATTATTTTATTATTATTCTCTTTGGCAAGTAATCGCTCCGCCTCCGCCTCCTCCTCCTACGCTCATTCACTTTTAACAGCTGCCAACATTCACGAGGTTCTTCTCGCGCCTCTTGTGATTTCAAATGAATTAGCTGCAACTACAAGAGGGGGGAGGAGATGACAGTGCTCAGCAGGCCTTCATTCCCTCTCCTCACTTTACAGAGTACTTAGTTTCTTGTCCACTCCATTACCACCGGCCTAAACCGCGGCGTAGCTCCGCCACCATGGGCGTGCGGGGGTGACAACCCGCACCACCATCGCAAAGCTCTACATTACAGCCTCACTGTGTAATCGCTAGATCACCTCCTCCAATGACCATCACTGTGCTCCATCTCGACCACTGTCCACCATTTCGCTCATTTAAGACGTCCAGGAACTTTCCCGGATGTCCAAAGGCCCTACACCTCTTCTCCTTTGTGCAATTGTAGCAAGGAACCCATCTTCCACCTTAACGAAACCATCCACCACCATCACCAACAACTACCACCTACAGCCCCAGCTGTTGTGCTCCACTAGCTCCTCAACCGTGCACCTCCAGCAACCCTACCCTCCTTCTCACCTGCATGCAACCTAGCCCGCAGTAGCGCGCCACCTTCAGTAGAGGCTGCACGTAACCCAGCATGCAGCAGCTGCATGCGTGTGCCCCTACGTTCCCCCTGACCTCCAGCATGTGCATCCCCCTTGCTGTGCCTCCATGCGCCCATAGCAACATGTGCGTGGCTGCGCATTCTCCAGCAGTGCCCCCGCGCGCCCGAGCCCCCTCTGCGCATGCACACTCAGCACCTGCATGCTATCCTCCACCAACTTCTTCTTCTTCCTCTTCTTCACCACCGACAGGGAGGAAGGAACCCATCACCCACCGTCCGCATCCACAAGCAGCCACTACCTTCGACCACACCCGTGCTTGAAGAGGAGCAACAAAGTGTGCTGAGTTTTTGCCATGAACTTCATTGTGGAGGACACTTTGGTGCTAAGAAAACTACTTTTAAGGTTCTCCTATCCAATTTTTAGTGGCCTTTGTTATTTAAGGATTTTCATAATTTTGTTAAGGCATGTATTAGATGTCAACAGACTGGAATGATTGGGAAGAGAATGAGATGCCTCAACACCCCATTCAACCTGTTGAAATTTTTGATGTTTGGGGAATTGACTTTATGGGCCCTTCCCTTCGTCCTAAGGTTATGAATATATCAGAGTGGCAGTTGACTATGTCTCTAAATGGATAGAGGTCATTCCTATACGCACAAATGATCACTCAGTGGTATTGAAATTTATGAAGGCCAATATCATATCCCGATTCGACTGCCTAAGATTATTATTAGTGGTGAGGGACCTCACTTCCGAAATCATCACTTCAACTGGTTACTCAAAAGTTTAGGGGACACTCACAAGATTGCTACCCCATACCACCCCCAAACGAGTGGCCAAGTTGAAGTGTCAAGTAGGGAGATAAAGAACATTTTAGAAAAGACAGTAAGACCTGATAGGAAGGTCTGGTCCCAAAAGCTTGATGATGATTTATGGGCTTATCGAACGGCCTACAAGACCCCTTTGGGTACATCTCCTTTCCGGATTGTGTACGGGAAAGCATGCCACTTACCCGTCAAGCTAGAGCATAAGGCACTTTGGGCTAACCAAAGTGTCAACATGGATTTAGAAAATGTAGGTATGGCACGACTTCTAGAATTAAGTGAGCTTGAGGAATTAAGGAATGATGTTTATGACACCTCTCAAGCTTATAAAGAGAGAACTAAGGTCTTGCATGATAAGTATATCCTTAGAAAGACCTTTGAGCCCAATCAACAAGTTTGGCTTTTTAATTCCAGACTTAAGCTTTTCCCAGGAAAATTGAAATCACGTTGGGATGGGCCATACATAATCACCAAAGCGTTTCCACATGGGGCTCTGAAGATCAAGAGCCCTCCCACTTCAACAACGCCCTTTATCGTCAATGGCCAACGATTAAAACCATACATTACTTTGGATGGAGATCTAGTTGACGAGGTCACTCTTGAGGAGCCTTAGCTCCTGACACTCTCCGCCTCAGGTAATATCTTCCGTTAACCATTTTGTTTCCAATGAGGACATTATTTGAACCAGGCATAGGGCGATAGGACCTAAGGCATTTGTTTATAGCATGTCTACATTTTGCATTCATGCATGCATATTGATTTAAAAAAAAAAGAAAAAGTTGTTATGCTTAACTAGTTGGGTTCTGCATCTTTAAGCATAAGACCAAGACTTTAGGTTTTCCTAAGCTGACTCAAGGTATCTAATTATAGGAGTTAGGGTTGAACTACTAGCTTTAGACCCTTAGGGTCCTTTGTGGACTTAAAAACTTAAGTAGGAGTTAAGCTGCGGACCATTCCTCAAGAGGTTGAGGAAGGAAAGCTAACGATTGAGTAAAAGGCTAGGTAGTACCTGCTACCTTTTTCTAACTTTTGGTTTATGAGTCCTCATAACCTAAGCATCCACATTTCGCACACTTGGTCTTGTGTAAATAGTGGTCACCCTAATTCATTTCTTGAAGAAAATTTAGTTCTCTTAGTTCTGACTTAGGAGAAGCCTGAAAACATAATTTGATTGGACGAGTTCCTACCATAGGAGAGGTGGAGTATATACTCACCTTAAGGATGCGATGATAACATGTCACCTCCTCGACACTTGTCTCTTAGGATGACCATCCAATTAGGGTCATGTAAATGCATTGTGCGGTTCAAGTACCTTGGGCGGCCCTATCTCGAAGTGCAGATTGCCACAGGCTTAAATTCGCTTAAGAAATCCATGGGCGATACTATCTCAAAGTGTCGATTGCCAGGAGTTCTTGGGGTTGCTATGGGTGGTGCTATCTCGAAGCATCGAAAGCTAGGCACCCTTCGAGGTTTGGTGATGGGGACAATGAATCCGACATAGACCATGTTGATAGTTAATTCAATGTTAGACTTAAGAGGAATTAAACAAAAATATATATATTACAAAAAAAAAATCCTTCTTACTCTCTGATGGGAACACCATCATGAGCCTTAACTAGCTCATTTTGACCCAATGAAGAGAATAAATGCTCCTACATAACCAATTGAAGGTCATAATTCACTGCATAACCATTCTGATCGAAAAATAAGAAACAAGGGGTAAAACTGTAATTTTACCAATGCAGTGGAACCACAGGTTTTCTCAAGGGCTAAACAAAGGTCAAATGGTCTCAATAAGATAACAAGTGAGTTGGATCAGACAAAAAAGGGTATGTGTGTGTTCTGTAAATTAAATGACTTTCGAAATAATAAAAATAGACCCACTTAATTAACCAAGGTTCTGGTCAGGATAAAATTCACCTAAACCTTCTAAAAATCATAGAAAAATATTCCTTAGGGTTTAGTACCATCAATTTGGCCATTGGAACCCATCTTAACCTAAATTAGAGTCTCAGATAGATATTTGCCCTAATTTGGGTTTTTGCATAAATTTTTTAACCAAACGTGGTCAAACCCAAAATCCAACTTCACCATTGGATTCCTTATGTCCAAATTAGGTTTCTACCAAAATTTGGACCTAAGGGGAAGTCATCTTGACCTAGTTTGCAAAAATGTGCTGTCTGATTACATTTCTACCCCTACTTTCAAAAACCATTACATTTAGCCCCCTAGCTTCTTCATCATCTTCACAAATAGGTCCCTCCACCATTATCGTGAAGGAATCCTACTCCGGCTAGCTTTGAAAGGAGATTTCTCCTTGATTGCTTGGAGGATCTCCTCCAAAATTGGAAGGAAGATCCTCTGAGAAATTCCCATCAGTCTGAACCCATTAAAGAGCTTCGATTCCTTCCCAATCTCTCATGCGAACGCATGAGAGATTTGGGTCCCTTAATAGTTTCCATCCCTAGTGAGTTTTCCTTGCTTGGAAGCTTGGCTTCCAAGCACAAAACCTCCTTAGATTCCTATTTAAAGACTCCTCAGGGTCCAACGAACTTAGCTTGAAATTGGGCCAGTTCCCCCTCCATTCTTCTCTCCTAGCTGGCCACAAGACTCCGCAAGCTCAGCGGCTTCTCCCTAGCTCTCTCGTCGCGCAACCACAATACCAGTGGTCAGGTTATCTCCACCACAGTCCTTCGCGTCGTGCAATACCGGCCGACGTCGCCCCTGCCCTGTCTTTGCCGCCACCTCATCTACGGAGGCTTCGTCTTCCCCACGTCTGGCAACCACATTAGCATAGGATTCCTGTCTCTTTCATCCCTTAGAAGTAGGTTTTTAGGGTCCCTATCTCTCACACTTTCTTTCCCTCTCTTTATTTCTCAAAATCGACCATTGACGCCACCGAACACCTTCACCTCCTCCACCTCCAGTGATACCACCGCCAAGGTGTTCTCGTCGCTACGCACCGCCATTCACATCGCCAATCACCCTACATCCTCCACCGTACTCCCTGATCATTTCCCCTTACTACAAGCACTCCTTCGACCACCCAAACACCTCACCGAACACACCCACTCACGCGCACACAATACGCCCTAGACACGCCACCACAGCCACCCTCTCTCCACACAACCACTCCAATCACATCCACCGTGCTCCGACGATGCTCCCTGAACAATTTAACAAGGCTGAAAGGCCATTCTCTTGATTTCAGGTAGTAGGTCGACGACCACCATTTCTACCAAAGCTTCAAGCTTGCTACTGTTGCTCCACGTCCTACTCTGCTCCAAGGGATAGCCCCAGGTTGTGCAGACTTAAGGTGCGCAGGTGTCCAAGCCCTTAAGCGAAGGCTATAGTAGTCACAGCCCCTTCAATTTAGCCAACACCCTGCTACTGCAGTGCGCGAAAGGAAGGTGGGACATTTAGTCCCACCTCGGAAATGGATGGGCGCTTTCATGTGCATAAATTGAAATAGTGTTGTAGGCTGCTCGCCTCTAAAACTAAGGGTGAGGTCCTCCTCCCCCCTTCACCAAACTCGTCTGTGACACCTAATACACGGACCTGGCCAACCCGACTACCTAACCCGACTTCACTCCTCGCTCATCACACACGTCGGTGAGCCTGGACCCAACTATGCGATATGTCCGATTACTCGACCGATTAAGGCTCTGGGAGAGTGAAGTGAAATAGAAAGAGAGAAAGAGAGAGGAGAGTTGTGCGGGGGTAGGGGGTTTTTTCTCTAAGAAGATTACTCCAACACTTAGCCAATTCAGAGAAGAAGAAGAGGTCAATCAGAAGAAGAGAAGAAGAGAAAGAAAAGGACCTCAGAAGAGATGGCAGACGACAGAGAAAGAGAAGAAGGAAGAAGCTGAAGAAGAAGAGAAGGCCATAGGTAGAAGGCTCGCAAAGGCAATGGAAGAAGGAAAAAGAAGAAGAAGTCAAAGACAGAACTGAAGAAAGACATAGAAGAAAAGAAGAAGGATACTATAGCACAAGACATTTAAGACACCTGATTTTCATATGCTCTCCATTATTTTATCTAAATTTCTTTTTACTTTTCTTATATTCATGCTCTACATTCCTAATTAGTTTTTGAGTAATATTATGTGTTCAATTTGCATTTATTATTGGGACTAGTGTGTGAATTCCATTTGCTCCCTATGTTCCCCTTGGAAATCTTTTCGAGTAATAAAATTGTATTTGTTTTGAACTCTATTTCGGCTATACTACAACGCAACACTTTTTAAACCCCGACTTAGCATAACGAACATTTTGGCGCCATTGCCGGGGAGCAACGTGCAATTCACCACTATTCTATGCATTATTTGATTATATTTGAGCACTAACTTGCCCTATTTGTTTTATTGTGATTTTGCGAGGTACTTCACGAGGAGATCTTCCGTGCAAATCAACCATCCTAGGGGAGGTAACTTCTCTATTCTTCCTTAATCAACCTCCTAATCTTGGGAAGACAAAAAGGAAACAATCAATTAGGAATCACCACATTTATTTCTCATAGTAATCATCATTTAAAAGGTAAGTTTCCTGATTTGCGAATTTTTTTTTTTAAATCTTATTGAAGTTGAAGCAATTCTATTTAGAGATCCTACCCCAAATTTCCTGTCTATTAGGGACTATACTTAATTTCTTATCTTCTTGGACTACGCACTTCTTGTTTGAAGTCCAAGGAGAACATTTTTAAAGATTAAAGAGGACTTGGAAATAAAGCCAATTAGGGTTTTCAATTTTTAGGGTTTTGAAGTGCTAGTTCACACTTGCCTACATAAAAGGAAACAAACCCACCTGCATTTGTGTGCTACCCAAGCCCTTGATTGAAAAGATCTAATTAAGACAAACCCTAAAATCAAGCTCTAAACTCACTTGAAACCTAAAATCCTTTGACTTAATAACCTGGGAGTCAAATCAGGGTGATTTCTAGGTTTTGACCTAGAGTCATTCTACCATCTTTAGGACAGGTCAGGTAAAGTTGAACTACATTGTAGGCCAGCCAACCTCCAAATTAGGTCACAAGTCAAATCAACTGCTAATTCAAGTGAAAGCAAAGGCACAAATGAGGACATAAAACTGGTAGACTTAAGAGGTCAAGTTATTCATTCTGGTCTACCTGGATCCCTAGTGACAAGGAAGGTTGGGTGGGGGAAACCCCGTAACCCGTAGGGGCACTCTACCATGTAGGGGTCTTTGCGGGACTCTCCCTTCCTGGCTACCCAGGTAATTCTCAGGTGGATGACTTTCTGATCTAGGGGTATCATCAGCCCCAAACCTCTATAGTCATCCAAAAATCTTTAGGTGCCTTGATTGGGTCAATACCATATCCAGTCCCTCATCCCTTCTATTTAGAGCACACACACAAATTTTCTTAAGAAGTTCTATTCAGATCAAATCACTTCATTGTAAACTTGAATTTTGATTTTACATTTTGATTCCATCATCTGATTCAAACATGCAGCCTGGCTACTTAGGAAAACCATTAAAGAAACCTAAATCTCAAAGAACCATGAAAGATAGAATGGTTGAGGATGTCCTTAGATTTTATGACATTGACTACAAAGCCTCAAAACCAAATGAAGACATTCAGGTTAATGTATTAACAACAACAACCTTCATCATAAACTGTGCCCAATTATTATTACACGAAGCAACAAATGGATCAACCTGGGATATTCTCATAACAGGATACATTGAGAAAGAAAAATTGTATAACATTGAATATCTCCAATGCATGACAAATTCTGCACTTTGGGAAAAACACCAAGATGATCATGAAAAATGGGAATAAATGATGAAATTGTTGAAACAAGTTATCAATCAAAAATACCTGTACATGCCCCAAACAGATAATGAAACATCTTGGAATAATATTAAGGAACAATCTGATTTGTCAAATCCCGGGTTTGAGACACAAGGTTGTTGTTGATTCCCAACCCATATGGAAGATGATATGCCTGATCTTAAAATAGGTTGGGAGGTCCCAATTGTAGAACACAATTTTGAGGCAGCCCTAGAAAACCAGAACCCTGGTTCACCAAGCATAGAATTCCTAGACTCGTGTAATAATGAGATTGAATCAAAACCTCTCAAGGGTGTAAATCCCGCCCCTTACTCTGATAAGGTGACCCCCAAAGGCAATTCTGGAGTAGATTCTAGTGATTCAACCCACATCCTTAGCCTAGAATCTGGATCTGAATCTTCTTGGGACAATTACAAGGCCACGTATGTCGAAAATCAAAGTTTCAATTTGTATTATGATTCTGGGCCTTTATTTGATGAATGTACCTCTCCAACATCCTTAGAAATACAGATTGATTTTTTGAAAGTCACGCCAATCTACGATACAGAAATCGAGTTGGAAGAGTGGGGTTTTGATTGGGTCTTTCCTACAAGCCTACAACTTAAGCATAGACCTAATAAGGACATCTTTCTAAGCTCAGAATCTACAAATAGGCTAGACCCAAGTCAAGTTGCTAAGTCTACATCTTTTGATTTATTTTATGGTGGAACCTCTAATCTCGAATCAAATTCAGAACTTGATTCTCGCAAGTTCTCCGACGATTTTGACTCTTACTATGATTACAGAGAACCATTGTTTCCTGACGACTACGAGCCAATCTATGACCTCAGTACACATGATCCATTTTTCGACTTTGACTCTGAGGCCCCTAATCTCGAGATCATTGATTTAAACTCAGGTTCCATTGAGATGGAATCATTTCTTTTCGATCCTCAGGAATCAAAAAGTGCCAAGAGTGGCTGCAACCCAGAATTCGAATCTCTTGACTCAGATTTTCTTCATCCTATAAACACTCTTCAAGCATTGACCTTTGAGTTTGATGCCTACTATGAGGACTATCTAAATGAACCCACCTTTAATTCTTTTTTAGATGAGCCCTCATACACAATTCTTATTGATGCCACCTCCTCTACATATACAGAATCTATTCAAACCCATTTTCAAACTCAACCTGCAACCAGACTCAATTCCTATTCTGATTCCCCTCTTACTGAGCCGATTGCAGATGATTCGCCTCCACATCTTGATCGGGTTTCAGACATTGATCTGACTACAAATCATGCCCTATCCTTCTCTGATCACTCCTATAGGGTTCCTACATCATCCACTAATTCTTTTAGGGATCCCTACTCTGATCAGGCTGATTCAACTCAACCAAACCCTGGATTCACACTTCCGCATCATTTCGAGTTCCAAAGTATATGGTGGGTTGCACATCTCTCGATCTACCTTTGTCAACCCACCAGATAGATTGGGTTTGGGTTGCATCATCAGCCTGTTGACCTGAACAAGCACCTGGTTGGACCAACCAAGCTTTTGATCAAGGTGCTTGTTCTGCAAAACTCAGCTGATTTGACCACTCATTCTCCAGATCATTTCCCGCTAGGCTAAAGGCGTTGAATTTAGCACTTAACGGGATAGTCATTCCCAACCTGTTCGCCCACCCGATAATCCTGCTCTAAATTTCTGAACCCAAAACTATTTCACACCCTCCGTTTATAATGACATTGCAAAACTTAGGCATGGGGGGTGGTAAAGTGCAAGCATACAAAAATTAAAGTTCAGAGGGGTTCTCACAAAAAATCACATATTCCAAAAATACCAAAAAAATAAAAAATTATGAAAAAGAACAAAAAATTGAGACGAGAGGAAATTTTAATGGCATACAAATTTTGAGGAGAAAAAAGGGATGAGCTAAAAATGCCAAAAAAAGGAGCACATGTTCAAAAGAAAAGGGAAAGAGATAGTCATTAGTAAGAAATTAAGGAATTAACTTAGTTCTATACCATATCAAAAGAAAGAAAATGAAAGAAAAAAAGTGCTAATGAAACACAGAAGAGATTAGTATGAACACTAATTTTAGGCCTCTTGGGCTATTTTCATAAGCTTAAAAATTCAAGTACTCGATAAGATCTGGATAATCCTCAAGAGGTTGGGGAAAATGCGAAGCTTAAGTATTAGGTTTAAGGCTTAGGGAGTATTCGACCTCATTAACTAACCTCTGGTCTACAGGACTCAGTAACCTAAGCACCCCAATCCATGCACAATCTGGTTCAGTGAGCTTAAGTATCAAAATCACGCAAATGCATTTAAATTGTTCTGAAAAAAAGGCCACTGAGATTAGGAGTGGCAGATCAACACAAGTTGATTTGGATGAGTTCCCAGCACGGAGAGGTGGGAAATTCCCCTCGAAGATGCGCAATAACATATCATCTCCTCGGTGCTCGTCTCCTAGGATATCTACATATCCTACTGGGGGCATGTAAGCACCTTGTGCTGGTTCAGATTCCATGGGTGGCATTATCTCAAAATGTCGATTTCCAGGGCCTAGATTTAGCTACAGAACACCATCGGAGGGATTATCTCGAAATCTCAAAAGCCAGGGTTCTAGGGGTTGCCATGGGTGGTGTTATCTCGAAGCATCGATTGCCAGTGACCCTTCGATGATTGATGATAGGGACTAGGAATCCAATACAGATCGAGTTGTGAAGCTAATCCGAAATTAGAAATAAAAAGAAAAGAGAGAGAAAACTCTCCAAAAATAAAGAAAATTCCTCTACCCCTCTCTGACAAAAATGCACTACAAATTGAACCAAGGCTAAAATATGTTACAAGCACAGGTGCTTTAACCGTAGAGTTCAACAAACCTTAGGATAGTTTTTGCGGGCCTTAGAAACCTTCGCGACAAACTGAGGCCAGAACTGGTCAGGTCTAGATCTTGGTTGGTACTTGAGTACCTCTATGCCTACTATCGGCATTCTAACCTAATCTACAAAAGAAAGCACACATCACAGTTTTTTTTTTTTAGCATCAAAAGATTACATGGTCCTGAATCAAAGTTTAAACCTTGAAATTTTGCTAAGGGACTAGCAAAAGCTAGGCGTGGTGGTATGATGGGAACACCATTATGAGCCCTAACTAGCTCATTTTGACCTAATGAAGAGAATAAATGCTCCTACATAACCAACTGAAGGTCATAATTCACTGCATAACCATTCTGAAGAGAAATAAGAACCAAAGGGTAAAACTACAATTTTACCAACGTAGTACAACCACGGGTTTTCTCAAAGGCTAAACAAAGGTCAAATGGTCTCAATAAGATAACAAGTTGGTTGGATCAGATAGGAAAGGGTTTGTGTGTTCTGTGAATTAAATGACTTTTGAAACCCTAAAAATAGATCGACTTAATTAACCAAGGTTCTAGTCAAGATAAAATTATCTTAAAACCTTTTAAAATCATAGAAAAATATTCTCTAGTGTTTAGTACCTTCAATTTGGCCATTGGAACCGATCCTGACCTGAATTGTAGTCTTAGACAGATATTTGCCCTGATTTGGGTTTTTGCATAAATTTCTGAGTCAAACATAGTCAAACCCAAAATCCAACTTCACCATTGGATTCCTTAGGTCCAAATTAGGTTTGTACCAAAATTTGGACCTAAGGGGAACTCATCTTTACATAGTTTGCAAAAAGGTCTTGTCTGTTTACATTTCTACCCCTAAGTTTCAAAAACCCTTGCATTTAGCACCCTAGCTTCTCCATCGTCTTCACAAATAGGTCCCTCCACCATTATCACGAAGGAATCCTACTCCAGCGAGCTTTGAAAGGAGATTTCTCCTTGATTGCTTGGAGGATCTCCTCCAAAATTGGAAGGAAGATCCTCTAAGAAATTCCCATCGGTTTGAACCCATTAAAGAGCTTTGATTCCTTCCCAATCTCTCATGTGAATGCATGAGAGATTTGGGTCCCTTAACAGTCCATCCCCGGTGAGTTTTCCTTTCTTGAAAGCTTGGCTTCCAAATACAAAACCTCCTTAGATCCAAATTTAAAGACTCCCCCCCAAGGTCCAACGAACTCAGCTTGAAATTGGATTGGTTCCCCCTCCATTCTTCTCTCCTCGCTAGCCACAAGAGTCTGAAAGCTCCGGCGGCTTCTCCCTAGCTCTGACGTCACCCAACCACAATACTAGTGGTCGAGTTATCTCCACCACAATCCTCTGCGTCGCGTAATATCGGTCGACGTCACCCCTACCGCATCTTTGCCGCCTCATCTACGGAGGCTTCGTCTATCCCACGTCTGGCAACCATATCAGCTTAGGATTCCTGTCCCTTTTGTCCCTTAGAAGTAGGTTTTTAGGCTCCCTATCTCTCAAACTTTCTTTCCCTCTCTTTATTTCTCAAAATCGACCACCAACACCACCGAACACCTTCACCTCCTCCACCTCCGACGATACCTTCGGCAAGGGTTTCCCATCGCTATGCACCTCCATCCACCTCGCCGACCACCCTACAACCTCCACCGTACCTCCCTGATCATTTCCCCTCTCTCCAAGCACTCCATCGACCACCCAAACAACTCACTGAACACACCCACTCACACGCACATAGTACGCCCTAGACACGCCACCCTTGCTCCACGCAACCACTCCCATCACATCTGCTGTGCTCTGGAGATGCTCCTTGAATAATTTAACAGAGTCAAAAGGTCATTCTCTTGATTTCAGGTAGCAGGATGATGGTAGCCATTGCTGCCAAAGCTTCGAGCTTGCTGCTATTGCTCCAGGTCCTGCTCTGCTCTAGGGAATAGCCCCAGGCTGTGCGGACTTAAGCCGTGCTGTGTCCAAGCCCTCAAGCGAAGGCTCTAGCAGTCGCAACCCCTTCAATTTGGCCAACACCCTACTGCTGCGGTGCGCAAAAGGAAGGTGGGACATTTAGTCCCACCTCGTAAACGAACGTGCGCTTTCATGGGCATAAATTGGAAAAGTGTTGTAGGCTCTTCGCCTCCAACACTGAGGGTGAGGTCCTCCTCCCCCCTTCATCAGACTCGGCCGCGACACCTAATGCGCGGACCTGGACGACTCGACTACCTAACCTGACTTCACTCCTCGCTCACCACACACGCCAATGATCCTGGACCTGGTTATGTGATAGGTCTGATTACTCGACTGGTTAAGTCTTTGGGAGAGCAAAGTTAAAATAGAAAGAAAGTAACAGAGAGGAGAGCTGTGTGGGGGTATGGGGGTTTTTGCTCTAAGAAGATTACTCCAACACTTAGCCAATTCAGAGAAGAAGAAGAGGAGGTCAGGCAGAAGAAGAGAAGAGAAAGGAAAGGACCTCAGCAAAGAAGGCAGACGACAAAGAAAGAGAAGGAACAAGCTGAAGAAGAAGAGAAGGCCATAGGTAGAAGGCTCGCAAAGGCAAAGGAAGAAGGAAAAAGAATGAGAAGAAGTCCAAGACAGAACAGAAGAAAGACAGAGAAGAAAAGAAGAAGGATACTGTAGCACAAGACATTTAAGATGTCTGATTTTCTTATGCTCTCCATTATTTTATCTAAATTTCTTGTTACTGTTTGATGTAAACGTATTTGTTGAGGGTAAAATGCCCATTCATGCATGTTCCAAAGCCTAGATTTGCATTTCATGTTATAAATATTGCATAGCAGGCATCATTCTGCATCTACAGTAGTTGTATATAATTTACATTAATTGCGTGTCTTTTGTGGTTAGGAGAGAAGCATATTTATTTCAGAGCCTTAGATTGATGATCCAACTGTATGGATCTAATCAAGAGAATGATCGGAGTCTAACGCCTCTGAAATCGCCTTGATCGGAGTCCCATAGCACCATATACAGTTCGAGGAAGATCAATAGCCAAGGGACGAGGAGTCATAATTTGGAGCATCAAATGACAAATCCGACAGTGAGGATGGATTCGGGTCGATGATCATAGCCTAAAGGCACGAAAATCGATTCAATCCGACCTCTATAGTAGCCCCTACAAGAAGAAGAAGATGGATGGCCCAGATTGCGCCACGTGGCACAGTGTAGACTACTAGCACACGCACACAGCACTGCACACGTGCAGCAGTGTGGGTGCGTGCATAGGCACGCAGGTGCGCATGCACGCAGTGCAGCGCTAGTGCGTGGGCGCATGCGCGCGTGTGTGGCAAGGCAGGAGTGCGGCATCAGCGCAGCATGAGGTGGACTACAGTGATGCATGAGCTAGACTTACAGCGACTCTTGTAGCCGTCGGTACTTCATCGCATGCCAGCAAAGCCAGCTGTGGGTGCTAGTGGGCATGAGTTGCCGACAGCGACGTTTCCAGTGATGGTCTATATGTCACTAATGGTCCCATACCTATTTTTGCCTCTTCTCCACTGTAAAAGGACCTACACCCCCTCCCTTCCAAGCCATCTCTACCTAATCTACTCCCACCTACTCCCAAGCTCTAGCAAGCCTACCAACGCTCCATTAGAGCTTGTTCTCAAGCTCCCAAGGCACCTATTAGTGTAGCAAACCTCTACCCCACCATATACTCCTCTTACTTCCCATCTTCCTTCATCGGTCGCCTTGGAGTTGTCCTCCCACCTCCATTCCGGTAGCAGATCAACTCCGTCTTCTCACCTCCATTTTGGAGCCACGCCGAAGCTTTCCTCAACATTACGTCCTCCTGCATCTCACTTCTGTCATCCCGATCCTCACCTCCTTCGTCCGAGCTTCCGCCAGGTGCCGTCGTCTCGCCGAACAGCCTATTCGAGAGATTTCCTTTTACCTCCCTCTCTTTATTTTCTTTCATAGTTTCTTGTAGTTGACATTGGAAGTAATATATATCATATTTGTTCCACATCTCTATCTTGTGATACATTTGCTTGTTTTCTTTTATTTCAAAAAGAGAAAAAAATAACAAAACCCCAAAATACCAAAAAGAAACAAAATGAAGCACAGTTTTCAAGTAAAGTAAACGTCGCCTCCCTGTGTTCGACCCAGGACTCCCTTGTAGTTTTGGTATAAATTTTATCTGATCGACCTCTTTTGCAAATACGACGATGGGTTACTTGTAACCTCGATTTCTAACATGCGAAACATTCGTGACCATTTTGGCACCATTGCCAAGGAGGTAACGGAATTTACTTTATTGTTTATTGCGTTTCTTTGCATTTACATAGCACTAACCCTACTTATCTTTGATCTACTGTCTTGCAGGTACCCTAGCATGGAGATCCAAGTGCAGTAGACTGGAGTAAAGTGCGGGTAGAGCGTTTCGTAAGTATCCCCCACACCACCCCCACCTTAGTTTTCGTTCCATAATCGAATAAGTCAAACCCAAATCAACTTAGGTGCTTTTTATAAACCCTAGGATAGATTTGGTTGTTTGTTTGCCACCTCCACTCACCTCGCCATCCACGTAAATAAAAAATAAAAATAAAAAAAGTGTTATCTGATTGTGGGATTTTTTGAAAGCTATACACTTAACACCCACAACTTCTCACCTTAAGGCGCACAATCACATCGATTCTACCACTTAACTAGGATCTGACCTGTGGACCCGGTACACTTAATTCAACATACAAATAAGTTAGTAGAAATCTGAATAGGTCAAAAATTTATGTGTGCCTTAACTAAGTGGTGCAATAGGCCAATTGATTGAACTGTTTGGGCTGCACCACTTAAGATAAAAGAAATTCATCAAGTAGCTTGCCACTTAGGGTTGATTCTTAGGGCTAAACCAGGCACTCCACATTTTTTTCTTTGATTTCTAAAGGAATATATCATCACTAGTGCTTGCAAAACTTAGAGTGTTTTCCTAAACTTGATTGAATATACCTAAGATTAAACCCTAAAAGCTACTAAACAAGGTTGAACTCTAAAAGACACATCATCAAATAACCTTGTTTGCAAACCCTAGTTGTGCACACACACACATTTTAACTGATCATTAAGGGCACAACCCATCTAAATGGCCCATCACATTCCTGAAGCACCATTGTCCCAAGCCTAACTAAAATTGATTAGACATTGGCCCTAAGGACTAGTTCGCTCGTTGCGATCCAGATTGAGATTGTTCATGATTAACCTGCTTATACTAGTCAATCTGATGTCTAGCTTGGGGAGTAGCATCAAATGACCGCAGCTGGGGGTTACACTAGGAACCGGAGGTGCAAGCCAAAGGAAGAACCTTCTCCCCAGTCCTTCCTTCTAACTAGTTGGATTGCCTGGATATAAGTAGAGTAAATTTTCCATAATCTTAGGACGGATTCTGAGAGTCTGTAGACCTTTAGGCTGCCCAACCTAAGGACAGGCTTGTATTTTTGTATTGCAGGGCTCCTTTCTCTTCTGATTTCCCTCCTTACTTCACCATGTACCCTTCCACATCCTACACACATTTCACATCCTATCCTCCTACCACCACTTATCCCCAAGATGATTTCTATCTCTACTTGACTTGTAATTACCCATCCACTAGCCGAGATGACTTTTATTGGGGATATGAATCCGGACCTCAGTGTCCAGGGCCTAACCCTGGACAACAAGACTATGATTATTATCCTTCCCAGAGCTATAATGATTATGGATCTCCATCCTTTGATGTCCAAACCAACCCGATCTACAGTCAGGAAGAATATCATGATTATAACACCTACCCTCCCTAGTATTCCACTGAATATAGGTCTCCACCATCCTTTGAACAACCTAGAACAACCTACTTTCAGGGAGGGACCCGAGAACCTTGACATCTTGACTCCCCTAGATTCAACCCAAACCCACCCAAACTTGAATCGAACCAGTCCGTTCAGGTGAGCCAGATCCAAGATAGAGTGTTGGATAATTTGAGGAACACCATACAATCTTAGAAGCCCAGCCAACACCATGCCTTGAAGCACTAGAGCCTATGATCAAAATGATTGATGAACTTAATAGTTCTCTATTGGATTTGCTCCAAAGTGTTAGGGATAGGGACCTGGGTGAGTTTCTTCTTGGGAAATTGTCAAGGTTGAGGATGAAATTTGTGGTTGCACTAGTCAAATCTTGGGATGCTTCTCAAGATGAACCCTCTTCAAGAGAGCCAATGTCTGAACCCGCTCAGGCACTTGTCAAGGGGGATACATATTCGGAGATTGGAGATGACCAGATTGGTCTAGAGCAACCCTTTGAGGATGAACCAATTGATTCACCCGAGATCCCCAAGTCAGGAAACGAGGAAAATTATGTCTCCTTGGATCATGAAATGATTTATGATTTTGAGACATATAAATGAGGATCATCAATTCTTTGACTCTGAGGGTGAAGAATCTTTAGGTGAAGTCTCACTTGAACATAAGGAAAATGATTTTAGTGAGACAAACGGGCATGGGGAATCTGATGAACCATTTGATAGCCCGTTCATTGAAGATTTGGATTCGGTTGGGGTTAACTTGGAGGATCTGAATCTTGATGATTCAATCAGTGACCCCGGTCCTCATCTGCACCCCAAAGAGCTGACTTCTGAGATCTTTGTGCCTAAGTCAATCTTGACTCAGCCATGATTTTTGGACTTGGGATAATCATATGGCGTGAATAATATGCTAGAGGTCCCGAAGCCTGAGCCCTTAATGTTGGAGGATAGAATTGTTGAAATAAAAATTTGGGAGGCTAATTCTGAGGGAAGTTTGATTTTGGATATAAGGGTACCTATTGACCTGAAACCACCTATCTTCTTTACGGACCCTTATGATATCTTTCACAAGCGACTAAGCTTGGAATAACTGATTATTTTTCTGAGTTGAATGTTAAGTGGAGATCTGAAACTAGTGAACCAAATCTACCTATTGTCTGCCATTTTGGTCTTGGGTTGCACACCACTAAACCGCAGGCCCGGCCCCGCAAACGCAACAACCTTCGGTTCTGGGTGATTTTCATCTAGAACCTGAAAACCATTCGACCCCAGGGCACGGGTTTGCACCATAATCTTGTCTACATCTGTGGACATCTTCTGCAGATGGGTTTCAAGATCAACCTTTTGATTTTGACTCTGGCCCACACTTGTGAATTCTCAATTTCTTCTTTGTATGAATGTTATGCCTAGCTAAAGGCATTAAACATAGCACGTGTGTATGCACTCTTTTCTCTACGGAGCTGATCGGATTTTCATGACACTCAGGTGATATTCTATTTACTCTGCCCTTTTCATGTCTTTATTTTTACAATGAGGACATTACATCATTTAGGCATGGGGGGATGGATAATCAATTCCTGAAATCATTATGTTAACTCCGTAGAATTTTTGTTAGTTTCTTATAAAGCTAAAAAAAATTGAAAATTAAAAAAAAAAATTAAAAAGAAAAAAGAAATTAGGAAAAGAGAACTTAGGCATTTGGAAGTTATTAACTTTAGGAAATGATATGAGAGGACCTAAACACTTAGATTCTTTAAGTCTTCGGGCTTAATTAGCCTGGGTGTCCACTCGAATGTGGACTTAGTCTTGAGTCCTCTCCAATTAAAATTTACTTTAATTTGGTAAATAATTTGGGATGATAAGTATGTGACTTATCAACCCACCCTCTGATTTGGGGGGACTTTAACCCTAAGCATCTACATACATATTTTTGCACTGACTCACTTTCCGGTGGTTTTTACGCAAATTGGGTAGCTAATGGACTGACTTGGGTGGTATGGCTGGTAAGTTGTCGGTGGTAATAGCTCATCGGCTGGTTGTCCAGAGCTCAACCACAAGACCGTTTTCATTGTACTGCCTTTAGGTAAATCTTACATCAGGAAAGCCACCTACTTAAAAAAAAAAGAGAAAGAAAAAAAAGAAAGGAGAAAATAAAAATAAATAAATAAATAAAATAAAACCACACTTCACTGCACGAGTATGGCTGGCAAGTTGTCGGTAGTAACAGCTCATCGGCCGGTTGTCCAGAACCCAACTCACAACAAAAAAAATGCAAAAATAATTCCCAAAACACCTAGGGAAGAAGCGGGGAAGTAGAATAAACAGTGGAGATATACACTGGGTTTGCCCTTGTGTTGACCCCATAAATAAAAGTAGGGAGAAAGATACCGATCGTAAAGATAAACCTTTAGGCAAGGTCACCTAGGGTCGTAGAAACCCAAAGTCCGTCTTAACGGTTGTTTTGTGAGTCTATCACTTTTTCACAAAGATGCTTAGTAGTTAGAGTCCTTTTCAATTCTTGGGCAGGTCAGGTAGCTGTAAAAAGTTATCCCGGAGCTCTCAAACTCCAAAAGTACAAATAAATTAGAAAAGAAGAAAAATAATATATATATATATCTTCCCTTCTCAAATAAGGCGAGAACTTAGGTGATCTGCATTCTGGCAGACACCCGGGTACTATTGAGTTTTCGTAGTTTAGGACCTTAGTTGAAATTTTCTATTGTTAATAAATGACTTAGGCCTAAGTGATCTAATCCTAATTCTACTTTTATACAAAGCATATAGTTTAATTTTGTTAGGGACTAGCAAAAGATAGGCATGAGGGTATGATGTAAACACATTTAATCAGGGTAAAATGCCTATTCATGTATGTTCCTAGGCTTAGATTTGAATTTCATGTTACAAATATTGCATATCATGCATCATTCTGCATTAGAGTAGTTGTACATAATTTAGGTTAATTGTGTGTTTTTTGTGGTTAGGAGAGAAGCATATTTATTTTGGAGCCTTGGATTGACGATCCGACCGCACGGATCTGATCAAGACAATGATCGGAGTCCAACGCCTTTGAAATCGCCTCGATCAGAGTCCTATAGCACCATATGCAGTCTGAGGAAGATCAACAGCCAAGGGACTAGGAGACATAATTTGGAGCTTCAAATGATAAATCCGACCATGCGGATGGATTTGGGTCGATGATCGTAGCCTAACAGCATAAAATCAGCTCAAGCCGACCTCTGTAGCAGCCCCTACAACAAGAAGAAGATGGACGGTCCAGACTGTGCCACGTGGCGTAGCCTAAGCTGTTAGCACACGCACGCAGCACTGCACGCGCGGGCACGCCTACACGCAGCATAGTGCCATCAAATGGGCACGCGTGCATGCAGTAAGGCAGGAGCACGGTGCCAGTGCAACGTGAGGTGGACTACAGCGACACATGAGTTGGACTTATAGCAACGCTTACAGCAGTTGGTAATTCATCTCACGCCAGCAAAACTAGCTGTGGGTGCTAGCAGGCATAAGTTGCCTACAGCGACATTTCTAGCGACGGCCTGGATGTCACTAATGGTCCCATACCTATTTTTGCCTCTTCTCCTCCACTATAAAAGGACCTACACCCCCTCCTTTCCAAGCCATCTCTACCTATTCTACTCCCACCTACTCCCAAGCTCTAGCAACCCTACCAACGCTCCATTAGAGCTTGTTCTCAAGCTCCCAAGGCTCCTATTAGTGTAGCAAACCTCTGCCCACCAAATACTCCTACTTCCCTTCTCCCTTCATAGGTCGCCTTGTAGCCATCCTCCCACCTCCATTCCAATAGCAGATCAACTCAGTCTTCTCACCTCCACTCCGGAGCCACGTCGAAGCTTTCCTCAAAATGACGTCCTCTTGCATCTCACCTCCGTCGTCTCGCTCCTCACCTCCTTCATCCGAGCTTCCGCCAGGTGCCGTCGTCTCGCCGAACAGCCAATTCGGGAGATTTCCTCTCACCTCCCTCTCTGTATATGATTTTATAGTTTCTTGTAATTGACATTGGAAGTAATATATATCATATTTGTTCCACATCTCTATCTTGTGATACATTTGCTTGTTTTCTTTTATTTCAAAAATACAAAAAAATAACAAAACCCCAAAATACCAAAAAGAAACAAAACGAAGCGCGATTTTCAAGTAAAGTAAACGTCACCTCCTTGTGTTCGACCCAGGACTCCCTTGGAGTTTCGGTATAAATTTTATCTGATCAACATGTTTTGCAACTACGACGATGGGTTGTAACCCCAATTTCTAGCACGCGAAACACGCACGACCACTCTTATATTCATGCTCTACATTCCTAATTAGTTTTTTAGTAATATTATGTGTTCAATTTGCATTTATTATTGGGACTAGTGTGTGAATTTTATTTGCTCCCTATGTTCGACCTCGGAAATCTTTTCGAGTAATAAAATTGTATTTGTTTTGAATGCTATTTCGGCTATACTACATATACTACAATGCAACACTTTTTAAACCCCGACTTAGCGCAATTAACACTCTATTTCTAGGTTGGCAATCATACCAACCTTAAATAACTCAAACCAATGCACATGCACGGATGCTTTAATCACTATGACCAATAAACCATAGGGTAGAGTTAGAAATCAAGGAAACCTGTGCCTGCAACTTGTCCTTAGCTGACCTAGTCTAATAACTCGACAACTACTTGGGTACCTTATGGTCTAGGGTTAGATGGTCCAACCTAATTTCTAAGGAAAGGTCAATTGAGTTAGCTTGGATAACTTGGAGTGTTAAGTCATGCTTGAATTTGCTAGGGACTAGCAAAAACTAGGCATGGGGGTATTTGATTAGCCCATATTTGTGGGCTATTTAAGTATTTAAGTCCTTAGACATTAAGTTAATTTTAACATTTAGATAGCATACATTATGATGTACATAATTTAATTTATATTTTTAGCTTAATTGCATAATTCATGTGTAGCATTCATATCTAAATGCATTTAGAATTAACCTAGAATTGCATGCGTTTGATTAGTTAACTAATTAGGTGCATTACATACATTATTTCAATTAACATAGAAGTTAAGGAGTTATGTATAAATAATTCTAATTATTTTATTATTATTCTCTTTGGTAGGTAACCGCTCTGCCTTTGCCTCCTCCTGCGCTCATTCATTTTTAATAGCTGCCAGCATTCATGAGGATCTTCTCCTGCCTCTTGCGATTTCAAATGAATTGGCTGCAGGTACAAGAGGAGGGAGGAGACAACAGTGCTCAAGATGCCTTCATTCCCTTTCCTCACTGTGCTGAGAACTTAGTTTCTCGTCCACTCCATTACCACTGGCCTCTACTACGGTGTAGCTCCACCACTGTGGGCATGCAGGGGTGACAGCCTGTACCACCATCACAAAGGTCTGCATTACAACCTCATCGTGTAATTGCCAGATCACCTCCCCCGATGATCACCACCTTGCTCCATCTCCACCACTATCCACCATTCTGATCATTTAAGACATTCAGGAACTTTCCCAGACGTCCAAAGCCCCTACACCTCTTCTCCCTTGTGCAATTGTAGCAGGGAACCCATCTTCCACCTTAAAGAAACCATCCACCACCATCACCAACAACTACCACCTACAGTCCTAGATGTTGTGCGCCACCAGCTTCTCAACCGCTCACCTCTAGCAACCCCGCTCTCCTTCTCGCCTGCGCGCAACCCAGCCTGTAGTAGTGTGCCACCTTCAAGAGAGGCCGTGCGTAACCCAGCGTGTAGCAGTTGCGTGTGCGTGCCCCTACGCTCCCCTGCGCCTCCAGCGCACGCATCCCCCTCGCTGCACCTCCATGCACCCACAGCAACACGGGTGCGGCCGCGCATCCTCCAGCAGCACCCCCGCACACTTGCGCATCCTCACCTCCAGCGTGCGGTCCCCTTCAGCAGCGTGCCCCCGCTTGCTCGAGCCCCTTCCGCGTACACACGCCCAACACCTACTTGCTATCCTCCACCAACTTCTTCTTCCTCTTCTTCTTCGCCACCGATAGGGAGGAAGGAACCCATCACCCACCGTCCACATCCACATGTAGTCACTACCTTCGGCCACGAAACTCCATTTCGTCAACATCATCGACCCCGTCTTGCCCTCACGAGGCCACCCACACCTTTGGGAGGTCCCCCGCAGTCCACGCACGCCACGTGGATGCCTTCACTGCCGACAGCCTCCTCCTCTCCAGCGACCGTCGCTGGTCACCGTTTGCCACGCTACCACCCCTGCCGAGTAGCCCTTGGCCTACTCGACCTCCAGTGAGCTTCATGCTTCCAGTCGTGGTCTCCTCCACGCGTGCAAGCAAGGCCAAGCTCTTCCCCTATTTTTCTACAGGAACCATGCCATTAGTTTTACATTGCTTGCCATTGCCACTTGATTCCTATATATTTAAATCAATTAAATATTATGTGATTTTGATGAGAATGCCCCTCCTCTTTCGTAAAAGGACTATTGCAACATTATCTTACATGATTCCCTTCATTTAAAAGGTTTTCTTGGTTTTATTCAATGGAAGTCATTCCCCAGCAGCATTTATATTTACGGTGATTGTTTTTATCAATCTTTATTTTGGGATTTCATTTTTGGGCATAGGAATTTCATGATCACCATGTTATTAAAAATAAATATAGCTTTAATTGATTTCCTTAAAAGGAGGTTTGAGCTTGATTATGATTCTATTGCTTGGGAGAATATATTTGAGAATTTTTGCTTGACATCTTGTGCGAGCTTTTAATAGGCCATTGCCTTCCTGTAGATACGACTCGCTCTTAATTGAGTGGTTATTTTAATTGTTTTGATTAGTCAATTTCCCGCCACATAGAAATACAATGGCAAATCATCTTAATCATCATTTTCGAAAGCAAAAATCGACTCGTCAACACCCTTCTTGATTTAGGTGCCTCTGTCAATATCATCCCCACTATTTTATTCGAGGAATTTAAGATCAGTAATCTAAGGTATATTGAGGTCACTTTACAATTAGCAGACCAATCTTCAATTAAACCTAGGGGGAATATCAGGGATGTACTTGTCAAGGTCCAAAATTGTTTCTTTCCCATAGATTTTATGGTCATTGACATTGAGGTACCTAAGATTCTGAAAAATGCCCCTAGTATCCTGAGACGACCTTTTCTGGCCACCATAAAAGCTAATATTGATTGTCATTCTAGTAAAATGGACATTACTTGCAATGGGCAAATAATTACCTTAGACACCTTTAAAGCTTCAAGGAGATTTCATGCGGATGATTTTTTTGAGGACTTGGATTCTGAAATCAATGAATTGGTGGATAAAACAATGCTTATGGATTCCTATTATCCTTTGATCACTTTAGACCATAATTTCTTTGATGATTCGGAGTCTAAAATGAAACCAGTGGTCGAAGACACTAATAACTCAGAAACTTGCTTTACTTCAACCTCTCTTCCTAACCCATCACCATAACCATCCTATCTGATTTCACCTCAACCTCTCACCTTAACATCACTATCCACTCCCACCCTTACCTCTGATTATTCAAACTCCCACTTTCCCCTGGACCTTCCATCTGATTCCCCCGAGCTTGGCCTATATCTAGACATACAACCACAGCTAGACTTGGGTTCCCTTTCCATTTTTCCATCTAATTTAAGTCCTCTCATTCTACTTCTTATCCTTTTGAGGACCAAGAGGAAGATCTATTTGTTGCGGGCATTCAAGTGTCCAATATCCTTCATGATTTTTCGTCAACCATGCTGCACCCTATGCCCAGCTGACAAGGCGTAAAAGACAGCCTTGGGTAGGAGGTAACCCACTGTTTTACTACTTTCCTTTTTTCCTTTTCCAGGTTTTAACCATCCTAATTATGATCCTTTCACTCAGGTGATATCTTTTCCCTTCCTTATGCATGCAGACATTGCATATCTTAAGCATGGGGGGGATGTTTCAAATTTTGACGGTCGTTTCTGGATTTTCAAAATCCAAAAAAATACCAAAGTTCCTTTTTGCATGAATTTTCATAAAAATAAAAAAAATCACGAAACACTTTTTGAGGAAGTTTATAAAGCACAGGACTAAGGTTGAGACTTTATTTCAAAAAGGTACACTTGGGATTTAATCTTTAACAAACTAAAGACGAAGCTGGGAATCCTTTTGTTAGAATTTTCGGGTCTATCAAACTTAGACAACATCGGGTATCCTTTGAAGAATCCCTTCTAAACACTTGATGATTCAGGTAACTTGACTCTATATAGTGACCTCGATAGTACTTGACTTGGCTCTCGATCCAAAAACTTGCATTTCTTTTGGAAACCTTGTGTCAAACATTTCACACGCAAAGCCAACACAACCCAAACCCCAAAAACACTAAAATATTTAAAATGCCCCCTATTTTGACCTTGATGAAAGTTTGAGGTAGATGATTTGCGTGAGTTCCCACCACTGAGAAGGAGGAAACTATCTCCTTTGAGGACGTGATGTTAACATGTCATCGCCTCGATGCTGCTCTATATCTATATTCCATATCAATATACGGAGCATTAAGGTGCATTTTCCAACTTAGGTGTCTTGGGCGATGCCTTACCCACAGTGTCAGTGCAAGAGCCTAAGTTCACTTGGAGTGCCCCTTTGTACTACTTTGTGTTTTCAGATTGTGAGGTCTTGGGGAGTGTCTTGGATGGTGCTATCTTGAAGCATTGGCATTAGAGCCCCCACAAGGATTGGTAACAGGAATGATGATCATGACACATCTGTATTAGGATTGATCCAAGGCTAGGCATGGAGGAGCAAACAAACAAAAATAGTCAAAAAAAGTAGAAAAAGTTCCTGAAAAACACGACCGTATAAATATGTTAAGCCAAAAATGTTGGCCGATCAGAATCACTTACACTTGATTCTTCATGGTTATACGAGTTGCAAATTGGGTTCATAAGCCAAGGAGGTCCTAACTGCAAATAAAATTTCATGTTATTTTTTTTTGAAATAAAAAGGAATGCAATCGAATCACCGTTAGCAATCCAGGAGAGCTTTTATTGAATAAAAGATAGCAAAAAAATACATGAGTGAAGCCCATTGGTGTATGAGATTCCAATAATTATTGACAATATTATCCACATTCACTGGACTCTCCTGAAACAAGCTCTCATTTCTAGCTCTCCATACCAACCATAGTACTGCCACCATGGGCAAATATGGCATATTCACCCTCAAGAAGGAACTCCAAAGACTCTCCCACATGGGAATATTTTCCCTACACACCTTCTTCCAAACACAATCTATAATCATGCAAGTGGAAAAAATATGAATACTGGAGTCATTATGAATCCCACACAAATGATAGAAGTGAGTGGGGGTGCCCATTCTCCTATGCCTCAAATCTCCCGTTATCAGGCCATCTCTTTTTCATAACCACAAAAAAATTTGTACCTTCAATGGTACCTTCAATTTCACTATCTTTTTCCCAATCTCATCAACTTCAGCCATTCTGGACAAATTGACAAGCTTATCATAGGCAGCCATTGAGGAGAACATTCCCTCCCATTTGTATGTGTCACACTCCTCAAGTGTGGATTTGAACGTAGCAAGTTCCTGCATAAGATGTTCATTTTCTGCTCGTGTTCTTGTTTCATGACCATTCCCCACCTCATTGTTCAAAGACCAATTCTCAAAGGCCGTGCCCCAGTAGTCATATACACAGCATTTTCATCAGTAGCAGCTGAAAATGCAAGAGGGTACCTATCTTTGATCACCCCACCAAGTAGCCATTTTTCCAACCAAAATTTGAAGCTTTTCCCATCTCCTAAGGCAAACTTGAATAGACACCAATTATTTGCCAAGGCACGCACCACAGATGACCAGAAAGGCGATGGCTTATGAGGATTTAGGCAATTATTCTCATCATTGGCCACCCCATAGCTATCCTGGAAGATCTCTGTCCACATTTTTTTGTCTCCTTGAAGCAGTCGAATAACCCATTTCAGTAATAGGGCGTCATTAAATTCTTTCAGAGACCTGATCCCATGCCACCATACTTCTTTGGCGAACAAATTGAGTCCCACTTTACAGGTTAGAGAAAAGCACCTTGATGAGAAGTCCCTTTCCAGAAGAACCTCTTGCACATCACGTCAAGTTTTTTCCAAATTGATTTTGGGTATCTAAGGACAAAAAAGAAAAAGACTGGAATTGATGTGATGACTTAATTCAGTAAACTATACCTCCCTCCTTTCGATAAGTAGCGACTACTCCAGCCCTCTAATTTCGTAGCCACCTTTTCATATAGAAAGGACCAATCTGCTTTCCTCAGTTTTGTGCACTTCAAAGGTAAACCCAGGTACTTGATAGGCAGTGATATCACAGGCGTGCCCAGGATGGTGTAGATGTCATTTTGGTCTATACCATTCATACCAAGGCAAACCAAGGATGACTTGCTTCCATTAAGTTTTAAACTAGAAATCTCACTAAAAATTTTAACCATATAGTATAGCACCTGCACTTCCCTCTTCCCACCTTCCACAAAAAACACAATGTCATCCGCATATTGAAGAATGGGGGCCAATGCCCTGTTGTTAGACATAGAGTATCCCCTTATCAACCCATCAGCTGCTAGTTTGCACGCATATCTTGCCAAACGTATCCATTGCGAGATTGAAAATCAGAGGGGCTAGTGGGCATCCTTGCCTTACCCCACACTGAGGCTGAATCCAGGCTTGACATGGTTTCCCATTTATCAGGGTGGAGTAGGAAGCTGTCGTGATGCATCTCTTCACCCATTGTATCAGACGGGGGGGGGGGGGGGGATTTTCTCCTTTTGAGAATTTCCCAAAGGTACGGCCAGGAGAATGAATCATAGGCTTTAGTGAAACCAACTTTCCATAGGAAGGCCTTAGATTTTCGCCTATGCCACCCCATCACCATCTCTTACGCCATGATGAAAGATTCCTGCAGAGACCTCCCAGGTAGAAAGGCAGATTGGATAGGCATAATTAGATCTTGTAATACATCACGAATTCTATTGGTTAAAATCTTGCTGATAATAAGATTGATGAAGTTCGACAAAGTAATGGGTCTATTATTAGAAAAATTTTCCACACCCAACTTCTTTGGTAGCAAAAACAAATAGGACTTATTTAGTCTTTCAAAACCAAAGTTGCCCATTTCAAACTCATGTATAACATCCATCACATCCTTTTTAAGAACATTCCACATTTCTCTATAAAGGAATACCTGAACCCCATCCGGTCCAGGAGCTCCCTCATTATTCAAGTCTTTGATTGCTTTCACTATTTATTGTTCAGAAATAGGAGTGATTAGCATGGCCATCTGATCATTGCTGACACTTAGGAAGTTAGCTGAAGCTATCCTCCATGAACCTCTTGGTGCAGCCTTGGAAAACTCTTTAAAATATCGACCAGCTTCACATCTGATTTCATTGGTAGATGTAATGGTTCTCTCACCCATTTTAATAGATGAAATGAGATTAAACCTCCTCCTAGCACTGGCAGCAAGATGAAAGAATTTCGCATTGGATCACCTTCCTTGAGCCACAGGTGTCTAGATCTCTCATGTCAATCCATTTCTTCATTCAAGTCCTCCTCCCCAACGGCCTGCTGCATATACTATCTTAGTTCATGCTCCTGACAACTCAGAGCCTACCTACACTCCTTCAGATCCAGACTTTAGATCACTGCCAATGCCTCCACCCTCCTCTGCTCTCTGACAGTTGCCATTGTCTGCCCATATTCTTTCAGCAGAGAGCACGTATCTGCCAACTTGGAAGCAAGCTGCTGTGTGGCCGAGCCATTCACTAGCTTATTCTGCCATGATTAGCCCATATTTGTGGGTTATTTAAGTATTTAAGTGCCTAGACATTAAGTTAATTCTAACATTTATTTAGCATGCATTAGGATGTAAATAGATTAATTCATATTTTTGATTTAATTACATAATACATGCATTGCATTCATAACTAAATGCATTTAGAATTAACTTAGAATTTCATTAGTTAACCAATTAGGTGCATTACATGCATTGTTTTAATTTAACATAGAAGTTAAGGGCTTATGCATAAATAACCATAATATTTTATTCTTTTATTTTTTTCTCCTTTGCATAGGTAACTCCTCCGGCTTCGGCTCCACCTCCTCCTCATGCGCATCACATTTACGCCATGCCATTTTGAATTTGAAACTAAGGCAGTGGCTACAAAAGGAGGAGGGAGGCTGCCTAGTACGAGGAGGCCACCATCCCCGACCCACCAATTTGCAGAGAGTTGATCTCTCGTTCGTTCCACCACCATTGGCCTCAACCATGGCGACAAGCCTCCATCACCGTGGGCGTGTGACGTGACAGGCCACACCGCCATCTGGAGCTCGCCTACATTATTGTGAGCACCTCAGCGTGCACCACCCTCACCGTCATCACCAGCAACCACCACTGCAACCACCACAATTTCATCTCCCTACGCCAGTTAAGACATCTGGGAATGATCCCAGACGTCTGAGCTCCCATATCTTCTTCCGTCATCTTTTCATTTCTTATGTTTTATTTTTTTCTCCAAAACCTCTCATCCCCACGCCACTGCAATCTTCACCGCACACCACAGTTCCCAGCGCCCACGCCCGCGCTTGTTCCCTACAGTGCCCACTTCCGTGCACCTCCCCGTGTGCATCTACGCACCTTCAGTAGTAGCAGCAACTTCTCAGCACCTACGCATGCCCACTTCCGCGCCCTCCTTGCACCCTGCAGAGCTGCACCTGCAGAACGCGTGCCCACAACGCTTGCTCCAGCCTTCAGAACACGTGTCTGCTCCTTCAGCGCCTCACCGACCTCCTCCAGTGCACCTCCAGTGCACAACAGCACCCGCACCTCCCTACAACACTTCACCGCGTGCCTGCAGAACGCGCGCCACCTCCGTGCGCACCCTGCGGCACTCCAGCCTTCAAGCCCAAGTGCCTCAGTAGCCGCACGCCTCAGCAGCTGCACACCTGCAGCACGCACGTTCGGCAGGCTAGCTCCGACCACCTCTCGACGTACCACTGCCACCACTGCGACAGCCTCACTTCAACCAACCTCCTGTGGGAATCTCTCCTCGATTGAACCTCTCTCCCGATCGCGAGGAGGAGAGAGGTAAAATCCTCTGCTTTTGTTCTAATTAGTAATTACATTTCATGCCATTTCCAGGAAAAAGAATTTTGATTTATGATTATTTTATTATGGTGACATTGCAACTTCATACTCAAGCTTTCCTACAATTGTGTGGCTTTTGTGATTAACATTGTTTGACATTGATTTTGGGGATTAAAATGTGCACAAATTTTATCTAATACATGTTAATTGAAAATTACATAAAATCATCACATATTTATTGAATATTTCAATAAGGAAAAATTTCACATCTACCCTTACGTTTTCGAGTTATTGTGCATCTTCTTTTCGTCGCATTTCATGTCAGATTTGACTATGGATTTCTCACTAGATTGAACAAATATGAAATAATCGAGATTTTATTGCGTCATTGCCTCCCTATGGACACGACCTGCTCCTAATTGAGTGGTTATATTAATTGTTGATTAGTCGATTTTTCACCACAAAGAACTACAAACGACGTGTCATTTTATGCGACAAACGACTTTAAAAGCGAAGAATCGACTCGTCAAATGGCACCGTTGCCAGGGATTCAACAGACGTAATAATTTCACCTGATTTTATTTTTGATTATTTCTCATTGCACAGTGATCTGACCATTTATTATTTTTTTTCTGTGCGAGAAATTTGTGTAAGGAATTAGAGAGAGGCGAGTGCAACGATCTGCAACACATTCTACGACTTGCAATCACACCAGCCATCATGAGAGGCGACCCTTAATGTCGCCAGAGGAGAAATTGATCGAGCTACCTTGCAAAGGAGGGGAAGGATGAGGATGTGACGATCATCTTTGTACATTTAGTCGTTGATTTGATTAGAGTAGGATTAAGACTTTAGACTTAATTTTTCATTACACATTTGGTTTGAAACCCTTGTTCTGGGGTATATTTTCAAGAGTTTGTTCCCCGATTTTGTTTTAGGCCCGTGTTGGGTAATTTTTGGGAGCCTGTTCCCTTTTCTTTAGATTTAAGTTTTTAGTTTATTTTGTGGATTGTTTACCTTTATTTGCTTGTGCATAAGTAGTTAAAAAAATAATAAAAAAAAAAGAGCTACCTGCTAGAAGCTGCCTACCCCTAGGACGAACCATTTAGGTTTATATGAGCAGCCTCTAGATTTATTTCTCTACATTGCATGCATTCTTGCATCGTTGATTGCTGGAAGCAAAGTATGCATTCTCTTACTTTGCATCCTATTCTTGATCACACATTGCATTTGGACTTAATTCGAAGACCACCTAATCTGTATTGAATAAATCTAACAAGTGGTCACATATTTTCTAGAAAAAGGACTAATTAAAGGAGGGACATTTTAAAAAATAAGGATTTGATTTTCAAACTTGGCGTAAGATTCAAAACTCAAAATCTTTTGCAGAGTATGCACACTTATTTCTCTTGCACCACGGCACGCTTTAGACACTCCTTAGGTTTGGAAATACTAGGACAAGAGCCCTCCTATCGTTTGATTCTAAAGTGTTTAGAACTTGAGATCAAAGGTTTTGTAACTCCAAAGAGGGGGATACCCTGTCACAGATTTTTGGGGGTAGTTGAGAAGCACCACAAAAGCACAGCTTCAAATGAAGGCTTAGGCCTACTTGCATCCCTTGATCTTCCATCTTTGGAGTTGCTTTACCATTTGTGATTTAGGGAAGGACACCTAAGCTCCAACTAGGTCTTCATAGGCGAGTCATAGGTCGACAATAAGCGCGTAAATTGATTGAACAAATTGTATTGTCACCTACAATTTGACTTAAATCAAAAGCCTAAATTAGGAAAGACCTAAAAAGTCCTTTTTGAATTGTGTTTTGCTTGGGGAATTCTGATTAAGGTGTGAGTTAGAATGGACCACATTGATTTTCATCCTTTCACATCTTGCCCACACCCTCACCCCCACTCTGCACTCTTCGATCCCATACGCCGAGATGGTCCATCCCTTGATGGACATAATGACAATCATTGGGATCCGTTTTACTCCTATTATAGGAGTATTAGCCTGGTTAAGCCCCAAATCAGTGAGCAGAACCTAGGAGCGGGATTTGCTTTGCCCAATATCCCACGCACCATAGAAATACCCAACCCACCCTCCCTGAATAATTATAATGGTTGGATAGACACTCCTGGGTACTATAAGTTTGAGCCTGACTTCTTTCATGATAAAAATGACCTCTCCTCCATGAAGATGGAAATACAGAAAATGCAAAACAAAATGATTGAATTGTTAGGAGAATCTTTGAGAGTAGGCCAACAAAAAATAGATGAAATTAGCCACCCAATCTACCCCATTGAGGATGACGTACACCCCTCTATAATAGATGCATCTCCCGTGGGAGAGCTACACTTTAAGTTGGAGGGAAATTTTGGGGAGAATAGCTACTTTTCGAGGATCGATTTTGAAACCTCCCCATTAGATGACACTTCCTTGAGAGATCCACAGCTTAAGTGGGAGGAAGATACATATGAAAGTAGCTATGCATTGGATGAAGAAAGGTGGAAACCCAAGGAAGATGATGATAAGGTTGAGTATCCACCTGAATTATATTGGAGTCAAAAGAAGGGAATGATGGTACCATTGGAAGACCTCGACCCAGATGATAGTATTTTCGTGACATTTGATGAAGTGGGTCGAAGTCAAGTTGTTAATCCTACCCTCCCTTCTAATCACGAGATGGAACTCAAGCCTACCGTTAGGGAACCTAACCCTGAAGAAATTGACCTATCTGAGGAGTCCAATGTTACCAGTGTAAACCATTTATCTCAGATAGAGCACCCTAGGGGATCTGCTGAGATATTAAATGATTCGAGACCTCGAGCATACGATGAATCATATGATGAGGAGAAAGATGAATTATATGAGGAACCTACATTCAAGATTTGGAGTGACACTAAGGGTGATTATGTCTTATTTGAAGAGTTAGCCCCAGAGGATGTCACAAATTTGACCAAATTAGTTTTCCTTAGCACACCCATTGATGATATTTCTCCTCATGATGAAATGATGGAAAATTTGGAAGTAATTTCTAAGATTTATGTGGATTCACATATAGACTCCGGGGAAGATTTGAGTAAAGAACAAAAACCCAAGGATGACATTGATAGGATAATCCCTAGATCTGTTGCTTCCCACTTGCCTTCAATTATTTCGATGTCACCCTCTGATTCGCTTATATCTGAAGGAAAAATTGTGACTCCTGATGAAAGGCAAGAAGATACATGTGATGGTGCAAGGAATGCTAGGGATGCAATTGAGGATTTGGAAAGAGTGTTATGGATGGACACTGAGCTGATTAAACCTAACCTAGATCTTATGGCCATCCCGCAACCTCGAAACTTGGACACCCTAGACGATCCTTGCCTTAGAGAATTGCTCACTTTTGTTCTGACTGGGGGGCTTAACAAACCAATATTTCCCATAATGCAGTATCGGGTATGAATTGATGATTTCTTTAGTCAATCCATTTCCCTGGGGGTTTATCTCTGCACCATTCCTTCCCCATTCCTTTTGGAGGATCCTTGTCATCCTCCCCCTACCCCTTTGGAGGTTGTTATACCAGTTTATCCTTTAGAACCTCCTCTGGTGACCTGGGAAGATTTTATTCCCATCCTGTTTGGGCAAGCATTTGCTATCGGGATTCATCATCATCTTGCCAACATCCTAGGTTACCTATTTTCTAGGCCAGCATTACTTTGCTCATTTTTAGGGCCTATTTCTGCAATTCTTGAACCTGATTTGCAGGTTCTTTGGCTATTTAGCTGTGAACAATAGAATGGTAGCCCAGCTCTGACCCAGGTAATATCCTTCTATGCAATGAGGACATTGCAGATTTTAGGCATGGGGGGTGTACTTGGGGATATACATAGCATAGTGCATTCATTGCATACATTTCCATTAAAATATATATATATATAAATAAATAAAAATAAAAAAATAATTAAAAAAATAAAAATTTTGAGCTTAACTGTCTAGGTCCTACATTCTTAAACAAATTAGAACTCTAGGTTAGACTAAGTTAATTCTAGGGTCAAACTTTAGAAGCTAAGAGAGCTACTAGCTTTAGACCTTTAGGGTCCTTTGTGGACTTAAAAACTTAAGTAGGAGTTATGTTGCAGACCATTCCTCAAGAGGTTGAGGAAGGAAAGCTAGGGTTTGAGTTAAAAGGTGGGGTGGTAGCTGGAGTCTTGTTCTACCTTTTGGTTTACGGGTCCTTGTAACCCAAGCATCCAAATTTCACACACTTGGTTTGGTGTAAGTAAGTAATCAACTTAATTCCTTTCTTAAAAGAGATTTGGTTCTCTTAGTTTTGACTTAGGAGAGGCTTAAAAACACAATTTGATTGGAAGAGTTCCCGCCGCAGGAGAGGTGGAGTATATACTCACCTTGAGGATGCGATGATAACATATTACCTCCTCGGCGCTTGTCTCTTAGGATATCCATCCTACTGGGGGCATGTAAGTGCATTGTGCGATTTAGGTACCATGGCGACGCTATCACGAAGTGCTGATTGTCACAGGCCTGAATTCGCTTTAGAAATCCATGGGCGATACTATCTCAAAGTGTCGATTGCCAGGAGTTCTTAGGGTCGCTATGGGCGGTTCTATCTCAAAGCATCGAAAGCCAGGCACCTTTCGAGGTACGGTAATGGGGACAATGAATCCGACACAGACCGTGTTGATAGTTGATCCAAGGTTAGACTTAGAGAAATAAATATATATATACACATTATTAAAAAAAAAAATCCTTTTTCCTTTAACTCAAATAACTCAGACCAACGCACATGCACGAATGCTTTAATCTCAGGGATCAATAAACCTTAGGGTAGAGTCAAAAATCTGGGAAACTTGTGCCTGCAACTCGTCTTTAGCCGACCTAGTTTGTAACTTAGCAACTACTTGGGAACCTTAGGTCTAAAGTCTGAACTTAATATGTTTCTAAAGGAAGACCGATTAGGTTGACTAATCTACTTGGAGTGCTAGGTTTTGCTTGGATTCGCTAGGGACTAGCAAAAACTAGGCATGGGGGTATTTGATTAGCCCATATTTGTGGGCTATTTAAGTATTTAAGTGCCTAGACATTAAGTTAATTCTAGCATTTATTTAGCATGCATTAGGATGTAAATAGATTAATTCATACTTCTGATTTAATTACATAATTCATACATTGCATTCATAACTAAATGCATTTAGAATTAACTTAGAATTTCATTAGTTAACCAATTAGGTGCATTGCATGCATTATTTTAATTTAACATAGAAGTTAAGGGCTTATGCATAAATAACCATAATATTTTATTCTTTTTTTTTTCTCCTTTGCACAGGTAACTCCTCAGGCTTCAGGTCCACCTCCTCCTCCTGCGCATCACATTTACGCCATGCCACTTTGAATTTGAAACAAAGGTAGTGGCTACAAAAGGAAGAGGGAGGCTGCCTTGTACGAGGAGGCCACCATCCCTGACCCACCACTGTGAAGAGAGTTGATCTCTCGTTCGTTCCACCACCATCGGCCTCAACCATGGCGACGAGCCTCCATCACCATGGGCATGTGACGTGACAGGCCACACCGCCATCTGGAGCTCGTCTGCATTACTGTGAGCACCTCAGCGTGCACCACCCTCACCGTCATCATGCCACTAGCTGGACAACATCTCAGCAAAACCCTCCTCCCTAAACCAAGACTTCTTAAGTTTGAAGTATGATCCAACATCAACATTCACCCCACTGTCCCACACAATTGGAGTGTGGTTAAAAAATGGCCTGTCAAGGCTCGTAGTAGATGATAGTTGGAATCTCTCCAAAAGGCTTGGGTTGCCAAAGAATATGTCCAACCTTGATGTCTGTCCACTGCCATTTCTCCAAGTGAACTCCACCCCACTGACAGGGTATTCAGTGATTCCCAATCTCTGCACAACCAATTGGAATCTAGCCATTGCACTATCAGATCTACCCCCAGGTTTGTCACCACTTGAAAGAGGACAGTTGAAATCATCACCAAGCCACGGTAGCTCCTAGACTCTTTGATGCAGTGTTGATAGGTCTTCCCACAATTCTACCCGATCAGCAGTTGCACAAGGTCCATAGATGCATGAGATAAACCAATCAAGATCACCTTGAAGGTTTTGACATCTACAAGTAAGTACATGTCTGTCACGAAGGACTTTAGTTACTTTAAGGCAAGATTTTTTCCACCATATGGCCATCCCACCAGACCTTCCAGTTGCACCCTTCCCTACATAGTCTGCTCTCTCTGATAGTCTTAGAGAGTCCCAGACAGGGCCACTTTCCCCATCCAAGTGTGTCTCTTGAATGAGAGCACAATCAATTTCCCACTCAGTAAGATATCTGATTAGAGACGCCCTTCTCACCTTGTTGCGCAACCCACTCACATTCCATGTTAGAACTCTCATCCCTTGCATGGCTGGTCCCCTTGACCCAAATTATCCACATACTCAACCATGAACGACTTTGCAACTGTTTCCTCCACTATAGGAATCAGGTTCACCTTCCTTCGCCTTCTAAGCATGTAAGGGGAGCACCCAAGCCCCCTTTTCTGATTTATCCCTTTCCCAAAATTCAGTTCATCAGGAACAGAGAATTGCACTTGATTCACCTCCTTAAGGGCACTTCTACCACTGCTGACTACTATTTCCATACCTGATTTTACCTCCTCATTTCTATTAGAATTGCCTAAGTCCCTCTCTAAGACAATTGCATCAGCCGTGGAGCCCTTGCCTTTGGCCACAACGGTTTGGTTGCCACACCTTAAGGCAGTATCATCATCCATAGTCATCAAGTCCCTCTCTGAGGTTTCCTTGTGACAATCCTTCCTCTTCTTTGATTCAGGGGCCTCATCTGAGGACTCACGACCCAGCAGTTCAACCTGTTGTGCCTCCTCAGATATAACCACAGATGTCTTAACATGACCCTATTCTGGTAACACAGAGTCCTGCCCAGCCACAGATAAATGAATGAGCCACGAGGTGCCCCCGCACCTGAGAATGATTCTATCTGGCAGTGACCCAGTTTTAAAGACTTCAGCCTCAAATCGAAGTGAACGGGCATAACCTCCCCTATTGTGATTTCAGAGTCTTCACAGATGGATGCAAAGCTTGCAACCATCTTGGCAACCACCCCTCTAGATCTCAAGTGCAAAGGTAACCCTTTGATCTTAAGAATCACCCTCCTAGTTCCCATTCTCTGGGGGGGACGTCCAAGGAGTGCCCCATCAAAGGGGGAGACCAGCCTCCACAACACATTGATGTTCTCAAAAGAACTCGATCGAAAGTGTAACCTTTCCACATCTATCATCCCTAGACCAAACACAAGAAAGCGAGTCTAGGATAGCACTGCCACCTTCCAACCCGATGACACAAGGGTAAGGGAACTCACCAATTGTTGAAACCTCTCGATAGAGGGATTGCCAGTCATGAGCTCGCCGATCAGCACGCCCCTCAGCATGATCTCCACAGAGACAATCTCCTCAGAGAATGGAATCTCCACATCAATCGTGTAACTACTAAGCGCCGGCGGTGGGGGTAGTTGGGGCTCCTTCACCACCTCCTGTTCTGGGCACTGAGGGATCTTCTTTGTGTGTGACAGCTTCACCCTTGGGCATAAGTCACGCTTGTGACCTTCACCCCCACATGCCAGACAGACGAGGGGGTTTCTACGCACCGCATCCATGTGACCACTTTGTCTGCATCTATAACACAAAACCTCTCCATTAGATCTCCTTCAGCCCCCTCTTAGAGTGAATCTAGACGCCCTACCTTCATGCGACTGCCATCCCCTCTCCCTCCTTCTCCAGTTTCTCGATCTCCAAGTCTTCCACTCACCCTCATCCCCAACCCAAGCCGCTTCCTCATCGTCTCCTCCTGTCGCCTGACGCCAAGCACCTTCTCTGCCTCTCCCCCTCATTTTTTCCTCGTGATTATTCTTGAGATCAGAGAAAAAATTTTCATGTTATTTGAATTAGAAAAGGGTTAATTAGTGAATTCTTGAAGGATGCATTGGCCCTGATTAGTTTAACCCTTGGATCCCAAGACAAATCCCAATGTTTTATCCTTAACAAATTTCGTACCTACCTTATCAAAAATCAACCAAGTTCCCACATTAAAATTTATTCCTTAAAACACAAAAATATGTTTTCTCTGAAAAATAGTGTGCTGCAGTTAAAATTTTACTAAGGGACTAGCAAAAATGTAAGCACAGGGGTGTAATAAACACCAGTTTATCATCATCCTTAATATCCATTCACACCTAATTCCTAGGGTTTTAATAATTGCATTGCATTATTTCATTACATTTAGCATGCATTTGCATTTACGGTTTAGGTCATGCTTTATCATATTTTCTATCATTTTATGTGGTAACAAATTACATTTGCTTGTTGTTAAACCTACAAGTTGCTATGCTAACGTATTTGATTTTGAAAACCTGTGGTTGTAGTTTGAAAGCGAAGAACTCATGTTCAACAAATAAAATTTATATCGGAAGAGAAATCTCAGGTTGAGCTCAGGGAGGTAGACGTTTGATTTAAAAATACGCGTTTGTTTTATTTGTCACAAAATAGAATAATTGATTAGAAACTATCTATCTATTTACAATAAATAGAAGAGAGAGAGAGAGAGAATATTACAAACAAAAACCAAAAGGAGATGTAGAATGAACATGGAATTCATTATCAAAGAGATTGTTCGTTACACTACTCATTACGACTAGAAAGCGGGAAATGATTACACTAGAAAGCAGTAAATCTTCTCTAGAAAGCAGTAAAAGAATGGGGAGAGAGATATCCTCCTCGACGGTCACTTGGAGGACGAGCCGGACAGGAAGACGCCTGGAAGACAGGGAACGGAGCAAGATGAAAGAGGATGAAGTAGGAAGAATGGGAACGGGGTAGCATGTCGTTGTCGTCGCAGGATCCACTTCTGAAAGGGGGACGAAAATTGGACTTTATCTCTTGAGAAGCATCTCGGGTGTGGGACAAGCTTCTCTTAAGCTTTGGAGAGGGAGAGAAGAGAAAGAAGGGATGAAAAATTCATATGGAGGGGATCTCCTTTTATAGTTGCAAGGAGTGAGGGCAATTTGGTCTTTTTAATCTCAAAATATTAAATAAGGGGTCTTTAGTGACGGATAAAATCATCGCTAAAGCCCCAGTCGTGGCCAACGTGCGTCGCTCGCTCACCTCCTGTGCATGAAATGCACGCTCACGTTCATCAAGTCTCAGTCGTTCGATCGCAAGATCGAACAGCTGAGATGCGTTCTCATCCGCCTTCTCATCGTGCGCTCGCTACTTGCGATCTCATGTTATGCGCGAGCGTGCAAGAGCGTGTAGGAACTATTGAGTGCCTACAGTCGCTCGATCGCGATCGAGCGGTTGATATGCTCGCTCGTCGGCACCTCAGATTTGCTCCACAAGACTCGAACGCCCACCCCTTGAAGCCGTGAGTGCTTTCACCTGCTGCACTATGGAGGCTTTTGTGTCGTAGGAAGATTTCGTGCACGAGCATCCACAACCATTGGATGTGCATCCAATGGTGGAGAATCTACGAAGAAGAGAGGATGCGACGGGTGTAGTGGTCGATTGGGTGACTAAGATGGCACCACCTGGTGCCATCTTGGTCATCCATCTTCTGGATGATGTAGATGGTGCCACAATTGTCGGATTGAGTCGATTTCCATGTTGTTAGGCTGCGATCATTGATCTGAATCCATCCGTGTAGTCGGATTCGTCGTCTGAAGTGGAAATTCACACCATCTTGCTCCTTGATCTTCTAGGGTTCCCTGATCTCTATCTGATGCTACAGATGTCTGATTAGGGCAATCTTGGAGTCGTTGAACTCCAATCATCGCCCTGATCAAATTTGTTTGGTTGGATCTTTGATCCGAGGCCCCGATAAAAATTTGCCCTGTCCCTAAACATAAAAGGAGATAATTAACCTCCATTTTTTTCAAACTAATCTAAATGCAAGATGATGCATGCTATGCAATATTTATAGTATGCAATGCAATTCTATGCTTACGAACATGCTTAAATAGACATCTTATGTAGTGTAAACATGTTTACATCACACCCCCATGCCTATCTTTTGCTAGTTCCTAGCAAAAACTAAATGCTATTTATAAAAGAATTAGGTTGGATTATTTGGGCATGAGTTATTTTCAATCATTAAGAAAATGTCTACTTAGGATCTAAACTTTCAAAAACACAACAGTGCCCGGGTATCTGCCAAAATGTAGACCACCTCAAGCCCTCACCTTATTCAAAGAAAAATTTCTCTCTTTTTCTTCTTTTATAATTTTTTTAGATTTTCGAGTTTTAGGGTTTAAGAGTAGCTTTCTATGGCCATTCAACTCACCCAAGATTTGATGAGAACCTAAGTTCTAAGCATCTTATTGTGAGTGTGATAGACTCATTTATTGGCAGTTAAAAACGGACTTCGGATTTCTACACCTCTAGGTGACCTTAAAAAGAAAATTCTGCGTAAAGGTGTATCTTTACAACCAGTAGCTTTCTCCCTACTTTTATTTTTATGGGATCAACACAAGGGCGAATCTAGTGTATATCTCCCCGGTTTATTCTACTTCTTCTCTTCTTCCTAAGTGTTTTGGGAATTTTCAGTGCATTTATTGAGCTGGGTTCTGGACAACCGATCGATGAGCTGTTACTACCGACAACTTGCTAGTCATATTTGTGTGGTGAAGTGTGGCTTATTTCTTTTTTTTCTTTTCTCTTTTTCTTTTTCTTTTCTTTTTGACTTTCTTTTCTTTCATTTTTTTTTTTAAGTAGGTGGCTTCCCTAGTCTAAGATTTACCTAAAGGTAGCAAAAAGAGAATGGTCCAGTGACTAGGCTCTGGACAACCTACCTATGGGTTGTTACCCATGATAACTTGTCAGCCATATCACCCTAGAAGTTTTATTAGCTACCCAATTTCTGTTAAATCGCCGAATAACGAGTCAGTGCAAAGAAAGTGTGTAGATGCATAAAACTCAAAGTTCCCTCAAATCAGAGGACAGGCTGATAAGTCGTGTATTTATCACCCAAACTTATTTACTCAAATTAAAATAGAATTCAGGTTAGCGAGGACTCGAAAAATAAATCCACATTTTTATGTATACACAAGCTGATTAAGTCTGAAGACCTAAAGGGTCTTTGTGTTCAAATCCTAATGTAGTATTTCCTAAGATTGAAAATTTTCTTAAACCCAAGTTCTCTTTCCTAATTCCACCATTTTTTTCTTTTTTTTTAACATAAATAAAAGAAACAAATAAAATAAATCTACGGAGCTAACGAATAAATTCAGAGATGAATATCCACCCCCCCATGCCTATCTAATGCAATGTCCTCATTGTATTAAAAAGACATAAAATAGAGTGGAATAGAGTAGAAAGCACCTGAATTGCATGAATGTCAGGTCCACTTGGAAATAAACAAAAACTGTATATGTGCTAAATTTAGTGCCTTCAGCTAGGCACACTATACAAAGAAGAGAAATAAAAAATTCACAGGTGCAGATCAGAATCTGAATAAAAAGAAGAAACCTCTGACCTGCCAGCAGATGTCCACAGATGTGGACCAGATTGTGGTGCAGACACATACCCCATAATCGAGAACATCTAAGGTTCTGGATAAAAATTACCCAAAACCTAAAGTCAGTATGCAAGCGAGGTCAGGCCTATGATTTATGAGGATACAACCCAAGACCAAAGAGTTGGGTTATAGAGAATTCAAAAGAATAATCAATGAATGTATGCTTGAGTTGAACATCCTCAGAACAAATGTCATAAGGGTCCTGGTTTGATGGTTTCAGATGAATTAGAACCCTTAGACTTAGTCTTCTATTTCCTCCAAAGTTTGCTTCCCAAATTAGAACTTCCCAACTTCTGTTCTCCTCATCCAGAATGTCAAGTTTCGGGACCTCTTGCATATTAATCACCCCGTCTGAAATTTCCAAGTCTAAAAGATGTGGCTGAATCAAAATTGACTTGGGTCTAGTTATCTCAAAAATAGAATCATCGATAAGCTCAATGGGGTGTAACTAACAATCAGGGCATTGGATTGAATCCTCCAGAAAATGCGATTCTGGATCTGTAATGTGAGCCCCAATAAGATCAGTTTCCTCAGTTATTGGGTTATCAAATGATATTTCAGATTCCTCAGGCCCAATCGTCTCACAGAAATCATGTTCTAAAAACTCGCATGAGACTTCGCAACTTGAATCTTCACCATCAGAATCAAAGAAATCCAAATCCATATTAATGTATGCCCCAAAATCATCTGTCATTTTCAAGTCAATGGTGACATACTTTTCCTCATACCCTAGCTCAGGGATTTCAGGTGAAGAAATCAGATCATCCTTAATTGGTTGCTCTAATTCAATTTGGTCAGCCTCGTACCACGTGTCCACCCAAATAGGTGCCTGAGCAGGTTCTGACATTGGCTCTCCTGAAGGGAGTTCATCTTGGGAATCATCCCATGATTGAACTAAAGTAACCATAAATCTCATCCTCAATTTGACTAACTTCCCAAGTAGAAACTCACCCAGGTTCTTATCATTAACATTCTGGAGACAATCCAACAAATATTTATTCAAATCATCAATCATCTCAATCAGGGCCTCCAATTTTTCAATGCAAGGTATTGGCTGAACTTCTAAAGATTGTATGATATTCCTCAAGTTAGGTAGAACCTTATCTTGAACCTGGTTACCCTGAACCAAATAAGTTGGTTTAGGGTTGGGCAGGTTTGGGATCAGTGCAGAGGAGTTAACGAATTGAGATTCGTTATACCCTTCCTGATAATAAGTCATTTCGGATTGTTCAAAAGGTGGTGATGACCTAAAGGCATTGTAATCAGAGGATGGGTAAGAATCAGCGTATCCTTCTTGATTGTAGATTGTATTAGGTTATCCACGAAAGGGTGATAATCTATAATCGATGTGGCTCTAAGAAGGATAGAAATCACAATCATAGTGTTTAGGGTTAGACCCTAAACACTATGATTGTGATTTCTATCCTTCTTAGAGCCACATCGATTATAGATTATCACCCACGGAGGTCCGGAATTATATTCCCAATTCGAGTTATCCCAACTAACTGATGGTTGATTACAGTATGAGTTGGGATAATCGTCATGTTGATGATAACTCAAAATAGGAGGGAAAGAGCGGGAATGCATATAAAATGTGGAAGGATTCATGAGAAACAGGAGGAAGAAAGGCCCTCTGCAATACAAGCAATCAAACCTTTCCTTAAGTGGGCTAGCCTAAAGACCTACAGACTCCCAAAACCCGTCTTGAGATAGAGAAACGATTTGATCTGCTTCTGTCAGCTCAATCCAACTAGTTAGAAGGAGGGACTAGGGAGAAGGTTCTTCCTTTGGCTTGCGCCTTCGATTCCTAGTGTACCCCCCAGCCACGATCATTTGATTCTACTCTCCTAGCTAGACATTAGATTGAACAGTAGAATGGACTAATTGAAAATAATCTCGTTCTGTGCTCCGAAGAGCTAGTTGAATCCTTAAAGCCAACGTCTACTCTATTTTATTTAGGGCTAGGTTTGAATGTGCTTTGGAATGTAATGGGACCTTTATCTGGGTTGTGCCCTTAATGATTGATTGATGTGTGTGTGCATGCACAACCAGTGGTTTTGAAGCAAGACTGCTTTTGATGTGGTGAATTTTAGGGTTCAATTCTTGCTTAGTAGCTTTTAGGATTCAACTTCAAGTATTTTCAAACAAGTTTTGTTGGCACACCAAGTTTTGAAAGCACAGGTGAAGATGTTTTCCTTTGAAACATAAAAGATGTGGAGTGCCTGGTAAATCCTTGAGTTGAACCTAAATGACAGCTACTTGATGAGTTGATTTTAATTGAAGTGGTGTAGCCCAATCAACTCAAGCAATTGGCCTGTTGCACCACTTAATTAGGCACACAAATAATTACCTAATCTTATTTCTACTCAATTATGTGTTTAGATGTGTGTACCAGATCCAAAGATCAGTTTACCAGTTGAGTTCAAAAATCAGATGAGGTTGTGTACCTCTGTGAGATTTTTCTTTTCTTTGTAAATGTGGAGGTTGAGGTGGGTGTAGGTGTCAAACAAACAAACAAAACTAACCTTAGAGTTTATAAGAACACCTAGGTTGATTGATGTTTGTGTTATTACATGGTGAAATGAAAACTAATGGGTGGGAGGTGGGGGATAACTTACAAAACCTTCAACAATACTTTGCTTCAATCTACCGCTTTTGCTCATCTCGAAAGAGTACCTGCAATCACAATAAGAAAGGAGAGAAGTGAGGTAAATGTTTTGTAAGTTATAAAACGCGAAAAAATCAAAGAGCATCGCTTCCTTGGCAACGGCGCCAAAATGTTGAAGCTATGAGTTGCTATGCTAACGTATTTGGTTATGAAAACCTATCATTGTAGTTTCAAAGCGAAGAACTCGTGTTCAACAAATAAAATTTATACCGGAATAGAAATCCCAGGTCGAACTCAGGGAGGCGGACGTTTGATTTAAAAATACGCGTTTGTTTTATTTGTCACGAAACAGAATAATTGATTAGAAACTATCTATCTATTTACAATAAATTGAAGAGAGAGAGAATATTACAAACAAAAACCAAAAAGAGATGTAGAATGAACATGGAATTCATTATCAAAGAGATTGTTCATTACACTACTCATTACGACTAGAAAGTCAGAAATGATTACACTAGAAAGTAGTAAATCTACTCTACAAAGCAGTAAATCTACTCTAAAAAGCAGTAAAAGAAATCGGAGAGAGATATCCTCCTGGACGATTGCTTGGAGGATGAGCCGGACGGGACGATGCCTGGAAGACAAGGAACAAAGCAGGACAAAAGAGGATGAAATGGGAAGAACGGGAATGGGGCAGCACGTCGTCGTCATCACGGGATCCACTTCCGAAAGGGGGACGAAAATTGAACTTTATCTCTTGAGAAGCATCCCAGGTGTGGGACAAGCTTCTCTTGAGCTTTGGAGAGGGAGAGAAGAGAAAGAAGGGATGAAAATTTCATATGGAGGGGGTCTCCTTTTATAGTTGCAAGGAGTGAAGGCAATTTGGTCTTTTTAATATCAAAATATTAAATAAGGGGTCTTTAGTGACAGATAAAATCATCACTAAAGCCTCAATCGTGGGCAACGTGCGCCGCCCGCTCTCCTCCCACGCATGAAAGGCGCACTCACGTTCATCAAGTCTCAGTCGTTCGATTGCGAGATCGAACGGCTGAGATACGTTCTCGCCCGCCTCCACATTGCGCACTCGTCGCATGCGATCTCACGTTATGCGCAAGCATGCAATAGTGCATGGGCACTATTGAGTGCCCGTGGCTGCTCAATCACGATCGAGCGGTCGATACTCTCACTCGCCCGTGCTTCAGATCCGCTCCACAAGACTCGAATGCTCGCCCCTTGAACCCACGAGCGCTTTCACCTGCTGAGCTACGGAGGCTTTTGTGTCGTGGGAAGATTTCATTGTCACGCATCCACAGCTGTTGGATGAGCATCCAACGGCAGAGGATCAATGAAGAAGAGAGGTTGCGACAGGTGTAGCGACCGACTGGGTGGCTGAGATGGAGCCACATGGCGCCATCTTGGCCATCCATCTTCTGGATGATATAGATGTGCCACGATTGTTGGATTGAGTCTATTTTCGAGCTGTTAGGCTGCGATCATCAATCCGAATCCATCCATGTGGTCAGATTTGTCGTCTGAAGTGCAGATTCACACCATCTTGGCCCTTGATCTTCTAGGGTTTCTAGATCTCTATCTGATGCTATAGTCGTTAAACTCCAATCGTCGCCCTGAACAAATCTGTATGGTTGGATCTTTGATCCGAGGCCTCGATAAAAATTTGTCCTATCCTTGAACATAAAAGTAGACAATTAACCTCCACTTTATTCAAACTAATCTAAATGCAAGATGATGCATGCTATGCAATATTTATAGTATGCAATGCAATTTTATGTTTAAGAACATGCATAAATAGACATCTTATGTAGTGTAAACATGTTTACATCACTTGTCAGGGATGAATGCACCATGAAAATCATGCAACCCTAGCAATCAAGGAGGCAGATTTACATGAGAAGTAGACAGAAGCTGCTGTAGCTAGATCCCAGCTCAATTCCAGCTCAAGGTAGCTCATCTCTAGCTCATGAAGTTCAAGATAAGCTCAAGCCAGTTGAGCTCACCATTTATTCATAAGCTAGCTAGGAAGACATCAAAAGACTCCTCCTCAGTTCCCCTCAGCTTTAGGATAATTTATCAAAGCTCCCTTTAGCTCCTCCATCAACTTAGCTGAGCTACTAGCTAGCATAGCTAGCTCCACCTCTACTACCCTACTCCTCCACCTCCATGGTCATCCAACCCAACCCTAAACACCACCAAAAATCACCACCAACCTCTCCTTGTTTTGGTACCAAAACAAGGTAACTACGACCACCCTTGGCACCCCTTCAAGGGTGGTGCAAAACCTACCCACCTCTTCACCATATAACCACCCCTAATCCCACTACAATTGGTGCCAAAATACACCTACACAACACCCCATAGTTGGCACCAAAATCAAACCCTAGATCTACCCTTCATCCATCCTAAAACCTCATCATCACCCTTCCTTTTGGTGACATATTCTAGAAACATAAGGTTGGTGCCAACCCTTCCTAACCCAACCTTAACAACCACCCATTCAACCCTTCAAGTGGTGCCAACCCATCTCCACCTTCCATCATTTAACCATCATTCGAAACACCATCCTAGCCTTCCATCACCTTCCACGCAACTTAGCCCTACCACTACCATGGTTTGCGACGACCACCAACACTCTTAGCTTATATAATGACCCATAACCACCACCATAAATCAATCTTTGGCTACCTATTTTCTACCTAAAATCCACTACATATTTGGCCATAGGAGGGAGAGAAGAGAAGAAGATTAAGGAGGATCCCTTGCCTCCTTGGTGCCTTCTTGTTCTTCCCTTCCTCCTTGGTCCAAGCTAAGCATAACCTTAAGGAGGACACTAGAGAGGAGGAGCATCGAGCAGAATCTGAAGAAAGGAGCTAGGAAGAAGCCCTTTTCAAGTGCGAGAGCAACCGCATTTGGAGCAAGGACCATCCAAAGCTTCAATTGGAGGATTTTCTATCACTTTCTACTTTGACTTTTGTATTAGCTATTTTTGTTTTTAGGAATCTTTCCTCTACAAGCATTCCTTTATGTGACATTTTCAAGTAGCAATGCAAATTCAAGTGCCTTTCTTTCTTTTTGCATTGTCATTTTATGTGCTTTCATGCCAAGTATCTAGTGATATTCTTGTTGCACCCACTTTTACTCTCTAATTACCCTAGGTACACCTTCCTAGGGTGAGCTTAGGGGTGTTCATTTAATTATTGCACCTAGGCATAGTTTCACTTTACCTCATTACCCTGATGATGACTCTACAAGGTTCAATGTTAATATTATCAATTAGAGTTAATTTCAAGGGTACTTATGCAATAATGACATATTATAATGTACTTAGGAGCATTGCATGCATATTGCATAATCTTTACAGTTTAATCGCTTAGAATCAATGTTTAACGACCATATGCACAAGTCCATTTTGAAATAGGTCTCATATGAGTGATCGGATATATGGATGGATCCAGATCGACAAACGGACTCCAATGAACTCGAAATCACTTCGATCCATCCCCTGTAGCTCCCACAACAAGCCTAAGAAAGATCAATGAACAGGGGGCAATGCGACATCCTTATGGCCTTCGGATGAAAAGTCCAACCATACGGATGGATCCAGAGCAACGATTGCAGTCTAGCAATGCGAGAACCATCGTGATCTGAGCACCGTGGCATCTCCTACAATAGAAAGAAGATGGACGGCCCATATGGCACCACGTGGCACCATCTCGGCCGCCCAACAGTAGCCATGAATTCCTAGCACTGGCTCCTCTTCAGTCTCATCATCAAATCTCGACCGTTGGATCAATATCCAACTGCCAAGAAGCCACCTCCATAGCATGCCTTTGGATCCTCCTTGCGACCATTTCAAGGGCATGGCATGGTTGTCCTAAGAGGAGTTCTCAAGGAGAGGGCACGGGTTCAAATCCCCACGGTCTGCCCTCAAGTTCAATTGGAGCAGCAGCAGTGTAGCAAGGCATGCACGCACATGCGCACGGGGAGCAGCACCAACACATAAGCGCATGTGAGCGGCACAGTGCTTGCGCACACAGTGAGAGACGGGGAACACGGCTGCGTGAGGCACGTGCCAACAGGGTGCATGGGTAGGGGCTACGGTGATGATGGGAACACTATCATGAGCCATAAATAGCTCATTTTGACCCAACGAAGGGAATAAATGCTCCTACATAACCAACTGAAGGTCATAATTCAGTACATAACCTTTCTTAGAAAAAAATAACAAAGTACGGGTAAAATTGTAATTTTACCAATGCAGTACAGCCATGGGTTTTCTCAAGGGCCAAACAAAGGTTGAATGGTCTTAATAAGATAACAAGTGGGTTGGATTTAACAGAAAGGGATTTATGTGTGTTCTGAGAATTAAATAACTTTTGAAACCCTAAAAACAGACCCACTTAATTAACCAAGGTTCTGGTCAGGATAAAATTCACCTAAACCCTCTAAAAATCATAGAAAAATATTCTCTAGGGCTTAGTACCTTTAATTTGGCCATCAGAACCCATCTTGACCTAAAATGGAGTCTCAGATAGATATTTGCCCTAACTTGGGTTTTTACATAAATTACCCATTCAAACGTGGTCAAATTCAAAATCCAACTTCACCATTAGATTCCTTATGTCCAAATTATGTTTGTACCAAAATTTCTACCTAAGGGGAACCCATCTTGACCTAGTTTTCAAGAAGGTCCTGTCTGATTACATTTCTACCCCTAACTTTAAAAAATTCTTGCATTTAGTCGCCTAACTTCTTCATCGTTTTCACAAATTGGTCCCTCCACCATTATAGAGGAGGAATCCTTCTCTGTCTAGCTTTGAAAGGAGATTTCTCCTTGATTGCTTGGAGGATCTCCTCCAAAATTGGAAGGAAGATCCTCCGAGAAATTCTCTCCAATCTAAACCCATCTTTGATCCCTAATTCTTTCCCAATCTCTCATGAGAACGCATGAGAGATTTGTGTCCCTTAACAGTTTCCATCCCCGGCGAGTTTTCCTTGCTTGGAATCTTGGCTTCTAAGCACAAAACCTTCTCAGATCCCTATTTAATGACTCCCCAGGATCCAACGAACTCAGCTTGAAATTGGGCCGGTTTCCCCTCTATTCCTCTCTCCCCTCCGGCCGCAACCCTCCGCAAGCTCTAGCGGCTTCTCCCTAGCTCTTTGGTCGCCCAACCACAATACCAGTGGAAGGGTTATCTCCACCACAGTCCTCTGCATCATGCAATACCGGTCGATGTTGCCCCTGCCTCGTCTTCGCCGCCACCTCACCTACGGAGGTATTCATCTTCCCCACGTCCGACAACCATGCCGACGTGGGATTCCTTTCCCCTCTCATCCCTTAGAGTAGATTCTTAGGCTCCCTCACCCTCACACTTTCTTTCCCTCTCTTTATTTCCCAAAATCAACCACTGACGCTACTGACCACTATCACCTCCTCCATCTCCGGCGATACCTCTAGCGAGGTGCTCCCATTGCTACGCACATCCATCCACCTCGCTGACCACCCTACAACCTCCATCGTACCTCCCTGATCATTTCCCCTCACTCCAAGCACTCCATCGACCACCCAAACACCTCCCCGAACAGACCCACTTTCACCCTCCGGCCACCACAGCCACCCTCGTTCCACGCCACGGACCGTCACATTCGCCGTGCCACGGCGACCCTACTGAGCGTTCTGATGCAGCCATTAGGCCGTTGTTCTTGATTTCAGGTAGCAGGATGATGACCGCCATTACTGCCAAAGCTTTGAGCTTGCTGCTGTTGCTCCAGGTCTTGCTCTACTCTAGTGGATAGCCCCAGGCTGTGCAGACTTAAGGTGCGCAGGTGTCCAAGCTATCAAGCAAAGACTCCACCATTCGCAGCCTTGACAATTTGGCCACACAACCTGCTGCTACGGTGCACGAAGGGAAGTTGGGACATTTAGTCCCACCTTGAAAATGGAAGGGCGCTTCGCCTCCAACATTGTAAAAGTGAAGTAGGCTCTTCACCTCAAACATTGAGGGTGAGGTCCTCCTCCCCCCTTCACCGGACTCGTCCGCAACACCTAATACGTAGACCTGGCCGACCCGACTATCTGACCCGACTTCACTCCTCGATCACTACACACGTCGGTGAGGTTGGACCCGGGAATGCGTTAGGTCCAATTACCCGATCAGTAAAGGCTCTGGGAGAGCGAGACTAAAATAGAAAGAGAGAGGAGAGCTGCACAGGGGTAGGGGGGTTTTGCTCTGAGAAGATTACTCCATCACTTAGCCAATTCAAAGAAGAAGAAGAGGAGATCAGGTAGAAGAAGTGAAAGAGAAGGACCTCAGAAGAGAAGGCAGACGACAGAGAAAGAGAAGAAGGAAGAAGCTGAAGAAGAAGAGAAGGCCATAGACAGAAGGCTCGCAAAGGCAAAGGAAAAAGAAGAAGAGAAGGGCCAAAGAAGAAGTGAAGAAGATCAGAGAAAGAGAAATTAGAAGAAGAAAAAGAGGAGTTCTGTAGCACAAGACATTTAAGACATCTGATTGCAAAATCAAACGTCTGATTTTCATATGCTCTCCATTATTTTATCTAAATTTCTTTTTACTCTTCATATGTTCATGTTCTACATTCCTAATTAGTTTTTTAGTATTATTATGTGTTGAAATTGTATTTATTGTTTAGAGTAGTGTGTAAATTCCATTTGCTCCCTATGTTCGACCTCAGAAACATTTTCGAGTAATAAAATTATATTTGTTTTGAACGTTATTTCAGCTGTATTACAACGCAACACTTTTTAAAACCCAACTTAGCGTAAAAAACATTTTGGCGCCATTGCTGGGGAGCAACAAGCAATTCACCACTATTCTCTGCATTATTTTATTATACTTGAGCACTAACTTGCCCTATTTGCTTTATTGTGATTTTGGGAGGTATTTCACGAGGTGATCTTCTGTGCAAATCAACCACTCCGGGGCAGGTAACTTCTCCATTCTTCCCTAATCAACCTCCTAATCTTAGGAAGACAAAAAGGAAACAATCAATTAGGAATCACCTACCTTATGTTTCATAGTAATCATCATTTAAAAGGCAAGTTTCCGGATTTGCGAAATTCTTCAAATCTCATTGAAGTTGAAGCGATTCTATTTAGAGATCCTACCCCAAATTTCTTGTGCTTATTAGGGATTACGCTTAATTTCTAATCTTCTTGGACTATGCACTTCTTGTTTGAAGTCCAAGGAGAACATTTTTGAAGATCAAACTTGGAAATAGAACCAATTAGGGTTTTCAATTTTTAGGGTTTTGGAGTGCTAGTTCACACTTGCTTGCATAAAAGGAAACAAACCCACCTTCATATGTGTGCTACCCAAGCCCTTGATTGAAAAGATCTAATCAAGAAAAACCCTAAAATAAAGGCTCTAAACTCACTTGAATCCTAAAATCTTTGGACCTAAAAACTTGGGAGTCAAATCAGTGTGATTTCTAGGTCTTGACCTAGAGTTCATTCTGTCATCTTTAGGGCAGGTCAGGTAAAGTTGGACTACATTGTAGGCCAACCAACCTCTAAATTAGGTCACAAGTCAAATCAACTACTAATTCAAGTGAAAACAAAGGCACAAATTAGGACATAAAACTGGTAGACTTAAGAGGTCAAGTTATCCATTCTGGTCTACCTAGACCCTCAGTGACAAGGAAAGTCGGGTGGGGAAACCCTGTAACCCGCGGGGGTGCTCTACCATGTAGGGGTCTTTGCGGGACTCTCCCTTCCTGGCTGCCCAGGTAATTCTTAGGTGGACGACTTTCTGATCCAGGGGTATCATCCGCCCCAAACTTCTATAGTCATCCAAAAATCTTTGGGTGCCTTGATTGGGTCGACATCACATCCAGTCCCTCATCCCTTCTATTTAGAGGACACACACATATTTTCTTAGAGAGTTCTATTTAGATCAAATCACTTCATTCTAAACTTGAATTTTGATTCTACATCTTGATTCCACCATTTGATTCAAAAATGCAGCCGGCCACTTAGAAAAACTATTAAAGAAACCTGAATCTTAAAGATCCATGAGAGACAGAATGGTTGAGGATGCCCTTAGATTCTGAGATTGATTACAAAACCTCAAAACCAAGTGAAGACATTCAGGTTAATGTGTCAACAACAACAACCTTTATCATAAACTATGCCCAATTATTATTAACAGAAGCAACAAAGGGATCAACTCAGGATATTCTCATAACATGATACATCGAGAAAGAAAATTTTCATAACTTTGAATATCTCCAATGCATAACAAATCTTGTACATTGGGAAAAACACCAAGATGATCTTGAAAAATGAGAAGAAATGATGAAATTGTTGAAACAAGTTATCGACCAAAAATACCCGTACATACCCCAAACAGTTAATAAAACATCTTGGAATAATATCGAGGATCAACATGATTTCCCAAATCCCGAGTTTGAGACACAAGGTTGTTGTGGACTCCCAACCTAGATGGAATATGATATGCCTGATCTTGAAATAGGTTGGGAAGTCCTAATTGCAGGAGAACACGATTTTGAGCCAGCCCTAGAAAGCCAAACCCTGGTTCACCAAGCATAGAATTCCTAGATTACTGTAATAATGAGATTGAATCAGAACCTCTCGAGGGTGTAAATTCCGCCCCTTATTCTGATAAGGTGACCCCTGAAGGCAATTCTGACCTAGATTCTAGTAATTCAACCCACATAGCCTAGAATCTGGATCTAAATCTTCTTGGAATAATTACAAGGCCTATATGAAAAAACTTAAAATTTGAATTTGGATTATGATTCTAGGCCTTTATTTGATGAATGTCCCTCTCCAACATCCTCAGAAATACTGATTGATTTTTCGAAAGTCACGCCAATCTACAACACAGAAATTGAGGAGTTGGAAGAGTGGGGTTTTGATTGGGTCTTCCCTACAAGCCAGAAACCTGAGCCCAGATCGAATAAGAACACCTTTTTAAGCTCGAGATCTGAGAATAGGCTAGACCCAAGTCAGGTTGCTGAGTCTACATCGTGTGATTTATTCTATGGTGGATCCTCTGATCTCAAATCAAATTCAGAACTTGATTCTCACAATTTCTCCGACGATTTCAAATCTTACTATGATTACGGAGAACCATTGTTTCCTGACAACTACGAACCAATCTACGACCTTAGCACACAAGATCCATTCTTCGACTCTGGCTCTGAGGTCCCTAATCCCGAGATCATTGATTTAAATTTAGGTTCCATTGAGATGGAATCATTTCTTTTCGATCCTCAGGAATCAAAAATAAAAAGTACTGAGAGTGACTACAATCCAGAATTCGAATCTTTTCTTGACTCTGATTTTCTTCATCCTATAAACACTCTTCAGGTATTTACCTTTGAGTTTGATGGCTACTATGAGGACTCTCTAAATGAACCCACCTTTGAACCCTTACCAGAAGAGCCCTCATACACAATTCCTGTTGATGCCACCTCCTCTACAAATACAGAACCTATTCAAACCCATTTTCCTCCTCCCCCTTTCATCGAACTCGTCCGCGACACCTAATACGCAGACCTTGTCGACCCGACTTCACTCCTCGCTCACCACACATGTCAGTGAGCCTGGACCCGACAAGGTCGCTCCACACATGTCGCTCACCACAAAGGTCAAATGGTCTAAAAAAGATAACAAGTGGGTTGGATTTGACAGAAACCCTAAAAGTCAACGGCCAAAATAGATGTGAAGAAGATGAATCAGAGAAAGAGAAATCAGAATAAGAAAAAGAGGAGTACTGTAGCACAAGAAATTTACGACGTCTGATTTTCATATGCTCTCCATTATTTTATCTAAATTTCTTGTTACTCTTCATATATTCATGTTCTACATCCTAATTAGTTTTTGAGTAATATATGTGTTCAAATTACATTTATTATTGAGAGTAGTGTGTGAATTCCATTTGCTCCCTATGTTCAACCTCGGAAACATTTTTGAGTAATAAAATTATACTTGTTTTGAATGCTATTTCGACTGTACTACAACGCAACACTTTTTAAAACCTGACTTAGTGTGACAAACATTTTGCAGATGATTGTCAACCCTGAGTCACAATCAGACTCAATTTCTATTCTGATTCCCCTCTTACTGAGTCGATTGCAGATGATTCGCCTCCACATCTTTATCGGGTTTCGGACATCGATCAGACTACAAATCATGCCCCAGCCTTCTCTGATCACTCCTGTAGGCTTAATACATCTTCCACTAATTCTTTTTCATTTAAGGATCCTTACTCTAATCAGGCTGATTCGACTCAGCCAAACCCTGGATTTACACTTCCACATCATTCTGAGCTCCACAATATATGGTGGGTTCCACATCTCTTGATCTACCTTTATCAACCCACCAGATTGAGTGGGTTTGGGCTACATCATCAGCCTGTTGATCTGAAGAAGCACCTGGTTGGACCAACCAGGCTTTTGATCAAGGTGCTTGTTCTGCAAAACTCATCTGATTTGACCACTCCTTCTCCATACCATTTCCCACTTGGCTAAAGGCATTGAATTTAGTGCTTAACGGGAGGCAACTAGTCATTCAAAAAAAAATCAAGATCCTTCTGATTGTCTTTCTATACTTCACATCTATATCACCCTGAGTTCAGTATTAGAATAGTCGATCCCACCTCTGGCACACGTGCCAGAGCTTGAAATCGTCTACAACAGTCATTCTTGACCCGTTCGCCCACTCGATAGTCCTGTTCTAATTCCTGAACCCAAAACTGTTTCACACCCTCCGTTTACAATGGGGACATTGCAAAACTTAGGCATGGGGGGATGGTAAAGTGCAAGCATACAAAAAATAAAGTTCAGAAGGGTTCTCACAAAAAAATCACATATTTCAAAAATACCAAAAAAATGAAAATTTATGAAAAAGAACAAAAAATGAAAGGAGAGAAAATTTTGAGTCCATACAAATCTTAAGGATAGAAAGGGGAGAAGTTAAAAGTGTCAAAAAAGGAGCACAATTTGAAAAGAAAAGAAAAGAGATAGTCATTAGTAAGAAATTAAGGAATTGACTTAGTTCTAGACCATATCAAAAGAAATAAAATAAAAAGCAAAAAGTGCTAATGAAACAAATAAGAGATTAGTAGGAACGTTGATTTTAGGCCTCTTAGGCTGTGATCATAGGCTTAAAAATTCAAGTACTCGCTAAGATCTGAATAATCCTCAAGAGGTTGAGGAAAATGCGAAGCTTAAGTATTAGGTCTAAGGCTTAGAGAGTATTCGGCCTCATTAACTGACCTCTTGAGGGACTTGGTAACCTAAGCACCCCAATCCACACATACTCTGGTTTAGTGCGCATAAGTATCAAAATCATGCAAATGCATTTAAATCATTCTGAAAAAGCTGCCAAGATTAGGAGCGGTTGATTAACACAAGTTGATTTGGACGAGTTCCCAATGCGGAGAGGAGGGAAATTCCCCTCGAAGATGCACAATAACATATCGTCTCCTTGGTGCTTGTCTCCTAGGATATCTACGTATCCTACTAGGGGCATGTAAGCACCCTATGCTGGTTCAGCTGCCATGGCCGGCATTATCCCGAAATGCCGATTGCCAGGGTCTGGATTTAGCTACAAAACACCATGGGTGGGATTATCTCAAAATCTCTAAAGCCAGGGTTCTAGGGGTTGCCATGGGCGATGCTATCCCAAAGCGTCGATCACTAGGGACCCTTCAAGGATTGATGATGAGGACGAGGAATCCAATACAGAACTCTGTCACTCTCTGACAAAAATGCACTGTAAATTGAACCAAGGCTAAAATATGCTACAAGCACGGGTGCTTTAACTGTAGAGTTCAATGAACCTTAGGATAGTTCTTGTGGGCCTTAAAAACCTTCGCAGCAGACTGAGGCTAGAGCTGGTCAGGTCTGGATCTTGGTTGGTACTTGAGTACCTCTAAGCCTACTATCAGCATTCTAACCTAATCTACCAAAGAAAGCACACATCACAGTTTTGAGCAACAAAGGAACTTATGGTCTAGAATCAAAGTTAAAACCTTAAAATTTTGCTAAGGGACTAGAAAAAGTTGGCATGGGGGTATGATGGGAACACCATCATGAGCCATAACTAGCTCATTTTGACCCAATGAAGAGAACAAATGCTCCTACATAACCAACTGAAGGTCATAATTCACTGCATAGCCTTTCTGAGAGAAAAATAAGAAACTAGGGGTAAAACTGTAATTTTACCAATGCAGTACAACCACAAATTTTCTCAAGGGCCAAACAAAGGTCAAATGGTCTAAAAATATGTGTGTTCTGAGAATTAAATGACTTTTGAAACCCTAAATATAGACCCACTTAATTAACTAAGGTTCTGGTGAGAATAAAATTCACCTAAACCCTATAAAAGTCATAGAAAAATATTTCCTAGGATTTAGTACCTTCTATTTAGCCATCAGAAGCCATCCTGACCTAAAATGGAGTCTCAGATAGATATTTACCCTAATTTGGATTTTTACATAATTTACCTAGTCAAACGTAGTCAAACCCAAAATCTAACATCACCATTGGATTGCTTAGGTTCAAATTAAGTTTGTACCAAAATTTGGAGGGAACTCATCTTGACCAAGTTTGCAAAAAGGTCTTGTCTGATTACATTTCTACCCCTAACTTTCAAAAACCCTTGCATTTAGCCCCCTAGCTTCTTCATCATTTTCACAAATAGGTCCCTCTGCCATTATTGCAGAGGAATCCTATTTCGACGAGCTTTGAAAGGGGATTTCTCCTTGATTGCTTAGAGGATCTCCTCCAAAATTGGAAGGAAGATCCTCCGAGAAATTCCCTCCAATCTGAACCCATCTTTGACCCCTGATTCTTTCCCAATTTCTCATGCGAACGCATGAGAGATTTGGGTCCCTTAATAGTTTCCATCCCCGACAAGTTTTCCTAGCTTGGAAGCTTGGCTTCCAAGCATAAAACCTTCTCAAATCCCTATTTAAAGACTCCCCAGGGTCCAATGAACTCCTCAGCTTGAAATTGGGCTGGTTTCCCCTCTATTCCTCTCTCCCCTCCGACCGCAACCCTCTGCAAGCTCTGGCAGCTTCTCCCTAGCTCTATCGTTGCCCAACCACAATACCAGTGGTAGGGTTATCTCCACCACAGTCCTCCGCGTCGCACAATACCAGCCAACGTCGCCCTTGTCCCGTCTTCGCCGCCGCCTCACCTACAAAGGTATTCGTCTTCCCCATGTCTGGCAACCATACCGGCATGGGATTCCTTTCCCCCTCTCATCCCTTAGAGTAGATTCTTAGGCTCCCTCTCCCTCACACTTTCTTTCCCTCTCTTTATTTCCAAAAATCGACCACCGACGCTACTGACCACCGTCACCTCCTGAATCTCTGGCGATACCTCCGGCGAGGTGCTCCCATTGCTACACACCTCCATCCACCTCACCGACCACCCTATAACCTCCACTGTACCCCCTGATCATTTCCCCTCACTCCAAGCACTCCATAGAGTACCCAAACACCTTCCAAGACAAACCCACTCTCACCGTCCATTCCCTTCACCATTCAGCCACCACAGCCACCCTCGTTCCACGCCATGGCCACCGTCACATTCGCCGTGCCACGGTGACCCTGCTAAGCATTCTGATGTGGCCATTAGGCCCCTATTCTTGATTTCAAGTAGCAGGACGACGACCGCCATTGCTGCTAAAGCCTCAAGATTGCTGTTGTTGCTCCAGGTCCCGCTCTGCTCCAGGGGATAGCCCTAGGCTTTGCAGACTTAAGGCATGCAGGTGTGTAAGCCATCAAGGGAAGACTCCAGTAGTCGCAGCTTTGCCAATTCAGCCACACAACCTGCTACTGCGGTGCACTAAAGGAAGGTGGGACATTTAGTCCCACCTCAGAAACAGACGGGCGCTTTCATGCACATAAATTGTAAAAGTGAAGTAGGCTCTTCGCCTCCAACACTGACGGTGAGATCCTCCTCGCCCCCTTCACCAGACCTGCCCGCGACACCTAATATGCGGACCTAGCCGGCCCGACTATCTTACTCGATTCACTCCTCGCTCACCACACATGCCGATGAGCCTGGACTCGGGTATGCATTAGGTTTGATTACTCGACCGGTAAAGGCTTTGGGAGAGAGACTAAAATAGAAAGAAAGAGGAGAGCTGTACTGGGGTAGGGGGTTTTGCTCTGAGAAGATTACTCCAACACTTAGCCAATTCAGAGAAGAAGAAGAGATCAGGCAAAAGAAGAGAAAGAGAAGGACCTCAGAAGAGAAGGCAGACGGCAGAGAAAGAGAAGAAAGAAGAAGCTGAAGAAGAGAAGACCATAGGTGGAAGGCTTTCAAAGCCAAAGGAAAAAGAAGGAAAAAGAGGAAGAGAAGGGCCAAAGAAGAAGAAGTGAAGAAGAAGAATTAGAGAAAGAAAAATTAGAAGAAGAAAAAGAGGAGTACTGTAGCACATGACATTTAAGACGTCTGATTGCAAAATCAGACGTCTGATTTTCATATGCTCTCCATTATTTTATCTAAATTTCTTTTTATTCTTCATATATTCATGTTCTATATTTCTAATTAGTTTTTGAGTAATATTATGTGTTCAAATTGCATTTATTGTTGAGAATAGTGTGTAAATTCCATTTGCTCCCTGTGTTCAACCTCAAAAACATTTTCGAGTAATAAAATTATATTTGTTTTGAACGCTATTTCGGCTGTACTACATCACAACACCTTTTAAAACCCGACTTAGCATGGCAAATAGGTGACGCTTCTGGTGGGTCCTCAACGATGTCTTTGAATGTCGCTGTTGACCCGAGGACGAATTTGAGCCCTCTCCTCAACTATAAAAAGGGACCTACCCTCCCATTTGCATCCATTTTCTACCTAAGCAACTCCACCACTCCTTAGAGCTCCAAGCAAGGTTGTGAAGATGCCGAGCCACCGACGGAAGACCCTCCACCACCATGGCTCTCTCACATTTCCACTTAGCTAGTTTTTGGTTTATTATTTGTGTTGCTTAAGCTTTCATCCGCCATTGTAGTTGTAGAATTGAATCATTTACGCAATATATTCTCTATTCGATTATCATAATTGTCTCTTCCGTAGTTAGATATTCTCGCATCATCATAATGATTTTCTAACCCTATCTCTCTTCTCTCTTTCTCTCTCTCTCCCTCTCTCTCTCACTCTCTCTCCCACTCTCTCTCTCCCTTTCTTTCTCGTTCTATCTGGTTTGCAAGCGAAACAAACGATGAATTTTTTTGACACAAAGTGAGTATTTGATCCGATTTCACTCTTTGTGTTTGACACTTGGACTCATGTCCGTTTATTCTTATTTAAAATTGATGTCGCAAAATGCGCTACAATGAACGATTTTACACAAATGCATCTAGCAAACGTCAATTTTTGGCACCGTTGCCGAGGAGGCAACGGATTTCTTATTCGCTTTCAGTTTCTTGGCCATTATTTATACTTGTGTTATCTAACTTGCTCTTCTCTCTCTTCTTGTGGTTGCAGGAACCTTGTGAATCGGCAATGGGAGGAGAATGAGTCAGGTTAGATCGAAAGGAAGAGTAAGAAGAAGACCGCCATTGACCCGAAGGCTTTATCTTGTCTTCCCATGATCAAAAGGTAACATTCCATCCTTGGACCAAGAAATGGTGGTGTTATAAAAAAAAAAAACTCTCTTTTGTTTGCTGAAGAAAAACACCACCACTATGTTTCAACCCGTTAACTTCGAGAAAAAATCATTTTCTTGATTCAGGTTGACGACATGATTAAAGGACCCTCTACACCTCTAAAAGTTTTGAAAAAAATCTCAGAGGTGCCGCTTCTAGTAGGCGAACTCCCCTTCAAATTTTAGAGCCAAAACTCTTTTTGGTTTGGCCGTGAGAAATTTCTTACTGGAAGTGCGCAAGGTTGTCCTAGGTTCTGGAGATCTGTAGGGTGTTCTTAATGCTGTGAACTTCACGCAACTCAGATTTGTGAGAGATTTAGATTTCTAGAAATATCTTGAAATTCTCTACACTTCATCTGAATAACACTTTTGCATTTGAAATTGATTAGTTCTTGTTCTGATCAACACATTAAACTTGCTCACTGATCTAGAAGTTCTGGATAGATTGACCCCCTCTTGGAAAAATGTAAATTTGGGTAGTCTACTGTCCTCAAAAAATTTTGAAATTGATTTTGTTGAAAAGCTCATTTGATTTTTTTCAGGATAGGGTCATTACTTGTTTTGATTGGACCCTTCTTGACAAAATCTTAAAAAAGATTCATTGAATAGAAGCTGCACACCCTAGGATCTTCCACACTAGGGAGTTTTGATTTTATATAGTTACATGAAAGGCTTTAAAAAAAATAAATTTTCACCAACCGTGTGCCTATACATTTGTGCCGTGTTTGAAGGTGTAAACAAGTGAGAACTTTGAAAGCTGTTAAAGCAAGATTTAAATCCTAAAAATCACCTGTGAGGGAACACTTGTTTTGGCATTGGGTCCTTGCACCCAATTGTGCACACTTATTTCACTCATCCCTCTATTTCTTCCAACCCATGGATTTTAATGCTTATCCATCCTACCCAAATTATCTCCAACATGATTTTTTTCTAACCCAAGTAGATCATATCAACAATTTACTTGGGATAACCAACCACCTAGTTGGGGACTTAATCCAGGACTTGAGTACCCAGAATACCCCTCTTGTCCCAACTATCCCACTTTTAACCAGATTGCACCAACTTCCAATTGGGATATTTACAACCCACCCACCTAGGGGTACGATCCAAACCTTGGGAATCCATATCTTGACCCTCCTTGTGATGACTTTTCTTTTAGGTCCCACCCAACCACTAACCAATTTGATGTGACCTACACTCTAGAAGAACACCAAGGCTCCCACCCTTCCTAAGACCCTAACCACGATAGGTCATCTGAATTCAAGGATCTTTCCTACTTGACCTATGGATTTGAAGGGATTCTAGAAAAGTGGAAATCAAAGGATGATCATAAACCTAGGCAAACCAAGAATGATCAAACTTTGATTTGGACCCCTGATGAAGAATCCGACTGGGAGTATGACTTAGAACCTCAATTATTCTGGAGTAGGACAAAACATAAAATGGTTTCGCTTGAAGAATTAGACTCTGAAAATGATAGAATAGAGGACCCACCCAAGAACTTAAACCCCAGTATGGACTCTAGCACACATCCTCAACCATACCCTCCCAACTCTAATTTAAATACTAAGGAGCAAATCCAGGGAAACCTAATGACACCCGATCAGTTCTTGATAGCCTTCAGTTGGAGTTACAAAGACGGAATCAAGAATTGATTAAAGGGCAACAAGCCATGATGGATATGTTACAACAACTGGAGGAAGAGGGCCAAAGAAAGCTACTGAAAACAACCCCTCTTACTGAATCCAGGAAGCACGGCACTGTAATGATCAATTGGACTACACCTAGTTACCCAAAATTGGTTTAGTTCACCATTGATATGCCTCCATTGTTGGACAACTCATTACAAAATGTCACTAAGGATTCCTTGGGGAAGGTTGTGGGAAAAAATCAAGAGAAAATTGAGAACTTAAGGGTTGATGTCTGTGAATCCAAATCCAATCTCTTTGAGGAAAACGATTTGGTGAAAGCGACATCCAGAATTGAAGATGGGGAATGGAATTCCAAAATAATTGGTTTTGAATCATTTGAAACTCCTATCACAAGTTTAGAGGAGGGCCAAAGGAATGAATTTGAGTCTGAGTTGGATAATGAAATTGGCCCTACCTCTATTGCAACATTGGAAATGGAGGCTGATGTAAAAAAGGGTGAAGATAATATTCTAAGGGTCAATGAATTGGAGGGTATGAGCAATGACACCCTAGTTGAAGAAGGAATGGATTTTTCTTTAGAGAGTGACCTCATGCTTAGGGCCTATTCTGAAACTCTTGATTCTGTTACGTGCCCTATCAGAATTGAAATCCTGCAACCCGAATGCGCTGGAATTGATATACCTTTGGGGGATTACAACTTTAAAGGGACACAAGCTGATTACAAAACCTATGTTTTTAGTATCTGGCATTTTAGATTCGGGTTGCGCTCATCTAAATCAATTTCTCGACATGCCCGCAGACTGAGAGAGTAACAAACACGAGCATGCATGGTATACCATTTGCAGAGTTCCCACCCTTTATGGATGGGACTCCACCACAACTTAGTTCACATTTGCGGACTTTAGACTTTGGGTTTGGCTAATTTTGTTTCCACCACCTTGACCTAGACCAGTCTTGTTTGTGCAACATGCCCAGTTGGAGGCACAAAACTCAATGCTTCCTGGGAGGCAACCCAGAGCTTTCAAGCTGACCAGATTCACGATTACAACTCAGGTGACTTCTTTCCCTACTCCCATGCATACATTTATTTTTCCATTGAGGACATTGTCCAACTTAGGCATGGGGGGTGGTAATTCATAGGATCTAAGTACAACATTGTCAGCTTGAACTAATTTTATTTCTTTTTATAAAAAAATTTAAATTAGGAAAGGAAAACTTAGGTATTAGAAGCTTGCTGACTTTAGGAAATGATACATTAGGGACCTAATCGCTTAAACCCTTCAGGTCTTCGGACTTAATCAGTCTAGGTGTCCACTAAAATGTGGACTTGGTCTCAAGTCCTCACCACCTTAATGTATATTAATCTGGTCAATAAAGTACGGTGATATGTATACAACTTATCAACCTACCCTCTGATTTGGGGGGATTTTTAGTCTAAGCATTACACATGTTTTGCATTGACTCACTCATCGACTGTTCTAACAGAAAATGGGTAGCTAATGAACCTTCTAGGGTGGTATGGCTAGTAAGTTATCATGGGTAACAGCCCATTAGCAGGTTGTCTAGAGCCCAGCCACATGACCATTTTCTTTCACTACAGCCTTTAGGTAAATCTTAGATCAGAAAAGTCACCTACTTAAAAAAAAAGGGAGAAAAGAAAAAAAAAAATAATAAGCCATACTTCACTGCATGAGTATGGCTGGCAAGTTGTCGTGGGTAACTACCCATTGGCCGGTTGTCCAAATCCCAGCTCATAAAATGCATAAGAATTCCAAAACACTTAAGGAAGAAGCGGGGAAGTAGCATAATCTGAGGAGATATACACTGGGTTCACCCATGTGTTCACCCCACAAAAATGAAAAGTAGGAAAAAGATACTAGTCAGATAGATATACCTTTAGATGATATTTTTTCTTTCGGGTCACTTAGGGTCGTAGAAACTCGAAGTCTGTTTTAATTTCCATTGAGTGAGTCTATCACTTTCATAATAAGATGCTTAGTACTAAGAATCCTTTTCGAGTCTTGGGTAGGTTGGGTAGCCATAAAAAGTTACCTCGAAATCCTTAACTCCAAAAATCCAAAAAAAAAGGTGAAAATGAAAAAAAATATATACTTGATTCCATATAGAATAAGGTGAGGACTCGGGCAATCGGCATTTTGGCAGGCAAGTAGGGCACTGTTGAGTCTTAGCAAGTTAGGTTCTTAGTAGAAATTTCCTCCTATTGACAAGCAACTTCTACCTAAGCGATCAATTCCTAATTTTAGTTGTAAATATCATTTAGATCAAACCTTGCTAGGGACTAGCAAGGGGTGGGCATGGGGTATGATGACTCTATAAGGTTCAGCATTAATATTATCAATTAGAGTAAATTTCGTGGGTACTTGTGTAATAATGACATATTATAATGGGCTTGGGAGAATTGCATGCATATTGCGTAATCTTCACAATTTAATTGCTTAGAATAATGTTTAATGACCATGTGCACAAGTCCATTTTGAAATAGGTCTCGTATGAGTGATCAGACCACATGAATGGATCCAGATCGACGAACGGAGTCCAATGAACTCTAAATCACTTCGATTCGACCCCCGTACCTCCCACAACAAGCCTGAGAAAGATCAATGGCCAGGGGGCAATGCGACATCCTTACAGGCTTCAAATAAAAATCTGACCATACAGATGGATTGGAAGCGACGATCACAGTCCGGCAATGCTGGAATCATCATGATCTGAGCACCGTGGCATCTCCTACGACAAAAAGAAGATGGACGACCCAAATGGTGCCACGTGACACCATCTCGGCCACCCAACGCTGGCCATGAATGCCCAGCATCGGCTCCACTTCATCCTCATCATCAAATCTCTACTGTTGGATTAAGATCCAACAGCTGAGAAGACACCTCCACCGCATGCCTTTGGATCCTCCTCGTGACCATTTCAAGAGCATGGCGTGGTGGTCTCGAGAGGAGTTCTCAAGGAGAGAGAGTGGGTTCAAATCCCCATGCCCCCCTCTCAGGTTCAATTGGAGCAGTGGTAGTGCAACAAGGCACATGCATGCATGCACGAGGAGCAGCAGTAGCGCACAAGCACGTGCGCATGAGACAGTGAATGCGCATGCAGTGAGCAACGGGGAACATGGGCACATGAGGTGCGCGCCAGCAGGGTACATGGGTGGGGGCTACGGTAACGCTTGCAGCGGGTCTTCAACGACGTCTTTGAATGTCGCTGTTGACCTAAGGATGAATTTGAGCCCTCTCCTCAACTATAAAAAGGAACCTATCCCTCCTATTTGCATCCATCCTCTACCTAAGCAGCTCCACCACTGCTTAGAGCTCCAAGCAAGGTTGTGAAGATGCCGAGCAGCCGACGGAAGCCCCTCCACCACCGTGGCAGTCTCGCATCTCCACTTAGCTAGTTTTTGGTTTATTATTTTTGTTGCTTAAGCTTTCATCTGCCAATGTAGTTATAGAACTGAATCATTTACACAATATATTCTCTATTCTATTATCATAATTGTCTCTTTCGTAGTTAGATATTCTCGCATCATCATAATGATTTTCTAACCCTATCTCTCTTCTCTCTTTCTCTCTCTCCCCCTCTCCCTCTTCCTCTCTATCTCCCTTTTCTTCTTGTTCTATCTGGTTTGCAAGCGAAACAAACGATGAACTTTTGTGACACAAAGCAAGTATTTGATCCGATTTCACGACTCCCTATGTTCGACACTGGGACTCACGTCTGTTTATTCCTATTTAAAATTGATGTCGTAAAATGCACTACAACGAACGATTTTACACAAATGCATCTAGCGAACATCACCTAATGATAAGCACATATAAATTCATCATAAAATGCTTATTTATAATAGTTCCTAGGCATAGCATTGCATATCATGATATAAATATTCCATAAACATCCATTACATTGCATTTAGGATAGTTGTATATTATGTACATTAATTCCATCATTTTACATAGCCAGGAGGCAGTGCAACATCCTTATGGTCCTCGGATGAAGAATCCGACCATAAGGATGGATTCAGAGCAACGATCACAATCCATCAACGCGAGAATCGCCCAGATCTGAGCTCTATAGCACCCTCCGCAAGAAGAAGAAGATGCATGACCCAGATGGCGCCACGTGGAGCCATCCAGGCTGCCTCATCTGAGCCAAGGAGCCTCCAAGCTCACCGCAAGATCAGATCCTAGCCGTTAGATCTTAATCCAATGGCTGAGCGACTGCCCTCACTAAGCGGGCATGACTCTTCTTTGCATCACACCTGCAGGCATGGCGCAGCAATGAGGGGAAGCACTGTCAAAGAGCGAGAGCGAGATCGAGCTGCGATTCGTCGCACCCCACTATAGCATCAAACGCAATAGCGCCACTCGATCGTGATTGAGCGGTCGAGGTTCCCCACGCGTGATCCAACGCCACCAGCTGACACGAAGGCGCACGCCAGATCACACGCATGCCATCTGAGACGTGCATTTAAGTCACCTGCATGAAGCACCAGCAGTCCGATCTCCTCAATCGTGCGAGGCACGTGATTCAAATCAATGCACGTGCGATATGTGGGTGCGCCTCGACCATACGATGCAGCATTCAACGACAGCCAGTGCATGCGCCAACGATTCAAAATTCAAATGCTGGCAAGCGTGCGCTCTCCTCTCGCAGTCTCAGCCGTCCACGCCTGATCCGACAGTTGAAGATTGCCATGCCTTTAATAGCTGCGAGCGTGAGCGTTGGGTGCAGGATTTATGATAGAAGGGCGAGCCTTTAGTGACGCTTATAGCTATCACTAAATGGCCTACGCAGTGCGTGCGCCAGCCCAAGCAATGAAGAGGCACAAATCTTCATCGACAACTTGAGTGGCCTTTAGTGACGCTTATAGTTGTCATTCAATGCCAGTACGCGGGGTTCTCTCCTTCCCTCCACTATATAAACACCCCTACACCCCCCATTCCTCTTCATCTCTACCCACTCTACTCTTACCTACTCCCAAGCTCTAACAAGCCTACCAACACTCCATTAGAGCTTGTTCTCAAGCTCCCAAGGCTCCTATTAGTGTAGCAAACCTCTGCCTCACCAAATATTCATCCATCTTCCCATCCCCATTCATAGGTCACCTTGGAGCTATCCTCCCACCTCCATTCCAGTAGCAGATCATCTCCGTCTTCTCACCTCCATTTCGGAGCCACACCGAAGCTTTCCTCTACCCGACGTCCTCTTGCTTCTCACCTCCATTATCTTGCTCCTCACCTCCTTCTTTCGAGCTTCTGCCAGGTACCGTCGTCTCGCCGAACAGCCGATTCGGGAGATTTCCTCTCACCCCCCTCTCATTTTATACTTTCATAGTTGATTGTAATAGACATTAAAGTGCTATCTATACCATATTTATTCCATCTCTATTTTGTGATTCATTTTTTTGTCTTCTCACAAAAATACAAAAAAAAATAACAAAACTCTAAAATACCAAAAAGAAACTAATTGAAGCATAGTTTTCAATTAAAGTAAACATCGCCTCCCTATGTTCGACCCAGGACTCCATTGGAGTTTCAGTATAAATTTTATTTGACCACGAGTTTTGCAACTACGACGATGGGTTACTTGTAACCCTGATTTCAAACTCGCGAAACCCGTGCATTCATTTTGGCGCCATTGCCGGGGAGGCAACGAAATTTACTTTATTGTTTATTGCGCTTCTTTACATTTACATAGCACTAACCCCACTTGTCTTTGATCTACTATCTTGCAGGTGCCCTAGCATGGAGATCCAAGTGCGGTAGACTGGAGTAAAGTGTGGGTAGAGTACTCTGTAAGTGTGCCCCAGATTCCCCTCCACTAGTTCATTTCACCACACTTATAACCAAGACCTAATCACTTAGGTGTTTGCATAAACCCTAGGATAGAATTGTTTGTCTTATTTGCCACCTTCATCCACCTCACCCCCTCATTCAAAAAAAAAGAGAGATACTTTCTGTGGGACGAATCAATATACACACTCTTTACACCCACGTTTGAGGCACATAATCGGACTTGATTTTCATCTACTCAACCGGGCTTCCGACCTGTGGACCTAGTACACGAAGTCAACACATAAAAGAGTAGAAATCATATTAAGTTAATCACCTTTTTGTGTGCCATAATCGGTGGTGCATTTAAGCCGATTGATTGAATTATTTGGGCCGCACCACCTAATCTAAAAGAGGTTCATTTTCTAGCTGCCCCATAGGATTCAATAATTAGGTCAAGCCAGGCACTTCATATTTTTCCTGATTTCTAAAGGAAAATACTTGAACACGTGATTTCAACAACAAACTTGGTTTGCCTCACAAAACTTGGTTGAAAACACCTAATATTTAAATCGTAAAAGCTATTAAGCAAGATTCAAATCCTCAAACTCACCTCATCATTAATAATCTTGCTTGAAAACCTATTGGTTGTGCACATTCACACATTCTCAAACAAATCATTAAGGGCACAACCCATTAAGGGCCCATCACATTCCAGAGCACCAATTTCCTAAGCCTAACTAAAATCAATTAGACGTTGGCCCTAAGGATTCATTCGCTCGTCGGGATCCAAATTGAGATTATTCACAATTAACCTACTCATACTAGTCAATTTGATGTCTAGCTAGGGGAGTAGTGTCAAATGACCGCGGCTGGGGGGTTCACTAGGAACCGGAGGCGCAAGCCAAAGGAAGAACCTTCTCCCTAGTCCCTCCTTCTAACTGGTCGGATTGCCTGGACATAACTAGAGTAAATCGTCCATAATCTTAGGATGGATTTTGAGAGTCAGTAGACCTTAGGCTACCCCATCTAAGGACAGGCTTGTATTCTTGTGCTGCAGGGTTCCCTCTTTTCCTCATCCTTCTGACTTCCTTCCAATGTATGCTTGGGAGGAGGTCATTGAACCTTAGATTGGAAGGACATTTAGACCATTCTAGGAGGCGGAGGTTGAGCTATAGCCAAGCAGATCCCATGGCTGATCAACAACCACCTCCCCGACCCCCAAACCAGCAGGAGTTGATTTAGAGGCAGTTGGAAGAATTACAACAGATGCAGCAATTGTTCCAATGTATGCATGGTTACGGCACTCGGCCCTTGAAGGATTCTTACAATCCTTCAAACTATGGGGAACGTCTCATTATCATGATTCCCACTGGAGACATAGAAATCAAGCCTCAAGTCTTAAGTTTGATTAAGCATTTCCATGGGCTTGGCTCAGAGGACCCATTCCAGCACCTGGAGGATCTGACAACTTTGGTTCAGACCACCAAAGTAAGGAATGTGAACGAAGAGCAAATGATCGTGAGACTTTTCCCGCACTCTCTCAGGGATAAGGCTGCATATTGGTACCAGACTATAGGAAGGTCGATTGAAACTTGGGCTGCTCTTAAGTCAGCTTTCTTGAAGAAATTCTTCCCTATGGAAAGGACCAATGCCTTGTGACGGGCGATTACCACTTTCGCCCAGTGGCCGGGGGAAACATTTCATGGTGTCTGGGAGCAATTCTGGGAAATTTTGAGGAAGTGTCCACACCATGAGGTGCCAAAATGGCAACTCGTGTAGAGTTTCTATCACGGGTTGGTTGAGCAACTCCGTAATAACGTTGATGCCTCCTGCGGAGGCAATTTCCTCAACAGGGATGTAGATAGTGCATACAACTTGTTTTAGTAAATGTGCGAGAACTCAATTAATCATGCCTCCATGGATGCATTCAACCAGTCCCAACAACCTAGGTCAAGTGCTAATGAGATCCAGGATTCTCATTCATTTTACATGGAATTAATTTGTAATAAACTGGATAAAATGGACTTGGTTGCTAATAAAATGGAAGAATGGATGTCTGGGAATTTAGGAAACACTTCTTTACCCACTCAATCCCAGAATTCGAGATTCCACTCCTCACGAGTTCCCACGGGGCGGGAATTCGTGAACCAACTTGATTCGGCTCAACTTGTGAGCTAGGAATTCTCGGAACCATATGGGTTCCAAACTGGGGCCTTTGATCCCAGTTTCTCTGATCCTTCCTTCTCTCCATCCTCATTTTATGAGGATGCATATGTAATGCAGGAGATTGTTAGGTCCAACCCGTATTCCAACACTTTTAACTCGGGATGGAGGAAGCACCTTAACTTCTCCTGGAAAAATCAGGAGCAACAGACCCAACCTCGACCCAGCAACTATGCATCTCAAAAGCCTATGGGTCAGGGTCAAGTATACACCCAGTTGCCCCCGAGATCGGTTAATCAGCCATCTTGGAATGCCGAAAAATCCACAGGGCAAGCTGATTTAAACCGACAAATGGTGGAAATGCAAGGGTCCATGCTTCAGCTTATGCAACAAATGAAGACGTCATTGGATAACTTGCAATCCGGGTTAATTGCTAACACCCGACAACCCGAATCTCTACCATCTCAACCTGTACCCAACCCATGCAATGTGCAAAATTAAGGCAATAGTGCCTAAGGGTACGAGAATCAAACGGACTCATGCACATGCTCAGGTGGTTGAGCAGGGTCCCTCATCTTCTTCTTCCTCTAGTTACATGACTAACCAAGGACCTCCAATCTTCACTAGCCTACCTCAAGACCCAAACCCGTATGCCTCTGCAAACTCTATCACCTTGAGAAGTGGAAAGCAAACCCGGGACCCTAAATTGTCCTCTAGATGCCAAAACCCTGGGGAGCTTAAGAAAGAAGGGGAGGAGATTGAAAAAGACAATAAGGCCCTATTGAAAACCAAGAAGAAGAAAATCCTAGATAGCAATGAGGAGCTTTTGGATGTATTCAAGAGCATAGAGATCAATATTCCGCTCCTCGATGCTATTAAGCACATCCCGGCTTACGCTAAATTTTTGAAAGAACTATGTACCCAAAAGCGTAAACTGAGAGAACCCACTCCGAGGAAGGTGATTCTCTCTGAGCAGGCAAGTTCAGTGATCCTGCATCACCTTCCTCAAAAGAAGAAAGATCCAGGTGCCCCCTTGATCTCATGAATTATTAGGAAATACACTTTTGATAGGGCACTATTGGATCTAGGTGCATCCATCAACCTAATCCTAACTTCTCTTTATGAGAGGTTTGGGTTAGGTGAACTCAGGCCAACCTCAGTAATGCTACAATTAGTGGACCGATCGATCACCACACCGAGAGGCATTATTGAGGATGTAATTGTCGAGGTCAAGGATTTCTATTTTCATGTAGATTTCCTCATCCTTGACATGGATGTGTCTAATGATTTGAGGAACATGCCCATCATTCTGGGGCGTCCGTTCCTAGCTACCGCTAGGGCCAACATAAACTGTGAAAGAAGTAGTATGGAGATTGCCTTTAGGGATAAGAAATTAACTTTGGATATTTTTAAGGCGATAAGAGGATTTGAGAATTGTGGATTCATTGAGGAGCTCGAGGATCAGGATCTTGAGACTTGTATGACAATCAATGCACTCGAGGACTCCACTAGCTTTAGCGAACCCAACCCACAACCCTCCTCCCTGGTAGACCTACCACATCTTGATGAGGCTGCTGATTTTGTTCATTCCTAGCCTCTTCCACTAGATCGTCCTGATGAATCTTCATCAGCATCCTCCCTACCTTCTATTCTAAACCCACCCCAGTTGGAATTAAAACTATTGCCCAAAAATTTGAAATATGAGTTCTTAGGACCTGAAAACATGCTTCTTGTGATTATTAGTGCTGATTTGACTAAGGAGCAAGAATCAAGGTTAATTAAGGTCCTTAAGAATAAAAAGGAGGCAATTGGTTGGACCATCCATGATCTTAAGGGGATCGACCCATCTTATTGTAATCATCGCATTTTCGTGGAAGATGGATCTCGCCCTTCTCGCGAAATGCAAAGGAGACTAAACATGAATATGGGAGAAGTGGTAAAGGAGATAATCAAGTGGCTCGATGCTAGGATTATTTACCCAATCTCAGATAGTCCGTGGGTTAGCCTTGTTTAGATTGTACCTAAGAAGGCGGGAATAATCGTTACGATTAATGAGAAAGGGGAAACCTTCACCACTCGTTCAGCTTCTGCTTGGAGAGTCTGCATTGATTATAGGAAGCTAAACGCAACCACTAAAAAGGATCACTTTCCCTTGCCATTCATCGATCAAATCCTTGAAAGGTTAGCTGGGCAAAAATATTTTTGCTTCCTGGACGGTTATTCGGGATATAACCAAGTCCCTATCCATCCTGAAGACCAAGAAAAGAGAACTTTCACATGTCCCTACAGAACCTTTCCATTCCGTAGAATGCCGTTCGAGCTTTGCAATGCATCGGTGACTTTTCAAAGGTCCATGCTGGCCATCTTTTCCAACATGGTGGAAGATTGTCTTGAGGTGTTCATGGATGATTTCTCCATTTTTGGAGATTCTTTTGGGTCTTTCCAGGCTAACCTAGAATTGATCGTCCAGAGATGCATCAAAACATGGCTGGTCCTTAGCTCGGAAAAGAGCCACTTTATGACTTAGGAAGGCATTGTCTTGGATCATGTGATCTCTAGTCAGGGTATTGAAGTTTATAGAGCTAAGGTGGATGCTATCTCTAGACTTCCTCCACCACATCTGTAAAACAGATCCGCTCTTTCCTTGGTCATGTGGGCTTTTACAGAAGATTCATTAAGGATTTCTTGAAGGTTGCTCCGCCCTTAAGTAACCTTCTAGCCAAAGACATGCCGTTTGAGTTATGAATCATGCTGTAAGGCATTTGATTTATTGAAAATGGCAGTCACCTGTGCTGTGGTATTGCAACCATCAGTCTGGACAGCCCCATTTGAGATTGTAGCTGACGCATCTGATTATGCCATTGGGGCTGCCTTGGGTCAAAAAATTGAGAAAAAGCCCTCTGTGATTTACTACGCTAGCAAGACTTTGAACGAGGCCCAAAGGAACTACACCGTTACTAAAAAAGAATTTCTAGCCATAGTTTTTGCTTTAGAAAAATTCAGAGCTTATCGGTTTGGTTCTCGTGTTATCATCTATATCGACCACTCGGCCTTGAAACATTTCTTTGCCAAAAATGATGCCAAACCCCAGCTTATTCGCTGGATTTTGCTGCTTCAAGAATTCGTTCTTGAAATCAGGGACAAAGTCGGGGCACAAAATGTAGTGGCGGATCACCTCTCGAGAATCCTAATTGATTCTCCTCATTCGAATGTCCCGATCTCTAATACTTTTTCGAATGAGACTATCCTCATAGTCTCGGGTATCTAAACCCCCTGGTTTGCGGATATTGTCAATTATTTGGCCATTGGTCAATTATTTGGCCATTGGACCAAACAACAGCGGGATAGACTTGTGTCTGAGGCCAAATATTATTTTTAGGATGATCTCAAGCTATACCACATTGGCGCAGACCAGATTATTCATCGATGCATCTCGGAAATCGACTTCGAAAGCATACTTGAGTTATGCCACACATCTGCGTATGGTGGACACTTTTCTAGGAAAAGGATGGCCGCAAAAATTTTGCCAGATTCTATTAGCCGTCATTATTTAAGGATGCCCAAGAATTCTCTAAGTCATGCACCCGATGCCAGACACTCTAGAACATGGCTAAGAGAGATATGGTGCCCCTGAACCCAATTCTTTCCATCGAAATTTTCAACATTTGGGGCATTGACTTTATGGGACCCTTCTCTCCATTTGGACACCAATATATTCTTGTCACTGTTGATTACGTGTCTAAGTGGATTGAGGCAATTCCCACCTGGACCAATGACCACAAGGTGGTCATCAATTTTGTGAAGAGAAATGTATTCAATTGGTTCAGCGTTCCTAGGGCAATTATTAGTGATTGTGGCACACATTTCACTCATGCCTAGTTTCGAAATTTATTAGGAAAATATAGGGTGAATCATTGGATTTTCACACCTTACCACACTCAGATGAACAGATAGGCCGAGGTCTCCAATCGGGAGATCAAGAACATTTTGCAGAAAACTGTTAGGCCTGATATGAAGGATTGGACCCAAAAGCTAGATGATGCTCTTTGGGCCTACCATACGACGTACAAAATGCCTATCAGTATGTCTACATTCTGTCCGGTGTTTGGTTAGAACTTAAACACCGGGCATTTTGGGCCATCAAGAAATGTATTGTGGACCATGAGTTGGCTGGGAAAACTAGGAAACTCCAACTATCTGAGTTGGAGGAGCTTCGAAATGATGCTTATGAAAATGCCATAATTTATAAGGCAAGGACTAAAGCTCTCCATGACCAGATGATTTCACATAAGAGCTTTGAGCCGAACCAGAAGGTCTGGATTTTCGATTCTCGATTGAAGCTTCTCCCCGGAAAACTCAAGTCTAAGTGGGACGACCCATTCATTATTGAGCGGATTTTCCATAACGGGGCCATCAAAATCTCTAACCCAAAGACAGGTAATATTTTCAAGGTCAACGGACAGCGTCTCAAACCCTTTGTTGACCATGTGCTCGCTGAACCCGTATCGGACAAGGTTGCTCTTACCTTGCCTTAACCACCGCGAGCCGATCATCGCCCAGGTGAAGGCACTAAACTCAGCACATGTAAAGACTGTTCCAAGCTGACCAGAGTCTCATGGAAACCAGGTGTTATTCTTCTGTTTCTACTCTCTTGCATGCTTTCATTTTGAACAATGAGGACATTGAAATAGATAAGCATGGGGGGTGGAAATATTTTATAATCGTTTTGTCAACTATAACAGTAATTTCCTGCTTTCTTTTATTCTATAAAAAAAATTTAGAATTAGGAGATGAGAACTTAGGCATTTGGAGTTGCAAACTTTAGGAATTGATACTTTAAGACCTGAACACTTAGACTCTTCAGGTCTTAGGGCTTAATTAGTCCAGGTGTCCACTTGAATGTGGACTTAGTCTTAAGTCCTCACCAATTCAAATTCATTTTTAATTTGGCTAATAAATTAGGATGATAAGTATGAGACTTATCGACCCGCCCTCTGACTGGGCTACACACATTTTTTTGCACTGACTTACTTTTCGGTGGTTTCTTTGGAAATTGGGTAACTATTGAACTATCTAGGGTGGTATGGCTGGCAAGTTGTCGGTGGTAACAGCTCATCGTCCGATTGTCCAGAGCCCAGTCATAAGACCATTTTCATTACACTGCCTTTAGGTAAATCTTAGATCAGGAAAGCCACCTACTTCAAAAAAAAAGAAAAAAAGAAAAGAAAATATAGGAAAAAAAGAAAAAGTAGAAAATAAAAAAATAAATAAATCCACACTTCACCTCACGAGTATGGCTAACAAGTTGTCGGTGCTAACAGCTCATCGACCGATTGTCTAGAACCCATCTCACAAAAAAAAATGCACAATAATTTCCAAAACACTTGGGGAAGAAGCGGGAGAGTAGAATAAACTAGGGAGATATATACTGGGTTCACCTTTGTCTTTACCCCATAAATAAATGTAAGGAGAAAGCTACCGTTCGAAAATATAAACCTCTAGGCAAGGTCACCTAGGGTTGTAGAAACCCGAAGTCCGTTTTAACGACCGTCTAGTGAGTCTTTCACTATTTCCACAAAATGCTTAGCACTTAGAGTCCTTTTCGAGTCTTGGGCGGGTTGGGTAACCATAAAAAATTATGCCAGAACTCTCAAACTCCAAAAGTAGAAAAAAAATTAGAAAAGAAGAAAAATAAAAAAATGTATTTCCCTTTTCAAAAAAGGAAAGGGCTTGGACTATCTGCATTCTAGCAGGCACTCGGACACTGTTTAGTTTTTGTAATTAGGTCTTGGTGTTGAGATTTTCTAAAGCAATCAACAAATTTTGCCTAAATACTCGAATCCTGATTCTACTTTTATACATAGCATTTAGGTTCATTTTTGCTAAAGACTAGCAAAAAGTAAGCATGGGGGTATGATAAGAACATATAAATTCATTATAAAATGCTTATTTATAATAGTTCCTAGGCATAGCATTGCATATCATGATATAAATATTGCATAAACATCCATTGCATTGCATCTAGGATAGTTGTATATTATGTACATTAATTCCATCATTTTACATGGCCAGGAGGTAGTGTGACATCTTTATGGGCCTCGGATGAAGAATTTGACCGTATGGATGGATTCAGAGCAATGATTGCAGTCCGTCAACATGGGAATCGCCCAGATCTGAGTTCTATAGCACCCTCTGCAAAAACAAGAAGATGGATGGCCCAGATGGTGCCACGTGGCACCATCCAGGCTACACCATCTGAGCCAAGGAGCCTCCAAGCCTACCACAAGATCAGATCCCAGCCATTGGATCTCAACCCGTGAACAACCTGGATTTGACTTCAGTTAACAAGGGTTGCACCTATACAGATGACATGAGTGCATACTCATACAATGATTATGCATCTCAGGCATCTTTAGCTAACGAGGCTGTTAATGCTTTTCAACGCTATGGGGGCAACAACCCTTATTTTGAGACATACAACCCTGGTTGGCGCTAGCATCCTAACTGTTCCTAGTCTAGGAACTCCCAACAACCTAACCCTGCTCCATAGCACCAGCCTAGATCTTATGGGAATGTGGCCCCCACATATCCTATGCAGCAGCCCTTCCCATCCTAGTAACAGTTTTGATCCATATACCAACCCATATGCGATGCTGCCTCTAACCCTCTGCAGTGGGCCGATTCGATGGAGGAATTAAGAAAAGAGATGCAACAAGGTGTGCAACAAATGGAGAAGTGCTACTTTGCTCTTATAGAAACATTGGTACAAGAAAGGTAGAAGCAATCACAAGAGACTAGATTACAGAGAGCCTTGCCCTCCTAACCCATCCCAAGCTCGAGACATGTGTAGAACCCGTCTACCACACCTAGGTTCCAAGCACCATAGGGATAGGCACATGTATCACTTTAGGTGCCTCCTATATCCCTTGGTTATGTCTAGCCCCAGAGTGGTCCATTGTTGCACACATCGACTCACATTGCTCCTTCTGCTCCTCCCCTACCCCATCGACAATATGTAGATAAGAAGGCTATCACATTGAGAAACAGAACTACTACAAAGGAATCACTAAACAGGCAGGCGGCTAAGGACACATCATGACCTCGTCCTCATGATGGCTCTTCTTCTTATTCTCACTCTGACAGGAGGCCACTTAAGGAAGACAAAGGAAAGGGACCTGTGACTGCTGACCCTAATATCCCAATCCCTTTTCCTAGAGCTTTGACATGAGATACGTCTTGGAAAACCAAGGGATTGAAGAACTATGAGGACCTTAGAGCAATGTTTAAGGATGTACACATTCAGGTCTCCATCCTCAATGCCACAGATCATATCCCTACTGCGGCCAGATTCTTTAAGGATTACTATACCTCGGGGCGACAGTGATAAGTCTACATTTATTCATGTTAAAATGCATATTTTTGTGGGTTCTTAGGCTTATAATTGCATGTGACATTATGGATATTGCATAACATTCAACATATTGCATTTAGGTTGACTTGTATAAATTGTATATTAATTCACATATTTCTATGACAAGGGAACATGGCAACATATTTCGGGCTGTAGATGAAGAATCCAACCATACAGATGGATCCGGATCGACGATCGCAGCTCAACGGCATGAGAATTGGTCAAATCCAATATTCTAGCACCCTTTGCAAGCATTTGAAGATGGATGACCTAGATGATGCCACATGGCATCATTTGAACCACTCAATGCCTACTGCAAGCACCCCCATCACTACACCCATACACCTCAGCCGTTGGATCACGATCCAATGGCAGAGATCCACCCTCCATGGATAAAGCAGCTCCCTCTTCATACTCTAAAGAGGAATGCCACATCAAACCCTAGCCGTTGGATCATCATCCAACGGTTGGGAAGCTTCCACGCCCTCAGCAGCAAAAGCGTCCACATGACACAAAGGGAGCCTTGGCGTGGTGGTTCCGTGCGCGACTCTCAAAGGAGGGGTGCGGGTTTAAAACCTGCGAGCACCTCCAATTCGCAGCAGCAGCGAGGCGTGCTTAATCGAGCCACTCAATCAGCGATGGATGGTACAAGCACAGCTACGTGGCCACATGAATGACCAGCAGCACGGATGCACACGATCATGCATGGTTGAATGCTCCATCGCATGCCTGGGGTGATCGTGATCTCAAGCGCTCCTAACATGCAATCAGTGCCCTCCAAGTGCGATCCAACGACTGTGGGAGCTCCTCGCTGGGATCCATGGGCACCAGCTACTGCGCGCACGCCATGCATGCAATGCGCGCATTATGGCTGAGTGTGGCGCACATAGGCAGTGTCCTACACGTGCATTGAGTGCAGGATACGTCCAAAAGATTTTGCAAAGCCCTTTTCCACCCTATAAAAACCTCCCTACACCCCTCCCTTCCACTTCATCTCTTCCTCTTCATCCCTCACCTCTTCCAAATCTCTAAGGAGCTAGTCCCAAGCCTGGGATGCTCCTCTAGAGTAGAAAAGTAAAAATATTTTCCCGCTTCTCACCCATCTTCGTGGAGCATCCTGTGGCCGCCCTCTCACCCCGATCTAGATGTAGATCCTTTCAGCAATGCCATCATACCCTATCCTCCATCCTCTGATTCCATTCTTTCTTGTCTAGCCTCTCACCACCTTCATCCAGGCACCGTCAACATAGCTTCATCCTCCAAGCATTCAACAAAGAGGATTCCTCTCACCCCCTTTCCCTTTATTACTTTCATAGTGTAGAATCGTTTGTAATAAACATTTTTTCAAGCATATATCTAGAAGTAGTTTTCTATCTCTCTCTGTATTATTTGCAAGTAGAATAGCTCTTTCCTGCTTTCTAGAATAACTTAGTATAGATATTCTTGCTTGTTTCCTCGATATCATAAAATACCAAAAAAATAGCCATTATAAAAATGCCAAAAAGAAATAAATCAATGCTCGATTTTTAAAATCAAACGTAGCCTCCCCTTGTTTGACCCGGGGCTTACCTCGAGCTTCAGTTATAAATTTTATCTGATACTGACATTTCGACATATACTACAATGCATATTTTCCATGCTCAATTTCTTACTTGTCATTTTGGCACCCTTCTGAAGAGGCAATGCTCTTTGGTTCTATTTCCCACATTTTTTGCCTTACCTAACTTTTATCTCACTTTTTCTCCAATCTTGTTGTGATTGTAGGTACCCTTCTTAGGCAAACTAGAGTGGTTAGATTGAAGAAGTGCTGATGTAGGTTTTGTAAGTCTTCCCCCACCACCCACCCATTAGATTCTCATTCCATCGCCTAAATAACTCAAACTCAAATCAACCTAGGTGCTTTTATAATGCCTAGGATAGATCTAACTATTTGATTATCACTTCACCACACCTCACCCCGCATATAAATAAAAAAATATTAAAAAAAAAATTCTGATTGTGGGATTTAATTGAACATACACACTATATACACAGACAAACTAAGATGCACAATCACTTTAATTATACCACTTAACCAATATTTGACCTGTGGACCCAGTACACTTGAACTCAATACACATAAGTTAGTAGAAATCTAAATAGGTTAAACATTCTTTGTGTGCCTTAATCAAGTAGTGCAACAGGCCAAACGATTGAGCTATTTGTTTCGCACCATAAATATTATAATTGATTCATTCTGTAGCTTGCTCTCTAGGGTTGATTTTTAGGGCTAGACCAGGCACTCATTATTTCTGATTTGTAAAGAAAAATTTATCAACACTGATGCTTTCAAAACTTGGTGTGCCACATGAACTTGATTGACAATACCTAAAGATTAAACCCTAAAAGATACGAAACAAGGTTAAACCCTAAAAGACACATCATATAATAACCTTGTTTGAAAACCCTGGTTGTGCATGCACACACATATTAAACTGATCATTAAGGGCACAACCTATCTAAAGGTCCCATCAAATTTCAAGAGCATAATCAGCCCAAGCCTAGTTAAAATTGAGTAGATGTTGGCCTTAAGGATTAACTCGCTCTTTGGGACTCCAACTGAGATTTTTTTCGATTAATCTGCTTCTACCAATCCATCTGATGTCTAGCTAGGTGGGTAGTGTCAAACGACTACGGTTGGGGGGTATCAAAGGAATCGGAGGTGCAAGCCAAAGGAAGAACCTTCGCCCCAACCCTCCCTCTAACTAGTTTGATTGATCGGATAGTAGACCAAATCGTTTCTTGCATCTCAAGACAGGTTCTAAGAGTCTATAGATCTTTAGGCTACCCACCTAAGGACAGGTTTGGTTTGATTGTACTGTAAGGCACCTTTCTCTCTTCTATTTTCTATCCTACTTCACCATGTATTCTTCCACACCACACTCACACTTCCACTCCTACACTCTAGACCCACCCTACTCCTAATATGATCGTTATCTTGACCCACCCACCACTCACCCATCCACTAGTTGGGATAATCTTGATTAGGGATATAATTTTGGATCTAACCCTAGACATCATGATTATGATTATTATCCTTCCCAGAGCTACACCGATTATAGATCATCACCCTCTTATGAACAAACCAACCTAATCTACAATCAAGAAGGATATGATGATTATAACACCTACCCTCCTGAGGATTATATTGAATATAGGTCACCACCATTCTATAAACAACCTGAAATGACCTATTATCAAGAAGGGCCCCAAGAACCACAATTCCTTGACTCCCTTTGATTAAACCCAAACCCACCCAACCTTGAACCGAACCATTCGGTTCAAGTGAACCAGGTCCAAGATAAAGTGTTGACTAATTTGAGGAACACCATACGATCTTTAGAAACTCAACCAACACCCTACATTGAAGCATTGGACCCTTTGATTTAGATGATTGATGAGCTTAATAGTTCTTTATTAGACTGGCTCCAAGATGTTGACGATAAGGACCTAGGTGAGTTTTTACTTGGGAAATTATCGAGATTGAAGATAAAATTTGTAGTTGCTCTAGTCCAATCTTGGAATGATTCTTAAGATGAACCCCCTTCAGGAGAGCCAATGTCAAAACCTGCTCAGGCATCTATAGGGGGACACATTTTATGAAACCAAGGGTGACTGGATTGGTTTGAAGCAACCCATTGAGGATGAACCGAGTCTTTCACCCAAGATCCCCGCACCAAGGTATGAGGAAAAATATGTCTCTGGGAACCAAGGGATAACTTATGATTAGGAGACATATATAAATAAGGATCAGGAATTCTTTGATTCTGAGGGTAAAGAATCTTTATGTGAAGTCTCACTCAAGTTTGAGGGAAATAATTTTAGTAAGACAAACGGGCCCAAGGAGTATGATGAATTATTTGATAGCTCGATAATTGAGGATTGTGATCCCACTAGGGCTAGCATGGAGGATTCAAACCTTGACTTCATGGATGATTCAATCTATAGCCCTGGCAAACGGTGGCGACAACTAGCTTTTGTTAAGTCGTTGTAGTACAGATAGTTATTGCCATCATTTACTAATATTTGTTACTCGGAAAATAAAGTTCTCCCGAGGTCGAACTCAGGGAGCAAGTCGTATTCTAGGGGTACAAATTCTTATTACAAAAATAAAGAGAGAGATGAAAGTTTGGCTTCTTCTTCTTCTCTTCTTTCTTCCTCTTTGTCTTCTCTCCTCTTTGGCTTTTGTTCTTCCTGTTCTTCCTCTTTTTCTTGCTTCAGACCTTCCTCCCGTGCTCTTCTTTTCTTCTTGCTTCTTGCTTCTCTTCTTCTTCTGCTTTCTGTTTCTTCACTTGGCTGCTCCTTCTCTCTTCTTTTATTCTTTTTCTTTGTCTTCTGATCTCTACAGTGTCTTCACTTGGCCTCTCTGTGTTCCTATCTTTCCTCTGCCTCGCCTTCCTTCTTCTTCTTTGCCTTCAGGACATCGTCTGATTGGAAAATCAGACGACTTAAACTGCTTGTTGCTACAGCGTCTCCCTTAGCTTCCTTCTTCTTCACCTGGCCTGCACGCTCAAGAGTTCAGAGTCAGAGGGAAAAACCTACTCTACCCCCCCTCCCCCGCGCGTCTCTTTCTCTCTCAGAATTCGCTCTTAGGACAACTCTCCCAGAGCAACCGGGTAATCGGGTACGAGTCGCGCCCGGGTCTAGGCCCACCGGCATGCTGTGGTGGGCGAGGAGTGCCAGTGAAGTCGGGTCGGGTCGGCCAGATCCACGTGATGAGCTCGCGGATGGGCCGGGTGAAGCGGTGTGAGAGGGACCTCACCCCGTGTGCTGAGGCGATAAGCCTACAACACTTTTTCAACTTATATCGGCGCTCCTCTTCGAAGCCTTCCGAGGTGGGACTAAATGTCCCACCCCAATGTGAGCGCCTGCGCGGAGGAAGCAGCGGCAGCCGAACTTCGCGCGAGGGCTTCGGGCGAGGGCTTCGCCCGAACTGCAGCCTGACACTTCGCGAAGCTACCCCGCGAAGCCTGGGAGTCTGACCTGGGCGTGGTGTGCCTGGAGCAGCAGGTCGAAGGAGCTTCGCTGCTCAGCAATGGCGATGGTGGGCGCAACACCTGTTCACAGAAGCACGGCCTCTCGGCCTAATCAGATATGCGGAGAACCTTCCCCGTGGCACGGCAAAGGTGGTTGGAGGGTCTGCAGTGGGCGTGGTGGAGCAAAAGGGTCGCCCTAGGTCAAACTGCGAGCGGAGAAGTGGGTGTGTTCGGTGGATCTGCAGAGGGCGTTTGGTGGGAAGTGGAGGGGTTGAAGAGGATCAGGGTGAGGAGGCGGAGGTTATGCACAGGTCGGCGAGCCGTGTGGGGTGCTGGAGTGATGGGAGTGGTTCGCCGGAGTTTGGCCGGAGGTGGAGAAGGTGAGGGTGATCGGTGGGAAATCGGTGGCGACAGTAAGGGCTTTCAGTATGGAAAAGAAAGAGGGGAGGACGAGGAGAAGTTTTACTTACTAAGCTGGACGAGGAGGGGTTGGAGCAGGCGATAGTCGTATCGACTGTTGTCGGAGAAGAAATTGCCCAGAGGAAGGGGCGGCAGCGAGGAGAAGGCCGGAGAGGCGCCAGCTGGGTGCGGTGTGACGCGGAAAGATCGAGGGAAGGTAACCCTGCTGCTGGTAGTGCGATAGGGTGACGAGAAGGAGGAGGAGAAGCCGCCAGAGCAAGGGGGCATCTGTCGGAGTGGGAAGGGGGGAATTGAGGGGGTGTCTCCGTCAGATCCGAGCTCGAAAGAACGGCGGAGTGACGGGTGTATTTATAGGGGCAAAATCAGAGAGGACGGTGGAGGGAGACGACGTGTCTCCCTCGCCGGAGGACGCCGAAGGAAGGAGACCCATACCGTCCATGCGTTCGCACGGGCGGTATGGGCGGTCCCAGCACTCAGGGGGGTGTCCCTGCGGTGGCTGACGACGCAGGGTACCCCCCATTGACTTGTTAGGGCCCCTCCCTCACCCTGCGCGACGTCATGCTCCGCGCAAGGTCGCCGGAGCATGGTGCTGCTCAGGTTTTGCAGGAGGGACCTAAACGTAAAGAATGAAGGAGAGTTAGGGGCCAAAATGTGAGGGTTCAAAAGTTGAGGGCTAAAAAGTAAATATATGAGGACCAAAGTGTAAAGTTGGTCAAGAAGGTTTCTTCTTAGGCCCAAGCTTTTATACATGACTAATTAGGACCTAAGGATTCTGATGGTGAATTTTATTTCTAGATTAAACCTTATTTGACCGATCAATTTACGCTTAAATCCAAATTAAGTTGTTAATTGGGCATGGTTCTCAATGTAGGTCAAAATGGGTTCCTAAGGCCAAGTTGAAAGTCCTAAACCCTAGAGATTATTTTTCTATGAATTTTAGAGGGTTTAGTTGATTTTTATCTTGCCTCAAACCACGTGAATTGAAGTGGGTTTGTTTTTAGGGTTACAGGATGTCATTTAATTCCTTGGAGTTGCTGTAGCCCTTATTGCGTCATCTCATCCCACTTTTCCTCTTATTAGGTTGTTTTGACCTATGTTTGGACCCTGAGTTACCCTATTTTCAGATCGGATTGGTGAAATTGCATTTTTACCCCTTAGTTTCTATTTTCTTTGCAAACTCAGAATCTCTCTGAGCCAAGCCTTTCTAAGGTTATGTAGGAGCTTTTATTCTCTGTATTAGGTCAAAATGAGCTAGTTATGGCTCATGATGAGGTTCTCATCATACCCCCATGCCTAGCTTTTGCTAGTCCCTTAGCAAAAACTTAAGGTTTTAACCCTTGTTCTAGACCATGAAGTTGTTAATAGCTTCAGGTAAGTGCTTTTTCATTTAAACCTAGATTAGGTTAAAATGCTGACCATAGGCTTAAAAGGTACTCTAGTACCAATCAAGATCCAAATCTGTCTAGCCTCAGCCTCAGTCCTTAGCAAAGGTTTTTAAGACCCACAAGAACTAACCTAAGGTTTATTGGACTTTGTAGTTAAAGCACCCGTGCTTGAAATGATTTTAGCCCTGATTCAGTTCGCAGTGCATTTTATAAGAGAGCGATAGAAAGTTTTTCTGTTTGCAGAGTTTTCTCTCTCTTTTTCTTTTTAGTTCTAGCCTAGGATTAGCTTTTCAACACGGTCTGTATCAGATTCATTGCTCCCATCATCAATCCTCAAGGGTTCCTGGCAATCGATGCTTCGAGATAGCACCGCCCATGGCAACTCCCAGAACCCTGGCTATTGAGATTTCAAGATAATCCCATCCATGGTGTTCCGTGGCCGCGTTCTAACCCTGGCAGTTGACACTTCGTGATAATGCCATCCATGGAATCTGAACCAGCAGGGTGCTTACATGCCCCCAGTAGGATATGTGAATATCCTAAGAGACAAGCACCGAGGAGATGATATTTTGTTACGCATCTTTGAGGGGATTTCCAGCCTCTCTACACTGGGAACTCGTCCAAATCAACTTGTGTTGATCGGCCGCTCCTATTCTAGGTGTACTTTTCATAATTTTTTCGACGCTTCTGCGTGATTTTGATTTTTACGCTTGCTGAACCAGGCTATGTGTGAGGTTAGGGTGCTTAGGTTACTGAGTCCCGTAAACCAGAAGTTAGTTAGCGAGGTCAAATACTCCCTAAGCCTTGGACCTAGTACTTAAGCTTTTCATTTTCCTCAACCTCTTGAGGATTGTCTAGATCTTAATGGGTACTAAGAGTCTATCAAGAATGCCTAAGGTTTGCATTCTTACTAATCTTACCAAGCACTTTTCATTTCTTTTCTTGAAAAAAATGGTCTAGACTAAGGTTAATTCCTTAGCTTCTTACTAATGACTATTACTCTTTTCTTTCATCTTTTTGTGCTCCTTTTCATCTTTTTTTTTTTTTTTCCTTCTCCTCAAAATTTCCTTTCTCCTCTTATTCTTTTTATTTTGAAAAATTTTTAATTTTTATGGTGTTTTTGGCATATGTGAATTTTTTGTTTAAAACCTTTTTTTTCTACAAGTTTTGCACTTATACCCCCCCATGCCTAAAACTTGCAATGTCCTCATTGTGATTTAGGGGTTTTTATTTACTTAATTTGTTCCTTAAGACAGATATTTTTGTGAGTGAATGGGTCGGGATGAATTCTGCGGACGATTTCTAATCTCAGATGCAAGCATTTGAGGTGGAGTCGGCTGTCTTAAAGGGTGAACCTTAAGTGCACAATGGTGTCAGAAAAAAGGTTTTAGATTTTCAAGAAATGACGGGCTGCCTCCCGTTAAGCGCTGAGTTTTACCCCATCGGCCGGGCGCAGTAAGTTCAAGGGGAATGGAGGATGAGGGATAATTCAGCTGAATCAGTAGAAGTCACATCAATGAACGGTTTGAGTCTCTGACCGTTCACGATGAAAGGTTCGGAATCATGGCTGAGTGGACTGATTTCAATTGCTCCATTTCCAAAAACCTGTCAGACTAAATACGGTCCGACCCACTTGGACCTCAGTTTCCCCGGGAAAAGTTTGAGTCGGGCATCAAAGAGTAGGACCTTCTGACCAGGATGAAAGATCTTTCTCGAGATGTGCTTGTCGTGGAAGGCTTTAACCCGCTCCTTGTAGATTCGCGAGTTCTCGTAAGCGTCTAGGCGTAATTCATCTATCTCGCTGATTTGGAGTTTTCTGTGGGTTCCAGCCTTGGAAAGATCTAGATTACAGTTCCGTACTACCCAATAGGCTTTATGCTCCAGTTCTACGGGAAGGTGACATGCCTTTCCGTACACCAGTCTAAAGGGAGACATGCCCAATTGGGTCTTGTGGGCGGTCCTATATGCCCACAATGCTTCTGGAAGTCGGGACGACCAGTCCTTCCTGTCAGGCCGAACAGTGACTTGCAGGATTTTCTTGATCTCCCGATTTGACAGCTCAGCTAGGCCATTTGTTTGGGGGTGGTAAGGAGTAGAGATTCGATGAGACACCCCAAATTTGGCCATCAGTGACCTAAACTGAGCATTTGTAAAATGGGTCCCCCCATCAGAGATAATAGCACGGGGAATCCCGAACCTTGAGAAAATGTTTTGATGTATGAACTTAAGAACAATCTTGTGATTGCAGGTTCGGGTCGGTATGGCTTCAATCCATTTGGACACGTAGTCCACCGCAAGCAGAATGTACTCGAAACCATCCGAAACAGGAAAGGGGCCCATAAAATCAATCCCCCAAACATCGAAGATTTCGCATACGAGAATCGGCTGCAAAGGCATCATGTCACGATGGTTCATGTTGCCCAAAGTCTGGCAACAACTGCATGCCTTGCAGTGACTGTATGCGTCCTTGAAAAGTGTAGGCCAGTAGAAGCCACACTGGAGGACTTTGGATGCGATTTTATGCCCTGAGAAATGGCCACCGCATGCCTGGTCATGGCAGAAAGATAGGATATTGCTGATTTCCTCTTCCGGGATGCATCTCCGAATAATTTGATCAGCACCTATGCGGAAAAGGTACGGGTCTTCCCAAATGTAATACTTGGAATCAAAACGCAATTTGTCTTTCTTGGCCCTCGGCCAATCAGACAGTGTCTGATGAGATGCCAAGTAGTTTACTATATCAGCAAACCATGGAAGTTTAGTACCAACGGAAAGCAGGTGCTCATCAGGAAAATGTTCCGTGATGGGTCGGGAAGGGTCGATGATCTCAGAAGGAAGACGGGACAGATGGTCGGCTACCACATTCTGCCTTCCCGCCTTGTCGCGAATCTCAAGATCGAATTCTTGCAACAGCAAGATCCAACGGATTAGTCGGGGCTTCGCATTCTTCTTGGCAAGGAGATGCCTTACAGCCGTGTGATCCGAGTAAATGATGACATGGGAACCCAGAAGATACGATCAAAATTTTTCAAGGGCAAATACTATGGCTAGCAGCTCTTTCTCCGTAACCGTATAGTTATGCTGAGCCTCGTCAAGTGTCTTGCTAGCGTAGTAGATGACCACGAGTTTCCCGTCAGCTTTCTATCCCAGGACCGCTCCTACAGCGAAGTCAGACGCATCGCACATGATCTCAAAGGGTTGAGACCAGTCAGGGGATTGTAGGATAGGTGCCTAGGTGACTCGGTCACGCAGGTTTTCAAAGGCTAACGTGCATTCCTTGGAGATTTCAAAAGGTACATCCTTAGAGAGAAGAGAAGTCAAGGGGCGCACGATTTTCAAGAAATCTGGAATGAAACGGCGGTAAAAACCGACGTGCTCTAAAAAGGAACGGATGTCCCTAATCGAGCTAGGTACGGGAAGGCAAGAAATCAGATCAACCTTAGCTCGATCCACCTGGATGCCTTTTTCCGAAATTGAGTGTCCCAGGACAATTCCCTCAGGCACCATGAAATGGCTCTTTTCCCAGGAAAGAACCAAGTTCACCTCAATGCATCGCCTGAGTATCTGGACCAAGTGTTGGAGGCAATCATCAAAAGATTCCCCAAAGACTGAAAAGTCATCCATGAAGACTTCCAGGAAATCACCTACCATATCTGAGAATATGGCAAGCATGCACCGCTGAAAAGTAGCGGGTGCATTGCAAAGACCGAAAGGCATCCTTCGGAAAGCATACGTTCCGAAGGGGCAGGTGAATGTGGTCTTTTCTTGGTCCTCAGGATGGATTGCCACCTGGTTGTAATCGGAGTACCCGTCAAGAAAGCAGAAGAACCTATTTCCCGCTAGTTTCTCGAGAATTTGATCAATGAAGGGTAGTGGGAAATGGTCCTTCTTTGTGGAGGAATTGAGTCGGCGGTAATCTATACAGACTCTCCACACATTGGCTAATCGGGTAGGAATGATTTCTCCGGTTTCAATCGTTATGGTGGTGAGTCCTGCCTTCTTAGGCACAACCTGAATTGGGCTCACCCAACGACTATCGGAGATCGGGTAGATGATCCCGGCATCTAACCACTTGATGATCTCCTTTTTCACGACCTCCTGCAGATTAGGGTTTAAACGTCTCTGCATTTCACGAGAAGGTCGTGCGCCCTCTTCTGAATAGATATGATGAGTACAATAAGAGGGGCTTATTCCAGTCAAATCATCGAGAGTCCACCCAATGGCTCTGCGATGTTGCTGGAGGACAGCAATCAGACGGGATTCCTGTTCGGGATTGAGGTTGGAATTGATAATCACAGGGAGGGTCTGATTGGAACCCAAAAAGATGTATTTCAAGTGAGCAGGAAGAGGCTTTAACTCGAGGATAGGATTATCAGCAGCAGCTGGTGGTTCAGTGTAGATGTGAGGTTCAAGGGTAGGAGTTATCGGGTTGTTTATGTCTGGATTCGACTCCTCTGTTTGCGGGTCAAGATCCTTTTGTGGTTGATGAGGCATAATCGAGTCATTCTGGAAGTGTGATTCATCAACCAAAGTCCTGACGTCACAAATCTGTTCGATGACACCGCAATTGATTCCTTGTTGGGCCTTAAATATATCGATTTTTAGGGTTTGATCTCCAAATTTAAGCTCTATTTGGCCCTCCTCACAGCTGATGTTGGCTCTAGCAGTAGCCAAGAAAGGTCTCCCTAAAATGATTGGTGTATCCCTAGGGTTCTTAGGTGCGTCCATATCTAAGACTATAAAGTCCACTGGGAAATAGAAATCCCGCACTCTTACGATAACATCCTCGAGAATCCCTTTTGGTGACTTTATAGACCAATCTGCTAATTGTAATGTCACCTCAGTTGGTTTTAGATCAGATTCTTCTAGATGGTCAAGTAAGGATGTGGGTATCAGGTTTATGGATGCACCCAAGTCTAGCAGAGCTCTATCAAATTGGGTATCACCTATCTTGCAGGAGATCAGGGGAGTACCAGGATCTTTTGCCTTGGGTGGGAGCCTACTGAGGATTACAGAGCTGGCTTGCTCTGATAGAACAATTGGGCTCCCCCCTTTGGTTCGCGGCTTACGCTGGGGTGTACATATATTCTTTAGAAATCGTGCGTAAGCTGGTACGTGGCAGATTGCATCCATCAAGGGGATGTTTATGTCGACCTGCTCAAAGAGCTTGACCAGGTCCTCCTCAGGTGCCACGGGCTTGGTGGTCTTCTTTCCCTTGGTCAAGGCCTCGGGAAACGGGATCTTGGGTGGTTCTTCTAGGATAGGTCTAGGTTGTGGATCTGGGATAGGGGTGGGGACGTCCTGGATTACTGTCCTAGGCTTGGGATCACTACCAGGCTTGGAGTGGTTCGGATGAGGTGGGTCTTGGCTTTCCTTACCACTACGGGTTGTTACGGAATTAAGTCCTGCTTGGTTTTGGTTGGGATTGGGTAAGATAGCTTGCTACTGGTAACCTGCAAAGGAAGTGGAGGCCTCTATCCCGTTGGGTGAAGGAACAGAGGGGGCCTGATAAATCATATGGGCATGGCCCGGGTTTGGGTTCATAACGCGCCGCTGGGTTGGCACGTTATTAGGATTAGGCAGAGGTTGGGAAGGAAGAGTACCTGGCTGGCGAGAGTTTGCCAACTAGGTCAATTGGTTTCGGACCTCTGTAAGTTCGTCCTTATGTTGTTTTTGGATAGCCGCATTCGTTCTTTGAATGTCAGCCATGGTCTAAAGGATAAGGGACATTTGATCTTGATTTGGCCCAGATGGGTAAGTAGGGTTGGGCCGAGGTTGAGGCGGCTGGTAAGGACGAGGAGGTTGTGGGCGGGGTTGGAAGGATGGTCTGTGGGTTTGGGAATTTCCCGCCCATTGAAAGTTAGGATGGTTTCACCATCCAGGATTATAGGTGTTGGAGAACGGGTCGTTCTGGATGGCGTTGATGTCCTTGCAAGTCTGAGGAACCTCCAGAGAGTCAGAGAAAGAGGGAATGGAATTTCCCTGGCAGGTGTAGAAGGAATCGGAAGGACTTCCGGGCAAAGATTCAGATGATGGGTCCATCCTAGGGGAAGATCGATGGAGAATGTTTTGCACAGTATCCCTTGTGGAGGGAGGCTGTGCGAACGAGTTATGCGCAGAGGTGGCTCGCTGCAGATGCTGAGTCAGCTCATCCACCTTCTTTTCGATAATCGAGACCTTGTCCAATCGACTGGCCATTAATTCCAGGTTGACTGATGCGGACAGGTCCTGCGTCTCATGTGCTCCCCTAAGATTCGTCGATGCGCGGGTATTCGTCCTGTCGAATAATCCCATGGAGTCATTGTTGATGGAGTTCTCTCACATGTTTTCGAGAATCTCCCACACGGTGTCTTCATGTTAACCCATGATATTTCCTCCGCAGGTTGCATTGACGAAAAGACGGATGTCCTCACGGAGTCCCTGGTAAAATGATTGGACTTGTTCCCACTTAGGAACTCCGTGATGGGGGCACTTTCTCATGAGATCCTAAAAACGATCCCATGCCTCATGGAGAGGTTCCCCTTTTTGTTGGGTGAAGTGTGTAATCTGATGGCGCAAGGCGTTGGTCCGACCAACAGGGAAGAACTTTTTCAAGAACTCGGACTGAAGTTCTTCCCAATTGTTGATCGGTCGGGTCTGAGTTTGGTACCAATGGGCGGCCTTGTCCATAAGAGAAAAGGAGAACATCTTCATGAGAAGAATATCCCGATTTTGTGCGTCTGACCCAAAAGTTTGGGCCAGATGCTTTAGTTGTTTGATGTGCTGGAAGGGATCTTCAGAATTAAGCCCATGGAATTTAGGTATAGCATGAATCATATTGGGCTTCAATTCAGAATCAGGTCCTCCAGTCGGGATTCTGACTCGAGGCTCAACGGCCACCGCAGCAGGATTGTAGTGGTCCTGCATCATAGGACGCTGCGGTGGGTGCACAAAGTTTTGGAAGAGGTCGTTGAGTCGCTGGAGCTGGTGCTCCAGATTGTTTTCTTCCTCAACTGGCTGAGCCATGAAAGAAGAAGAGTTTGATTCGGAATCAGAAGAGAGAATGATGGGGTTAGGTTGCTGTTCAAACACGGGAGTCAAGGCTGGGCCTTGACGAGAGTGAATTTCTAAAGGAGGTCTTAAGGGTGGTCTTAAGGACCTCCTACCATACATGCACTGTTGGAAGAGATGAGTTTAGAAGGTGCTGGACCCAATCAAGACACCCAAAAATGTGTTGGGTGACTATAGAGGTGCGGGGCAGATGGACCCCTTGATCAGAAAGATCGTCCACCTGAGAATTACCTGGGCAGCCAGAGAGGGTGAGTCCCGCGAAGACCCCTACATGGTAGAGCATCCCCACGGGTTACAGGGTTTCCCCCACCCGACCTCTCTTGTCACTGCGGTTCCAGGTAGACCAAAATGGGGATCTTGACCTCTTAAGTCTACCAATTTTAATTCAAGATCAAGCTGCTTAAGGTTCCACTTGAACTTTAGTCTTTTAAGTGCAAAGAGTGACCTAATTTGAAGGTTAGTTGACCCAAATGGTCAACTTTACCTGCTAGTTTTGCTTATTAGGTCTTGTCTTTTAAGGTTCAAGTGTTTAAAGAGCCAATCTTATTTTAGGGTTTCTTTGGATAGGTATTTTCAGATAATGGCTTGGGCACACTTCTTTTAAGGTTTCTCAATTCTTGTTTAAGAAGTGTGTCTCTAAATCCCCAATGTTGAATCTTATGTTGGCTCTACTTGGTCCAGTTAGTTCTTTGGTGGGTAATTAGGGCTCAAGCAAGAATGTGTTAGCCCCTAAATACCCTTAACAGTGTATAGGAATAATGGGTTGAAAACATGCAACTTCTTATGGTTTACTAAGTATAGAAGACAGGTTAGCCCTATATTGCTTGTTCTTTTCTTTTCTTCCTCTTTAGAGTTTAGGGGTTAATAGCGAGAGGAAAAAATTACCTGTCCTCGGAGTGGTTGTCGTGCGGTCGCTTGTCTTCTTGATTTCCTGTAGCTGCACAAAAGAGAGGAGATTATTAGAACTAAAAAAGAAACAGGAATGTTTACCTCTAGAATAGCCGTTGCTCCCCGGCAACGGCGCCAACTGGCAAACGGTGGCGACAACTAGCTTTTGTTAAGTCATTGTAGTACAGATAGTTATTGCCATCATTTACTAATATTTGTTACTCGGAAAATAAAGTTCTCCCGAGGTCGAACTCAGGGAGCAAGTCGTATTCTAGGGGTACAAATTCTTATTACAAAAATAAAGAGAGAGATGAAAGTTTGGCTTCTTCTTCTTCTCTTCTTTCTTCCTCTTTGTCTTCTCTCCTCTTTGGCTTTTGTTCTTCCTGTTCTTCCTCTTTTTCTTGCTTCAAATCTTCCTCCTGTGCTCTTCTTCTTTTCTTCTTGCTTCTTGCTTCTCTTCTTCTTCTGCTTTCTGTTTCTTCACTTGGCTACTCCTTCTCTCTTCTTTTCTTCTTCTTCTTTGTCTTCTGATCTCTGCAGAGTCTTCACTTGGCCTCTCTGTGTTCCTCTCTTTCCTCTGCCTCGCCTTCCTTCTTCTTCTTTGCATTCAGGACGTCGTCTGATTGGAAAATCAGACGACTTAAACTGCTTGTTGCTACAGTGTCTCCCTTAGCTTCCTTCTTCTTCACCTATGCCTGCACGCTCAAGAGTTCAGAGTCAGAGGGCAAAACCTACTCTACCCCCCCTCCCTCACGCGTCTCTTTCTCTCTCAGAATTTGCTCTTAGGACAGCTCTCCCAGAGCAACCGGGTAATCGGGTACGAGTCACGCCCGGGTCCAGGCCCACCGGCGTGCGGTGGTGGGCGAGGAGTGCCAGTCAAGTCAGGTTGGGTCGGCCGGATCCGCGTGATGAGCTCGCGGACGGGCCAGGTGAAGCGGTGTGAGAGGGACCTCACCCCGTGTGCTGAGGCGATAAGCCTAAAGCACTTTTTCAACTTGTATCAGCGCTCCTCTTAGAAGCCTTCCGAGGTGGGACTAAATGTCCCACCCCAATGTGAGCGCCTACGCGGAGGAAACAGCGGCAGGCGAACTTCGCGCGAGGGCTTCGGGCAAGGGCTTCGCCCGAACAGCAGCCTGACACTTCGTGAAGCTACCCCACGAAGCCTGGGAGTCTGACCTGGGCGTGGTGTGCCTGGAGCAGCAGGTCAAAGGAGCTTCGCTGCTCGGCAATGGCGATGGCGGGCGCAACACCTGTTCACAGAAGCACGGCCTCTCGGCCTAATCAGATATGCGGAGAACCTTCGCCGTGGCACAGCGAAGGTGGTTGGAGGGTCTGCAGTGGGCGTGGTGGAGCAAAAGGGTCGCCCTAGGTCAAACTGCGGGTGGAGAAGTGGGTGTGTTCGGTGGATCTGCAGAGGGCGTTTGGTGGGAAGTGGAGGGCGGAAGAGGATCAGGGTGAGGAGGCGGAGGTTATGCATAGGTCGGCGAGCTGTGTGGGGTGCTGGAGTGATGGGAGTGGTTCACCGGAGTTTGGCCGGAGGTGGAGAAGGTGAGGGTGATCGGTGGGAAATCGGTGGCGACAGTAAGGGCTTTCAGTATGGAAAAGAAAGAGGGGAGGAAGAGGAGAAGTTTTACCTACTAAGCTGGACGAGGAGGGGTTGGAGCAGGCGACAGTCGTATCGACTATCGCCGGAGAAGAAATTGCCCAGAGGAAGGGGCGGCGGCGAGAAGGTCGGAGAGGCGCCAGCTGGGTGCGGCGTGACGCGGAAAGATCGAGGGAAGGTAACCCTGCTGCTGGTAGTGCGGTAGGGTGACGAGAAGGAGGAGGAGAAGCCGCCGGAGCAAGGGGGCGTCTGTCGGAGTGGGAAGGGAGGAATTGAGCGGGTGTCTCCGTCAGATCCGAGCTCGGAAGAACGGCGGAGCGACGGGGGTAATTATAGGGGCAGAATCAGAGAGGAGGGCGGAGGGAGATGACGTGTCTCCCTCTCCGGAGGACGCCGGAGGAAGGAGACCCATACCGTCCGTGAGTTCGCACGGGCGGTATGGGCGGTCGCAGCACTCAGGGGGGTGTCCCTGCGGTGGCTGACGACGCAGGGTACCCCCCATTGACTTTCCAGGGCCCCTCCCTCACCCTGCGCGGCGCCATGCTCCGCTCAAGGTCGCCGGAGCATGGTGCTGCTCAGGTTTTGCAGGAGGGACCTAAATGCAAAGAATGAAGGAGAGTTAGGGGCCAAAATGTGAGGGTTCAAAAGTTGAGGGCCAAAAAGTAAATATATGAGGACCAAAGTGTAAAGTTGGTCAAGAAGGTTTCTTCTTAGGACCAAGTTTTTATACATGACTAATTGGGACCTAAGGATTCTGATGGTGAATTTTATTTCTAGATTAAACCTTGTTTGACCAGTCAATTTACTCAAAAACCCAAATTAAGTTGTTAATTGGGCATGGTTCTCAATGTAGGTCAAAATGGGTTCCTAAGGCCAAATTGAAAGTCCTAAACCCTAGAGATTATTTTTCTATGAATTTTAGAGGGATTAGTTGATTTTTACGTTTCCTCGAACCACGTAAATTGAAGTGGGTTTGTTTTTTGGGTTATAGGATGTCATTTAATTCATTGGAGTTGCTGTAGCCCTTATTGCGTCATCTCATCCCACTTTTCCTCTTATTAGGTTGTTTTGACCTATGTTTGGACCCTGAGTTACCCTATTTTCAGATAGGATTGGTGAAATTGCATTTTTACCCCTTAGTTTCTATTTTCTCTGCAAACTCAGAATCTCTTTGAGCCAAGCCTTTCTAAGGTTATGTTGGATCTTTTATTCTCTGTATTAGGTCAAAATGAGATAGTTATGGCTCATGATGAGGTTCTCATCAAGCCCCATTGCTCAATCACACCTCGTTGAGCATACAGATGACTCTTTTTGAGATCACCAAACCCAAGTCAATTCTATTTCAGCCATAATTTTGGACTTCGATATTTTATACGAGGTTGATGACACTTTCGACATCCTGAAAACTCCTATTTTGGAGGATAGGAATCAGAAGTTGACAATCTGAGAAGCCAATTCTGGGGGAGACAAAACTATGGTTCCTATTTGCCTCAAACCACCTACTCTTTACCAGGACCCTTATAACAATTTTGATTCTGAGGATGTGAAACCAAGTATAGAATAATTGATTATATTTTTGAGTTGAATTCTACATGGACAAATGAGCTCATTGATTTAGACTTACCTATTGTCTAGCATTTTAGACTTGGGTTGTACACCACAAAACTGTAGGCCCAACCCTACAAGCACAATGATCTCCGATTCTCGATAATTTTCATCCAGAACGTTAGAACTACTCGACTATTCAAACGTGGAATTGCATTTAAAAGATGATTCATCATAGTATAGCGTGAAACATGTCAAAGCAAATAAAATTTAATGAAACTGGTGAGTCCCGGTCAAATTCAGGGAGGCAGAAAACAGTTTGATTTCAAAACTGATTTAGATCCACTAACGAAATACTAATCACAATATATATAAAGAGAATTGGGCAATGAGTTTGATCATGAGTTGCAAATAATGTTAGGGTTAAAACTAAGACATGTAATGCAGGAATTAAAAATAGTTATCTGATGAGCCCATATTTGTGGGCTAATTAGTTACTTAATTGCTTAGGCATTAGACTAATATTAGCATATACATAACATGCATTAAGATATAAATAATTTAGTTTATATATATTTGCTTCTATGCATTCCATATATAAATTATTTAGCATGCTTTGGAATAACATGCATTAGTCTTTAGGTTACATTATATGCATATATTAGAATTAACATTTTATTGAGGGTTTGTACATAAATAAACTAATATTTTTGTTATTTATTTCTATTCTCTCTTCTCTGCAGCGAATATGCTGTCTCTTTGCCACCAGCTACCCGCACTGAAGACCCACATTCAAGGACGAGCGGGAGAGGTTGATTTGGTCGAGGCAACTGAGACTACAAGGGAGAGGAGGAGGCAGTCGGGCACTTGGAGACGTCTCCCACCCCATCACCGTGCATTCGCCCATCACTATGTTCTCCACGGTCGAGCCTCACCATACCGTGGGCCGGCGGAGTGACAGGCCATCGCGCCAAGTCGGCGACCTCGACCACTTACCATGAGTGTATGCCTCGTCTGCCACGTGAAGAACTTCTTTCTTCTTTCTCTCTATTCTCTCTTTTCTTTTCTTTTGCATGATACTATTCATCTTCATCTTCATTACTCTATTTGCAGACCTCAACAAACCCACTACCACCATCATTACAGACCACCATGCCTCACCGTCGCCGTCATCAGCATCACCCTCCTCTCCTAAGCCTCACCGCGACCATCTTCACGCCAAAGTGGACAGCAATAGCCGGCCTCATCTCACGCACAACGCATGCTACAGACTGCTTGGACCTCCTCGCCTCCCACAGCCAGCAGCACGCCCGTGTCTCCCCTTCCACGCAAGGCCAACAGTGTGCCCGCATGTGCAGCCGCACGCACCACCAGCATCGCCTGCATCCTCCTCACTGCACCTTCAGCCTGCATAACTAATGTGCCTCCCATGCACGCTGAGGGAGCACCCAGCTGCAGTAGGTGTGTCACGCCCACAGCAGTGTGCCAGCTTCAGTAGATCCCGCCATCTCTAGCAACGCCACCTCTGGCACACCGCGCCTTCCCACGCTCCACACGTGGCCAGCCCCTCGCTCTCAGCCGTGCCATCGCATGCACCTCCAACAAGCAGCCACCACTCTCCTCTCCGTGCGCATCACGCACGACCAACAGACCTCCCGAGCCGCTCGCGTGGAGCTCTTCCCAATAGCAGCAACCACCGGAACCCATCTCCTTAGCCGCTGATAACTCTGCATTTAATGATGATAATTCCATCAACCAGAGTTTACTTTAGGGGTATATGTGCACTAATAACATACCATGATGGTCATGCAAGCACTACACACATTGCAAATTAAGATTGTTTTTAAATCAATGTTTAATGGTCATATATACAAGTGCATGCTGAAACATGCCACAGATGAGCAATCAAACTGCTCGGATGGATCTAGATTGATGAACGAAGTCCAACAGACTCAAAATCGCTTAAATTCGACATTTAGAGCTCCCCCAACAAGCCTAAGAAGTTCTGGCCATTCATCTGATGATCAACGGCTCACAAACGGCCACGTGGCACCATCCGCCGTGCTCCCACTGACTTACGCACCCAACCAGCTTCAAATCATGACCATTGGATCTCCATCCAATGGTCTGCGATGCTCGCATGCAACTTCTCCTCCGCGACTAATCGTGAAGGCAGCACAACGGGTGAAGCCACGCATTCTCAAGCAAGCGGCGAGCATTCGAAGCTCCACATGCTGCCAAATCGTGCTTGATCGAGAGCACAATCGATTAAAGCCGTCGATGCGAGCGGGAACGGTGCAGATGGAATCCACATGGCGCGTCCAAATGAAAGCTTGCCCGACGTGCACGATCACGCGCACTCATCGCATGTGAGGCACGATCCCGTGCACCAATCATGCGCAATCTCAGCCGTTGATGCACGATTGAATGGCTCACGGTGCGAGAACACGGATAGCAGGAGAAGAAGCACCTGCGGGGGCAACGGGGGGGTGGGTGACGTGGCACGCCCTCAGCTATCTAGTGGCGATCCGTGCCTCGGATCCGAGGGTTGAGGATGCATGGGCACAACTTGAGAAGACCAAGAATGGGCACACGGACTGGTGGGCGTGGGACTTCAACGATGATTCTGGAAAGATATAGCGACGTATCGGACATCGCTAAAGGCCTATACCACTTTTGGAAGCCCTCTTCTACTATATAAACCCCCTCAACCACCCTATTCAAAGGATTGAATTCACACACACTCTCCATGCAATACAAGCCCTCTCCTAGCTCCACCAAGTACTCCATATCTGCCTCGAAGTCGTCGAGCCGACAGAACCCCCCTCCACCGCCGTGGTCGCCTCGCCTCCTCCTCGCACTCTCTCTTACTCTAGTTTTTATGTTGCACTATTTTAAGCTTTCATCTATTGTTGTTTTGTAAACAAACTCTAATTGCATGCTATATGTTAATGTTGCTTCTCATATCGTAGTTCACATCTCCTTAACATGATTGTCATGTTTTAAATGCAAGCTCTAACCCTACTTTCCCTCCCTCCCTCTCTTTGGCTCTCGTTTTCACGTGAAAACCATGCTACCATTTTGTAACAGCTAAAAAGACTAAAACTAATCCGATTTCACGCCTCCTTGAGATCAACACTTGGACTCACCAAATCCAAATCTTAAATTAAAATCGACGTCGGGAACGCATGGTGCAATGACATAATTAAACCAATGCATTCCTTGCGTGTCAGTTTTTGGTATCGTTGCAAGGGAGGCAACGGATTGCTTTTTCGCTTTCATCCTGCATTAGTATTCACATCTTCTGACCCATTTATGCTCTCTCTACTTGATTGGTTGCAACGGATTCCTTCTATCATGACTAAGCTTATGGTGGCCATTTCTCTGGGAAGTAGACAGCTGCAAAAGTTTTACAGTCTGGATTCTACTGGCCATCCTTATTCAAGAACACACACATCTTTGCGAAGACTTGCTCTCGATGCTAGACATTAGGGATTATGACCGAAAGGTATGATGCCCCTAAAGCCCATTCTGATTGTCAAAATTTTTGATGTCTGGGGCATCGATTTTATGGGTCCCTTACCACCATCCAACTGCTTCAAGTACATATTAGTCTCAGTGGATTATGTCTTGAAATGGATTGAAGTCGTAGCCACCCGAAGATGTGACCATAAGGCTGTCATGGACTTTGTTAAGCAAAACATCATCTCTTGGTTTGGGATACCGAAGGCCATGATCAGTGATGGTGGGAGTCACTTTATTCATGTCCAATTTCGTGCCTTACTTAGAAAATACGGGGTTACTCACCACATTGCCACCCCATATCACTGGCAAATAAATGGGCAAACTGAGGTCTCTAATAGGCAGATCAAGAATATTCTGCAAAAGACTGTAAGACCTGACCGGAGGGATTGGTCCACACGATTGCATGATACCCTTTGGGCATACAGGATTGCTTTTAAGACCTTGATAGGCATGTCGCCTTATCGATTAGTCTTTGGCAAGGCTTGCCACCTTCCGGTCGAGTTAGAACACCAGGCATACTGGGCTCTTAAGCAGTGCAATATGGATTCCCAGTTGGCTGGAGCACAAAGGACACTCCAACTCTCCGAGCTCGAGGAAATCCATCGGGACGCTTATGAGAATAGTCGACTTTACAAAGAGAAGATGAAAGCCGTCCATGATAGACACATTCATAGGAAAACCTTCAAGCATAATCAGCATTAAACTTTTCCCCACGAAGCTGAGATCAAAGTGGACAGGACCATATTAGGTGGTCAAGCCTTATCCCAATGGGGCAGTTGAAATTGCAAATCCTAACACTAGGCAAACCTTCACAGTAAACGGCCAGTGACTAAAACATTTTCTTACCCAGGTTCCCCCAAAGGAAATTGTCACCCTCATTGAGGCTTGACACAGAGCTTCACGCAACTGGAGGCAATAAACTTAGTGCTTCTTGGGAGGCAATCCAGAAGATTTAGACTGATCAGGCACATGACGACACTCAGGTGATTTCTTTCTATACCCCTTGCATACATTTATTTGCCAATGAGGACATTGTCCAACCTAAGCATGGGGGGTTGTAATTTGCATTCTCTGAGTTTTTATTATCAGCCTGAATTATATATATATATTTAAAAAAATTAGGAAGGAGAACTTAGGCATGAAGAGCTTGTCAACTATAGGAAATAATACGAGAAGAACCTGAACACTTAGACTTCTCAGGCCTTCAGGCTTAGTCAGCCCAAGTGTCCACTAAAATGTGGATTTAGCTCCAAATCCTCACAACCTTAATTTACATTAATCTGATCAATAAGGAAGGGTGATAAGTATGTGACTTATCAACCCGCCCTCCAACTCGGAAGGACTTTTAGTCTAAGCATCTGCACACATTTTTGCACTGACTCAATCCTCGGAGATTCTAACAGAAATTGGGTGGCTAATGAACCTTTTAGGGTGGTATGGCCGGCAAGTTGTCGTGGGTAATAGCCCATTGGCTGGTTGTCCAGAGCCCATCCATAGAACCATTCTCTTTTATTATTGCCTCTAGGCAAATCTTAGATCAAGGAAGCCACCTCCTAAAACAACAAAAGAAAAAGAAAAGAAAAAGGGAGAAATTTAAAAAAGAAAAAAGCCACACTTCACCACACGAGTATGGCTGGCAAGTGGTTATCGGTAAAGCCCAATGGCCGATTGTCCAGAACCCAGCTCACTAAATGCACGAAAAAGCCCAAAACACTTAAGGAAGAAGCAGGGAAGTAGAGCAATCCAGGGAGCTATACACTGGAAGCACCCTTGGTTGACCCAGCACAAAATAAAAGTAGGGAGAAAGCTACTGATCGAGCAGATACACCTTTAGGAAAGCATTTTCTTTTCCAGTCACCTAAGGGCGTAGAAACCCGTAGTCTATTTTAGTTACCGTTGATTGAGTCTATCAAAATCTTTACAGCAAGATGCTTAGCACTTAGAGTCTTTTTCGAGTTATAGGTGGGTTGGGTAGCCGTAAAAAGTTTCCTACACAATCTCAACTCCAAAAATCCAAAAAAAAAACAAAGAAAAGATGAAAAAAATATATATATATCTGTATATATGATTTAAAGTGAGGACTTGGGTGATTTGCATTTTGGTAGACATCTGGGCGCTGTTTAGTCTCTGTGAATTAGGCTCTTAGTATGTATTTCCTCCAGTTGACAAGCAACATATGTCTACGTAATCAATTCCTAATTCTGACTGAAAATAACGGCTAGGATAAACCTTGCTAGGGACTAGCAAGGGATGAGCATGGGGGTATGATAACTCGGCATTTAATGATGATAATTCCATCAACTAGAGTTTACTTTAGGGGTATATGTGCACTAATAACATACCATCATGGTCATGGGAGCACTACATATATTGCAAATTAGAATTGCTTATAAATCAATGTTTAATGGCCATATGTACAAGTGCATGCTGAAATAGGCCTCAGATGAGCAATCGGACTATGTGGATGGATCTAGATCGATGAACGAAGTCCAACAGATTCGAAATCACTTAAATCCAGCATCTGGAGCTCCCCCAACAAGCCCAAGAAGCTCTGGTCATTGATCTGATGATCAACAACTCACAAACGGCCACATGGCGCCATCCACTGCATTCCCACCGATGCACACACCCAACCAGCTTCAAATCCTTACCGTTGGATCTCCATCCAACGGTCGGCGATGCCCACACACAACTTCGCCTCCGAGACGCGAAGGCAGTATAGCTGGTGAAGCCTCGCACACGCAAGCAAGCGGCGAGTGTTCGAAGCTCCGCGCGTTGCCAAATCACGCTCGACCGAGAACACGGTCGATTACAACCATCGATGCGAGCACGTACAGTGCAGATGGAATCCACGCCGCACCTCCAGATGAAGGCCTGCCCGACGTGCGCGATTAAGCGCACTCATTACACGTGAGGTGCGATTCTGCGCACCCAGTCATGCACAATCCCAGCCGTTGATGCACAATCGGATGGCTCACGGAGCAAGCACATGGATCGCGGGAGAAGAAGCACCAGCAGGAGCGGTAGGGTGGGGGGGCAACGTGGCACACCCTCAGCCATTTGATGGTGATCCGCGCCTCAGATCCGACGGCTGAGGATGCGTGGGTGCGGCTTGAGAAGAAGAAGAACGGGTGCACGAACCGATCGATGTGGGACTTCAATGATGCTTCTGGAAAGGATATAGCGATGTACCGAACATCGCTAAAGGCCTGTACCTCTTTTGGAAGCCCTCTTCTACTATGTAAACCCCCTCAACCACCCTATTCAAAGGATTGAATTCACACACACTCTCCATGCAATACTAGCTCTCACCTAGGTCCACCAAATACTCCATATCCACCCCAGAGTTGTCGAGCCACCGACGGAACCCCCTCCACTGCCGTGGCCGCCTCCCCTCCTCCTCTCACTTTCTCTTTCTCTAGTTTTTATGTTGCACTATTTTAAGCTTTCATCTATTGTTGTATTTGTAAACAAACTTTAATTACATGCTATATGTTAATGTTGCTTCTCATATCGTAGTTCACATCTCCTTAACGTGATTATCATGTTTTAAACGCAAGCTCTAACCCTACTCTCCCCCTCTCTCTCTCTTTCGGTCTCGTTTTTGCAAGCAAACCACGCTACCATTTTGTGACACCTAATGTGACTAAAACAAAGTTGATTTCACGCCTCCCTGAGATCAACACTTGGACTCACCAAATCCAAATCTTAAATTAAAACTAATGTCGCGAACACATGCTACGATTACATAATTAAACCAACACGTTCCGCGTGCATCAGCCGCTCCATCCGAACACCTCCGACCACCTCGTGACTTGCCACCGCCACCTTTGCGAAGCCCTCAGCCTACTATCCCTCCAGCAAGTTCCTCATCTCCGGGTTCCCTTCCCCTTGTGCATGGATAGCACTTGCACAAAGTGCTCTATTTTGCTACAGTGAAGAGGGTATTAGTTTTTACATTCACATGCCATTGCCACTCTTTTTATTTTGATTTTATTAAATAAATATTATGGCTAATTTATGCAGGTGACCTCCCTCTTTCTCATAAATGCCATTTCGGCATGATCACTTGTTATTTTCATAGTCTGAAGGTGGATTTGGCTCTATTTCTTGACAAAATTAAAAGTGAACATCGATTTTTGAAACTTGCAAGTTTGTAATAGCTAGTACCTCCCTGTGGATACAACCCGCTCTCTTTGTGAGTGGTTTATTTTAATTGTTTTGGTTAGTCAATTTTCCACCACTTAGAAATACAACAACAAATCTTCTTAATCATCATTTTCAAAAGCAAAAATCGACTTGTCAAATGGCGCAGTTTCCTCGGATGCAATGGCTTAATAAACTCGCATTAATTCATTTGTTCATGCTGAGTTAAATTGAGGCATATTTAACCTGTTTTATCTGATTTGGTGTGAGGTACGCATATTACATATGAGTTGTTGCGCCCGCCTCAGCAACACCTTGGTGGACCTTGTTCCACCGCTAGAGGAGATATCCGAAGGACCACATCTTCATCTCATCCATTTAGCTATAGATAGTTTTTATTTTTCTTTCTTCTCTTTATTTTAGTACATTCATTTGGAAAACCCTTGTTTTGGGGTACATTTTTAGGGGTTTATTCCCTGATTTTGTTTTAGGCCCATGTTAAGTAATAATTTTTCGAGAACATGTTCCCTTTTCTTTAGATCTAGGCTTTTACCTTATTTGTGGTTGTTTATCCTTCTCTTTGTTTGTGCATATATAGATATATATATAAAAAAGAAAACAACACGAGCCGCCTGCTAGAAGCTGCCTGCCCCTAGGTCATATCATTTAGGATTGAATGAGCAGCATTTAGATCTAATTTCCTATCTTGCATATTGCATGAAGAATGCTGAAATTAGGTATGCACTTCTAACTTTGCATTTCTACCTATCATGCAAATGCATTTGGATTAATTTCAAGACCACCTAATCTATATTGAATATATCTAACAAGTGGTCACATTTATCTATTTACTTTTTTATTGAGAAAGGACTAATTAAAGGAGGGACATTTAAAAACCAAGGATTTGATTTTTAAACTTGGCGTGTGATTCAAAATTCAAAATCTTTTACGGTGTATGCACACTTATATCTCTTGCACCATGGTACACATTTAGACACTCCTTAGGTTTGGAACCACTAAGACTAGAGCCTCCTATTGCTGGGGTCTAAAGTGACTCGAACTTTAGTTCAGAGGTAAAGTTGCCTCCAAACCTTGTGAATTGAGGGTAGTTAAGAAGCACCATGAAAGCAACGCTTCAAAGGAAGGGTGATGAGAGCCTCATCATGAGCCATAACTAGCTCATTTTGACCCAATAAAGAAGATAAAAGCTCCTACATAACCTAGAAGAAGGCTTAACTGAAGGAACAAGTGCCCTGAGAAGAAAACATGAAATAAAGGTTAAAACTGCAATTTTACCATTGCAGTACATAAACGAGATTTATCAGAGGCAAAATAAAGGTCAAATGGTCCAAATAAGATAAAAAGTGGGTTGAGTTAATCAGAAATGGGTTTATGTGCAATCTAAGAACTAAATGACACTTGGTAACCCTAAAACATACCCGCTTAAATTAACAAGGTTCTGGTCAGAATAAAAATCAAGTAAACCCTCTAAAAATCATAGAAGAACATCCTCTAGGGTTTAGAACACTTAATTTGGCCTTTGGAACCTAGTTTGACCTAGATTAGGGTCCTAGCTCTTTAATTAACCTAATTTGGGTTTTTATGCAAAATGTCCAATCCAACGAGGTCAAACCTAAAATCCAACTTCACCATTGGATTCCTTAGGTCCAAATTAGGTTTGTACCAAAATTTGGACCTATGGAGAGGTCATCTTGACCTACTTTGCAATTTAGTACACCCAAATCATAAATTGGTCCCTATCTTTTGAATACCTTTGCAGAGAGCCCCCTATGTTCTGCGCCTCCTTTGCAAACCGGTCCTGCCACCATTGCTACGGCAGAACCGAGCTCCGGCGAAGTTTCGAGAGAGATTTCTCTCTAATTCCTCAGAGATTCTCTCCCAGAAATGGAAGGGGGATTCTCTGAGGAATTCCCTTCCTTCTAAAGCCAATTACAATCGCTGGTGTGAACCCAATCTCTCGTGCGAACGCACGAGAGATTTGGGTATCCACCTTCCTTCCATCTCTGGCAAGCCGGCAGCGTTGATTGCGTGGTCTCCACGCGCTGGTAGGTGCGGCCAGCACCTATAAAAGACACCCCAGACCCTGCCGTAGAGGGGAAGCTTGATTTTGACGGAAATCCCTTCCACATTCCTCCCTCTCCCATCTCCGGCCAAGTGACCCACAAGCTCCGGCGACCTCCTCCCCTCCTTCTCGTCGCTCCGCTGCCATACCAGCAGTAGAGTCCTCTCCGCCGCTTCATCCCGCGTCGCGCTGTACCCCGCGCGCGCGCTTCTGACCTCATCTTCGTCGCCGCTTCCTCCCTCAGGGTCTTTCTTCCCCGACGATGGCAGTTACGAGCCGTCCTCTCCACCGCCTCCCTTCCTTCCAGACAACCCCAGATACGTTCTCCATCCTCTCCTCTCTCTTTTCCCCCAACTATTTTACTTGATTACCCCTCGACAGTACCTAACCGCCTCCATCTTCCTCGCCTCCGACCGCACTCCGACGAGCCACCCACACCACTCCGCCACTCCACACGGCTCCCCATCCACCTTGTGAGCTTCACCTCACCAGCAGGAACTCACTCCACCCCACAACTGCCACTCCAGACCTCCATAATCACCCCCCGACCAACCCACCATCTCCGGCCACAGGTTGACCTAGGCACACACGCCTAGGCCGACCGGCAACCTGCAGCATCACCTACCGCCTTCGCCGTGCTACGGCGAAGGTTTCCAGCCATTCTGATTGGGCCAATAGGCCGTTCTGTTGGATGTCAGGTGTAAGCCCAAGCCACCATTAACAGTCGAAGCAGCAGGGAGCTTGGAGCAGCAGCAGGCGTCAGGCTTCCCAGGCGGCAGGTGCAGCAGACTCTCGCAAGTGTCGCGAAGCAACCGAGGCCAGCCAGTAGCACAGAGGAGTCAACAGCTTGGGCAATCGAGCAACAAAGCTTTGCGGGCGCGCATGAAGGCCAGACCAGATAGTCGCACATCGTGGGATTGCAACACTCAGGTACCATATAAGTTTTTTTTGTGTTATCGTCTTAGTGCCTCCGTAAGCACAGGGGTGAGGTCCCTCACTGCCCTCACACGCCTCGTCCGCGGCTTGATCTCGCGGATCTGGCGGATCTGACCCGACCTAGACCTACGCACTTCTCACGCATCACAACTTGCCGTTGTGCCTGGTCCTGGGTGCGAACCCGACCCGACTACCCGTGTGGCTCTGGGAGAGCATCCGTGAGTGAATTGCTTGAGAAAGAGAGATGCTTGGGTAGGGGGATGGGGGTAGGTTTTGGCTACTGTGTGTGCAGGAAGGAAGAACTGACAAAGGCAGCGAACGCTTAATTGCTGCAGAACAAGAAGAGAAGAAAGAAGAGGCTGTATAGAAGTGAAAGGAGAAGTCTTCGCAGAGAAGAAGGAAGACAAGGCAGAAGAGAGAGAAGAACGAAGAAGAAGACAAGGGAAGACTGCAAAGAGATCAAAAGAAGAAGAAGAAGAAGAAAGGCAAGGCAGGAGCAGAAGGAAAGATACAGAAGCAAAGATAGGAGAAGAGCCACGAAGAAGAAGAGAGAGAGAGATCACATTTAAGACGTCTGATACACAAATCAGACGTCCAATTCTACTTCTTTTTCCAAATCCTTTTTAAAATTCTCTCTTTGAATGAATTATATTTGCATTTAGCAGTTGTATTCTTTGGTTTTACAAAGTACTGAGATTGCTCCCCGTGTTCGACCTCGGATACTCTAGTTGTTCGAGTAATAAAATTCTTTATATTTGTTTAGACGTTTTGTCGGTTATACTACAACGTGACATCCTTTAAACCCGCACAAAACGTTGACAACATTTTGGTGCCGTTGCTGGGGAGCAACGGGCATTTTTAAAGCTTTTGAGTACAACTTTTCTATCTAATATCTGACTTAACTTCTCTCTTTTGTTGTGTTCAAGCAGGGAAAGCAAAACAAAAAAGAAAGAATAGCAACTGCACAACAGACTCTCCAAGGAACAGGTAATCTCCATAAGCCCTCTCTCTTAACCCTCTCACAATCTAAAAAAGAAAAAAAAAAAGAGAGAAATCAACTTAGGGCTACCTGTTTCATATTTAGTAACTCATCGAGTTGCCTGATTTTCATTTCAACATATTTTTATCTGTTCATCCAACTAAGGCAACTAGGGATAAAACTTTCTTGATTGAGCCCTAGGTGCTAATTTCTAAGGCAACTAAATTGGACCCACTAGAGCCAAGTTAGGGATTGCAAAGCTAGGGTTTTTAGAGACACATCTTCTCTAAAACAAAGAAACAAACTTTCCAAAAAGAGGTGTACCTAAACCGTGTCTGAAACGATTTATACAAGAGGAACCCTAAGCAAATCAGGCTGATAATCCATTTGAACCATAAAAGGAAGGACCTAAAAGCTCTCAAAGGAACAAGAGGTGAAATTGATCCCTTGGGTCAACCAACCTTAATATTAGGTCACTTTTGCACTCAAAATACTTAAAAGTTCAAGTGGAACATTAAGCACCTTGATCTTAAAATAAAAAAAAGTAGACTTAAGAGGTCAAGATCCCCATTCTGGTCTACCTGGAATTGCAGTGACAAGAGAGGTCGGGTGGGGGAAACCCTGTAACCCGTGGGGACGCTCTACCGTGTAGGGGTCTTTGCGGGACTCTCCCTCTCTGGCTGCCCAGGTACTTCTCAGGTGGACGATCTTCTGATCCAGGGGTCCATCTGCCCCGAACCTCTATAGTCACCCAACAATTCTTGGGTGTCTTGATTGGGTCCAGCACCTTCTAATCTCATCACATCTTTCGGTGCATGTTCGGTAGGAGGTCCTTAAGACCACCTTTAAGACCTCCTTTAGAAATTCATTCTCGTCGAGGCCAAGCCTCGACGCCCTTGTTTGTGCAGCAACCCCACCACATAAATCTTTCATCTGATTCAGACCCTGATTCTCCTTCTTCTCCTATCATGGCACAACCCATTGAAGAGGAGAATAACCTTGAACACAAACTTCAACGCTTGAACGATCTCTTTCAGAACTTTGTAAACCCACCGCAGCGACCTATGATGCAAGATCACTATAATCCCGCTGCGGTGGCAATCGAACCTCGAGTACGAATCCCAATTGGAGGACCCGATTCTGAACGGAAGCCCAATATGATTCATGCCATACCGAAGTTCCATGGCCTTAACTCTGAGGATCCATTCCAACACATTAAACAACTCAAGCATTTGGCCCAGACCTTCAGGTCAGATGTACAAAACCAGGATATCCTACTCATGAAAATGTTTTCGTTTTCCCTCTTGGACAAGGCTGCACACTGGTATCAGACTCAGACCCGCCCGATCAACACATGGGAGGAATTACAGTCCGAATTTTTGAAAAAATTCTTCCCTGTTGGCCGGACGAATGCCTTGCGCCACCAGATCACTCATTTCACTCAACAACCGGGAGAACCTCTTCACGAAGCTTGGGATCGATTCCTAGATCTCATGCGAAAGTGCCCCCATCACGGAGTTCCTAAGTGGGAACAAGTCCAGTCTTTTTACCAGGGACTCCGTGAGGATATTCGTCTATTCATTAAAGCAACATGTGGAGGAAACATCATGGGCCAACACAAGGACACGGTGTGGGAGATTCTCGAAAACATGTGCGAGAACTCCATAAACAATGACTCCTTGGGCTTATTCGACAGGACGAATGCCCGCGCATCGACGAATCTAAGAGGGACACATGAAACGCAGGACCTGTCCACTTCTGTCGACCTGGAACAGATGGCCAGTCAGTTGGACAAGGTCTCTATCATAGAAAGAAGGTGGACGAGCTAACTCGACATTTGCAGCAAGCCACCTCTGCACAAAACTCTTTTGCACAACCTCCTCTGGCAAGGGAAATAGTGCAAAACATCTATCACCAACCTGCCAAGGGGATGGACCCATATCCACCCCCGTCTACCTCTCGGACCGGAGTGACCTCCGATCCCTTCTACTCGAGTTGGGGGAACTCTAAACCCTCGTATTCTGACTTTCCTGAGGTTCCTCAGAACTGCGAGGACCTCAACGCCATCCAGAATGACCCATACTCCAATACCTACAACCCTGGATGGCAAAATCATCCTAACTTTCAGTGGGCGGGAAATTCTCAAAGATCACCATATCAACCCCGTCCACAAGCTCCTCGTCCATATCAGCCACCTCAGCCTTGGCCCAATCCCACCTACCAATCCGAGCAAAATCAGGATCAACTGACTCTTATCCTTCAAACACTTGCTGACATTCAAAAGACGAATGCGGCAATGCAAAAACAGCTCAAGGACGAGATCACAGAGGTTCGCAACCAACTGGCCCAGATGGCAAATTCCCGCCAACCTGGCACCCTTCCTTCGCAACCTCTGCCTAACCCAAATAACGTGCCGACCCAGAGGCGCGTTATGAATCCAAATCCAGGCCACGCACATTTGATTTATCAGGCCCCTGCTACTCCATCACCAGACGGGATGGAGGCTTCAACATCTTATGCAGGATTGCAGCAGCAGCCACCCCTCCTACCTAACCCAAACCAAAGTCAGGCCGGATTAAACTCTGTAACAACACGTAGTGGTAAAACAACACAAGACCCACACTATCCGAACCACTCCAAGCCTGATAATCGCCAAGACCCTAGGGTAGTCATCCAAGATACTACTGTCCCAGATCAAGAACCTGGACCTATCCTAGAGGAACCAGCTAGGATCCCATTTCCTGAGGCCTTGACCAAAGGAAAAAGGACAACCAAACCTATGGCTCCTGAGGAGGATCTGGTCAAGCTCTTTGAACAGGTCCAGATAAACATCCCGTTGATGGATGCAATCCGCCACATACCGGCTTACGCAAGGTTCTTGAAAGACATATGTACACCTAAACGTAAGCCGCGAACCAAGGATGGGAACCCAATCGTACTATCAGAGCAAGCCAGCTCTGTCATCTTGAGCAAACTCCCACCCAAGGCTAAAGACCCAGGAACTCCCTTGATTTCTTGTAAAATTGGTGAAACCCAACTTGATAGAGCCCTACTAGACCTAGGTGCCTCCATAAATTTAATACCTACATCCCTCCTTGACCACCTTGAAGAATCTGAACTTAAACCCACTGAGGTGACATTGCAGTTAGCCGATCGATCCATCAAGTCACCCAAAGGAATACTCGAGGATGTCATTGTTAGGGTACGAGATTTTTATTTCCCAGTGGACTTCATAGTACTGGACATGGATGCACCTAAGAACCCAAGGGACACACCAATCATATTAGGGAGACCCTTTTTGGCCACTGCTAGGGCCAATATAAATTGCGAAGAGGGCCAGATAGAATTAAAATTTGGGAATCAAAATCTGAAGATTGACATTTTCAAGGCCCAACAAGGGATTAATTGCGGGGTTATAGAGGAAATTTGTGATGTCGAAGCCGTGGTTGATGAACTGCATATAGAGGACAACCTGATTATTCCTGATCAACCACTAGAGAATCAAAAACCGCTAACAGAGGAGTGCGGACATGATCTAGACACACCTATGACTCCTACCATTGCTCCTGATACAAATCCCGAACCACCCGCTGCTGCTGACAATCCTGTCATGGAACTCAAGCCCCTTCCCGAACATCTAAAATACGTCTTTTTGGATTCAAATCAGACGTTTCCTGTGATTATCAATTCTCGACTCACACCTTACCAGGAACTCCGTTTGATTTCTGTTCTCCAGCAACATCGTAGAGCCATTGATGGACTCTAGATGATTTGACTGGTATAAGCCCTTCATACTGCACACATCGAATCTACACAGAAGAAGGCTCACGACCTTCAAGAGAAATGCAAAGACGCCTAAACCCTAACCTACAGGAGGTCGTGAAAAAGGAGATCATTAAGTGGTTAGATGCAAGGATCATCTACCCGATCTCCGACAGTCGTTGGGTGAGTCCAATACAAGTGGTGCCTAAGAAGGCAGGACTTACCATCATCACAACTGAAATCAGAGAAGTCATTCCTACCCGAATAGCTAATTCGTGGAGAGTCTGCATTGATTACAGAAGACTAAATTCCTCCACGAAGAAGGATCATTTCCCACTACCGTTTATTGATCAGATCCTCGAGAAACTAGCGGGAAATAGATTCTTCTGCTTTCTTGACGGGTACTCCGGTTACAATCAGGTGGAAATCCATCCAGAGGACCAAGAAAAGACCACATTCACCTGCCCCTTCGGAACGTACACGTTTCGAAGGATGCCATTCGGTCTCTGCAATGGACCTGCAACTTTTCAGCAGTGCATGCTTGCCATATTCTCAGATATGGTAGGTGATTATCTGGAAGTCTTCATGGATGACTTTTCAGTTTGTGGACAATCATTTGACGATTGCCTCCAACACTTGGTCCATATACTCAGGCGGTGCATCGAGGTGAATTTGGTTCTTTCCTGGGAAAAGAGCCATTTCATGGTGCCTGAGGGAATTGTCCTGGGACATTTAATCTCAGAGAAAGGCATCCAAGTGGATCGAGCTAAGGTTAACCTGATTTCCAAGCTCCCTGTGCCTAGCTCGATTAAGGACATCCGATCTTTTTTGGGGCACGTCGGTTTCTACCGTCGATTCATCCCTGATTTCTCCAAAATCGCGCGCCCCTTGACCAATCTTCTCTCCAAGGATGTGCCTTTCGAAATTTCCAAGGAATGCACTCAAGCATTTGAGATCCTACGTGACCGAGTCACCCAAGCCCCAATCCTACAGTCCCCTGATTGGTCTCAACCCTTTGAGATCATGTGCGATGCATCTGACTTCGCTGTAGGAGCGGTTTTGGGGCAGAAAATTGACGGGAAACCTGTGGTCATTTACTACGCCAGCAAAACATTGGATGAGGCTCAGCGTAACTATACGGTTACTGAGAAAGAGCTGCTGGCCGTAGTATTTGCCCTGGAAAAATTCAGATCATACCTTCTGGGTTCCCGTATTATCATATACTCGGATCAAACAGCTGTAAGGCATCTCCTTGCCAAGAAGGATGCGAAACCTCGACTAATCCGCTGGATCTTACTGTTGCAAGAATTTGACCTCGAGATTCGCGATAAGGCGGGAAAGTACAATATGGTAGCTGATCACTTGTCCCGCCTTCCTTCTGAAATTATTGATCCTTCCGGACCTATTACAGAACATTTCCCTGATGAGCGCCTCCCGACTATCAGTACAAGTCTTCCATGGTTCGTCGATATAGTTAATTACTTGGCATCACATCAGATTCCGCCCGATTGGTCGAAGGCCAAAAAGGACAAATTACGTTCCGATGCCAAGTACTACCTATGGGAAGACCCGTATCTTTTCCACATTGGTGCTGACCAGATAATCCGACGGTGCGTCACGGAAGTTGAAATCAAAGACATACTCTCATTATGCCATGACTAGGCATGCGGTGGACATTTTTCTGGACATAAAACCGCATCGAAAGTCCTCCAGTGTGGCTTCTACTGGCCCACAATTTTCAAGGATGCATATGATCACTGTAAGGCATGTTCCCGTTGCCAGACTCTGGGCAACATGAGCCATAGAGACATGATGCCCCTACAGCCGATCTTGGTATGCGAAATTTTTGATATTTGGGGGATTAATTTCATGGGACCCTTTCCGACCTCGGATGGCTTCGAATACATCTTACTCACAGTTGACTATGTTTCCAAGTGGATAGAAGCCATTCCGACCTGAACCAACAATCATAAAGTCGTTATAAAGTTCCTCCATCAAAACATTTTCTCAAGGTTTGGGATTCTGCGTGCTATAATTTCCGACGGAGGGACCCATTTTACGAACGCTCAGTTCAGGTCACTAATGACCAAATACGGGGTGTCACACCGAATCTCTACTCCTTACCACCCCCAAACTAATGGTCTAGCTGAGCTATCTAACCGAGAGATCAAGAAGATCCTTCAGGTTACTGTTCGACCTGATAGAAAAGATTGGTCTTCTCGGCTTCCGGAAGCATTGTGGGCCTATAGGACCGCCCACAAGACCCAATTAGGAATGTCTCCCTTCAGACTAGTGTACGGGAAGGCATGTCACCTCCCCGTCGAATTGGAGCATAAAGCCTATTGGGCAGTACGGACCTGTAATCTCGACCTTTCTAAGGCTGGAACCCACAGAAGACTTCAAATGAGCGAGATCGATGAATTACGCCACGACGCGTATGAGAACTCACGAATTTACAAAGAATGGGTTAAAGCTTTTCACGACAAACACATTTCTAGAAAGGTCTTTCATCCTGGTCAAAAAGTTTTACTCTTTGATGCCCGACTCTAATTATTCCGAGGAAAGCTAAGATCCAAGTGGGTCGGACCCTACCTAGTCCGAAAAATCTTCGGAAATGGAGCCATTGAAATCAGCCCACTCATCCACGATTCTGAACCCTTTGTCGTGAACGGTCAGAGACTCAAACCGTTCATTGACATGACCGATATAGATTTGGCTGAGTCATCCTTTACCCTCCATTCCTCTTGAGCTCATTGCGCCCAGCCGATGGCGTAAAACTCAGTGCTTAACGGGAGGCAACCCGTCATTCTTTGAAAAACCCGAAATCATTTCTGACATCTCTATGCGGAACTCATATTGCACTTTAGGGTTCATCCATTAGAACAGCCGACTTCACCTCAGGTATACCTACCTGAGATTCGAAATCATTCGCAACAAGTCACTTCGACCCATTCACTCACCACACACCTGTCCTAATACATGAAGTAAGTTGAATTTGAACCCACCTAATTTACAATGGGGACATTGCAAATCTTAGGCATGGGGGGGTATGAAAGTGCAAAATGTCAAAAGATTCATATCAACAAAGGGTTTCACATAAAAAAAAAAAAGAGAGAGAGACTTGATAGAGGGGAGGAACAATTCTGGGTCATACAAATGAGAGGAGGAAAAGAAAGAAAAATGACAAAAAGGAGCACAAAATGAAAATGAAAAGAAATAGTCATTAGTAAAAGATTAAGGGGTTAACTGAGGTTCTAGACCGAATCAAGAAAAAGAAAAGAAAAGTGCTACGGAGATATAACAAGAGATTAGCGGGAACGCTGGTCTTAGGCCTTTTGGGCTAGTACCTTTAGCTTAAAAATTCACGTATCCGTTAAAATCTGGATAATCCTCAAGAGGTTGAGGAAAATGCGAAGCTTAAGTATTAGGTCTAAGGCTTAGGAAGTATTCGGCCTCGTTAACTGACCTCCGGTTTGCGGGATTCGGTAACCTAAGCACCCAAATTCACACACAGTCTGGTTCAGTGCGCATAAACATCCAAATCACGCGAAAAGCGTTTAATGTTCTGAAAAAGTCACCTAGATTAGGAGCGGCCAATCAACACAAATTGATTTGGACAAGTTCCCAGCGCAGAGAGGCGAGAAATTCCCCTCGAAGATGCGTAACAACATATCGTCTCCTCGGTGCTTGTCTCTTAGGATATTTAAATATCCTACCGGGGGCATGTAAGCACTCTGCTGGTTCAGATACCATGGGCGGCATTATCACGAAATGTCGATCGCCAGGGTCTGGATTCGGCCACGGAACGCCATGGGCGGGATTATCTCGAAATCTCGACAACCAGGGTTCCGGGGGTTGCCATGGGTGGGATTATCTCGAAATCTCGAAAGCCAGGGACCCTTAAGGATTGATGATGGGGACGAGGAATCCGATACAGACCGTGTTGAGAAGCTAATCCGAAGCTAGAAATAAAAAGAAAAGAGAGAGAAAAGCTCTCCAAACAAATAAATCTTCTATCTCTCTCTTACAAAAATGCATTGCAAACTGAACTTAGGCTAAAAATGTCTCAAGCACGGGTGCATTAACCACGGAGTCCAACAAACCCTAGGTTAGTTTCTGTGGGCCGTAGAAACCTTTACGGAAGACTGAGGCTAAAGCGGAATAGGTCCGGATTTTGGTTGGTACTTGAGTACCTCTAGGCCTATTGTCGGCATTCCCACCTAATCACAAAAGAAAAGGAGAAGCACTTATCATTGTTGACAAACATTCAGGGTCTAGAATGGAAGTTAAAACTTTGAAATTTTGCTAAGGGACTAGCAAAAGCTAGGCATGGGGGTATGATGAGAGCCTCATCATGAGCCATAACTAGCTCATTTTGACCCAATAAAGAAGATAAAAGCTCCTACATAACCTAGAAGAAGGCTTAACTGAAGGAACAAGTGCTCTGAGAAGAAAACATGAAATAAAGGTTAAAACTACAATTTTACCATTGCAGTACATAAACGGGATTTATCAGAGGCAAAACAAAGGTCAAATGGTCCAAATAAGATAAAAAGTGCGTTGAGTTAATCAGAAATGGGTTTATGTGCAATCTAACAACTAAATGACACTTGGTAACCCTAAAACATACCCGCTTAAATTAACAAGGTTCTGGTCAGAATAAAATCAAGTAAACCCTCTAAAAATCATAGAAAAACATCCTCTAGGGTTTAGAACACTTAATTTGGCCTTTAGAACCTAGTTTGACCTAGATTAGGGTCCTAGCTCTTCAATTAACCTAATTTGGGTTTTTACGCAAAATGTCCAATCCAACGAGGTCAAACCTAAAATCCAGCTTCACCATTGGATTCCTTAGGTCCAAATTAGGTTTGTACCAAACTTTGGACCTAAGGAGAGGTCATCTTGACCTACTTTGCAATTTAGTACACCCAAATCACAAATTGGTCCCTATCTTTTGAATACCTTTGCAGAGAGCCCCCTATGTTCTGCGCCTCCTTTGCAAACCGGTCCTGCCGCCATTGCTAGGGCAAAACCGAGCTCCGACGAAGTTTCGAGAGAGATTGCTCTCTAATTCCTCAGAGATTCTCTCCCAGAAATGGAAGGGGGATTCCCTGAGGAATTCCCTTCCTTCTAAAGCCAATTACAATCGCTGGTGTGAACCCAATCTCTCGTGCGAACGCACGAGAGATTTGGGTATCCACCTTCCTTCCATCTCCGGCAAGCCGGCAGCGTTGATTGCACGGTCTCCACGCGCTGGTAGGTGCGACCAGCACCTATAAAAGACACCCCAGACCCTGCCGCAGAGGGGAAGCTTGATTTTGACGGAAATCCCTTCCAAATTCCTCCCTCTCCCATCTCCAGCCAAAGGACCCACAAGCTCCGGCGACCTCCTCCCCTCCTTCTCGTCGCTCCGCTGCCATACCAGCAGCAGAGTCCTCTCCGCCGCTTCCTCCCGCGTCGCGCTGTACCCCGCGCGCGCGCTTCTGACCTCATCTTCGTCGCTGCTTCCTCCCTCAGGGTCTTTCTTCCCCGATGACGGCAGTTACGAGCCGTCCTCTCCGCCGCCTCCCTTCCTTCCAGACAACCCCAGATACATTCTCCATCCTCTCCTCTCTCCTTTCTCCCAACTATTTTACTTGATTACCCCTCGATAGTACCTAACCGCCTCCATCTTCCTCGCCTCCGATCGCACTCCGGCGAGCCGCCCACACCACTCCGCCACTCCACACGGCTCGCCATCCACCTTGTGAGCTTCGCCTCACCACTAGGAACTCGCTCCACCCCACAACTGCCACTCCAGACCTCAATAATCACCCCCCGACCAACCCACCATCTCCGGCCACAGGTTGACCTAGGCACACACGCCTAGGACGACCGGCAACCTGCAGCATCACCCACCGCCTTCGCCGTGCTACGGCGAAGGTTTCCAGCCATTCTGATTGGGCCAATAGGCCGTTCTGTTGGATGTCAGGTGTAAGCCCAAGCCGCCATTAACAGCCGAAGCAGCAGGGAGCTTGGAGCAGCAGCAGGCGTCAGGCTTCCCAGGCGGCAGGTGCAGCAGACTCTCGCAAGTGTCGCGAAGCAACCGAGGCCAGCCAGTAGCACAGAGGAGTCAACAGCTTGGGCAATCGAGCGACAAAACTCTGCGGGCGCGCGTGAAGGCGAGACCAGATAGTCCCACATCGTGGGATTGCAACACTCAGGTGCCATATAAGTTTTTTTTGTGTTATCATCTTAGTGCCTCCGTAAGCACAGGGGTGAGGTCCCTTACTGCCCTCACACGCCTCGTCCACGGCTTGATCTCGCGGATCTGGCGGATCCGACCCGACCTAGACCTACGCACTCCTCGCGCATCACAACTTGCCGTTACGCCTAGTCCCGGGTGCGAACCCGACCCGACTACCCGTGTGGCTTTGGGAGAGCGTCCGTGAGTGAATTGCTTGAGAAAGAGAGACGCTTGGGTAGGGGGATGGGGGTAGGTTTTTGCTACTGTGTGTGCAGGAAGGAAGAACTGACGAAGGCAGCGAACGCTTAACGGCTGCAGAATAGGAAGGGAAGAAAGAAGAGGCTGTATAGCAGTGAAAGGAGAAGTCTTCGTAGAGAAGAAGGAAGACAAGGCAGAAGAGAGAGAAGAACGAAGAAGAAGACAAGGGAAGACTGCAAAGAGATCAGAAGAAGAAGAAGAAGAAAGGCAAGGCAGGAGCAGAAGGAAAGATACAGAAGCAAACATAGGAGAAGAGCCACGAAGAAGAAGAGAGAGAGAGATCACATTTAAGACGTCTGATACACAAATCAGACGTCCAATTCTACTTCTTTTTCCAAATCCTTTTTAAAATTCTCTCTTTGAATGAATTATATTTGCATTTAACAGTTGTATTCTTTGGTTTTACAAAGTACTGAGATTGCTCCCCGTGTTCGACCTCGGATACTCTAGTTGTTCGAGTAATAAAATTCTTTATATTTGTTTAGACGTTTTGTCGGTTATACTACAACGTGACATCCTTTAAACCCACACAAAACGTTGACAACAAAGGGCTTGACCATACTTGCATCTCTCTTTATAGTGTTTGGTGGTGACTAAACATTTTGGGCTTTAGGGAGGATCACCTATGTTCCAGCTAGGTCTTCTTAGGTGTATCATAGATCGACAAGTTGGCGCATAACTGTTTAGATAACTTGATTTGTCACCAACAAGTGGACTTAAATCTCAAATGCCAAACTGATTAAAGACCTAAAAAGTCCTCTAATTTGTGTTTGTATTAGGAGGAATCTGATTGTGGTGTGAGTAAGAATGGACCACGTTGACTTTCATCCTTTCACATCGTGCCCACACCCTTACCCCCACTCTGCAATCTTCGATCCCATATGCCAAGATGGTCCATCTTTTGATGGACAAAATGACAACCATTGGGATCCTTTTTACTCCTACTATAAGAGTATTGGTTTAATTAAGCCCCAATTCAGTGAGCAAAACCTAGGAGCAGGATTTGCCTTGCCCAATATCCCACACACCATAGAAATACCCAACCCACCCTCCCTAAATTATTATAATGGTTGGACAGAAACTCCTAGGTACTATAAGCCTAAGCCTGATTTCTCTCCTGATAGAAATGATGACCACTCCTCCTTGAAGATGGAAATATAGAAAATGCAAGATGAAATGATTGAATTATTAGGAGAATCTTTGAGAGCAAGTCAACAAGAAAAAGAAGCAATTAGCCACCCAATCTACCCCATTGAGGATGAAGTGCACCCCTCTACACTAGATGCATCTTCTGTGGGAGAGCCACACCCTAAGTTGGAGGGAAATTTTGGGGATTATGTAAGGGAGAATAGCTACTTTTCAAGGATTGATTTTAAAACCTCCCCGCTAGATGACACTTCCTTAAGTGGTCCACGCCTTAAGTGGGAGGAGGATATGTATGAAAGTAGCTATACATTGGATGAAGATTGGTGGCAACCTGAGGAAGATGATGATCAAGTTGAGTATCCACCTGAATTATATTGGAGTCAAAAGAAGGGAATGATGGTACCATTGGAAGACCTCGACCCAGATGATAGTATTTTCGTCACATTTGATGAAGTGGGCCGAAGTCAAGTTGTTAATCCTACCCTCCCTTCTAATCACGAGATGGAACTCAAGCCCACCCTTAGGGAACCTAACCCTGAAGAAATTCACCTATCTGAGTCTGATGGTACAATTAGGGACATTTTACCCTAGATAGAGTGCCCCAAGGGATCTGCGGAAATGTTGGATGAATTTAAACCTTGGGTGAATAATGAATTGACGATTGAGGAGGATGAATTATGTAAGGAACCTGAACTTAGGATTTGGAGTGACATTAAGGGTGATTATGTCTTATTTGAAGAATTAGCTCCCGAAGATGTCACGAAGTTGATCAAATCAAGTTTCATTATTACACCCATTGATAATACTCTTCCTCATGAAGATCAAATAATGGAAAATGTGGAAGCAACTTCTGAGATTTATGTGAATTCACATAGAGACTTCGGGGAGGATTTGAGTAGGGAACAAGAACCTTGGGATGACATTGATAGGATAATCCCTAGATCTATTGCTTCCAACCTACCTTCATACGATTGGGAGCTACCCTCAGATTTACCTATCTCTAAAGGCGAAAATTTGACTCCATGTGCAAAAATGATCACTGATGAAGTGCAGGAAGATACTTGTGATAGTACAAGGGATGCTAGGGATGCGATTAAGGAATTGAAAAGATTGTTAGGGATGGACACCAAGCCAACTAAACCCAACCTAGATCTTATGACCATCCTGCAACCTCGAAACTTGGACACCCTAGACTATCCTTCGCTTAAAGACATGTTCACTATTGTTTTGATCGGGGGGATTAACAGACCAATATTTCCTATAATGGGGTATCGGGTATGGATTGATGTTTTCTATGGTCAATCCATCACCCTGGGGTTTTATCACTACACCATTCCTTCCCCATTCCTTTTGGAGGATCCTTTTCGTCTTCCCCCTACCCATATGGAGGTTGTTATTCCCACCTATGCTTTAGAACCTCCTCTGGTGACCTAGGACAATTTCATTCCCATCCTGATTGGGCAAGCATTTGCTATCGGGATTCATCATCAGCTCGCCAACATCCTAGGTTACCTATTTTCTAGGTCAGCATTACTTTTCTCATTTTTAGGGCCTATTTCTTTGATTTTGGAACCTGACTTGCAAGTTCTTTGGTTACTCGGTTGCCAACAAAATAACGACAGCTCAACTCTGACCCAGGTAATATCTTTCTATGCAATGGGGACATTGCAGATTTTAGGCATGGGAGGGTGTACTTAGGGATATACATAGTATTTATACATAGTGCCTTCATGCATTTAGTTAAAGCATTCTGCATTGCATACATTTGCATTGATTTTAAAAACAAAATAGAGTGAAAAAATAAAAAAAAAAAATAGTATTAAGCTTAACTGGTTGGATCCTGCATTCTTAAGCAAAAGACCAGAACTTTAGGTTAGACTAAGTTGACTCTAGGTGTCTGACTTTAGAAGATAAGTTGAGCTACTAGCTTTAGACCCTTAGTGTCCTTTGCAGACTTAACAACTTAAGTAGGAGTTAAGTTGCGAACCATTCCTCAAGAGGTTGAGGAAGGAAAGCTAGGGATTGAGTAAAAGGCTAGGTAGTACCTGGTATCTTTTTCTACCTTTTGGTTTACAGGTCCTCGTAACCTAAGCATCCACATTTCACACACTTGGTCTTATGTAAATAATGATCACCTTAATTCCTTTCTTGAAGAAAATCTGGTTCTTTTAGTTCTTACTTAGGAGAAGCTTGAAATCACAACTTAATTGGACGAGTTCCTGTCGCAGGAGAGGCAGAGTGCATACTCACCTTGATGATGCGATGATAACATGTCACCTCCTCAGCGCTTGTCTCTTAGGATATCCATCCTACCGGGGGCATGTAAGCGCATTGTGCGGTTCAGGTACCATGGGAGGCCCTATCTCGAAGTGCCAATTTTCACAGGCCTAAATTCGCTTAAGAAATCCATGAGCAATACTATCTCGAAGTGTCGATTGCTAAGAGTTCTTGGGGTCGCTATGGGTGGTGCTATCTGGAAGCATCGAAAGCCAGGCACCCTTAGAGGTTCAGTGATGGGGACAATGAATCTGGCACAGATCGTGTGGATAGCTGATCCAAGGTTAGACTTAAAGGAATCAAACAAAAATATATTTAAAAAAAAATATTCCTTCTTGTTCTGTTTCTAGGTTGGCAATCATACCAACATCAAATAACTCAAACCAATACACATGCATGGATGCTTTAATCTCTGGGACCAATAAACCTTAGGGTAGATCTAGAAATCAAGGAAACCTGTGCCTGCAACTCAGCCTTAGCTGACCTAGTTTATAACTTAGCAACTACTTGGGAACCTTAGGTCAAAAGTCTCAACTTAACATGTTTCTAAAGGAAGACCAATTTGGTTGGGTAGTTCACTTGGAGAGCTGGGTTATTTCTTGAGTTTGCAAGGGACTAGCAAAAACTAGGCATGGGGGCATTTGATGAGCCCATATTTGTAGGCTAATTAGTTACTTAAATGCCTAGGCATTAGATTAATATTAGCATATACATAGCATGCATTAAGATATAAATAATTTACTTTATATATATTTGCTTCTATGCATTCCATACATAAATTATTTAGAATGCATTAGAATAGCATGCATTATTCTTTAGGTTACATTATATGCATATATTAGAATTAACATTTTATTGAGGGTTTATACATAAATAAACCAATCTTTTTATTATTTATTTTTATTCTCTCTTCTCTGCAGTGAATATGTTACCTCTCCACCACCAGCTGCCCACATTGAAGACTCGCATTCAAGGACGAGCGAGGGAGGTGGATCTGGTCGGGGCAGCTAAGAGTACAAGGGAGAGGAGGAGGCAACCGAGCACTTGGAGATGCCGCCAACCCCATCACCATGCATCCACCCATCACTATGGTCTCCACGACTAAGCCTTGCCACACCGTGGGCCGGTAGAGTAACAGGCTGCCGCGCCATGCCGACGACCTCGACCACTTACCGTGAGCGTGTGCCTTATCGGCCACGCGAAGAACATCTTTCTTCTTTCACTCTATTCTCTCTTTTCTTTTCTTTTGCATGATACTATTCATCATCATCTTCATTACACTATTTGCAAACCTCAACAAGCCCACTACCACCATCACCGCAGACCACCACTCCTCATCGTCGCCATCCTCAGCATCACCCTCCTCTCCTTAGCCTCACCGCGACCACCTTCACGCCAGAGCAGACAGCAACAGCCGGCCTCATCTTGTGTGCAACGCATGCTGCAGGTTTCCCGCACCTCCTCGCCTCTCCACAGCTAGCAATACTCCCATGTCTCCCCTTCCACGCATGGCCAGCAGTGTGCTCGCGCATGCAGCCGTACGCACCACCAACATCTCATGTGTCCTCCTCACTGCACCTCTAGCCCACGCGACCAATGTGCCTCCCACGCACGCTGAGAGAGCACCCAGCTGCAACAAGTGCATCACGCCCGCAGCAACGTGCCACCTTCAGCGGATCGCACCATCTCCAGCAACGCCACCTCTGGCGCACTACACCTTCTTGCGCTCCACGCATGGCCAGCACCTCGCCCTCCACCACGCCGTCGCGTGCACCTCCAGTAAGCAGCCACCACTCACCTCTCTATGCGCATTATGCACGGCCAATAGACCTCCTGCATCGCTCGCGTGGGGCTCTTCCCATTAGCAGTAGCCACCGAAACCCATCTCCTTGGCCACTCCATTCGACAACCTCCGGCCACCTCGCGACTCACCGCCACCACCACCGTGAAGCCCTCGGCTTAGCCTCCCTATAGCAAGTTCCTCATCTCTAGCTTCCCTTCCGTTTGTGTGTGGAGAGCACTTACACAAAGTGCTCTGTTTTGCTACAGTGAAGAGGGTATTAGTTTTTACATTCACATGCCATTGCCACTCTTTTTATTTTGATTTTATTAATTAAATATTATGTCTAATTTATGCAAGTGAGCTCCCTCTTTCTCATAAATGGCATTTCAGCATGATCTCTTGTTATTTTCGTAATCTGAAGGTGGATTTGGCACTATTTCTTGATGAATTAATAGTGAACATCGATTTTTGACCCTTACAAGTTTGTAATAGCTAGTGCCTCCCTATGGATACGACCTGTTCCCTTTATAAGTGGTTTATTTTAATTATTTTGATTAGTCGATTTTCCACCACTTAGAAATACAATGACAAATCATCTTAATCATCATTTTTGAAAGGGAAAATCGACTCGTCACCATCTATTTATCAGAATAAGGGCACCAAGGGTGGCCTTTGGTGGCCTTTTGGAGAGGTTGGGGAAAGCAACAACAGTGCACCAAGGTGGCTTGGTGAATGCTACAGAGGAAGAGGAAGAGAGCCAAGAGGAAGTGGTCTAGAGGAGAGGATCTGGAGAGTTGTCTAGAGAGGGTTGGAGAAGAGATGTTCATATGGGGTCCCTAGGGCTATTTTTATAGCTTCATTAAGTGGCAAAGTAGGCATTTAAGCCCTCCAACTCGTGCACAAGGTTTCAATTTATCAGATCCGTTGATTGGGAGATCAACGGCTCTGATCATGCTTCAAAAAGACTTCCAAAACACCTCCAACACTTCGATCACCCCTCTGGCTGACATGTGGTGCGCTCCACGCCCTCAGATCGTCATCGCACGGCTCTGATTTGCATGTCTCCCTCGCTTCAACGGCCTTGCTGAGATTTCACAAATGCACGCACGCTTCCATCTCAATCATCTGATCTTGCGATCGAACGACTTAAATGAGTTGCAGCACAACCTTTTGAATTCCTTCTCGCAAATGCACGTGCATGATCATGCATGTATCAAATCAACATTCCTCCATGCACCACGCTTTCGCTTCATCATCATTCGATGCAAATCTGTTGCTCGAATTTCATCCACACTCGCGATCACCTTAATTTCTTGCATCGTGGCGTTTCGAACATGCATCATGGCTCTCGATTCCAGCACGCTATCCAACGCACTACAAGTGCAAATGGTTGTGCTTCCATAACGCTACTCAGCTGCTCTCAGCAGTTGGATGGAGATCTAACAGCTGAGCATTTTCCTTCCTTGATAAGGTATGGGCTATAGCAGCGACGTGGCCATTTTATGGAAGTTGGATGATGATCCAACAGCTCATAATGCGTGGGGGTGTTCCCTTCAGAGATTGGGGCGGCAACCTTGGGCAGTTGGGATGGTGCCACATGGCACCATCATGGCCATCCATCTTCTTTCTTTGTAGATGGTGTTGTAGGCCTCTAATCGAGATGATTTTTGCACTGTTGGACTGTGATCATTGATCCAAATCCATTTGTTGAGAGAGGAAAACTATGCGATCAAAGTTGGATTTGAGAAACCTGTCATTATAGTTTGATTTGAGAAGAAATCCGATAACAAATAAATTTATATCGAAACTCTAAGAATTCCAGGTCGAACACAAAGAGGCTACGTCAATCTAAAATTCGCGATTATATTTGTTTGGTATTTTTGTTTGAAAGTAAGATAATTACAATGAACTTTATATAAATAATAAGAGAGAGAGAACAATCACTTGATAAACAAATATTGTTTTTACAACTAGAAAGCGGGAAATTCTATTCTAGAAAGTGATTAAAAAGAAAGGAGAGAGATGTTATCCTCCTCGACAAATGCTTGGAGGATGAGCTAGATGGAGCGATGCCTGGAAGACGAAGGATGGAGCAGGAAGGAGGACAAAGCCGGAAGAAGCAGGAACAAGGCAGCATGTCATCATCATCGTGGGATCCACTTCTGGAACAGGGGCAAGAAAATTGGATTTGGCTCTAGAATAGCATTCAGGATGTGGGATAAGCTTCTCTTGAGCTTTGGAGAGGGAGAGAGGTGAAGGAAGGGATGAGAATTTCGTAGGGTAGGGGTCTCCTTTTATAGTTGCAAGGATAGGGGCAATTTAGTCATTACATATTCAAAAGCATTAAAATTAAGTCTTTAGTGACATATTTATTCGTCACTAAAGGTCTGATCATGGGCAATGTGCACGCATTGTGCACACCTCCTCCTCTCCCGCACCTTAACGCCAATCACATGTTCAGTGGATCTCAGCCATTCAATCGTGAGATCGAACGGCTCAGCAATAGAACAGCTCAAATCGCTTCTCACCTGCTTCAGCTACATGTGCCTGTGCGTGCGATCGAGTGTGAGGCAGTGCATTTGATTACGCATGCGCCCGATTGGGCAATCTGGGCCGTCCACAGCTGATTGCGTGGTTGAGATTAAATGTGCACGTGCCTCTGATCGCGAGTCGAACCCGTGCCTCGTGCTTGCGCAATGGCGTTTGACCACTGCACTACAGCCGCTTCTTCGTCGTGTTTACATTTAAGTGCGCACGCTCATGGCCATTGGATCAAGCTCCAACGACCCAGATCTGATCGTGCGTGCGATGGAGAGAAAGAGAAGGCATGCAATGGTTGAGCAGCAGGCGTTGATCTCAATCGTTGGATCAAGATCCAACGAAGGAGATTGATCGATTCGTTTAGTAGAGAATTGCAGTGGCGGTTCCTTAGGCTGATTGGGCGGCTGGGATGGCGCCACGTGGTGCCATCTTGGCTGTCCATCTTTTGTGACTTCCAGAAGGTGTCATGAATGTCAGATTTGATCGATTTTCACGTCGTTAGGCTACGATCATCGATTCGAACCCATCCGTATGGTTGGATTTGTCATCTGAAATGCAGATTGGCACCATCTTGGCCCTTGATCTTAGAGCTTCCCCGAACTATATCTAATGCTAAGGATGTCTGATTAGGGCGATCTTGGACTCATTGAACTCCAATCATCGCCCTGATTAGATCTGTATGGTTGGATCTTTGATCCGAGGCCCCGACTAAAATTCGCCCTGTCCCTGGCCATAAAAGGAGATAATTACTATACAATTTATACAATTTGACCTAAATGCATGCTTATGCATGTTATGCAATATTTACAATGCATGATGCTAATATGACACTAAGAACATGCATTAATAGACATTTTTGGCTATTTAGATGTATGCACATCACAACCCCATGCCTATCTTTTGTTAGTCCCTAGCAAAATCTACAGGCTATTTATAAAAGAATTAGGATTGGATTACTCAGGTAAAAGTCATTTTCAACATTAAGAAATTTTTACTTAGGACCAGAACTTTCAAAGACACAACAACGCCCGGGTATTTGCCAAAATGCAAACCGCCTTAAGCCCTTGCCTTATTCAAAGAAGGATCTCTTTTTCTCCTTTTTCTTCTTTTCTATTTTTTTTTGGATTTTTGAGTTAAGGGTTACAGAGTTGCTTTCTACGACCACTCAACCCACCCAAGACTTGATGAGAACCCTAAGTTCTAGGCATCTCTTTATGAATGTGATAGAATCATTGATCAGCAATCAAAATGGACTTCGAGTTTCTACACCCCTAGGTGACCTTAAAAAGAATTCTGCCTAAAGGTGTATCTATACAACCAGTAGCTTTCTCCCTACTTTTATTTTTATGAGGTCAACACAAGGGTGAATCCAGTGTATATCTCCCCAGCTTATTCTACTTCACTTCTTCCTAAGTGTTTTAGGAATTAAGCATGCATTTCTTGAGTTGGGATCTGGACAACCTACCAATGGGCTGTTACCCACTATAACTTGCCAGCCATACTCGTGCGGTGAAGTGTGGCTTATTTCTTTTTTTTTTTCTTTTCGCCTTTTCTTTTTCTTTTTATTTTCTTTTTGGACTTTTTTTTTTAAGTAGATGGCTTCCCTACTCTAAGATTTACCTAAAGGAAGCAGGAAAAAAATGGTCCAGTGGCTGGACTTTAGACAACCTACCTATAGGCTATTACCCATGATAACTTGCCAACCATACCACCCTAGAAGGTTCATTAGCTACCCAATTTCTGTTAAAACCACCGAACAACGAGTCAGTATGAATAGTGTGTAGATGCTTAGACTTAAAGTTCCCTCAAATTGAAGAGTGGGTTGATAAGTCGTGTGCTTATCACCCAAACTTATTTAATAAAATTGAAATGGAATTCAGGATGGGGAGGAATCGATAAGCAAATCCGCATTTTAGTAGATACCTGGGCTGATTAAGCCCAAAGACTTAAAGGGTCTTAGTGTTCAGATCCTACTATAATATTTCCTAAGATTGAAAAGTCCTAATGCCCAAGTATTCTTTCCTAAATCAAAATTTATATATATATATAAGAAAACAAGTAGAATTTACAAGAATTCCATAGAGCTGACAAAATGATTCAGAAATGAATCCACCCCCCATGCCTAGCTGATGCAATATCCGCATTGAGAATAAAACACATGAAAGGAAGGGTAGAATGTAGAAGATATCACCTGAATATGATGCTCGGGTCATCTCTGAGTCAAACTATACAACTACTGAGTTTAATGCCATCAACTAGGCGAGGTCCAGCTAAAGTAATCACAATGTGATTAGAGCAACCGAGTCTAAGACGAGTTTTGCAACAATACGGTCAATAAAAGACTTCAGACATTGTCCGTTGACTTTAAATGAATTACCTGTCTTTGGGTCAGAGATCTGAACGGCCCCATTTGGAAATAGCTGATCGATGATGAACGGGTTGTTCCATTTTAACCTAAGTTTGCCAGGAAAGAACTTAAGTCGAGAATCAAAGAGCCAAACCTTCTGGTTTGGCTCAAAGCTCTTGCAGGATATCAATTGGTCATGCAGAGCTTTGGTATGAGCCTTATAGATCTTGGCATTCTCGTATGCATCATTTCTAAGCTCCTCTAACTCAGATAGTTGGAGTTTCCTGATCTTTCCGGCTAAACTCAAATCCAGATTACACTACTTGATTGCCCAGAATGCCCTATGTTCAATTTCTATGGGTAAATGGCATGCCTTTCCATACACCAGATGAAATGGTGACATGCCGATAGGCATTTTGTACGCCGTACGGTAGACCCAAACAGTGTCCTCAAGCTTTTGAGTCCAGTCTTTACGATCAGGCCTAACCATTTTCTGAAGAATATTCTTGATCTCTCGATTGAAGATCTCGACCTGTCCTTTTGTATGGGGATGGTAAGGTGTGGAGATTCTATGATTTACCCCATATTTTGCCAGTAAATTATGGAACTGGGCATTAGTGAAGAGAGTACCACCATCACTGATGATGGCCCTCAGAATCCTGAACCGACTAAAGTTCTCCTTGACAAAATCAATGATCACCTTGTGGTCATTGGTTCGGGTGGGGATAGCCTCGATCCATTTGGACACGTAATCAATAGTGACAAGAATGTACTAGTGTCCAAATGAAGGGAGGAAGGGTCCCATGAAATCGATGCCCCAAACATCGAAGATTTTGGCAGGAAGAATCGGGTTTAGGGGCATCATGTCTCTCTTGGTTATGCTCCCAAGTGCCTGGAGTCGGGAACACAACCTTGAGAATTCCTGGGTATCCTTGAATAAAGACAGCCAATAGAATCCAAATTGTAAAATCCTTACAGCTGTCGTTTTCCAGGAGAAATGTCCACCACACGCAGATGCATGGCAGAACTCGAGTATACTTTTGAATTCATTCTTCGAAACAAATCATCGAATAATCTGATCAGAGCTGATGCGGTACAGTTCAAGGTCCTCCCAGAAGTAATATTTGGCCTCAGATTTGAGTCTATCTCGTTGTTGCTTGGTCTAATCCTGAGGGATTTGACCAACGGCCAAATAATTTACGATGTCTGCAAACCATAGGGTTTGGACACCTAAAACTACAAGGATAGTCTCCTCTGGAAAAGTATCAGCAATCGGAATATTCGGACGAGAAGAATCACTCAGAAGTCTTGAAAGATGATCCGCCACTGCATTCTGTGCCCCGGATTTATCTTTGATTTCAAGATCGAATTCCTAAAGCAGAAGAATTCATCGAATAAGCTGGGGTTTGGCATCCTTTCTGGCCAAGAGATGTCTCAAGGCCGAGTGGTCGGTATATATTATAACACGAGACCCTAAGAGACAAGCCCTGAATTTCTCCAAAGCAAATATGACAGCTAGCAATTCCTTCTCAGTAACAGTGTAATTCCTCTGGGCCTTGTCCAGAGTTTTGCTAGCGTAGTAAATGATAGAGGGCTTCCTGTCAATCTTCTGACCCAAAACATCCCCAACCGCGTAATCAGAAGCATCGGTCATGATCTCAAATGGGGTTGTCCAAACTGGTGGTTGCAACACCAGAGCACAAGTGACTGCTGTTTTAAGATAATCAAATGCTGTATGGCATGATTCGTTGAAATCAAACAGCGTATCTTTAGCGAAAGGTTACTCAGAGGACGAGCAACCTTGGAGAAGTCCTTGATGAACCTAATATAGAACCCCACATGACCAAGAAACGATTGAATTTGTCTGACAGATGTGGGAGGAGGAAGTTTAGAGATAGCATCAACCTTAGCTTTGTCAATTTCAATTCCTCGTTCAGAGATTACATGACCCAAGATGATGCCTTCTTATGTCATGGAATAACTCTTTTCCCAACTAAGGACCAGTCTTGTTTTGATGCATCTTTTACGAATCATTTCAAGATTAGCCAAGCAAGAATCAAACGATTCTCCAAAAATAAAGAAATCGTCCATGAAGACTTCCATAAACTCTCCCACCATGTCAGAGAATATGGCTAGCATACACCTTTAAAAAGTCGCAAGTGCATTACATAAGCCGAATGGTATCCTTCGGAAAGCAAAGGTTCTGTAGGGACAAGTGAAAGTCATCTTTTCCTGATCCTTGGGATGGATAGGGACTTGGTTGTATCCTGAGTAACCATCTAGGAAATAGAAGTACTTCCTGGCTAGTCTTTCTAGGATTTGATCGATAAAGGGCAAAGGGAAATGATCCTTTTTTGTGGCTATGTTCAGCTTCCTGTAATCAATACAAACCCTCCAAGAGGAAGTTGAATGAGCTGTGATAGATTCTCCTTTCTCGTTAGTCACAACGGTAATCCCAGCTTTCTTTGGAATAATTTGCATGGGACTTACCCAAGGACTATCAGAGATCGAATAAATGATTCCTGCGTCGAGCCACTTGATAATTTCCTTCTTGACCACTTCTCGCATATTAGAGTTTAATCTCCTCTGCATTTGGTGAGAAGGGCGGAATCCATCTTCCAAGAATATTCTATGATTCCAGTAAGATGGCTCGATCCCCCTAAGGTCATGAATGGTCCAACCAATTGCCTCCTTGTGTTCCTTTAAGACCTTGATCAGATTAATCTCCCGTTCCTTAGTCCGGTACTGATAATCACAGGGAGCATCTTTTGAGATCCCAAAAATTGATATTTCAAATTCTTAGGCAATGGTTTCAGTTCGAGCTGGGGCGGGTTTTGGATTGAGGGTAAAGATGATGCTGAAGAAGATTCATCAAGAGGAAGAGGTTGAAAGTGAATAAAATCAATAACCTCTTCAGAATGTGGTGGGTTTGCCACAGAAGGTTGCAGGTCAAATCCATCACAATAGGGGGAACTTTTGATTGCAGAAACAGCCATACATGTTTCAATGTTCAAATTGTCTTCCTCAAGTTCCTATATAAATCCATAATCCTCGAATTTGTTAATCGCCTTAAAAATATCTAATTTCAATTTCTGATCCCCAAAGGCGATTTTCATGCTACCGCTCTCACAGTTGATATTGACCTTAGCAGCAGCCAGGAACGGACGCCCTTGAATGATGGGCATGTTCCTTAAATTCTCAGGTACATCCATGTCAAGGACAAGGAAATCTATAGGAAAATAGAAATCCTTAACCTTGACAATAACATCTTCAATAATGCCTCGGGGATTTGTGACCGAACGGTCTGCTAATTGTAGTGTTATTGAAGTCGATCGAAGTTCACTTAATCCGAACTTCTCGTAAAGAGAAGTTAGAATTAGGTTAATAGATGCACCTAGATCCAGAAGTGCTCTACCAAAAGTGTAATCTCCGATGACACAAGAAATTAAAGGAGCCCCTGGATCTCTCTTTTTCTGAGGAAGGTGATGCAAGATAACAGAATTAGCCTGCTCGGAGAGTACCACCTTTCTCAGAATAAATTCCCTCAACTTATGCTTCTATGTGCATATATCCTTTAAAAATTTAGCGTAAACCGGTATGTGTTTGATAGCATCGAGGAATGGAATATTGATCTCGACATTCTTGAATATATTCAAAAGCTCCTCGTTACTCTCAACAGGCTTCTTCTTCCGAGGTTTAATCAAGGCCTCAGGAAAAGGAACATGAGTTAGATCTTTGGAATTAGGTTCCTAAGCCTTGATTTCTTCTTCAAACTTCTCCTTTCTCTCCTCAAGCTCTCCAGGATTTGATAGATCAAAATAGTGTGGTTGTGGATCCTGAGTTTGTTTTCCACTCCTTAAGGTAACAAAACTAGCAGATGCATATGGGTTTGGGTCTTGGGGAGGGTTAGGAAAGATTGGAGGGGCTTCATTAGCGAGATACCTTTGATTTGAAGAAGCAGAAGAGGAAGGACCCTGCTCAACCACCTAAGCATGTGCATGCGGGTCCCTCTAATTCTCATACCATTGGGCTTGAATGCTTGGATTCTGGATATTACGCAGGTTGGGTACGGGTTGAGATGGTAGAGATCCGGGTTGACGAGAATTAGCAATGAACCCAATTTGCAAGTTGTCCAGCTAAGTTTTCATTTGCTGCATAAGCTGGAGCATAGATCCTTGCATTGCTACCATCTATCGGTTCAAATCAGCCTGCCCTATGGGTTGACGGCCATTCCAAGCTAGCTGATTGACCAGATTTGGGGGCAGCTGAGTGTAAACATGACCCTGACCCATTTGTCTTTGCGGAGCAAAGTTGCCGGGTCAGAATTGGATCTGCTGCCCTAAGATTTTCTAGGAGAAGTTAGGGTAGTTCCTCCAACCCGAATTATAAGCATTAGAGTAAGGGTTGGACCTAACGTTCTCTTGTACAGCATAGACATCCTCATAGGGTGAGGATGGAGAGAAAGAAAGGGAGGGATCAGAGAAAAACCTAATGGGAAATTTAGTCATTACATATTAAAAGCATTAAAATCAGGTCTCTAGTGACGAATTTATCTATCACTAAAGGTTTGATGGTGGGCGATGTGTGCACGTCACGCACACCTCCTCCTCTCCCGCACCTTAACACCAAGCACACGTTCAATGGATCTCAGCCGTCTAATCGTGAGATCAGACGACTCAGATCGCTTCTAGCCTGCTTCAGCTGCGCGTGCCTACACGTGCGATCAGGCGTGAGGCGATGCCTTTGATCGTGTGTGCACATGATTGGGTGATTTGGGCCATCCGCAGCTAATCGTGCAGTTGAGATTAAACGTGCCTATGCCTCTATTCGCTAGTTGAACCCACACCTCGCACTTGCTCAAGGGCACTCTATCGCTGTGCTACGACCACTTCTTCATCGTGTTTACGTTTTAAGCATGCACGCTCGTGGCTATTGAATCAAGCTCCAATGGCCCAAATATGATCATCTACATGATGGAGAGAAAGAGAAGGCACGCGATGGTTGAGAAGCGGGTGTTGATCTCAACCGTTGGATCAAGATCCAGCAGCTGAGATTGATCGATTCGTTGAGGAGAGAAAGGCAGCGGTGGTTCCTTGGGCTGATTAGGCGGCTAGGATGGCACCATGGACGGCCAAGATGGCACCATGTGGTGCCATCTTGGTCGTCCATCTTCTGTGACTTCCAGAAGGTGCCATGGATGTCGAATTGGACCACTTTTGCGCTTTTAGGCTGCGATCATCGATCCAAACTCATCTGTGCAATCAGATTTGTCATCTGAAGTGCAGATTGACACCATCTTGGCCCTTGATCTTAGGGCTTCCTCGGAGTATATCTGATGCTACGAATGTTCGATCAGGGCAATCTTGGAGTCGTTGAACTCCAGTCGTCACCCTGATCGAATCCATATGGTTGGATCTTCGACCCAAGGCCCCAATTAAAAGTTGCCCTGTCCCTAGCCACAAAAGGAGACAATTACTATACAATTTATACAATTTGACCTAAATGCATGATTATGCATGTTATGCAATATTTACAATGCTTGATGCTAATATGACACTAAGAACATGCATTAATAGACATTTTTGGCTATTTAGATGTATGTACATCACCATCCTTGCAGTCGAATTTGGCATCTGAGGTCTAGATTTCCACCTCCTTACCTCTTGGCCTTTGTTCTTCTATAGACTCCATAGGATGCTATGGGAGTCTATCAAGACGATCTCGAAAGAGTTGGGCTCCCATCGTTATTCTGAGCAGATCTGTATGATTGGATTTGTCATCCACAGCCCCGAAATACCTGCAATTATTATTTCCTCTCAATTATAACATAATATAGCATTATTATTTACAAAACTAACAAATCAACTATGAAGCAAAGGATGATACTTATGTATGCATTATGCCTAAGTTAAGCTAGGATCTAACTTAATTCATGTATATTAGGACCTATGATTGCTACGCAATCATCAACCCTAAGGCATGGGTATGCATCACAATCTGGTCCACATTTGTGGTCATCTTCTACTGGCAGGTTTGAGAATCAATCTTTTAATTCTGATCTTGACCTGCACTTCCCAGTTCTTAATTTCTTCTCTTTGCTTATATAATATGCCTAGCTAAAGGCAATAAACTGAGCACATGTGTATATTCCACATTCTCTGCAATGCTGATTGGATCTATCATGAAATTTAGGTGATATTCTATTTATTCTACCCTATTTCATGACTTTATTTTACAATGAGGACATTACATTAGTCAGCTATGGGGGGTGCATGCTTTATGAATTATTTTGTTAGTTTCAAAATAGTAGTTTCTTGTTATTTCTCTTTAAAAAAAAAATGTTAGAATTAGAAGAAGAGAACTTAGGCATTAGGAGTTTATTTACTCTAGGAAAGGATACTTTGGGATCTAAACACTTAGACTCTTCAAGTATTTGGGTTTAATCAGCCTGGGTGTCCACTAAAATGTGGACCTGTTTTTCAAGTCCTCACCACATTAATATTATTCTAATTTAGTTAATAAATTGAGGTGATAAGTACACGACTTATCAACCTGCCCTTTGATTTGAGGGGACTCTAAGTGTAAAGCATCTACACACTATTTGCACTGACTCATTTCTTGACGATTTTTACGAAAATTAGGTAGCTAATGAACTTTCTAGGGTAATATGGCTGGCAAGTTACCGTGGGTAACAGCCCATTGAACGATTGTCCAGAGCCCAACTACACGACCATACTCTTTCTACTGCTTTTAGGTAAATCTTATATCAGGGAAGCCACCTACTTAGAAAAAGAAAAAAACTAATACTCAAAAAGAAAAAAATAACAAAGAAAGAAAAAGGAGAAAGAAAAGTAAATAAATAAGCCACACTTCACTACACGACTATGGCTGGCAAGTTGCCGTGGGTTCGATGCCCCATTGGCTGGTTGTCCATAGCCTAGACCACAAAAATGCACCAATAATTTCCAAACAATTAGGGAAGAAGTCGGGAAGTAGAATAAACCAAGGAGATATACACTGGGTTCTCCCTTGTATTGACCCCATAAAAAATAAAATAGGGAGAAAGCTACTGATCGGAAAGATAAACCTTTAAGCAGAAACTTTTAGGTCACCTAGGGTCGTAGAAACCTAAAGTCTATTTTAATTGCCACCTAGTGAGTCTATCACCTTCTCACATTAAGATGCTTATAACTTAAAGTTTTTTTTGACACTTGGGTGGGTTGGGTAGCTGTAGAAAGCTGCCTTGAAACTCTTAACTCAAAAATTCAAAAAAAAAAAGAAGAAAAAGTAGAAAAAAATGTATCTTTCCTCTTCAAAATAAGGTGAGGACTTGGGCGGTCTGCATTTTGGCAGTCCCCTGGGTGCTGTTGAGTCTTTGTAACTAGGTCCTTAGTTGAAATTTCTTTTTGTTAATAAGCAACTTATGCTTAAGCGATCGAACCCTAATTCTATTTTTGTACCTAGCATATAGGTTAACTTTGCTATGGACTAACAAAAGATAGGAATGGGGGTGTGATAAGTATACATTTATTCATGTTAAAATGCTTATTTTTGTTGGTTGTTAGGTTTATAATTGCATGTGACATTATGAATATTGCATAACAATCATCATATTGCATTTAGGTTGACTTGTATAAATTCTATATTAATTCACATATTTCTATGGCTAGGGAACAAGGTGACATATTTTGGGGCTCCACATGAAGAATCCAACTGTACGGATGGATTCGGATCAATGATCGCAGCCCAACAATGTGAGAATTGGTCCAATCTAATATCCGTAGCACTCTTTATGAGCATCTCAAGATGGATGGCCCAATTGATGCCACATGGCATCATCTGAACTACCCAAGGCCTACCGCAGGTGCCCTCATCATCTACGCCCTTACACCTCAGCCATTGGATCAAGATCTAACAATTGAGATCTGCCCTCCATGGATGAAGCAGCTCCCTCTTCATACTCTAATGAGGCAAGCCACATCGAACCCTAGTCGTTGGATCATCATCCAAGGGTTGGGAAGCTTCTGCACCCTTAGTAGCAAAAGCCTCCACACGACACAAAGGGAGCCTTGGCATGGTGGTTCTACTCACGACTCTCAAAGGAGGGTCGTGGGTTCGAAACTCGTGAGCACCTCCAATTCGCAGTAGTAGCGAGGTACGCCTAAATTGAGCCGTTCGATCAACGATGGATGATGCAAGCATAGCCACGTGGCTACACAGATGAGCAGCAGCACTGACACACGCGATCAAGCATCGATGAATGCACCATTGCATGTGGTAGGAGTTGTAAGGTGCGATCACGGCTCTCCAAGTGCTATCTAACAACTGTGGGAGCTCCTCGCTGGGATCCGTGGGCACCAGTTGTTGCGCGTGCGATGCACGCATTATGGTCGAGTGTGTCTCATGCGGGTCGTGTCCTGTGCATGTAGTGAGTGTGGGATATGGCCAAATGATTTGGCAAAGCCCTTCTCCACCCTATAAATACCTCCCTACACCTCTCCCTTCCACTTCATCACTTCCCTTTCTTCTCTCACCTCCTCCAAATCTCTAAGGAGCTGGTCCCAAGCCCGGGATGCTCCTCTATAGTAGAAAAGTAAAAATATTTTCCCGCTTCTCACCCCCTTCCTGCAGCATCCCATGGTCATCCTTTCACTCTGATTAGGAAGTAGATCCTCACCACAACACCGTCCTATCCCATCCTCTATCCTCCGATTCTGTTATTCGTCATCCAACCTCTCACAACCTTCATCTAGGCATTATCAAAGTGAGTCATCCTCCAAGCAACCGTTGAGGGGGATTTCCTCGTCTCATTCTTCCTTTTATCACTTTCTAGTGTAGTTTTATATTTTGAGATTAGTTGTAATAGACTCTGCTTCATTTTGTGAAATAATTATTCTCTCTCTCTCTCTTCTATTATTTATTTTTTAAGTAGAGTAGCTCGCGGAGATTGATTTCAACCGACTATTCTACTTGCAAAAATAAAAGCAAACGCAGATTTATGAAACCAAACATTCACATCCCCTGTTCAACCCAGGGCTCAACTCAAGGTTCGGTTATAAATATTATTTAACGATCAAATTTTCTTGCGAATTTGTAGCGGCTCGGGTTTTCCAAACTTTGACATTTTCTTCGCACGATTTTTCACTTGTCAGATAGCAAAAGAAAGGAGCAAAGGTAGTACTGTCCAAGGAAGCTAGTGCAGTTATTTTGAGTGACTTGCCACTAAAGAAGAAAGAGCCTAGAACTCCATACATATCTTGCTACCTGTAGGATTATCCATTCGATAGGGCCCTTCTAGATCTAGGTTCCTCCATGAACCTAACTACCAAAGCTGTTTATGATCATTTTCGATTTGGGAAGTTAAACCCACCTTGGTAACCATGCAATTGGCTGACCGATCAGTGAAGACATCGAGGGTGGTGGTTGTGAACATATTGTGAAGGTCTATGGGTTATGCTTCCTAGCGAACTTCTTTATTTTGGACATGAAGGTTCCTCCTAACCTCCATGATGTACTAATCATTTTGGGTCCCCCATTTTTTGCGATCGCCCGGGCCAACATCGACTGTGCATCCAGGTATATGGAGATTGCCATAGGAGATGAACAACTTAGACTTGACATTTTTAGGGCTGCTAGGAGCTTTGACTGTGATTTGTTCGACCGTGAAACGTGTTAAAAATTAATTCTGTCATTGTAGTGCGAATCAAGATGAAACAAATAATATTTATAAAGTTTTGGTGAGTACCGAGTCATTCGTAGGGAGGCAAAACACAATTTCTATGTAAAAGCTTTTCAGAGAGTCATTCTAAACAAATATGTATATATTTATATATGTATATGTAGACATCAGATATCCAAAAAATTAGAATTGTATTGCTATTTGGAAATAGTTTTCAAACTAGAAATCACTATGCTAAATAGTGAATAGAGAGAGAGATAGAGATAGAGAAAGATAGCAGATGACGATGCCGCTTCTGGAATGCTTATGTGAAGTGCGGCAGCACTTTAGATCCAAAGCGTCAGGATGAATGCCAGAGAAGAGTTGTAGAAAGAGAGAGAGAGACTGGAGATTTATCTCGTGCGAGTTGCCCCTCAACTGGGGGGCCCTAGGTCTCTTTTTGTAGCTTTAATAAGGGGAAAAGTGGGCATTTATGCCCTCCAACTCATGCAACAACCTCAGGTTGATCATATTCATCGATCAAGAGATCAACGACTCTGATCTAGCCTCAAAATAACCTCATAAGTGCCTTCCACGCTCGGATGCATTCTGGTGCTGACACGTGGTAGCTCCAATGCCCTTGGATCGCCGTCGTGCGATTGTCGCTCGTTCTTTCCTCTTCTTCACATGCCTACCTCATGTTTTCCATGCCTTGTGTTTTGAATTCGCGTGCACTTGATTTCAGCCATTCGATCTTGTGATCGGATGGCTTAAATACGCGCACCACAACCTTAAGGAGAATGCATGTAATGGCATGTCAGTTTCGACGTCAGAGAGATCATGATCGCACCACCTAATCAAACGTTCCACTTCAAACCACGTGTCCACATCCGCACCCTTCATTCTGATCCAACAGTCAAATTGTGCCCGCGCTCCACCTACTTTCAAAATTTTGCCCTGAGCATGAATCAAATGCACGCCTCACGTTATGGTGCAGAGGTTATGACCAACGCGCTACGCTCATTGTTGTGTTGCAATTTGGGTTTAATGCATTGCTGTTCTCAGCCGTTGGATGGAAATCCAATGGCTGAGATGGACTTGGTTGATGAAGGCACGGAGACGGGGGTGACATGGTCACTTTGCGGCCAATGGATGTCGATCCAATGACCCAGAAGGTGCGGGGAACTTCGTTAGAGATTGGGGGTGCAGCGAGGGGTGGCTATGATGGTGCACATGGTGCCATCATGGCTATCCATTTTCCTTACTTTGTAGATGGTGCAAAAGGCCTTCAATCGAAATGATTTTTGCGTCGTTGGACTGCGATCATTGATCCAGATCCATTCATGCAGTTGGATTTTACATCTGAGGCTTGGATCTCTATCAACTTGCTCCTTGCCTCCATTCTTCTATGGACTGCACGTGATGCTACGATTGTCTGATCAAGATGATTTTAGAAGTGCTAGGCTCTCATCATCATCCTGATCAGGTCTGTATGGTCTAATCTATTATCTGCAGCCTTGAAGCATCTATAGTCAATTGCATCTTTCTTTTAGAGCATAATATGGCAATATTATCTATAAGGCTATCAGATTAACTATTATGTGAATTATGATGCTTATGCATGCATTTTCCTAGGTTATGCTAGAATCTAACTTAATTCAGGTGGATTCGATCATATGATTGTTGTACAATCACACCCCCATGCCTAAATCTTGCTAGTCCCTAGCAAATGCAAGACTAAATGCAAAGTGATACTACATGACTGATTTCTATCAAGAGTTCTATTAGTGATTTATTTCTTTTATTTTCATCCAAAACATTAGAAATCCAGACAGTCGTGAAAGTGTATTGTTGTAGCCTATGCAATGGATCCAACTGAAAAAACCAATCCACATCTAGAGCTCGCACTTGACTCTTAAACTTCTTCCCTTGGGGTTATAAAGTAATCTATAAATTCAGCCCTGGCTTTTGGCTTAGGTCGAAGATATTTTGAGTCAAGTGGATTTGTATTCGGTGGCTCACACTCATCTAGTGCTACATATAGACTAGTACTTTAGAACCAGGATTTCCAAACTATTAAATAAATCAACTCAAAGTGAGGCAAAGAGACTGTGCTCTCTTTAATTCCTTTGTACTCATTCTCTCTCTTTCTTCTTTTTCTTTCTTTTTCTTCTTATTTTTTTTCTTCTTTTTCTTCGTTTTGAGCTTAGAATCTCAACAAATTAGTCTATATATTTGGTGGCCTCTTATGCCATTAACACTTTGATTAAGTTCTGATAACCATATGACTAAGTTAGAATTCCTCAGCTCGTATTCAAGTGGTCAGAAATACAGAAACGTAGGTCAAGGTTGTATTTGGTGGACTATGAAGGGAATGAGTATTGTTGCCTCAATGTGCTTGACATGAAATAGACACAATGCAATTAACATTTCTTTCTACTCTTTTTTTTTCTTTGTTTTTCATATATATATATATTTTTTTTTCTTTTTCTATTTTTTTCTTTTTTTATTTTAATCTTTTATATAATTGTTTCTACCAACTCAATGAAATGCAGCACTCATGCACATTTTTATTTATGAGGCATTATTCAGGATTGAGGGTGTTCAAAAGGATATTAGGCGGCTTATTTGGTGGAAGTGCCTACTCTCAGCACCAGGAAAGGAATGGATGGGACAACGTATTTCTGACCTTGACATTAAAACTCTCCTTCAACCAAGGATTCCATAAAGGACGGTCATGACCATCCACCTTAGCCTTAGTTTTATCAGAACTCGCTCTTTGCATATTTGCCTTATTTGGTGGCTCTATAAAAAATTCACACAAAGAATTTGTATGCAGAAATTGAGAGCGAAAACATGCCTAACTCCGAGTATCATTATCTAATTATCCAGAAATTAAGATTCCTTGCACTAGCCTTAGAGCACCAGTAGACTCTCAACTCTCACCTCACTCTTATTGGGTGGATTTTCAAGAAGATGGTTTGCCTGACTCTCTAATTATTGTCCAAGGGCTCTGTAGAAGAAGCATTGCTTCTTCTTGACAAACTAAAGATGTCTATCAGTCTTAATGGAGGATCCATTACTAATTCTACATGTAAGTGTGAAATTGTACTAGATTCTAAATTTAGGAATCAACTTAAGAATAAATCCCTAATAAAACCTTCTTGATAAAAATCCTTTATGCATGAATGCAATTTTTTTTCTAACATAAAAATAAGACATGCAATGTCCACCGCCCCAAGCCTATTCATTACAGTGTCATTGAAATGTATGCAAAAAAAATCAAAATGTAATAAGCAAGAGGAGGGGATATCACCCAACTGAGCTTGTTAATCCAGGTCAGCTTGGATAGAGAAGATGCAAAACTACCTATAAAGAATACTGGGTTGCCTCCCAGCCAATGCTAAGTTTAACGTCATTTGCCGGACCTAAACCCAAAAGAAATATGTAATTCAATATTGTGGGTCAAGAGGAGTAATAACTGTTACTGAGAGATTCATGAATAGTATAAAGTTATGATTGTTTGGTCCAAGAATCAATGATCCACAAATGCAGACCAACTGATTATGTAATCCTACTCCAAAGAGTTTTTCTGATTTTAAATAGAAAATAGGGTCAGATAGATGAGGTTCATGATGCAAAGCTTGTTCAATAATCCAGTTCCATAATTGAAGAAGAGGTGGTAGAGGGTCAAGATTGAAATCATGATTGAGATTTAAATCTAGTTCTGATTCAGAATCATAAGGATCCTCACAATGGTAGTTGATGCCAAAAATCATGAATTCTCCAAGCTCTGGGTCATATGAGGACAAGGGTAGAGTTGTGCTGAATTCATCAAAATCCTCATCAGAAATTACCTCTTCCTCATCAGAAATCATTTCTTCCTCATATTCAAGCCATCCATTTGAACTAGTTGGAGTATAAATTCCTCCCCAGTCCATCATGATTTAAGCTTCTTTTTCTGAGGTTGTTTCTGTGTTTACCTGGTTCATGTCCTTAGATTGTTGAATTTCTTGAACCCCCTAAAAGTTCAATAATTCTTGAATTTCAGGGTGGATGTATTGAGGATTCTTTGTGTTATCATCTAATTCATCATAAGACACTCCCAAGAGTTTCTCAATCTCACTAATGTCTTTTTCAATTTGATTTTCTATGGGAGGTGGTAGATTAGAATCATCCTCAAGTACATCACTTTCATGTCTTTTGTGTTGATCTTGAGATTTGGCAGGATTTGGATCATCTTTAGTGTGAATTGCCAAAACCTCTTCAATTGTTCCTGCAACCTCGATGGAACCACAATTCACCTTATTCTTTTGGGAAGCTTTAAAGATATTGATTTGACAAGTTTTCCTTCCAAAAGTGATTTGCATAATCCCCGTCTCTCAATTTATTAGGGCCTTGGCTGAGGCCAAGAAAGGTCCTAAGATTATCAGGGTGTGGCTTAAGTTTTCTGATGCCTCCATATCTAAAATAAGAAAGTCCACAAGCTACTCAAAACCCTCACTTTTATAATCACATTTTGTAAAAGTCCCTTTGGAATCTTAGTTGACCAATAAGCAAGCTGAAGGGTAACATCAGTGTGTTGCAAGGGACCTAAATCCAACTCTTCATATAATTCTATGGAGATTAGATAGATGGAGGCACCAAGGTCTAGTAAGGCTTGATCCAAGATAAAACCATCTATCTCAGAAATTGACCCTTTTGATGATTTGACCTGGCATTTTGGTGTGCACATTTCCTTCAAAAATTTCGCATAGGCCGGGATGTTTTCAATGGCTTCAAGGAGTGGTATATTTACCTGGACTTGCTTTAAAATCTCAAGCCACTTCTTAGATTGATTGGTTTTCTTTTCCTTGGATTTTTTCAAGGCTTTAGGAAAAGGTGCTTGAGAGAAATCATGAGTGTTCAAATCCTGAGTCTTGTTTTATAGATTAACTTGGTCTCCTAAGTCAGATTCAGGCTCTTCAAGATCTTGGAAAGATTTCGATTTAGAAGGATAATGATCTTGGATTTGTTTCCCACATCTCAAAGTGACAACATAAGCATAGGCATTAGGGTTAAAAGGGTGAGGTGGGTTTAACAAGATAGGCTGAGTGACAAGTCGATTCTCGCTTTCGATGAAATTTTAAATATAAAATGATGTGTCATTGTAAAGCTTTTGCGGTGGAAAATCGCTTATCAAAATATTTAATTATTCATAATCTAACCGCAAAAATAGTTAGATCATCTCCACAGGGAGAAATCAACCTATTGGACTAGTGAATGGTGCCTCAATTATTCAGGAAACTCAATTTGTGTGCATATTACTTAGCATAACTCATTTTCTCACATCAACTCTTATTCTAACTAATTGATTAGGAATGTAGGTGTTTATATGCAAAATCACCACCACCTAATATTCTATTAAATAGTGATCTTGGCAATGGGTATCAGTGTAAATATTAATCTCCAATAGAATAAACCTTATCCACTATAACAAGTATTTCATTCTTTAAAGATATACCTATTCATTCATGCAAAGAAATCAACGAGTAATTAAAATAAATGTAAGGTATACTTCTGCAAATTCACCTTCATAAATTACTTATATCATAAATGAATAGAATTGCAATGGCAGTTAATGTAAATTGAAATTGGATTGGAAATAGGGGATTCTTCCTCTCTCTTCCTTGTGCATGGGAGAGTGGTCTACCGGCCTGATGGAGTTCGGAAGAGATCGGCTGGGATGAGGGCTTCCCGATGAACTTCTCAACATGATTGGAGATGGCCGGAGGTGGCTGCTACACTTGGATGACCGACGGTGATGACGACGTGGTCGGTGGCCGAGAAGTGTAAAGCTCGGTGGGTGCGGTGTATGTGTGGTGGCAGTCGGTAAGGAAGGGGTTGGCGAGCTGCGTGGAGATCCCCGGTGGTGTTATCGTGGAGATCGAGTGGCTGGAGATGGGTAGGACGCATGGAGTGGTGGCTGCAAGCCTTGGGTTCCTCTTGCATGAAGAGTTGCAGAGGGTGCGTGGAAAGGAAGAGGAAGAAGAAGAAGCAGGGATGAGGGTGGGTTTGGCTGTGGGTGTTGGTGGTGTTTGCGGCGAGGGGGATGCAGTTAGGAGAGGATGGTCTGCAGCTAAAGGGTGGACATGGATGCGTGGAGAAGGTGATGAAGGGATGTTGGTGGTGGTAATGGGTTCTTCCAGGTGGACATTGCTTGTGGTGTGCGCGTGGGATAGAGGCGATGGTAGGAGGTTGAAGAAGAAGTAGAAGAAGGAAGAGGATGGCAATGGGTGAGGGCATGGTGGTGCGCATGATGTGAGCCTCATCATGAGCCCTAACTAGCTCATTTTACCTAAGAAAGAGAATAAGAGCTCCTACATAACCTAGAGAAGGGCCTAATTCAAGAAATTAATGTTCTGAGAAGAAAACATGAAACAAAGGTTAAACTGCAATTTTACCATTGCAGTACATAAACGGGATTTCTCAAAGGCAAAACATAGGTCAAATGGTCTGAATAAGATAAAAAGTGGGTTGGTTCAGTCGGAAATGGGTTATTGTGCAATCCAAGAATTAAATGACATTCTGTAACCCTAAAACAGACTCGCTTAATTCAACAAGGTTCTGGTCAGGATAAAAATATAATAAACCCTCTAAAATTCATGGAAAAATATCCCCTAGGGTTTAGTACCTTCAATTTGGCCTTTGGAACCTATTTTGACCAAGATTGGGGTGCCAGCTCACTATTTGACCTACTTTGGGTTTTTTTACAAAATATCCAATCAAACGTGGTCAAACCTAAAATCCAACTTTACCATTGGATTCCTTAGGTCCAAATTAGGTTTGTACCAAAATTTGGACCTAAGGAAAGGTCATCTTGACCTACTTTGCAAAATAGTCCACCCAATTACATTCTGGCCCCTAACTTTTGAAAACCATTGCACAAACCCCCTAACTCCCTCACCACTCTTACAATCAGGTCCCTCCACCATTAAAGTGGAGGAATCCTACTCCGGCGAGGAATGGAGGGCGATTACTCGCTGATCCCTCAGAGATCTCCTCCCAGATTTGGAAGGGAGATTCTCTAAGGAATTCCCTTCCATCTGAGCGTGGTCCCAATCTCAGATTCACACCCAATCTCTCATGTGAACGTACGAGAGATTTGGGTCTCCAATTATTTCCATCTCCGGTGAGGTCCCTTGTGCTTGGAAGCTTGTCTTCCAAGCATAAGAGCCTTTGCCAGTGCCTATAAAAGGTCCACCATCTCCGGTCGCATCTCTTCAGCTTGACTTGGCCAAAGAACCACCCAATTTCATCTTCTTCTCCTCCGATCAGGGGTCCAGTGAGCTCTGGCGAGCCCTCCTCCTCTTTCTCGTCGCTCTACCACAATACCAATGGCAGAGCCGCCTTCACCACCTTCCTTCGCTTCGTGCAACACCAGCGCACGCGCCTCTAGCCCCGTCGTCGTAGCCATCACCCCTCCCCTAGACATCGTCTTCTCCAGTGGTAGCAGGTACAGCCAGCTGCCTCCTCTCCCTCTTCGTCCACTTAGATAGGTTAGAATTACTCCTCTCTATCCCCTCTTCATTTTTCCTCTTACTATTTCCACTTTCGACCCCTCGTAGCCACTATCCACCTCCATCTTCTCCATCTCCGATCGCCCACCGGCTAGGTGTCTCCACCTCTTTGCACCTCCACACACCTCGCCAGATACCTCATCACCTCCGACATCATCCACTAATCACCTTCCGCCCATTTATCAACCACCAACACCTCCCTAAACGCCCCCAACATAACCCATAAGCACATCCACAGGGTGACCTAGGCACGCACGCCTAGGCTGCCCCACAGCCAGCCAACCACCATCTCACCTTCTCATTGATACAGTGAAGCTTCTCATGTGCTCTAATGAGGTCACAAGGCCGTGTTAAGTGTATTTCAGATCTGAGCCCCTTCCGCCATTGACACTGAAGCATGCTGCTTGAAAACTTCGCTCCAGGTCACGTGCTCTAGGTATACGAGTCCCAAGTGAAGCAAGTTGGTTTTGTGCATGCACATATCCAAGAGATTGGCTTGAGAGAGAGCACAGCAGTAGCAATTGAAGAAGGTCCCCTGCAGGTGTGCACACAGAAGCGGGTGGGACTTTTAGTCCCACCTCATGAACGCAAGAGCACGATGAGTGGTATAAGTTGAATTTGTGCTTTCTTCTCATCGCCTGTAGTACACAGGGTGAGGTCCCTCACCCTCACATGCACCCGCCTCATCCGCGACCTTTGCCCGACAGATCTGGCATGACTGACCTAATTACCCCTCGCACTCCTCGTGCATCACACCCACACCGGTGAGCCTGGACCTGGGCGCACGAAAATTGACTCGATTACCCGGCTCTGGGAGAGTGTACCTAAGAGAGAAATAGAGAGAGAGAGACGCGGGGGAGGGTAGGGGTAGGTTTTGCTTCGTTGTGTGCAGAGAAAAGAAAGAAGGAAGAGGAAGGCACAGCTGAAGCTAAAGGCCAAGCTGGGAAGGAAGGCTTAGCCACAGCAAGGAAGGAAAAGGAAGAAGAAGAAAGGCAAAGGGCAAGGAAGGAAAAAGAAGGAGGAAGGTAGAAGCCAAGGGAAGGAGAAGCACTGCAGCAGAGGTGCAGCTGAAGAAGAAAGAAGAAAGAAAGAAATAAAAGAGAGTAGAAGAAGAAAGAAGAAGACCGCAGAGGAAGAAGGAGAAAGGCACTGTGCAAGAGAAGAAAGAGAAGGAAGCAAGGCAAAGGCAGAAGACCCAAAGAAGAAGGAAGGAAGAAAGAAATCAAGGGCCGAGAAAGCTAAGTCAGAGAGGGAAGAAAGAGCAGAACTAAAGAGAAACAAAGAAGTAGGAAGAAAGGCAGAAGATAGAGGAACATAAGAAAAGCAGAAAGGAGAAGGCAGAAAGAGAGCCAAAGAAGAGAGAGAGAAGCATATCTTTTAAGACGTCTGATTATAAAATCAGACGTCCACTTCTATTTTTGCTGCAATTTTAACTCCTAAACTCTTGCATTTATACTCTGAATTAGGTTTTGAGTAACTCTAAGTGTTCAATTACATTATTGAGATTAGTGAATAAATTCCATTTGCTCCCTGTGTTTGACCTCGGATACTTAGGTTTTCGAGTAATAAATTCTTATTTGTTTTCGAGACGATTTCATCTATACTACAATGTAACATCTTCTAAAACCACGATCTCACCTCATCAACAGCGCACGCTGTCACCATGCGCACCTATGGGTCTGGAGGGCGGCGAGTGTGGTGGAGTAAGCTTTCGGCCACAGTGTACGTCAGGGGTTCATGATGCATGCTTGGTTCACGGTGGTGGCGAGGAAGAAGATTCCTTCCAGTGGAGCGAGAGAGATGGATCCTTTGCCTGCTCTTCTTCTTATTGAAAACACTCGTTGTTTATTATTTCCACCGAAAAGTTCTCAAACCACTCGGTGAAGATCGCAAGTGGTTGGAACACCTTGATAAGCTTGGCGGTATGCTATCAGATGTCTAATAAAATCTCTAGACGTCTTAAACAATGTAAACATCAGCGAGTTCATGATGGCGGTTCCTAGACGTCCGACCTTATCTCCAAACATCTTATAGATGCAAAAATGGATGTTTGAACTCTTCCACCTAGCCTGCATCCATCAAATCAATTATGATACTATATCATATGTTATTAAGTGTAAAATTGATGTATAAAGTTATATGCAGACTAAGGTGAATTGCCATATAACTCCTAATTAATTAACAACTAAGAATAACTAATTAGCGAGTACCTAGACCGCATAATGATCCACTAAATTGGTCTTATCAAATGCCCCCATGCCTAAGATTTGCTAGTCCCTAGCAAATGAAATGAATGCAAGGTGTATGATTCTATCAAAAGACTTCATCTTTTCTTACTCCAAACATTTAGATATCTAGACAAATGTGAAGTGATAGTAGCCTTGGTAACGGATCCAAGTAACAAAACCTATATTTAAAGTTCATACTTAACCTTTGGTAAAACTTTTATTAGGATAGGCAACTTCTTCCCTCGGGAATAAAGCAGAAAATAATCTATAATTTGATCCCGACTTTCTGGCTTAGGTAAGAGATATAGAGTCAAATTGATTTATATTTGGTAGCTCATACTCATCTGGTGCTACATGTAATCTAGTATTGCAGACTCTAAATCTCTAGACTATCAAATGAGTCAACCCAGAGGAGGCTAAACAAAACTATGCTCTCTTGATGTTCCTTTGCACTCACTCACTCTCTTTTCTTTTTCTTTTTTTTTTTCCTTTTTTAAGGTCATATATCTTACCAGATTTTATAATTGTACTCAATGTTTGGTGGCCTCACATAGCATTCACACTTCAATTAAAGTCCTAATAACCCTACAACTAAGTTAGAAGTCCTCATCTAGTATTCGGGCAATCAGAAATACTAAAAAGTAGGTATGGGTCATATTTGGTGGATCACAATGGGTGTTTTTGTTGCCTCAAAAACATCAACACATAATGAAAAATGACATGAAGATAAAACTATAAACTTGAACTCTTTTTTTTCTTTTTTTTTCTATATATATCTATATATTTCTTTCCTTCTTTTTCTCTCTCTTCTTTTCACTCTTGTTTTTTTTTATATAACTCCCACACAACATGACGCAGACTTTTATTCATGAGGCATTATTAGGGTTAATGATGGTCAAGAGGATATTGTGTGGATTATTTGATAGAAGTGCCTACTCTCAACATCGGGAAGGAATGGATAGGACAAGCAAATTTTTGACCTTTGAAACTACTACCCTCCTTCAGTCAATGACTCTACGAAGGGTGGTCGTAACCATCCACCATAGTCATAGTTTTATTAGAACTCAATCTCTGTGTATCTGCCTTATTTGGTAACTCTTAGGAATTCACACAATATTTGCACGTAGGAACAGAGAGTGAAAAACTATGCCTAGCTCTGAGGTATCATTATCTAATTATCTAGAACTTAAGAGTCCTTGCACTAGACTTAGTGCACCAGTAGTCTCTCTACTTTCTTCTAACAAATATTAAGTGGATCTTATAGAAGATAGTATGCCTGACTCCCTTCAACCTGTCTAAGGATTTAGCAAACTGAAAATGCTTATGGGTTTTCTACAAAGATCCATTAGCCAATCTACGTGCAAGTGAAGTAACTGTACTGGATTCTAAACTTAGAAAAAATCTAAGAAAATCTTCAATGACACCTCCATAATAAAGATGTTTTGCTAGGGCTAACCAATTTAGCTAAAAAAAAAACAAAACATAGATTTTTTTTTAATGCACTTAACCTAAATGCATGAATACTGCCTAAAAATGAAAAAAATGCACCCCCCATGAATAAATCCTACAATGTCCTCATTGTAAAATTAAAACAGGCAGAGAAAGGAAGGAAATCACCTGATGAAGGCATTATTCTAGACGTTGGGTTGCCTTCCAACAAGCATTGCATTGTTTATCGACAGCCAGACTTATAGGGAACCTATAAGTCTGATTCCAAACAAAAAGTGGTAGGCCATAAAAATGTGTGTAACAGTGCAAGCCTAGAAAATAGGTAGCCACGAATGCTAGCGAGCTGATGATACAGAGTGATTCCAAATGCTCATCAGAAGACATGAAAACATACCACCTTGCAGGCTACCTGGAGAGGTCTAAGAAAAAGAGTAACAGAAGAAGGGACCTCTTGAAATGGAATAAGTGAAGGATAACAAGCGTCCTCCAAAGTAGGAAGGATATAAAAGATGTATGCATAATTATTTCAAACCCTTGAATGACGAGACTAAAAGTACAAGCATCAATCCACACTTGCCATTTCATTGGGGGATGTACTGGCTTGATATGCTCCTCAGAAAGAATGTAAGTGAGCAAAAACCTGAGCCAAGGATCGGTTAGGGAGTGTAAAGGTTGTTTATGGTGTTGGGAGATAATGATTAAGTTCAAGGTGGGCTTAGTCCGTGTTATGACCAGCTCCAACAATAATTCAGATTCTATATTATTCTCCTTAATAGTTGTTACAGAAAAATTCATGTCACCTTGCCTATCATTAACGATTTCCTAAAGAATTGGAGTCATATTTTCAGCTTCCCGTATATGTGAATCAATGGTGGACTCCAAATCAAATTCATTTCATGGCAGGGTTGAAGCAACTGAATCACTGTCATCAATTTCATCCTCGGATATTTTTGGTTCACTTAAGTTTTTGTCAGGGTGTATATATGATTCACAAGTAAGGGGAGGCGTTGCTTCAGTATCCTTAATTACTTCTGAAGGAGGAACAATTTTAATGCTTTGGAGTAAGCCTATATCACTCCATTCTTTGTTCTCCTCGGGGCATAAATCCTCAATTGATGTGTATTGTTCTCAAGAGTCTCTCCTAGGCTTCTCACTATTGTGCTTGTCCTCCTCCAACATCAACTCCCTATCTTCCTAATTTTGGGGAGGATGACTTTCAAAATCAAAAGAAGGAAGGAATCCAGATTTCACCAGGTCATTTATATCCTCAGGGGGTTAGTCCTCGAATAACACATAATCCCTCTGAGATTCACTCCAAACTCTAAGCCTAGGTTCCTCCATTGAGTCATCATCCTCCTCTAAAATAGACTCTTTGTATCCCTGAGACCAAAATTGATCCAATTCGTCCTCCATTCCCTTAGGGTCACCTTCATTAGGTACATGTAAATCCTTAGAATGATGAATGGTAGGTGTTGGTTCCCTAAGTGGAGGGTCGAGATTAGGCTCACTAAGGGTAGAATGGGGTTCCACCACAAGATTAATAGGGGATGTGGTATGAACAATATGGCCTTGACCCGGGTTATCAAGGGTAAGAAAAATACTATCAGTGGGGTCAAGGTCCTTAAGTGGTAGCATCTTCCTTTTCTTTTAACTCCAATATAGCTCAGGTGGATAATCATTAGGATAGTTCTCCTCTAGTGGTCGTGTCTCATGGGGAGCATCTAAGTGATAGCTACTTAAAATGGGATCCCTATTATTCGTTGTTTCCTTAGAATCTTTTTTATGATCACGGTTGTATGGGTAGGGATCGAAATCAATAGTAAAAGAGTAGCTAAGCTGACGAACTTGCTTATTCAATTGTTGACCATTCTTCAACATCTCTTCCATAGACTCCATCATATCTTTTTGCTATTTTTTCATTTCTATCATAAAAGAGGAGAGGCTACTATCAGATTGGGGAGGATAGTCAGTCTTAGGCTCAGGTTGCCTAGGGGTATCAGTCCAACCTTGATGAGAAAATTCATAAAGGGTGGGAGGGTTGGGTGTCTACAAACTGGAAAATTCTACTCCTCCGCTCTGCTCAAAAGTGGGAGTTATCAGGCTAGTACTCCCAGGATAGGAATATGATTGATCCCATGAATTGTCATTATACCCATCAAAGGATGGATGCGCTCGAGGCATGGGATCCTAATTAAAAGATGAGAAGTATTGACTATGATAATCTAAATGATAGGAGTAAGGGTGATCCATTTATTTAAGCCAAACAGATTTAACTCTCTTAGGACTTAGAAGAAATCAGAATAAAAGCAGAAACTTCCTAGAGAGTTCTACCACTGTCAAAACAAACACAAATACAGTAGGATCTATTTTTAGTAGATTCTAGGTCTTAGAATTAAGTGTTTAGTTGGTGGCCAAACAAGTTTTGCAAGAGTTACGCTTCCTAGGCTAACCTTCGTTGGTGCTTACAACCTACTCGCAAGGGATGGAAGTCTCGAATCGAGCCCACACACAAGGAACCAAAGTAACTTGGTGATAGGCTTGTTGATTTCCAACTAACTTCCCTTGTGGTGCAAAGAAGAAAGGTAGAAATTTATCTAGTGACCTTATCTGTGATGTGCACAGTGTCTCAAGTGTGCAACACACATATGCATTTTGTGTTTTAAAATTCCGCAATCAAGTCCTTTCATACATAATTAAAGTCACTGATTTTAAAGTCTAACCTCTTAGCAGTCCCAATTTTTTTTTTAAAGTGACCATTGAATTAATTAGATTCAGACATTTTAGTAGTCTTGGATTTAAGTCCAATGCAGATACATGACAGGTATTTAATGCTAAAGAGAAGACATACCTTACTCCAGCTTTCTTCGTGTAAGATGTTTGCAATGTAGAAATATAAACTAGATGCTGCTCATTCAATCCTAGATGGTCTCCCTATAGATATGCAGCTTATAGCAGGTAGTTTAAAATTTTTTCTTTAATGTAATAAGCAAATAAACCTAATCTAATTTAGCTAACTAACATGTAGTTCAAACAATTCAAATAAACCTATAATTTAAATAAAATGGGAACACGCTCCCGAAAAGATGCTCCTACTTACAAGAGCGATAAGCAATAAAAAACATTGGGAACACGTTCCCAAAAATGCCCAACAAGGGTCCACAAGACAGAAATTAAATGTCTAATGTCTATCTGGCCTAATCTAAATCTAAAAGAAGCAAATAGGTCTTCAGTCACCAATCCTCCTTCCACGCGTGTGGGATCAAAGCCCATGTGCTCCTGTTACTATCCTCTAGGTGGTGTCAAGGCTCACCAAAAATATCATCTCTATCGTGCGCTCCCGTTGCATATGTTTATTTTTGCACGCAAACACAAACAAAGTCAGCAATTCAAAAAAGATTCAGAAATAGCATAAAAATAATATAAATTTCCTGAGAAACTTAATAGGTGTATTTCCTCCCCGGCAACGATGCCATTTGATGAGTCGATTCTCGCTTTTGATGAAATTTTAAACATAAAATGACGTGTAGTTGTAAAGCTTTTGTTATGGAAAATCAACTATCAAGATATTTAATTATTCATAATCTAACTACGAAAATAGTTAGGTCATCTCCATAGGGAGGAATCATCCTATTGGACTAATGAATAGTGCCTCAATTATTCGGGAAACTCAACGGGCGTGCATATTACTTAGTGAAACTCATTTTCTCACATCAACTCTTATTCTAAATAATTGATCAAGAATGTAGGTGTTTATATGCAAAATCACCACCACCTAATAATCTGTTAAATAGTGATCTTGGCAATGGATATCAGTGTAAATTTTAATCTCCAATAGAATAAACCTTATCCGCTATAACAAGTATTTCATTCTTTAAAGATATACATATTCATTCTTGCAAAGAAATCAACGAGCAATTAAAACAGATGTAAGGTATACTTCTGCAAATTCACCTTCATAATTACTTATATCATAAATGAATAGAATTGCAATGGCAGTTAAGGTAAATTGAAATTGGGCTGGAAACAGGGGAATCTTCCTGTCTCCTCCTTGCGCATGGGAGAGAGGTTCGCTAGCCTAATGGAGTTCGGAAGAGTTTGGCTCGGATGAGGGTTCCCGATGAACTTGCCGACGTGATTGGAGATGGCTGGAGGTGGCCACTACTCGTGGATGGCCAGCGGTGAGGATGGTGTGGTCAGTAGTAGAGGACTGCTAAGCTCGGCGAGTGAGGTGTGTGCATGGTGGCAGTCGGTGAGGAAGGGGTTGGCGAGCTGCATGGAGATCCCCAGTGGTGTTGTCATGGAGAACGGGTGGCTGGAGATGGGCTGGACGCATGGAGTGGTTGCTGCAAGCTTTGGGTTCTTCTTGTTTGAAGAGTTGCAGAGGGCGCATGGAAGGGAAGAAGAGGAAGAAGAAGCAGGGGCGGGGGTGGGATTGGCTGCGGGTGTCGATGGCGTTTGCGACGAAGGGGATGCAGTTAGGAGATGATGGTCCGTGGTTGAAGGGTGGACATGGATGCGTGGAGAAGGTGATGAAGGGGATACTGTTGGTGGTGATGGGTTCTCACAGGTGGACGTTGCATGTGGTGCATGCGTGGGATAGAGGCAGCAGCAGGAGGTTGAAGAAGAAGTAGAAGAAGAAGGAAGAGGATGGCAATGGGCGAGGGCGTGGTGGTGCGCATGCTGTCACCATGCGCATCTATGGGTCTAGAGGGCGACGAGTGCGTTGGAGTAAACTTTCAGCCACGGTGTACGTCAGGGGTTCACGGTGCACACTTGGTTTACGGTGGTGGCGAGGGAGAAGATCCCTATCAGCGGGGCGAGAGAGATGGATCCACCGGCGTCTCTTCTTATTAAAAGCATTCGCTGTTTGTTATTTTCGTTGAAAGGTTCTCCAACCACTCGTTGAAGATCGCGAGTGGTTGGAATGCCTGCATAAGCCTGGCGGTACACTATCAAACATATAATAAAATCTCCAGATGTCTTAAATAGTGTAGACATCAGCGAGTTCATGATGGCGGTTCCCAGATGTCTGACCTTATCTCCGGATGTCATATAGACGCAAAAATGGACGTCTAAACTCTTCCACCTAGCCTGCATCCATCAAATCAATTATGTTACTATATCAAATGTTATTAAGTGTAAAATTGATGTATAAAATTATATGTAGACTAAGGTGAATTACCATATAACTCCTAATTAATTAACAACTTAGAATAAATAATTAGAGAGTACTTAGACCGCATAATGATCCCCTAAAGTGAACTATCACTGAGCCTGCATTGGGTTGGGGTTAACAAAACCAGGTGGGTGCTGGGGAGTAGGTTGAATTACATGTGCCTGTTGTTCCCGTGTGTTGTGCTGGTTAACCCTATTGAAGTTCCTTGGGTTGGGGATAGGTTGGGATGGTAGCATCCCGTGTTGTCTAGCATCAACTAGCTGGTCTAGTCACCTCGTCAATTCTACCCTCAATTGATTTATTTCTTCCTTATGTATTAGATTCATTTCTTGCATTTCCTTGAGGACCAGACTCAAATCAGAGGGCTGGTTTTCTTAAGTAGGTTGTGGCTGATATATGCATGGTTGTGTGTACCTGCTAGGTTGCCCATAAATGTTTGGCTTAGTCAAGTTAGGACCCTACGCAAGTTTCTAACTTGACCAAGCAAAGTTAGGATGGTTGCACCATCCAAGGTTGTAAGTGTTTGAATAGGGATCATTTCTAGTGTAACCTTGGGGTGCATTCACATCCTCATGATAAATAGGCATCGGGATGCCTAGTTCAGAATTTGAGGGCATCAAGGTCCCTCCTTGGTACCCAGATAGAGATGGGTCCAAGTAGATTTGGCTCATAGGTGGAGCCATTGTCAGGTCATTAATATTGTGCACCATTTCCTGACCTAAAGGTTGGGGGGTTGGGTATAGGTTATCATAGAAACTCGGGTAGGCATAGGATTTACTCTGGAATGTGTACCTAAGGAACTCCCGCCCTTAAGAAGGTTGTCCAATTTCTTATCTAAACTTTCTACATTCTTTCCAATGAGTTCCACTTTGTCCAATCATTGTGCAATTAGTTCAAAATCAACTAAGTTTGAATTATCCTTAACTTCATTAACTCCGCTTCTTGGTTTATTTGCTCTATTAAAGGTGAACATTGAGACATTATTGAGGGAATTTTCGCTCATATTCTCAAATAATTGAAAGGCTCCCTCAGCATCTCTACTTAGTAACTTGCCCCCACATGCTGCATCAATAAAATTCTTCAAATTGTCACTTAACCCGTAATAGAAAAATGGGTCAAGTGCCACTTCAGAATTCCATGATGAGAGCATTTCCTAGCCAAATCATTAAATCTCTCCCAAGCCTCATGTAGTTGTTCCCCAGGGTTTTGCTTAAAGGTTGTAGTGGCAAATCTAAGGGCATTGGTTTTTCCTATAGGAAATAATTTTTTCACAAATGTGCTTCTCAAATCTTCCCATGTTAGGATTGGTCTACCAATAATCCTTAACTAATGAGCAGCTCTATCTTTTAAGCAGAATGGGAACATTTTCTTCATTAAGGTACCTCCATTCATGTTCCTAAGGCCAAAGGTCCTTCCTATGTGTAGAAGTTCTTCAAGGTGGTGGAAGGGCTCATCAAAATCGCAGCCATGGAAGTAGGAAATCAGATTGATGATCTGTGGTTTGAGTTCAAAATCCTCCCCATCCTTAGGTACCCTGATCAAAGGTTTTGGGCATTAGGAGGATTATAAAAGTCACCTAGAGGCCAGTCTACTCTCCCATTTTGAAGTTGAGTAATGGCTTGCACTATGACCTCCATTTGTCTATCATAATGTCGGCCCAGCTTAGTAATTTGCCTTTGTAAGAGAGTTATTGGATCTAGATTTTGTTCCTGCTCTTCGATCTCATCTTCCTCGTGGTGAATAGCCATTGAAGAGAGTTCAGATTCAGATTCTAGACAAAGAGGTCTTCTCATAGGATTTCTTTCTAAAGGTGGTAGCAAATCAGGATGTAGAGATATTCTACCTTGCATGCACCAGAAGAATGTCCGTATATGAGAGGGAGAAGACAGATGAGAGAATACCCCACACCTTTCAATGCAAGCAATCAAGCTATTCCTTAGAGTGTAAACCCTAAATAGACCTAATCCTGGTTCCCTAAAACATGACTGGGTTAGATCAACCCTTGAATTACTTGGCTGCCTGGAAGGGTGGGACCCCCTAGGACACCCCGCACGATGAGACACCACTAAGGGTTAATGTGGTTACTGCACCTACCTTTCATGTCACCAGTTGGTCCAAGTAAACAAGGCCTTGTCCTTAGCCCAATCTAATTTCAAGTCCCCAATAATATTAGCCCTACCTAGGGCACATCTACTCAGTTTTAGGCTTAGGCTTGATGTGCTTTTGGAATATGATGGGTGTTAGGGGGGTGTTGCCCTTAAGATTCATTTTCAAAGTGTGAAGTGCACATGCAAGGGGTTCACAAGCAATTTTTATGATGAAGTGGATTTTAAGGTTCAAATACTTGTATTAGTCAATTTTAGTGTTCACTTGAGTAAATATCTTCAATCAAGGGTTTTGATGAGGCACACAAGAGTTTTGCGAATCCCAATTATTTGATAAATTTCCTTTAAGTACGGAAATGCAAGTGTGCTCTACCCTTAATGTGAAACCCTACGTGCAGATAGTGCTAGATGGTCCTTTTTAGTTCAAAAATCAAAGAAGTGGTGCGATCTAAACAATGCAATCAATTGAACTTATTGCACCACTAACTAGACACTCAGAATATTTTTTTCAAGACTTTTAATACACATTTTCTATTTTTTTCATATTTAAAGTGTACTGGGGGTTCTACAGTCTATTTTGACCCCCAGTTAGTGATTGAGTAATTTGTGCAATCAAACGTGCAGAAAATAATTTTTTTCATATGTTTCCTAAATTCTTGATTTTCACATAAATTCAGTACCATAATTTTCAGGTCAATCAGAGTTGTATAAAAATTCATATGATATTTGAACTTTGAAAAATCAGGAATAATAACCGATTTGTTAATAGTTCTGTGCGTGAATTTTTTATATTTTTCTGTAACTCAGATTTATGCAAAATTTGGATATGTTGTTCCTGAATTCAAAACCCACATCCGAAAAACTTTTTTAGAATTTTTGAACATGCGGATTTTTGAGAATTGAATTTTTAATATGAGAGTTTGTTTCAGCCCGAAAATTACTAACAAGAGAGACTTTTTCTTTTTTTCGAAAGCAAGCAAATGCAAACTAATCCTAAGGTTCAAGTAAAATACCTAAGTTTTTTGGATTTTTTTTTTGCGAAATCTAAACTAATCTAAGCTATGAGTATTTACCTGAGATTAAGAACCCATTTTTTTTCCATTGTTGCACATGTCTTTTTGCAATTTTGTGATTCCTGCACAACCAAAAATAGCAAGCTAGAATGTCAAATAGGCATTTTACAACAAAAGCTTTTAAAAATTTCCATTGCCTCGCTGGCAACGGCACCAACTTGTTCGACCGCAAAACATGTTAAAAATTAATTTTGTCTTTGTAGTGCGAATCACAATGAAGCAAATAATATTTATAAAGTTTCGGTGAGTACCGAGTTGCTTACAGGGAGATAAAACAAGATTTTTATGTAAAAGCTTTTCAGAGAGTCGTTCTAAACAAATATGTATATATTTATATATGTATATATAGACATCAGATATCTAGAAAATCATAATTGCATTGCTATTTGGAAATAGTTTTCAAGCTAGAAATCACTATGCTAAATAGTAAATAGAGAGAGAGAGGTAGAGATAGAGAAAGATAGATGACGACGATGCCGCTTGTGGGATGCTTGTGCGAAGTGTGGCAGCACTTCAGATCTAGAGCATCGGGATGAATGCCAGAGGAGTTGCAGAGAGAGAGAGACTGGAGATCTACCTCATCGGAGTTGGCCTTCAACTGGGGGGCCCTGGGGCTCTTTTTATAGCTTTAATGAGAGGAAAAGTGGGCATTTAAGCCCTACAACTCATGCAACAACCTCATGTTGATCAGATTCGTCGATCAGGAGATCAACAGCTCTGATATGGCCTCAAAATAACCTCATATGCACCTTCCACGTTCAGATGCATTCTGGTGCTAACACGTGGTGGCTCCATCGCCCCCGAATCACCATCGTGTTGTCATCACTCACGCTTTAATCTTCTTCATTTGCCTACCTTGTGTTTTTCATGCCTTGCGTTTTGAATTCGCGTGCGCTTGATTTCAGTCATATGTTCTCGCAATCGAATGACTTAAATTATGTGCGCCACCTCCTTAATGAGAATGTGTGTAACGATGCATCAGTTTCGACGTTAGAGAGCACGTGATCGCACCACCTGATTAGACGTTCCGCTTCATGCCACGTGTACGCATCTGCACCCTTCGTTCTAATCCAATGGTTGAATTGCACTCGTGCTCCACCGCCTTTCCCAATTTCGCGCTGAGCACGAATCGAATGTGCACCTTGCATTCTAGTGCAGAGGTTATGACCAATGCGCTACGCTCGCTGTTGTGTCGCAATTTGGGTTTAGTGCACGGTTAAGATGGACTCGATTGATGAAGGTATGGAGACAGGGATGACATGGCCACTTTGTGGCCGTTGGATGACAATCTAGTGGCCTACAAGGAGTGGGAAACTTATTCAGAGATTGGGGGCATGGCGAGGGGCTACTGTGATGGCCCTACGTGGTGCCATCATGGCCGTCCATTTTCCTTCCTTTGTAAACGATGCTGTAAGCCTCCGATTGAGATGATTTTTGTGCTGTTGAACTGTGATCGTTGATCTGGATCCATCCGTGTGGTTGGATTTTACATCTGAGGCTTGGATCTCTATCATCTTGCTCCTTGGCCTCCATTCTTCTATGGGCTACACGTGATGCTACGGTTGTTTGATCAAGATGATTTCAGAAGCGCTAGGCTCTCATCATCGTCTTGATCATATTTGTATCGTCTGATCTGTCATCTGCGGCCTTGAATCATCTACAATCAATTTCATCTCTCTTTTAGAGCATAATATGGCAATATTATCTATAAGGTTATCAAATTAACTATTATGCGAATTATGATGATTATGCATGCATTGTTCCTAAGTTATGCTAGAATCTAACTTAATTCAGGTGGATTAGGTCATATGATTGTTGTGCAATCATGATCTAATAGAGAAGGATTATGACAATGATGAACTGCATATTTTGGAAACATTAGGCACCTCTACAGTGACCCAATGTCTCATTCATCTTCATCATCAGGGTTTCTTGATCAGACTCCACACGATTCTACGACTGATGTATTGCACATATCTCCACTCCTTAAATTTGATTATTTGGGGTGTCTCTCTGACCTTGACACCCCAAATTCTATACATCCTGGTTTTTCTGAGGCACTTCATGTTTTTGACTCACACCTGCTGGTACAGGATGGTATGGTTACTACGAATGGTTCAGTCCGCTTGAGAGACACATGGATAGGATCTCTAATCCATGTCTACCCTTGATGGCATTTCCAAACCATAGTGTGGAAAGTATGAGGTCAGCTTTTATCTCCTCTATGCAAGACGAGGACCCAGGACACCCGATTAAACACTTGGGCACCGACCTTTGGTCATGCTCATTTCTGCTTCCTAAAGTTCGACCAGGACTCCACTCAGGTTTCATTATTAATTTTTGTTTAGGATAGTTTGCACACCATACTACAACATAAAAATTGATTAAAATATGATTTCACGCATATTTAATCCTAACACTTTGCCTAATCGAAAAAATCTTAAGCTAAGAGGCTTTGGTTGATTTGTAAATTCAGGTGCACTCATTTGCATTTTTATGTGGTTTGTAATCATTTCTCTTTTATTATTTTAAGGCTACCATCTACACCATCCGCCCCTCCTGTTTAGTGTAGTTATCAGATCCAACAAGGGAAACAAGTTCTTCTTAAATGTGGTTATGGCACATCTAATGGCATTGATCTTACCTATGGGAAAGAACTTTTCAAAAAGGCACATCTCAAATCTTCCCAAGTCATAATAGGTTTTACCAATTGTCTCAAATCATTAAGGTATCCTCATCCATATTCCTAGTGCCAAAGGTCTTTCCTATTTGTAGAAGCTCCTTAAGGTGTTGGAAATGATCATCAGAGTTGTGGCCATGGAAGTAGGAAACTAGGCTGATGAATTAAGGGTTGAGTTTAGAATCATCCCCAAGATTGGATACCCTAATGTAAGGCTCAAGTTGATCATTAAGAGGGCTGTAAAACTCTCTGAGAGGTCAATTTCTTCTTGGATTTTGGATTCGATTTAGGGCTTGTAGTCTTAATTTAAAGATCATGATGTTGGCCTTGCCTCTCAATTTGTCTCTACTGGTTGGTAATTGGATCAAGGTCTTGCTTCTCCTCCCTAATCAATTCTTCCTCATGGTGACTAGTGTTTGTCACTCGTGAGATGCGTTTAGAAAGATCATATATAATCGTCGTAGTGCGAATCGTGACGAAACAAATAAATTTATAACAGTCAGGAGTATCGGATCATTCACAGGGAGGCAATCACAATTTTTGTATGGAAGCTTTTCTGAAAACTTGCTTCAAACATATATATATGTATGTATATATGTATAGAGCAGATATCCAGAAGATCAGAATTTTATTGTATTCAGAAATAGTTTCTCAAAATAGAATTTTCTATGCTAAATAGAGAGATAAAGAGAGAGAGTGAAAAGGCAGATAGATGGTCATGCCACTTGTGGGATTCTTGTGTGAAGCGCGACAATGCTTCAGATCCAGAGTGCCAGGATGAAGGGCGAAGTAGAGTTGCAGAGTGACTGGTCTAGAGGAAGGTGGAAGAGAGGTAGCAGGAGTTGTCTGAGATGGAAGAGATATCCTTCTGGAGGGACCCTGGGCCTTCTTTTATAGATTTTATGAGGGGCAAGATGGGCATTTGAGCCCTCAAAATCATGCAACAACCTTCTGGTGATTAGATCTATCAATTGGAAGATCAACGGATCAAATCTGGCCTCAAAATCACCTTCCATGTGCCTTTTATGCTCTAGGCACACAAGATGCTGACACATGGCACACCCAGAGCCTTCAGATCATGATCGCACGACTTCGCTTCCTCTTCTCACACGCCCAACACTTCTTCAATTTTCCTGCGCACCCATATGCCTTAATCAAGCACCTTATCCTCGGTCGTTCGATCTTACGATCTGACGGCTCAGATTCTCACCCACGCCACCTCTCTCTCTCCTCGCATGCTCTTCACATTCAAATTTCGTGTGCCTTCACCTTAGCTGTCCGATCTTACAACCAGACGACTTAAATGCACTCCCGCAGTGCCTTCGTTGATGGTGTGTGTGATTACGCATTCCAACCGCTCATTCATTCTCACATTCTCCATGAACGCCTCTAATCATGCCACACGGATGCTCCCTCACCATGCATCACCATCCGATGGTCAATAGCGCCTGTGCCTCCATCGCTTCCTACATTGTTGCAAAGAGCGGATCGAACATGCGCTCCTCACCTGCATGCATGGGTGCTAACTACTGCGCTACTCCTCTTGTGTCGCATTTCCAAATCGTGCATAGCTGCTATTAACCGTTGGATGAAGATCCAACAACTGATCTTTATTCCTCCTAGATACAGCGTGGGCGTGATGGAGACATGGCATGCTCATGGCTGTTGGATCACAACGCATAGGGAAGTCTTCTTCAGGGGTGGGGTGGGGACGTTGAGCGGCTGCGATGGCGCCACGTGGTGCCATCTTGGCTGTCCATCTTCTCTTCTTTGTAAATGGTGATGTAGACCTACAATCGAGATAATTTTTACACCGTTGGACTGTGATCATTGATCCGTATCCATCCATGTAGTTGGATTTTTCATCTGAGGCTTGGATCTTTATCACCTAGCTCCATGGCCTCTATTCTTCTATGGACTACACAAGATGCTATAGTTGTCTCATCAAGATGATTTCAAGAGAATTGGACTCCCGTCGTTGAGCTAATCAGATCTATAAGGTCTGATTTGTCATCCGTGGCTTTGATTTATCTGTAATTAATTTCATCTCTCATTTAGTGCATAAAATAACAATATTATCTATGTAGCTAAAAACTAACTATTATGCGAATTACGACACTTATGCATGCATTCTTCCCAAGTTATGCTAGAATCTAACTTAATTCAGGTGATTTAGGTTGCATGATTGCTAAGCAATCACACCCTGATGCCTAAATCTTGCTAGTCCCTAGTAAATGCAAGACTAAATGCACAGTGGTTTGACATGATAGATTTCTATCAAGAGCTTGACTAGAGATTTATTTCTTTCATTTTCATCCAAACTTTTAGTAATCCAGACAATCGTAAACATGTTTTGTTGTAGCCTATGCAACAAATCCAAGTGAATAGCCAATCCACATCTAAAGGTCATACTTGACACTTAGTAAATTTCTATTAGGATAGGTAGACTTCTTCCCTCAAGGTTATAAGGTAATCTGTAAATTCAGCCCCAACTTTTGGCTTAGGTAGAAGATACTTTGAGTCTTGTGGATTTGTATTTGGTGGCTTATACTCATCTAATGCTACATATTGACTAGTACATTAGAACATAGATTTCCATACTATTAAATAAATCAACTCAAAGAGAGGCAGAGAAACTGTGCTCTCTTTAGTTCCTTTGTACTCATTCTCTCTCTTTCTCTTTCTTTCTTCTTTTTTTTTCATTTCTTCTCTTTTCTTCTCTTTTCTTTTCTTTTTTTTTGAGCTCACAATCTCACCAGGTTTGTCAGTATATTTAGTGGTCTCTCCTAGCATTAACACTTTGATTAGGTTCTGATAACCCAATGACTAAGTTAGAATTCCTCAGCCAGTATTTAGGCAGCCAAAAATATAGAAAAGTAGGCCAAGGATATATTTGGTGGATCGTGAGGGTGGTAGGTGTTGTTGCCTCAATATACTTAAAACAAATTCTAAACTCATAAACTCATTTTTTTCTGCTCTTTTCTATTTTCTAAATTTTTTCTATGTATATATATATTTTTTTTCTTTTCTTTTTCTTCCTCTCTTTTATATATATACATATATATGTATATATCTTTCTTTCTTTTCCCTCTCTCTTTTTTCCTCTTTTTTTTCACATCCATAAATCTACTAACGCAACGTAGTATAGCATACAGACTTTTATTTATGAGGCATTATGTGAGATTGGGCATGTTCAAGAGGATATCAGGTAGCTTATTGATGAGACACTCATCATGATCTCTAATTACCCCTAATTAACTAGTCTTCCTAGTTAATTAGCTAAGGTTATGAATATATAAGGGTTAATTATAAAATAAGGGATATTCAGTAAAGGACCTTAAAATAAGTTAAAAATGACATTTTATCATTCAATTAACATTATTAACAATTTAGATAATAATTGGACTCGAAATCCTGTTAATCATTCCCTTAATTAATAAGATAAGTAACTTCAACTTAATGTATACCTAAGTATATAATAACTTAAGTGATTTTACTTAATCTAATAAATTAACCTAAAAAGGTTAAAAATGTAAATTCAAGGTGAAAACAAAATATTTACCTTATTTACTAACATATATAAAAAGTTGAAAAAGATATAAGTTAAAATAAACCTTCAAAACCTGAGTTTACATTTTGGTGCTTAAAATTCATTACAATCAGGTCCTTACTGCTCACACACATCCTTAAGATTTATTACATTTAAGTCCCTTTCCCTCTTCTTCTTCTTCTTCAGCCGAATGAACGGCTGGCGGCAGAGAGTCACGCCACCGCATGATCACCTCTCTGCCGACATCAACCTTCTTTGTCCAAGCTCTTGCAGCTTGCGCTCACCACCTCCACTTCATCTACCAATCTAGATTAACCGGAAATCCTATTTTTCAGTGGGAGATAACCTCACCATCGTCGGAGACGACGCCGGAGGTTGAGCTCCTCAAGCTTTTTCTTCGGCCAGACCCCGCCATTCTCTTCGCCGCCAACTACTATAAATACCCCCTCACCCCTCAGATTTTACCTAAGTTGGCTCCCTTCCCTCTTCTAACACTGTAGCCGACTTCGATAGGCTATTCATCCAAAACTCCGCCGACTTTCCATTTCATTTTCCGACTTCCTCCATCAATCTTGATCAACTGAGGAGATCCGCCAAGGTCTGTCGCGTCTCTGACACAGGCACCGACCAAAGGAATCCTCTACTCCACCACAAATCCGCCCGCTGAAGATCTTTCTTCCACCCTCTGATTTCGTCATCCACTATGAACCTTCTGCGGAACCCTATTGTCCACTTCGTCCAGGTAAAAGTAGATTTGGAGTAGGAGTAGGAGTAGGCTAGCTTAGTTAAGTAGTTAGCTAGAACAGTTGTAATTTTAGAATTTCAGTGTCATCTTCTCCGACTCCGGCGAACTCCTTGAGCTCGCCAGAGTCTTAATCTTGTCTTTTTAAATCGCTGTCCACCTTCCTTTAACTTCCTTGATCATTTCTAAATCACTTAATCACTTAATTTATCATCTAATCGCCTAATTCACATTTCACCTCCACCGACTACTGTCACTGTCCATGGTGATAGTAATCAACTTAATTTTACCTTCATAGGGTCTTTCATCATTTATCCACCACTTATGGACCCTAATCAACACTATAATACATATAAATATCACATATAAACTAAACGCCCAATCTTAATTAAGCTCCTGAGCTCGCTGCCAATGGTGGCTCAGGAGCAGTTCAAACTATTAATTAACTATATAATTATGACTGCTATTATCTGTTGACTTGTTGTAACCTCTCAATCAAGTGGTTAAACAAGTCCTGAGCTCAATTCAAATCAGATTTTTAAAGAAACAAATTCACAGTCAAATCTTAACTCTAATGAGATAAATGAAGAATTAATTGAATTCTTGAGGTTCCTTGCAACCTCAGGATCCTTTTTAAATCAAATATGGCAAGTTTTAATAGTATGTGCACAATTTTCACATTTTCTTGACTCACCGGAGCTCCGGCAAGCTCCGGCGAGCCATTCTTGAGTTTCAGCCTTTAGAATTCTTTGAGAAGCTCCAGAATGATGTAACATGGATCACTGATTGTCTTGAGGATATTTGTTTGAAGATTTAGTGTCTACAGCCAAAGAAGGAAGTTCATCTTCTCCAACTTCGGCGGAGTTGGAGAAGTCTAGTAAAGAAATATAAGAATTTAACGTACTCAAAAGCTTCAGTGCGATGCATTGAAGCTGTTCATGACCTCATTCCACTGTAACAACCTCTGATTTCCTCTGACGAACAAAGTCATTTTGAACCTCAGGCGGCGAGCCTGAAACCCTAGGAATATGTGTCAGAACACCTATCTGAGAATCTGAATGAGTTTCTGAAGTTAAGAATATCTTATTTGAGGCTTTAATTTCTTAGGAGAAGGCTTTTAACAGAATGTCAAAATTTTGTGCCTCCACAATCAAACTGAGTTCGATTATGGAGTTCTGAGCTCAATATGAGGAATTGATGAGATTAAATGGATTCTGAGATCTTTTTGAATGATTTAAGGGAGAATAAAGTGAGCTCAGATGATTTATTGTGTGAGAATTTAAACTCTGTCAATTTCAGTTACTTTCGAACCCAAACTTATAGCAGTGCCATTTTGTTGAAATATGAATTTAAATCCTACCTAGTTGAGTTAATTACAACCCTTAGAATTAGTTTAAGTCGATCAGAGATGTTTCTCTGTGTCTGTTCATCCATTTCAATCTGAAAATTTTGAACTCTGAAGCTTTCAGAGAAGCTTCAACCTTCTGTACACTGTCTGAAGGTCTTGAGAGCTTAGAGACTACTCTAACAGATGCAGAAACATTTGCATAACCTGTACAAACCTTTAAATAAGAGAGAAAAGTCCATCTGAGGACTCTGCGAAGTTAAAACCATTTCCAGGCAATAAATAACCCGTAGTAACCCCTAATTTTATCTTTCAAATTGAAGAGGAAAGCATCCTCTAAACCTTAAATTGACCCTACAATTGTGTAGATCTATCTTAAAGCTTTCTAACAAACTTTAAATCACTTGATTTGGAGCTCTGAGCTGGGAGTTATGATCATTTGAAGTTGGGTCTGGAAGGGGTTATGATAGTCCCACATCGTCAGTTTCTGAGCACGCGCATGGGAATAAAATGATTTTGTTACATGGGTTTACCAGTCGTCAGCGCTGGGCACACCAGTTACCGATCTGATTATCTGAGCATGTGCATGTGTGTGTGCGGGCTTGTGTGCTTGTAGGTGTGCACCCTTGTGGGCGTGAGCAAGTGTGCCCTGGGAGGGCGAGGCCTGGGAGGCTGGGTTGAGCTGGATTGGCTCGAGACTATGAACCAAAATGAAATAAACCGAAATCGAACCTAACTGACATTAGGCGAGGACCGAGTAGGGTCTGGTCCCACCTTGGTCTCAAGGTGTTGTGTATCCTCGAAAGGTCCTCTCCACAAATAAAATAATTTTTGGTTAAAAAGTAAAAAGACCCAGTTCAACTGATGGATTAAAGGAATGGAAAAGAGAAGCAGAGGAGTTGATGGCTAAGTATTGAAAGCTAAGGTTAAGTGTTGAGCTAAAGGTGCTAAGGAAGCAAAGGAAAGAAAGAAAGAACAGGCACTAAGGAAGGAAAAGACTAAGGAACAAAAGGAGAAGGCAGGAACAAAACAGAAGAAGAGAGGTAAGAAAGAGAGCGAGAGAGAGAGAAGAAAATAAAAGAAAGAAAGAAGAAGAGGCTGAAGAAGTAAAGAAAGGATATTATTTTTCTTGCATTATTTTAATTACTTTTTTAATTTATTTGAATTGTAAAAAGGCATATTTTAATAGAACATTTCTTATTGCCTTAATTTCTTTGAAATAAAATTGGAAACAAACATCATTTTGAGTAAATATGTTTTTCATATGGAATTTTCTATATTCTTTATAGTTTTAATATTTTGGCAAAATTCATGTTTTAAAATCAACTTAGTTATACCTCCTAAACTTATAGAGAAATAAAAGAAAATTGGTGAATTTGAAAATTTATTATACCTCCTAGTGAACGACCTGGACTCAACCAGTAAAAATTTCTAAAATGTTAGGTTAATTCGACCCTATACTACACAACCAACACAATTTTGAGTTAACCTAAGTGACTTCTTCTACTCTTAATTAAGTGAAATTAACTTAATTACTGAGTTGAGTAAAAGCACGCGATCATTTTAATGACGTCGTTGCCGGGGAGGTAATATTTTGCCTCATTCACTCATCAAAATATTCCCTGGCATTACTTCGTCTAAACATCATTTTAATGGCGCCGTTGCCAGGGAGGTAATATTTTGCCTCACTAGAATTTAGTTGGATTAATGATCTAATTAGGAGGTATTTTGTAAATATTTATTTTTACTAACTTTTGTTTTAATTAGTTGTATTTTGTTTTTGTTTTTGTTTTATTTTTATTTTTATTTTCTGTCTTCCTTTCAGGTTTACCTTCACGGGAGATCTCAGGAGAAGGTGGGAAACTGTTTTGCTATTTTTCTTTTTGTGAGTATTTCTTAGTCTTTTGTATTGTTGCATTTAAAAATTAAAAAAATAAAAAAATACATCTTTATCTAACTAGCAGTAGCATATCATAGGCATACACTCTTAGGAGTGCATATTTTCTACTAGTATTAGTACGATCTGACTCGGGAATTTTTAAACTATTTTTCTCGCATCAACAGGAAAACATGAGAAAACCCACGTAGATCCCTATTCTCTGAGATATTAAAAAGACCGCATATTTTTGTCTGAAAAGAATTAAAAAGCGACCATTGTAGTTTAGATTGATATATTTTTGAAAAAAAAAAGATTAACTAAAAAGAGGAAGTAAAAATTGTGACTTAAATCAGTTTGCAGAATGCATGCGGGTTTTTCAATCGATATCATCTGCTGCATGCTATCGAGCACACAGCGCGATCACTAGAGTCACACGAGTCTATTTTTCTATCTCTCCTTTTTGCACCTCTTAGGGCTTTGGTCGAAGATCAGCAAGTCTATCTCAATACTAGAGCCTTGGGGAGACAGTAGTGAGTGGTCTTGATCCTAGACCTTAGACCTTTGAGCTTTAAGGTACGCACCTGCATAGTCACGAATTAGGATGCATATTTTGATACTGTTACTCTATTTGTTTGCGTCAAATTACTTTGCGTATCTTAGGAATTTCTTCTTTCCTTTGAAAGAAGAGCAAAACCCACGTCTTTTGCACTGTTTTGTGGGTTTTTTGTGTCGTTGTTTTCTTATCGGTGGTGTGCATGTGCACTTGCACATTATTTTCCATTTATGGATGGGAGGCGATCCTTGCATCCACCTCTTGCACCACCATTGACAAGTGATCCTAAGCCGGTTGCAGATAAGCAACCAATGGTTTTCCCATCTGATCCATCTACTTCTATGGATCTAATGCAGAATTTAAATCTCGAGATCCCTTCTTCTTCTGGTCAGGGGGAGATGCCACCTTTTGATGTTCATGAGGTGCTCCTGAACCAGAATCTTAGGATGCTAGAGCAAACAAGACAAATTAATCTATTAACAGCAGCCTTAAATAATTTACAAACTCTTCAAACCTGTTCTTCACCTTGACATGAGGTGGGTTTTGAAAACCCTCATTTACCGATCAATCATCCAAGGCCAATACTTAGAGATTATTATAACCCATCTAATGCACAAGTAGAGCCTAATGTTAGGATACCTATTAGGGAAAATGATCCTGAATTAAAGCCAAATATTATAGGTTTAATCCCCTACTTTCATGGATTTGCATCCGAGGATCCATTTCAACATATAGAAGATCTTAAAAATCTATCCCAAACTCTTGGTCCTCGAAATCAAAATAGGGAAATCCTACTAATGAAAATGTTCTCTTTTAGCCTTAAAGATAAAGCAACTTATTGGTATAGAACTATAGCAAGACCAATCTCAACTTGGGCTGAACTCAAATCTGCATTTTTGAAGAAATTCTTTCCTATTGGTCGAACCAATGCTTTAAGGTGAGCTATTACTATTTTCAATCAAAACCAAGGAGAACCAATTCATGAAGCGTGGGAACGTTTTCATGAATTGCAAAGGAAATGCCCACATCATGACACCCTCGTTAGCAACTCATGCATATCTTTTATTATGGTTTACAAGAGGGCATTCGCAATCTAGTCAATGCCTCTTGTGGAGGGAATTTTCTAAATCGCGACGCAGAATCCGCTTCAAAATTATTTGAAGGGATGGCGGAAAACTCGATCAATAACGCATCAATGTCGCAATTTACGCAGGGCGCGAATACGAATCACCAAAATCCGCATAAGGGCATTCACGAGATCGGTAATCCGTCCAGTTCAATGGATTTAGAGATTATTGCAGAAAAACTAGACAAAGTAGATATCGTAGCAAAGCATCTCGACGAGGTTAAAAACACAATGAAGACTCTTACGCCTCCACTTGCTACAAATCCTACGTATTCACCTATTTCGCAAATTCCCGCAGGGAGGGAATTTGTGAATAATCTGGATTCTAGAGATCCATCTTCCTTGAGTTTTCTATCTACTCCTTCACTAACCCAAGGAGGGACCTTTGTCCCACAATCTTACCCACCCTTTTCCCCACCCTTAACTGTTGCAGAAAACACGCCATATCTTTTAGGATTGCATGCAATCCAGGAGAATATTCCAAGACCAAACCCTTATTCAAATTCCTATAATCCTGGATGGAGAAGCCACCCAAATTTCTTTTGGGCTGATCAAAATCAAAATCAAAGACCAATTTATCCAAATCAGACCCATTTTAACCCATCTCCATTGCCTCCTCAGCAATCAAATTTAAGGCCTAGCCCGATGAGTATGTAGAATTACTCTAAGCCTATTAGAGATACACAGCTAGACCAGATTTTAAGAGCTGTGTCAAAGAGTCAGCGACAAAATGCTGAAGCTCTCGCTGAGATCCATAGGCAATGTAAAGTAGAGTTGGCTGATTTACGAAATTAGATCACACTTTTGGCTGAGTCTCGTCAGCCAGGTACTCTTCCATCTCAGCCAATTCTGAATCCTAGGAATCTGCCAAATCCTAGGCAAAACCAAGGCCAAATCCATTTTCTTAATCAGGCCTTTGATTCTAATCATAACCCATCCTCTGTATTACCTGAAAATAATCCATCAAACTCGCATCAGCAACTTATTTTGTGTCAAAATGACCCACCTACTATTGAGAATCAAAACTGACTATGCTGATCTTCTGAACTTGGTGGAATCATCTTTTAAATTGCCTTAATCTTGAACATTCTACATCTCAACCTAAATCAAATCTACTTTTCATAAGATTTACTCTGATCTTTCTGAGATTTTCACGAGAATCTGATTTTTGGTTCTGCGAGATCTATTCTAGGCAATTTCTAGACGAGTTTTGATCGAGTGGTTTCTAATTTGTTTCCTATTTTCTTTGATCTAATTCTTTCATAACTCCTCTGTTTTTACCGTATACCTATTCTTTTTAGGAGTTCTTTACTAGGGCTTACGCCTAGCTGAAGGCGTAAAAGTTAGCACTTGTATATAGCTGTTTCTTGTTTTTATCTTTTTGATTTTCTTCTACACTTTAAAATTTCACTTCATATATCATATTGATTACCTTCATTTAGTCCGACTGACCACTTTGACCTTTGGTTAGAATTGAAATCGTCTGCACAGAGATTTTTAATCTCCTCTATTCAACTCCTTCCATCACCATATACTAAATGAAGTGTAATATTTTTTCACCCTTCTTACAATGAGGACATAGTAAAATTTTAGCTTTGGGGGGGTGTTGAAGTGAAATTTTCACTTTTAGTGTGGGTTAAAAGATAAAAATGCATAAAAATTAAATATCCACGAAATTTAAAAAATAATAATAATAATTCTAAAAATGATAAAAATTTAAAAAAAATAAAAAATTTCATTAGATTTTGAAAAATTTTTGAAAAAAATCATAAAAATTGGAAAAATCTTAATACATAAAAATATATAAATACAAAAATTTGAAAATGAAAATTCATAAAAATAATAAGAGGGGTATATTCATTTTTAGTAAAGAAGAAAAGAAGAATATATATATTGTAATTAAGAGCTTAATTTTCATTTAGGTCAAAAGTTTAAAATGTATATAGAATATATTTAGAATATTTAGGAGCATTCAATTCTTAATTAGATTTTACTTAAACATTTTGTAAAAACACACTTTTGTGTTTAAAATTTTTAAAACAAGATTTTATTTGAATTAGGAATCTTTTAAATATTTTAAAGATTTATTTTTCTATTCTTACCTTGAATTAAGAAACTGAGTGTGTTAAGATTTAAACTTAAGTTTGGAATTGAATTGTAACTTTTTAATCAATTAGATTAAGTAATCCTTTTGCTTTTTGAAAATTTGATTTTTTCATAAAGTTAAGTAAAAAGTCCAGATATTCAGAGCTAATTAAATAGAGAGTTGGTAAAATTTTAGTTTACAAAACTTACAAGCTAGAGATAAATAACTAGACTTGGTAAATTTTGTCTTGACGGATCCTATAGGAGGAAACTAAGAATTTGAAGAACCTGAGAGTAAAGGACTTTGTTGTCCAAGCTCTGGTTTGAGAGCTAAGTAACCTAAACATCTAAATTCACACACATAGAATTGTTTTGTTGGCATCTGAGACGGTGAAAACACAGAGGTTAAGAGATCAGTTCTAAATCCTCTTTAGTCCAAGGATTTTCGTGGGGCGGTTCTTGAAAGGGTGAAGGATGTGCCACTCACCTAGAAAAAGGATTTAGAGAATAATGGTAGTAAGAAAAATGAGGAGGGAAAAGAAAAAGAAAAAAAAAAATATATATATATAAAATAAATAAAACACCCTGCAGTTAAGTACCTTGTTAAAAAATGGGCACTTATGCAGTTTTCCACAAATAAATAAAATCATCTCATTATAAATGGATGCTACCCTTCCTTCCATTAAATAAAAAGAACACCTTGCTACAAATGGGTGTTCTAACCTATAGAAAAAGTGAAGAAAACAATATGGAGAAAAAAATATTAGGAATAAGAGACCGCGTGGTCCACCAGGGAGATATACACAAAAAATGTTGACCTCGGGATAGAAAAGTGGTGAGGAGAAAGCAACCAAACCTGAGTAAGGCCAAGCCAAAGGCTTGAATTGGAATAATTGGGATTGGAAAATGATATCTTAAGATCTGGATTTTTGCAACTTTGGATGTCTTTAGTTCAATTCTCTTCACTAAGCACAGATGTTTTAAAATCATAGCTACTGAACCTTGGTATTGGGCAGTGAAGCCTAAGAAATTGGGTTTTGAAGATTTTAAGTTGAGACCTAAAGGAGAAGAATTGACAAAATCCTAGGCCTAGAAGATATTCTTTAGTGTTGTAGGCTAGTAAATTAAAGTTTTACTACTCTAAGTTTGACTAATAATGACTATCTGGTTAATTTGCTTAAACTTATATTGATAAAAGTCAAATATCATAAACAAAGGATCAACTTAAATCTATTTGAGTTTTCGAGTTAAAATTTAATTCTCAATCCTTAAGTTTTGTTTTCTTAAAACACTTTGTATTCTAATTTGAGTTAAGAATAGTTACAAAGATTAAGAGATTTTTGAAGAATTCTAATTCTGAATAAAATTCTTGTTTACAAATTATTTTAAGTGTGTTTTGAAGATGTTATAAGTATAAGTCTAATTAAAAAAATTTTCATATGTGCTCTATACATTAATCGTTTATATTAAACTTAAAAATTTCTGACCTAAGCTTTCCTCTACATAGTTACTATTTATAATAATTTAAAACCAACTACTTTAAATCATCATAGTCTTAGTTAATTTTTCTAGGGACTAGCAAATCTTTGGCTTGGGGGTATGATGAGACACTCATCATGATCTCTAATTACCGTAATTAACCAGTCTTCCTAGTTAATTAGCTAAGGTTATGAATATATAAGGGTTAATTATAAAATAAGGGATATTCAATAAAGGACCTTAAAATAAGTTAAAAATGACATTTTATCATTCAATTAACATTATTAACAATTTAGATAATAATTGGACTCGAAATCCTGTTAATCATTCCCTTAATTAATAAGATAAGTAACTTAAACTTAATGTATACCTAAGTATATAATAACTTAAGTGATTTTACTTAATCTAATAAATTAACCTAAAAAGGTTAAAAATGTAAATTCAAGGTGAAAACAAAATATTTACCTTATTTACTAACATATATAAAAAGTTGAGAAAGATATAAGTTAAAATAAACCTTCAAAACCTGAGTTTACATTTTGCTCCTTAAAATTCATTACAATCGGGTCCTTATTGCTCACATAGGTCCTTAATATTTATTACATTTAAGTCCCTTTCCCTCTTCTTTTTCTTCTTCAGCCGAATGAACGGCTAGCGGCAAAGAGTCACGCCACCGCATGATCACCTCCCTACCAACATCAACCTTCTTTGTCCAAGCTCTTACAGCTTGCGCTCACCACCTCCACTTCATCCACCGATCTGGATTAACTGGAAATCCTATTTTTCAGTGGGAGATAACCTCACCATCGTTGGAGACAATGCCAGAGGTTAAGCTCCTTCTTCGGCTAGACCTCACCATTCTCTTCACCGCCAACTGCTATAAATACCCCCTCACCCATGAGATTTTACTTAAGTTGGCTCCCTTCCCTCTTCTAACACTATAGCCGACTTCGATAGGCTATTCATCCAAAACTCCAGCGACTTTGCATTTCATTTTCTGACTACCTCCATCCATCCTGATCAGCTGAGGAGATCCGCCATCGTATGCCGCATCTCTGACACAGGCGCTGACCAAAGGAATCCTCTACTCCTCCACAAATCCTCCCACCAGAGATCTTTCTTCCACCCTCTAATTTCGTCGTCCGCTATGAACCTTCGGCGAAACCCTATTGACCCCTTCATCTAGGTAACAGAACATTAGGAGTAGGAGTAGGAGTAGGCTAGCTTAGTTAGGTAGTTAGCTAGTTAGAATAGTTGTAATTTTAGAATTCCAGTGTCATCTTCTCTGACTCCGGCGAACTCCTTGAGCTCGCCAGAGTCTTAATCTTGTCTTTTTAAATCGCTGTCCACCTTCCTTTAACTTCCATGATCATTTCTAAATCACTTAATCGCTTAATTGATCATCTAATCACCTAATTCACATTTCACCTCCACCGACTACTGTCACTGTCCATGGTGACAGTAATTGACTTAATTTTACCTTCATAGGGTCTTTCATCATTTATCCACCACTTATGGACCCTAATCAACACTATAATGCATATAAATATCACATATAAGTTAAACGCCCAATCTTAATTAAGCTCCTGAGCTCACTGCCAATGGTGGCTCAGGAGCAGTTCAAACTACTAATTAACTATATAATTATGACTGCTATTATCTGTTGACTTGTTGTAACCTCTCAATCAAGTGGTTAAACAAGTCCTGAGCTTAATTCAAATCAGATTTTTAAAGAAACAAATTCACAGTCAAATCTTAACTCTAATGAGATAAATGAAGAATTAATTGAATTCTTGAGGTTCCTTCCAACCTCAGGATCCTTTTTAAATCAAATATGGCAAGTTTTAACAGTATGTGCACAATTTTCACATTTTCTGTACTGACCGGAGCTCCAGCGAGCTCCGACGAGCCATTCTTGAGTTTCAGCTTTTAGAAGTCGTTGAGAAGCTCCAGAATGATGTAACATGGATCACTGATTGTCTTGAGGATATTTGTTTAAAGCTTTAGTGTCTGGAGCCAAAGAATGAAGTTCATCTTCTCCAACTCTGGCGGAGTTGGAGAAGTCTAATAAAGAAATATAAGAAGAATTTAAGGTACTCAGAAGCTTCAATGCGATGCATTGAAGCTGTTCATGACCTCATTCCACTATAACAACCTCTGATTTCCTCTAACGAACAAAGTCATTTTGAACCTCAGGTGGCAAGCCTGAAACCCTAGGAATATGTGTCAGAACACCTATCTGAGAATCTGAATGAGTTTCTGAAGTTAAGAAGATCTTATTCGAGGCTTTAATTTCTTAGGAGAAGGCTTTTAACAGAATGTCAAAATTTTGTGCCTCCACAATCAAATTGAGTTCGATTATGGAGTTCTGAGCTCAATATGAGGAATTGATGAGATTAAATGGATTCTGCGATCTTTCTGAATGATTTAAGGGAGAATAAAGTGAGCTCAGATGATTTATTGTGTGAGAATTTAAACTCTGTCAATTTCAGTTACTTTCGAACCCAAACTTATAGCAGTGCCATTTTGTTGAAATATGAATTTAAATCCTACCTAGTTGAGTTAATTACAACCCTTAGAATTAGTTTAAGTCGATCAGAGATGTTTCTCTGTGTCTGTTCATCCATTTCAGTCTGAAAATTTTGAACTCTGAAGCTTTCGCAGAAGCTTCAACCTTCTATACACTGTCTGAAGGTCTTGAGAGCTTAGAGACTACTCAAACAAATGCGGAATCATTTGTATAACCTGTACAGACCTTTAAATAAGAGAGAAAAGTCCATCTGAGGACTCTGTGAAGTTAAAACCATTTCCAGGCAATAAATAACCCATAGTAACCCATAATTTTATCTTTCAAATTGAAGAGGAAAACATCCTCTAAACCTTAAATTGACCCTACAATTGTGTAGATCTATCTTAAAGCTTTCTAACAAACTTTAAATCACTCGATTTGGAGCTCTGAGCTGGGAGTTATGATCATTTGAAGTTGGGTCTGGAAGGGGTTATGTTATGCCCACATCGTCAGTTTCTGAGCACGCGCATGGGGATAAAATGATTTTGTTACATGGGTTTACCAGTCGTCAGCGCTGGGCGCACCAGTTACCGATCTGATTATCTGAGCATGTGCATGTGTGTGTGCGGGCTTGTGTGCTTGCAGGTGTGCACCCTTGTGGGCGTGAGCAAGTGTGCCCTAGGAGGGCGAGGCCTGGGAGGCTGGGTTGAGCTGGATTGGCTTGAGACTATGAACCAAAATAAAATAAACCGAAATCGAACCTAGCTGACATTAGGCGAGGACCGAGTAGGGTCTGGTCCCACCTTGGTCTCAAGGTGTTGTGTATCCTCGAAAGGTCCTCTCCACAAATAAAATAATTTTTGGTTAAAAAGTAAAAAGACCCAGTTCAACTGATGGATTAGAGGAATGGAAAAGAGAAGCAGAGGAGTTGATGGCTAAGTATTGAAAGCTAAGGTTAAGTGTTGAGCTAAAGGTGCTAAGGAAGCAAAGGAAAGAAAGAAAGAACAGGCACTAAGGAAGGAAAAGACTAAGGAACAAAAGGAGAAGGCAAGAGCAAAATAGAAGAAGAGAGGTAAGAAAGAGAGCTAGAGGGAGAGAAGAAAATAATTAAAAGAAAGAAGAGAGAGGCTGAAGAAGTAAAGAAAGGATATTATTGTTCTTGCATCATTTTAATTACTTTTTGAATTTGTTTTTATTGTAAAAAGGCATATTTTAATAGAACAATTCTTATTGCCTTAATTTCTTTGAAATAAAATTGGAAAACAAACATCATTTTCAGTAAATATATTTTTCATATGGAATTTTGTATATTCTTTGTAGTTTTAATATTTTGGCAAAATTCATGTTTTAAAATCAACTTAGTTATACCTCCTAAACTTATAGAGAAATAAAAGAAAATTGGTGAATTTGAAAATTTATTATACCTCCTAGTGAACGACCTGGACTCAACCAGTAGAAATTTCTAAAATGTTAGGTTAATTTGACCCTATACTACACAACCAACACAATTTCGAGTTAACCTAAGTGACTTCTACTCTTAATTAAGTGAAACTAACTTAATTATTGAGTTGAGTAAAAGCACGTGATCATTTATTTTGTGGAAGTGCCTACTCTTGGCACCAGGAAAGGAATGGATAGGACAACGTATTTCTAACTTTGACACTAATACCCTCCTTCAGTCGAGGATTTTATAAAGGACGATCGTGACCATCCACCTTAGTCCTAGTTTTATCAGAACCAGCTCTGATGGGAACACCATCATGAGCCCTAACTAGCTCATTTTGACACAATGAAGAGAATAAATGCTTCTACATAACCAACTGAAGGTCCTAATTCACTGCATAACCTTTCTGAGAGAAAAATAAGAAACAAGGGGTAAAACAGCAATTTCATCAATGCAGTACAACAACGGATTTTCTCAAGGGCTAAAAAAATGTTAAAAGGTCTTAATAAGATAATAAGTGGGTTGGATCAGACAGAAAAGGGTTCGTGTGTGTCCTGTGAATTAAATGACTTCTCGAAACCCTAAAACAGACCTACTTGATTAACCAAGGTTTTGGTCAGGATAAAATTCACCTAAACCCTCTAAAAATCATACAAAAATATTCTCTAGGGTTCAGAACCTTTAATTAGGCCATTGGAACTAATCTTGACCTAAGATGGGGTCTCAGACAGATATTTGCCCTAAATTAGGTTTTTGAATAAATTTTCCAGTCAAACATGGTCAAACCCAAAATCCAACTTCACCATTGGATTTCCTAGGTCCAAATTAGGTTTTTACCAAAATTTGAACCCAAGTTGAGTTTGCCTTGACCAAGTTTGCAAAAAAGTCTAGCATGATTACATTTGTACCCCTATCTTTCAAAAACCATTGCAAACGGCCCCATAGCTTCTTCATCGTCTTTGCAATTAGGTCCCTCCGCCATTATAGTGGAGGAATCCTACTCCGACAAACTTTGGAAGGAGCTTTCTCCTTGATTACTCAGAGAATCCCTTCCAAAATTAGAAGGGAGATTCTCTGAGAAAATCCCTCCAATCTGAACCCATCTTTGATCCTAGATTCTTTCCCAATCTCTCATGCGAACGCATGAGAGACATGGGTGTCCTAACGGATTCCTTCTCCGACAAGCTTTCCTTGCTTGGGAAGCTTGCTTCCCAAGCCCTAACCGACCTCCAGGGTTCTATTTAAAGAAGCCCAGTTCGCCCCGACTCCTGGACACTCGAATTCGGCCGTGAACACCCCTGATTCCTCTCTTCTCCTCACGGCCGTAGGTTCCTCGACGTCCAGCAACCTCCCTTACTCCTCCTCATCTTCCGACCACCATACCTACAGCAGATTCCTCTTCCTTGACTTCGTCGGTGCCTCGATGTACCTACAAGCATCTCCCGCTCTTCGTCCTCGCCGATCTCCACTCACCGGAGCCACTCTTCGTCTCCAACATCGGCCATACCAGACCCGATGCCTCCGCTCGCCCCCGTTTTCTCTTCACCTCCAAGATAAGCTACCTTCCCCCTCTACTTTCTTCTCCACTCTCTATTTCCCAAAATCGACCACTACCGACCTCCATCACCCTCATCTCCTTCATCTCCGACCACTGCCTCCGGCGAGGCCACTCCACCTCCACAGGCCATCCCATCCCTCGCTGACAAGCCCATAAGCTTTCCCTCACTCCACAGAATAGTTTCCCTCACTCATATCACCGTGCCACTCACCCAAATGCACCCCCGAACACACCTACACCTTCGCACACAGTGTGCCCTAGGCATGCTCGCACAGACGTCCCAACGCCACACCAACCACCCCAACACATTCATCGTGTTTCGGCAATGCTCCCTGAGCGATTGGACATGGCTGCGAGGCCATTCTTGTGATTTCAAGTTAAGGCATCATCCGCCATTAGCGAGCAAGCTTGAAGCTCACTTGAGGGAGCTCCAGGCCTTGCCAGTTCCAGGCTCCTGTCCAAGGCTATGCAGAAGACTCTCGCGCACAAATCCAGGCTCTCAATTCCAGTCGAAGGCCATAGCAGCTGCTACAATTGGAAGACCACCTCCACTGTAGGCACGCGAGAATAAGGGTGCATGGATAGTCCCACCTAGGAAAGTCCTGAGGCCGCGCACCTGCATAAGTTGATTTGTGCCTATATCTATTTGCCTCAGATCCACAGGGTGAGGTCCCTCTCACCTGACCTGGTCTCGTCCGCGACACTGCCCACATGGACCTGGCTGACCCGACCTGACCTAGCTCCTAGCCCACCACTGCATGCCGGTGGGTCTGTTCTCGGGTATGCACTCGACCCGATAACCCGATTGTCTGTGTGGCTCTGTGAGAGCGGAACTTAAGACAGAAAGAGAGGAGAGCTACGCGCCTATAGGGGTAGGTTTTCCTACAGGCTGAAGTGAAAGAGAAGCTAAGTCAGAAGCTGAAGAAGAAGTGAAGGCCTGAAGAGGATGAAAAGGAGCTAAGGGCTAAGGCAGAAGAAAGGCAAAGGAAGAGAGAAGGCAGACAACAGAAAAAGGAGAAGCTAAGGAAGAAAGAAGAGGAGACGTAGAAGAGAAGCAGAGAAAGAAGAAATCAGAAGGGAACGGCACTGTAGCATCAGACGTTTAAGTCGTCTGATTTACAAATCAGACATCCACTTTGAGTTTAATTTATATTCATATACATTGAGTTCCTTAGTTGATATTGTCAGAGTATTTGGTGATCTAAATCACCATTTTACTCCTACCTTTTTGCACTTTGATCTTGCTATTATTGCAAATCCTTTTACTTTGAATTGTGATCTTGATTTCTTAATACCAATTTGTTCCCTGTGTTTGACCTTGGACTTCAAATTCGAGTAATAAAATTATATTTATTTTGAACTCTTTTTTGGCTATATTACAACGCAATACTTTTAAATACTAATTCAATGCTCTAAACCTTTTGGCGTCGTTGCCGGGGAGCAACAGGCAATTTAGAATTCTTTATTACAATTTCTGATTTGGTACTAACTTGCTACATCTCTTTTTATTGTGGTTGTTTCAGGGAGAAGATTCAAAGAATGATAGCCACGCATCAAACATGCCAGGGGCAGGTAATTCCTAATTACTCTCTCTCTTAAGCCCCTCATTCTAAAAAAAGAAAAAAAGGATAAAATCAATTAGGGCTACTTGCTTTACATTCTTAGCTAATTCATCAAGTTGCCTGGTTTGATTTCAACAACAAAATCTGATTTGTGCACCCACTTAAGGTAACTAGGGCTATAACTTTCTTGATTAAGCCCTAGATACTACATTTAGCAAACTAAATTGGACCAAGATTAGAGCCAAATTAAGGATTTCAATTTAGGGTTTTAGAGACACACTTTCATAAGAAAGAATCAACTCTCCAAAAAGATGTGTGCCTAGCCTTGGTTGAAGTGATTTATTCAAGCAAACCCTAAAATTCAGGCTCTTAAATCTCCCTTGAATCTTAAAAAGAAGGGACCTAAAACTTCTCAAAGGACAAATAGGTGAAGTTGACCCACCTTGTTGGGTCAACCAACCATGAAATTAGGTCACTTTGCGCACTCAATACATCTAAAGTTCAAATGAAATCTTAAGCACCCTTGCTCTTAATTAAAACTGGTAGACTTAAGAGGTCAAGTCCCCATTCTGGTCTACCTAGAACATTAGTGATAAGAGAGGTCAGGTTGGGGAAACCCTATAACTCGTGGGGGCGCTCTACCGTGTAGGGGTCTTTGTGGGACTCTCCTTCTCTGGCTACCCAGGTATTTCTCAGGTGGACGGCTTTCTGACTAAGGGGTATCATCCGCCCCGAACCTCTATAGTCATCCAAATTTTTTTGGGTATCTTGATTGGGTCCATCACATTCTACTCTCATCCAAACCATCAGTGCATGTTCGATAGGAGGTCCTTAAGACCTTCCTTGAGGCCTCCTTTACTTATTCACTCCTGTCGTGGCCAGGCCTCAACTTCCATGTTTGTGCAGCAACCCCATCACATAGACATCTCCTCTGATTCATCTGAATCCAATTCTCCTTCTTCCATCATCATGGCACAACCCGTAGAAGAAGAGAATAACCTTGAGAACCAACTTCAGCGCCTTAATGATTTATTCCAAGCCTTTGTGAATCCATCGTAGCGTCCTATGATGTGAGATCATTACAATCCCGCTGCGGTGGCAATCGAACCTCAAGTCTAAATCCCGGCTGGAGGTCCTGATTCTAAACTCAAGCCCAACATGATTCATGCTATTCCAAAATTTCATGGGCTCAACTCCGAGGATCCTTTCCAGCACATCAAACAACTCAAGCATCTGGCCCAGGCCTTCAGGTCAGATGTCCAAAATTGGGATATTCTTCTCATGAAGATGTCCTCCTTCTCTCTCATGGACAAAACAGCTCACTGGTATCAGACTCAAATGCATCTAATCAACAAATGGGTTGAACTACAATCCGAGTTTCTGAAAAAGTTCTTCCCAGTTGCTGAACGAATGCCTTACGACACTAGATCACAGACTTCACACAGCATCCTGGAGAGCCACTTCATGAAGCATAGGATTGTTTCCTGGATCTCATGCGAAAGTGCCCCCATCACAAAGTTCCTCAATGGGAACAAGTCCAGTCTTTTTACCAGGGACTCCGTGAAGATATCCGTTTATTCGTCAATGCAACTTGCAGAGGAAATATCATGGATCAACACGAAGACACTGTGTGGGAGATTCTCGAGAATATGTGTGAGAACTCCATCAATAATGACTCCATGGGCTTATTCGACCGGACGAATGCCCGCGCATCGACGAATCCAAGGGGAGCTCACGAGATGCAAGGCCTGTCCGCATCTGTCGACTTGGAATTATTAGCCAGTCGTTTGGACAAGGTCTCTTTCATTGAGAAGAAGGTGGATGAGCTAACTCGACATCTGCAGCAAGTCGCCTCTGCGCAAAACCCATTTGCACAGCCACCCTCTTTGAGGGAAGCTGTGCATAACATGTATCACCGATCTTCTCAGAGGATGGACCCGTATCCTCCCCCGCCTAACTCTAGGGCCGGAGGAAACTCCTATCCTGCCTACTCTAGTTGGGGGAACTCTGAACCCTCATACTCTAACTTTTCTGAGGTTCCTCAGACCTACGAGGACCTCCACGCCATCTAGAATGACCCATTCTCTAACACCTATAACCCTAGATGGCGGAATCATACCAATTTCCTGTGGGCGGGAAATAATCAGAATCAGAGACCACTATATCAACCCTGTCCACAAGCTCCTCGTCCATTTCAATCGCCTCAACCTTGGCCAAACCCCACCTATCAATCTGGGCCAACTCAGACATATCAGATGACTCTCATCCTTCAGACGCTGGCTGACATTCAAAAGACGAATGCGGCTATGCAAAAACAACACAAAGACGAGATCACAGATGTTCGCAATCAACTCGCCCAGATGGCAAATTCCCACCAACTTGGCACACTCCATTGCAACCTCTACTGAATTTGAACAACGTGCCGAACCAGAGCTGCGTTATGAACCCAAATCCAGGCCAATCCCACATGATTTATCATGCCCTTCTGTTCCATCACTTGACGGGATGGAAGCTTCGGCATCATATTCAGGATTTTAGCAGCAACCACCTATTTTACGAACACCAAACGAAAACTAGGCAGGACTAAATTCAGTTACAACTCGTAGTGGCAAAGCAACACAAGACCCATCTTACCCAAGCCACTTTCAGCCTGGTAGTGCTAACCCAAGCCCTAGGATAGTTATCCAGGATACCCTTGTCCCTAATCAAGAACCTGGACCTATTTTAGAAGAACCTTCTAAGGTTCCATTTCCCAAGGCCTTGACCAAGGGAAAGAGGACAACCAAACCCATGGCACCTGAGGAGGACCTGGTCAAGCTCTTTGGACAGGTCCAGATAAACATCCCCTTGATGGATGCAATTCACCACGTACCAGCTTATGCACGATTTCTGAAAGACGTGTGTACACCTAAGCATAAGCCGTGAACCAAAAGTTGGAGCCCAATCATATTGTCAGAGCAAGCCAGCTCTATAATTTTAAGCAAACTCCCACCTAAGGCAAAAGACCCAGGTAATCCTTTGATTTCCTGTACAATTGGTGATATTCAATATGATAGAGCTTTATTGGATCTAGGAGCCTCCATAAGCCTAATACCTACATTCCTATTTGACCATCTTGAGGAATCTGAGCTCAAGCAGACAGAGGTGACATTACAGTTGACAGATCGATCTATTAAGTCACCTAAAGGAGTTCTTGAGGATGTCATTGTTAGGGTTTGAGATTTGTATTTCCCGGTGGACTTCGTAGTCTTGGATATGGATGCTCCAGAAAATCTGAGGAATACACCAATTATACTAGGGAGACCCTTTCTGGCCACTGCTAAGGCCAACATAAATTGTGAGGAGGGCCAAATTGAACTGAAATTTGGAAACCAAACACTAAAAATCGACATCTTTAAGGCCCAACAAGGGATTAATTGTGGAGTTATAGAACAGATATGTTACATCAAGGTCGTGGTTGATGATCCATATATTAAGGAAAACCTAACTACTTCTGATCAACCACAAGAGGATCAAAACCTGCAATCAGAGGAGTCCGAACTTGACCTAAACACACCCATAACTCCTTCCCTTGCATCTAACACACACCCTAAACCACCTGCTACTGCTGATAACGCTATTTTGGAACTTAAGCCTCTTCCCGATCATCTTAAGTACGTCTTTTTGGGTTCCAATCAGACGTTTCCTGTGATTATCAACTCTAGACTCAAACCTAATCAGGAATCCCATCTGATTACTGTTCTCCAACAACATCGAAAAGACATTGGATGGACTCTCGATGATTTGATTGGCATCAGTCCCTCTTACTGCATACACTGCATCTATACTGAAGAGGGCACACAACCTTCCCGTGAAATGCAGAGACATCTGAATCCTAATCTGTAGGAGATCGTGAAAAAGGAGATCATCAAGTGGTTAGATGCTGGGATCATCTACCCAATCTCTGACAGTCGGTGGGTGAGTCCAATCCAGGTTGTGCCTAAGAAGGTAGAACTCACCGTGATCACGATTGAAATTGGAGAAATCGTATCGACCCATGTGGCGAATTCGTGAAGAGTTTGCATTGATTACAGAAGACTTAAAACCACAACAAAGAAGGATCATTTCCCACTACCATTTATTGACCAGATCCTCAAGAAACTAATGGGAAATAGGTTCTTCTGCTTTTTGGATGGGTACTCCAATTATAACCAGGTTGCAATCCATCCTGACAACCAAGAAAAGACTACTTTCACCTACCCCTTCTGGACGTACGCATTCCGAAGGATGCCGTTCTGTCTCTGCAATGCACCCGCTACTTTTCAGCGGTGCATGCTTGCATATTCTCAGATATGGTAGGTGATTATCTGGAAGTCTTCATGGATGACTTTTTAGTATTTTGCGAATCATTTGACGATTGCCTCCTGCACTTGGTCCAGATCCTTAGGCGGTGCATTGATGTGAATCTGGTTCTTTCCTGGGAAAAGCGCCATTTCATGGTTCCTGAAGGAATTGTCCTGGGACATCTCATATCAGAAAAAGGTATCCAAGTTGATTAAGCCAAGGTGAATCTGATTTCCAAACTCCTTATGCCTAGCTCAATCAAGGACATTCGATCTTTTCTGGGGCACATTAGTTTTTATTGTCAATTCATTCCTAATTTCTCAAAGATCGCATGCCCCCTGACCACTCTACTATCTAAGGATGTTCCTTTCAAAATCTCCAAGGAATCCACTTAAGCATTTGAAAGCCTACGTGATCGAGTTACCCAAGCTCCGATCCTATAGTCCCCTGATTAGTCTCAACCCTTTGAGATCATGTGCGATGCATCTGATTTCGCTGTAGGAGCAGTACTTGGACAGAAAATTGATGGGAAACCCGTGGTCATCTACTACGCTAGCAAGACACTTGATGAGGCTCAACATAACTACATAGTTACTGAGAAAGAGCTGCTAGTCGTAGTATTTACCCTTGAAAAATTCAGATCATATCTTCTAGGTTCCTGTGTTATCATTTACTCTGATCACACAACTGTGAGGCATCTCCTTGCAAAGAAAGAAGCGAAACCTTGACTAGTCCACTGGATCTTGCTGTTGCAAGAGTTTGACCTCAAGATTTGCAACAAAGCGGGAAAACAGAATGTGATAGCTAATCACTTGTCCCGCCTTCCTTCTGATATTATCGACCCTTCTGAACCCATTACGTAACATTTTCTCGATGAGCACCTCCTGACTATCAGTACAGGGCTTTCATGGTTTGTTGATCTAGTAAACTACCTAGCATCACATTAGATCCCGTCTGATTGGTCGAAAGCCAAGAAGGACAAATTGCTTTCCGATGCCAAGTATTACTTCTGGGAAGACCCGTATCTCTTATGCATCTGTGCTGATCAAATCATTCGACGATGTGTCTCGGAAGCGAAAATTCAGGGCATCTTGTCCTTCTGCCATGACCATGCATGCGGTGGACACTTCTCAGGTCATAAAACTGCTACGAAAGTCCTCCAGTGCGGCTTCCATTGGCCCATGATTTTCAAAGACTCATACAATCACTGTAGGGCATGCACTCGTTGTTAGACCTTAGGCAACATGAGCCACCGGGATATGGTGCCCTTATAGCTGATTCTCGTATGCAAAATCTTAGATGTCTGGGGGATTGATTTTATGGGACCCTTTCCTGTTTTAGATGGCTTCAAGTACATTCTACTCACTATTGACTATGTGTCTAAATGGATCAAAGCCATTACGACCTGAATCAATGATCATAAGATGGTTATCAAATTCATTCATCACAACATCTTTTCGCAGGTCAGGATTCCATGTGCTATAATCTCTGATGGAGGGACCCATTTCACTAATGCTCAATTCATCTCACTGATGACCAAATACGAGGTATCATACCGAATCTCTACTCCTTACCACCCCCAAACTAATGGTCTAGCTGAGTTATCAAATTGGGAGATCAAGAAAATCCTCTAGGTTACTATTCGACCTAACAGGAAAGATTGGTCATCCCGACTTCCGAAAGCTTTGTGGGCTTATAAGACCGCCCACAAAACCCAATTAGGTATGTCACCCTTCAGATTGGTGTACGAGAAGGCATGTCACCTCCCTGTTGAATTGGAGCACAAAGCTTATTGGGTAGTACGAAACTGCAATCTAGATCTTTTTAAGGCTGGAACCCACAGAAAGCTTCAAATGAGCGAGATCGATGAATTACGCCACGACACGTATGAGAACTCGTGAATTTATAAAGAGCGGGTTAAGACCTTTCATGACAAGCACATATCTAGAAAGATCTTTCACCCTGGTCAAAAAGTCCTAGTCTTTGATGCCAAGCTCAAACTATTCCCAGGAAAACTCAGATCAAAATGGATCGGACCTTACCTCATCCAATGAATCTTTGGAAATGGAGCCATCGAGATCAATCCACTCAACCACGATTCAGAACCTTTCATCATGAACTATTAGAGACTCAAACTGTTCATTGACCTTACTGATACAAATTTGCTAAGAAATCCTTTACCCTCCATTCTCCCTGAGCTCATTGCATCCAGCCGATGGTGTTAAACTCAGCACTTAATGGGAGGCAACCCATCATTTTTGAAAAACTTGAAACCTTTCTTGACATTCCTATGCTGAATTCATATTGCACTTTAAGGTTCATCCATTAGAACAGCCAACTCCACCTCAAGTACCTATGCCCAAGCTTTAAATCGTCCGCAACAGTCACCTTGACCCGTTCGCTCACCCAGAACCTGTTTTAATGAATGATCTAAGCTGAACTCGAACCCACCTAATTTACAATGGGGACATTGCAAATTGTAGGCATAGGAGGTATGAAAGTGCAAAACATCGTAAAAATCATCTCACAAGAAAAGGTTTCATCAAAAAAATCACATATTCCAAAAATACCAAAAAAATGAAAAATTCTTGAAAAAGAACAAAAAAAATTCTGAGAGGAGAGAAAATTTTGAGGCCATACAAATCTTGAGGAGAAAAAGGGGAGAAGTTAAAAATGTCAAAAAGGAGAACAAGTTGAAAAGAAAAGAGATAGTCATTAGTAAGAAATTAAGGAATTAACTAAGTTCTAGACGATATCAATAAAAAGAAAAGGAAAAAAGTGCTAATGAAACATAGAAGAGATTAGTAGGAACGCTGATTTTAGGCCTCTTGGGCTATACTCCTAGGCTTAAAAATTCAAGTATCCGCTAAGATCTGGATAGTCCTCAAGAGGTTGGAGAAAATGCGAAGCTTAAGTATTAGGTCTAAGGCTTAGGGAGTATTTATCCTCGTTAACTAACCTCTGGTTTATGGGACTCAATAACCTAGGCACCCCAATCCACACACAGTCTAGTTCAGTGCGCATAAGTATCAAAATCACGCAAATGCATTTAAATTGTTTTGAAAAAGTCGCCTAGATTAGGAGCGGCTAATCAACACAAGTTGATTTGGATGAGTTCCCAATGCGGAGAGGTGGGAAATTCCCCTTGAAGATGCGCAATAACATATCATCTCCTCAGTGCTTGTCTCCTGGGATATCTACATATCCTACCGAGGGCATGTAAGCACCCTATGCTGGTTCAGATGACATGGGCGGCATTATCATGAAATGTCGATTTCCAGGGTCTAGATTTAGCTACAGAACGCCATGGGCAGGAATATCTCGAAAGCTAGGGTTCTGGGGGTTGCCATGGGCAGTGCTATCCCAAAGCATCGATTGCCAGGGATCCTTCGAGGATTGATAATGAGGACTAGGAATCCGATAATGACCGTGTTGTAAAGCCAATCTGAAGCTAGAAATAAAAAGAAAAGAGAGAGAAAACTCCCCAAATAAAGAAAATTCCTCTGTCTCTCTCTTACAAAAATGCACTACAAACTGAACCAAGGCTAAAATATGTTACAAGCGTGGGTGCTTTAACCACGGAGTTCAACGAACCTTAGGATAGTTCCTGTGGGCCCTAAAAACCTTCACGATAGACTGAGGCTAGAGCTGGTTTGGTCCAGATCTTGGTTGGTACTTGAGTACCTCTAGGCCTACTATTGGCATTCTAACCAAATCCATAGAATAAAGCACACATCATAATTTTGAGCATCAAAAAGATTACATGGTCTAGAATCAAAGTTAAAACCTTAAAATTTTGCTAAGGGACTAGCAAAAGCTAGGCATGGGGGTATGATAGGAACACCATCATGAGCCCTAACTAGCTCATTTTGACCTAATGAAGAGAATAAATGCTCCTACATAACCAACTGAAGGTCCTAATTCACTGCATAACCTTTCTAAGAGAAAAATAAGAAACAAAGGGTAAAACTGCAATTTTACCAATCCAGTACAACAATTGGTTTTTTAAAGGGCTAAACAAAGGTCAAAAGGTCTTAATAAGAGAATAAGTGGGTTGGATCAAATAGAAAAGGGTTTGTGTGTGTCCTGTGAATTAAATGACTTCTTGAAACCCTAAACCAAATTCATTTGATTAACCAAGGTTCTGGTCAGGATAAAATTCACATAAACCCTCTAAAAATCATACAAAAATATTATCTAGTGTTTAGAACCTTTAATTTGGCCATTGGAACCAATCTTGACCTAAAATTGGGTCTCAGACAGATATTTACCCTAAATTGGGTTTTTGCATAAATTTCCCAGTAAAACGTGGTAAAACTCAAAATCCAAATTCACCATTAGATTCCTTAGGTCTAAATTAGGTTTCTACCAAAATTTGAACCCAAGTCAAGTTTTCCTTGACCTAGTTTGCAAAAAGGTCCAACCTGATTACATTTGTAACCCTATCTTTCAAAAACTGTTACAAATGGCCCCCTAGCTTCTTCATCGTCTTTGAAATTATGTCCCTCCACCATTATAGTGGAGGAATCCTACTCTGGCAAACTTTGGAAGGAGGCTTCTCCATGATTGCTTAGAGAATCCCTTCCAAAATTAGAAGGGAGATCTCTAAGAAAATCCCTCCAATCTGAACCCATCTTTGATCCCAGATTCTTTCCCAATGTCTCATGTGAATGCATGAGAGACATGGGTGTCCTAACAGGTTCTTTCTCTAGTGAGCTTTCCTTGGTTGGGAAGCTTGCTTCCCAAGCCCTAACTGACCTCCAGGGTTCTACTTAAAGAAGCCCAGATTGCCCTAACTCCTGGATGCTCGAATTCAGTCGTGAACACCCCCGATTCCTCTCTTCTCCTCATGACCGTAGGTTCCTCGATGTCCGACGACCTCCTTTCTTCCTCCTTGTCATCTGACCGCCATACCTGCAGTAGATTCCTCTTCCTTGACTTCGTCCGCACCTCACCGTACCTGCAGGCATCTCCCTCTCTTCGTCCTCGCTGATCTACACTCACAGGAGACACTCTTCATCTCTGGTGTCGGCCATACCAAACCCGACACCTCCGCTCGCCCCTGTTGTCTCTTCACCTCCCAGATAAGCTCCCTTCCCCCTCTACTTTCTTCTCCACTCTCCATTTCTCAAAATTGACCACTGTCGACCTCCATCACCCTCATCTCCTTCTCCAACCACCGCCTCCAGCGAGGTCACTCCACCTCCACTGGCCATCCCATCCCTCACCGACAAGCCCATAAGCTTCCCCTCACTCCAATGAACACTTCCTCTTACTCATATCACCGTGCCACTCACCCAAATGCACCCTTGAACACACCCACACCTTCGCACATGGTATGCCCTAGGCACGCTCGCACAGACGTCCCCATGCCACGCCAACCACCCCAGCACATTCGTCGTGTTTCGACGACGCTCCCTAAGTGATTTGACATGGCTGCGAGGTTGTTCTTGTGATTTTAGGTTTAGGCATCATCTGCCATTGGCGAGCGAGCTTGAAGCTCGCTTGAGGTTGCTCCAGGCCTTGCCAGTGCCAAGCTCCTGTCCCAGGCTGTGCGAAAGACTTTCATGCATGAATCCAGGCTCTCAATTCCAGTCGAAGGCCGTAGCAGCTGCTGCAATTGGAAGACCACCTCTGCTGCAGGCACGTGAGAAGAAGGGTGTGCGGATAGTCCCACCTCAGAAAGTCCTGAGGCCGCACACCCGCATAAGTTGATTTTGTGCCTGTATCTGCTCACCTCAGATCCATGGGGTGAGGTCCCTCTCACCCGACCCGATCTCGTCCGCGGCACTACCCACGCGGACCTTGCTGACCCGACCCAACCCAACCTGCACTCCTCGCCCACCACTGCACGTTGATGGGCCTAATCCTTGGTATGCACCTGACCCGATAACCCGATTGTCTGTGTGGCTCTAGGAGAGTGGAACCTAAGAGAGAAAGAGAGGAGAGCTACACACGGGTAGGGGTAGGTTTTGCTGCAAGCTTAAGAGAAAGAGAAGCTAAGTCAAAATCCGAAGAAGAAGAAGAAGAAGTGAAGGCCTGAAGAGGATGAAAAGGAGCTAAGGACCAAGGCAGAAGAAAGGCAAAGGAAGAGAGAAGGTAGACGGCAGAAAAAGAAGAAGGAGAAGCTAAGGAAGAAAGAAGAGGAGTCGTAGAAGAGAAGCAGAGAAAGAAGAAATGAGAAGGGAAGCACACTGTATCATCAGACGTTTAAGTCGTTTGATTTACAAATCAGACGTCCAATTTTAGTTTAATTCATATTCATATACATTGAGTTCCTTAGTTGATATTGTCAGAGTATTTGGTGATCTAAATCACCATTTTACTCCCACCTTTTTGCACTTTGATCTTGTTATTATTTCAAATCCTTTTACTTTGAATTGTGATCTTGATTTCTAAATACCAATTTGCTCCCTGTGTTCGACCTCGGACTTCAAATTCGAGTAATAAAATTATATCTGTTTTGAACGCTTTTTCGGTTATATTACAATGCAATACTTTTAAATACTGATTTAGTACTCTAAACAAGCTCTCTGTGTATTTGCCTTATTTGGTGGCTCTCAAAATATTCGCACTAAGAATTTGTACGCAGAAATCGAGAAGGAAACTATGCCTAACTCCTAGTATCATTGTCTAATTATCTAGAATTTTAAGATTCCTTATACTTGCCTTAGATCACCAATAGCTTTTTATAGTGGCGGAGATTCGACGCGAAAGGGTTGGAGTTTGGAAAACTCGTCGTCATAGTTCGATTTGCGAGAAAATCTCGTCGATCAGATAAGTTTATAACTGAAACTCGAAAAGTGAGCCCTGGGTCGAACACGAGGAGGCGAACATTTGGTTTTGAAAATCCATGTTTCGCTATGTGTTGTGGTGGCTTCATGTGGTCAATTGGGGGGGCCGCAGTGATTTGAACCCGCGTCCCTCTGATCGGGGGTTTTCGCTTATAGAAATAATGTCAAAAAAATAATGCGTTTTAGTAAATAATGTGGTGGAAAACCTTCAATCAAAGTTACTAAAATACTAAAATTATACCACACTTCAGGTCATATCACAGGGAGGTATAGAACCAATAAGATCACCAATATTAATTTCACATAAAATCATGTCCCAGAAAAATAGATTGCCATTGATATCAACTCAACATGGGAGGAAAAGCAAAGTGCATTAACTAGTAAATCAAATCCTCCACTGTTGTCACAATAATTCAAGAAGAGAAGGGACTCCCACAAGTTTGCTGTAATAAAAAAAATCAATATCAATATCAAATTCTTGGCAAGGGCATCAAATGTAAATTTTAATGGAGCTTTCCTTGTAACAAAATAGGGGATGCTTTCACCTTGCTCATGCGAGGAGAAGAAGCGTCAGCTGGAGGAGAGAAGTTGGGGGGAAGATGTCAGCGACGAGGGTGTTCCGATGGTGGTGGTGGCACGGTGAACGGTGGCCGGAGTTGGCGCCAGTGACGAGGAGGATTGGTGGCAGCAGTGATGGCTCATCGGCACGTGCGGGCTACTGTTGTCGTTCAGAGGGTGTGGCTTGGGCTCGAGGCGAGGTCATTGGCATCGGTGGCGCGAAGGTTCGAGGCTGGACGAGGCAGCTGCATGGAGGTGGATCGGCGGTTGCGTTGGGTTCCTTCTATTGGCGAAGGAGAAGATGAAGAAGAAGAAGAGGGTACACGTGGGGGGGGTCTGTTGGGTGGAGGAGATGCAACACGTGTGCATGGTGGTGCTACGTGAACATGAAGACTGGCGTGAGAATGGATGCACTATTGTGCACGATGGGTGTGAGGGCGAGGATGTGCGAGGAGGTCGACGATGGCAGTTGGGCACAGGCATGTGCAATGATTTGTTGGCACTGCGCGAGGAGTTGATTGCTTGTGCAGAGGATGAAGCATGATGGTCACGGGTGGAGTTGCTGCTGAGGTTGAGGGTAGAGCACGGTGCGAATCTTCATACGTCCAGGATGGGTTCCCGGATGACTTAACAAAAAGGTAGGCACGAGGTTTAAGGCTCTGATGGTGGCTTGCGGTGGTGAAGTTGGGCACATTATGTAGGTTGAGAGATAAGGATATGGAGCATGGTGATGAAGTCAAAGCTGTAGTGGTGGATGCGGTTGCAGGTGTCGGTGCTGTCACCACCGACCATGGTGGTGGTTGTCGGAGGTGAGATGCGGTGGCGAATGTCATCGTGGTTGTGGGTGAGACACAGTGATGATGGCACATAATGGAGAAGTTGGAGAAGAGATGAAGATGCTCGGTGGTTGTCTGCAAGGGAGGAGAGGATGTTGGAGGACGTCCTCCCTCAAGGAGGAAGATGATTCCCCCTCTATCGTAGTTCCCTGCATATGTATAGATTGCAAGAGAGTCAAAGAAGATTTCCAAATTAAAAAGAGAGATTTGAGGGAGAGAGAGAGAATAAGGAAGGTGCTTTCTCTTTTTCTTCTTTCTTTATTTTCTTTTTACCTTTCCTTGTGTGTGTTAACGTGGGATTAAGAAAAGGCAAGTAGTGGACTTTTATTTTGAGGAAAAGGAATTCTGGGAAAGAATATGTTAGGATTTTTTTCTTTTTCCTTTGATGCAATAGCCACCACTTTCCTTTTTTTAGTGACATTTGTCAAAACCAAGAGCCAACAAATGTAAGCCCACTTTCTTCTTTTATAAATATGCTTGGAAGAATTAGATAATACGATGACAATTCTCAATTGACCCTTCAATCAACCCCTTTAAAATAATATGTCAATAGACGAGGTATTCATTAATGTGTACTTGCAGCGTGGAAAATGCTGTAACACCCAAGACACATGCTTAACTGATTTTTCAGTGAAATGCATGCTTAAGATTGAGGTGTCAATTCAATAATGGTGAGCTTAAGCACTAAATTGGTCCACTAAAATGGACCTATCACCTTCCCTTGGAGTCCAACTTCCCAACCATTACGCCAAGTCGATGAGTTTGTCGAGAAGATGTCTTATGGCATGCGGTGGAGGAAGCTTCTCAGCCTTTGGATCAAGATCCAACGGCTAGGAATGAGGGTGCAGATGATGAAGGGTTGGGCGGTGGCTACTGGCAAATTTTGGGTATCCCAGATGGTGCCACGTGGCGTCATCAAGATCGTCCATCTTCTTTTTCTTGCAGAGGGGGCCACGATGCTCAGATAGAGATGATTTCTGCGATGTCGGACTGCGATCGTCGCTTCAGATCCATCCGTATGATTGGATTTTTCATCTGAAGCCCATAAAGATGTCGCATTGCCCCCTGGCCATTGATCTTCCTCAGATCGCATAAGGTGCTACGAGATTCCAATTTAGATGATTTCCAAGGTGTTAGACTTTGATCGTCGTCCTAATAAGATTCGTACGGTCAGATCATCCATCCGAGGCCCTGAAATAAATCTCCTTCCCTCCTGGCCATAAAAAGGATGTAATTAACCTAAAATATACACAACTACTCTAAATACAGGATGATGCATGCTATGCAATATTTATAACATGAAATGCAAATCTAAGCCTAGGAACATGCATGAATAAGGAAAAAGATGGGGAGAAGGCGAGTGAAGGGCGATCGGCGTCGGGTGGAGGGCGGCAATGGGGTGGTGCCATTCAGGGCTGGAGCAGAAGGTGAATGGAGGACGTGGAGATCGAGGGCTTGGAGGAGAAGGGAGCGGATCTGGCAGGAGAGGTTCTTTAGGTCGTTTGAAAATGCTTGAAGACGATCCTGGAGGAGGAAGAATGGAGATGTTCTCTGCTTCAGATGCAGACGAAGGGGGCATGTGTTAGCGATTTGTAAAAACCCTCTGATCTGCTTAGAATGCAGGGGTGAAGGACACAAGCGCGAGTCATGCCCTAGGAGGATTCCTTTGCGATCACAGAGGGCAGTCTCACATCCTGTCTAGAGGGTTAAGAATGAAACTTGACCGTCGCCACCGCCAGCATTGGGTAGGCACACAATTGAAGTTGAGATCCCGTCTTCGAAAGAGATCTTGTCTGCAGAGATCACGCTGAGAGGTGCTCTGATTGGAGAGATCATGGCAGGCAGGCCATCGATTGAAACGCTTCAGAACCTGGTATGTTCCTTAAATCTTCTATCTGCAGGATGGAAGGTAGCCATGTTATCCCACTCTCGCTTCTTGGTGTATGGTTTGGGCATGCTGGATGTAGAACGATTGAGATTTCGTTCAAGTACTTTCGAAGACTTCATTGTGATTTGGAGAATGGTTTCTCCATTTGATGGGGCTCTTCCTGAGCGGCCTCCACAAAGAGTGACCTCTAAGAGGATTCTCCTTGAGATCTCTGGACTGCCACTGCACTTGTGGTTAAAGGGGGTTGTCTCTAAAATGCTAGCAGGTTTTGCATCAATCTATGATGGTTCTGAAGTTTTGATCGGATAGGGGGACATTAGGTCTCTAAGAATTGAGGTGGATGTTACCAATGCTGGTTCAATTCCTAATTCGGTCACAATCAGATGTGGGGGCACTTCTTGGCTTGTTAGGCTAGCTATTCTTGGACAGGTGCCTAGGCAGGTTGAATGTGATCAAGATAAGTCGTCTGAGGAAGGACTGAAGCCTGGAACCAACAATGAGGCAAGAAAATAGAGTGATAGATGTGGACGCACTCCTCCTGCTGATGCTCCTGAACCCAAAAAGAGGAAGGACTGTCATTGTGTCTTTGCTGAGGAAGATCAAATGGAAGATGTTGTTACAACTGCTGATAGTAGACAAGTTATAATAGTCAAAGAGGATGGCTGTCTGGAGGTTGTTGAGACTTCAATGGTAGATTCTGAGATGAACTATGGTAAGGAGGTGGGCAGGACAGGAAGGGATTTGATGCTTAAAGAGCCAGACTAGTTGTAGCTTGCTATTCCTGCTGACTTGCAGTATGGCAGTGGCTCCAATCAAAAAAGAGGTGTGGGTAGATCTCCTTACATGTTGAGAAGGAGAAGGAAGGAGACCTTGCCCCCTATTAAGGAGAAGAATATTGCAAAGTCCGTTATGGTTGAATATGTGGGCTGCAAGGCCAATGGGGATCATTCTAATGAGGAATGAGAGTTTTGTCTTGGAATGTGCGTGGGCTACGCAATAAACAGAGAAGGGCTTCTTTGTGTAGATATCTCTCTGAGTGGGAGATAGACTGTGATCTTATACAAGAGACACACTTGGAGACGGAGAATGGTCAAGAATGGGACTGTTTTAAGCAATTTGGCCATATTGATATTGCGGCTAAGGGTGCCTCTGGTCGGTCTGGTGGACTGGCTTCTTGGTCGAGAAAATCTTCCATTTCAATAACTGAAATTATTCGTGATAGGTTCTTACTTTCTTGTAGATGTCAATCTCCCCAAGGAGATATGGAATGGTTTATATCATGCATATATGGTCCTTGTGTGGCAGCAGACAGAGTTGGCTTGTGGGAGGAACTCTATCCAATGCATCAAAGAGTGCAAGAGACCCCATGGTTGTTAGGGGGTGATTTCAATTGTTATCTTTCTGGTGATGCTAACCCGGATGGGAGATTGGACAATTCTACAGCTGGCTTCCAATTGGCTGTGTAGAACATGGGATTGACTGAATATCCCATCAGTGGTGTGGAGTATACTTGGAGGAATGGCAGTGGATAGATTTCCAAATTGGACAGATTCTTTGGCAGTCCTAGTTTGTTAGAGAGATATCAATTATTAGCTGTTTTGAGCCTTGATAGGCCATTCTCTGACCACACGCCTCTGGTTTGGGATAGTGGGGTGAATGCAGACACGGGATCATACTTCAAACTCAAGAGATCTTGGTATAGGGAAGAAGGCTTCGTGCAAATGGTTTCTCAGTGGTGGCAAAGCAAGGATGTTCAAGGCACTGCCACACAGTAGTTTGCTGCAAAATTGGCTGGTCTGCGTGAAATGCTGAAGGAATATGGGCAGGTTGTGAATCTGATCAGAGATCAGAAGAGGAGGGAAGCCTTGACAGTCATCAGGGATCTGGATCTGAAACAGTGCAAGCTGGCTTTGAACCAACAGGAGCAACAGCTGAGGTAGTAGATGCAAGCAATCGTGGGGGATGAAGATCTGAAAACAGAAATGGATTGGGGTGAAAAATCCAGACAGCTATGGCTTAAAGAGGGTGATGCGAACACAAAATTTTCCATCTTGCGGCCAGTTATAGAAGGAGATTCAACCTTATTTCATCTATTAAAGTTGAAGAGAGAAATATTACCTCTATTAAGGAGATCAGATCTAAAGCAAGTAAATTTTTTAAAGAAACTTCCAAGGCTGCTCCAAGAGGTTCTTGGAGGATGGCAGCAATGGACTTCCCCTGTGTAAATAATGATCAGAGAGACATGCTCGTGACCCCTATATCTGAACAAGAAGTGCTAAATGCTATTAAAGAGTTAAATAATGAAGGTGCTCCCAGTCCGGATGGATTTCAGGTGTTTTTCTACAAAGAGCTCTGAATGTTGTTAAGGTGGATGTGTTAAAGGTTATTCATGAGTTTGAACTGGGCAACTCCGGATTTGAGAGGCTGAACAAATCCTATCTGTTTTTGTTGCCTAAGAAATCAAGTGCGGAGAGTTTTTCTGATTACAAACCCATTGCGCTATCTAACTCCATCTACCTTATTATTGGTAAGGTTATTGCTAACAGATTGTGGGAGGTTTTAAAGGACTTGATAATGCCTGTTCAGTCAGCATTTCTTCCTGGGAGATCATTACAAGAGTCATTCATTGTTGCATAGGAGACTGTTATTGGTTGGCGAAGGAGAAAATCCAAGGCTTTCTTATGGAAAGTAGATTTTTCCAAAGCCTATGATTCAGTCTCCTGGTCATACTTGTGGGAGATTCTTAGGAGGAAATTTCCACCTTTATTGATACAATGGGTGAAGAGGTGCATTACGATAACCTCTTTTTCTCCATTGATAAATGGTAAACTGTGTCGCTCTTGGATTCAACCCCAATGTGGAGTAAGGCAAGGTTGCCCAATCGCCCCTCTGATTTTTAACCTTGCGGTGGATACTCTGGCTACATTTGCCTGCAAACTGGCTGTGGATGGTTTTATAAGGGGGTATTCAATGTCTAATCATAGGGCTCTAGCCCCTATACTTCAATATGCTGATGATACTATTTTTCTTGTGGAAGGGGGGAAGAGAGAAGCGCAAGCTCTGTTACATATGGTAAAAATTTTTGGAGAGGTTTCTGGTCTCAGATTGAATGGAAGTTAATCCTCCCTGGTCTGCTTTGGGATGAATAGTGGGTTACAGAATGATATCTCCAGCATTCTTGGTACACCTGTGGTTCCGCTGCCGATTAAATATCTGGGTCTACCTTTGAAATGTTCTAAGATGAAAAAAGCATATTGGTCATTCCTCTTTGAAAAGGTAGCTACAAAATTGGAGGGCTGGAGCAGTAGATACTTATCAAAAGGGGGAGGTATATATTACTGAATTCTGTTATCACTTCGATTCCTATTTTCTTTTTCTCTGTCCTTAGAGCTCCGAACTCTATTTGGAAAAAGCTGGAGGTGATGCGGAAAAGATTCTTTTGGAATGGGGCCTCTCATCAAGGGGCCTTTTTTCAACCCTTGAAGTGGGAATCAATTTGCAAACCAAAGAAGATGGGTGGTATGGGTGTTAGATCCCTTAAAGAATTCAATGAAGCTTTACTATTGAAGTTGGCTGTTCGGTTGCTGCAAGGGGAAAAAAAAATATGGACAGAAATTATCCAAGACAGTTATGGGAGTACCAATGACGAGATAAATCGTCTCAACCCACGTAAACCTTCCCCCTTTTGGTCTTCTGTGGTGCGCGCCCTGAAGGATAATTGGAATTTTTTTCAAATCAGTTTTAGGTGATTGGAAAAAGCTTCAAGTTTTGGCTAGAAAATTGGGTACATGGAGGGACGTTTAAAGATAGGTTCCCCCTTGCTTATGCTGCAGCTGCAAATAAAAATGTGGTGGTAGTCGATTATTGGGACGTGGATTTGGAGCAATGGTTGTTAAATAATGGTGGGTGAAATAATCGTGAAATAAGAACTCGTGTAAAGAATGAACGTCTCATGTAAGAGCTTGCTGCTTTCAAATCCATGCCTCATGAATATGACACATACAAATGGGAAGGTAATTTTTCTACTACGGCTGCTATGACAGATTGATAATGTCCTCCAAGGTGGCAGAAGATGAAGAAATGGGGAAGAAGCTATGGAAGTTAAAAATACCACTAAAGTTACAAATTTTCTTATGGCTCTGCAGAAGGGATGGATTGATTACTGGAGATTTGAGGCATAGAAGGATGGGTACCCCCACCCAGTTTTGTTATTTATGTGGGATGCATAATGATTCTAGCGTTCATATCTTCTCTTCATGTGCGATCACTGATTATGTATGGAGGAGAGTATGCAACGAGTCCTTACCCACATGGGGGAATTTGTGGCGCTGTCTTGTGGATGGGAATAAGCCTTATATACATATGGTGGCCATGTTATGGGCTGTATGGAGGGCTAGAAATGAGTGTGTTTTTCAGGAGACCCCAGTGTATGGAAAATATTGTAAATTTATGTTGGAGTCTCATACAGCATTGGGGTTCGAACTTGTAAATAGTTTTTATTATCAATAATAGCTCTCCTGGTTTGCTATCGGTGATTCGATAGCATTCCTTCCTTCTCAAAAAAAAAACATGCATGAATAAGCATTTTATCCTACTTAAATGTGTCTACATCAGCTTTCTACTCTCACCTCACACTTGTTTGGTGGATCTATTAGAAGATGGTTTGCCTAACTCCTTAATTACTATCCAAGGGCTCAAGAGAAGAAGAATTGCTTCTTCTCAACAAACTAAAGATGTCTATCGGTCTTCACAGAGGATCCATTGCAAATTCTACATGTAAGTGTGAAATTATACTAGATTCTAAGCTTAGGAATCAACTTAAGAATAAATTCCTAATAAAACCTTCTTGATAAAAATTCTTTATGCCTAAATGCAAAATTTTTTTTTTTTGACATAAAAATAAGACATGCAATGTCCACCCCCCCATGCCTATTCATTACAATGTCTTCATTGAAATGTATGCATGAAAATCAAAATATAATAAGCAAGAGGAGGGGATATCACCTAACTATGCTTGTTAATCCCAATCAACATGGATGCAGAAGATGCAAACTACCTGTAAAGAATATTGGGTTGCCTCCCAGCTAGCGCTAAGTTTAAGATCATTTGCCGGACTTAGTTAAGCTCTAAAAAGATTCTAGAAGGTTGATGTGACTATCGGGAATGGGATCATAGTTATGAGTGATATAAGGCTTCAACTACTGACCATTCACCTTTGTCTCATGGTTGGTCTTGGGATCCAGGATAAGCACAACTCCATGAGGGTAAACTTTTCTTACAATGAAAGGACCTATCCACTTTGACCTTAATTTACCTGCAAAGAGCTTCAAGCGTGCATCAAATAACCAAACCTTTTGATTAGGGACAAAGCTTTTTCTAGAGATGTACTTATCATGTAAAGCTTTTGTCCTATTCTTATGGATTCTCGCGCCCTCATAAGCATCATTCCAGATTTCATCCAATTCAATCAATTGGAGTTTTCTTTGTCGATCAGATTGATCAAGATCCAGGTTAAATGTTCTGATTGCCCAATAAGCTTTATGTTCAAGTTCAACGAATAGATGGCAAGATTTTCTGGAGACCAGACAGAATGGAGACATTCCAATCGGAGTTTTATACGCAGTCCGATAGGCCTAGAGAGCGTCATCCAATTTGATAGACCAATCCTTCCGATCTTGGTGGACCATCTTTTGAAGGATTTTCTTAATTTCTCGATTGGAGATTTTAGCTTGACTGTTGGTCTACGAATGGTATGTAGTAGAGATTCTATTAGTGATTCCATACTTGGCTAGTAAGGTCCTGAATTGATTGTAAGTGAAATGGGACCAGCCATCACTGATCAGAGCTTTGGGTACACCGAACCGACTAAAGATATTTTTCTTTACAAAGTCCATGACAACTTTATGGTCATTAGTTCAGGTTGGGATAGCCTCGATCCATTTGGATACGTAGTCGACTGCAACCAGAATGTATAGGTATCCAAATGAATTGTTTAAAGGTCCCATAAAATTAATGCCCCAAACATCAAAGATTTCAACTTCAAGAATAGGATTTAGGGGCAGCATGTCCTTCATGGTCAATGATACGAAAAATTACGCAATTTTTAGGATTAGGGTTTTAAGTTGCTACAACGCGTAAATCCGTTCGCTTTTAAAATTTGTAACCTAGATAAGGGAGTATCTCGGGTCGTCCAAGGAGGCAATATTTTGCGAAATTCAAGTCTCTTGCTTAGGAATGAAACTCAACTTTCTTTTTGTTCTTTTTAAATATATAATTTTTATGGATTTTTGAAATAACGACAATACAAATTTTTGAAGAGATTTGGAAACAACTAACACCTAATCCACTATACTACGACTAAAGTGACAAGTAGAGCCTCTCCCTAAGCTCACTCTAGGCACATGGAGACCTAGAGTAATCAGGGAGAGGGAGTGAAAAATGCAAGAACAAAAGCAAGCAAATGCGACAAAATTGCAAAGAAGGCAACTTTATAAAATGAGGAATTATTTTACAGAAAAACCTAGTAGAGGAATGCTTCAACAACTAAAATTAAAAGTGCAAAAATAAATTAAAAATACTTATCCTCTAAAATGGTGGTGAAGATGGCAAGGCTCTTACTCCAATTGCGGCTGCTCCCGCAATCAAAAAGAGCTCCTTCTCGCAAGGCTTCCCCAAGTTGATGAACTCCTCTTAGCAAGCCCAAGGGGGGCGTGCTTGACTCCTCCAAGGTGGATGGAATTCCACCTTCAAAGGCTTCTCCCAAGGTGGCATGGACCACCTTTGGTTGCCTCTCCAAGGGTAGTAGTGTACCACCCTCAAATCCTCCACTTCCTAGGGTAGGCATGTACCCTAGGTTGTCCTCCAATGCCTGGCTTCCTTCCTTGGCTGGCGTGGGCACAAGAGAGAAGAGAAGAGTGGAAGGCACCAAGAAGACAGAATATCCCCTTAATCTTCTTCTTCTCTTGACCTTCTATGTAGGTGGAAATATGGGTAGAAAATTGTAGCCAAGGGTGAAGATTTAATGGTGGTGGTAGGGGGTTTATATAGGAATGGTAAGGGGTTAAGGGTGGTTATAGGATGGACGGCTATGATGGGGGTTAGATGATGGTTATAGGATCCTAGGGCTAGGGTTGTTGGCACCAAAATGGAGGGGTACTTGGTGGTTGGTGCCAACCCTAAGTGGTAGCTAGGGTTAACGGTTTGGTTAGGTGTGTTGTAGGGTAGAGATGGAGTTATATGGTAGTGGTTATGTGATGGAGGGTAGATATAGGGTGGCGCCAAAGAGGAGGGATGCTTGAGGTTGTAATTGTGGTGGAGTTAAGGGAGTTGGTGCCAATTTAGGTGGGTTAAGGGGGGGAGTTAGGTGGCATCACTAGATGGAGGGTTAGGATAGGTTAGGGGGTAATATGTAGGGTGTAGATGGGAGGAAGTGTTGGCGCCAAATGAAGGGGTGTAGGGGATGATTTTTGGTGCCAACTAAGGTAGGGTTTAGGGTAGTTACAGGAGGGTTAGGGTTGATGCCAAGTGTAGGTTTCTAGAAGGGGTTAGGTGGGTGGTATGGATGGCTTTAGGTGGTGATGTGTAGGGTTAGAATTTAAGGGGAAGTTGGCGCCAAAATGAAGGGGTGCATGTGGTGTTTTTGGCGCCAACATGAAGGGGTGTGAGTGGTGGTGGTTGGTGTGGGTTGGTGCCAAGGATAGGTTGGGTTAGGGTTTGGTTAGGGTTAAGGGTTGAAGAGTGGACGGCCATGGAGGTTTTTGGTGGAGTAGAGTTTAACTAAGCTAGCTTAGCTAGTAGAGTAGAGCTGGAGGAGCTAGGGTTTCATGGAAGAGAGATAAGGAAGAATATTATGGAGCTGGTATCAGGTACTTTGGAGTTGGGGTTGCTGAGGTAGCTTCAAGGGGAGCTCAAGTACTGAGCTTAGCTACTTAGTTCTTATGCAAGTAGCCAAGCTTAGGTAGTTGGGCTCAGTTGAGCTAGCCTTAACCTAGCCGGAGCTAGGTTGAGCTGGAACTGCCTTTGATGAGAACTCTAGAGCTAGCTAAGCTACTAGTTGACAAGTAGTCGCTCAGCTAACTTAGAGTCTAGCTATTGTGAGCTGGCTAGAGCTGAGGTGAGCTGAGCTTAAGCTGAGGTGGACTCAAGTTAACTCAGTTGAGCTAGCTAGAGCTCCCAGTGAACTTGTGGGAGCTAAGATGACCTAGACTCAACTGAGTTGAGCTGGATCTAAGCTGACCTGAGCTAGGGTGAGCTAAGATGTGCTCTCTTGAGCAACCATTCAGCTAAGATGAGCTGAATGGAGCTGAATGGAGTTAACCCTAGTCCAAGGGAGCAAGTATCCAGCCATGATGAGCTAGAATTAGCTGAGCCCTAGCCTAATTGAGCTTCCTCTTCAACAGTTGACTTCCCGAATGCTAGGGTTTTGGGGATCTGACTCTCTGCTTTTCCCTAACACTCCAAGAAACATATCAAAAGTAAAATAACAAATGCAATGCATGGCTAACCTATTTTATGCATAAATGCAATGCAAAAAACCCATTTGCGTAGCAAAATCCTAAGAGCTAGGTTTGTTTCAATGCATAAGAATGATGAGAAACTGACGTTTATCACACCCCCATGCTTATCTTTTGCTAGTCTCTTTGCAAAACTTTAATTTTTACAAAATCGAATTTTTTAGAAATCTAATTTTTTAAACTTTTGAAGAGAAAAAAAAGATTATGGGACCTTGGTTACTTTAAATACAGGAGGTACGGGATTTGTTAAAGATAAACATCAGGATTCATTTTCAGATCCAATGATTAGACAAAAATGGGATCAATATATCCTCCAAAAAAATCACATATTAACCACTTGTTAATTCAGATGACTTGAAATTTTTGTTTTTAGGATTTTTCTGGCTCTTGAATCTGATTCGCAACTTGCGAAAACCTTTAAAACATTGTGTCATGCTTGTGAGAAGCCAACATTTATAAGGGCGTGTTTTGGGTTTAAAACTTTTTTTTCCTCCCCATGCTTATTTTTAACTTTGTCTTACAACAGATGTGTCAAGATCATCATTCCCGTTACCAATCCTCGAGGGGGCTCTAGAGCCAATACTTCTAGATAGCACTATCCATGACACCACCCAGGAGCTCACAACCGCAAAACACAATGCAGTGTAAAGGGACGCTCCAAGCAAACGCATGCTCTTTCTCCGACACTATAGGTAGAGCACCGTCCAAGACACTTGAGCTGCTAAAATGCACTTTAATGCTCCGTCTAAAGATATGAAATATAGATATGGAGCAGCACCGAGGCGGTAACATGTTGACATCGCATCCTCAAATGAGGTATTTTCCTCCTTCTCGGTGGTGAGAACTCAAACCAATGATCTTCTTTAAACTTTTACTAAGTCCAAATAAGGGGTTTTCTCTAATTTTTAGTGATTTTTAGGTGTTGGCTTGTGTGTGAAATTTGATATAGGAAGTTTCACAAGAAAAACAAGTTTTTGAATCAGAAACTAAGCTAGATACTTTCCATATTACAAAATAGGGTCAAGTCACCTGAACTATTATGAGTTCAGGTGGAATTTTAGAGAATGATATCTGATCTAGTCTAAAAATAGACCCTGAAATTCTAATGATCAGATCCGTATCCTCATCCCTAGTTTGTTAAAGATAAAATCCCATTGTACCAAAAGTGAGTTTTCAACCTTAGTCCCTATTTCAAAATTTTCCTCAAAAAGTTTTCAATATTTTTATTTTATTGGGTATGCAAGCCGGAAAAGCAAAATGACTAAAAAAAATGCATGTTTTTAGGGTTTGAAAATCCTAAATTGATCGTCAAAATTTTAAAAGCACCCCTCCACGCTTAAGATATGCAATGTCCTCATTCCTTAGGAGGGAAAGAGGGATTACCTTAGTAAAAGGTGGTCGTATTTAGGATAGTCAAAACCTAGGAAAAAGAAAGAAAAAGAAGCAGAAAGAAAATGATGGGTTACCTCCCATCCAGTGCTATCTTTTACGCCATTCAGCTGGGTGTAGTGTGATCAGTGATCAGCTGTGGTTGGTTCGGTGAAATTCAAGGATTCAGATGGAAGTTTCGGGGTATGATCAAAATAGGGTTTTAAACGTTGGCTGTTGACTTGAAATGTCGTATTAGTTTTAGGATCTAAAAGATCAACAATGCCGTATGGATAAGTTTTGAGGACAATAAACGGGCCGATCCATTTGGATTTTAATTTACTAGGAAAAATACATAATCTAGCATCAAAAAGCCAAACACGTTGATTAACATCAAAGTGTTTCTGAACAATGTATTTATCATGACATTTCTTTGTTCAATCTTTATAAATCCGCACATTTTCATATGAAAAATTATGTAATTCTTCCAATTTAGTTAATTGTAGTTTTCTATGGATACCGATGTCAGATAAATCCATGTTTAATTGTTTTATTGCCCAAAAAGCCCTATGTTCTAATTCAACCAGGAGATGGCATGCCTTCCCAAAAATCAAACGAAAGGGAGACATGCCGAGCAGGGTTTTAAAAGTGGTACGGTAGGCCCATAAAGTGTTGTCCAATTTGGTGGACCAGTCCTTATGGTCCGACCTAACCATCTTTTGTAAAATATTTTTGATTTCCCAGTTAGAAACTTCTGCCAGGCCATTTGTTCGGGGGTGATAAGGTGTGGAAATTTTGTGATTAACTCCACATTTAGAAAGAAGGTGATGGAATTATGAGTGAGTGAAATGTGAGCCTCCGTCACTGATAATGGCTTTTGGAATGCCGAATCTTGAGAAAATATTCTTTTTAAAAAATTCGACAACCACACGGTGATCATTAGTGCGGGTGGGTATTGCTTCTATCCACTTAGAAACATAATCGACTGCGACTAGTATATATAAATACCTAGCAAAGTTGATGAATGGTCCCATGAAGTTGATACCCCATACGTCAAAAATTTCAACCTCTAAAATAGGATTAAGGGGCATCATATCCTTCCGAATCATGTTGCCGATGCTCTGGCAACGCACACAGGATCAAACAAAATTATGAGCATCTTTGTGCAAGCTGGGCCAAAAGAATCCCGCATTAAGGATTTTAGCTGCAATTTTCTTGCCTGAAAAATGTCCGCCACAGGCCATTGAATGACAATGTGTCAAAATATCATGGATTTCAGAATTAGGGACACATCATCTAATGACTTGATCGGCACAAATGAGGAAAAGATCGGGCTCCTCCCAAAAATAGTATTTAATATCAGCAAAGAACTTATCCCTTTTTGTTTTTGGCCAATTGGCGGGGGTTGACTCTGTTGCTAAATAGTTTGCAATGGGTGCAAACCAAGGGAGGGTGGTGGTAGCTAAAATGCTTTCATCAGGGAATTGATCAAGGGGGTCATTATGTCATTTGTCATAAAACAAGAGAGATAATTGGCCACTACATTTTGTGATCCTTCCTTATCCTTGATTTCCAGGTCAAATTCCTGGAGCAGTAGGATCCAACGGATAAGGCGGGGTTTCGCATCTTTTTTTGTCAGCAAATATTTAAGTGCTGAGTAGTCAGTATATACAGTGACATGTGACCCAAAAAGATAAGATCTAAATTTTTCTAAGGCAAATACAATGGCAAGAAGTTCTTTTTTAGTAACCATGTAATTCCGTTGTGCATCATCAAGAGTTTTGCTAGCATAATAAATCACAACGGGCTTCTTGCCAAGTCTTTGCCCTAGAATGACCCCCACAGTAAAATCTAAGGCATCTGTCATTAATTCAGAGGGACTATTCCAATCAAGTCCTTGCAAAATTAGTGCCTCGGTAACTTCCTTCTTCAACCTCAAAAAACTCTCTAGGCATTTATCATTAAAATTGAATGGCTGATCTTTAGTAAGAAGCTAACTTAAGGGCTTGGAGATTTGGGAAAAATTTTGTATGAATCTACAGTAGAAACCCACATGACCCAAAAAGGATCTGATCTGTTTTATAGCAGTGGGTGGTGGGAGCTTAAATATAGCATCTATTTTTGCTTTATCTGCAACAATTCCTTATTTTGATATAACATGGCCCAGGACAATACCTCCTTGGACCATAAAATGAATTTTTTCCCAACTTAGTACCAGATTGACTTCTATGCATTTTTGGAGAGTTCTTTCAAGGTTCTTGAGACAATGGTCAAAAGATTCTCCAAAAACAGAGAAGTCCATAAAGACTTTTAAGCATTCACCTACCAAGTCCAAAAATATTGCAAGCATACACCTTTGAAAAGTCGCAGGTGCATTGCAAAGACCGAAGGGCATTCTTCGGAAAGCAAAGGTTCCGAAGGGGAAGGTGAAAGTTGTTTTGTCCTAGTCCTCAGGATGAACCGCTACTTGATTATAGCTAGAATAACAGTCCAGAAAATAGTAAAAATCCCATCTGGCTAATTGCTCCAAGATTTGATCAATTAAGGGGAGCGAAAAATGGTCCTTCTTGGTGGCAATGTTTAATTTTCTATAATCAATACACATGCGCCAAGAAGAGGTGGTTCGAGTGGCTATATTCTCCCCATTATCATTGGTGACAACTATTAGTCCAGCCTTTTTAGGCACTACTTGTGTTGGACTAACCTAGGAGCTATTAGAAATGGGTTAGATGATATTGGCATCAAGCCACTTAATAATCTCCTTTTTTACCACCTCCTGCATATTAGGGTTCAAGTGCCTTTGTGGTTGGCGGGAGGGGCGAGAATCATCCTCTAAATATATACGATGTGTACAGTAGGACGAATGAATACCCTTAAGATCAGAAAGGGTCCAGCTAATAGCCTTTCGATACCTACTCAAAACTTAGAGAAGTTTGTGTTCTTGCACCCCAGTAAGTCTAGAATTTATAATCAGGGGTAGGGTCTGATTGGACCCAGGAAAACATTTAAGGGAGTCGGGCAAGGGTTTTAAGTCTAGTTGTGGGCCCGGCTCTGAAAGAATTTCTGCTTTTTGTGTTAGTGGTGAAGTGAAAGTGAAAGGGTCAGCTGGAGTGTTAGCTAAATGTGTTGTTAGAGTGGAAGGGTGAGAGGAAGTGTATTGTTCAAGAACAATGTTAATAGAAAAATAGGAACCTAAATGTGAAATCTGCAAAGTTTCCTCCACTATATTTTCCATTTCTGAATCCTAGTCATCAAAGAAATTAGGTTCTTGGAACCTCCTAGAACCTTGGAAAATATCTAGGGTTACAAATTCACCGCCACACATGATCTTCATTTTACCAAAATCACAATCAATATTTGCGCAGGCGATGGCTAAGAATGGTCTTCCAAGAATTATAGAGGCAAACTTTAATGCTTCCAGTACCTCTATGTCTAGGACTAAAAGTCTACTGCAAATAGATAATTTTTGACCCGGATAAGGACATCCTCAACAATTCCCCTTGGTTTAATTGTAGATCGGTCTGCTAATTAAAGAGTAACCTCAACAGACTTTAATTCTCCAATCTTAAATTCCTCAAAAACAATTGTGGTGATAAGATTAATTGAGGCACCGAGATCCAACAAGGCACAATCAAAGGAAGTATCATTAATGATAACTTGAATCAGGGGGGCGCCTGGATCTTTTCTCTTAAGAGGCAGTTGGCTTTGCACAACTAAGCTAACTGTCTCAAGAAGGATCACCTTTCCTAAATTTCTGGGCTACCTTTTTGGGGTACACAAATCCTTTAGAAATTTTGCATAGGCAGGGATATATTTTATGGCATCTAGGAGAGGGATGTTAATTTCAACTTGTCCAAATAAATCCATTAATTCCTTATCAGTGGGCTCGGATTTCTTTTTTTTCTTATTTTGTGAAGAATGGAGGGATGTGGAAATGGTGCAAGGTTTCCCTATTTTGCATTATTAGGTTCCTAAACAGTGTTAGTGGAAAATGGGGAAGAGTTGATTTGTTTTTCATTGAAATGAGTTTCTTTAACAGGCAGGGGGTCTTGAGTGGCTTTCCCATTCCTCAAAGTAACTGCATTTGCAGTTTGGTTGTTTCTAAGATGAGGACGGGAAGCCTGACTGTTATTAAAACCCAAGGGATGCTAAGGTGCTAGTTGAATGGGTTGACTGGGATAGCCACCTTGGAATTGATTCCGTTGATTATTCGAGTTGGGCATGGGTTGGGAAGGTAAATTCCCAGCAGGTCGATGATCAGAAGTAACCTTAACTTGGTGTTGCAAGTTTATAATCATGCGGGTTACTTCAGTCATCTGATTCTGCATACCTTGCAGAGTTTTCAAGACCTGAGTATTAATATCTCCCTGGAATGGTCCAGGTTGATATGCAGGTTGCCTATAATTCCCAAAATGATTTTATTTAGGAAAAGGAATCAAGTTTGGGTTTTCCAGGAGTGATTCGGGTTGGTTCCCCAATTTTGATTGTAAGTGTTGGAGGGGTTTCTAAATTGCTCCTGGAGAGCATAAATATTTTTCGTGGTGGGATCAAGAATATTTTGATTCAAATAATCAAAATTCTCAGTCAATTCTTGTGGGAAATCAGCTGGAAATTGCTGATCAGCAAGCGTGGCATCAATATTGTGTAGATTTTCTCTTCGAAGAAGTTATGGAGTGTGAGTGCGTGGAGAGTTAAAGTGTGGAGCTTGTTTGTTTGTGAGCTTTTCTTCTATTTTTTTCTGATGAATTTGCATCTGGTCCAGTCATTGAGCTAACATGTATAGATCATCCTGAGTGACTGGAATAGAGGTGGATTTAGAGTCAATTTCATTGACTCCATGTCTGGGGTTTTGTGTTCTACCAAAAGTGTCCATTGAAGTCATATTAAATGAGTTTTCACTCATTCCTTCAAAGAGGAGATAGGCACTTTCGGCATCCTTATTAAGGAAATTGCCCCCACATGAGGCATCCACAAATCTCTTCAATTGATCTTCTAATCCATGATAGAAGATCTACATAAACTACCATTGCAGAATTTCATCATGAGGACAACTTCTTAAGAGTTCTTGGAATCTTTCCCAGGCTTCATGGAAGGGTTCACCAATTTTTTGTTGAAAGGCCATTATGGATTTTCTTAAAGCATTAGTTCAACTGATCGGAAAAAAATTCTTTAGAAAAGCACTCTTTAATTGGGGCCAGGTGGTGATCGGGCGCCCAACCGTTCTAAGCCAATGTGAAGCTTTATCTTTAAGAGAGAGAGGAAAAAGTCTCATCAAGCATACATCTTCCTGCACATTGCGAGAACGAGTGGTTTGAGCGAGGACAGTTAATTCCTCGAGATGACAAAAAGGGTCCTCTCTTGGAAGACCATGAAAATGCTTGATCAGGTTCAGAATAGCTGGTTTGATCTCACAATCCCCTTGTGGTATGACCACCCCAGGTCTTTCCTCATTGTTGGAAGGATCATAGAAATCCTTAAGAGGAACGACAGGCTGCTGGCGGGGTGGTGGGTTTTGCCCTTGGTTAGCTAGGTTCGTCATAGTCCTAGCCAAATTCTCTTGATTTTGTTGTAGCTGAACCAAATGGTCGACCATAAAGGCAAAGGGGTTTGTATTTTGAGTTTGGATTTGAGGGCCACCTGGCCCTGCAGGAATTTCTGGTTACTCCAGATGAGGGAGGTTAGGGATGGGAAGTCAACTTGTGGGTTGGCTAACAGGTTAGAAGCAGAAGCATAATTTTTTTGTCGGTTTCCCAGGTTTTCCATACTTTAGAAGAGGAAGGAGAAGAAAAAAAAAATTTCTGGTGCAGGGGGAAAAATCAGATGGTCCCTCAACAAGATGTGGTTTTTGGGACCTTCGCCTGTGCATGCACTTTTTTTGGAAGAATTGGAGGGGAGGAGAAGAGATGAAGATGAGAGAAAGTGTGCAATTCAAACAACAAATTCTAGACCTAACTTAAGTGTGACTCCCTAGAAAATTAACCTAATACTTGGTCTATCTAGGAAATAAGTAACCACTAGTGAATACCCGTTCTGACAACAAATCTAGCCAAGTTGTTTAAGGGGAGGTTTGGACCCAAGCGTTTCCCAGGAAAATCCCAAGTGCATGTACAAACCCACACCTGGTCATTTGACACGTCCCCTCAGCCTAAACACCAGATATAAATGACAGAATTAATATCAACTAAAGAGAACTTAAGACATAGATAGCAAGCCTAAGTTGATGAAACCTTAGAGGTCAAATTGCTACAAATTTTAACTAGGACTAAGATACTAATGTGCACACGGAATGTGGAGGGCGTTGATTTGGGTATTGCCCAGTTATTTCAATTTTTTGTGTGTGTGCAATAATTGGAAGTTGATTCCAATAAAAAAATAAGTTGTCACACAAGTTTTGTAGTTCTGTCTTTTAGGATTCATTTTAATTTAATGTATTTTAGGGTTTCTCTTTTTAAATGTTCAAACAAGTTTGAAACTTCCACAATCAAAGGAAAACAAGTTGTATTGGTGATGGTCAATTTCCTTTAAAAGTGGTTTTCTAGAAATACAAAGGAAAACCCTAATGCAATTTGATCCTAAGGTAGAAAACTAATACCAATGAGTTATTTTTAGGCTTTCTGTATTAAGTAGTGGTCCAAACAAGGCAAACAACACCACTACTCTGAAGAAAATCAAACAAGGATTCCAAAAAATATTTTTTCAAGATTTTAGGAATTTTTTTGATAATTATTTTGAATTTTTATTTGTGCTAGTGTCAAAGTCCAGAAATGATACCCGTGAGTATTTTGGACTTTCTATACCACCACCAGCCTAAAAAAAATTTGGTGATTTTATATGATGTGTGGAATTTCACAAGGATTCTAGAAAGCTAAGTTTCATAAAAATTGGCTAAGTAGAAAAATCTAAAAATTCATGACTAGTAACAAAATAGGATGAATAAAGGGTGTGACCCCTCTATAGTCCATGAATTTTTAAAAATTAAATACAAAGTCAATTGATCTGAAATTTGGATAGATGTTCCCTACTTGATTTGGAATCCCTTGGTGAAATTTCAAAATTTTAGGAGGCTTGTGGTGTCAGGAATTTATTTTTCAAGTCTGGATAGAAATCTGGACCCAAAAAATAGAATACCAACACTTGAATTGGAGTGGTGTTTAATGAAGCATATAAGCAAACAATGAATTTTAAATTTCACCACTCCACTTAATTAAGCTGTTTAAGGTCCTAAAAGCCAAGTTTAGTGTGTTTTTGGTAGTTTTTAGCGAATTATATGACTAGAAAAGGGAACCAACCTAAAAATCCGCAAGAAGACAAGATATTGCAATCGTCTTAGAAACCCGCTTTCTTCCTGTAATGCTTGCACACACAAAAGAAAAAGATAAAAGGGGATGAGATCCACTTCAACCAAGAGAAAAATTAAGCAAAGTCGTGCCTCAACGACAACAGTGCCAAAAAGTGATACAGAAAATTACGCGATTTTTAAGATTAGGGTTTTAATTCGCTACAATGCGTAAATTCGTTTGCTTTTAAAATTTGTAACCTAGATAAGGGAGTATCTAGGGTTGCCCAAGGAGGCAATATTTTGAGAAATTCAAGTCTCTTGCTCGGGAATGAGACTGAACTTTCTTTTTGTTCTTTTTAAATATATAATTTTTATAGATTTTTTAAATAACGGCAATATGAATTTTTGAAGAGATTTGGAAACAACTAACACCTAATCCACTATACAACTACTAAGGTGATAAGTAGAGCCTCTCCCTAAGCTCACTCTAGGCACGTGGAGGCCTAGAGTAATCAGGGAGAGGGAGTGAAATTGCAACAAAAGCAAGCAAATGCGACAAAATTGCAAAGAAGGCAACTTTATAAAATGAGGAATTATTTTACACAAATATCTAGTAGTGGAATACTTCAACTACTAGATTAAAAGTGCAAAAATAAATTAAAAATAGTTATCCTCTAAAATGATGGTGAAGATGGCAAGGCTCTTGCTCCAATTACGACTGCTCCCGCAATCAAAAAGAGCTCCTTCTTCTCACAAGTCTTCTCCAAGTTGATGAACTCCTCTTAGCAAGCCCAAAGGGGGCGTACTTGACTCCTCCAAGGTGAATGGAATTCCACATTCAAAGACTTCTCCCAAGGTGGCATGGACCACCTTTGATTGCTCCTCCAAGGGTGGTAGTGTACCACCCTCAAATCCTCCACTTCCTAGGGTAGGCATGTACCCTAGGTTGTCCTCTAATGCTTGGCTTTGTTCCTTGGCTGGCGTGGGCACAAGAGAGAAGAGAAGAGGGGAAGGCACCAAGGGGACAGAGTATCCCCTTAATCATCATCTTCTTCTTCTTCTCTTGACCTTCTATGTAGGTGGAAATATGGGTAGAAAATTGTAGCCAAGGGTGAAGATTTAATGGTGGTGGTAGGGGGTTAAGGGTGGTTATAGGATGGACAGCTATGATGGGGGTTAGATGGTGGTTATAGGATCCTAGGGCTAGGGTTGTTGGTGACAAAATGGAGGGGTACTTGGTGGTTGGTGCCAACCCTAAGTGGTAGCTAAGGTTAAGGGTTTGGTTAGGTGTGTTGTAGGGTGGAGATGGAGTTATATGGTGGTGGTTATGTGATGGAGGGTAGATATAGGGTGGTGCCAAAGAAGAGGATGCTTGAGGTGGTAGTTGTGGTGGATTTAAGGGATTTGGTGCCACTTTAGGTGGGTTAAGGGGGGGAGTTAGGTGGCATCACTAAATGGAGGGTTAGGATAGGTTGGGGGGTAATATGTAGGGTGTAGATGGGAGGAAGTGTTGGTGCCAAATGAAGGGGTGTAGGGGATGATTTTTGGTGCCAACTAAGGTAGGGTTTAGGGTAGTTATGGGGGGTTAGGATTGGTGCCAAGTGTAGATTTATAGAAGGGGTTAGGTGGGTGGTAGGGATGGCTTTAGGTGGTGATGTGTTGGGTTAGGATTTAAGGGGAAGTTGGCAAAAAAATGAAGGGGTGCATGTGGTGTTTTTGGCGCCAACTTGAAGGTGTGTGAGTGGTGGTGGTTGGTGTGTTGGAGCCAAGGATAGGTTGGGTTAGGGTTTGGTTAGGGTTAAGGGTTGAAGAGTGGATGGCCATGGAGGTTTTTGGTGGAGTAGAGTTTAGCTAAGCTGGCTAACCTAGCTTAGCTTGTCTAGTAGAGCTGGAGGAGCTAGGGTTTCATGGAAGAGAGCTGAGGAAGAGTATTCTGGAGCTGGTATCAAGTACTCTGGTGCTGGGGTTGCTGAGGTAGCTTCAAGGGGACCTCAACTATTGAGCTTAGCTACTTAGTTCTTATGCAAGTTGCCAAGCTTAGGTAGTTGAGCTCAGTTGGGCTAGCCTTAACCTAGCTGGAGCTAGGTTGAGCTAGAATTGCCTCTGATGAGAACTCTAGAGCTAGCTAAGCTACTAGTTGACAAGTAGTACCTCAACTAGCTTAGAGTCTAGCTATTGTGAGCTAGCTAGAGCTGAGGTGAGCTGAGCTTGAGCTGAGGTGGACTTAAGTCAACTCAATTGAGCTAGCTAGAGCTCCCAGTGAACTGGTGGGAGCTGAGATGACCTAGACTCAGCTGAGTTGAGCTAGATCTAAGCTGACCCGAGCTAGGGTGAGCTAAGATGAGCTCTCTTGAGCTACCATTCAGCTAAGATGAGCTAAATGGAGCTGAATGGAGTTAACCCTAGTCCAATGGAGCCAGTATCCAACCATGATGAGCTGGAATTAGCTGAGCCCTAGCCTGATTGAGCTTCTTCTTCAACAGTTGCCTTCTCGAATGCTAGGGTTCTAGGGATCTGACTCTCTGCTTATCCTTAACACTTAAAGAAACATATCAAAAATAAAATAACAAATGCAATGCATGCCTAACCTATTTTATGCCTAAATGCAATCCAAAAAACCCATTTGCGGAGCAAAATCCTAAGAGCTAGGTTTGTTTTAATGCATAAGAATGATTATAAACTGGCATTTATCAGTCATGTTTCCTAGAGTTTGGCATTTGATACATGACCTACAGAAGTTATACGAGTCATGAAATAAAGACGGTCAATACAATCCACTCTACAGTACCTTGGCTACCATTTTTTTTCTTGAGAAGTGACCTCCACAAGCAAAAGTATGGTAGAATTCTAGTACACTTGTGTTCTCCTCGTCTAGAATACAACGGTGAATAACCTGATCTACATAAACTTTGAATAGCTCCGGGTCTTCCCAAAAGTAGTATTTGGCATCGGAAATCATCTTATCCTGCTTATGCTTAGGCCAATCCATGGGTTGTCTTCCGATGGCCAAATAGTTGACAATATCTACAAACCAAGGTAGTTTGCAAACAATCAAGTGAGTCTCATCAGGGAAAGAATCACAGAGTTGAGGAGTTGTAGAGTCTACAAGGATTTTGGAGAGATGATTTGCTACTACATTTTGGGCACCAGATTTGTCTTTGATTTCTTAATCAAATTCTTACAGCAGAAGGATCCATCTGTTTAATATGGGTTTTGCATCCTCTTTAGACATCAGGTGCCTTAATGCAGTGTAATCTGTGAAGATTGTGACATGAGACCCCAGTAGGTAAGGTCTAAACTTCTCCAGACCAAACACTACATCTAGCAACTCTTTTTCTATAGTGGTGTAGTTTCTTTGAGCCTCATCTAGAGTTTTACTAGTGTAGTAAATCACAGATGGTTTCTTGTCTACCTTTTGTCACAAGACTGCCCCAAAGGCATAATCAGAGGCGTCGGTCATGATTTCGAAAGGATGATCCCAATTAGGAGGTTGTAAGATGGGTGATTGTGTAATAGCCTCCTTCAGCTGATTGAAAGCCTTTAAGTAATTTGAATCAAAATCAAAGGATTGATCTTTTACCAGCAAATTGCTTAAGGGCCTCGCCACCTTAGAAAAGTCCTTAATAAATCGACGGTAAAATCCCACGTGTCCGAGAAATGATCTTGCTTAACAGTCGAAGGTGGCGGGAGTTTGATTATAGTGTCTACCTTGGCTTTATCAACTTCGATTCCTTTTTCAGACACAACATGACCAAGAACTATGCCCTCCTTGACCATGAAGTGACTCTTTTCCTAAGATAGAACAAGATTCACCTCAATGCATTTTTGTAAAGTCCTTTCAAGATTGATCAGACATGATTCAATAGTGTCCCCGAACACAGAAATATCATCCATAAAGATTTCCATGAAATCACCCACCATGTCAAAGAAGATTGCAAGCATGCACCTTTGAAAGACTGCTGGTGCATTGCATAATCCAAAAGGCATTCTACGGAAGGCAAATGTTTCATAGGGACATGTGAAGGTGGTTTTCTCTTGATCCTCGAGGTGGATAGCTACTTGATTGTAGCCGGAATAGTCATCCAAGAAATAGAAGAATTGTTGGCCAGCTAGTCTTTCCAGGATTTGATCAATGAAGGGAAGTGGAATGTGGCCTTTCTTGGTTGCACAATTCAGCTTCCTATAGTCGATACAAACTCTCTAAGAGGAAGCTATGTAGGTTGGAACCAATTCCCCATTATCATTAGTAATCACAGTCAGCTCGGCTTTCATAGGAACCACTTGTATAGGACTGATCCATGGGCTGTCAGAGATTGGGTAGATTATTCTTGCACCTAACCACTTGATTATTTCCTTTTTCACTACCTCCTGCATATTAGGATTCAATCGTCTCTGCATTTCCCAGGAGGGTCTCGACTAGATCATCTAATGTCCAACCAATTGCTCTACTGTTTCTTCCCAAAACTTGAATCAATTGATTTTCCTAAGTTTTGGTTAGATGAGAGCTAATGATTAATGGGTAAGTCTGATCAAATCCCAAGAAAACATATTTTAGATTATCTGGAAGAGGTTTAAGTTCAAGTTTGGGTCCTTGGGATAAAGGGTCCAGTGGTGGATCACCGTTACCCTCAAGAGATCTTGGAATCAAGTTAGTGATTGGGGGGCTGACCTCTTGATTAGTTTGGGTGTTAAGGCCTATAGGATCAGGTTGGATTATTACTAATTCCATACAATATTCAATGGTATGGTCCTCAGAATCTTCTATCATTCCACAATCCTCAAATTGTTTGATGGCCTTAAAGATGTTAATCTTTGGTTTCTTATCACCGAATTTGATTTCCATACTGCCAGATTCACAATCAATATTTGCCATGGCAATAGCTAAAAATGGTCTTCCTAGAATTATCGGAGTGCTCTTCAAGTTCTCTGGTGCCTCCATGTCAAGGACCAGGAAATCCACAGGAAAATAAAAATCATGGACCTTGATAATTATATCCTCAACAATCCCCCGTGGTGTGGTCACAGATTGATCAGCCAGTTGTAATGTGACCTCAGTAGGTTTTAGCTCTCCAAAGTTAAATTTTTCATATAACATAGTAGGGATCAAATTTATGGAGGCACCTAAATCTGACAGAGCCCTATCTAAAGTAGTATCTCCAATAATGCACGAGATCAGAGGGGCTCCTTGATGAGAACCTCATCATGAGCCATAACTAGCTCATTTTGACCCAATACAAAGGATAAAAGCTCCTACATAACTCAAGGAAAGGCTTAACTCAGAGAATTCTGAGTTTAAGGAGAAAACAAGTCATAAGGGGTAAAAATGCAATTTTACCAGTATAATCTGCATACAGGGTAATTCAGGGTCCAAACATAGGTCAAAGCAACTTAACAAGAATAAAAGTGGGATGAGATGATCTAGCAAGGGCTACAGCAATTCCAAGGAACTAAATGATAATCTGTAACCCTAAAACAAACCCACTTCAATTCACGAGGTTCAAGGCAAAGCAAAAATGGAATAAACCCTCTAAAATTCATAGAAAAATAATCTCTAGGGTTTAGAACCTTCAATTTGACCTTAGGAACCCAGCTTGACCTACATTGAGAACCATACCCAATTAATAACTTAATTTGGGTTTTTGCATAAATTGACCAGTCAAACAAGGTTTAATCTAGAAATAAAATTCACCATCAGATTCCTTAGGTCCTAATTAGTCATGTATAAAAACTTGAGCCTAAGAAGAAACCTTATTGACCAACTTTACACTTTGGTCCTCATATATTTACTTTTTGGCCCTCAACTTTTGAACCCTCGCATTTTGGCCCCTAACTCTCCTTCGTTCTTTGCGTTCAGGTCCTCCCTGCAAAACCTGCCAGCACCATGCTCCGGCGACCTTGCGCGGAGCATGGCGCCGCGCAGGGTGAGGGGGAGAGCCTGGCAAGTAAACCGGGGGTGCCCTGCGTCGTCAGCCGTCGCAGGGACACCCCCCTGGTCGCTGTAACCCACCATACCGGCCGTGCGAACACACGGACGGTATGGGTTTCCATCTCCGGCGTCGTCCGGCGAGGGAGACACGTCGTCTCCCTCCGCCTTCCTCCCTGATTCGGTCCCTATAAATACCCCCGTCGCTCCACCGTTCTTCCCAGCTCGGATCTGACGGAGAAAACCCCCAACTTTCCTCTCTTCTCACTCCGGCAGACGCCCACCAGCTCCGGCGGTTCTTCCTCCTCCTCCTCTTCGCTCTTCCGCAATACCAGCAGCAGAGACTTCTTCCCCTGTTCTTCCCGCGCCACGCCGCACCCAGCTGGCGCCTCTCCGGCCCTCTGCTCGCCACCGCCCCTTCCCCTAGGCATCTTCTTCACCGGCGACAGTCGATACGACTGTCGCCCTGCTCCGGCCCCTTTCGTCTCCGTAGCTAGGTCAGAACTTCTCCCCATCTCCCCCTCTTTCTTTTCCTCACTGTCTTTTATTTGATTAAACCCTCGACCGCTCCTGTCCACCGTCACCCCCTTCGTCTCCGGCCAAACTCCGGCGAGACCCCCCCATCACTCCACAGCCCCACACGCCTCGCCGACCCTCACAGAATCTCCGCCTCCTCACCCTGATCAACCTCCGCCCTTCCACGTCCCGCCACTCGCCCTCTGCAGACCCCCCGAACAAACCCACTTCTCCACCCGCAGTTTGACCTAGGGCGACCCTCACGCTCCGCCCCGCCGCCTGCCAGACCCCCCACCACCTTCGCCGTGCCACGGCGAAGGTTCTCCGCGTATCTGATTAGGCCGAGAGGCCGTTCCTCTGTGTACAGGTGTCTCGACCGCCGTCGCCATTGCTGCGTGGAAGGAGCACCTTCAACCTGCAGCTCCAGGTGCGCTTCGCCTAGGCCTGACTCCCAGGCTACGCGGGGCGCCTCCGCGAAGAGTCCCAGGCTCGCAGCTGGGGCGAAGGCCTCGCGTGAAGCCGCGATTGCCCACTGCTTTCTCCGCTGCGGGCGCTCAATTAGGGTGGGACATTTAGTCCCACCTCGGAAAGCCACTGAGGCGAACGGGCGCTTAAAGGCAAAAAGTGCCTTAAGCTGTTCGCCTCAGTTGACGGGGTGAGGTCCCCTTCACCCGCCCGGTTACCCGGTCTCGTCCGCGCTCACGCCCCGCGGACCTGACCCGACCCGACTTAGACTGACCTGCACTCCTCGCCCACCACGCACGCCGGTGGGCCTGGACCCGGGCGCGACCCGCGTACCCGATTACCCGGATGCTCTGGGAGAGCCTACCGAAGAGCGAATTCAGAGAAAGAGAGACGCGGGGGTGGGGGAGGGTAGAGTAGGTTTTGCCCTCTGACGTAAACTCTGAAGTGTGCAGGCACAGGTGAAGAAGAAGGACCGCGGAAGAAGAAGAAAGCTAAGGGAGACACTGTAGCAACAAGCGGTTTAAGTCGTCTGATTGGAAAATCAGACGACGTCCTGAAGGGAAAAGAAGAAAGAAGGAGAGACGACGTCCTGACAGGAAAAAGAAAAGAAGAAAGAAGAAGATCTGAAGAACAAAAGAACAAGGAAGAACAACAGAAGAAGAAGAGGACCACAAGGAGATAAACACAGAAGAAGAACAGGAAGAACAAAAGCTAAAGAGAGAGAGAGACAAAGAGAAAGAAAGAAGAAAAGAAGAAGAACTCAAACTTTCATCTCTCTCCCTCTCTCTCTCTCTCTTTATTTTTTGTAATAGAACATGTATATCTCTAGAATACAACTTGCTCCCTGAGTTCGACCTCGGGAACTCTTTTATTTTCCGAGTAAAAAAATTTATATATTTGAAATGATGGCAATAACTGGCTATACTACAATGCTATAACAAAAAAACCCGGTTATCTCTCGAAGCCAACGTTTCACTCCTGGATCTTTCTATTTTCAAGGTAGGTTTCTAAGGACAAGATCACTAGCCTATTCGGATAACACTACCCTTTTAGCTGATTTGGCTTGGCATTTAGGTGTGCACATTTCCTTTAAGAATTTTGCACAGGTTGGGATATTCTCAATAGCCTCAAGGAGTGGTATGTTCACCTGGACTTGTTTAAAAATATCAAGCCACTCCTCAGATGGATTGGTTTTCTTTTTCCTAGGTTTGTTCAAGGCTTCAAGAAAGGGAGCTTGAGAGAGATCATGAGTGTTTGGGTCCTGATCTTTGTCTTCTTGATCTCCTAGGTCAAATTCAGGCTCCTCAAGATTTTATCTAAGTTTAAATTTAGAGGGGTAAGGATCTTGGATCTGTCTTCCACTTCTCAAGGTTACCGCACCAGTAAAGGCTTTAGGGCTAGAAGGTTGAGGTGGGTTCTACAAAATAGGTGGAGCCTGATTAGGGTTAGTAAAACTAGGTGGGTGTTGGGGAGTAGGTTGAACTATATGTGCCTGTTGCTCCCTTGTGTTGTGCTGGTTAACCCAATTGAAGTTTCTTAGGTTTGGGACGGGTTGGGATGGTAGCATCACATGTTGTCTAGCATCAACTAGCTAGTTGTTGTTGCGGAAATCGTCGCAAAAAGAATTAGATTTTGAAAAACCCATCATCGTAGTATGATTTGCGAAGAAATCTGTTAACAGATAAATTTACCGAAACTCGAAAGAATTTTGGGTCGAGCACAGGGAGGCGGACGTTTGATTCAAAAGCCGCATTTGTTTAATGTCACTAAGCAGATTAGTTAATCGAATTGAATCTAAATTAGCTATCTACTTAAAGAATAAAGAATAGAAGACAGAGAGAGAATATTACAAATAAAGACAAAAGAGTGGTAGAATAAACATAGATTTCATTATCACAAGCTGATGTTTATTACAATTACAACTACTCACTACACTAGAAAGTGGTAAAAGAGAAGGTAGAGAGAAGTTATTCTCCTCGACGGTTGCTTGGAGGACGAGCCAGACGGGGCAACGCCTGGAAGACAGAGGACGAAGTGGGAAAAACTGGGGGTGAGGTAGGACATCGTCATCACGAGATCCACTTCCCGAATGGAGTGAGAAGGCAACTACGAGATGCTCCACGAAGGAGGGAGAAGGTGGAAAAATTCTAATTTTAACTTTAATGGAGCATCCCGAGTTTGGGACAACCTCTTAAAGCTTTAAAGGGGGTGAGAGAAGAGAGGAAGGAATGAAGAAAGTGTAGGGGTCGTAGGGCTATTTATAGGTGAGATTTGAATGGGCAAATAGCTCATTTCATGTTCAAAATAATAAATTAGGGGTCTTTAGTGACAGATTTATTCATCACTAAAGCTCGATCATGGCTGAAATGCGCATGCCCCCTCGCCTCCTTGTGCCCAACACTTAACCACGTTCTTTGATTTTCAGCCATTCGATCTCAAGATTGGATAGCTTAAAATGCTCCTTGCCCGCTTCAGCTTCGCGCGTTAAGCACGTGTGATCGCGTGTGCAAAATCGCACCTGATTGTGTCTGTCTGATTGCAAGATCCTGGCCATTCGAAGTTGATCGCACGGTTGAGATAAAACACGCACGTGCCTCTGATTGCGAGTCAAACTCATGTCCGTCGAAGTGTGATGCGTGTTTGACTGTTGCGCTATCTTCATGGATTGACGTGGGGATGTTTTGATTGCTGCACCCTCTCAGCCATTGGATCAAGATCCAATGGCTGAGAGATTATCTCGCCTGCACCTTAAGAAGTTGGGAACATCGGTTTGAGAGAGAAAAGGGTGACGTGGCATATTCTCAGCCGTTGGATGAGCATCCAACAGCTGAGATTCATCAAGCGGTCAAAGAAGAAAGGCTGCAGTCAGTGCTGGGTGGTTGTGATGGTGCCACATGGCGCCATCATGGTCGTCCATCTTCATTGAGTTGTAGATGGTGCCATGGATGTCGGATTCGATTGATTTTCATGCCGTTGGGCTGTGGTCGTCGATCCGAACCCATCCATGCAATAGGATTTGTCATCTGAGGTGCAAATTTACACCATCTTGGCCTTTGTCCTACGATTTTCCTTGGACAATATCTGATACTATAGAAATCTGATCTGGACAATCTTGGAGTCGTTGAACTCTAATCATCACCCTGATCAGATTCGTACGATTGGATCTTCCACCCAAGGCCCCAATAACATGTTTCCCTGTTACCTGACCACAAAAAAGAAAAAATTAACCTAAACTTTATACAACCTAGCCTAAATGTAAGATGATGCATGTTATGCAATATTTATAATATATGATGCAAGTCTATGTCTAAGAACAGGCAAAAATAGACAATTTATGTGATATAAACGTGTTTACATCACACCATGCCTATCTTTTGCTAGTCCCTAGAAAAACTACATGCTATTTATAAAAGAATTAGGTCGGATTTCTTCGGCAATAGTTATTTTTCAACACTTAGAGTTTTCAACTATGACCTGAACTACAGAGATACAACAGCGCCAGGGTGTCTGCCAAAATGCAGACCGTCTCAAGCCCTCGCCTTATTCAAAGAAGGATCTTTTTCTTCTTTTCTTCTTTTCTAATTTTTTTGGATTTTTTTTTTTGAGTTTAGGGTTTTAGAGTAGCTTTCTACGGCCACTCAACCCACCCAAGACTCGAAGAGAACCCTAAGTTCTAAGCATCTTTATGTGAAATGTGATAGACTCACTAATCGGCGATTAGAATGAACTTTAGGTTTCTACGACCCTGGGTGACCTTGAAAAGAAATTCTACCTAAAGGTGTATATATTCAACCAGTAGCTTTCTCCCTACTTTTATTTTTATGGGGTCAACACAAGGGTGAACCCAATGTATATCTCCCCAGCTTTTTCTACTTCTCCGCTTCTTCCTAACTGTTTTGGAATTTAACGTGCATTTCTTGAGCTGGGTTCTAGACAACTTACCAATGGTTATTACCCACAATAACTTGGCAGCCATACTAGTGTGGTGAAGTGTGGCTTATTTCTTTTTCTTTTCTTTTCTCCTTTTCTATTATTTTTTTTTCTTTTTGGATTTTTTTTTTAAGTAGGTGGCTTCCTTGATCTAAGATTTACCTAAAGGCAGCAGGAAAAGAATGGTCATGTGACTGGGCTCTGAACAACCTACCAATGGGCTGTTACCCACGATAAGTTGCCATCCATACCACCATAGAAGGTTCATTAGCTACCCAATTTCCGTAAAAACTGTCGAAAAGCGAGTCAATGCAAATAGTGTGTAGATGCTTAGACTTAAAATCCCTTTAAATCAGAGGGCGGGTTGATAAGTCGTGTACTTATCACCCCAACTTATTTAACCAAATAAAATATGAATTTAGAATGGCAAGGACTCAAGAAATAAGTCCACATTTTAGTGGACACCTCGACTGATTAAGGTTGAAGACCTGAAGGGCCTAAGTGTTTAGATCCTATTGTATTATTCCCTAAGGTTGAAAAATCCTAATGCCCAATTATTCTTTCCTAATTCAATTTTTTTTTCTTTTTTTTTTCATTTTTATTTTTTTAATAAATAAATAAAAAGAAAATAAAAGGAATTTACGAAGATAACAAAATAATTCAGTGATGAATATCCACCCCCCATGCCTATCTAATGCAATGTCCTCATTGTATTAAAAAGACATGAAACAGAGTGGAGTAAAGTAGAAAGCACCTGAATTGTGTGAATAACGAGTCCGCTCCGAGATGAAAGGAAATTGTATACGTGCTGAATTTAGTGCCTTCATCTAGGTACACTATACAAAGAAGAAGAAATAAAGAATTCACAGGTGCAGGTCAGAATCAGAATAAAAATATTCACCTCAAGATCTATCAGCAGATGTCCACAGATGTGGACCAGATTGTGATGCTGACCCATACCCCTTAGTCGAGTATATCTAAGGTTTTGGATAAAAATTATCCAAAACCTGAGCTCAGTAAGCAAGCGGGGTCGGGTCTTCGATTTGTGAGGATGAAACACAAGAACAAAAAGTCAGGTTACAGAGAAATCAAGCTCAGAAGGATAATTAATGAATGTGCACTTGGGTTGGACATCATCTAAAAAGATGTCATAAGGATCCTGGTAAAGAGTTGGGATTTTTAGAAAAATTGGAACCCTTAGACTCGGTCTTTTGCTTCCTCTAAAATTGGCTTCCCAAATCAATATTTCCCAACTCCTATTTTCCTCATTCAGGATTTCAAATTCTGGGACCTCATGCATGTTAATCACCCCATTTAAAATTTCCAAGTCTAAAAGATGTGACTAAATCAGAATTGACTTAGGTCTAGTGATCTCAAAAATAGAATTGTCGGTAAGCTCAAAGGAGTGTGTAACTAATCAATGGGGCTTTGAATTAAATCCTTCATAAAATCAGGATCTAAATATATCATGTGAGCCCCAAAGGATCAAGTTCCCCAATTCAGGGCCATCAAATGATTTATCGAATTCCTCAAGCCCAGTTGTCTCACTAAAATTGTGTTCTGTAAACTCATGTGAGACTTCGCATAATGATTCTTCACCTTCAGAATAAAAGAAATCTGAATCTGCATTAATGTATGTCACAAAATTATCAATCACTTTCTGATCCATGGAGACATACGTTTCCTTGTACCTCGGCTCAGGAATCTCAAGTGAAGAAATCAGCTCATCTTAATTGGTTGCTTTAGACCAATTTGGTCAATCCTAGTCTCGTAACATGTGTCTCCCCCAATAGGTGCCTGAGTGGGTTCTGACATTGGCTCTCCAGAAGGGGGTTCATCCTGGGAATCATCCCAAGATTGAAATAAAGCAACCATAAATCTCATCCTCAATTCGATAATTTCCCAAGTAAAAACTCACCCAGGCCCTCATCCTTAACATCTTGGAGCCAATCCAACAGATACTTATTCAGATCATCAATCATTTCAATCAGGGGCTCCAATTCTTCAATGCAAGGTGTTGGCTGAGCTTCTAAAGATTGTATAATATTCCTCAAGTTAGCCAACACCTTTCCTTGGACCTAGTTAACCTAAACCAAATAGTTTGGTTCAGGGTTGGGTGGGTTTTGGTTCCAGTGCAGGGGAGTTAACAAATTGAGGATCTTGATACCCTCCCTGATAATAGGTCATTTCAAGTTGTTCATAAGGTGGTGATAACCTAAAGGCAGTGTATTCTGGGGAGGGGTAAAGATCAGTGTATTCTTCTTGATTGTAGATCATATTAAGTTGTCCAAATGAGGGCGATGATCTATAATCGTTGTAGCTCGAAGAAGGATAAGAATCAAGATCATGGTGTCCAAGGTTAAACCTTAAGCACGGAGGTCTGGAACTGTATCCCCAATCAGGATTATCCCAACTAGAAGATGGATGTGAATAAGTCTAGTTGGAATAATAATAATTTTGGGAATAAGTAGTGGTAGAAGGGTAGGAGTGGAAGTGCGAATAAGATGTGAAAGGATCTATGAAAGAATAGGAGGAAGAAAGGCACCCTACAATACAAACAAACAAACCTATCCTTAAGTTGGCTAGCCTAAAGACCTATAGACTCTCAGAACCCATCCTGAGATAAAGAATCGATTTGATCTACTTCTTTCCGGTCAATCCAACCAGTTAGAGGGAGAGACTGGGGTGAAGGTTCTTCCTTTAGCTTGCACCTCAAGTTCCTAGTGTACCCCCAGCTATGATCATTTGATTCTGCTCCCCTAGCTAGACATCAGATTGAATGGTAGAAATAGACTAATCGAAAATAATCTCGATTTGGGCTCCGAAGAGTGAGTCCAATCCTTAGGGCCAATGTCTACTTTGTTTTAATTAGGGTTAGGTTTGAATGTGCTTTGGAATGTGATGGGCCCTTTATCTAGGATGTGCCCTTAATGATTGATTAATATGTGTGTGAGTACACAACCAATGATTTTCAAGAAAGATTATTTTTGGATGTGGTGAATTTTAGTGTTTAAATCTTACTTAATAGCTTTTAGGATTCAACTTTAGGTGTATTCAATCAAGTTCAGCTAGCACAACAGGTTTTGAAAGCACAGGTGAAGATGTTTTCCTTTAAAGCTTAAAAGAATGTGGAGTGCCTGATAAATCCCTCAAAGTTAAACATATGTGGCAGCTACTTGGTGAGTTAATTTTAGTTGAAGTGGTGTGGCCCAAACAACTCAAATAATTGACCTAGTGCACCACTTAGTTAGGCACACAAATGATTACCTAATCTGATTTCTACTCAATTATGTGTTTAAGTGTGTGTACCGGGTCCAAAGATCGGTTTACAGATTGAGTTTGAAAATCAAAAGAGATTGTGTACCTCTGTGGGATATTTTTTAATTTTTCTTTTATATGCGGAGGGTGAGGTGGGTGGAAGTGACAAACAAACAATCAAAAACTAACCTTAGGGTTGATGAGAACTCCTAGGTTAATTAGGGTTTGTGTTATTAGGTGATGGAATGAAATCTAGTGGGTGGGAGGTGGGGGTAAACTTAGAAACCCTTCAACAACACTTTACTCTGAACTACCGCTTTTGCTCGCCTCCTAAGAGTACCTACAATCACAATAAGAAAGGAGAAAAGTGAGGTAAAAGATAAGTAAGGCGAAAAAACATGAAAAATCAAAGCGCGTCACCTCCCGGCAACGGTGTCAAAATGTTGTTGAGGAAATTGTCGCAAAAAGGATTGGATTTTGAAAAACCCATCGTTGTAATATGTTTTGCAAAGAAATCCATCAATAGATAAATTTATCGAAACTCGAAAGAATTCCAGGTCTAACATAGGGAGGCTGACGTTTGATTCAAAAACCACGTTTGTTTAATTGTCACTAAGCAGATAGCTAATCAAATTAAATCTAAATTAGCTATCTACATAAAGAATAAAGAATAGAAGACAGAGAGAGAATATTACAAATAAAGACAAAAGAGAGGTAAAATAAACATGGATTTCATTATCACAAGCTGATTTTATTACAATTACAACTACTCACTACATTAGAAAGCAGGAAATCTACACTAGAAAGCGGTAAACGAGAAGGTAGAGAGAAGTTATCCTCCTCGACAGCTGCTTGGAGGACGAGCCAGATGGGGCGATGCTTGGAAGATGGAGGATGAAGTGGGAAGAAAGAGAACGAAGTGGGAAGAATGAGGGTGTGGCAGGACATCATCATCGTGGGATCCACTTCCTAAATGGAGTGAGAGGGCAACTGCGGGATGCTCCACAAAGGAGGGAGAAGGTGGAAAAATTCTAATTTTAACTCTAATGGAGCATCTTGGGTTTGGGACAAGCTCTTAGAGCTTTGGAGGGGTGAGAGAAGAGAGGAAGGGATGAAGAAAGTGTGGGGGTCGTAGGGCAATTTATAGGTGAGGTTTGAATAGGCAAATAGGTCATTTCAAGTTCAAAACAATAAATTAGGGGTCTTTAGTGACGGATTTATTCGTCACTAAAGCCCGATCGTGGCTGAAGTGTGCACGCCCCCTTGCCTCCTCGCGCCCAATGCCTAACCACGTTCTTTGATTTTTAGCCATCCGATCTCAAGATTGGATGGCTTAAAACGCTCCTCGCCTGCTTCAGCATCGCGCATTAAGCTCGTGTGATCACGCATGCAAAACCACATCCGATTGCACGTTTGTCTAATTGCAAGATCTTGGCCATTTGAAGCTGATCACACGGTTGAGATAAAACGTGCATGCACCTCTGATTGTGAGTTGAATGCACGTCCATTGAAGTGTGATGTGTGTTCGACCGCTGCGCTATCTTCATGGATTGACGAGGAGATATTTTGATCGCTGCACCCTCTCAGTTGTTGGATCAAGATCCAATGGCTGGGAGCTTATCTCGCCTGCACCTTAAGAAGCTGGGAACACCGATTGGAGAGAGAAAAGGGTGACGTGGTGTGTTCTCAGCCATTGGATGGGCATCCTACGGCTGAGAATCATCAAGAGGGCGAAGAAGAAAGGCTGCGGTTGGTGCTAGGCGGTTGTGATGGCACCACATGGCACCATCATGGTCATCCATCTTCATTGAGTTGTAGATGGTGCCACAGATGTCGGAATGGATCGATTTTCATGCCATTGGGTTGCGATCATCGATCCAAACCCATCCGTGTGGTTGGATTTGTCATCTAAGGTGAGGATTTACACCATCTTGGCCTTTGACCTATGATTTTCCTCGAACAATATCTGATACTACGGAAGTTCGATTAGGACAATCTTGGAGTCATTGAACTTCAATTGTCGCCCTGATCAGATTCGTACAGTTGGATCTTCTATCCGAGGCCCCGATAAGATGTTGCCCTGTTACCTGACCACAAAAAGGAAAAATTAACCTAAACTTTATACAACCTAACCTAAATGCAAGATGATGCATGTTATGCAATATTTATAATATATGATGCAACTCTATGTCTAAGAATGCACAAAAATAGACGGTTTATGTGATATAGGCATGTTTACATCCTGGTCCAGTCGTCCTGTCAATTCTGTCCTCAATTGATTCATTTCTTCCTTATGTCTTAGATTCATTTCTCTCATTTCTTTGAGGACCAGACTCAAATCAGAGGGCTGGTTTTCTTGAGTAGGTTGTGGTTGATATGTGTGTGGTTGTGTGTACCTACTGGGTTGCCCATAGGTGTTTGGCTTAGTCAAGTTAGGACCCTAGGCAAGTTTCTAACTTGACCAAGTAAAGTTAGGATGGTTGCACCATCCCGGGTTGTAATTGTTTGAATAGGGATCATTTCTAGTGTAACCCTAGAGTGCATTCACATCCTCAGGATAACCAGGCATCGAGATGCTTAGTTCAGAATTCGAGGGCATCAAGGTCCCTCCTTGGTACCCAGAAAGAGATGGGCCCAAGTATAGTTGGCACATAGGTGGAGCCATGGTTAGGTCATTGATGTTGTGCACTAATTCCTAACCTAGGGGGATGGGGAGCTGGTTGCAGGTTAACATAGGCACTCCTTGGGTAGGCATAGGATTTACTCTAGATTATGTACCTAAGGAACTTCCGCCCTTTAGAAGATTATCCAGTTTCTTATCCAAATTTTCCACATTCTTTCCCATAAGTTCCACCTTGTTTAATCATTATGCAATTAATTCTAAATCGATCGAGTGTGAATTATCGTTAACTTCATAAACTTTGCTTCTTGGTTGATTAGCTCTGTTAAAGGTGGATATCGAGGCATTGTTGAGGAAATTTTCGCTCATATTCTCAAATAATTGAAAGGCTCCCTCAACGTCTCTACTTAGGAAATTGCCCCTACATGCCGCATTAACAAAATTCTTCAAATTATCACTCAACCCATAATAGAAAATATGGGCCAAATGACACTTTGGAATCCCATGATGAGGGCATTTCCTAGTTAAATCGTTAAACCTCTCCCAAGCCTCATGTAGTTGTTCCCCAAGGTTCTCATTAAAGGTTGTAATGGCACATCTACGGCCGTTGGTTTCTCCTACAGGAAAGAATTTCTTCAAGAATGTGCTTCTCAGATCTTCCCAAGTTAAGATTGGTCTACCAATAGTCCTCAACAAATGAGCAGCTCTATCTTTTAAGGAGAATGGAAACATTTTCATCATCAAGGTACCCTCATTCATGTTCCTAGGGCCAAAGGTCCTTCCTATGTGTAGAAGTTCTTCAAGGTGGTGCAAGGGGTTATCAGAATTGCGGCCATAGAAGTGGGGAATCAGATTGATAATCTGAGGTTTGAATTCAAAATCTTCCTTATCCTAAGGTACTCTAACAAAGGGTTCAAGTTGGGCATCAGGAGGGTTGTAAAAGTCATGGAGAGGTTGATCAGCTCTCCCAGTTTGGAGTCGGGTGATAGCCTGCACGATGATCTGCATCTACTTGTCATGGTGCTAACCCTGCTTAGTGATCTGCCTCTGTGAGAGGGTCTTTGGATCTAGATTTTGTTCTTCCTCTTCAATCTCATCTTCCTTGTGGTGGCTAGCCATTGCAAAGTGTTTAGATTTAGATTCTAGATAAATAGGTCTTCTCCTAGGATTTCTTTTTAATGGTGGTAGAAAATAAGGATTTTGAGAACTTCTACCTTGCATGCACCAGAAGAATGTCTGTAGATGAGAGGGAGAAGATAGATGAGAGAATCCCCGCCCTCGCAATACAAGCAATCAAACTAGACCTTTGAGTGTAAACCCTAGATAGACTTATTCCTAGCTCCCCAAAACATGACTGGGTTAGATCAACCCTTGAATTACTTGGCTGGCCAAAAGGGTGGGACCCCCTAGGACACCCCACACAGTGGGATACCACTAAGGGCTAATGCGGTGACCGTACTGACCTTTCTTGTCACTAGTGGGTTCAAGTAGACAAGGCCTTGACCTTATCCCCAATGTAATTTCAAGTCCCCATGACTATTAGTCCTACTTAGGGCATGTCTACTCAGTTTTAGGCTTGGGTTTGATGTGCTTTTGGAATATGATGGACGTTAAGGGTGTGTTTTCCCGTAACATTGATTTTAAATGTGTGAAGTGCTTAGGCAAAAGGGTTCACAAGCAATTTTTTATGATGAAGTGAATTTTAAGATTCAAATGCTTGTATTAATGCGTTTTAAGGTCCACTTGAGTTAATATCTTCAATCAAGGTTCTAATGAGGCACACAAGAGTTTTCCAAATCTCAATTGTTTGGCATATTTCCTTTAAGTATAGAAACACAGGTGTACACTGCCCTTAATGTGAAACCCTAAGCATAGATAGTTCTAAATGGCCATTTTTTAGCCCAAAAATCAGATGAGTGGTACGACCCAAGCAATGCAATCATTTAGTTCTATTGAACCACTGACTAGGCACTCAGAAAATATTTTTTCAAGAATTTTAATGCATGCTTTTTATTTTTTTCAGATTTAAACTGTACTAGGGGTTTTGTAGACTATTTTGACAAGCAGTTCGTGTTTGAACAATTCGTGCAATCAAACGTGCAAGAAATATTGTTTCAAATTTTTTTCCAAATTCTTGACTTTCTAAAAATTCAGTGTCACAAATTTCACATCAATCGGAGTTGCATAAAAATTCCTATGATATTTTGAACTCTGAAAAATCAGGAACAATAATCATTTTGATAATAGATAAGTGCGCAAATTTTTAAAATTTTTATGTTACTCTGATTCATGTAAAATTTGGATACATTGTTCCTGACTTCAAAACTCACGTCCACTAAAAAGTTGAGAATTTTTGGACTTTTGGATCTTCAAGAATTGAATTTTTAAGATATGACTTTATTTCAGCTCGAAAATCAAGAGATTTTTTTTCAATAATCAAGCAAATTCTAACTAATCCTAAGGTTCAAGCAAATCCTAATCTTTTCTAAATCTAACTAATCTAACCTACGGGTACTTACCTGAGATTTGAACCTGAAATTCTTCCGTTGTTGCATTTTGTTCGAACTTCCTCGCTTCCTGCACGCAATGAAAAAATAGCAAGTTAGAGATCTCTAATATGCACCAAAGAGCTTCAAAAATTTCCATTGCCTCCCCAGTAACGGTGCCAACTTGTTCGTTGCTCGCAAGACATGTTTAGAAAGATCAAATATTATTGTCGTAGTGAGAATCGCAATGGAACAAATAAATTTATAAAAGCTGGGAGTACCAAATGGTTCGCAAGGAGGCAATCATGATTTTTGCACGGAAGCTTTTCAAAAAACTCACTTTAAATAGATATATATATGTATATATGTATAGACCAGATATGCAAAAGATTAGAATTTTATTGTATTCAGAAATAGTTTCTCAAAATAGAATTTGCTATGCGAAATAAAGAGAGAGAAAGAGAGAGAGAGAGAAAAGGCAGATAGATGATGACGCCGCTTGTGGGATTCTTGTGTGAAGTTCGACAACACTTCAGATCCAAAACGTAGGGACGAAGGGCAGAGCAGAGTTGCAGAGAGATTGGTTTGGATGAAGGTGGAAGAGAGATAGCAGGAGTTGTTTGAGATGGAAAATATATCCTTCTTGGGGGCCCTGGGCCTTCTTTTATAGCTTTTATTAGGGGCAAGATGGGCATTTGAGCCCCCAAAATAGTGCAACAACCTTCTCATGATCAGATCCATTGATCAGGAGATCAATGGATCAGATCTGGCCTCAAAGTCACCTTCCACGTGCCTTCCATGCTCTAGGTGCATGAGATGCTGACACGTGGCACACCCAGAGCCTTCAGATCGCGATCGTAATGCCCCGCTTCCTCTTTGCGTGCACCCAGTGCCTTCAATTTCTACACACACCTGCATTACTTAATCAAGTTCCTTATCCTCGGCCATTCGATCTTACGATCTGACAACTCAGATTCGCTCCCACGCCGCCTCTCTCTCCCTACATGCGCGCTTCGCATTCAAATTGCGTGTGCTTCGCATTCCAACCACTCGTTCGTTCACGCGTTCTCCATAAATGCCTCTGATCACGCCACACAGATGCTCCCTTGCCATGCGATCATCATCTGACGATCAATAGCGATCGCGCCTCCACCACTTCTTCAATTTCCAGGAAGCGTGGATCGAATGTGTGCTCCTTGCTCGCATGCATGGGTGCTAACAACTGCACTACTCCATCTCTTATGCCACATTTCCAAATTGTGCACAGCCGCTATCAGCTATTTGATGAAGATCCAACGGCTGATCTTTATTCCTCCTCGTTAGAGCATGGGCGTGATGGTGACGTGGCACGCTCATGGCAGTTGATGACGATCCAACGGCCCACAACGCATGGCAAAGTCTTCTTCAGGGGTGGGGTGGCGATGTTGGGGGTGGCGATGGTGCCACATGGTGCCATCGTGGCCATCTATTTCCTCTTCTTTGTAAATGGTGACGTAGACCTCCGATTGAGATGATTTTTGCACCGTTGAACTGCGATCGTTGATCAGGATCCATCTGTGCGATTGGATTTTTCAACTGAGGCTTGGATCTTTGCCATCTGGCTTCGTGGCCTCTGTTCTTCTATGGACTACACAAGGTGCTATAGTTGTCTGATCGAGATGATTTCAGGAGAGTTGGACTCCCGTCGTCGTCTTGATCATATCTATATGGTCTAAGATGTCATTCATGGCTTCGATTCATCTACAATTAATTTCATCTCTCATTTAGTGCATAAAATGAAAATATTATCTTAACAAACTAACTATTATGTGAATTACAACACTTATGCATGCATTATTCCTAACTTATGCTAGAATCTAACTTAATTCAGGTGATTTAGGTTGCATGATTGCTGAGCAATCAGCTAGCCATGGGAATAAGTTTAGGTTCAGAAAAATCAACTCTTCTCGTAGGGTTTCTCTTTAAAGGTGGCACCAACTCAAGATTAAGTGACCTTCTACCATTCATACACTAGGAAGAATTCAAGTAGATGACAGAATCCACCCTCATAATACAAGCAACGAAGCTAATCCTTAAAGTGTAAACCCTAATTCGACCTAATCTTGAAACTTTGAAGCATAATTGGGTTACACCAACCCTTGAATTACTTGGCTGGCCAGAAGGGTGGGAACCCCTGGGACACCCATACAGTGGGACACCACTAAAGATTAATGCAGTTACCACACCAACCTTTCTTGTGACCAATTGACCCAAGTAGACAAGGTCTTGAACTTAGCACAATTTAACTTTAAGTTACCAAGAAAATTAGTCCTACCCAGGACACATCTACTGAATTTTAGGCTTAGACTTGAAGTGCTCGTGGAATATGATGGCCATTAGGGAGGTGTTTGATCATCGAAAAAATCACGAGAAGAATAGAAATTAGGGTTTCAAAGAAACCTATGTTGTAGTATGTGCGAAAAATCTAAGAGCAGATCAGATTTGTAATCAGCATGTAAGTCCCAGAACGAACTCAAGGAGGCAACATTTGATTTTGGAAATTCGCATTTTTCTTTATTTATTTTTTGTAATTTTATGGCTTTATAATTTTTTTGGTATTTTATCTTGATAGAATATCATATTGGAATTAATCTAAGCTAAGCAATAAAATAGAGAGAAAGAGAGAGAGATAACAAAGAACTATATTAAAAGCAAGAAAATGTTTGTTACGGGATAAAGGTTTGTTGCTAAAAATAAACTACACTAGAAAGTGAGAAAAGGAGATAAAGAGAGAGAATCCCCCTCGACGGTTGCTTGAGGGATGAGTTCTTGGATGGCACCCTGATAAAGGAGGACAGAGACAAACAGAGCACGGAGCTGAAGGAGGAAGATAGGAGGTAGGGCGATGACGTAGTGATCCGTGTCCTTAAATGAATGTGAGAGGACGGTCAGGGGGAGCTCCACAATGGGGGATGAGAGGTGGCACTACAAAATTATTATTTTAATCTAGTGGAGCTTCCCAAGGGCTTGGGAACACTAGAATTAAGCTCAAAAGAAGCTCTTGAGCTCTAGAGGGGAAGATGTGAAGCTAGGAAGGGATGATTTGCAAAGGGTAGGGAGGTATGGTATTTATAGTAGTGGAGAGGGGCTCTTCTCGACAACGTAGCATACTAAGCGGCTTTAATGTCCATGCACAGCACCCGATTGCGCGCATGCAACTGTACGCTGTGCTAGCGATGGTGAGGATAGCATCATGACTATCTGATGAGGACAGTGTCATGACTGTCTGATGAGTGGAGGACCTCGATCGCGCAAAGATGTGAGCTTGAGATTGTGCCCTTGGCATGTAAGATCACGCGCTGCTCGCATGATGTAGACACATACATTTAGGATAAAATGCCTATTTTTGCATGCTTCTAGGCTTAGATATGTATTTCTTATTATAAATATTGCATAGCATGCATCATTCTACATTTAGAGTAATCTATATAAATTATAGGTCAATTCGTGTCCTTTTATGGCCAGGGGAGAAGGAGATTTATTTCAGGGCCTTGGATTGATGATCCGACCATACGGATCTGATCAGGATGACGAACGGAGTCCAACGCCTCCGAAATCATCTTGATCGGAGTTCTGTAGCACATCGTGCAGTCCGATGAAGATCAATGGCCAAGGGGCAATGTGACATCTTTACAGGCTTCGGATGAAATATCCAACCATACGGATGGATCCGAAGCAATGATCGCAATCAGCCAACGTGAAAATCATCTTGATCCGAGCACCGTGGCATCCTTTGCAAGAAACGAAAGATGGACATTCTGGATGGTGCCACGTGGCACCATCCAAATCGCTCAACATCACCCGCCCTTCTTCAAAAGCACCTCCATCGTGCTATCTTAGCCGTTGATGAAAATCCAACAGCCAAGATCACTTGACCATCGGCTGCGGTAAATTAAAAACCACAACACTTGTGAGCATGTAGCACAGTGGTTGCGAAGGCCACTCTCAAAGCTGTGGCATGCATTCAACTCCAATGCCTCAAATCTAGCCCAGCGGCGAGGCGCGCCCAAATTCGATCGCTTGATCATGATCGAGCAACCAAGATGCAGCTACGCAGTGCAATGGATGAGCGTAGATACACCCACGTGCGCACAAGTGATTGCACGTGCGGAGTGATGCTTCATCTCATGCGCAATCTGAGTGCTCCATCTCCACCCATCCTCTGCTGCTCAATCTCGATCGAATAGCTCTCCATCAATGAGGCAAGATAGCTGTGGACGTGTGAGCGCTAGTGTGCACGAGCGCACACAAGCGTTGGATGGGGACCTTCAGCGACATCTAAAGCAGGTATACAACAACATCTTTAGATGTCACTAATTATCCATGTGCGAATTGTCTTCTATCCTCCACTATAGAAGGACCCCTACACCTCCCATTTTTCTTCATCTCTTCCTTTCTTTTCCTCACCACCACCAAGGCTCTAAAGAGAGCTTGTCCCAATCCTGAGATGCTCCTCTAGAGTAGAAAACCAAATATTTTTCCTGCCGATCATCCCCCTTAGTGGAGCATCCTGTGGTCATCCTCTCACCACTTCGGGAAGATCATCACCACGATGCCATCCTTCCCCATCCTCCTTCCTCTGCCACCGTTCTCCTTCCTCCAACTTCCCACCACCTTCATCTAGGCAATGTCAAAGCGAGTCATCCTCCAAGCGACCGTCGAAGGGGATTCTTCTCACCTTATCTTTTATCTCTTTCTAGTCTAGTTGTAATTTCTCAATTATATGTAGCAAACACTTGTTTTGAAAATATATGTGATCATCTCTCTCTCTTATTTTGTAAGTAGATTAGTTAGATAAACATTTGTCGATATGGTCTCTTGCTTTCTAAAAATACCGAAAAAATCATAAAAGGCAAAAACAACAAAAACAAATAAAATTGAAACATAGATTTCACAAAACCAAATGTTCACCTCCTTGTGTTCGACCCGGGGCTCCCTTGGAATTTCAGTTATAAATTTTATTTGGTAGCAATTTTTGCGACTACGACAATAGGTTCTCCGAAACCCTGATTTTCCATCTCGAAAATGCGCTCATCAGCACACTCGCTATCCAGCGTGCCACTTGGCATTTTGTCCGTCGCCTAATCGCCATCAGTCGGCTTTGATTGCATCTCGACCACATGCTTAATACATAAGAGGTGCACTGGCAATGACATGGCAAGATCTCTGCCGTCCGCCAGTGATCTAACGACCCAATTGATTTCATTCTCATGCTAAGGGGGGCACAAATTGGGATTCAATTGCACCCCCCTTAGTTAGGAAGCACATGCATCAACAAATGAGCTATGCCTAGTAAGGGATGATCTCAACGGTTGAATCTTCATCCAACGGCTGAGATTTCACGTGCATTACGCTTGTTGGGAGTGTGAAGGTAGTTATGAGTGGGCGACATGGCCTGATCTTAGCTGTTGCATGAACATCCAACAACTGAGATCATGCATTGGGGGTGTTTTAGAAGTTGAGCGGAGGGCCTTGGGCAACTTGGGCTCCTCTGATGCTGCCACATGGCACCATCTGAGCTTCCATCTTCTTTTCCTTGTAGTGGATGCTACAGATGTCCGATCGAGGCAATTTTCTCATCGTTGGTATGTGACCATCACTCTGATTCCATCCGTACGGTTGGATTTGTCATTTAAGGCTCGAATTTGCGTCACCCTGTGCCTTGAGTAGTAGATGAGGTAAATTAATATATAATTTACAAAAATTAATCTAAATGTGAGATGATGATTATTATGTAATATTTACAATACTATATGAAATTAAATTGCTAAGGAACCCACATAGTAGGCATTTTCACATAAAATGTTGTATACTTATCACACCTCCATGCCTATCTTTTGCTAGTCCTAGCAAAACTAAATGAAATACTATGTATAAAAATAAAATTAGGATTTGATTACTAAGGCACAAGTTGTTTATCAATAGTAGGAAATTTATACTAAGGACCTAAACTATCAAAACTCAATAGTACCCTGGGTGTCTACCAAAATGCTAACTACCTAAGTCCTTGCCTTTTTTATTACATACATAAAAGAACAATTTTGTTTTCCTTTTCTTCTTTTCTTTTTTTTTCGACTTTTTGTGTTTAAGGTTTCAAGGTAGCTTTCTTGGGATACCCAACCCACCCAAGAGTTGAGAGGACCAAAATTGCTATGTACCTTATTGTGCGAAAGCAATTGACTTGTTACATGGCAACCAAAATAGACCTTAGGCATCTACAAACCCTAGGTGATCCTAAGTGGAAATATTTCTACCTAAAGGTCCATCTTTTCAATTGGTAGCTTTCTTCCTTCTCTTATTTTTGGATGGGGTCAACACAAGGGCGAATCCAGTGTATATCTCCCTAGGTTTATTATACTTCCCCTCTTCTCCTTAAGTTTTGGGATTATTTGCGCATTTTTTAGGGCTAGGCTCTAGACAGATGACAATGGGTGGTTACCCACAACAACTTGCCAACCATACCTATGCGGTAAAGTGTGGCTTATTATTTTTTTCTAATTTTCTATATTTTTCCATTTTTTTTGGGTGCTTTTTTTTCTATTTTTTTCTTCTTTTTCTAAGCAGGTGGCTTCCTTGATCTAAGATGTACCTAAAGGCAGTAGCCAAAGAGATTAGGTCAAGTGACTCAGCATTGAGCAGTTACTCACAGTAATGTACTAGCCATATATACCACCCTAGTATGTTTATTAGCTATCTATGTTCCATTAAGATAGCCCAATAATCGAATCAAGGCAAAAGGGGTGTAGATGCTTAGACTTTTAACCCCTCAAATCATAGGTGGGTTCATAACTCACATACTTATCACACCAACTTTTTTAACCATTTAGAATATATTCTAAATTGGCAAGGACTAGTGAAATAGGTCCACATTTTAGTGGACACCTAGGTCGATTATGCTTGTAGACCAGAAGAATCTAAGCATTCAAATCCTACTTTATTATTTCCTATGGTTGAAAACTTCTAATGCCTAAGTTTTCAATTCCTAATTCTCTAATTTCTTTTTAAATAAAAATAGAAAATAAATGGAAAGAATCCAAGGTGCTGACAAACTGATTTAGAATTATATATATCCACCCCCCCATTCCTAGCTAATCCAATGTCCTCATTGTAAAATAAAGGAATGAGAGAATAGAGTAATCAAGATAGCACCTGAATTTCGTGGTGATTTCAGTCAGCTTAGAATATATACAAACTATATAAGATTGCTGAACTTAGTGCCTTCAGCTAGGCACAGTCCACAAATATAAAGTATCAAAATTGTGGCTACTAAAGTTGAGTTTCCGAACCCCACCATGTGGATCCCAGAGGAGGATAGTGGGTGTTCCAAAGAAACAGTCAAGAAAAGTGGCAAGCTGATGATGCAGGGAGAGCCCAACTGGTTTTAAAGGTGTTTTCCTAGACGTACACATATAAGGTTTGGGTGGGTGCAAGTATTGTGTGATAGTTGGGAGGGAGATGATTATAAAGCTTCTGGAAGGTATCAGGGGCTCTTAAGGGTGTTATAGGTATAGAATCTAAGATGCTTAAGCTGATTTTAAAAATTAGGTCAGGCTTCCTAAGAGTTTCACTCCAAATCAAAAATTTCTTGTAAATTTCATCCTCAATATTTGGGTTCTGGATCCAACCATCTTGATCTTCAACATGTTCCTATTCTCCCACTGTTATAACACTAGAGTCGTCATTTAGAGTATGTATCATGTCGTAGTATAATGACGAAAATCGCTACAACATTTAAATCTTTAAAGTGCTCAAAAATAAGAATTGAGTCCAAGGTCGTTCGCACTGAACAAATTGGAATTCACATGCTAATTGCAATTAGAAATAGATGAGCATAATAATGAATCACAATTGAAGATATTCAATGAATAATCTACTCAGAAATATATTCAATAATAACAATAGTATCTCAAGAAATCAGTGGGACAAAAAAGAAGAATAAAAGCTCTAAAAATGGTGATTTAGATCACCACTTAGATCTCACAATTAAGCACATATCTCAAGGAAATCAGTCAATCAAATTTTGCTACAGTGGTATCAACGACTTATTTCTCAATTCCATGCTAGATAAGAGCCAAGTATCTCCACAATAACTAAAATACAGCAATAGTAACCAAGATCAGATGTCGGCTACTAGGGGCAGATGCCTTAAGTGATCACAACACAAGGCACCAGCACAGTACAAGAGCCTCAGAGTCTAAGCAGCACAATGCCCTTAGAGATGCTAAGTGTTAGGCATATGGCATGCATCTCAAGGCACAAGGGTATGAGACCTAAGGCAAAACCTACTAATTGCACCGCAAAAATACACCTGCAATTATGCCATCTTGTGCTATTTCCTAGCATTACCTATGCATATTAGGTCTCCATAGTCGCATTGTAAAAATGCACGTATGCATGCATTTAATTAAGAGGGGAGGAGAGTGAAATAAAATGGCCTCAAAATTCACGTTTTCCTCAAGTGCTGCTTCGTAATATTTCCATCTCCATTTTTAATTTCTTTTTGATTTTGACTTCCTTCCCGCGGCTGCATTGCATGGAACAACTTCTTCTCTTCATGCCATGTCCTGCTTCACCTCTCCTTGCAGCCGCAATAGACCTCTCCTGCCAAGGCCATGCATGAGCCATGCACAGCCAGGGCATGGCCGTGCATGGCTTTCATCTTCTATATAAAGTGGGCGGCTTCTTCTTCATGGGTAGCCTGGTCCCAGCCAAAAAAACCTACAGCTTCTTCTCTAGGCCACCGTCCTCTCCTCCCTCTCCCTCCATAGGTCGCCCCTCCTCCTCCGAGGAGACACCTGACAGGCAGGAGCCCTCACTGTGGTGCACACCACCACAGTGAGACCACCACCACCACCCAGCTCACCAAAGAGCCGGTGGGCGTGGTGGCTCTTCCCTGATTTCTTCGTTTCCAGCCATTCCAGCCATTGGAGCGACAGCTTCAAGCTTGAAGCTCAAAGCTTCGCACGCCCTGCTGCAGCAGCAGCACGCAGCAGCAGCCGCCCAGCCTCTTTTCGTGCAAGCCTGCAGGCAGCCTTCGCCCTCCGCGCGCGCCTGCAGGCCTCTCTGCCTCCCGCTTCTTCGCTCTATCGCACTCTCTCCTCCGCCCGCAGCCGGCCACCACGCGTCACTGTAGCGGCCGGCTAAGCACCCCAGCGCACCCCAGCAACGCCCGCGTTGCCCTAGCCCTCCCCCACACACGCCAACTCCCTCTCCGCGCGCTCTGTCGCAAGCTTCTCCGCGCCAACAACCGGCCGACGCAGACCCTCTCCCTCGCGGGCCAGCCCACGCGTGCCAGCTATTAGCCGGCCGCACTCACACCACCTGCAGCTCCCGGTCACGCGGCTCGCCCGACCACTGTAGTCACTGTTCACGCGAGTCTGCGCAACACTGTGGCTATAGTGGGGTGACCGGTGAGCTTCTCACTTTACTGATCACCCGGCGCGCCGCTACCTCCGTTCACCCGTGCGCGCGCCCGCCTACACGTCTCCGCCAGTGTCGCTCGCACCCGCCTGCGTACGTCTGCATGTGCAAGCCCTCTCCTAGCGCCTGCCTTCGCCAGCTTCCTTCACCGCGTGCACCTACAAGTGCCAGTGCCCGCTCCAGCCTTCGCGTAGCACGGTGCGCTGCCTTTCCTCTCCACGCCAACTCTCCTGCATGCGCGCCCCTCTCTACGCGAATACGTGCCTGTGTGTGCGGGCGTGGATCAGACGTCAACCCTAAAGCCCAGACGCCTTAACAGCGCTCTCTCCCGCTCTCTCTCTCTCTCACTCTCTCGCAACACTCTCTTCACCGACGCTCACACACACATACACTCACACTTCCACACACACACACACACACACCTATACACTATTATATACATATATTTATATATACGTATACATATATATATTGATATATATATACATATATTTATATACATATATATATACTTATATTTATACATATAGTAGTACCTATATACTTATGTATTAGTATACATACATACATACATACATATACATATATATATATATATATATATATATATATATATATATATATATATATATATATATATATATATACGTATATACATATACATACATATATATATATATATATACTTATATCTATATATATAGCAGTATTTATATAACTAAGTATTAGTATACATATACATATATATACATATATCTATATACTTATATATATATATATATATTTATACATATATTAGTACTTATATAAATAGGTATTAGTCTATATACTTACACACATCTTTATATATATATATATATATACATCTATACACTTATATATATATATATATACATATATATATACGTATACCTATACACACACATATATACATAGATATCTATATAACTATATATACATATATACATATATACACATATCTAGCTACATATACCTATATATACATATATTATTATATATTTATATACATACATATATATAAATACATCTATATAGTATTATATACATACATACATATAAATATATATATATATACATCTATACATATAGCTACATACATATATACATATATAACTACATATATATACCAATATATTTATAACCGTACATATATATAGGTATATTTACATACATATATAAATATATTCACATTATTTACCAAACGTGGTATCGTGGGAATACTGATATTCCCCAATACACGCGTACAAAAAGCATATTCGCATTCATCTTCCACCATCCATCCTACACCTTACACGCGGCACTTCGTCCTGTTGGTTGTGTCTTTCTAGACGACGACCGACTCGACACCGTGCTACACTCCATCTCCGCCTCCACCCCCATCCCTTTATACATATATAATATATACCTATATATATATACTAGATTTACTTTATTTCTATTTCACTTTCCTACTACTAAAAAGATAAAAAAATATATATATAAGAGAAAAGATAATCTTTGACTTGCAGGTACTCCGTCTTGCGAATAGCAAGACCCATTTTGGAATCCTATTTCAGCTCAAAGCCAAGAACCCAATTTTGAGGGTGTGCCTCAAGGACAAAGATTACCAGAAAAAATCTAAAAAGAAAAAATACCAAAAACACAATAAACGAACAGAAGAGATTCGTTGTAGGAAAGGCGTAGAAACTTGACTCGTAACCCCACTTCCCTGAGTTCGACCCTGGGCCTAAAAGTGACCAAGATAAAATCAAGCATGCTAGGTTAAAAATTTTGTAAAGAGATGGTTAGGTCCGATTTAGGTTAACCACTATACACACTTCAACGATAAAATCATCATATTAACAACCTATTCGGGTCCGACACCACACCTTTTCTGGAGCCGTTGCCAGGGAAGTGCACCTTCAAGTAAGTTTTTACACCATTCCTGTAATTTTTTCTCTTCTCTTCCCTCTTCACGGGTATCTCTGTTTTTGGTGTTCAGGTGAACCTGTTGCAAGGAAAAGGCAAGCAAACGAAGTCGAAGACGTGAGCACATCTAAGGCAGGAAAAAGAGTGTGAAGACACCGACACCGCACTAGAGCTCTGCACACGTGCTGCACAAGTAGGTTCTTCTTTTCTTAGCAACTTAGGTTAACTTGTCACGCTAAAAAAGAAAAAAAACCTAAAAAACTAAAAACTAGAAAAACTTCTTGGGACCTCTTGGGGCAAGTGGACTAAAATTCACTTGTTTGATTGATTACCTTCACTCCCACCGCCCCGCGATTTCCTGCCTTACTTCGCATAGCGAAAATCCAAGAATCTTGTTATTTTGTGGTATCATGCAGTTCCCACCTATTTATAAATATGCAAGAAAAAGAAAAAGAAAAAAATATATAAATAAAATATATAATAATAATAAATGGTGTTTAGTAATGATCTGAAAGCTGAAACAAAAATACAATAAGTGTTTATGGATATTCAACCTCTATTTTGAAGACTTTCCAAGCCACAGAAGCTTGATTCGCTCGGGCTCGACTTAATTCACTTGAGCATTGACAAGATAGATCGGAATCTCTCCTAACTAAGGACGTATTCTTGTACCTGAGACACCAATACGGGATCCGTTGGCTTGCTTCTACTTGAGAGCTTAAGTGAACTTGGTTCACACTACACATATCAAGAGAGACCAGGTGAACATAAGATCCAACCCTAGTGTTCATTAGGGAAGGTGGAGTCCTTACCTGTGCACGCAGGTAGACTTTTTATCCCAGGTTTTAGTCTTGTGTTTAGGAGAAACTCTTTCCACCAAAAAGAAACTCTCCCACCAAAAAAAAGAAAAGTGTGCTCCTCCAAATAATGTTGTAAGGGATATACTGACACATGTTAAAAAAAAAAAAAGATTCAAATAAGTCAGTATATCACGCAAATGTCTGTAAACTATTTTCCTTTGAGCCACAAATGTTAGAAAATGGGAGTTAAGTTTTCTGTCATCTTCTTAACGGTCAATCTGAAAACATAAGCTGAAACTGGGACCAACCTTTACTTAAAAATTCGTGAAACCCTGGGCTTGAGTCTTAATGTTCACCTAGTCAGTCTTGATCCTTCACTAAGCACAAGCCATAATCTCTTGAGCTCTCGAGTATGGAAAAAACCTCCTGGATCCTGGAAATCATACTTAATGTTTAAATATCAAGAGTCCTGGTTAGTCGAGAGATGATCTATGTCATGTGAGACTTAAAGTACTGGCAGTCTTCTCTATAATTGGTTCTCACAATATCCAACAATAAACACACCTATGTTGCCGTGGAAGAAAATCCTCAGCTTAAGATCATTTCTAAATACTGTTTTGCTAGGGACTAGCAAAAGATAGGCATGGGGGTATGATTAAACCGCAAAAATACGCCTGCAATTGTGCCGTCTTGTGCTATTTCCTAGCATTACCTATGCATATTAGGTCTCCATAGTCGCATTGTAAAAATACATGCATGCATGCATTTAATTAAGAGGGGAGGAGAGTGAAATAAAATGGCCTCGAAATTCATGTTTTCCTCAAGTGCTACTTCGCAATATTTCCATCTCCATTTTTTATTTCTTTTTTATTCTGACTTCCTCCCCGCGGCTGCATTGCATTGAAGAACTTCTCTTCACGCCATGTCCTGCTTCACCTCTCTCTGCAGCCGCAGCAGACCTCTCCCTGCCACGGACATGCATGAGCCATGCACAGCCAAGGCATGGCCATGCATGGCTTTCATCTTCTATATAAAGTGGGCAGCTTCTTCTTCATGGGCAGCCTGGTCCCAGCCAAAAAAACCTACATCTTCTTCTTCTCCAGGCCACCGTCCTCTCCTCCCTCTCCCTCCATACGCCGGCCCTCCTCCTCCGAGGAGACACCCAGCGGGCAGGAGCCCTCACTGTGGTGCACACCACCATAGTGAGACCACCACCGCCCAGCTCACCATAGAGCCAGTGGGCATGGAGGCTCTTCCCTGATTTCTTCGTTTCCAGCCATTCTAGCCATTGGAGCGGCAGCTTCAAGCTTGAAGCTCAAAGCTTCGCATGCCCTGCAACAGTGGTAAGAAGGCAGCAGTAGCACACAGCAGCAGCCGCCCAGCCTCTTTCCGCGCAAGCCTACAGGCAGCCTTCGCCCTCCACGCATGCCTGTAGGCCTCTCTGCCTCCCTCTTCTTCGCTCTGTCACACTCTCTCTTCCGCCCGCAGCTGGCCACCGTGCATCACTGCAGCGGCCGGCCAAGCACCCCAGCAGCGCCCGCGTCGCCCTCGCCCTCCCCCGCACACGCCAACTCCCTCTCCGCGCGCTCTGTCGCAAGCTTCCCCACGCATGCAACCGGTCGGCGCAGACCCTCTCCCTCACGTGCCAGCCCACGCGCGTCAACCACGAGCCGGCCGCACTCACACGACCTGCAGCTCCTGGTCACGCGGCTCGCCCGACCACTGTGGCCATTGTTCACGTGAGTATGCGTGACACTATGGCTACAGTGGGGTGATCGGTGAGCTTCTCACTTTATCGGTCACCCAGCGTGCCGCTACCGCCGTTAGCCCATGAGCGCGCCCGCCTGCGCGTCTCAGCCCACGTCGCCCACACTGTCCCATGTACGTCTGCGTGTGCCAGTCCTCTCCCAGCACCTGCCTTCGCCTGCTTCATTCACCGCATGCACCTACGAGCGCCAACGCCCCATCCAGCCTTTGCGCAGCACAGTGCGCTGCCTTTCCTCTCCATGCCAACTCTCTTGCATGCGCGCTCCTCTCTGTGTGAATACGCGCCTGCACGTGCGCGCAAGGATCAGACGTCGACCCTGAAGCCCAGACGCCTTAACAGTGCTCTCTCTCTCCCGCTCTCTCTCTCTCTCTCTCTCTCTCTCAACACTCTCTTCACCAACCTTCACACACACATACACACACACTTCCGCACACACACACACACACCTATACACTATTATATACATATATATATACTTATACTTATATATATTGATATATATATACATATATTTATATACATATATATATACTTATATTTATACATATAGTAGTACCTATATACTTATGTATTAGTATACATACATACATACGTACATATATATATATATATATATACTTATATGTATACATATATATGTATAGACATATATACATATACTTATATACATATACATATATATATATATACTTATATCTATATATATAGTAGTATTTATATAACTAAGTATTAGTATACATGTACATATATATACATATATCTATATACTTATATATATATATATATATTTATACATATATCTATACATATATTAGTACTTATATAAATAGGTATTAGTCTATATACATACACACATCTACATATATATATGCATCTATACACTTATATATATATATATATACATATACTTATACACACATATATATACATATATTTATACATATATATATATATATATACATACATATATACAAATATATCTATATAACTATATATACATATATACATATATATACATATCTAGCTACATATACCTATATATAAATATATTATTATATATATATATATACATATATATACATCTATATAGTATTATATACATACATACAAATAAATATATATATATATATACATCTATACATATATCTATCTATACATATAGCTACATACATATAAAAATATATAACAACATATATATACCTATATATTTATAACCACACAAATATATGGATATATTTACATACATATATATATTTTTTTTCACATTATTTACCATACGTGGTATCGCGGGAATATCTGCACCAGTTGCTGATATTCCCTGATACACGCATACAAAAAGTGTGTTCTCATTCGTCTTCCACCATCCATCCTACACCTTACACGCAGCACTTCATCCTGTTGGTTACGTCGTTCTAGACAATGACCGACTCAACACCGTGCTACACTCCATCTCCGCCTCCACCCCCACCCCTTTATACATATATAATATATACCCATATATATATATATGCTAGATTTACTTTATTTCTGTTTCGCTTTCCTACTACTAAAAAGATAAAAAAATATATATAAAAGAGAAAAGATAATCTTTGACTTGCAAGTACTCCGTCTTGCAAATAGCAAGACCCATTTTGGAATCCTATTTTGGCTCAAAGCCAAGAACCCAATTTTGAGGGTGTGCCTCAAGGACAAAGATTACCAGAAAAAACACCAAAAACACAATAAACGAACGGAAGAGATTCATTGTACGAAAGGCGTAGAAACTTGACTCGTAACCCCACTTCCTTGAGTTCGACCCCGGGCCTAAAAGTGACCAAGATAAAATCAAGTAGGCCAGGTTAAAAATTTTGTAAAGAGATGGTTAGGTCCGATTTAGGTTAACCACTATACACACTTCAACGATAAAATCATCATATTAACAACCTATTCGGGTCCGACACCACACCTTTTCTGGCATCGTTGCCAAGGAAGTGCACCTTCAAGTAAGTTTTTACACCATTCCTGTAATTTTTTCTCTTCTCTTCCCTCTTCACGGGTATCTCTATTTTTGGTGTTCAGGTGACCCTGTTGCAAGGAAAAGGCAGGCAAACGAAGTCGAAGACGTGAGCACATCTAAGGCAAGAACAAGAGTGGAAGACACTGACACCACACTAGAGCTCTGCACACGTGCTGCACAAGTAGGTTCTTCTTTTCTTAGCAACTTAGGTTAACTTGTCACGCTAAAAAAAAAAAAAAAACTAAAAAACTAAAAACTAGAAAAACTTCTTGGGATCTCTTGGGGCAAGTGGACTAAAATTCACTTGTTTGATTGATTGCCTTCACTCCAACCGCCCCGCGATTTCCCGCCTTACTTCGTATAGCGAAAATCCAAGAATCTTGGTATTTTGTTGTATCATGCAGTTCCCACCTATTTACAAATATGCAAGAAAAGGAAAAAGAAAAAAATATATAAATAAAATATATAATAATAATAATAAATGGTGTTTAGTAATGATCTGAAAGCTGAAACAAAAATACAATAAGTGTTTATGGATATTCAACCTCTATTTTGAAGACTTTCCAAGCCACAGAAGCTTGATTCGCTCGAGCTCGGCTTAATTCACTTGAGCATTGACAAGATAAATCGGAATCTCTCCTAACTAAGGACGTATTCTTGTATCTGAGACACCAATACGGGATCTGTTGGCCTGCTTCTACTTGAGAGCCTAAGTGAACTTGGTTCTCACTACACATGTCAAGAAAGACCAGGTGAACATAAGATCCAACCCTAGTGTTCATTAGGGAAGGTGGAGTCCTTACCTGTGCACGTAGGCAGACTTTTTATCCCAGGTTTTAGTCTTGTGTTTACGAGAAGCTCTTTCCACCAAAAAGAAACTCTCCCACCAAAAAAAAGAAAACTGTGCTCCTCCAAATAATGTTGTAAGGGATATACTGACACATGTTAAAAAAAAAAAAAGATTCAAATAAGTCAGTATATCACGCAAATGTCTGTAAACTGTTTTCCTGTGAGCCACAAATGTTAGAAAATGGGAGTTAAGTTTTCTGTCATCTTCTTAAGGGTCAATCTAAAAACATAAGCTGAAACTGGGACCAACCTTTACTTAAAAATTCGTGAAACCCTGGGCTTGAGTCTTAATGTTCACCTGGTTAGTCTTGATCCTTCACTAAGCACAAGCCATAAACTCTTGAGCTCTCGAGTGTGGCAAAAACCTCCTGGATCCTGGAAATCATACTTAAGGTTTAAATATCAAGAGTCTTGGTTAGTCGAGAGATGATCTATGCCATGTGAGACTTAAAGTACTGGTAGTCTTCTCTATAATTGGTTCTCACAATATCCAACAATAAACAAACCTATGTTGCCGTGGAAGAAAATCTTCAGCTTAAGATCATTTCTAAATACTATTTTGCTAGGGACTAGTAAAAGATAGGCATGGGGGTATGATTGCACCGCAAAAATACGCCTGCAATTGTGTCGTCTTGTGCTATTTCCTAGCATTACCTATGCATATTAGGTCTCCATAGTCGCATTGTAAAAATACATGCATGCATGCATTTAATTAAGAGGGGAGGAGAGTGAAATAAAATGGCCTCGAAATTCACGTTTTCCTCAAGTGCTGCTTTGCAATATTTCCATCTCCATTTTTTATTTCTTTTTGATTCTGACTTCCTTCCCGCGGCTGCATTGCATGGGACAACTTCTTCTCTTCACGCCATGTCCTGCTTCACCTCTCCCTGCAGCTGCAGCAGACCTCTCCCTGCCACGGACATGCATGAGCCATGCACAGCCAAGGCATGGCCGTGCATGGCTTTCATCTTCTATATAAAGTGGGCAGCTTCTTCTTCATGGGCAGCCTGGTCCCAGCCAAAAAAACATCCATCTTCTTCTTCTCCAAGCCACCATCCTCTCCTCCCTCTCCGTCCATACGTCGGCCCTCCTCCTCCGAGGAGACACCCGGCAGGTAGGAGCCCTCACTGTGGTGCACACCACCACAATGAGACCACCAACGCCTAGCTCACCATAGAGCCGGTGAGCGTGGTGGCTCTTCCCTGATTTCTTCGTTTCCAGCCATTCTAGCCATTGGAGCGGCAGCTTCAAGCTTGAAGCTCAAAGCTTCGCATGCCCTGCAGCAGTGGCAAGAAGGCAGCAGCAGCACGCAGCAGCAGCTGCCCAGCCTCTTTCCGCGCAATCTTGCCGACAGCCTTCGCCCTCCGCACATGCCTACAGGCCTCTCCGCCTCCCGCTTCTTCGCTCTGTCGCGCTTTCACTTCCGCCTGTACCCAGCCACCGCGCATCACTACAGCGGCCGGCCAAGCACCCCAGCATACCCCAGCAGCACCTGCGTCGCCCTCGCCCTCCCCTGCACATGCCAACTCCCTCTCCGCGTGCTCTGTCACGAGATTCCCCACGCCTGCAACCGGCCAGTGCAGACCCTCTTCCTCGCGCGCCAGCCCACGTGCGTCAGCCGCGTGCCGGTCACACTCACACGACCTGCAACTCCTAGTCATGCGGCTCGCTCAACCATGATAGCCACTATTCACGCGAGTCTGTGCGACACTGTGGCTATAGTGGGGTGATCGGTGAGCTTCTCACTTTATCGGTCACCCGACACGCCACTACCGTCGTTCTCCCATGAGCGCGCCCGCCTACGCGTCTCCGCCCGCGTCGCCCGCACAGGCCCACGTACGTCTGCGTGCGCTAGTCCTCTCCCAGCACCTGCTTTCGCCTGCTTCCTTCACTGTGTGCACTTGCGAGCACCAGTGCCTACTCTAGCCTTCGCGCAGCACGGTGCGCTACCTTTCCTCTCTGCGCCAACTCTCCTACATGCGTGCTCCTCTCTGCGCGAATACGCGCCTATGCGTGCGTGAGTGGATCAGACGTCAACCCTAAAGCCCAGACGCCTTAACAGCGCTCTCTCTCTCCCGCTCTCTCTCTCTCTCTCACTCTCTCTCGCAACACTCTCTTCACCGACGGTCACACACACATACACTCACACTTCCACACACACACACACACGCCTATACACTATTATATACATATATATATACGTATGCATATATATATTGATATTATATACATATATTTATATACATATATATATACTTATATTTATACATATAATAGTACCTATATACTTATGTATTAGTATACATACATACATGCATACATATATATATATATATATACTTATATGTATACATATATATGCATAGACATATATACATATACTTATATACATATACATACATATATATATATACATATACATATATATATATACTTACATCTATATATATAGTAGTATTTATATAACTAAGTATTAGTATACATATAGATATATATACATATATCTATATACTTATATATATATATTTATACATATATCTATACATATATTAGTACTTATATAAATAGGTATTAGTCTATATACATACACACATCTATATATATATATATGCATCTATACACTTATATATATATATACATATACTTATACACACATATATATACATATATTTATACATATATATATATATATATACATACATATATACATATATATCTATATAACTATATATACATATATAAATATATATACATATCTTGCTGCATATACCTATATATACATAAATTATATATATATATATACATCTATATAGTATTATATACATACATCCATATAAATATATATATATACACACATCTATACATATATCTATCTATACATATAGCTACACACATATATACATATATAACTACATATATATACCTATATATTTATAACCACACATATATATAGATATATTTACATACATATATATATATTTTTTCACATTATTTACCATACGTGGTATCGCGGGAATATCTGCACCAGTTGTTGATATTCCCTGATACACGTATGCAAAAAGCGTGTTCGCATTCATCTTCCACCATCCATCCTACACCTTACATGCAGCACTTTGTCCTGTTGGTTGCGTCTTTCTAGACGATGACCGACTCGACACCGTGCTACACTCTATCTCCGCCTCCACCCCCACCCCTTTATACATATATAATATATACCCATATATATATGCTAGATTTACTTTATTTCTGTTTCGCTTTCTAATGGTAATAATAAATGACTGAATGGGTGGATGCAATGTGATGATTGATTATAATTGATGTTGGTTGTTGTAGTATGTAACACTGAGAGTGTCAAAGTGGTGAGTTAGGGTGAGTACCAATCATTACAACCATTATTATTATTTACTTATCTAATTTTTACTGGTTTTGTTCCAGGTCATTCACTGCGAGGCAATTTGTTGAATTACATCACTCACTCTTTGATCTCAAAATTATCCTCTAATTCCAAAAAAAAACTTTACATCTTATTAAAGAATGAATGAATATAAAAATGGTTTGCCTACTTACTAAAAGTTAATTGTAATGCTTGTAAAAACTAACTAAAAACAAGCACCAAACAATTTATTACTATACCTTAAACTATGTATTTACAAGTTATAATATTAATACTAACATGGAAGTACACAATAGACTAAGATGTTATAGTATATTAACTTAACTTACTAGTCTGTTATCTACAGTAACGCATACAGTAGTTTTAGTGACAGACATAAGCGTCGCTAAATCTCAGAAAACACTATACAAACCTAAAGAGGGAAAACTGAGGTCTTTAGCGACGTTTATGGTGACATTTTATTCTGTTAGTAATTTTATAAGTTTACTTAAACAAATGTAATAGGCTATACTACGTGTACATATGTATATATATATGTTTATCTTTTTATTGTATTTTTATTTACATATGTATACGTCTTTTATCTTTCTCTGTATATACATTAAGTCTCTTCTGTTCTTCTTCTCTTTTGTATTTCTATCTTAACACATTTCAGAAGTTGCGGTGGAGAGGTGATTAAGCAACCATCATTAGCTTTTATTAAGCAGTTAAAAATGTGATTAATTTGCGAGCGCACTTTTCGAGGGATACGCTGCACCCAGATTGTGGGAATAGACCTCTATTGAGTGCACCCTAATCTTGATTAGGTCGCTTAATTATGCTTTCAGAATCAGTGCAGGGCCTCAGCCCCACACCACACACACACTCGGGCCCCCGGCCCCACACACAATGTACGTTTCCATCACAATGCTCAGACAGAATGCCAGACAGTATGCTCAGTATAATCGGATCATGTGTATATGCTCGTTGTTTCGGGCGCCCGGCGCCCATGACGACTGGGGAGTATAGAGACGAATTCATATTATAGCACTGCGCGTGATTTGCAGCGCACGATGTGGCATTATTCCAGCGCCACATCTACGCTGGAAATCGGGCGCAGCTACGCCTAGAGGCGAATTTGGCCCTCGATTTGAGGGCCATAAGTTATTAAAAAAAATAAAATAAATTATGGAATATAAAGTATTTACATAATACTACATAATTGTTCAATTAATTTTGAATTTTAATTAGGTTTACTATACAAATAAATTAATTAAAGTGGGCTGTTTTTACAGGCTGATTTAGGTGCTTTCTTGGTTAATTACTTATAAATTAGTTAGTAAATGGTCTAATTGACCTTATACAGATTTAGATTACATACTTAAGTATTTTATACATATTTTTATTATATTTTTCCGAATTAATTTATGTTTTATTTATGTTTAAGTAGCAGTAATGGTTGTTTAACTTATAAACTAAATAAGAGTAATATAAAAGGGGTATAAATATACTTTAACTAGCTTAAATTACTTAAGATATATTAACCTAGGTCTACATATTCAATTAACTTAATTATAACCCTAAATTACTAATTTATCTAATTTATATGTATATATACTGTTCAAGAGGTGATTAATTATATACACATACATTTCAGTATAGATGTATATATACTTACATAGTTATTATGTACATTATAGTTATAGTTAGTAATATATGTATATATATAGTATCAGATTTCAGTATACTTATAGTTAGATTTCAGTAGGAGGTTGAGGAAAGAAGGATTGATTGTATTTAATTTTCTTTTTCTAACAGTAGCTTCAGCCACCGTCAGAGAGATGAGAAGAGGGGAATGTGTTAAGAGTGTTCAGTGTTTTAGATGAGAAGGGAAGAATTTAGAGAAGAGGGAAATATGTAGCTGCAAGATGCAGCACTTCACTGTGTAACTGGGATTAAAATCAATCAAAATCAACTAAAAAGTAATTAAGTAAATCCCAAATCTGACAAGGGTTCAATTTCTCACGAAAATCAATAAATGTCACAATTCAAATGCCCAAAAAAACCCTCATCAAAAACCTCATTTCAGATTAAATCCAAAATCATCACTGAATTAATTCTTCCTAATGCTATAGACAGCATGAAGGAAGACTTAAGTCAGTCAATTAAAACCATAAGATCAAATCCTAGTTTCTTGCAACCTTAAGGAGTATTAAGAACTCCTTAGGTTAGGAAATCACCATACAAATCACCTTAGTAATATCACAGTAATCATCAAAATAGAAAATGTATGGCTATTCTGAATTATCAAAACAGTACTGAGAATTCAATAAGGGAATTCACAGTAACTTGTGAATGCATTAACAGTATAGCAAAACAGATTCAAGGATGGCCCTTCTGAGATGGTTTCTGTCACCAGAAAACCTCTCAGAGTCCTTGCCAACAAGAAATTCAAATCATCTTCAATTTGTCAGATTAGGCAGTGAAATCCAGAAAGCAAAAATCCTTAAAATCCATGTTGAAAAGAAATATGACAAACTGAGGAATTCGACCCAAAATCAAGGGGCTTTTGTGATCAAATATGGGGTGAGTGAGAAGCCCCTTAGGTGCTTGTGACGCCAATTTCAGATCTGAGGTTGTAAACCAGCCAGATCTGAAATTGGATCAGGGTGTGTGGGCGAAGGATGAGAAAAACTTGTCGTTAAGAAGAAATCAGAACAGGATTGTGAAAAAAAAAATGGAGAGGGAGATAATTTGAAACATGATTTGATGAATTCTTCCCCTCTGATCTGGACTGATCAGAGGAGGTGAGGGAAGGGAATTAAAACTAATTCTACTCCTACAGCTACTTTAACCTACAATGAAAATTAAACACTAACAATTATGCTAATTCTACTCTAAACTACTTAACTACAGCTAAAACTAATTATGCAGAATTAAAAACCTAAAGTAACAGGAAGAATGGGACCTATGGGTCCTTAGCCGGTGGCTAAGGAGGAAGAAAGGAGGAAGATGACTCCAGCGGAGGGAAGAGTCTGCTAGTGAGGCTCCAAGGTCGTCCTCAGGTGCTACGAAGTCCTTAGCGACGAGGAGTGTCGAGAGAAGGTGATGATTTCACAGTCGGTGGCTGTGAAATCAGAGGATGGATGGGGAGGAGAGACTGGAGTGGACGAATTGATCGCTAAGGGGTGTAGGAGGGAGCGATCCCTTGCGCGCGACACCACTGAGGTGCTTAAGTAGCAGCTCAGTGGATGAGATCACCATGCAGGTGAGAATAAACAAGATGCAACCGGCGGCGAGGATGTGAGGGGCGGAGCACGCGGTGAGCTGAGCACAAGATCTGACCGTCAGATGAGATCTGGGGAGAGAGGTGAATGCACGCACCGAATTGCACGAAAGTTCCAATAGAATCCAACTGCAGATCAAGATCTAAAGAGCGACAGACGACTGAGATTGGCCGTGTTCTTCGCGCGCTACAATGCGCGTGAAGAGCAGCAGGCTTCTCTCTGAAATGAGGAAAACTTGCAGGAAGACCCTTGAACGAAGGGGTAGAAATATTGCATGAAGGCCCATAAGTGAGAAGAATAGCAACTGGAAGGGCCCTACAGGTTTTCAAAAGGGTCCCTGCAGCTTACAAGCAGGTCCAAAAATGAGTTTTTAAGGGTCAAAGTGTAATGCATGAAGGACCTAAGTATAAACTATCTATTTCAAAACCTAAATGATGTCCAATTGCCTTTAAATTTTTATATGTGCTCAATTGAACATTTAAGACATTGATATTACTTCTGATTTGGCCTTTCAAACTTATTTATGTGTTCAATTGACGCATGGATCATCATTTGTATTTTGCTTTCAGAATATCTCATTTTTGTGACCTAATTATGACGTTTTAACACAGAGTAAAGGTTTTAGGTCTTTTTCTTTAATTCCCACACTTAACCCTTTTTATCTGTTAATTTGATATTGTTTTGCTTAGTGTCTAGCTTAATTTCAGCTTTTTAGCCATGTTGAGTAGCCACTCATCACTTTCCTGCTAGTAAAAAGATAAAAAATATATATATAAAAGAGAAAAGATAATATTTGACTTGCAGGTACTCCATCTTGCGAATAGCATGACCCGTTTTGGAATCCTATTTTGGCTCAAAGCCAAGAACCCAATTTTGAGGGTGTGCCTTAAGGACAAAGATTACCAGAAAAAAATCTAAATAGAAAAAACACCAACAACACAATAAATGAACGGAAGAGATTCGTTGTAGGAAAGGTGTAGAAACTTGACTCGTAACCCCACTTCCCTGAGTTCGACCCTGGGCCTAAAAGTGACCAAGATAAAATCAAGCATGCTAGGTTAAAAATTTTGTAAAGAGATGGTTAGGTCCGATTTAGGTTAACCACTATACACACTTCAACGATAAAATCATCATATTAACAACCTATTCGGGTCCGACACCACACCTTTTCTGGCGCCGTTGCCAGGGAAGTGCACCTTCAAGTAAGTTTTTACACCATTCCTGTAATTTTTTCTCTTCTCTTCCCTCTTCACGGGTATCTCTGTTTTTGGTGTTCAGGTGAACCTGTTGCAAGGAAGAGGCAAGCAAACGAAGTCGAAGACGTGAGCACATCTAAGGCAGGAAAAAGAGTGTGAAGACACCGACACCGCACTAGAGCTCTGCACACGTGCTGCACAAGTAGGTTCTTCTTTTCTTAGCAACTTAGGTTAACTTGTCATGCTAAAAAAGAAAAAAAAACCTAAAAAACTAAAAACTAGAAAAACTTCTTGGGACCTCTTGGGGCAAGTGGACTAAAATTCACTTGTTTGATTGATTACCTTCACTCCCACCGCCCCGCGATTTCCTGCCTTACTTCGCATAGCGAAAATCCAAGAATCTTGATTCTTGAATTTTTCGCCGTGTGAAGTATTCTTTGAGGCAAACATAAAAAGATTGATTGCACTCCTCTTTTGCCTCATTTACCTACAAATTTGGGATCACATTTTTGGTATGGAGACTTGGAATTGAGTTGATTCCAACCTCACCATGACTTTTCAACTTGCCCAAGATTCGATCCCAAACATTTCAACCCCAACAATTTAATTTTCTTTATCTTTTGGTTTGGTCATGTGTGGAAATCTTTCTGGTGATTGGAAGCACTTGAATTAAAGTGCTTTGGCTCCCTTTCACACTAATATAAAACTGATTCATGCATCCACACATAGAAATCTCCATTTAGGGTAGCCTATTGCATTTTAGCATGCATTAACTAACTGACATTGAAGAAGGGTTTGTTGGGCTTAGCAGAAAACTTGTATTCTTTCAAAAACCCAGAGATTGGTTGAATTGGCATTTCAGCGAAATCCTAAAATCCATACTACTTAAAGCTGAAACTCTAAAAGCCATTCACCAATTAAAACTTCAATTCGAGGAGATTTCCCCATTGCATGCTTGTTTTACACACTCTCTTAAAATCAATCACTTGGGCATTACCCGTAAACAACACCCTTCACATTCCAAAAGCACTTGATCCTAAGCCTCTAACTAAAACTGGTAGTAACTTGACCCTTACTAAGAATGTGAGGTCTAACTACCTGCGTGTAGCATCTACGTGCTGGTGAGAGTTCCCACATGTTATCGGGTGTCTAAGACTGGGGCAAACGGCCTTTCAATCTATCCCGGTAGTTCGCGGTGCTCGCATTCGATTCCGTAGTTCATGATAGTAGGTAACTTAGATCTTTAGGTCTAAGGGCACACTGTAGAGGTTAGGAATTTGATTGAATTGATTCGTCATCAAGTGTACCTTTGCGGCGTCATTTCTCTCATCTCTTTTCCCTTCTCATCTCCCTAACTCTTCCTGCGGTAGTGCATGTTTGGGAGGAGGTCACAAAACCCTGAACTGTTTGAATTGACTGATAAATTTAGAAAAGAAGCCGAATCGTCCTCCTCCTCCACAAACATGGCTGCACGCCCACCCCCAAATCTCGAGGGAGGAAACCACCCTCAGAACCCACCAGGTGGTGGAGCCTTAGATCCCATAACCCACCTCCAAGCCCAAATGGAAATGTATAATGAGCAAATGGAAGCCATTCGGGAAACATTGGAGGAAATGCAGAACCCTCCCGAACGGGAGGAGCCTAGGTCTCTTCGCTCCTATCAGAATCTCGCTGCTACAGAGACCATAGGACAAATTCGGGTCCCCATGGGAGGGGACGACTTTGAACTAAAATCGAACATAATTGGCCTAATAAATTTTGACTTCCATGGTCTTGCAAGTGAAGACCCTTTTCTCCAGTTGGAAGACCTAACCCGACTAGCTGAAATGGTTAAACCAAGAAATGTCGGGTTACCTATAGTCCTCATGAAAATGTTCCCGTTTTCATTGCAGGATAAAGCTTTGCAGTGGCTACGCACCCTTGGGAGAACCATCCACTCTTGGGAAGAGATGCGAACAACGTTTCTCAAGAAGTTCTTCCCAATCGGGCGAACCAATGAGCTTCGCCGTGCTATCACTTCATTTACGCAACAAAACGGCGAACAATTTCATGAGGCATGGGAGAGGTATAACGACCTCCTCAAGAAGTGTCTGCACCACTGTCTGCCTAAGTGGCATATAGCCCAGATTTTCTACTATGGCCTAAATGAGACTTTGAAGCAGATTGCAGATGCTTCCTGCGGAGGGAAATTTATGAATAAAGAAAAGAATGGAGCATTTGAATTGTTTGAAAATATGAGTGAAAACTCGATGAACAATGCTTCCATTGTTGCCTTTAATCATACCAGCCAGCCCCAAAATGTCTACGAAGTTGACACGGGACCCTCCCATTCATCCACTAATCTAAGCCTTATTGCACAAAAACTGGATGAAGTCTCCGTCGTGCACAAGAAGCTGGACGAGCTTCTGGGCAACCTCACCCGATCTCTGGCAAACACTACCTCTTCACCACTTCGTCACAATCCAAATTCTTCCAACACCAGGCTTATCCCGAGAAACCCCGTAAGACCTTCCTTACCGAGTGTCGCACTGAGCGACTCGGTAAGTCATGTGGAACTGGCTTCTGCAAGCCAGTATTTCGAAACGGAGGACCAAGCTTCCGTGTGCTCGGACGCATACTTACATGCAGACGCATCTTTTGGCATAGAAGATGCTTGCGACCTGGGGAACAACCCGTTCTCTGCCACTTATAACCCAGGGTGGCGAAATCATCCAAACTTTGCATGGTCCAACAACCCGCAGCACCAAAACTTCACGGGTGGACTAATGCGACCGTCCGCTCCCATCATCCCAAGGGCCCAGTCTAATCCTATGGCGAATCTACCATAGGCCCTTGCATACCGCAAACTGAACACGCATCAAGTCCTCTTGACAAATTGATGTGAATGATGACGGATATGTCAAAGCACCATGAAGAGAACATGACCTCTCTTCAGCACCAATTGGCGCAGCAGAATGCTGAGATCAGTCAACTATGCATGGCGACTAGATCTCAATGCACTCTTCCCACCCAACCTGTTCCAAACCTGCAAAATTTCGTACCCTGTGGTCCTCAACTAGAGGTACGACCTTCTCAGGGGCAGGTTAATCAGATTCTGCAAGCTCCAAGCATTCCACCGGGATTTCAGGCTAATCTTGCTACAGCACCGCACTCTTATGTCCTTATTGCGAACCCTCCTCCGCCGTATGATCCCACTGGACCCACATCATCCAATGCTATCACTACGAGGAGCGGTAAGCAGACCTTCGATCCGCCTCGACCTGATCCTGGCCCGTCTTCATCGCCTTCTCATTCAGGATGCGCACCGCATTCGTGAGAGGACGATACACCCAAATTGTTGCCAGAAGCAGTCCCATTCCCTGAGGCTCTACTGAGGGAGCCAAAAGGCAAAAGGAAAGATATGCAGGCCTTTGATAACCTGTGTAATTTGTTCAGGGATGTAGAAATCAAGGTACCCCTGCTCGAGGCTATCGACCACATACCTACTGTCGTCAGATTTTTCAAAGACTACACAACACCCAAGCGACAGTCAAAGAAAACTAAGAATCTGGTGGTTCTCTCGCCTCATGCGAGTTGTGCTATACTGTCAAACCTACCACTGAAGCAGAAAGATCCGAGCGCACCGCTTATTTCCTATAGCATCCAAGGCTGCAGTTTTAACCGTGCCCTGCTTGATCTAGGATCTTCCATAAATCTTATACCGACCATCATGCTCGAAAAATTTTCCTTGGGAAATCTGAAACCCACCCCTGTCACGTTACAGTTGGCAGATCGTTCTGTCAAAATCCCGAAGGGTGTGGTCGAAGACGTGGTGGTTAGGGTCAACAGTCTCTGTTTTCCTGTTGACTTTCTTGTTTTAGATATGGAAGTTCCTAGCTCACTTTCTGATTGTCCGATCATCCTTGGTCGACCTTTCTTGGCCACAGCCCGCGCCCTTATCGACTATTCTCTCTTTTCCTCCTCCTCCGTTGTTGTTGTTGAGAGAGATATCTCTCTCTTTTCCTCCTCCTCCGTTGTTGTTGTTGAGAGAGATCTTGTTTTCTGTTCCTCCTGGGACACTCTCATCCTAGATAATGCCAGATCTTTCACCACCCACCATCCACCCACCCTGCCACCCTGCTGTATACCCTGCACCTCAGCTCTCGTTACCCGATCTTTCGTCCTTTCTCTACCTTTCCCTACATGCATATGAGGACATAGCATTGTTTGGCATGGGGGGGTGGATAGGCATCCATAGGATCTGGGTATTTTATGGTATCATGCAGTTCCCACCTATTTATAGATATGCAAGAAAAAGAAAAGGAAAAATATGTATATATAATATATAATAAAAATAATAATAAATGGTGCTTAGTAATGATCTGAAAGCTGAAACAAAAATACAATAAGTGTTTATAGATATTCAACCTCTGTTTTGAAGACTTTCCAGGCCATAGAAGCCTGATTCGCTAAGGATCGGCTTAATTCACTTGAGCATTGACAAGATAGATCGGAATCTCTCCTAACTAAGGACATATTCTTGTACCTGAGACACCAGTACAGGATCCGTTGGTTTGCTTCTACTTGAGAGCTTAAGTAAACTAGGTTCACACTACACATATCAAGAAAGACCAAGTGAACATAAGATCCAACCCTAGTGTTCATTAGGGAAGGTGGAGTCTTTATCTGTGCGCACAGGTAGACTTTTTATCCCAGGTTTTAGTCTTGTGTTTAGAAGAAACTCTTTCCACCAAAAAGAAACTCTCCCACCAAAAAAAAGAAAAGTGTGCTCCTCCAAATAATGTTGTAAGGGATATACTGACATGTGTTAAAGAAAAAAAAAGATTCAAATAAGTCAGTATATCTCGCAAATGTCTGTAAACTGTTTTCCTGTGAGCCACAAATGTTAGAAAATGGGAGTTGAGTTTTCTGTCAACTTCTTAAGGGTCAATCTGAAAACACAAGCTGAAACTGGGACCAACCTTTACTTAAAAATTCGTGAAACCCTGGGCTTGACTCTTAACGTTCACCTGGTCAGTCTTGATCCTTCACTAAGCACAAGCCATAATCTCTTGAGCTCTCGAGTACGACAAAAACCTCCTAGATCCTGGAAATCCTACTTAAGGTTTAAATATCAAGAGTCCTGGTTAGTCGAGAGATGATCTATGTCATGTGAGACTAAAAGTACTGGTAGTCTTCTCTATAATTGGATCTCACAATATCCAACAATAAACACACCTATGTTGCTGTGGAAGAAAATCTTCAGCTTAAGATCATTTCTAAATACTGTTTTGCTAGGGACTAGCAAAAGATAGGCATGGGGGTATGATTGCACCGCAAAAATACGCCTGCAATTGTGTCATCTTGTGTTATTTTTGAGCATTACCTATGCATATTAGGTCTCCATAGTCGCATTGTAAAAATACATGCATGCATGCATTTAATTAAGAGGGGAGGAGTGTGAAATAAAATGGCCTCGAAATTCACGTTTTACTCAAGTGCTACTTCGCAATATTTCCATCTCCATTTTTTATTTCTTTTTGATTTTGACTTCCTTCCCGCAGCTGCATTGCATGGAACAACTTCTCTTCACGCCATGTCTTGCTTCACCTCTCCCTGTAGCCGCAGCAGACCTCACCCTACCAAGCTCATGCATAAGCCATGCACAGCCACGGCATGGCCGTGCATGGCTTTCATCTTCTATATGAAGTGGGCGGCTTCTTCTTCATGGGCAGCCTGGTCCCAGCCAAAAAAACCTACAGCTTCTTCTTCTCCAGGCCACCATCCTCTCCTCCCTCTCCCTCCATACGCCGGCCCTCCTCCTCCGAGGAGACACCCGGCGGGCAGGAGCCTTCACTGTGGTGCACACCACCACAGTGAGACCACCACCGCCTAGCTCACCATAGAGCCGGTGGGCGTGGTGGCTCTCCCCTGATTTCTTCACTTCCAGCCATTCTACCCATTAGAGCGGCAGCTTCAAGCTTGAAGCTCAAAGCTTCGCACGCTCTGCAGCAGCGGCAAGAAGGCAGCAGCAACACGCAGCAATAGCCGCCGAACCTCTTTCCACGCAAGCCTGCAGGCAGCCTTCGCCCTCCGCGCATGCCTACAGGCCTCTCCGCCTCCCGCTTCTTCGCTCTATCCCACTCTCTCTTCTGCCCGCAGTCGGCCACCGCGCGTCACTGCAGCGGCCGGCCAAGCACCCCAGCAGCGCCCGCGTCGCCCTCGCCCTCCCCCGCACACGCCAACTCCCTCTCCGCGTGCTCTGTCGCAAGCTTCTCCACACCTGCAACTGGTCGGCACAGACCCTCTCCCTCACGCTCCAGCCCACGCGCATCAGTCGCGAGTCGGCCGCACTCACACCACCTACAGCTCCCGGTCACGCGGCTCGCCCGAACACTGTAGCCACTGTTCACGTGAGTCTGCGCGACACTGTGGCTACAGTGGGGTGACTGGTTAGCTTCTCACTTTACCGGTCACCCGGCGCACCGCTACCGCCATTTGCTCGTGCACGCACCCGCCTACGTGTTTCCACCCGCATCGCCTGCACCCGCCTGCGTACGTCTGCGTGCGCCAGCCTCTCTCAGTGCTTGCCTTCGCCTTCTTCCTTCACCGCGTGCACATGCGAGTGCCAACGCCCGCTCCAGCCTTCACGCAGCACGGTGCGCTGCCTTTCCTCTCCACGCCAACTCTCCTGCATGCGCGCTCCTCTTTGTGCGAATACGCGCCTGCGTGTGCGCATGTGGATCAGACGTCGACCCTGAAGCCCAAACGCCTTACCAACGCTCTCTCTCTCTCTCTCTCTCTCACAACACTCTCTTCACCGACGCTCACACACACATACACTCACACTTCCACACACACACACACACCTATACACTATTATATACATATATATATACGTATACATATAGTAGTACCTATATACTTATGTATTAGTATACATACATACATACATACATACATATATATATATATATATACTTATATGTATACATATATATATATAGACATATATACATATACTTATATACATATACATATATATATACTTATATCTATATATATAGTAGTATTTATATAACTAAGTATTAGTATACATATACATATATATACATATATCTATATACTTATATATATATATATATATTTATACATATATTAGTACTTATATAAATAGGTATTAGTCTATATACATACACACATCTATATATATATATATAAATCTATACACTTATATATATATACATATATATATACATATATTTATACATATATATATATATATATATATATATACATACATACATATATACATATATATCTATATAGTATTATATACATACATCTATACATCTATATAGTATTATATACATACATATAAATATATATATATATACATCTATACATATAGCTACATACATATATACATAATTTGTCGTCTAGTGCTACGGATGTCCGATCAGGGTGATCTTGGAGTCGTTGAACTCCTGTCGTCATTCTGATCAGACTCGTATGGTTGGATCTTCCGTCCGAAGCCCTGATTAAAAATTACCCTATCCCTGATCATAAAAGGAGATAATTACTATACAATTTACATAATTTGACCTAAATGCATGATTATGCATGTTAAACAATATTTACAATGCATGATGCTACTATGACACTAAGAACATGCATTAATAGAAATTTTTGGCTATTTAGATGTATGCATATCACACCCCCATGCCTATCTTTTACCAGTCTCTAGCAAAAACTACATGCTATTTATAAAAGAATTAGGATTGGATTACTCGGGCAAAAGCCATTTTCAACATTAAGAAATTTTTTTACTTAAGACCTGAACTTTCAAAGGCACAACAGTGCCTGGGTATCTGCCAAAATGCAGACCGCCTTAAGCCCTTGCCTTATTCAAAGAAGGATCGCTTTTTCTCCTTTTTCTTCTTTTCTAATTTTTTTTCAGATTTTTGAGTTTAGAGTTACAGAGCGGCTTTCTACGGCCACTCAACCCACCCAAGACTTGATGAGAACCCTAAGTTCTAAGCATCCTTTTGTGAATGTGATAGACTCGTTGATCGGCAATCAGATCGGACTTCGGGTTTCTACACCCCTAAGTAACCTTAAAAAGAATTCTGCCTAAAGGTGTATCTATACGACCGGTAGCTTTCTTCCTACTTTTATTTTTATGGGGTCAACATAAGGGTGCATCCAGTGTATATCTCCCCAGCTTATTCTACTTCACTGCTTCTTCCTAAGTGTTTTAGGAATTAGACATGCATTTCTAGAGCTGGGTTCTGAACAACCTGCCAATGGGATGTTACCCACGATAACTTGCCAGCCATAATCGTGCGGTGAAGTGTGGCTTACTATTTTTTTTTTCTTTTCTCCTTTTCTTTTTCTTTTTCTTTTCTTTTTTTTTTCTTTTTGGACTTTCTTTTTCTTTTTTTAAGTAGGTGGCTTCCCTGGTCTAAGATTGACCTAAAGGCTGCAGGAAAAGAATGGTCCAGTGGCTGGGCTTTGGACAACCTACCTATGGGTTGTTACCCATGGTAACTTGCGAGCCATACCACCCTAGAAGGTTCATTAGCTACCCAATTTTCGTTAAAATCGCTAAACAACGAGTCAATGCGAATAGTGTGTAGATGCTTAGACTTAAAGTTCCCTCAAATCAGAGAATGGGTTGATAAGTCGTGTACTATCACCCAAACTTATTTAATAAAATTGAAATGGAATTCAAGATGGCGAGGACTTGATAAACAAATCCACATTTTTGTGGATACCCAGGCAGATTAAGCCCAAAGACCTGAAGGGTCTTAGTGTTCAAATCCTACTATAATATTTCCTAAGATTGAAAAGTCCTAATGCCCAAGTATTCTTTCCTAATTCAAAATTTATATATATATATATATAAGGAAACAAGTAGAATTTACAAGAATTCCATAGAGCTGACAAAATGATTCAGAAATGAATCCACCCACCATGCCTAGCTGATGCAATGTCCGCATTGAGAATAAAAGACATGAAAGGGTAGAATGTATAAAATATCACTAGGATATGATGCTCGGGTCAACTCTGAGTCAGACTATACAACTGCTGAGTTTAATGCCATCAGCTAGGCGAGGTCTAGCCAAATTAATCACAATGTGATTAGAGCAACGGAGTCTGAGATGGGTTCTGGAACAATACGGTCAATAAAAGGCTTCAGATGTTGACCGTTGACTTTAAATGAATTACCCATCTTTGGGTCAAAGATCTGAATGGCCCCATTTGGAAATATCTTATCGATGATGAACGGGTCATTCCATTTTGACCTAAGTTTGCTGGGAAAGAACTTAAGTCGAGAATCAAAGAGCCAAACCTTTTAGTTCAGCTCAAAGCTCTTACGGGATATCAATTGGTCATGAAGAGCTTTGGTCTGAGCCTTATAGATCTTGGCATTCTCGTATGCGTCATTTCTAAGCTCCTCCAACTCAGATAGTTGGAGTTTCCTAGTCTTTCCGGCTAAACTCAAATCCATATTACACTGCTTGATTGCCCAGAATGCCCTATGTTCAATTTCTACGGGTAAATGGCATGCCTTTCCATACACCAGACAAAATGGTGACATGCCAATAGGCATTTTGTACATCGTACGGTAAACCCAAAGAGCATCCTCAAGCTTTTGAGTCCAGTCTTTACGATCAGGCCTTACCATCTTCTGAAGAATAGTCTTCATCTCCCAATTTGATTCCTCAAGCCTGTCCATTCGTTTGGGGATGGTAAGGTGTAGAGATTCTATGATTTACCCCATATTTTGCCAGTAAATTACAGAACTGGGCATTAGTGAAGTGAGACCACCTTCGCTGATGATAGCCCTCGAAATCTCGAACCGACTGAAGATATTCTTCTTGACGAAATTGATGACCACCTTGTGGTCATTGGTTCAGGTGGGAATGGCCTCAATCCACTTGGACACGTAATCAATAGCAACAAGAATGTATTAGTGCCCAAATGAAGGGAGGAAGGGTCCCATGAAATCGATGTCCCAAACATCGAAGATTTCGACGAGAAGAATCAGGTTTAGGGGCAGCATGTCTCTCTTGGTTATGCTCCCAAGTGCCTAGCATCGGGAACACGACCTCGAGAATTCCTGGGCATCCTTGAATAAAGACAGCCAAAAGAATCCAGATTGTAAAATTTTTGTAGCCATCTTTTTCCTGGAGAAATGTCCACCACACGTAGATGCATGGCAGAATTCGAGTATACTTTTAAATTCATCCTCTGGAACACATCGGCAAATAATCTGATCAGAGCTGATGCGATACAATTTAGGGCCCTCCCAGAAGTAATATTTGGCCTCTGATTTGAGTCTATCTCGTTGTTGATTGGTCCAATCCTGAGGGATTTGACTAACGGCCAAATAATTTACGATGACTGCTGACTGGTCGATTGTTCACTTTAAAGTCGTTTGTAGTTTAATGTGGTGGAAAAATCGACTAATCAATATTTAAAAGGAAATAACCACTCGCAGAGGAGCGGGTCGTATCCACAGGGAGGCAATGATGTATTAAAATTTGCACCAGTTAAAAACGTTTGTTCGTAGTTAGTTTGGACAAGAATCAAGCCAAGATTGCCTTCAGATTAAGGTTGAAGCAAGAAACAATGCTAAAATAGCAATTCTAAGAAACTAGAGGATATTTTTCGCTATGAAGAATCAATAAAATATTATTAAAAAGTGACAATGGCAAAAAATGTAATTTTTAATTGGCAGGTTACTGTAGCAAAACAGGGGATTTCTTCCCCTTTGCCTTGCGCGACAAGGAGTGGATGGCCGGACGTGGGAAGCTCGGAGGAAGTCCCCTTGACCGAGGCCTTCGAAGCGGTGGTGGCGGTGTGTCGTCCGACAGGCGGAGGTAGTCGGACGAACTCCAGCGGAGGTGCTGCAGCCGGTGCCGCAGCTGCTTTGGCGTGAGTGCGTGTGGCCTGTTGGCGGTGAGGACTGCCGTGCACTGCTGCTGGCTGTTCTGCAGGCGCAGGAGAAGGGCACTGCAGGCTGGTGGGCGCGGGTGCAGCTGCAGGCTAGTGGGCGCGGTTGGAGGTTCTGCAGGTGCGGGGAAGGTGCTGCGGGTGGTTCTGCAGGCGCGGGAGGAGGGCGCTGCAGGCTGAGGAGGGTGTGCGTGGTTGGAGGTGAGCGGGTGCGCAAGCTGTTGCGCGTGGAGAGCAGGTGCTGCTGGCGGTTCTGCAGGCGCGGGAAGAGGGCGCTGCAGGCTGAGGAGGGCGTGCGTGGTTGGAGGTGAGCGGGTGCACAGCCTCTTGGCAGAGGGTGCGGGAGCAGCTGGAGGAGAGTGGGTGGTTGCTGGCGTGGGTGGTGGAAGTGAAGTGGGAGGACGAAGATTACTCTGGATTGGGAGGTGGACTTCAGACGTCCGGGAAATTTCCCGGACGTCTTAAGTGACTACAAGGGTGGTTGAACGGTAGCTGCGGCGGTGGTGGTTGGTGACGACGGCAAGGGAGATGCACGCTAAGGTGCTCACGGTAATGCGGACGAGCTCCGGATGGCGGTGTGGCCTGTCACACCACACGCCCATGGTGGTGGAGACTCGCTGCCACGGTTGAGGCCAACAGTATGGAATGGAAGAGAGATCTCTCTACATAGTGGTGGGTCCGTGGTGGAGGCCTCTCGAGCTCAGCTACCTCCCTCCTCCTTTTGTAGTGGCCTGGACAAATTTGAAATTAGCTGCCCGACCAGATCCAACATATCCGCTCCTCCTTGAATAGGTTTCACTGCAGCACCGGGTGGCGTTGGAGCGGCAGCCAGCCGTTCCTGAAAGAAGAAGAATAAACAAACTAATGTTAAAATATTATGGTCATTTATATACAGACCCTCAACTTTTATGTTAATGAAAACAGTGTACCTCATTCTAAGCTAATTCTTAATGCACTTAAAATATGAATGCAATGCATGGATTATGTAATTAAATTAAAAATATAAATTAATCTATTTACATCCTAATTTATGCTAAATAAATGTTAGCATTAACCTAATGTCTAGGCACTTAAATACTTAAATAGCCCACAACTATGGGCTAATCAAATACCCCCATGCCTAGTTTTTGCTAGTCCCTAGCAAAATTAAGCGAAACCTAGCACTCCAAGTAGACTAGTCAACTCACTTAGTCTTCCTTCAGAAGCATATTAAGTTCAAACTCTAGACCCAAGGTTCCTAAGTAGTTGCTAAGTTACAGACTAGGTTAGCTAAAGATGAGTTGAAGGCACAAGTTTCCCTGATTTCTGACTCTACCCTAAAGTTTATTGATCCCTGAGATTAAAGCATCCGTGCTTGTGCAATGGTCTGAGTTATTTAAGTTAAAGAAAATTCTTTTATATATATATATATATTTTTTTTTTTTTTTTATTCTTCTAAGTCTAACCTCATATCAGCTATCAACACGGTCTGTGTCGGATTTATTGTCCCCATTACCATACCTCGAAGGGTGCCTGGCTTTCGATGCTTCGAGATAGCACCGCCCATAATGACCCCAAGAACTCCTGGCAATCGACACTTCGAGATAGTATCTCCCATGGATTTCTTAAGCGAATTCAAGCCTATGGCAATCGGCACTTCGAGATAGGGCCGCCCATGGTACCTGAACCGTACAATGCGCTTACATGCCCCCAGTAGGATGGATATCCTAAGAGACAAGCGCCGAGGAGGTAATATGTTATCATCGCATCCTTAAGGTGAGTATATACTCCCCTCTCCTGTGGCAGGAACTCTTCCAATCAAAATGTGTTTTCAAGCCTCTCCTAAGTCTCTTTTCAGAAAGACAGAAATTAAGTTAATTACCAGACCAAGTGTGTGAAATTTGGATGCTTGTATTACAAGGACCCGTAAACCAAAAGGTAGAACAAGACTCCAGGTACTACCCCACCTTTAACTCAAACCCTAGCTTCCCTTCCTCAACCTCTTGAGGAATGGTCAGCAACTTAACTCCTATTTAAACTTTTAAGTCCACAAAGGACCCTAAAGGTCTAAAGCTAGCAGCTCATTTAGCTTCTAAAGTTTGACCCTAGAATTTTAGTCTACCCTAGAGTTCTGATTTGCTTAAGACTGCAGAACTTAGCCAGTTAAGCTCAAAACTTTCTTTTTTTTTTTCATTTTCTCTTCCCTTTTCTTTTTTATGCATGCTATAAACAAAATGCCTCAGGTCCTCTCCCCCATGCCTGGTTCAAACAATGTCCTCATTGAAAACAAAAATAGCTAAAGGAAGATATTACCTGAGGCGGAGAATGGTAGGAGCTAAGGCTCCTCAAGAGTGACTTCGTCAATCAGATGGCCATCTAAAGTTATGTACGGTTTTAACCATTGACCGTTGATGATAAAGGGAGTTGCTGAAGAGGAAGGATTTTTGATCTCCACAGCTCCATGCGGAAATACTTTGGTGATTATGTAAGGCCCATCCCAACAAGATTTTAACTTCCCAGGAAAAAGCTTAAGTCTGGAATTGAAAAGCAAGACTTGTTGGTTGGGCTCAAAGGTCTTTCGAAGAATAAACTTATCATGCAAGACCTTAGTTCTTTCTTTATAAGCTTGAGAGGTGCCATAAGCATCATTCCTTAGCTCCTCAAGCTCACTTAATTCTAGAAGTCGTGCCTTACCTGCCTTCTCTAAATCCATGTTAACACTTCGAATAGCCCAAAGTGCTTTATGTTCCAACTCAACAAGTAAATGGCACGCTTTTCCATACACAATCCGAAAGGGAGAAGTACCCAAAGGGGTCTTATAGGCTGTTCGATAAGCCCACAAAGCATCATCGAGCTTTTGGGACCAGTCTTTCCTATCAGGTCTAACAGTCCTTTCCAAAATATTTTTTATCTCCCTATTTGATACTTCAACCTGGCCACTTGTCTGAGGGTGATAAGGGGTAGCAACCTTGTGAGTCACTCCCAAACTCTTGATTAACCAATTGAAGTGGCGGTTTCGGAAATGAGGTCCCCCATCACTTATAATAGTCTTGGGGCAGCCGAAACGGGATATGATATTGGCCTTCACAAATTTCAAAACCACAGAGTGGTCATTTGTGCACGTAGGAATGGCCTCTATTCATTTAGAGACATAATCAACTGCCACCAAGATATATTCAAAACCATGGGACGACGGGAAGGGGCCCATAAAGTCAATTCCCCACACATCAAAAATTTCAACAGATTGAATAGGATGTTGAGGCATTTCATTCTTCTTCCCAATCGTTTCAGTCCGTTGACATCTAATATAGGCCTTAACAAAATTATGAGAATCCTTAAATAAGGAAGGCCACCAAAAATCGGACTGGAGAACCTTAAAAGTAGTTTTCTTAGCACCAAAGTGTCCTCCATAATGAAGTTCATGGCAGAAACTCAGCACACTTTGTTGTTCCTCTTCAGGCACACAACGTCTCAATACTTAGTCTTGTCCAATTCTAAATAATTCTGGCTCTTCCCAATGAAAATATCTTGCTTGAGAAATGAATCACTTTCTTTTCTGCTCATCCCAAGAGCCAAGAGTTTGTCCAGTGACCAAGTAATTTATAGTGTCTGCATACCAAGGTAAAGTTGGTGTTACCGCCATCAGAGTTTCATCAGGAAATGTCTCACGAATGTCTCCAGAAAGAGAGTCATTAAGAGGAAGGTGAGACAAGTGGTCAGCCACAACATTTTCTACTCCTTTCTTTTCACGTATTTCCAAGTCAAATTCTTGAAGGAGTAAGATCCACCTGATCAGACGTGGCTTAGAATCTTTCTTAGCAATGAGATGTTTCACTGCTACGTGATCAGTAAAAATAACCACCTTAGACCCAAGTAGATAAGACCTAAACTTCTCCAGAGCAAAAACTACAGCAAGTAATTCTTTTTCAGTGACGGTGTAGTTTTGCTGAGGTTCGGTTAAAGTCTTGCTTGCATAATGCAGCACATGAGGTCTTCACTCATCCCTTTGTCCAAGGACAGCTCCTACTGCATAATCCGAAGCATCACACATAAGCTCAAATGGGAGTGTCCAATCAGGAGCTTGGAGAATAGGCGCAGAGATCAAGGCCTCCTTTAGAGTTTGAAAGGCCTTGGCACACTTTGAATCAAAACTGAAGGAAGATTCCTTCGCCAACAAGTCATAAAGTGGCCTAGAAATCTTACTAAAATTTTTAATAAAGTGCCTATAAAAGCCAGCATGGCCCAGAAAGGATCTAATCTGTTTGACATTCGTAGGCAATGGAAGTTTGGAAATAGAATCAATCTTGGCTTTATCTACTTCCAAACCTTGCTCGGATACAACATGCCCAAGTACAATTCCTTTCTGTACCATGAAGTGACTTTTCTCCCAGCTGAGGACTAAACCCGTCTCCTTACATCGTTTCAACACATTCTCCAGGTGCAGGAGACACTGGTCGAAAGACGAGCCATAAATAGAGAAGTCATCCATAAATACTTCAGCACACTCGTCAATCATGTCCGAAAAGATAGACATCATACACCGCTGGAAAGTTGCAGGGGCATTACATAATCCAAACGGCATACGCCTGAATGCAAAAGTACCGTAAGGACTCGTGAATGTCGTCTTTTCCTGGTCATCAGGAAAGACTGCCACCTGATTGTACCCAGAATATCCATCGAGAAAGCAATAGTACTTATTCCCTGCCAATTTTTCGAGAATTTGATCAATAAAAGGCAAAGGAAAGTGATCCTTTTGGGTAGCGGTGTTTAGCTTGCAATAATCAATATAAACCCTCAATCCAGTTGAGGATCTAGTGACAACTTGTTCACCTTGGTCATTGAGTTCCACAGTAAAGCCTACCTTCTTTGGCACCACATGAATGGGATTGACCCATTTACTATCAGCAATGGGATATATGATCCCGGTGTCCAACCACTTCAGGATTTCCTTTTTTACAACCTCCCTCATATTAGGGTTTAGACGTCTCTGCATGTCCCTAAAAGGCTTGATGAAATCATCAGTATAAATGTGGTGCATGCAGAGTGTAGAGTCTATACCCTTAATGTCAGCAATGCTCCAAGCAATAGCTTCCTTGTGCCTAGACAAGCATTCAATCAAGGCTCCCTCCTATGCCTCAGATAGCACAGCCGAAATGATAACGGGGAGCGTATCATTGGCACCTAGGAAAACATACTTGAGAGTGTCAGGGAGGGGTTTCAACTCAAGGTCGGGGGCTTGTATGGTTGAGGGTTTCATAATAGATGTCCCCATCTCAAGTAGCAAATCTACCTTCAGCGGAAATGATGGGGGAAGAGACTCAGTAGAAACTCCTAACAATTCCTCTAGTTTTAGTATATCCCCTTCACATTCCTCCAAGAGATGGGAATGCTCATTTAGCATGACATGCTAAAGGGGGTCATCACATAACATTGCAGGAGTTGCCTCTTCAATCAGGTCATCTATTACCTCAACTTGAGAACAATCCTCAAGTCCGGCTTGTTTGTAAGCATCAAACACATTAAGCTGGATTTTCCTGTTCCCAAAGCCCATTTTCAATGCCCCAGTATTGCAATTAATTGAAGCATGAGAAGTTGCAAGGAAGGGGCAGCCCAAAATGATGGAGGGTTTGGTTGGCTTGTTGGTAGGGTCAGTGTCCAAAACTAAGAAGTCAACGGGAAAGAAGAAATCCTCCACTCTTATGAGGACATCTTCCAAAATTCCCTGTGGTGTCTTAAGTGATCGATCAACAACTTGAAGGATTACAGGGCTAGACTTCAGATTGCCTCCCCCAAGTTGTTCATACACGTAGCTCGGAAGGATGTTCACCCCCGCACCCAGATCAAGTAGAGCCTCATCAATTTGTAAGTCACCAATAACTACAGAGATGTATGGGGCTCCTGGGTCCTTAAGTTTCGGGGGTGTGCCATGTTGAACAATTGAGCTAACAGAATCAAGCAGGACAACTTTTGATTGGACCTGTTTTATAGATTGTCACTTTTTCGTGCACAGGTCCTTTAAGAAGCGGGCATAAGATGGAATCTGCCTGATAGCTTCAAGCAAAGGCAGGTTAATCTTCACTTGCTTGAAAGTTTCCATAATCTCATCCGTCTTATCTTTGGCTCCAGATGAGCCAGCAGAAGTCTGCCCAGAGGTGGATAAGTGCTCTGGAAAAGGCACTCTCGATCTCTGGGTGGAAGGGTTGTCATAATGAGTAAGGGGTGGAACGTGGGCAACTTCTTCCGGTGAGGTGATTTCAAGCAGAGAAGATTTGGGCAAGTCTTCTCCGGTGGGGGTGAAAGTCGGGGTGGATGGTTTTTTAGGGGGTGAGACTATAGGAGCATCGGGTTTGGAAATTTCTTTCCCACTCCTCAGAATATTCACCGCCTGAGCATGCTCCCTAAAGACAATCCCTTTTCCTTTAGGATTTTCCTCAGCAGCACTAGGGAACTTCCCAGTCTCCCTCTGTCTAACGACCTCAACAATGTGTCCAATTTGTGATTTCATCTCATGTATAGCCTTGTCATGAGATTGGATGATGGCACTTTGACTTTCTTGCATAGTTTTCAACATCGCCTTCAATTCATCCATCTCAAAGGTTTTAGGTTGGGCAAAGGTCAGAGGTTGGTTCATTTGATGGTTTTGAAAAGATTGTGGTTTGTAATTCCCTGAATTTGAGACATTTCCTTGTCTCCATGAAAAGTTTGGGTGGTTCCTCCATCCCTCGTTATAAGTGTTGGAGAAAGGATCATTACGAGGTCTTGGACAGAACCCTTGAGCGACATTCAAATCCGCTTGTACAAGCTCAGGGAATTAGGAGGCCAAGTGGCAATCCACAATGGCATGTGTATTGCCTTGACAAATTATGCATTCGGAAGCTTGGGATGTGGAGGTGTTAGGTACGAATGAACTCGAGTTTGACATAAGCCTTTCCATGTTTTGATTCAATAATTGAATCTGATAGGCTAAATTCTGGGTGTCCCTTGCTTCATTTGCCTCCAACTTTCTTTGCATGAGAGTGGGCTTTCTATCCATGTAGGCAGAATTCAAGCGAATAGAATTCTCACTCAAAGTATCAAATAAGTTCCAAGCTTCATCCTCAGTCTTAGATAGAAAGGTTCCTGCACAGGCACCATCCACAGTTTGCCTATGCGAATCATTAAGTCCGGTGTAGAACCTTTCAACCAGTTGCCATTTAGGCACCTGGTGATGTGGGCAAAGTTTCAACAAATTGTTAAAGCGCTCCCACGCATCATGGAATGCTTCCCCATCCTTTTGAACAAAACTCATAATTTCCCTCCTAAAGTGATTTGTTTTGCTCATGGGGAAGTACTTCTTCAAAAAATCCTTCAAGGCATCCCAAGTATTTATATTATCAAGGGTGTGATCCAATACTTGGCTTTGTCCTTTAGGGAGAAGGGAAAGAGGGTCCGCATTTGAGCGTCATCAGTAACGCCCTGCAGCTTCACCATGGAACAGACCTCGGTGAATTCCTCAATATGCCTATAAGGGTCTTCCCTAGTAGTACCATAAAAGGAGGGTAGCAAGGATATGGTACTACTTTTGATCTCATACGGATTGTCCCCTCCAGGTCTACGTAGTGCTGGGCCAGCTTGATTGGTTGGGATGAAATATTCCTTAAGGCTCCTTTGACCGGCCATTTTTACCCTTAGAAGGTCTCTTCTTAGGATTCTTTCAGGTTCAGGATCAAATACAAGTTGTCTCCTAAGAGAATGCCTACTAAGCATGCACTACAAACACAATTCAAAAGGACTTGTTTGGTCTTTACAGATTTAGGCTTTTGACTTTAGTTCAAATTGTAGGTGACAAAACAAGTTGCCCAATCAATTACGCGCCTATTGTCAACCTTCGAAATGCCTAAAAAGACCTAGTTGGAGCTTAGGTATTCTTCCCTAAATCTCAAATGGTCAAGTAAATCCAAAGACAGAAGATCGAGGGATGCAAGTAGGCCTAAGCCTTCCTTTGAAGCTGTGCTTTCGAGGTGCTTCTCAACTACCCCCAAAAATCCGTGATAGGGTATCCCCCTCTTTGGATTTACAAAACCTTTGATCTCAAGTTCCGAACACTTCAGAATCCAACAGTAGGAGGGCTCTTGTCGTAGTATTTCCAAACCTAAGGAGTGTCTAGAAGCGTGCCGTGCTGCAAGTGAAATAAGTGTTCATACACCGTAAAAGATTTTGAATTTTGAATCGCGATCCAAGTTTGAAAATCAAATCCTTGGTTTTTAAAATGTCTCTCCTTTAATTAGTCCTTTTTCTAGAAAATATGTGACCATTTGTTTAATTTATTCAATACAGATTAGGTGGTCTTTGCATTAAGTCCAAATTCAATGCGTGATCAAGAATAGGATGCAAAGTAAGAGAATGCGTACCTTGCTTCCAGCAATCAACGATGCAAGAATGCATGCAATGTAGAGAAGTAAATCTAGAGGCTGCTCATACAGACCTAAATGGTTCGTCCTAGGGCAGGCAGCTCATTTTTTTTTCTATTTTTTTAGAACTACTTATGCACAAGCAAATAAAAGTAATAAAAAAAAAACTAAATCTAAAGAAAAGGGAACAGGCTCCCAAAAATTACCCAACACGGGCCCAAAACAAAATCGGGGAACAAACCTCTCAAAATATACCCCAAAACAAAGGTTTCAAACTAACTGCAATGTAAAATTAAATCTAAAGTCTTAATTCTAGTCTAATTAAACTAGAGACTAAATAAAATGGTGTCCGTCGTGTCCTCGTCCTTCTCCTCCTTTCAAAATTGCTCATCCAATTCTCCTCTGGCGACGTCAAGGGTCGCCTCTCACAGTGGCTTATTCTTGCACAAATTTTCTCTCACAGAAAATAATAAGTGGTCAAATCACTGTGCAATTGACAAATAATCAAAATAAAATCAAGCGAAATTATTGCGTCTGTTGCCTCCCGGCAACGGCGCCATTTGACTGGTCGATTGTTCGCTTTAAAGTCGTTTGCAGTTTAATGTGGTAGAAAAATCGACTAATCAATATTTAAAAAGAAATAACCACTCGTAGAGGAGCGAGTCGTATCCACAGGGAGGCAATGACGTATTAAAATTCGTACCAGTTAAAAACGTTTGTTCGTAGTTAGTTTGGACAAGAATCAAGCCAAGATTGCCTTCAGATTAAGGTTGAAGCAAGAAACAATGCTAAAATAGCAATTCTAAGAAACTAGAGGATATTTTTCGCTATGCAGAATCAATAAAATATTATTAAAAAGTGACAATGGCAAAAAATGTAATTTTTAATTGGCAGGTTACTGTAGCAAAACAGGGGATTTCTTCCCCTTTGCCTTGCGCGACAAGGAGTGGATGGCCGGACGTGGGAAGCTCGGAGGAAGTCCCCTTGACCGAGGCCTTCGAAGCGGTGGTGGCGGCGTGTCGTGCGGCGGCCGGAGGTGGCCGGACGAGCTCCGGCGGAGATGCTACAGCCATTGCCGCAGCTGCTTTGGTGTGAGCGCGTGCGGCCTATTGGCGGTGAGGACTGCCACGCGCTGCTACTGGCGGTTCTGCAGGCGCAGGAGAAGGGCGCTGCAGGCTGGTGGGCGCGAGTGCGGCAGCAGGCTAGTGGGCACGGTTGGAGGTTCTGCAGGCGCAGGGAAGGTGCTGCGGGTGGTTCTGTAGGCATTGGCGGAGGGCGCTGCAGGATGAGGAGGGCGTGCGTGGTTGGAGTTGAGCGAGTGCGCAAGCTGTTGCGCGTGGAGAGCGGGTGCTGCTGGAAGTTCTGCAGGCGCGGGAAGAGGGCGCTGCAGGCTGAGGAGGGCGTGCGTGGTTGGAGGTGAGCAGGTGCGCAGCCTCTTGGCAGAGGGCGGGGGAGCGGCTGGAGGTGAGCAAGTGGTTGCTGGCGTGGGTGGTGGAAGTGAAGTGGGAGGACGGAGACTGCTCTGGATTGGGAGGTGGACTTCATACGTACGGGAAATTTCCCAGACGTCTTAAGTGACTGAAAGGGTGGTTGAACGGTAGCTGTGGCAGTGGTGGTTGGTGATGACAGTGAGGGAGATGCACGCTAAGGTGCTCACGGTAATGCGGACGAGCTCCGGATGGCGGTGTGGCCTGTCACACCACACGCCCACGGTGGTGGAGACTCGCTGCCACGGTTGAGGCTGGCAGTATGGAATGGAAGAGAGGAGATCTCTCTGCACAGTGGTGGGTTGGTGGTGGAGGCCTCTCGAGCTCGGCTGCCTCCCTCCTCCTTTTGTAGTGGCCTGGACAAATTTGAAATTAGCTGCCCGACCAGATCCAACATATCCGCTCCTCCTTGAATGGGTTTCACTGCGGCACCGGGTGGCGTTGGAGCAGCAGCCAGCCATTCCTAAAAGAAGAATTAACAAAATAATGTTAAAATATTATGGTCATTTATATACAGACCCTCAACTTTTATGTTAATGAAAATAATGTACCTAATTGGTTAACTAATTAGATGAATGTCATTCTAAGCTAATTCTTAATGCACTTAAAATATGAATGCAATGCATGGATTATGTAATTAAATTAAAAATATGAATTAATCTATTTACATCCTAATTTATGCTAAATAAATGTTAGAATTAACCTAATGTCTAAGCACTTAAATACTTAAATAGCCCACAACTATGGGCTAATCAACTGCAAACCATGGAGTTTGGACACCTGAAACTGTAAAGATAGTCTCGTCTGGAAAAGTATCAGCAATCAGAATATCCAGCCGAGAAGAATCACTTAGAAGTCTCGAAAGATGATCCGCCACCACATTCTGTGCCCTAAATTTATCTTTGATTTCAAGATCAAATTCTTGAAGTAGAAGAATCCATCGAATAAGCCGAGGTTTAGAATCCTTTTTGGCCAAGAGATGCCTCACGGCCGAGTGGTCAGTATATATTATGACATGAGACTCTAAGTGATAAGCCCTGAATTTCTCCAAAGCAAATACTACAGCTAGCAATTCCTTCTCAGTAATAGTGTAATTCCTCTGGGCCTCGTCTAGAATTTTACTAGCATAGTAGATGACAGAGGGTTTCCTATCAATCTTCTGACCCAAAATAGCCCCGACCACGTAATCAAAAGTGTTAGTCATGATCTCAAATGGGGCTGTCCAAACCGGTGGTTGCAACACCGGAGTACAAGTGACTACCATTTTAAGAAAATCAAATGTCTTGCGGCATGATTCGTTGAAATCAAACGGTGTATCTTTGGTAAGAAGATTGCTCAGAGGGAGAGCAACCTTAGAGAAGTCCTTGATGAACCTCCTATAGAACCCCACATGACCAAGAAATGATCAAATTTGTTTGATAGATGTGAGAGGAGGAAGTTTAGAGATAGCATCAACCTTAGCTTTGTCAACTTCGATTCCCCATTCAAAGATTAAATGACCCAAGACAATGCCTTCTTGTGTCATGAAATGACTCGTTTCCCAGCAAAGGACCAGTCTTGTTTTGATGCATCTTTTAAGAATCATTTCAAGATTAGCCAGGAAAGAATCAAACGATTCTCCGAAAATAGAGAAATCGTCCATGAAGACTTTCATAAACTCTCCCACCATGTTAGAGAATATGGCTAGCATACACCTTTGAAAAGTTGCAGGTGCATTGCATAAGCCGAATGGCATCCTACAGAAAGCAAAGGTTCCGTAGGGATAGGTGAAAGTCATTTTTTCCTGATCCTCGAGATGGATAGGGACTTGATTGTATCCCGAGTAACCGTCTAGGAAATAGAAGTACTTCTGCTCGGCTAGTCTTTCAAGGATTTGATCGATAAAGGGAAAAGGGAAATGATCATTTTTCGTGGATGTGTTCAGCTTCTTGTAATCAATACAAACCCTCCAAGAGGAAGCTGAACGAGTTGTGACATATTCTCCTTTCTTGTTAGTCACAATGGTAATCCTGGCTTTCTTGGGATCAATTTGCATAGGACTTACCCAAGGACTATCAGAGATTGGATAAATGATTCCTGCATCGAGCCACTTGATAATTTCCTTCTTGACCACTTCTCGCATATTAGGGTTTAATCTCCTCTGCATTTGACAAGAAGGGTGGGATCCATCTTCCAAAATTATTCTATGATTGCAGTAAGATGGCTCGATCCTCCTAAGGTCATGAATGGTCCAACCAATTACCTCTTTGTCTTCCTTTAGGACCTTAATCAGCTTAATCTCCTACTCCTTAGTTAATCTGACACTGATAATCACAGGGAGCATCTTTTGAGATCCAAAAAACTGATATTTCAAATTCTCAGGCAATGGTTTCAATTCGAGCTGGAGCGGGTTTTGGATTGAGGGTAAAGATGATGCTGAAGGAGATTCATCAAGAGGAAGAGGTTGAAAATGAACAAAATCAATAACCTCTTCAGAATGTGGTGGGTTTGCCATAGAGGGTTGCGGGTCAAATCCATCATAACAGGAGGAACTTTCGATTTTAGAAATAGCCATACATGTTTCAATGTTTAAACTGTCTTCCTCAAGTTCCTCTATAAATCCACAATCCTCGAATTTGTTAATCATCTTAAAAATATCCAATTTCAATTTCTGATCCCCAAAGGCGATTTCCATGCTACCGCTCTCACAGTTGATATTGGCCTTAGCGATAGCCAGGAGCGGATGCCCCAGAATGATGGGCGTGTTCCTTAAATTCTTAGGTACATCCATGCTAATCGTGCTAAGTCAGGGTTTAAAAAGTGTTGCATTGTAGTACAACCGAAATAGAGTTCAAAACAAATAAATTTTATTACTCGAAAAGATTTCCGAGGTCGAACATAGGGAGCAAATTGGTATTTAGAAATCAAGATCACAACTCAGAATTAAAAGAGTATGCAATAATATCAGTATCAGAGTGCAAAAATATGGGAGTAAAATGGTGATTTAGATCACCAAATACTCCTACAATATCACCAAGGAACTCAATATGCAATGTAAGCTATGATATGTCATCTGATGAAGGAGTCAGATGACTTAAAGTGTCTGATCCTTCTTATCTCCTTATGCCTTTGCTATCTCTGTGTCTTCCTTTCTTCTTCTTCTTCCTTCTGCTTGACCTTTGCTTCTTTTTCTTCTTCTTCTTCGATCCTTCTCTTTCTCTTCAACTTCTTCCTTTGGCCTTCTCTTCTTTCTCTGCCTTTGCCTTTTGCTTCTTTGAGGTCCTTCTCTTTCTCTTCTTTTCTTCTGCCTGATCTCCTCTTCTTCCTTTGAATTGGCTAAGTGTTGGAGCCAATCCTCTCAAAGCAAAAACCCCCCTAACCCTGCACAGCTCTCCTTTCTCCTTCTCTCTTTCTATTTTAGTATCGCTCTCCCAGAGCCTTAGCCAGTCAGGTAATCGGACCTATCGCATACTTGGGTCCAGGCTCACCGACGTGTGTGGTGAGCGAGGAGTGAAGTCAGGTCAGGTAGTTAGATCGGCCAGGTCCGCGTGGGCAGTGCCACAGACGAGTCCGGTGAAGGGGGGAGGAGGTCCTCACCCTCAGTGTTGGAGGCGAACAGCCTACAACACTTTTTCAATTTATGCACATGAAAGCACCCTTCCGTTTCTGAGGTGGGACTAAATGTCCCACCTTCCTTTCGCGCACAGCAGTAGCAGATAAGGCTTCCAATTGTAGTAGTTGTGGAGGCCTTCGGCTAGAATTGAGAACCTGGATGCGTGCACGAGGGAATTTCGCATAGCTTGGGACAGCAACAACTGGAGCGACAGCACCTGGAGCAGCTTCAAGTGAGCTTCAAGCTCGTTCGCCAATGGAGAATGGGGCCTGAACCTGAAAACACAAGAACGGCCTCGCGGCCACATCAAATCATTCATGGAGGTTTGTCGGAGCATACCGGATGTGCTGGGAGTGGTGGCGTGGAGTAGCAGTGCTTGTGAGTACGTGCCTAGGGCACACTGTGTGCAAGTGAGTGGGTGTTTTCAGGGAGTGATGTGGGTGGATGGCGCAGCAAGTGGAGTGAGGGGAAGTGATCAGTGAAGTGATGCGGAGGTTATGGGCTTGTCGGTGAGGGTTTTGGTGGCCTGTGGAGGTAGGATGGCCTCGTCGGAGTTGGTGGTCGGAGATGAAGGTGCGAGGGGCGGTAGTGGCGGATTTTGAGAAATAAAGAGAGGGGAAGTAAATAGAGGAGACAGGGAACTTAGCTAGGGCGTTAAGGGACGAACGGGGTGAGTGAAGGCATCGAGTCTGGTGTGGCCAACGTCGGAAACGAAGATGGGTCCAGTGAGGTGGGATCAATGAGGACGAAGAGAGAGTAGCGCCTGCTGGTACGGCGAGACGCGAACGAAGTCAGGGAGGATGGATCCACCACAGGTATGGTGGTCAGACGATGAGGAGGAGAAGGGAAGGTCGCCGGATGTCGAGGAGCCTATGGCCGTGAGGAGAAGAGAGGAATTAGGGGTATTCGCGGCCAAAATCGAGCGTGAAGGAGTCGAAGCGATCCGGGCTTCTTTAAATAGAGCTCTGGAGGTCTGTTAGGGCTTTGGAAGCAAGCTTCCCAAGCTTGGAAGGTCGCCGGTGATGGAAGTTGTTGAGATACCCACATCTCTCATGCATTCGCATGAGAGATGTGGAAGGAATCAGAGCTCATTAATGGGATCAGACTAACGGGGATTTCTCAAAGGATCTTCTTTCCAATTTTGGAAGAGATCTTCCAAGAAATCAAGGAGAACTTCCAAGTTAAAGGTCGCCGGAGTAGGTTTCCTCCGCGATAATGGTGGAGGGACCTACTTGTGAAGATGACGAGAAAGCTAGGGGGCTTTTAGCAAGGGTTTTTGAAAGTTACGGGTAGCAAAGTAATTAGATTGGACCTTTTTGCAAACTTGGTCAAGGAAAACTCATTTTAGGTCTGAGTTTTGGCACAAACCTAATTTAGAACTAAGGAATCCGATGGTGAAGTTGGATTTTGGTTTTGACCACGTTTAACTGAAAAATTTATGAAAAAACCTAATTTGGGGCAAATATTTATCTGAGACCCCATTTTAGGTCAAGATGGGTTCTAATGGCCAAATTGAAGGTACTAAACCTTAGAGAATATTTTTCTATGATTTTTAGAGGGTTTAAGTGAATTTTATCCTGACCAAAACCTTGGTTAATCAAGTGGGTCTATTTTTAGGGTTTTAAGAAGTCATTTAATTCACAGAACACACACAAACCCTTTTCTGTCAAATCCAACCCACTTGTTATCTTATTAAGACCATTTGACCTTTGTTTAGCCCTTGAGAAAACCCATGGTTGTACTATATTGGTAAAATTATAGTTTTACCCCTATTTTCCTATGTTTCTCTCAGAAAGGTTATGTAGTGAATTATGACCTTCAGTTGGTTATGTAGGAGCATTTATTCTCTTCATTGAGTCAAAATGAGCTAGTTAGGGCTCATGATGGTGTTCCCATCAATCCATGTTAAGGACAAGGAAATATATAGGAAAATAGAAATCCTTAACCTTGACAATAACGTCTTTAATAACACCTCACGGATTTGTGACCGAACGATCCGCTAACTGTAGCGTTACTGAAGTCAGCTGAAGTTCACTTAATCTGAACTTCTTCTAAAGAAAAGTTGGAATTAGGTTAATAGATGCACCTAGATCTAGAAGTGCTTCATCAAAGGTGTAATCTCCGATGACACAAGAAATCAAAGGAACACCTGGATCTCTCTTTTTCTAAGGAAGGTGATGCTGGATAACAGAACTAGCTTGCTCGGAGAGTACCACCTTCCTTGAAACAGATTCCCTTGACTTACACTTCTATGTGCATAAATCCCTTAAAAATTTAGCGTAAGCCGGTATGTGTTTGATAGCGTTGAGGAGCAAGATATTGATCTCGACATTCTTGAATATATTCAAGAGCTCCTTATTACTATCAATAGGCTTCTTCTTCCTAGGTTTAATCAAGGCCTCAGGAAAAGGAACATGAGTTAGATCTTTGGAATTAGGTTCCTGAGCCTTAATTTCTTCTTTGGAGTTCTTTCTCTCCTCAGGCTCTCCAGGATTTGATAAATCAGAACAGTGTGGTTGTGGATCTTGAGTTTGTTTTCCACTGCTCAAGGTAACAGAATTAGCAGATGCATACAGGTTTGGGTCTTGGGGAGGGTTAGGAAAGATTGGAGGGGCTTCATTAGCCAGAAATCTTTGATTTGAGGAAGAAGCAAAAGAGGAAGGACCCTGCTCAACCACCTGAGCATGTGCTTTCAGGTCCCTCTGATTCTCGTACCCTTAGGCTTAATTGCTCGGATTCTGGATATTATGTGGGTTGGGTACAGGTTGAGATGATAGAGATCCGGGTTGACGAGAATTAGCAATGAACCTATTTTGCGATTTGTCCAATGAGGTTTTCATTTGCTGCATGAGCTAGAGCATAGATCCTTGCATTTCTACCATCTGTCGATACAAATCAGCCTGCCTTACCGGTTGATGGGCATTCCAAGCTAACTGATTGACCTGATTCAAGGGCAGCTAAGTGTAAACATGACCTTGACCCATTGTCCTTTGCGGAGCATAATTGCTGGGTCAGAATTGGGTCTGCTACCCCGAGTTTTTCCAGGAGAAGTTAGGGTGGTTCCTCCAACATGGATTGTAAGCATTGGAGTAATGGTTGGACTTATCGTTCTCCTGTATAGCATAGACATCCTTATATGGTGAGGATGAAGAGAAAGAAAGGGAGGGATCATAAAAACTAGGATCAAAGGTCCCAGTTTGGAACCCATGGGGTTTTGAATAATGCTGACTCACAGGTTGAGTCGCATCAAGTTGATTCACGAACTCCCGTCCAGAAGGAGCTCGCACCGAAAGGAATCCCGAATTCTGGGATTGAGTAGATTGAGAATTGTTCATTGAATTTCCAGCCATCCACTCCTCTATCCTTTTAGTAACCAAGTCCACCTTGTCTAGTTTATTATAAATCAATTCCATATCGAATGAATGAGTCATGGACTTCATTAACATTCGATCTGGGTTGTTGGGACTGGTTAAAAGTATCCATTGAGGCATGATTGATTGAATTTTCACTCATCTCCTCAAACAAATCGTGCATGCTATCTGCATCTTTGTTGAGGAAATTGCCTCCGCAAGAAGTGTCCTTTGAGTTGCTCAGTCAACTCGTGGTAGAAGATCTGCACGAGCTGCCTTTTCAACACCTCGTGATGTGGACACCTCCGCAATAAGTCCTGGAATCGCTACCAGGCAACATGAAATTGCTCCCCAGCCACTGGGTGAAGGTAGTAATCACCCATCTCAGAGCATTGGTATGTCCAATAAGGAAGAATTTCTTCAGGAAAGGTAATTTCAGATCATTCTATGTTGCAATCGGCCTTCCTATGGCTCTGTACCAATGAGTAGCTTTATCCCTAAGAAAGTGGGGAAAGAGCCTCGTGATCATTTTCTCTTTATTCACGTTTCATGCCTTGGTGGTCTGGACCAAAGTGGTCAAGTCCTCTAAGTGCTGAAACGGGTCTTCAGAGCCAAGCCCATGGAAATATTTGATCAAGCTTAACACCTGGGGCTTGATTTCTACATCTCCGGCAGGAATCTAGATGCTGGGACATTCCCCGTAATTTGAAGGATCATAAAAATCCTTCAAGGGTTGAGCACCCTACATTCTCTGGAACCATTCTTGCATTCTCTGCATTTATTCCAGCTACCTTTGAAATACCTCATGTGGATTCTAAGGCAGAGGAGGTTGTTGATTGGCCATGGGATCAATTTGGCCAAAATCCAATCTACGCCTCCTAGAATACTCTAGTGGTCCTTTCAATCAAAGATTCAATGACCTCCTTCCCAGCATAAACTAGGAAGAAGCTTGAAGGACTAGGAATAAGAACCCTGCAACACAACAAAACAAGCCTGTCCTTAAGTGGGGTAGCCTAAGGATCTACAAACTCTCAGAATCCACCTTAAGATTATTGACGATTTACTCTACTTACGTCCAATCAGTCTAACCAATTAGGAGGGACTAGGGAGAAGGTTCTTCCTTCGACTTGCACCTCCAGTTCCTAGTGTACCCCCCAGCCGCAGTCGTTTGACGCTACTCCCCTAGTTAAACATTAGATTGATCAGTACAAATAGGTTAATTATAAACAATCTCAGACTGGACCCCGAAGAGCAAATCAGTCCTTAAGGCCAACGTCTACTTGATTTTATTTAGGCCTGGGATTGTAGTGCTTATGGAATGTGGTGGGCCCTTAAGATGTGTTGTGCCCTTAACCAATTGAGTATGTGTAAGTGCATGCACAACCAGGGTTTTCAAGCAAGATTATTTTTGATGAGTAGATTTTAAGGTTCAAATCTTGCTTAAGTAGCTTTTAGGGTTTGGAATTAGGTTAATTCAATCAAGTTTTGAGGCAAACCAGATTTTCAAGCACGAGTGAGGATCTTTTTCCTTTTGAAATCAAAAGTAAAGTGGAGTGCCTGGTATTGACCTAAGTTAAAAATCCTAAGGGGAAGCTACTTGGTGAGTTAATTTTAGATTAAGTGGTACAACCCAAACAACTCAAACAATTGGCCAATATTGCACCACTGAGTTAGGCATACAAAATGATTAACCTAGACTAATTTCTACTCTTTTATACGTTAACTTGCATGTATCGATTCCATAAATCAGAATCCAGTTGAGTAGATAAAAATCAATTAGGTTATGTGCCTTTAATGTGGGTGTATGTAGTGTGTATGTTGATTTACCCCACAAGAAATATCATTTTGTTGTTTTTTTTATATATGAGGGTGATGAATGTGAGTGGAAATCTAAGCAATCAAACTAACCCTAGGATTTATGCAAACACCTAGGTTAATTGAGTTTGAATTAATGTTGTGAGATGAAATCTAGGGAGGGGGAAGAATGGGGAACACTTATAGTTGTCTTCAACTGCACTTTACTCCAATCTACCGCTTGAAGATTCCCTGTTAAGGTACCTACAAACCAATAGATGAGAAATAAAGCAAGTTAGAAAATAATAAAGTACGCAAAATGCGAAAAGAAAATTGAAAATTGTTCCTCCCCGGCAACGGCGTCAAAATGTTGATAGTGGAAAACTATGCGATCGAAGTTGGATTTGAAAACCTGTCGTTGTAGCTCGATTTGTGAAACAATCCATCAGCAGATAAATTTAACTGAAATTTGTAAAGAAATTTTGGGTTGAACACAGGGAGGCTACGTCGATCTTAAATCCATGATTATACTTTTTTGTATTTTTGTTTGAAAGAGAGATAATTAAAATGGAATATAAACAATAAGAGACAGAGAGAGATAGAGAGAAAACAATCACTTAATAAAATAATATTATTTTTATAACTAGAAAGCGGGAAATTCTATTCTAGAAAGAGATTAAAAAGAAGGGAGAGAGATGTTATCCTCCTTGATGAATGCTTGGAGGATGAGCCGGATGGAGCAACGCTTGGAAGATGGAGGACGGAGTGCGAAGGAGGATGAAGCAGGAAGAAGCGGGAATGAGGCAGCACATCATCGTCATCGTGGAATCCACTTCGGGAACGTGGGAAAGAAAATTGGATTTGGCTATAGAATAGCATCCTGGGTGTGGGATAAGCTTCTCTTGAGCTTTTGAGAGGGAGAGAGGTGAAGGAAGGGATGAGGATTTCGTAGGGTAGGGGTCTCCTTTTATAGTTGCAAGGATTGGGGGAAATTTAGTCTTTACATAGTTAAAACATTAAATGAGGGGGTCTTTAGTGGAGTGACGGATTTAAGCGTCACTAAAGACCCCACGCCGCCGCAACCTCGTGTGCACGCCCGCCTCCTCTCCTATCGCACGCTCAATGCCTACCCACATCCAAAAAATCTCAACTATTGAATGGCTCAGATCGCTCCTCGCCTGCTTCAGCTATGCCGTACCACTTGCTCGTGCGTGCAATAGGGCATGCAGAAGCGCGTCATCATGCGCATGGCGATCCAAAGCTCCTCCATGCACTACGTCTCCACTCCGCGCCCACCCAATCGTCATCTAACGGCTGAATTGCGCTTGCACCCACGCTCACGCCTGATTTGAGGGGCACTACATTTTGAATGCGCGCCTTGCATCTCGCCCGCAGTAGCATGACCGCTGTGCTACAGGCAGTGCTTTATTGTGCTTAGGAATTAGGCATGCGCGCCTGTGGCCGTTGGCACGCTTTATTCCTTAAGAAGATGAGAGCGACGCCTCTGAGTAATTCCTAGCTGAGAGACTTTGGAGATGCAGCGGCAGGTGATTAGCCCATAGTTGTGGGCTATTTAAGTATTTAAGTGCCTACACATTAGGTTAATTCTAACATTTATTTAGTATAAATTAGGATGTAAATAGATTAATTCATAGTTTTAATCTAATTACATAATCCATACATTGCATTCATATCTTAAGTGCATTTAGAATTAGCTTAGAATAGCATTCATCTAATTAGATAACCAATTAGGTATATTGTTTTTATTAACATAGAAGTTGAGGGTCTATACATAAATAACCCTAATATTTTAATAATATTTTCTTTATTCGTCTTCTTTCAGAACGGCTGGCTGCCGCTCCAACGCCCGGCTGATGCAGTGAAGAAGCCATTCAAGGGGGAGCGGATGTGGTGGATCTGGTCGGCCGCTGATTTCAAATTTGTTCAAGACACTACAAAAGGAGCACGGAGGCAGCCGAGCTCAGGAGGCCTCCGCCACCGACCCACTACTGTGCAGAGAGAACCTCTCTCTTCCACTCCATACTGCCGGCCTCTACCGTGGCGGCGAGTCTCCACCACCGTGGGCGTGTGGTGTGACAGGCCACACCGCCATCCGGAGCTCGCCTGCATTACCGTGAGCACCTTAGCGTGCAACTCCCTCGCCGTCATCGCAGACCACCACCACCGAGCTACTAATCAGCCACCCTCTCAGTAACTTAAGACGTCTGGGAAATTTCCCAGACGTCTGAAGTTACCCGCTCACCTCCACTTCCTCAGCCTGCACTCTCCAACCGGCCACCAGACCGCCTGCACCCTCCACCGTTCACCGGCTGCAGACCTGCGCACGCCTGCAGATCAGCCTGCGCTCTCCTCCAACGCCTGCAGACCAGCCTGCAGCATCCTCCAACAGCCGCCTGCAGCTTCCACCGCACATGCCAACCGCCTGCAGCTTCCACCGCGCCAGCGCCCTCCGCAGACCCTCCGCCCACGCCAGCTTCCACCGCACACGCCAACCGCCTGCAGACCACCGCGCAAGCGCCCTGCTGCAGACCACCGCCCGCGCACAACCGCGCGCCCTCCGCAGACCCTCCGCGCGCCCACGCACAACCGCCTGCAGACCGCCCAACCGACCACCGCGCACGCCAGCCGCACACGCCAGCCGCAGCAGTGCCCACGGCAGCGGCAGCAGCCACCCCCGCAGCAGCAGCAGGCGGCGGACTTCACGCCAACAGGCTGCGCAAGCTGCCGGCTGCAGCACCTCCGCCGGAGCTCGTCCGGCCACCTCCGACCGCCGCGCGACTCGCCGCCACCACTGATTCGAAGCCCTTGATCCAAGGGACCTCCTCCGAGCTTCCCGCGCCCGGCCATCGGCTCCTCGTCGCGCAAGACAATGGGGAAAAATTCCCCTGTTTTGCTACAGTAAAACGTTAATTAAAATTTACATTTTCTGCCATTGCCACATTTTAATCATATTCTATTCACTCCGCATTGCGGAAAATATCCTGTAGTTTCTCATAATTGCCATTTCAGCATTGTTTCTTGCTTAAACCTTAATCTAAAGGCAATCTTGGCTTGGTTCTTGTCCAAATTGACTACGAACAAACATTTTTAAGTGGCGCGAATTTTAATACGTTATTGCCTCCCTGTGGATACGACCCGCTCCTCTGCGAGTGGTTATTTCTTATTAAAAATTGATTAGTCGATTTTTCCACCACATTAAACTACAAACGACTTAAAAGCGAAAGATCGACCGGTCAAATGGCGCCGTTGCTGGGGAGGCAACAGACGCAATAATTTTGCCTAATTTTATTTTCATTATTTGTCAATTGCACAGAGATTTGACCATCTATTATTTTCTTTTCTGTGCGAGAAATTTTGTGCAAGAATCAGCCACTGTGAGAGGCGACCCTTGACGTCGCCAGACGAGAAGTGGACAAGCAATTTTGAAAGGAGGAGAAGGACGAGGACGCGACGGACACCATTGTATTTAATCGCTAATTTAATTAGAATAGAATTAAGACTGAAGACTTAATTTTTCATTACAGTTAGTTTGAAACCCTTGTTCTGGGGCATATTTTGAGGGTTTGTTCCCTGATTTTGTTTTGGACCCGTGTTGGGTAATTTTTGGGAGCCTGATCCCTTTTCTTTAGATTTAGGTTTTTTTTTTTTTATTATTTCTTTTATTTGCTTGTGCATAAATAGTTCTAAAAAAAAATAGAAAAAGAAAAAAAATGAGCTGCCTGCTAGAAGTTGCCTGCCCTAGGACGAACCATTTAGGTCTGTATGAGCAGCCTCTAGATTTGCTTTTCTGCATTGCGTGCATTTTTGCATCGAAGATCGCTGGAGGCAAGGTACGCATTCTCTTACTTTGCATCCTATTTTTGATCACGCATTGCATTTGGGATTTAATGCGAAGACCACCTAATCTGTACTGAATAAATCTAACAAGTGGTCACATATTTTCTTTAGAAAAAGGACTAATTAAAGGAAGGACATTTTAAAAACCAAGGATTTGATTTTCAAACTTGGCGTGCGATTCAAAGTTCAAAATCTTTGACGGTGTATGCACACTTATTTCACTTGCACCACGGCACGTTTCTAGACACTCCTTAGGTTTGGAAATACTAGGACAAGAGCCCTCCTTTCGTTGGATTTTGAAGTGTTCGGAACTTGAGATCAAAGGTTTTGTAAATCCAAAGAGGGGGATACCCTGTCACGGATTTTTGGGGGTAGTTGAGGAGCACCGCGAAAGCACAGCTTCAAAGGAAGGCTTAGGCCTACTTGCATCCCTCGATCTTCCGTCTTTGGATTTACTTGACCATTTGAGATTTAGGGAAGAACACCTAAGCTCCAACTAGGTCTTTTTAGGCGAGCCGTAGGTCGACAATAGGCGCGTAAATTGATTGAACAAATTGTATTGTCACCTGCAATCTGACTTAAAATCAAAAGCCTAAATTGGGAAAGACCTAAAAGGTCCTTTTTGAATTGTGTCTTGCTTGGGGAATTTTGATTGAAGTGTGAGTTAGAATGGACCACATTGATTTTCATCCTTTCACATCTTGCCCACACCCTCACCCCCACTCTGCATCCTTCGATCCCAGACGCCGAGATGGTCCATTCCTTGATGGACATAATGACAATCATTGGGATCCGTTTTACTCCTATTATAGGAGTATTGGCCTAGTTATGCCCCAAATTAGTGAGCAGAACTCAGGAGCGGGATTTGCTTTCCCCAATATCTCACATACCAAAGAAATACCCAACCCACCCTCCCTGAAAACTTATAATGGTTGGACAAACACTCCTGGGTACTATAAGCCTGAGCCTGACTTCTCTTATGATAGAAATGACCTCTCCTCTTTGAAGATGGAAATACAGAAAATGCAAAATGAAATGAGTGAATTGTTAGGAGAATCTTTGAGAGCAGGCCAACAAGAAAGAGATGAAATTAGCCACCCAATCTGCCCCATTGACGATGACGTACACCCCTCTACAATAGATGCATCTCCCGTGGGAAAGCTACACTTTAAGTTGAAGGGAAATTCTGGGGAGAATAGCTACTTTTCGAGGATCGATTTTGAAACCTCCCCATTAGATGACACTTCCTTGAGAGATCTACACTTTAGGTGGGAGGAAAAAACACATGAAAGTAGCTATGCATTGGATGAAGAAAGGTGGCAACCCGAGGAAGATGATGATAAGGTTGAGTATCCACCTGATTTATATTGGAGTCAAAAGAAGGGAATGATGGTACCATTGGAAGACCTCGACCCAGATGATAGTATTTTCGTGACATTTGATGAAGTGGGTCAAAGTCAAGTTGTTAATCCTACCCTCCCTTCTGATCACGATATGGAACTCAAACCCACCCTTAGGGAACCTAACCCTAAAGAAATTGACCTATCTGAGGAGTCTGATGTAACCAATGTAAATAATTTACCTCAGATAGAGCACCCTAGGGGATCTGCTGAGATATTAAATGATTCTAGACCTCGGGTACATGATGAACTGTGTGATGAGGAGGAAGATGAATTATATGAGGAACCTACATTCAAGATTTGGAGTGACACTAAGGGTGATTATGTCTTATTTGAAGAGTTAGCCCCTGAGGATGTCACAAATTTGACCAAATTAGGTTTCCTTGGCACACCCATTGATGATATTTCTCCTCATGATAAAATGATGGAAAATTTGGAAGCAATTTCTAAGATTTATGTGGATTCACATATAGACTCCGGGGAAGATTTGAGTAAAGAACAAAAACCCGGGGATGACATTGATAGGATAATCCCTAGATCTGTTGCTTTCAACCTGCCTTCATTCACTTCGAAGTCACCCTCTGATTCGCTTATATCTGAAAGAAAAATTGTGACTCCTGATGAAGAGCAGGAAGATCCACGTGATGGTGCAAGGAATGCTAGGGATGAAATTGAGGATTTAGAAAGAGTGTTTAGGATGGACACCAAGCTGATTAAACCCAACCTAGTTCTTATGGCCATCCCACAACCTCGTAACTTGGACACCCTAGACGATCCTTGCCTTAGAGAATTGCTCATTTTTGTTCTGACTAGGGGGCTTAACAGACCAATATTTTCTGTAATGGAGTATCGGGTATGGATTGATGATTTCTTTAGTCAGTCCATTACCCTGGGGGTTTATCTCTATACCATTCCCTCCCCATTCTTTTTGGAGGATCCTTGTCATCCTACCCCTACCCCTTTGGAGGTTATTTTAACTGTTTATCCTTTAGAACCTCTTCTGGTGACCTGGGAAGATTTCATTCCCATTTTAGTTGGGCGAGCATTTGCTATCGGGATTCATCATCAGCTCGCCAACATCCTAGGTTACCTATTTTCTAGGCCAACTTTGCTTTGCTCATTTTTAGGGCCTATTTCTGCAATTCTTGAACCTGATTTACAGGTTCTTCGGCTATTCAGCCCAGCTTTGACCCAGGTAATATCCTTCTATGCAATGAGGACATTGCAGATTTTAGGCATGGGGGGGTGTACTAGGGGATATACATAGCATAATTGCATACATTTGTACATATAAAAAAAAAAAAAAAAGTTTTGAGCTTAACTGGCTAAGTCCTGCATTCTTAAGCAAATCAGAACTCTAGCGTAGACTAAATTAATTCTAGGGTCAAACTTTAGAAGCTAAATAAGCTACTAGCTTTAGACCTTTAGGGTCCTTTGTGGACTTAAAAACTTAAGTAGGAGTTAAGTTGCGGACCATTCTTCAAGAGGTTGAGGAAGGGAAGCTAGGGTTTGAGTTAAAAGGTGGGGTAGTACCTGGAGTCTTATTCTACCTTTTGGTTTACGGGTCCTTGTAACCCAAGCATCCAAATTTTTCACACTTGGTCTGGTAATTAACTTAATTTCTGAAAAGAGATTTGGTTCTCTTAGTTTTGACTTAAGAGAGGCTTGAAAACACATTTTGATTGGAAGAGTTCCCGCCGCAGGAGAGGTCGAGTATATACTCACCTTGAGGATGCGATGATAACATATTACCTCCTCGGTGCTTGTCTCTTAGGATATCCATCCTACTGGGGGCATGTAATCGCATTGCGCGGTTCAGGTACCATGGGCGGCTCTATCTTGAAGTGCCGATTGCCATAGGCCTGAATTCACTTAAGAAATCCATGGGCGATACTATCCCGAAGTGTCGATTGCCAGGAGTTCTTGGGGTCGTTATGGGCGGTGCTATCTCGAAGCATCGAAAGCCAGGCACCCTTCGAGGTATGGTAATGGGGACAATGAATTCGACACAGACCGTGTTGATGGCTGATCTGAGGTTAGACTCAGAAGAATCAAACAAAAAAAAAAAAAGGGTGTATATATAAAAAAATTTTCCTTTAACTCAAATAACTCGGACCAATGCACAAGCACGGATGCTTTAATCTCAGGGATCAATAAACTTTAGGGTAGAGTCAGAAATCAGGGAAACTTGTGCTTACAACTCGTCTTTAGCCAACCTAGTCTGTAACTTAGCAACTACTTAGGGACCTTGGGTTTAGAACCTGAACTTAATATGCTTCTGAAGGAAGACTAAGTGAGTTGACTAGTCTACTTAGAGTGCTAGGTTTCACTTAATTTTGCTAGGGACTAGCAAAAACTAGGCATGGGGGTATTTGATTAGCCCATAGTTGTGGGCTATTTAAGTATTTAAGTGCCTACACATTAGGTTAATTCTAACATTTATTTAGTATAAATTAGGATGTAAATAGATTAATTCATAGTTTTAATCTAATTACATAATCCATACATTGCATTCATATCTTAAGTGCATTTAGAATTAGCTTAGAATAGCATTCATCTAATTAGATAACCAATTAGGTATATTGTTTTTATTAACATAGAAGTTGAGGGTCTATACATAAATAACCCTAATATTTTAATAATATTTTCTTTATTCATCTTCTTTCAGAACAGCTGGCTGCCGCTCCAACGCCCGGCTGATGCAGTGAAGAAGCCATTCAAGGGGGAGCGGATGTGGTGGATCTGGTCGGCCGCTGATTTCAAATTTGTTCAAGACACTACAAAAGGAGCACGGAGGCAGCCGAGCTCAGGAGGCCTCCGCCACCGACCCACTACTGTGCAGAGAGAACCTCTCTCTTCCACTCCATACTGCCGGCCTCTACCGTGGCGGCGAGTCTCCACCACCGTGGGCGTGTGGTGTGACAGGCCACACCGCCATCCAGAGCTTGCCTGCATTACCGTGAGCACCTTAGCGTGCAACTCCCTCGCCGTCGTCGCAGACCACCACCACCGAGCTACTGATCAGCCACCCTCTCAGTAACTTAAGACGTCTGGGAAATTTCCCAGACGTCTGAAGTTACCCGCTCACCTCCACTTCCTCAGCCTGCACTCTCCAACCGGCCACCAGACCGCCTGCACCCTCCACCGCTCACCGGCTGCAGACCTGCGCACGCCTGCAGATCAGCCCGCGCTCTCCTCCAACGCCTGCAGACCAGCCTGCAGCATCCTCCAACAGCCGCCTGCAGCTTCCACCGCACACGCCAACCGCCTGCAGCTTCCACCGCGCCAGCGCCCTCCGCAGACCCTCCGCCCACGCCATCTTCCACCGCACACGCCAACCGCCTGCAGACCACCGCGTAAGCGCCCTCCTGCAGACCACCGCCCGCGCACAACCGCGCCCCCTCCGCAGACCCTCCGCGCGCCCACGCACAACCGCCTGCAGACCGCCCAACCGACCACCGCGCACGCCAGCCGCACACGCCAGCCGCAGCAGTGCCCACGGCAGCGGCAGCAGCCACCCCCGCAGCAGCAGCAGGCGGCGGACTTCACGCCAACAGGCTGCGCAAGCTGCCGGCTGCAGCACCTCCGCCGGAGCTCGTCCGGCCACCTCCGACCGCCGCGCGACTCGCCGCCACCACCGATTCGAAGCCCTTGATCCAAGGGACCTCCTCCGAGCTTCCCGCGCCCGGCCATCGGCTCCTCGTCGCGCAAGACAACGGGGAAAAATTCCCCTGTTTTGCTACAGTAAAACGTTAATTAAAATTTACATTTTCTGCCATTGCCACATTTTAATCATATTCTATTCACTCCGCATTGCGGAAAATATCCTGTAGTTTCTCATAATTGCCATTTCAGCATTGTTTCTTGCTTAAACCTTAATCTAAAGGCAATCTTGGCTTGGTTCTTGTCCAAATTGACTACGAACAAACATTTTTAAGTGGCGCGAATTTTAATACGTTATTGCCTCCCTGTGGATATGACCCGCTCCTCTGCGAGTGGTTATTTCTTATTAAAAATTGATTAGTCGATTTTTCCACCACATTAAACTACAAATGACTTAAAAGCGAAAGATCGACCAGTTAGCAGGTCTTAGGGCTGGTTAGGCAACTGAGTTGGCACCTCGTGGCACCATCTTGGCCATCCATCTTTTGTGTGTTGTAGATGGTGCCACGGATGTCGAATTGAGCCAATTTTCATGCCGTTAGGCTACGATCATCCATCTGAACTCATCCGTGCGGTCAGATTTGTCATCTAAAGTGTGGTTTGGCACCATCTTAGCCCTTGATCTCTAGGCTTCCTCAGACTATATCTGGTGCTACGGATGTCCGATCAGGGTGATCTTAGAGTCGTTGAACTCCCATCGTCACCCTAATTAGATCCGTATGGTTGGATCTTCCGTCCGAAGCCCTGATAGAAAATCATCCTATCCCTGGCCATAAAAGGAGACAATTACTATACAATTTATATAATTTGACCTAAATGCATGATTATGCATGTTATGCAATATTTACAATGCATGATGCTACTATGACACTAAGAACATGCATTAATAGATATTTTTGGCTATTTAGAGGTATGCATATCACCGAATCGAAAGTAGGTCAAAGCTCGCAATTGGTTGAGGGATTTTGACCTACATGATGAAGGGAATCATATGGTGATGGTCGTGTGGAGTTTCGTGGTAAGGCATAGCCAGACAGGCTCGTCGGACCCTCGCCAAAGGCGGAGAAGACGAGGGGGAAGATGGAGGGATAGGGGGATGCTAGAGAAAGAGAGAGGAAGAGAGAGAGCTTATCTATGGACGAAGGGGATGGAAGTTGGCATCGGCTTTGATTGGCCAGTGTCGAAGAAGGAGAATACTCTCGTGATGTGGAATGGTGATGACGAAGGGGCAGGTACCCTCTGCTTTAGCCGTGCAAGAGGTAGAACAAGAGGAAGATGAAGGCATTCCCAATTTGGTCATTAGAAGGATGTAGGAAGATGGAGGAGGAAGTCATCAGAGCTACGATAGAGCAGGTTAGGGAAGGAGGAGAAGAGGTCTTTTTAGCCTTAACCCAAGCTAAAGAACATCCTAAGACCTAGAGGAGTTTATATAAATGTCAGTCAAGGCTTGAGTCATCCTAAATCAGCATGGATTTCTCACAAAATTCACATGAAAAACCCACTAGATTTTGAGAGTTCGCTAGATCTTTTGGCTTGTGATTTGGTTCTGGAATTGGGTTCAATCGATAGAGGATCTCATGCGGATTGTTTCTTCCAAATTTGGGAGCGTTTGATTGAGAAATCAAGGAGTTTTCCAAGTTTGATGGTCGACGGGTCGCAAGAAGATCCTTTTCAGACTTTCAATGGTGGCAGGGACGTAAGTGCAAATATTAAGATAAACTTAGGGACCTATTTGCAATAAATTTTGAAAGATAGGGGTCAGATTGAGAGAAATAGAGATTTAAGGGACTAAAGTTCAAACTAGGTCAAGATGGACTCTAATTGGATCCAAATTTTGGTACTAACCTAATTCTGACTCAAGAAATCTAATGGTGAAGTTGGATTTGAGTTTTGACCATATTTATTTGGGAAAATTACATAGAAGCCCAAATTAAGGCAAAATCCCATCTGAAAATCTATCCAAGGTCAAAATAGGTTCAGATGGTGAAATCAAGGGTGCCAAACCTCTTATAATATTTTTATATAATTTTAGGAGGTTTAGATGAATTTTATCCTAACCAGAACCTCTTCAATTTAAACGGGTCTGAAATTAGAGTTTTATGTACTGTTACAGATCTGGAAATGTTCAAAACCTGCTTTTATCTGTGCTGACCAACTTCTTGGATTTTAATGCCCATTTGTCATTCGATTAACCCTTGGATGACCCTGTGGTTACTCTTCATTTACGATGTGATTCTAAAACTGCAGATTTAACCCTAATTTGTTATTTTCTTCTTAAAATGGATTTGAGTGGAATTACTATCCTCGAGCGATTAATCAGGAGCATTTATCACTTGATTCCAACTAATTTGAGCTAGTTATGGTGAATGATGGTGTTACCATCATACCCCCATGCCTAACTTTTGCTAGTCCCTAACAAAATCTTATAGAAAGAACTGGATCTCTAGACCATGCTATGATGTTCAGATACTTGATTTATGCCACTCTCCAGAAATTAGATTAGAATGCCAATAATAGGCCTAGAGGTACTCAAGTACCAAGCAAGATCCAAACTTGACTAGCTTCAACCTGGGTCAGCTGCGAAGGTTTCTAAGGCCAGCAAAAATTACCTAGAGATTCGTTGACCTCAGCGGTTAAAGCACTAATGTGTTAGATGTATCAAGTCCAAGTTTAATTTGCTAGTGTATTTTTGGTAAGAGAGAGATAGAGAAGGTTTTTTTCATCTTGAGAGTTTTCCTTCTCTTTATATTTCCCTAAATCTAGTTTCGAATTGTCCCTAAACATAGTCTACATTGGATTCCTTGTCCCCCACCATCAATCCTCAAAGGGTCCCTAGCTTTCGATGGTTCAGGATAGCACCGCCCATGGCAACCCCCAAAACTCCTGGCTTTCGACACTTCGAGATAGTGCTGCCTATGGCATTCTGTAGCTAAATTTAGGTCTTGCCAATCGACATTTCGAGATAATCTTGCCCATGGCACCTGAACCAGCACAAGGTGCTTACATGCCCCCGGTAGGATATTTAGATACCCTAGGAGACAAGCACCATGGAGACGATATGTTATTACTCATCTTCAAGGAGAGTATTTTTTTTCATTCCACCTCTCCGCACCAAGAACTCATCCAATCAACTTGTGTCTTTGAGCCGCTCCTAAGCTAGATCTTCGAGATAGCTTTTCATAATAGAACACTTTTGGAATTATTTCTTCATTAAGCGCATTGAACCAGACTGGTGTGTGAATTTGGGTGCTTAGGTTACCAAGTCCCATAAATCAAAGGGCAGGAAACGAGGCTGAATAATCCCTAAGCCTTAGACCTACTACATCAGCTTCGCACTTTCCTTAACCTCTGGAAAACTAATCTAGATCTTAATGAATACGTGAGTGTTTAAGCCCTAAAATAAGCCTACAAGGCCTATGATCAGCACTTTTACTAATCTCCTTGTCTCTAGCACTTCAAGACTTAATCCTTATTTTGATTTGGTCTAGAACTTAAGTAGATCCCATAATCAAATGCTAAGACTATCGATTTTGTTTCTGATTTTTGCTCCCTTTTGCCTTTTGTATTTCCTCCTCTTTTCCAACTCAAGAAAGATTTTCAATCAATTCTCAAAATTTTCCTCCCTTTTCTCAATTTTTTTTAATATGTATTTTATTGTGAGAACCCCTTAGAGAATTGAATTTCCATTTGTTTGCACTTTAACACCCCCCATACCTAAGTTTTGCAATGTCCTCATTGTAAACTAGGTGGGTACGAATTCAGCTTGGTTCAAGGTTTAGAACAGAGTCAAAGAGTGGATGAACAAGTCGAGCTGACTATTACGGACGATTTCAAGCTTTGATACAAGTACCAAAGGTGGAGTCGGTTGTTCCAAAGTTAAACCCTAAAGTACAATAAGAGTGTAGCTCAAAAGGATGATTAGAAGGGTCTCTAATTTTTGGAATGATAAGTTACCTCCCGTTAAGCTCTAAATTCAATGCCTTCAATCGAGTAGAAGGTGGTCAAGGAGAAGGGGTGGTCAGATAGGAGGAATTTTGTAGAACAAGCACCTTGATGTGTAGCCTGGTTGGTCCAACTAAGTACTTGTTCAGGTCAACAGGCTAATGATGCAAACCAAACCCAATCAGTCTGGTGGGTTGATGGATGTGAATCAATAAGTGTGGAGTCCACTAGATACTTTGTGGCTCAAAAATATCTGTAAATATGCATCTAAGGTTTGGCTAAATCAGTTCAGCCTGATCAGAGTAGGGGAACTCAAATGATAATGGAGAAGTGGAAAATGTAGGAACCCTACTAGTGAAATCAGAGAAGGATAAGGCATGATTCTTTGTCTGATCAGTGTCTAATTCCCAGTAAAAATATGGAGGTGAATCATATGCGACCATATCAGAAAGAGGTGAGTTAGAATAGAAGTTGATTCAGGTGGCAGGTCAGGGTTGGGATCGAGTTTTGAAATATTCTGGCTCTGGATTGGAAGGTGTGGCTTCTTTGAGGTTCAAATCATCGGCCTTAGAATCAAAATCAAAGAATGGATCATAGATACTAAGGTCGTAAACTGGCTCATAATCATCTGGAAACAATGGTTCTCTAAAATTATAGTATGATTTGAAATCATCAGAGAATTTGTGGTAATCAGCTTTCGAACCTGATTCAAGATTGGGATTTCCACCACAGGGCAAATATGATGCTTGGGGTCAACAACCTAGCTTTGATCTAACCTAGTCTCATATTCTAAGCTCAAAGAGGTGTCCTTATTAGTCATAGCTTAGTTTCTAGGCACCTAAGGTAGATCCATTCAAGTCCTAACTCTTCCAACTCCTCTATTTCTGTATCTAAATCAGTGTAATTTTCAAAACATCAATTTGTTCCTATGAGGAGTCTGGAAAGGTATAATAATCAAATATTGGCCCAAAATCATATTTCAGATCTAAAATCTGGTTCTCATCACATTCTAGGTTAAGACATGGTTCTATTGGAATGTCAGAATCACTTTTGAGGATTACCTTAATAGGATAAGGTGCAGGAATTACATCCTTGAGAGGTTCTGACACAAGCTCATCACAGGTGTTTGGTAAATCAAGGCATAATGGAGCAGCTTCATGGTTCTCTATTGCTTGTTTATAATCGGGAACACCTGCAACTGGATCCTCCCAACCCATATTTTGATCAGGTATGTCATTCTGCATAAAGTTCGAAGCTAATTCCATTTGGTTTGGGGGTCCACAACAACCTCTATTTTCGAACCTGGGCTTTGGGAAATCATATTGATCCTCAACACTGCTCTAAGATTCATCATCAGTTTCTAATTGGAGATATGGGTAAGTCTAATCAATGACTTGTTGCAATAGCTTTAACATATTTTCACGTTTCTCATTGTCATCTTGGTGTATCTCCCAAAGTGGTGGATTTGTAATACATTGTAAGCTCTCTATGCTATGCAATTGCCATAACTTACTGAATTCTGTTATGAGGGCATCCCAGGTTGAACCATTTATTATTTGACTCAACATTAGATGGGCACGGTTCACAATGAGGTTTGTTATTTCTGATACATTAACCTGAACTCTACTAAATGGATCTGAGGTCCTATAAAATTCTTCCTTATGTCTAAGAGCAACCTCGATCATTTTCTCTTTCATGCTCATACGGGATTCAGGTTTATTGAAAATCTTTCCCATGTTGTCAGGTGGCATTTTCAAATCAGGTGGTGGATCAGGATGTAGAATCAAATTTAGGTCCAAATTGAATTGATCAGATCAGATCAGATTTTCCCCAACAGGTCAACTCTAATGGAGGCCTCTAGGCCAGACCTAGGGACCTTTCCTATGTATGTGTACTAGAGAATAGATGAGGGACTGGATGTTTATTAGACCCAATCAAGGCACCCAAAAAATTTTGGATGACTAAGGCTGTTGTGAGGTGGATAATACCTCTGAATCAGAAATCCACACACCCGAGAATTACTTGGGTAGCTAGGAAGGGAGATCACATAAAGACCCCTACACGATAGAGCGTCCCCATAGGTTACAGGGTTTCCCCCACCCGATCTTCCTTGCCACCGCAGTTCAAAGTCGACAGGAATGTGCAAATTCAGACCTAAGTCTACAAATTTTAGCCCTAATTTATGCCTTGAATTTCACTTGATTAGAAGTTGATTCAATTTGTGAACTAATTTGGAGGTTGGTTGATTCACAAAGTGAACCAACATCACCTGACCTGTCCTAAGGTTCAGGATGAAATTTGGGTCAAGACCCAAAATCACTCTGAATTGACTCTCAGGTTATTAAGTCCAAAGTTTAGAGTTCAAGTGAATTTAGAGCCTGATTTTAGGTTTCTCTTGAATAGAACAGTTCAAACAAGGGTTTAGGTGGCACACAAATGCGACTAAGCCAATTTCCTTTATTTCAGGCAAATGTGTACTAATACTTCAAAACCCTAATGTGGAAACCCTAATTATCTCTATTCTCAAGTCCAATTTGATCTTAAATATGGCACATTGGACTCAAACAAGAATGTGAGTAGTTCAAGATGTCGAGAATTTAAGCATAAACCACTACTAGGTATAGGAAATTAGGATGGGGATATCTATTCAAAATCGTCTCACTTCAATCGGATGTCAATTTAATTTTGCAAATCAGGAAACTCTTTGCCTTTAAATGATAATTACTATGAAAGTAAGGCAAGTGGATCCTAATTCATTTCTCTTTCACAAGATTAGGAGGTGATTAAGGAAGAAGAGAAATTTTACCTACCCTTGGAGTGGTTTATTGCGAAGAAGATCTTCTAGGGATGTATCTCATGAAATTTTACCTACCCCTGGACTTTAATGCTCATTTGACCTTCGATTAACTCCTAGGTGAACTTGTGGTTACTCTACATTTATGATGTGATGTTAAAATTGTAGATTTAACCCTAATTTGTTATTTTCTTCTTAAAATGGATTTGAGTGGAATTACTATCCTCAAGCGATCATTTAGGAGCATTTATCACTTGATTCCAACTAATTTGAGTTAGTTATGGTGAATGATGGAATTACCATCACCCACTAATTTTACCTTAAACTCGAATACTTCGGGATAAGGGATTTGTTGGGTAAATCCTCCAACTAGCTTCAGATTCATAAATATCATTCTTGTAGGTAGAATCCTTATCCCAATTTCTCAAAGTTGGTTGCTGATATTTCTATGTATTTTTACATTAATTATGCCTAACTTATGCTAATCTGAGGGTTATTTAGGGTAGAATGCATTTAATTAGTTCAATTTGGTCATATAGGTGCATTTTATAAATATTACATAAGTTTGGGTTTTTCTGTAATTTTTTCAAACTTGTATCTGGTACCTTGATGTCTTTTGTGTAATGTGTGCAAGTAGATCTCTTCAAACACACATTAGCCATCCATTGAATTCCAATAAAAACAACCTATCTTTCTACCTTAACTTTAGATCGTAACCCTTGATTTCTTATAACCTAATCCTAGCCCTACACATTATTGATCCTAGGTACATTAGTTGGACCAATAGGAAGCCTCTCCTTTCTCTATAAAAGCATATGTATGCCCCCTCTCCATAATCATTTTCCTCCACCAAAAATATTATTCCTCCACCTTCTTCCACCACCTCTCATAGATTAGGAAAAACCATAGCCATCCCTTAGGTCTTCCCTCTTCTACCAGGCATTCCTCTACTGGTCACCCTATTTTGCATCTTCTCTGGCTTCGCCAAAGGATCTCTCCATCGTCGTGACTTTACTCCGGATTCTTCTTCTACTTTCTTGTTATTTTTATTCTAGTTAGATTTCTTAAAAAACTCTAGTTGTAATCATTCTTCTAGTAGAAATAAATGTCTTTATATGATTTGATCTCTATACCTTACTCTCTCTCTCCCTCTCTAGTATTATTATCTTAGTTAGTCAAGTCCATAGTTGCTTTCTCATTAGAAATAAAAATGAAAAACAATACGTAAGTGAAGTTCTACTTTTGTCTCCCTGTGTTTGACCCGAATTCCCAATCCAGTTATTTTTAAAATTGTTAGCAAGTTCACACGCTACAACAAACACTATTTACAAAACGCGTAAATCCACTATCGATTTTTGGTGCCATTGCTAGGGAGTCAATAGATTTCGCTTGCATATTTTATTTAGTTCTTTTCATTCATGTCACTAACTCATTTTTTCTGTTTCTCTGATTATTTGCAGGATTTCACGGTGACACAGGATCTCATGGACAAACGATAGAAACAGAGCAAAGTGCGGGTAGAGATATCAAGGTAACTCTTTGCATCTTAGTTTTAGGATCATTCTTGAATCTTAGGTTAGATTTACATTAGACTTCTATTTAAAAAATATATATTTGTCCATCTAGATTAAGTGTTCATTTGATCCTTAGGTTAGTTGTTTACCTGAGTTGATTCCATAAAAAAAAAAAAGCCAAACAAAAATCTCTTTTTGGTGGACATTATCCCTTTGAAATCATTAAAACCACTTCCTTGAAATTTGGGCTGCAAACAAAATCGATTTTCAAAAATTAATTCCTAAATTTTTATTGGCCCAAAAATTCCAAAATTTCTCATGGATGTGTGTTTAGAAGTTCAAAAGCAACCATTAAAATTTCAAGGTCTAACACTTAAGAGGAAAGATTTACAAATTCGTGCACTAAGCCCCTATCAGAAATCTGTTATGTTCCTAATTTTGTAGAGTATTTGAATTTTATATTTTTTTATACAAATCATAATTGCGTGAAACAAATTGCATTGGTTTCCCAATCAAAATGCCTATCTCTTAAAAATTGTGAAAAGGTTTTTGAGGCATGGTACTACTTGATTCACATAAAACACTAACTGGGGGTCTTTGCTAACTTTTGGACCCTAGTACACAAAAATATCTGAACAAATTATTTTTTGGGACTGAAAATTCTTTAAAAAATATTTTTTGGATTCCCTATTCATTGGTGTTTGAGAAGTCATAGTTCCTTTGTGTTGGGCCGCACCACTTGAAGTAATTAAAAGTGATTCATCTTCTAGAAGTTACATGTCTAGGTCAAATTCTTAGGGTTTCCAATTAAGCACTCATATTTTTCTAAACTCTAAAGAAAATATACCATCATCCATTACAAAACATTTTGTGTGTCTTCACATGAACACTATTTGAATCTATTATCTCACTGAAACCCTAAAGTCCCTCTCTAAACAAGATAAATCCTAAAAGTCATCTTATTATAAAAATCTTGTTTAGGGACCCTTGATTATGCACTTCACTTGTGAAATCAATTTAAGGGCAACACCCCCCTAATGACCATCACATTTCAAAAGCATTTCAAGCCTAAGCCTAAAATTGAGTACACGTGCCTTAGGTAGGACTAATCTAGATTGGGCTAAGATCAAGGCCGTGTCTACTTGGGCCAACTGGTGACAAGAAAGATCGGTGCGGTAATCTCATTAACCTCTAGTGGTGTCCGTCCGTGCGGGGTGTTCTACGGGGTCCTACCCTTCTGGCCAACCAAGTAATTCAAGGGTTGGTGTAACCCAATTGTATTTCAGGGTGCTAGGATTAGGTATAATTAGGGTATACACTATAAGAACTAGTTTGATCTCTTGTATTGCGAGGGTGGGTGTTCTCTCATCTGTCTTCCCCTCGCATCCCTCCATTTCTTCTAAACCATGGATTTTAATGTTTATCCCTCTTATCTTACCTACCCCCAGCATGATTTATATTTTGACCGAAGTAAACCATATCCGCAGTCTACTTGGGATGACTCTCATCCAAGTTGGGGGTACACCTCAGATCCTAGGTACTTAGGGTATTTATCTTATCCCCAAGACTAACAATTCCTATCCCAATTTGACCTAACCCACATAACCCTCTTATTGGGATAGTGCCACCCCCTTTAATCGGTGATATGATTCAAACTCTGGGCCTACTAATGACAGCTTTAATCCTACTTCCAATGATCTTTATTCAAGATCCTCGTTCCTTGATGACCAATCCTATAGGATTTACAATTTAAAAGGATATTAATACCCCTACCCTTCCCAAGATGATAACCAAGATAGATCAACTAAATCTGAGGATCTTTCTTACTTGACCTATGGATTGGAAGAGATGTTAGAGAAATGCAAATCAAATGACCCTGATTCACTTGATAAAGATATTGATTTGGTGGACGAAAATGTAAAGCCGAAATTCCTTTACAGTGAAAATAAGTCAGTTTCCATTTACCAGGGTTCCACCCCAAACTTGAGTCCGATCTTGCGAATACTTCACCCACTAAAACCCATTCTCTTAATCAAACTCAAGGAAAAATCAATGATACCCAATATCACCTTCAATTAGAGATTAATAGACAAAACCAGCAATTAATTGAAATGAAGGCTAAAATGCTAGAGATATTCTAGCAATTGGATGAAGAAGGCCAATGGAAAATGATTTCAAATGATAATTTTGTGAAATTTATAAGATAAAGCCTTACGAGTATCAATTGGACTACACCTAATGCTGCTAAACTAGTTCAATCACCCATTGATATTCTCTTCGCCCAAGTGTTGGAAAATAATTTTGAAAATGTCATTGAAGATTCCATGGGTGTTGATTTCAAGGTGGGTGAAAGAAACCAAAATTCCCAAGTAAACATGGACCAATTTGAAACTATTAATAATGGAATTGGGGTCGATGTCTCTGAACTCAAATCTTATTTTTTGGAGACATCTAATGTTGAAGATGGGGAGTTGGAGTTTGATTCTGAATACTTTGATTATGAATTATTTAAAAACCCTACCCCAAATTTAGAGGGCCAAAAGAAGGAATCCGAGTTTGATTCAAATGACGAAATCAAAATAAGCTCTACCTCGACTTTAACTTTAGAACCTAAGCTTGATATGAAAAAGGTTGAAGTTAAAGAAGCTCTTCTAAGGAACAGGGATAAGGAGGATTCACATATGGAAATAATTGTTGTGAAGGGAGGAATAGATTTTTATTTTGAAAGATATTTTATGATTGAATTTTGGGCCTATTGTGGAATTTGGAATTTTGATGTAAACCCTATTAAAATTGAATTTGTGCAACATGAATATGAGTTGATTTGTAAACATTTTGTGGATTCAATCTTTAAAAGGACACGTGCTAAGTACTTAGCTTTTATCTCCAGTGTTTGACACTTTAGATTTGGGTTGCACTCATCCAAACAAAGATCAACTCTACATGCTCGAAGAATAAAAGATGAAAGGATGTGAGCATGCGTAACCCACCACTTGCACAATTCCTATCCCTTAGGGTTGGGACTACAGCATAATCTGGTTCAGATCTGTGGACCTTTGATTTTGGATCCTTATGACCAAATATCTCTTTTTATTCTGACCATTTCTATTGAATTGTTGATATCTTTTATATAGGGTTAACTGACTGAACTACAACTAGCTTTAGACGTAAAATTCAGTGCTTGTTGGGAGGTAACCCAATGAATTAGGTTAGCTTATATTTTGATTTGTTTGATTCAGGTCTAGAGATAATCAAGCTTTGTTTGTCAGAACTCAAGAGATATTAGGTGATATATGTCTCTTTTCTTATATGTATTGCATTCATTGAGGACATTACATTGAGCTAGCCTAATTAGGAACTCAATTTTTCCTAATCCTAGACCTAACCACCTAGCCTGATTACCAACCCATTTGGCTAACTATGAACTTATTTGGAGATCCATATATGGCTAACCATAGGGGCCTATTAAAATCCCAAAAAACCAACCTTATCCTAACCTTATCTCTTCCTTAAAACCCAAGTGCAAAAACCTAGATCTTATCCTTATCCTTATCCTTTCCTAATGCACAAAACTGCATATCCCTTACCTATTAATCCTAGCCCTCAAAACCTCATCCAAAGGCCCTAAACCACCTTATCCTTAGCCCCCCCCTAGGTACATCTAGACCCTTAATCATCTCTTCAAACACATCTTAGCCATCCATTGAATTCCAACAAAAACAACCTATCTTTCTACCTTAACTTTAGATCGTAACCCTTGATTTCTTATAACCTAATCCTAGCCCTATACATCATTGATCGTAGCCACATTAGTTGGACCAATAGGAAGCCTCTCCTATCTCTAGAAAAGCATAGGTACGCCCCCTTCCATAATCAATTTCCTCCACCAAAAAAATTCTTCCTCCACCTTCTTCCACCACTTCCCTTAGATTAGAAAAAACCCGAGCCGTCCCTTAGGTCTTCCCTCTTCCACCAAGCATTCCTCTATTGGTCACCCTCTTTTGCATCTTCTCCGACTCCATGGACGGATCTCTCCATCGCCTATCCTCTGCTTCATATTCTTTTTCTACTTTCTTCTTGCTATTTTTGTTTTAGTTAGATTTCTAAAAACACTCTAGTTGTAATCATTCTTCTAGTAGAAATAAATGTCTTTTTATGATCTAATCTTTATCCCTTACTCTCTCTCTATTATTATTATCTTAGTTAGTCGAGTCCATATTTGCTTTCACATTAAAAATAAAAAAAATGTAAGCGAAGTTCTATTTTTGTCTCCCCATGTTCAACTTGGACTCCCAATCCGGTTGTTTTTAAAATTGTTGGTTAGTTTGTGCACTACAACGAACACTATTCACATATAGTGTAGATCTACTATCAGTTGCAAAACGTTTCTATCCTCATTCATGCTTGTAACCTCATGATTGTCTCCCTGAGTTTGGGTTGAATTGGCCATTAGGGGGTTTTCTATGGTGTGTATGACCATAACCTCCTTTATTCTGTCTACCTCCTCAACCAAACCATACTTAATTTTGTTTTTCATTGATGCCTCAAAAATGTTAAAATGATCTGTTTGATTCCCAGAGGCAATCTCTATATCTCCTGATTCATAATTAATCTTTGCCTTGGTGGTGGCTAGGAAAGGTCTTCTTAAAATGATCGAGGTGTGGTTGAGCTGTCTCAATGCTTCTATGTCAAGGACCATAAAATCCACATGGTAAAAAATTATTGACCTTAACCAACACATCTTCCAGAAGACCCCTAGGTGTTGCAATTGATCGGTCAGCCAACTGTAGGGTTATGTCAGTGGGTTTCAAGTGGCCTAAACCAAGTTTCCTATAGAGTGTAGTACGGATCACATTAATGGAAGCACCAAAGTCAAGTCAAGGAGGGCTCGTTCAGAAGTAATGTTACCTATTATACAAGAAATAAGAAGGGCTCCAGGGTCCTACTTCTTAGGAGGTAGCTTGTTTAAGATCAATTAAGCTAGTTTTGTCTGAAAAAACTACCTTCCTAATATTTTTAGATTCCACCTTACGCTTTTCCATATATGAATTCAGTAAAGATCCAGCTTAAGCAGGAATGGATCCAATAGTCACAAGGAATATTGTAATTATTAATTTAAATCCTTGTATTAGGGATATTCTTTCCTTGAATTTCTCCTTTGACTTTTTTTGTTTGCCCATACAACAACATCCTACTTTCGAATCAGACTCAAACTTAGGTTTTCTGTTGATCACATTCTTACTAGAAAGTATGGATTTCTTATTATGCTTCCTAGGGTTATTAACTTAGGGTTGGGTGGGACTCTTGAGTTTACTACCACTCCATAAGGTGATGGTGTTTGCTGTGGCATAGTACTGTCAGTTTGTTCCTTGAGGAGGGTTGGGCAAAACAGGTGACTCCTGATTAATCATGGTACGTATTTGGTTAACTACGGGAGGGGTTGGGGTAGCCTAATAGATTGCATGAGCTTAAGCTTATGGCTCCCCACCATTATCTAACCCTTGAGGCCTAGCACCTCAGTTCTGTACATTCCTTGGGTTTGATATGGGTTGCAATGGTAGAGATCTGGGCTACCAACTATTTGCATTATGTCCATATTGCAAGGTGTCTAGCGAAGTTTTCATTTGCTGCATGAGCTGGAGCATTGAGCCTTGCATTTCTACCATCTTTAAATTCAAATTAGCCTACCTTGCTTTGGGTCATTCCACGTGGGCTGATTGACTTGATTTAGGGGCAATTGAGTATATACGTGACCCTGACCGATGGATTTTTGCGGTACATAGTTGTTGGATCAAGTTTGGGTTTGTTGTCCCTGGTTTTTTCAGGATAAGGTAGGGTGATTTTTTCAACTAGAATTATAAGTATTCGAGTACGAGTTAGACTTAACATTCCCCTATATAGCGTGAACATCCTCATAAGGTGAGCATGAAGAGTAGAAAGAATAAGAAAAATTGGGATCAAAGGCCCCAGTTTGGAACCTATAGCGTTCGGAGAAGTGTTGGCTCGAAGGTGGAGCCAGCTTAAGTTAGTTCTCAAACTCCTATCCCATAAGAGTTTGCAAAGAATGGAATCTTGAACCTTGGGATTGAGTGGATCTAGAAGTGTTTCTAGAATTTCCAACCATCCACTTTATCTAATTTATTCTCTTGGCAACCAGATCCACTTTATCTAATTTATTACAGATCAATTCCATATCATATTTATAAGAATCGATTTGAACCTCAAAGGCATTTGATCAGGGTTGTTGGGATTGGTTGAAGGTTTCCATGGAGGCATGGTTTAATGAGTTCTCTCTCATTTCCTCAAACAAATTGTATGCGCTATCTGCATCTTTGTTGAGGAAATTGCCTCCGCAAGAAGCGTCCACATGATTATGGAGTAGATCTGTCAACCTATGATAGAAAATCTGCACAAGCTACCACTTAGGAACCTCATGGTGTAGACACTTCTGTAATAAATCCTGGAATCACTCCCAAGCACCAAGAAGCGGTTCCCCTGGTTGCTGAGCAAAAGCAGTAATCACCTGTTGTAGAACATTAGTCTGCCTAACTGGGAAAAATTTCTTTAGGAAGGCTAATTTCAATTCTGTCCATGTAACGATTAGTCTTCCTATAGTACGGTACCAATGTGTGGCCTTATCCCTGAGTGAGTGGGGAAAAGCCTCATGATCATTTGCTCCTCGCCCACATTCTGTGACTTGATGGTCTAAACCAAGGTGGTCAATTCCTCCAAGTGCTGGAATGTGTCCTCAGAGCCAAGCCTGTGAAAGTGTTTCATTAAACTCATGACATGGGAATTTATCTCTACATCTCCAGTAGGGATCATTAGGCCAGGATGATCCCCATAATTCGAAGGATCATAGAAATCCTATAAGGGTCGAGTGCCCTGACCATTCATACATGGTGAGCAAGATTTTGTACACAAAAAGATTTCAAGATTTTGTACACAAAACCCGTCATAGAGTGTAAAAATCCACTACTAGATAAAATTTATAACCGAAGCTCGAGGTGAGCCCCAGGTTGAACACGGGGAGGCGAACATTTAGTTTGTAAAATCTGCGCTTTCGATTTTATTTGTTTTTAGTGTTTTTATCTTTTGCAATTTTTTTGGTATTTTAATAAGGTAAGAGATCAGATCGACAAAAACTTTATCTAGCTAATCTACTTACTAAATAGGAGAGAGAGATAGAAAATATTTTATAGATCAAGCAATGTCTATTACAACTAATTAAAACTACACTAGAAAAGCGATAAAAGATAGATAGAGGTGAGAAGAATCCCCCTCGATAGTCACTTGGAGGATGACTTGGTTTGATGGTGCCTGGATGAAGGTGGTGGGAAGTTAGACGAAGCAGAATGGAGCCAGAGGATGAAGGATGGGACTGGACGGCGTCGCGGCAAGGATCTACTTCTCGAATGTGGTGAGAGGACGGCCACGGGATGCTCCACGAAGGGGGGTGAGAAGTGGGAAATAATATTTCTTTTCTAATCTAGAGGAGCATCCTGGGCTTAGGACAAGCTCTCTTTAAAGCCTTGGAGGTGGTAAGGGAGAGAAAGGAAGAGATGAAGATGAATGGAAGGGTGTAGGCCTTTTTATAGTGGAGGAGAGGGGGCTAAAACGAGCATGGGACAATTAGTGACATCCAAGACATTGCTATAGATCCCACTCATGCATTGCTGTAGCTAACCTATAGCCATTGCACGTGTCTATGCGCTTACAGCTGCCAACACACGCCTGCCATTCAATCGTTGGTGAACGGTTGAGATTGCGCAAAGATCGCACACTCAGATCATGTGCTGCTACGCATCCGATAGTGCTGCACGCTACTCTTCATCCGTGCTTCCACGCGATAGCATCCAAGACACTAATCAGCCATCGCATGGCTGAATTTCATGCAACCCTCATGCACAGTGGATTAGAGGCGCTACGGGGATTCGATCTGGCACCCTCTCAATGCGAACATCTTCCTCCACTCTGCACTAAGGCCAAGCTTGTGTCTCGGCTTGGTTTTAAAGTCGAAGCACTCACCACCATTGGATCTTCATTCAATGGTTGATCTTCATCTCATCACAGGCGAGGGGCCGACGACGTGGCATTCTCATGACCATTGGATGAGGATCCAACAGCCCATAACACATGCTAGGGGAGCTTTAGAGGTTGAGCAAAGGTCCTTGGGTGAGTTCAGGTGGCTAGGATGGTGCCACATGGTGCCATCCTAGCCGTCCATCTTCTTCTGCTAATAGATGATGCCAAAAATGTTGGATTAGGTTGATTTTTACGTTGTTGGACTGCGATCGTTGATCTGGATCCATCCATGCATTGGATTTGTCGTTTGAAGCTCTGAATTGTGTCACCTTGCCCCTTGGCCATTTATCTTCCTTGGACTGCATAAGGTGCTACGGAACACCAATCAAGGCGATTTCATAGGCGTTAGACTTCGATCGTCGTCCTAATCAGATCCGTATGATCAAATCGTCAATCCAAGGCCTTGAAATAAATCTCCTTCTCTCCTAGCCACAAAAAGAAATGAATTAACCTATAATTTATACAATCTATCCTAAATGCAGAATGATGCATGCCATGCAATATTTATAATGTAGAATGCAATGTTAAGCTTAGTAAGTCGCATAAATAGACATTTTATCATGAATAAATGTGTATTTTTGAATACGCTGGAAGCATTCTTGCATCTACTACAACTATTGCAATTGCCTTTGAATCAACTACTCCTGGTTTGGTGGTGCAGGAGGTAGTGGTGGTTGGTAATCAACCATGGGATCTACTTGGCTGTAACTCAACCTTTGCCTCTTAGAATGGTCTACTAGTCCTTCCAATCTAGGGTTCAATGACCTCCTTCCAAGCATGCAATGGAAAGAAGGAAGGACAAAAAGAGAAGCCCTGCAGCACAAGAAAATAATGATGTCCTTAGGTAGGGTAGCCTAAAGACCTACAAACTCTCAAAACCTAACTTAAGATTAAAAATGATTGTCTACTTTTATTTGGTCAATCCAACTAGTTGAAGGGAGCAATTAGGGAGAAGGTTCTTCCTTTGGTTTGCACCTCTACTTCCTTTGATACATCCCAACTACCGTCGTTTGATGGTACTCTCCTAGCTAAACATTAGATGGATTGAGAGAAGTAGATTAATTGTAAATAATCTCAATATGAGCCCCGAAGAGGGAGTCAAATCCTTAAGGCCAACATTTGCCCAATTTTAATTAAGTATAGGATTGAGCGTGCTTTAGAATGTGATGGGCCCTTTAGATGGGTTGCACCCTTAAAAATCAATTAATGTCTATGTGCGTGCACAGGATTTTCAAATAAGGTTATTAGATGATGTGCCTTTTAGGCTCTATTTGGTTACTAGGTTTGGGATTTAACCAGCCCACAGTCAACCCTAGTCCCGCCCCCACTTAACTCGCCTACTGTCCACTTTACTCTGACTTTTGTTAACCCGCCCACCCGGCGGAATAGCAAGTTAACACGCTACTTGTTTCGCCAATGTAATGAGTTGTTCTATTGCCCTAAATTGCGACTCCTCGCAGTCGATGCTATTGGTGCTTCTCTCCTTGTCATTGTCATCCCTCATTGGCCTTCTCAGGCTCCGTGGAAGGAGACCTCAAAGTGCCAAGAACATCGATGCGATGAGAGAGGGGTTGGTGGATAGCGTTGATTTGATGGTTATCTCGCTTTCAAAAATGGTGTGCTACATATATTTGTGTTTGATGATCTTGTTTGTTTGCATGAAACACATTCCATTTTTGATGATTGTGATTGTGGAAGTTGTTAGGGTTTTGTAGTAGTGTTCTCTGCTGTTAAGGTTTGGTTCATGTGGCTTTTGCAGTTGGGGTTTTTTTTAGTTCTTATTGATGTCCTCTTTGTTTTGGTCGGCAATTGAAGTAATTAGGGTTTTCGTCCACATTTTTTGCATTCACAATCGATGAAGTATCGCGATTGTAGGTTTTGTGATGGCAGCTTTGGATTTGTGTGTGCTTTTGCGGTGGGTTGAATCTTTATGTGGGTCATCTTTATTGACTATCAGGCTTTTCAGAGGGTGTTCCCTTGTGAGCATAGATCTACAATGAGGCTATGCTTTTCGAAAGTGATCTATCCTTGACGTTTGAGGGTAAATGTGGGCAGGTGTGTCATGAGGTCGTTTCCTTCAGACTTTTTCCCTACTTGTTTTGTCTCATCATAAGGGTATGGCAGCCGATAGTTTTGGCATTTGTTGTGGATGACAACCATAATGGTTGGGCCTTGAGGTGGGTGGAGACATACACTAGGAAGTGTTGCCTACTACTTTCCTCAGTATGGGAGGGTGGCCTAGCCCAATGTTCTCTCACTGTGGCAGCATTGCCCCTTCTTAGTAGGAAGCTCTATACAAAGCTATCAAAGTCAGGTATAGAAGAAAACCTCTATATAAATGGTTCCCTTTCCTCCTTCATGCCATCACTTAGGTGGTCTTGCTAGTATTTGTTGAGGAGGAGGAAGAAGATGGTAAATCCTCCCATTTCTATAGACCCATACTGCAGCAGACATTGTGATGTTGTGGATAACTGTTGATGTATATATCTGTCTATGTAGGTGACAAAAGTGGGGAGAGTCTTGAACTTCTCCAAGAAGTGAAGGATCACCAGAAGAATCTAATAAGAAAAGTCTTGAGGACGTAAGAGCATTGCTGCATGTAGAGGTAATTTCATCTTCGCATTGTTTGTGAGAATCAAAATTTCCTTCTTCCGTGGATATCATTGCTTTTCATATTGATTTCTACATTCTAAGGTGTAACGAGCGCATGCCCAGACGCCTTTTAAGACGTCTGGGAGGTGGCCCAGACGTCTGACCAGACGTCCGGGATAGTTTACAGACGTCTGGCGAACAGTTATGCTCGCATGGGATATTCGTCTGCGCGCCTGTGCGCGCAGACCTGCGATCCTGCCTCTTTCTCTGCGGCTGCAGGCGACTGCGACCGCCTTCTCTCTCCTCTCCGCGCGGCGTTAAAAGGGGGGCACGCCTCCCCTCCCGTCTCCACCATCTTCCTCCTTCTTCTCCTGCCTGTGCGCGAGAGCGAGCGGACGCGAGGGCGCAGCGGCAGCGGCAGCCGCAGTAAGCGCGGAGGAGCTGCAGCGTGCGAGGGCGGGGCTCTGCCGTGAGGGCGAGCTCGCCGAGAGCGGCTTGGCCGGCCGGCGGAGGGCGCAGGGGGCGCAGAGCGTCGCGGAGAGGGACCTGCTGCGGGCGGAGCAGCGTACGCGCGAGGTGCGACGCGGGCGGCGTCGCGAGCGGAGGCCGAGCAGGGCTCTGATTCTGGAAAAATTTCCAGAATCAGACGTCTGGATTGATATCCAGACGGCAAGGTCGACGTCTGTGAGATCATACAGACGTCTGGAAGGTGAGTTTCCGCTTTCTTCTTCGTCTTTGTCGACTGACCGTACTGAGGGAGGGGGGTTGGCTGTGCGCAGGTTCGCTGATTCGTCATCCTTTGCGAATCAGACGTCTGGAAGTTGTACCAGACGGCGGGAGTGACCTCCAGACGTCCGGAGGGACCATCGGACGTCTTGGATCTAGGAAAGACGTCCCTGCAGACTTCTGGACGTCTGGGAAACCACGCTGAGCAGGTAATTCTCTGATCCACCGTTTAAGACGTCTGGAGGGAGTTCCAGACGTCTGATTTTGCACAGTATCGTCTTTCTCGACCCGTTTAGGGCCCGTTTGGGCTCCGTTTTCCGTGATTCGAGTTGCGTTCGTTTCAGAATTAATTCCTCTACCCGCCTACAGTAGCTATACACTATTTTGAGATACTCCTTGTGTTTGATCCTTGTGATAGGACCTCGTTCGGTTGCAGTCTTGAGAGTCGCGGAGGCGCGCGGGAATCCCGATCACGCCCCCATTACTCCCGTTGTACCTGGTAGAGTGGTTTTAAGTATTAATAAAATCTGTTAAAGTATGGAACCATAACTAGAACCTAGGGCATTGCATGAATCCTAGGAATGAGAAATATATGGAATGATAGCTCCTAGGTGTTGCATGAATCCTAGGGCCGGAAAACTAGATTGTATGATAGATCCTAGGATATGGCATGAATCCTAGGATGGAAAAACTAGTGGAATGTATATTACTGCAGTCTTGGAAAAATGGAAAGGAATATATAAGCTGCCTGTGAATTTAATTAACAGCTGCCTGTTATGAACAAAGAAACATGTTTGAGATCATGGAAATTGAGAACGTGAATCTGGAAAGTGAAACATATGATGTTCTGAGATAAAGAGCTGGAACCCTACGGGGAATTAGGAGTGGAACTCCTGGAAAGGAAAAGGGAATGGAACTGAGATGTAGTTGTACTGTCTCTTGGGTACGCAGTACCAAGGGAAGTACCTGTACCTGTTTAGTCCAGAGTGGGGCCAGCCGCCCCAGGGACCCGGGGTTAGGCTTGGCCGCTCTGTACCGACTTGTTGGCCCTCGTGTACGTAGTACCGAGGAGAGCTAGTAGTGTTAGGAGAGTACTAGCTACCCCACGGGCCCCGGGGTTCTGCTAGCCTCCTTCACCGACTTGTTAGGTCCACTAGGGCAAACCAGGGTAGTCAGGCGAGGGTGCGCGGACTGTGGAGGGGCAAGGCCCCGGTTTGGTTACTGTGGAGGGGTTGGACCCCTGTTACTGAGAGGGCTCTGCCCTGGTTCCGTGCTGTGCTTTGGGCGCACCCGTTAACGGAAACGACTGACCGCGTGCCAGTGCAGGCTAGCTACCTGTGCGTTTATCGCGCGTGCCGTAGTCACCGTTACGTCTGTCAGTGACCCTGGGGTGGTTGACTGAGGGTAGGATCACCACGGGGGACTCTCCCGGCCAGGAGAGCACCACGTGCTACTTCTACTTTTGGAAAAGACTGCAATCAAGATCGTCCCACGAGGACATCCGAGATCAAGTAAAGGATCTGAGAAGTAAATGAAATAGTGAGAAAAATTGAAAGATGTAAATAAAGGAAGTAATAGAACATAACAGCTACTGTACACTCTACTGTTGCCTTTAGTTAGTTTGCCACTCTACTCAGCGTTTTGCTGACGTGTTACACTCGTTACCTTTTTCAGGACCAGGTGTTGAGCAGCCAGGGTCGGCGGCTGCAGAGGACGCTGGGCCGAGTAGGGTCCAGTAGAGTTACCCCAGCTTTGTACCCCTTTTTGCTTCTGTTCTAGTGAGTAGTTTCTGTTTCCGCTGTACCTTCTTTACCTGCAGTTTTTGTTATATGATAAATGTTGTTTTACTGTTGTGGTGGTGCCTACTGTAGTAGTTTCTTTCCTTACTGCTGTACTTTCTTACTGTTAGTTATATTCATGCTGAATGTGGTTTATTTTACTGTCTTTTGGTTACTTCCTCGTTGGATGACTGGGTCTTGGGATTAGTCGAGTCGGTCCGGTTCTCGTGTCTCGTAGGGACTCGGGAACCGGGTCGTTACATAAGGCCAGTAGATGCCGTGTGTTTCTAATTCTATACATGACTTCGGAGAATGGTTTGATTGTTTGATCTTATTTGATGTTTGGTTATTATTGAGTTAATCCTTTCAAAGGTAATGCATGTTAGTTGGTATGGTAGTTGGTCAGTTATGCGTAATTGGTTTTTATTTATGGAAGGTAGCTACTTTCTTCATTACAATATTTTAGTGAATACGTCTTAAACTACAGATATTTGATTATAATGGTAGAATGTATGGTATGGAATGCATAGCAGCATATGTGGTTTCCCTGTGATTGTTTTCTATGTGACAGCTGATATTGTATTAATGGACTACATTTTCTTCTTGGTTTGTTATTCAGTTCACCTCTTCTATAGTAATGTCTGCAACTCTGTTTACTATGTAGTAATTGGTTATCAGTGAGAAAGGAATGTGCTATCTTTATAATTTAGTAATTAATGGAGACCTCTTCAATAAGAAATATGTTATTGCAATAGTTATATGTATGGTAAAGTGAGAGAGGCAGTTGGTGTGGTTTGTCAAGCAAAACAATTTACATGAGAGATGAACGTGTAATTACTCTCTGGTTTCATATTGTAGAAGGCTAATGTTAGTTCATTCTTTAAAATATTTTCGTAATAATTGTAGTGTAACGTTGTAATGTATTTTGCCTAAAGAAGAAAGCTGCAATATATGAGGTCTGAATGTTGAGTGATTGTATGGTTTAATTTGTTGTTCGGTAATGTCACTTTTTACATTGAAATCGTTTTCCTAGTAATTGGTATGACAAAGATAGGTTGCAACTTCATAAAAGCATAGTACTACATAGAAGATAGCTTCTATCTTCGTTAAAAGAAAATTGGATTGTTAACTCTTCAAGTAGAGATTGTAGTGTTATGTTGTAATGTCCATTGCCTAAAGAAGAAAGCTGTAATATATGAGGTCTGAATGTTGAGTGATTGTATGGTTTAATTTGCTACTCGGTAATGTGTCACTTTTTACATTGAAATCATTTTCCTGGTAATTGGTATGTTATGTAGTAATTGTTTTTCCATGACAAAGATAGCTTGTACCTTCATAAAAAATAGTGCTGAATAGAAGATAGCTTGTATCTTCCTTAAAAAAAAAAGGATTGTTAACTCTTCAAGTAGAGATTGTTGTTTATAAGGGTAGGATATATGGTCCAGAGTCCATGGCTGTAATTTTGTACTTCAATTATGAAGATGTATTCATAGTATTGTTTGATTATTTTGTTTGACCATTATTTCGATTACGTATTTGAAGGTAATGTATGCTATTTGGTCTGTTTTGTAGTATTTCGTTTTGGGTAAGAAAGCAATCGCTATCCTGATCTCTTCAAATACAAATATGCTATTGTGATCGTTATATGTACATTAAAGTAAGAATGACAGTCGACGTGGTTTCCAGTTGAAAGTTATGAACATCAGTTATGAAAAGCTACTAATTGTCTGCCGTTAATTCAATGATCTTATGTTCATGCATTGAAATGTATTGGTATTAATTTGATAGTTATGTAGTAATATGTTTTGGCAATTCTGGAATGACAGTTCATGGTATTTTTAATGAACTTGCAGTTCAATGCATTGAAAAGCAAATATAAAATCTGACGATATTAATTGGACTGGTATTAATTGAACTGCTATTTTCAATGGTAGTTCATGCATTGAGAAGCAGCAATGAAATCTGCCGATATTAATTGGCAGTTCATGGTATTTGTAGTCGAAAACATAAATTCGCATTAGGGGCGTTTTCTGCTCTAGAACAATGTAAGATAAACGTCAATTGTGTGTTTTCAGTTCATCTTTGGTTGTTTATAAGTTTATGCTTAGAAACCTAATTATACATGTCGCACTGTTTTATTATAATTGGTTTTACCTGAGATTGGAGGGTGATTACTTGATAATGAAATATTGAAAACATCTTCATATATATGTTGGTGATTAAAATAGTTAAATGCAGGTTGGCAATTAAACGAATTAAATGTGGTTTGTTTTCCATAGTGATTACCAGGTTATGTTAATGTTTTCATTGTCCTGTTTTATTTTGTTTGAGGTTATTTCTGAAATTATGAATAGAACTTTGTTCCAATTCTTTGAGTTCTTTTGGCTGAGAAACGAATGTGGAAATTATAAAGTGAGGGTACTTAAGCAGTCTTGTTTATATACAAACCGGTGGTTATATTGCTGATCATACTTGTGAAGGATAATTTGCGGTGCATGTGATTGCCAACCCAAACCAATATACAACAGTTATGGAATGGCTGTAATTTTATGCCGTTTACATGGTTATTTGTCATTTAAATTATTTCAAAGTATTGTTTAAAAAGAAACTATTATATAGTAATTTCTCTAGGTTTAGATTTGAATATGTAATCCGTACATTTATAGTAGCAATTAGAACCTCCCTGTCAAGGTTAGTAATATTTGTTAATGTCGAAAGTTATGATTTTTTTTTTTGAAAAAACAAAGGATGATTACCGAACGACAGTAATCATCCAGCAATTTATTTCATAAAAAAATTAATAACAACCTACATATCCACAACTCGACAGCAGATGAGGTGGCCTTACACACATTCTCAACCCACGCATTCCCTGTATGAAAAATCATATCATTTTTGGCCTTCCGCGTGAACCAAAAAATAGTTTCAAACTGATCTCATCACAATGAGGGGTCTGCAAGTAACTTCCATACCTCATCCTGACTTGGGGGCAGCCTCTAGCAGTCTCCTAAACCTCTAAAATAAATGGATAGGAACAAAACAGGTGTTGTGTATCATCCTTAGCATTGGGTCACAGGGGACAAGGGACACTATTGAAACGGGGCATGCATGAACTGCCTTCTCTTACTACTTGTTACCAACCCATCATCTGGCAAGCGACAAAAAAATCTTAATCTTCAAAGGGGCTTTAATAGTCCACAAACCAGCAAAAAATCTATCAATCTCCTCATAATCAGAGGGAGGTATGAGTTTATCGTACTCTTTCCTAGACGAATACATACCATGTCACCACCTGAAGCCATCCACACCTGCACCAAGCTTGAAATTCTGGAGCAGTGCAAGCAACCAGGTTATCTCTTCCACCGTACGACTAGCAACCCTTGTATTTAGAAGCGAAATTTTCCACAACATGGAACACCCATCCCAACATTCAGCCACAAACCCCATCTTGTTACATGAAATGTTAAAGCACCTTGGAAAGAAGGAGGATAAGGTGCCAACCCCCATCCAATTATCATTTCAAAAATGAAACAAACGACAATCACCAAGGTACGGAACAAAGTGGTCCTAGTGATCCTCCAATGTAGTACACACCGATCTCCAAAAGGGTGATGCTCCGAGTTGAACTGAAGGCCTTCCCCCTACCAGCTACTCCCCATAAGAGTCACGAACAAACTTTTGCCACATGCCATCCCTACCTACCAAGAACCGATTGCCCTACTTTAACAAGAGAGAATCACCAAAAGTTTCAATCCTACGCACCCCCACCCCCATCTTCCTAGGAAGGCAGATCTTATCCCACTCACCAGTTGAAAAATCTACCATTAGGCTTCATTCCTTTCCAAAAGAATCTTTTCCTGACAATCCCAATCCTCTTAATGACATTTTTTGTGGGCCTGAACATTGAAAGGAAAAAATTAGGAATAGCAAAAAGCATAGAATTCAACAAGACAAGTCTTCCTCCCCGAGAGAGCAACCTCCCACACCAGCCAGACAATCGCGAAGTCAACCTCTCAAATAGTTCCATCCAATGTAAACCCTTCATTTTCTTGCCACGAATTAGAAGACCTAGATAACGGATCGGTAAGGTCACCAGAGGGGTACTCAACCTAGAAGAAATAGCAACCCGCAAGGCTGACTCCATACCAAAACAAATAAGGGAGGATTTAGCATTATTCAACCTTTGCCCTAAAACTTCACCAAAAGATTGCACAATCCTCAAGACCACTTTTGCCTCAGAAACCCCTCCCTCAATGAAAAAAAATAGTATCATCCGCAAACTGTAAGATAGGTGTCAAGGCCAGCTGACTGACAGATAAGGAATATCCATGAACAAGACCCCCAACACATGCCTTAAAAGCAAATCTAGCAAGTCCATGGCCAAAATAAAAATCAGAGGAGCCACAAGGCAACCTTGACAAACTCCCCTCTGAGGCTGGATCCAATGGCTCGTAGGCCACCCATTAATAAGTGACAAAAAAGATGTGGTCGTAATACACCTCTTCATCCACTGAACCCTCACCTCAGGGAAAGCTTTAGGTCTGAAAATTTCCCACGTAGGACCACGACATAGAATCATAAGCTTTTGTAAAGTTGACTTTCCACAAAAAAGCTTCCATCTTTCTCCGGGTCCACCCCGAGACCATCTCCTAAGCAAGGATGAAAGATTCCTGCAGACAACCCCTTGAGAAAAGTCGCTTGGACAGGGCTAATAAGACCATCAAGGACCATCCTCAATCGGTTTGCCAACACATTTCCAATTATCAAATAAATAGAATTAGAAAGAGCAATCAGTCTGAAATCAAAAATAGACTCCACCCCTTGTTTCTTTGGAAGAAGGAAAAGAAAAGACCGATTCACCCTCTCCAATCCCGCATTACCCATTTGGAATTCATCAAAAATAGCCATCACATCACATTTGACAACACTCCAAAACTCCTTGTAGAAGAGAACAGGGAAGCCATCAGGCCCAAGAGATCCTTCAACCTTCAACCCCCACAAGGCCTCCACCACCTCATCCTCCAGAATCGATCTTACAAGGTGCGTTACCTCATCCACTCTAAGACGTGGCATATTAGAAGCTGCCAATCGCCACCCACCCCTGACAATGGCTCTAGTGGACTGGAAGAAGAAGTTGTTCACCTCTTCCCTAATCAAATTAAGCCAATCCAAAACCTCATCACCACTACAAAGGGTGCTAATCAAATTCTCCCTCCTCCACAAACTAGCATAGGTATGAAAAAACTTCATGTTTGCATCCCCCTCCTTCAACCATAACTAACTAGATTTTTCCCGCCAATCAATTTCTTTTTGCACATCTTCATCAGCAATGACTCTGATTTGTGCTATGCATCTCCCTTTCCTCTAACGACAATGGAACAGTTTCCTCCTTGGAGTCAATAATACGAATTGCCTCCAAAGCTGCAGACTGCCTTCTTTCCCTCTCCGCATTCACCCTCTTCCTATACTCCACCAAGTGCTACTATAATCCTTTCAATTTAGTGGCTATAGACTGAGTAGCCGTGCACCCCATTACAGTATTACTTTACCAACTTAAGACCATATCACGAAACCCATCCTTAAGGAGCCAAGATCGCTAAAACTTGAAATAAGAGGATGTTTGCGTCCCATCACCACTATCTCAAACATTTGGTGTATGATCAGAGAAAGGTCTACACAAAGTGATCACCCCAGCTAGCTAGAACAAACCTGCTAATTCCACATTGTATAAAAATCTATCCAGCCTAGACATAGCCCCACTCCCATTCCTCCACGTATAGGACATCCCCAACGTACGAAGGGCAATCAGTTCGACCTCTACAACCACCTCCTAAAAACCCAATGAGAAAGAATCCAACCTTCCATCCGACCTATCCTCAAAATAGAGAGTGGCGTTGAAATCACCACCAATCAACCACAGTCCCCCTAAATAAAATCAGCTGCCTCCTGCATATCACCCCAAAGCTCCTGTTTACTACTTGCATTACAAGGCCCATATAGGCAGGAAATATAAATAGTGACATCATTAAGAATCCATATGAACCTCCTTGTTGAACGGAATTTCTACGCTAAGAGATTTGTGTTTGAAAACCCATCATTGTAGTCGCATAAAAATCCATTAAATAGATAATTTAACCGAAACTCAAGGTGAGTCCTGGATCGAACACGGGGAGACGAATGTTTGATTAAAAACTACGTTGGATTTATTGTCACGAAAGTAGATTAGCTGGTTGAAATTAATCTACTAGCTATTCTACTTGAAGAATAATTAATAGAAGAGAGAGAAAGAATAATACAAATAAAGAGAAAATAGGGAGAGAATAAATAAATATTTCATAATGTTAGAAACATGTTCATTACATCTATGTGCTACACTAGAAAGTAGGAAATCTACACTGGAAAGCGATAAAAGAGAAGGGGATGAGAAATTATCCTCCTCGATAGTTGCTTGGAGGACGAGGCTCGTTGATAGGGTGCCCAGACGAGGGTGGTGAGTGTTGGTGCTAGAGCACCACGATCATTTGTTTTGATGATAACAAAACACGTGTCATTTAACATTTGCACTTTGAGTCCTAGATTTCAGGTCCATCGCAAATGGATACGTGATTAGACGGAGTTCGAGCTCGCATCCAGGACGGATTGGAGGAGCTCGATGTGAGGAGCTCGATGGAAAACAGAGGAGATTTGCGAGGAGCGATAGATTGAAGAAGGAAGGAGATGAAGAATATGATAGATTTCCTTCTCTTGTACTCCTTGTATTTTTCATTTCTTCTGTTGCTCTTTATTTTTGTTACTTAGATTCATGTTAAAGAGCCTCAAAGTACCCTAACAGTAGTCCTAGGAACACCCGCACAACCCTAGGATACTTAGGTTTTCTGTAGAATACTTAGAAAACCAATATAGGGTTCAAACAGAGTTTCCATACGTCTAATTCCCAAATCAGACGTCTGATAAAGTATTTTAAGACGTCTGACTGTTGTTTCAGATGTCTGATAACTATTAGGCTGGACTTAGTATTCTGTCTGATGAAATCAGACGTCCAGACCTTAGATCAGACGTCTTAGGAGACGTCTGATGTTTTTGCCAGACGTCCAATTAGTGGACCGTTGGCTCTCTTGACATTCACTCAAGGATATGACCGTTAGAGCCTTATCAGACGTCCTTAAGCCCTTCCAGACGTCTGATAATTAACCGTTTTGCCTCGACTGTCCCGAAAATCTCTTCTCAGAGATTTTCTAGCAGTTGCAAATCCATTCCCACGAAAAAGTAGGTTTCGAGACGTCCAGACATAGTGCCAGACGTCCTATATGTCGTCTGATGGACTTGCACAAGAACCCTGTTTAGATCTGATTCAAGTCAGGAAGGAACCCGCCCAAAATCAGACGTCTGACCTTTAAATCAGACGTCTTAAAGTGGTCTTCCAGACGTCTGATGCCAGAATTAGACATCTGATTACCCTGTCAAGTGTAATCATTGTCCTGATTTCGGCCTGATTCTTTTGAGCTTTGCACCCAACGGCTATGGAAGCTTTTCCAAGCCTTCCAAAGCCTTCCTAAGGCCTCTATAAATAGAGGGGAGCCTTTGCAACACAAAAATATACCAAGAGAAACACAAGACACACCTAAGCAACTTAGTTCCACTCTTTTGTGTCCAAGAGAAGCCCTTGCTCTCCAAGCTCTAGTTCCATTCATCTTGAGAGCATCAAGCTTCGCACACCCACTCTCTCGCCGTAGTTCATGAGAGTGAAGTTGCGCCGTCGCGTGGCTCACGCACCGCGTCATCAACTCGACGCACTCCTTGCAAAGGGGAGTTTCCTAATTCCTATATAAGCTAGGTTTAAAATTACTTTGTTGGCTCTATAGGATTACTTGTTTATTTTATCTTTGTTATTTGATTGGGTATTCGCTTTGCGAATTCCCGTCTCCTTCGCGAGATAAAATCCTTCTCGTGGAGAGAAGGGGTTGAGGTACGCTACCCTCGTTTAAGTAGCGTGGTTGTATTAAGGTTGAATCACCCTCGTTTAAAGTGATTCGGTTTAGTGGATTTTGATCAACTTGGTTGATCGGAAAATCCTAACTCGAGAGGGTTAGGTGGTGATTTTCACCCGATTTGGGTTTCCACCTAAAAATTCTTGTGTACTTGTGTGATTGCTTATTTGTGAGATTATTTATATTTTATTTCCGCATTTTATTACGTCATCCCTCCTGGTAGGGCGAACCTTCAATTGGTATCAGAGCAGGTTCTTGCAAGATCGGAGTAACACCCGGTAAGTAGATCATGGAGGGAAGCATAGCCTCAATCAGAATCTCCGAAGGGCAGTCCACCGTCCGACCACCCTATTTCGACGGGAGGGACTTCGGATATTGGAAGTTGAGGATGAAGACGTGGCTCCAAGCCACTGAATTCGAGATATGGGGATGTTGCGAAACCCCATACGAGATCCCGAAGCGACCCCAAGGAGGCTACTCGCAGCTGCAGATTCGAGAGCTTTCACTCAACGCAAAGGCAATGAATGCCCTGTATTGCGCGTTGAGTCCGAAAGAGTTCGAGAAAATCCAAGAGTGCACTACCGCCCACAAGATATGGAGGAAGTTAGAAAACACTCATGAAGAGATGAGCTCGGAAGAAGATCTCGAGAAGGAGGAAACCACTTGCTTTGGTTTCATGGCCAGAGGAAGCAATAGAGACAGCGAAAGCGGAAGTGACTCCGACAACGAGGTAAATCTCGATTTACAAGAAGCTTTTAATGAACTATTTGAAGTTAGTAAAGCACTTAAGATAGAAAATAAAAGCATTAAAAAGAATCTTAGTTTTCTTAGAAGTGAAAATGAAAGATTAGAAAATAAACTTAAGGATCTAGAAGCTAGTCCTAAAAATGATAACCTATTATTAGAAAATCATAACCTCATCAATGAAAATAATAAATTGATTGAGGAAAATGTTAGTCTAAAAATAGAAATTTCTGATTTAAAGACTAAGATGAGTATTATAGAAAAAGAAATTGCATGTCTTAGGGAAAACTCTAACAAATTAATCAACAAAGTAGATGATTTATATAGCCCTAAGATTGAGAAAGGATCTTCGTCAAGGAGACCCGCTAACAGATCCGGATCTAAGCTCACTTGGATACCAAAGAAATATTTGGAATCTTGTTTTGTAGGTTTCAGGGATAACTACAACACAAAAGACTGGACCTACAAACTCAAGGCTGGTCAACTTGAGTTGGGAGAACCAAGGAGTAGACCAAGGAGGAGAACAAGAAGACCGACGAGACGGTGAACAAGCAACGGACCCGCCGCACGTCGACCACCAGATTGGAGACCGGCGCCAATGCCCGGGCCTCCAAGCTACGGATGGGATCCCCATCCGATGTGGCATCCACCACCACCATTCAGGCCATTTTATTGGCCATGGTAGGTGAGGTAAAAACTCTTGACCCTATCTTTGTTTATCAGTAGCATTTAGATAGGGGGAGTTAAAATTTATGAGCTAATTTTTAAGGGGGAGATGCAAGTTAGCTAAATTTCCTTTAGAAAGGGGGAGAAAAATAATAGCTATCTTGTTGTTATAAAAAAGGGGGAGGACATCACCTTTGTTAAAAGAAATTTATAGAAGAGCATGTTTTAAGGGGGAGTTATAGGAAATGTAAAATCAATTAAACCTTTTTGATAATGTCAAAAAGGGGGATGATTTTTTGCATTATTATTTATGGTTTTGTCATCGTAAAAAAGGAGGAGATTGTTGGTACTAGAGCACCACGATCATTTTTTTGATGATAACAAAACACATGTCATTTAACATTTGCACTTTGAGTCCTAGATTTCAGGTCAATCGCAAATGGATATGTGATTAGACGGAGTTCGAGCTCGCATCCAGGATGGATTGGAGGAGCTCGATGGAAAACAGAGGAGATTTGCGAGGAGCGATAGATTGAAGAAGGAAGGAGATGAAGAATAGGATAGATTTCCTTCTCTTGTACTCCTTGTATTTTTCGTTTCTTCTGTTGCTCTTTATTTTTGTTAATTAGATTCATGTTAAAGAGCCTCAAAGTACCCTAACAGTAGTCCTAGGAACACCCGCACAACCCTAGGATACTTAGGTTTTCTGTAGAATACTTAGAAAACCAATATAGGGTTCAAACAGAGTTTCCAGACGTCTAATTCCCAAATCAGACGTCTGATAAAGTATTTTAAGACGTCTGATTGTTGTTTCAGATGTCTGATAACTATTAGGCTGGACTTAGTATTCTGTCTGATGAAATCAGACGTCCAGACCTTAGACCAGACGTCTTAGGAGACGTCTGATGTTTTTACCAGATGTCCAATTAGTGGACCGTTGGCTCTCTTGACATTCACTCAAGGATATGACCGTTAGAGTCTTATCAGACGTCCTTAAGCCCTTCCAGACGTCTGATAATTAACCGTTTTGCCTCGACTGTCCCGAAAATCTCTTCTCAGAGATTTTCTAGCCGTTGCAAATCCATTCCCACGAAAAAGTTGATTTCCAGACGTCCAGACATAGTGTCAGACATCCTATATGTCGTCTGATGGACTTGCACAAGAACCCTGTTTAGATCTGATTCAAGTCAGGAAGGAACCCGCCCGAAATCAGACGTCTGACCTTTAAATCAGACGACTTAAAGTGGTCTTCTAGACGTCTGATGCCAGAATTAGATGTCTGATTACCCTGTCAAGTGTAATCATTGTCCTGATTTCGGCCTGATTCTTTTGGGCTTTGCACCCAACGGCTATGGAAGCTTTTCCAAGCCTTCCAAAGCCTTCCTAAGGCCTCTATAAATAGAGGGGAGCCTTTGCAACACAAAAATATACCAAGAGAAACACAAGACACACCTAAGCAACTTAGTTCCACTCTTTTGTGTCCAAGAGAAGCCCTTGCTCTCCAAGCTCTAGTTCCATTCATCTTGAGAGCATCAAGCTTCGCACACCCGCTCTCCCGCTGTAGTTCACGAGAGCGAAGTTGCGCCGTCGCGTGGATCATGCATCGCATCATCAACTCGACGCACTCCTTGCAAAGGGGAGTTTCCTAATTCCTATATAAGCTAGGTTTAAAATTACTTTGTTGGCTCTATAAGATTACTTGTTTATTTTATCTTTGTTATTTGGTTGGGTATTCGCTTTGCGAATTCCCGTCTCCTTCGCGAGACAAAATCCTTCTCGTGGAGAGAAGGGGTTGAGGTACGCTACCCTCGTTTAAGTAGCGTGGTTGTATTGAGGTTGAATCACCCTCGTTTAAAGTGATTCGGTTTAGTGGATTTTGATCAACTTGGTTGATCGGAAAATCCTAACTCGAGAGGGTTAGGTGGTGGTTTTCACCCGGTTTAGGTTTCCACCTAAAAATTCTTGTGTACTTGTGTGATTGCTTATTTGTGAGATTATTTATATTTTATTTTCGCATTTTATTACGTCATCCCTCCTGGTAGGGCGAACCTTCAGTGAGATGCTGGACGAAAGAGGACGAAGATGGAGGATGAAGGACGGAATAGGGCAACGTTGCAGTGGGATCCGCTTCTTGAATGGCGGCGAGAGGATAATCGCAGGATGCTTTGTTAATGCAAAATCATCGATGTTTAAGAATGCGTTATAGTATAGGACAAGATCTCATTAAATACTTAAATTTATAACTCAGAAAAGTCCGAGCTCGAATGCAAGGAGCAATAGGCAATTTAGTACTCAAGATTGTAATTCTAAGCACAATATAACAATGTAATAGAAACTTTAAGCACAAATAATTTAAATGAAAGAGTTAAAATCAATGTAGCAAAAATATTAGGGCAAATTGGTGATTTAAATCACCAATTTACCCTATTAACAATATACTCAAATAATGCTATAGTATTAACCACACAATTTCCACATCAACTTAAGTGTCTCAATAATGCAATACTAACTCAGAACCAGCAACAGAGGCAAAGGCCTCTCTTCTTCCTTCAGGCCTCAGGGAGAGGCACAAGCACAGCACAACACCAACAGAGGCGAAGGCCTCTCAAATTTCACTAAGTGTAGAGAGCAGTAGAGGGCAAAAACCCCCCCTCCTCTCTCTCTTTCTTTCTCTTCTTTCTCTCTTAGGATCAGGCGAATCAGACCAGACCCGAGTAACCGGGTAAATGGACCAAGACCCAAACTCGCATGGTGTGAACCACTAGCGAGGGCGTGCATAAGCGCGTGCGTGAGCAGGACCTCACCCTGTGTGAGTGCTGAGGCGAAGAGCCTTAAACAAAAATTCAATTTATATGCTGCGCATGCATCTGTTCTATCCGATCTAGGACTAAAACCCATGGCCCTCTTTCACACATGATTAACTCATATTTGTGGGCTATTTAAGTATTTAAGTGCCTAGACATTAAGTTAATTTTAACATTTAGATAGCATACATTAGAATGTAAGTAAATTAATTCTTATTTTTAGCTTAAGTACATAATTCATGTGTGGCATCCATATCTAAATGCATTTAGAATTAACCTAGAATTGTATGCATTTGATTAGTTAATTAATTAGGTGCATTACATACATTATTTTAATTAACATAGAAGTTAAGGAGTTATGAATAAATAATCCTAATTATTTTATTATTGTTATTCTTCTTCTTCTGCAGGTAACCGCTCCGCCTCCGCCTCCTTCTACGCTCATTGATTTTTTTTAACAGCTGCCAGCATTCATGAGGATCTGCTCCCGCCTCTTGTGATTTCAAATGAAGTGGCTGCAACTACAAGAGAGGGAAGGAGACGACGGTGCTCGGGAGGCCACCACCTACTCCACTGTGCTTCATCTCCACCACCACCGGCTTCAACAGTGGCGGCAAGCCTCCACCACCGTGGCCGTCGGGTGTGGCAGGCCACACCGCCATTCAGAGCTTGCTCACATCACCGTGAATGCACGCTGCTCCACCATATGCACACACAAGCATGCATGCTACCATCTTCACTGTTCATCTCCATCTCCACCACATCCTCTATCTGACTTGCAAAAGAACCTAACAACATCTTTTTCACCATCTTCGACCATCCTACCACTTTCATACAACCAATCACATCTTCACATGGCCATACCTCTTCAAAGCCACCCACCATAGCCACATACCTCCACTCCATTCCACGTTCCACAAAGCACCCCCTTTCTTCTTCTTCTTCTTCTTCTTCTTCCTCTATGAGCAGCGCCCCTCTGACATGCCACCGCACGTGCCCGCGTGCACCTCCAACAGGCCAGCAGTGCGCTCCCAAGCATGGCCAGCAGCACACGCCTCCCCTCGTCGCACCTCCGACCATGCGCTATAGAGCAGCCACACCCGCAGTAGCGAGCAGCACCTCTAGCGACCTCCCACGCCATGTGCACGCAGCAGCAATCATCTCTACGCGCGCGTGCATGCTCGTGCAGCCCTCTAGCGCGCATCCCTCTCACGCCCCCTCGCTGCGCCCGAGCAGCGACCCACGCACACACACAGCCGATGCAACCAATGCGCCGCCCGTGCACATCTCCAGCACGCACCGCCCTTCAGCTCCATTCCGTGCAGGCAGGCATAATGCCCAGCGACCCTCCCTCACCATCTTCGCGCAGCCACCACCTGCAGCGCTGCCATTTCCATGCCCAAAAAGGGGGGTATGCTCCACGCACCCAACACCCTCTCAACGCTGGTTGGCCACCTCGTGACTCGTCGTCGCCACTGTTATGAAGCCCTCGCTCCGCTTCAACTCCAGTGAGCTCCTCGTGGCCGGACGTCCTCTCCTTCATGCGTGAGAGACCACCAACCAAATCCCTTGTTTCAGCACACATTAGTATTTACATTTAAATGCCCTTGTCACTATTTATTGATATTTTATTGTTATGAATATTGCATTGAACTCCCTATTGATTGTCATAAATACAATTTCAGCATGTGCTTTCCTTAAAACACATATCTAATATGGCATTTGACACAATATTTTTGGGAAATCAATATTGAACATCTGTTTTTGGACCCGTACAAGTTTTAAATGGGCCATTACTTCCCTGTGTACAGGACTTGCTCTTCTGCAGGTGGTTTAATTTTTATTATTTTGATTTGTAGTTTTCCATCACTTGCATACTGCAACACAACATTCTTTATGTGAAACAACGAAAGTGAAAATTGACTTATCAATGCACAGCTGCAGCTATGTCCTCGTCCAATTGATGGTGAAGGAGAACCTGAAGCTCCTAATTGTGGGTCCAAGCTTGATCCTGGATCAGTTCCGCACCAGCTGGGAAGTTCACCTGGACGTTGTGGGGCAAGAACACCTTCGTTGAGCTCTTTGAAGGAGCTCCGCCAATGGTGGCCATACCTGTGTACTCAAAATGAACAAAATGGTCTCTCGGCCTTATCAGAAATGCTCAAGACGATCTCCAGACATCGACGAATGTAATGGTGGTGGTGGAGTCACGTGCGAGTGGGTGTGGAGGCATGATGACCTCGAGAAGGTGGTGCGGAGGCGTGTGTGTCAGGTGGAGTGTGTGAAAGGCCAATCCCCTCAATTACATGAGCGGTTTTGGTCGTGAGAACACAGCGTAGGTGAGGAGCGTGGAATCAGTGTGGTTGGTGGACTATGGAGGCCGGGCAAACTCGCTGGAGTTCTGTCGGCCGTGGAGAAGATGAAGTGCGGGAGGATGTTGCAGTGGTTGTGAGTGACGTGTGTAGGTGAAAAGAAAGTAGAGGGAGAGAAGAAGGAATAGAGAGACTTAGAGAGAAGGAGATAGGTGGAGGGCTCCGGTTGTGGCTAACCGGAGCCGGAGAAGATGGTAGGGATGGCGAAGCGACGACGGTGATTGAGGTAGAGGAACACCCTCCCTTTGACCGTAGAGGTGAGCGAGGAAGAAAGGAAGACAGTGGCACCTCCAATTTGATGGTTGGAGGTGTGGAGGAGTTGATCGGAGGATGTTGCTGGAGCAAACTGCGGAGGTGGTTGGAGAGAGAAGAGAAGGTTTTCTCTAACCAAAATTTGCTAAGGGGAAGGCAATGGTTCCAGGGTTTAAATAGAGATCCAAAGAGGGCTCTAGATCAGGAAAGAGCTTGGATGTGCTCTTTTAGGAATCAAAAAACACCCATTGATTCAATGCATTCGCACCCATGAATCATTGGGGTTTAGAAGTTAGGATCTGTCCCAATAGGTTTGTCAAGGTGTGAACATCAAGCCTACCAAGTTTGGTGGGATTTGATTGCCATTAGAGTAGGATTTGGTCTGGTCAAAGCTTTCCCGGAGGTCGGTTGACCTCCAATGGCAGCAAGGACCATACTACAAAGAATAAGAAGAAGTTAGGAGGCAAATTGCAATGAATTCAAAAGTTAGGGGCATGTGTGTAAGAGAAAAGAGTCAGATTGGACCAAAATGCACACCTGGTCAGGATGATCCCTAATTGGTCCCAAATTTTGGTAGAAATATAATTTGGACCCAAGGAATCTAATGGTGAAGTTGGATTTAATTTTTGACCAAATTTGACTAGGTAAATTACGTAGAAACCCAAATTTGGGCAATTATCTGTCTGAGACTCTATTTTAGGTCAAAATGGGTTTAGATGGTCAAATCAAGGATGTCAAACCCTAGAGAATATTTTTATATGATTTTTAGAGGCTTTAGGTGAATTTTATCCTGACCAAAACTCCAGTTAATTAAGCGGATCTGTTTTTAGGGTTTTAGATGTCCATTAATTCTTGAAATATGTGAAAACCTATTTATGTCTACATGGACCCACTTGTTAGACATCAATGACCAAATAACCTTTAATAAACCCCTAAAATACCACGTGGTTATTATGTATTTGTGATAAGATGGTAAAATTGTAGAAATAACCCTATTTTCATCTTTTCTTCTCAAAATAGAATATCAAGCACTTAGGACCCCCTAAGGTTATGTAGGAGCTTTTATTAACTTTATCAAACCAAATTGAGCTAGATATGGCTTATGATGGTATTCCCATCATATTCGCATGCCTAGCTTTTGCAAGTCCCTTAGCAAAACTTTATGGACCAAATCAGATATCTAGGCCGGATGTAATCGTCAAGATGCCCTACTAAGACGCATCTCTAGGAATCAGATCTTAATACTAATAATAGGCCTAGAGGTACTCAAGTACCAGCCCAGATCCAAACCTAACTAGCTTTCACCTTAGTCTGCCACTAAGGTTTCTAAGGCCCGCAGGAACTAACCTAAGGTTCATTGGACCCAGCGGTTAAAGCACCCGTGCTTGTAACATGGTTAGTCCAGGTTTAGTTTGCCAGTTCATTTTTGTAAGAGAGATGGAAGAATTTTCATTTGTGGAGAGCTTTTCTCTCTCTTTTTCTTTTTCATTATATTTTTCCTTAGATCCATCCTCGGATTAGCCCTAAACACGTTCTATAACGGATTCCTAGTCCCCACTATCAATCCTCGTAGGGTCCCTAGCAATCAATGCTTCAAGATAACACCGCTCATGGCAACCCCCAAAACCCTGGCTTTTGACACTTCGAGATAGTGCCACCTATGGTGTTCTGTAGCTAAATCTAGACCCTAGCAATAGACATTTCGTAATAATGCCGCCCATGACATCTGAACCAACACAAGGTGCTTACATGCCCCCAGTAGGATATTTAGATATCTTAGGAGACAAGCACCGAGGAGAAGGTATGTTATTGCGCATCTTCTAGGGGAATTTCCCACCTCTCCATGTCGGTAACTCGTCCAAATCAACTTGTGTTTTCGAGTCACTCTTGATATAGATCTTAGGACTATTTTAAGAATAGCATAAATGCTTTGGCATAATTTCATATTTAAGCGCACTGAACCAGGCTGTGTGTGATTTTTGGGTGCTTAAGTTACTGAGTCCTGCAAACCAGAGGTCAGTTAACGGGGCCAAATACTACCTAAGCCTTAGACCTAATACACAAGCTTTGCATTTTCCTCAACCTCTTGAAGATTAATCTGGATCTTGACAAGTACATGAATATTTAAATCTCAAAACAGATCCAAAGGCCTAAGGTCGATATTCGCCACTAATCCCTTAAGTTTTAGCCTTCCAGGTCTTAATTCATCATTTGATCCAACCTAGAAGTTAGGTAAGTTCCATATCATTTTGGAGGGACTCCATTTTTTTATTTATCTTTTTGCTCCTTTCTTTTCTTTTCAATTTTTCCTCCCTCCTTTTTCTCATTTTTTCTCAAGTGGAATTTTTTTTCCTCAACCTCCATTTTTTTTAATGAAATCCTTTTGTGATATTTGATTTTCATGGTGTTTTGCACTTTAATACCCCCATGCCTACGATTTGCAATGTCTTCATTATAAATTAGGTGGGTTCGAGTTCAGCTAAGATCGTGCATTAGAACAGGTTCAAAGGGTGGGTGGATAGGTCGGGGTGACTGTTGCGGATGATTTTAAGCTCTGGTACGTGTACCAGAGGTGGAGTCGGTTGTTCTAATGGACAATCCTTAAAGTGCAATATGATTTCAACGAAGAGATATGTCAAAGGATTTCTGGTCTTTTCAAAGGATGATGGGTTGCCTCCCGTTAAGCGCTAAGTTTAACCCCATCAGTTGGGTGCAATAAGCTCAAGGAGAATGGAGATCAAAAGATAACTAAGCCAAGTTTGTGTCAGTGAGTTCAATGAACGGTTTGAGTCTTTGACCGTTCACAATAAAGGGTTCAGAATCATGGCTGAGTTCACTGATTTCTATAGACCCATTTCCAAAAATATGTCTGACAAGGAATGGTCCAATCCATTTTGATTTGAGTTTGCCTGGGAAGAGTTTGAGCTTGCCATCAAAGAGTAAGACTTTCTAACCAGGGTGGAAAGATTTTCGCACAATGTGCCTGTCATGGAAGTCTTTGACCCACTCTTTGTAGATACACAAGTTCTCATACACGTCATTGCATAGTTCCTCGATCTCGCTCATTTGCAATCGACAATGTATTCCAGCCTTCATTAGATCCAGATTGCACTTCCGTACTGCCCAATAGTCCTTATGCTCCATCTCTATGGGAACATGACATGCCTTTCCGTACACTAATCTGAAGGGAGACATGCCTAATTGGGTCATGTGAGCGGTCCTATAGGCCCACAAAGCTTCTGAAAGGCGAGTAGATCAGTCCTTCCTATCAGGCCGAACAGTGACCTGAAGGATCTTCTTGATCTCTCGATTCAATAATTCTGTCAGTCCATTAGTCTAGGGGTGGTAAGGAGTCGAGATACAATGCGATACCCCATACATTTTCATCAGGGACTAGAAGTGCACATTATTGAAATGAGACCCGCCATCGCTTATGATGGCCTTAGGAACCCCAAATCTAGAAAAGATGTTCTCTTGGATGAATCGAAGAACTTTATGATCGTTAGTTCTCATGGGGACAGCTTCGATCCATTTAGAGATGTAATCAACAACGAGAAATATGTATTCCAAGCTGTTAGATCCAGGAAAGGGTCCCATGAAGTCGATTCCCCATATGTCAAATATTTCGTACGCAATTATCAGGTTCAAGGGCATCATATTCCCCGGGCCCATGTTGTCGAGGGTCTGATAATGAGTGCATGCCCTATAATACGTTTGTGTGTCTTTGAACATCATGGGCTAGAAGAACCTACACTAGAGGATTTAACTATGGTTTTATGCCCAGAGAAATGGCCACTGTAGGCCTGGTCGTGACAAAATGAGATCATGTCATTGACCTCATCGTCAGGAATGCATCTCCGGATCACCTGATCATTGCCCATGTGGAAGCGATATGGCTCCTCCCAAATTTAGTACTTGGCCTTGGAAATCAATTTGTCCAGCTTGGAAGTCGCCCAGTCTAGCGGGACTTTCCCCGTAACCAAGTAGTTTACTATATCAGCAAACCAGGTGACAGAGAGAGTTTCGCTTTCTTATGATAGCAATAGAAGGATATGTCATATTTTATGTGGTGGAAAATCTTTCAATCAAAAATTAACATAGATATGAATTTAAACCACAATAAAGGATGTCGCATCCACAGGGAGGAATAGACCAATAAATTCACGAGTCGAGGAATATACAGTTCGTAGACTCTTTCGCAACTTTAATGAGAGAAATATGCTATTTTAAATGGAGCTTGCAATATCTTTAAAAGTTTAGAGTTAGTTATGCAATTTTCACGTTAGGAATTAAGCTCCAAAAATATGAATATGGTGCATGTATAATGGCATATCATATAAATTCAACTTGCATGCAAATTTGATTTGAAATTCAATGTAGATCATGCACATAACACAAGTAAAGTAATTTCATGAAAGTCTGAGTGCATCAATGCATTGTGGCCTGAATAAAATATGAATATATAATTGGCAATGTCATTGAATGTAATTATTAATTGAGAGGAAAACAGAAGATTTCTCCTCTCTCTTCCTTGCGTGGGCGGCCGTGCATGGTTTGCAGCGAGAGTCGACAGGGAGGTGCGCCTCGACGAAGGCTACGCAACGACGGTGACGTGGGGCCAGAGGTGGCCGACGGCGGCCGGATGGAGGAGGATGGCCGCCGGCTTGTTGGATGTTGGAAGAAGACAGCCGCATGTGGATGCGCGGGTGGTGTCGCTGCTGCAGCGCGTTGGGCGTGCGTGCGCTCAAGGTGTGCAGGGCGAGCGCAGTTAGAATGGCCTGCGGGCATGGCGCCTGCTAATGAGACCATTTTAATGGACTAATATTGCGCCTAAGTAACTTTAATCACACCTTTTAGGTTTGTTAATAACTACATTAAGTTATAGAATGTTTGCATTCATCATGATTTAAGATTACATCTATTTTATAGTATTCTATAACTTAATATGTAATGATGTTACGTTTTTATGTTGTAGGAATGATATTTAGAAAGAACAGGGGGGGATAAATTTCCCCAACACATAGCCGGTGCTAACCCTCCCTCATCCTCCGGCCAGCCGTAACTCCTCCCCCACATTATCTAATCTCCCACCGCCCTTCCTCAATAAACGAGGCCAGATTTAGAAAGGATTTTGAAAATCCCTGGAAGGGCAGAGGAGAGGAGTAAAGAGGAGGCGGAGAAAGGAGAGGAGGGGCTTCATCATCGACGAACCATGTAACCCGTGTGCATTGTGCACCAAATCACCTTCTAGCCTGCTCCAACCACCTTGCAAGCACCAACTCCTCCACCTTGCACGCCCCTGCCAGGCCGCACCCATCTCCAGTGCCCCGGCTAGGCCGTGCCCATCTCCAGTGCCCCTACCAAGCTGCACCCACCTCCAGCCGCGTCCGCAGGCAGTTCAGCGCTCACACCACTCCAGCCTGCAAGCGCCTACTCCTTCTCCACCTTGCGTGCCCCTGTCAGGTTGCACCCATCTCCAGCGCCCCTGCCAGGCCACGCCCATCTCTAGCCGCCTCTCCAGTCACCACACCAGTGCCATCACCGCACCAGCCTGCACCTGCCCCCAACCCCTACAGGCACCCGCTTCATCACCTCTGCACGCCCCTCTCAAGCACCGCAGGTGCTCTACCTCGCCGCCCGCACCCCTGTAGGCACCCGCTCCACCCTCTCCACCTGCGCCTACAGGCATGCACTCTTCTGCAAGCACCCGCCCGCACGCCTGCACGCGTCCAACGCTCCCTCCAGCCGGGCCCGTAGGCACTGCGCGCCTTCACCACCGCCTATACGCGACCTCGCAGGCGTTGCAGAACCTCTGCATGCCACCTTCTCCTTCTTGCAGCCACCACAGGCTGCCATCAGCCACACCGTCACCACCATCGGGTGCGGCCTGAGTGAGGTGATCTTCAGCGATAGCCTCGACGTCCATCTCTCCTCCTCCTATGCGCACAAGCCACAGCAACAAATCCTCTGTTTTGAAGTTGATTAAAAATTACATTTAATGCCATTGCCCCCAGAAATTAATTTTCATTTATGATTATTTTATTGTGGAAAAATTGTGAATGCACACTCATGCTTTCTGATAATTGCACGTTATTGTTATTCACCTGTCTCAAGATTGATTTTGGGATTAACATGTGCACCAATTTTCTCTAGTATATGTCAATTGAAAATTACATAAAATCATCATATATTTATTAAAGATTTCAGGGAGGGAAAATTGCACATATACCCTTATATTTTTGATTTATTGTGAATCTTCTTTCCATCACATTTTATGTCGGATTTGACTAGGGATTTCGCACTTAACCGAAAGAATATGAAATAATCGAGAGTTTATTGCATAATTGCCTCCCTGTGGACACGACCCACTCTTCTGTGAGTGGTTATTTTTATTATGAGGGCTACGTAACGGCGGTGACGCGGCGACCGAAGGTGGCCGGAGATGGCCTGACGGAGGAGGATGGCCGTCGGCCTGTTGGATGTTGGAAGAAGACAGTCACGTGTGGATGCGTGGGTGGCGTCGTTGCTGCTGCGCGCTGGGCACGCGTGCGCTCAAGGTGTGTAGGGCGAGCGCGGCTAGAGTGGCTTGCGGGCGTGGCACCTGCGGTCACCTACGGGCGGCTGTGGTACAGCACAGGGGCGCCTGCGGGCGATGGCGTGGGTGCGGGCATGGGTGCGGGAGCTTGCAAAGGGTAGGTTGGCCTGCACCTGCAGAGGGAGCGAGAGCGCGGTGGGGGCGTAGGTGCGTGCCTGCAAAGGGCGCGGTGTAGCGCCTGTGGGCTCTTGGGAGGGTAGGCGCTTGCGGTGGAAGGTGAAGCACGTGGTGGAGGCTGGTGCATGCCTGTAGAGGGAGCAAGTGCAGGTAGGAGGTTGTGCGCTGAAGGAAGGAGGGCTTGGCGTAAGGCGCACTACTGCTTGCAGTGCTTGCAGGGCACGCCTGGCATGCTATGGGGGGGTGGTGATGGTGCTGGAGGGGGCACGCCTGTGGGGGTGTGCCTGCAGTGGATTGCGGAGAAGGGCGCTTGGTGTAAGCTGATGTAGCGTTTGCAATGTAGGCTATAGGGGGCGGTGATGGTGCACAATGCAAGCAGTCTTCCCACAGTGCACGCTTCCTTCACCGTTGGGTCCCCGCCAGGGGGAGGAAGAAGATCCCCGATACAACTTTGCCAAGCCTTTTTATCATCTCTCCCCGTGTGAGTTAAGGGATTTTCAAATCCCTTTACTAATTTTGGCCGGCGACTGTTGGGGGTGTTGAGGCCACCGGAGATTGGGTGAGGTGAAGTTGAGGTTGTTGGGGGAAATTTCTTTCACCCCCTTGATGAGTCCATTAAAATGGACTAATATTAAGCCTAAGTATATTTAATCGTATAGTTTAGGTGTGTTAATAATGGTAATTAAGTTATAGAATATTTGTATGCCTTATAATTTGAGTTTATAACATTCTATAACTTAATTATTTTGTTATTTTTATGCAGGTAATAAAACCCATAAAGAACAAGGGTGGGGGGATAATTTCCCCAAACAGCCGCCGCAGCTATTTCCCCCCTCCCCCGCCGAACATTGGGGTAATCTTCTCCAACCATCACCGGCCAAAAACAAAAAGGGATTTGCAAATCCCTGGATTGACGCACAGAGGGAGAGAGAGGACTTAAAAAGAGAAGAGGCGGCGTGCACAGAGAGGGATCTTTCCCCCACGCGGGGAACTGCTTCACCGTGGAAAAGGCAAACCCTGTGATCCAGCAGCGTGCACTGTGTCCTCTTCCCCCTTGCGGGGAAAAACCTTCACCAGTGCGCACACCTCCGCCCGTGCGCCTCTTCCTGCCACAAGCACTGCTCACCAACTGCCCACTCCAGCCCCCTGCAAATCAGACTCCACATCCTCTCTGCCCGCGCGCACCAGCGCGCCCCTCATCTCCAGCTGGCCTTGCTTCCACTGCACTTACCCTACAACGCGCTCTCTCATCCAACCACAGCAGGCGCTCGCACACAAGCGCACCTCTCCTCCAGCGCGCCCAACCTCTCAAGCAGGCGCCCGCATGCCATATCCCGCGCCTCACTGCAGGTGTTCCTAACCGTGCGCCCATCACCTCCCTACAGCCCCACGCCATAGCAAGCGCTCACGCACCAGCCCGCGCCTCTCCTCCAACGCGCCTTCACCAACTGCCCGCACCAGCGCCCCCTGCTGCACTGCACCATCAGCCCGCGCTTCCTCCTTCCAGCGCCTATCGCTCTTCCTTCAAGCACCCGTAGGCGCTGCATCTTCACGCTGCCAGGCAGCACTCGTACGCCCGCAAGTCTTCTCCGCAGTGAATCGCCAACCACCTGCAGACCGCAACAACAAGCGCTGGCCCTCGCACTAGCGGCGCGCGCGCCGCTCGAACAGTCGCAACAGCAACCGCCCACTTGCTCCACAGGCTGGAGCTCCGGCCACCGCCGCCAACCGCCTCCGGCCACCTCCGCTGCCGCCGCTGCCACCGTCAGAAAGCTCTTGACCTCGCCGTCCTCTTGAGCCCTGCATCGACCCCCGCGGTTCTCTCTCTCTCGCGAGGAAGAGAGAGGAAGAAAGCTCTGTTTTTTTTGGAATTAGAAATTACATTCAATGCCATTGCCATTGATTTCATTTTATTATTATTATTATATTGTGGCAAAATTGCATTCAAGCACTCATAGTTCTTTCTAATTGCATGGTATTAATATTGGCTAGTTTAAAGATTGATTTTGGACTTGATTTAAGTACTAATCGTCTTTAGTACACATCACATGAAAATTGCACTAATTCATCCTAAATTTATTGAGGATTTCTGTGAGGGAAAATTGCACTTACACCCTTAACTTTTTAGGTTATTGCAAATCTACTTTCCTTCACATTTTAAGTCCAATTTGAAAAGGGATTTCGCACTATCTGAAATAACATTAAATAATTAAAGTATTGATTGCATCATTGCCTCCCTATGGACACGACCCGCTATTCTGCGAGTGGTTAATTTCATTATTTTTTAGTAGTCGATTTTTCCACCACTTAAATACTATAACACTAAGCAAAAAGTCGACCGTCACACCTCTTGTTCTTTTCCAACCTAATTCCTACAACAACAAAACATAAAATCATTACATATTAAGTTATAGAATGCAATAAAATAGATGTAAACTTAAATAATGATACATGCAAACATTCTATAACTTAATGTAGTTATTAATAAACCTAAAAGGTAAGAATAAAGTTAACTTGGGTGTAACAATAGTCCATTACAATGGACTCATCAAATACCCCCATGCCTAAGATTTGCTAGTCCCTAGCAAAAATGAAAACTAATAGAAGTAATCAAAAGATTTCTTCTTATCTTATTTCAAAACTTTAGAGATCCAGACAAATGTGATGTGATAATAGCGTAGGTAACAGATCCAAGTGAAAAAGCTAATTCGCATTGGGAGTTCATACTTCACCCTTGATAAATATTACTGTCGGGATAGGCAACTACTTCCTTCGAGGATAAAGCAGAAGATAATCTGTAATTTGACCCTAGCGTTTGGCTTAGGAAGGAGATATTGAGTTGAATGGATTTGTATTTGGTGGCACACACTCATCTGGTGCTACATGTGTCTAGTACTACAGACTCTAGATATCCAGACTATCAAATGAATCAACCCAGAGAGGCTAAACAACTGTGCTCTCTTGATGTTCCTTGGCACTCACTCTTTTTCTTCTTTTCTTTCTAAGATCACAAATCTCGCCAGATTTAGTAAGTGTACTTACTGTTTGGTGGCCTCACATGGCATTTACACTTCAACTAAAGTCCTAATAATGGTACAACTAAGTTAGAGTCCTCAACTAGTATTCAAGCGATCAGAAATATGAAAAGGTAGGTATGGGTCATATTTAGTGGAACGTGATAAGTGTTTTTATTGCCTGAAAAACAATGTTATAACAATAAAATTATAATCCTGGACTCTTTTCTTTTTCTTTTCTCTCACTCTTTTCTTTTCTTTCTCTTTCTTTTTCTTTTTCTTTCTTTTTTTTTCTTTCTTTATTAATCAACACAACACGATACAGACTTTTATTTATGAGGCAATATTAGGGATGATGATGGTCAAGAGGATATTGTGTGGCTTATTTGGTAGAAGTGCCTATTCTCGGCACCGGGAAGAAATGGATAGGACAAGCGTATTTCTGACCTTTGATACTATTACCCTCCTTCAGCTAAGGACTCTATGAAGGACGGTCATAACCATCCACCATAGTCATTGCTTTATCAAGACTCAATCTCTATGTATTTACCTTATTTGGTGACTCTCAGGAATTCACACAAAGTACACACACAAGAACAAAGAGCAAAAACTATGCCTAACTCTGAAGTATCATCATTTAATTATCCAAAACTTAAGAGTCCTTGCACTAGACTTAGCGCACCAGTAATCTTTCTACTTTCTTCTCTCAAATATGAGGTGTATGTACTAGAAGATAGTATGCCTGACTCCCTATTAACTGTCCAAGTGTTCAGTAGACTACAAATGCTTATTATTTTTCTTCAAGGATCCATTACCCAATCTACGTGCGCGTGAAATAAATGTACTGGATTCTAAACTTAAGAAATAATTCAGGAAGAAAAACCTCCAATGACAAAGGTATTCTACTAGGGACTAACCCACTCAGCTCAAGAAAAGAGAATTATTTTTTTATATGCGAACCTAAATGCATGAATACATGCAAAATGCACCCCCATGCCTAAATCCTACAATGTCCCTAATGTAAAATTTAAACAGGTAGAGAAAGGAAAGAAATCACCTGACAATGGTGTTATTCAGAATGCTGGGTTGCCTCCCAACAAGCACTGCATTTTTGTCAGCAGCCAGACTTAGAGGAAACCTGTAAGTCTAGTTCCATACAGAAAAGGTTAGGCCCTAAAAATATGCGTAACAACGTGGGCCTAGAAAACAAGTAGCCACGGATGTTGGCGAGCTGATGATGCAACGTAATCCTAAATGCTTGTCAGAAGATATGAAAGCGAAGAACCTCGTTGGCTACCTTGGGAGATCTAGGAATAACAAATGGAATATGAAAAGGGACCTCCCGAAATGGAATAAGTGGCGGATAACAAGGATCCTCCAAAGTAGGATGGGTTTTAAAAGATATAAACATTAATATTTGAAACCCTTGAATGGCAAGACTAAAAGTACAAGCATCAATCTACACTCGCCATCCTACCCGAGGATGTATTGGCCTGATATGTTATCTAGAAAGAATGTACATGAGCAGAGATCTGAGCCAAGGATCGGTTAGGGAGTATAAGGGTTGTTTGTAGTGTTAGAAGGTAATGGTTAAGTCTAATGAGGGCTTAGTCGATGTCAAGTCCAATTCCAACAATGATTCAGATTGTGTATACTCCTTAACAGTTGTAGACAACTTCACGTTACCCTACCTAGCATTAATGATCGGAGTCATATTTGAATCGAGGGTAGACTCCAAATTACAACTCTTTGATGGCAGGGTCAAAATATCAGAATCATTATCATTAAGCTCATCCCCAGATTCGTTTGGTTCACTCAAAATTTTGTCAGGGTGTATATGTGATTCATTAGTGAAGACAGAAGTTGGATCAGTATCCTTAATTATTCCTAAAGGAGGATTAGTCTTAATATTTTGGAGCAAGCCTATATCATGAATTTGTTATTCTTCTCGGGGTATAAATCCTCAATTGATGTGTTTTGTCCCCGAGAGTCTCCCATAGACTTCTCATTATTTTCTTTGTCCTCCTCTAATATCAACTCCTATTTTGATGGAGGATGACTCTCAAAAGAAGGGAGGAATTTGGATTTCACCATATTGTTTATATCCTTTGGAGGTAAATCCTTAAATGATAAATATTCCCCTGTGATTCACTCCAGATTTTCAGTCCAGGTTCCTTTATTTTGGCATCCTCATCCTTTGAAATAGACTCTTCATATCCCTGAGACCAAAATTGATCTAATTCATCCTCCATTCCCTTAGGGTCACCTTCATTGGGTGCATTTAAATCCTTAGGATACTAAATGATAGGTGTTGATTCCCTAAGTGGAGGATCAGGAGTAGGCTCACTAAGGATAGAATGGGATTGCACCAGATAATCAATAGGGGAAGTGATAGGAACAATACAACCTTAACCCGGGTTGGTAAGGGTAAGGAGAATACTATCATTGGGGTCAAGGTCCTCAAGAGGTACCATCTTCCCTTGCTTTTGACTCCAATAAAGCTTGGGTGGATAATCACTATGATCGTTGTCCTCTAGTGGCCGTGTCTCATTGGGAGAGTCTAAGTGATAGCTACATAAAACTGGATCCCTATTGTCATTGGTTTCCTCAGAATTATTTGCATGATCATGGTCGCATGGGTAGGGATCAGAATTACTGGGAAGCATGTAGCTAAGCTGTCTTATTTCTTCATTTAACTGTTGACTATTCCTCATCTCTCCCATTGATTCCATCATTTCCTTTTGATGTTTTTGCATTTTTATCATAAAAGAGGTGAGGCTACTATTCTCAGGTTGGGGAGGATAGTCAATTTCAGGCTTTGGTTGCCTAGGGGTATCGATCCAACCTCGATACAGAAAATCATGAAGGGTGGGAGGGTTGGGTGTTTGCATAGAAGTAGGGATTTCAGGGTTGGAAAATCTCGCTCTTAGGCTTTGCTCAAAAGTGGGAGTTATCGGGCCAGTACTCCTAAGATAAGAATAAGAATGATCCCATGAATTGTCAATGTACCCATCAAAGGGTGGATATATTCGGGGCATGGGATCCTGGTTAAAAGATGGGAAGTATTGACTCTAATAATCTAAATGATAGGAATAAGGGTGATCCATTTCTTTAACCAAAACCATTTTAACTCTCTTAGGATTTAGAAGAATTCAGAACACGAGTAGAAACTTCCTAGAGAGTTCTACTGTCAAAGCAAATGCAAATTCAGTGGGATCTATTTTTAGTAGATTGTAGGTCTTAGAATTAAATGTTCAGTTGGTGGCCAAACAAGTTTTGCACAAATTATGCTTCCTAGGCCAACCTTCGCTGGAGCCTATAACCTACTCGCAAGGGATGGAAGTCTCGAATTGAGCCCACACACGAGGAACTGAAGTAACTTGGTGGATAGGCTTGTTGATTTCCAACTAACTTCCCTTGTGGTGCAAAAGAGGAGAGCTAAAAATTTATCTAGTGACCTTATGTGTGAGGTGTACAGTGTCTCAGGTTTGCAAACATACGATCATGTTTTGAGTTTTGAAATTTCACAAACAAGATCCTTTTGCACATAATTTTCAGTCACAGATTTTAAAGTCCAACCTCTTAGCAGTCCTAATTTTTAAAGTGACCACTGAATTAATTTGATTCAAGCACTTTAGTGGTCTTAGATTTAGGTTTAATGCATATGCATGACAGGTAATTGATGCTCAAGAGAAGGCATACCTTACTCCAGCTTTCTTCTTGCAAGAATGTATGCAATGTAGGAAAAATAAACTAGATGCTGCTCATTCAGTCCTAGATGATCATCTTATAGATATGCAGCTTCTAGTAGGCAATTCGATTTTCTTTTTTTTAATAATAATAATAAGCAAACAAACCTAATCTAACAAACTAACAAACATGCAGTTCAAATAATTCGAATAGTCCTATAATCTAAATAAATGAGAACACACTCCCGAAAATATGCTCTCGCATATAGGAGCGATAAGAAATAAAGAAGCACTGGGAACATGTTCCCAAAAATACCCGATAAGGGTCCAAAAGACAATAATTAAATTCTAATATCTATCTAAACTAAATCTAAACTAAGCTCTACTGACTAAATCAAAAATAGGCTCCTTTGTAAGCCTATGTGCGTGGGATCAAGGCCCACGTGTTCCTGTTGTTGGCCTCCAGGTGGCATCAAGGTCCATCAAAAAGATCATCTTCGTCATGCGCGTCGTTCAAGTTCAATGTCCTCGCTCTACTGCGCTTGTCGCCGTGTCAGATTCCTCACACAATAAAAAAAATTGATCAGATAACTACGCAACTCAAAATATTCAAAAATAATAACGTGAATCTATTGCGTCTGTTGCCTCCCCGACAATGGCACCAATTTGACGGAGAGAGTTTCGCTTTCTTATGATAGCAATAGAAGGACATGTTGTATTTTATGTGGTGGAAAATCTCTCAATCAAAAATTAACATAGATATGAATTTAAACCACAATAAAGGATGTCGCATCCACAGGGAGGAATAGATTAATAAATTCACGAGTCGAGGAATATACAGTTCGCAGACTCTTCCGCAACTTTAATGCGAGGAATATGCTATTTTAAATGGAGCTTGCAATATCTTTAAAAGTTTAGGGTTAGTTATGCAATTTTCACGTCAGGAATTAAACTCTAAAAATATGCATATCGTGCATGTATAATGGCATATCATATAAATTCAACTTGCATGCAAATTTGATTTGAAATTCAATGTAGAATCATGCACATAACACAAGTAAAGTAATTTCATGGAAGTCTAAGTGCATCAATGCAATGTGGCCTGAATAAAATATGAATATATAATTTCAATGGCATTGAATGTAATTATTAATTGAGAAGAAAACAGAGGATTTCTCCTCTCTCTTCCTAACGTGGGCAGTCGTGCACGGTTGGCGACGAGAGTGGACAGGGAGGTGCGCCTCGACGAGGGCTACGCAACGGTGGTGACGCAGCGGCCGGAGGTGGCTGGCGGTGGACGGAGGAGGATGGCCACCGGCCTGTTGGCTGTTGGAAGAAGACAGCCATGCATGGATGCGCGAGTGGCATTGCTGCTACAGCGCGCTGGGCGTGTGCGCGCTCAAGGTGTGCAGGGTGAGCGCGGCTGGAGTGGCCTGCGGGCGTGGCTCCCACGGTCACCTGCGAGTGGCTGCGGTGTAGTGCAGGGGTGCTTGCGGGCGATGGTGCGGGTGCAGGCGCTTGCATAAGGTAGGTTGGCCTACGCCTGCAGAGGGCGCGAGAGAGGGGTTAGGGCGCAGGTATGTGCCTGTAGAGGGCGCAGTGTAGCGCCTGCGGGCTCTTGGGAGGGCAGGCCCTTGCGGTGGAAGGTGAAGCGCGTGGTGGAGGCTAGTGCACACTTGCGGAGGGCACAAGTGCTGGCAGGCGGTTGTGCGCTGAAGGAAGGAGGGCTTGGTGTGAGGCGCACTACTGCCTGCAGCGCCTACAGAGAGCGACTGGCATGCTGGAGGGGGCGCGCCTATGGGGGTGTGCCTGTAGTGGAGTGCAGAGAAGGGCGCTTGGTGCAGGCTGATGTAGCGTTTGCAGTGTAGGCTGTGGGGGGCGATGATTGTGATAGTGCAAGCAGTCTTCCCACAGTGCATGCTCCCTTCACCATTGGGTCCCCGCCAAGAGGAGGAAGAAGATCCCCGATCCAACTTTGCCAAGCCTTTTTATCATCTCTCCCCGTGTGAGTTAAGGGATTTTCAAATCCCTTTATTAATTTTTGCCGGTGGCTGTTGGGGGCGTTGAGGCCACCAGAGATTGGGTGAGGTGAAGTTGAGGTTGTTGGGGGAAATTTCTTTCACCCCCTCCTATTCTTTTCCAACTTGATTCCTACAACAGCAAAACATAAAATCATTACATATTAAGTTATAGAATGCAATAAAATAGATGTAAACTTAAATAATGATACATGCAAACATTCTATAACTTAATGTAGTTATTAACAAACCTAAAAGGTAAGAATAAACTTAACTTAGGCGTAACAATAGTCCATTAAAATGGACTCATCACCAGGGGAGACCGTGAATGGCTAGTAAATGCTTGTCCGGAAAATGCTCGGTGACTGGACCAGATGGGTCGATGATTGAAGAAGGAAGACAGGACAAATGGTTAGCTACCATGTTGTGTTTTCCCAACTTGTCGCGAGTCTCGAGATCAAATTCTTGCAATAGCAAGATCCAACAGATTAATCGAGGTTTCGTGTCCTCGAGTAAGTGCCTCACAGCAGTGTGATTTGAGTAAATGGTGACATGAGAACCCAGAAGATAAGATCTAAATTTCTCTAGGACAAATACTAATGCCAATAGCTCTTTCTCAGTAACCGTGTAGTTACGCTGAGCCTCGTCCAACGTCTTGCTGGCATAGTAGATGACCACAGGTTTCCCGTCAACTTTCTGCCCAAGCACCGCCCCTACTACATAGTCAGACACATCACACATGATCTCAAAGGGTAGAGACTAGTGAAGGGATTGTAGGATTGGTGCTTGAGGAACTCGATCACGTAGGCTCTCAAATGCGTCAGTGCACTCATCGGTGATCTTGAAAGGTACATCATTTGAGAGAAGACTAGTCAGGGGGCATGCAATTTTTGAGAAATCAGGAATGAAACAACGGTAAAAATCGACGTGCCCCAGGAAAGATCGGATGTCCTTGACCGAGCTTGGCATGGGTAGTTTATAAATCAAATTAACCTTAGCTCGATCAACCTGGATGCCGTTCTTAGAAACAAGGTGACCCAGGACAATTCCTTCAGGAACCATGAAATGGCTCCTTTCCCAGGAAAGAACCAAATTCACGTCGATGCAATGCCTGAGGATTTGGACCAAGTGCAGGAAGCAATCATCAAAAGATTCCCTAAATACTAAGAAGTCGTCCATGAAGACTTCAAGATATTCACCTATCATATCTGAGAATATGGCAAGCATGCAGCACTGAAAGGTAGCGGGTGCATTGTAGAGACCGAAAGGCATCCTACGGAATGTGTATGTCTTATAGGGGCAGGTGAAGGTAGTCTTTTCTTGGTCCTCAGGATGGATTGCCACTTGATTATAACCGGAGTACCCATCCAAAAAGCAGAAGAAGCGATTTCCCGCTAGTTTCTTAAGTATCTGATCAATGAACGGAAGTAGGAAATGATCCTTCTTTGTGGAGGCATTTAGTCTTCTATAATCAATGCAGACTCTCTATGAGTTTGCTATACAGGTTGGTATGGTTTCTCCGATTTCAGTCGTGATCACGATGAGTCCTGCTTTCTTAGGCACAACCTGAATTGGACTCACCCACCGACTATCGGAGATCGAGTAGATGATCCCTGCATCTAACCACTTGATGATCTCCTTTTTCACAACCTCCTACAGATTAGGATTCAGATGTCTCTGCATTTCACGGGATGGTCGTGCACCCTCTTCGATATAAATGCGGTGTATGCAATATGAATGGCTAATGCCAGTCAGATCATCAAGAGTCCAACCAATGGCTCTCTGATGCTATTGGAGGACAGAAATCAGGCGTGTTTCCTTATCAGAGGTAAGGTGGGAATTGATAATCACAGGAAATGTCTGATCAAAACCCAGAAAGACATAGTTTAGATGATCGGGAAGAGGCTTCAGTTCTATAATGGGATTATTAGTAGGAGCAGGCGGGTCGGGATGGGCCTCAGAAGAAAATGTGGGAGCTGTATGTGGGTCTAGATCAGTGCTAGGCTCTTCTATTTGCGGGGTATGATCTGCTTGGGGCTGAGGGTTAGGGATAATAGGGTCATCCTCGAGAAATGTTTTCTCAACCACAGAACTGATGTCGCATACTTGTTCCACTACTCCGCAGTTAATTCCTTTTTGGGCCTTAAATATGTCAATTTTAGTGTTTTGTTCCCGAATTTCAATTCAATCTAGCCCTCTTCGCAATTAATGTTCACCCTAGCTGTCGCTAAGAATGGTCTACCTAATATAATTGGTATATTCTTCAAATTTTCAGGAGTCTCCATATCCAACACAATGAAGTCCACAGGAAAGTAGAAATCGCGGATCCAAACCAGAACATCCTCGAGAACTCCTCTAGGTGACTTGATTGATCGATTAGCTAACTGTAAAGTCACCTCAGTCAATTTTAGCTCAGTCTCCTCAAAATGATCTAGTAGGGACGTAGGGATTAAATTGATGGAAGCTCCTAAGTCTAAAAGGGCTCTATCGAATTATAAATTACTGATTTTGCATGAAATCAGAGGGGTAACAGGGTCTTTTGCCTTAGGCGGGAGTTTGCTCAAAATGATGGAGCTAGCTTGCTTCGATAATACGATTGGATTCCCGCCTTTTGTTCACGGCTTACGCTTAGGTGTACATACATCATTCAGAAATCTCGTATAAGTCGGTACATGGCGAATTGCATCCATCAACGGGATATTTATTTGGACTTGCTCAAAGAGCTTGACCAGGTCCTCCTCGAGAGCCACAGGTTTGGGCTTCCTCTTTCCCTTGGTCAATGCCTCCGAAAATGGAACCTCTGTAGGTTCCTTTAGAATTGATCCAAGTTCTTGATCTAGGACAGGGGTATCCTGGATGACCAACCTAGAGTTTGGGTTTGAACTACCAGGCTAAGAGTGGCTCGGGTAAGGTGGGTCTTGAGTTGTTTTGCCATTATGGGTGGTAACAGAATTAGTCCTGCCTAGTTCTGGGTTGGGGTAGGCAAAAGGGGTCGTTGCTGCTGATAACCCACATATGGTGTCAAAGCCTCCATCCTGTCGGGTGATGGAGCAAAAGGGGCCTGATAGACATAGTGAGTCTGGCCCTAAGTCGGGTTCATAACGTGCCTCTAGTTCGGCACGTTATTTGGATTAGGCAAAGGTTGCAAAGGGAGTGCACCAGGTTGGCGAGGATTTGCCATCTGGGCGAGTTGATTGCAAACCTTTGTGATCTCGTCTTTGTGCTATTTTTGCATAGCTGCATTTGTCTTCTGAATGTCGGCCAGAGTCTGAAGGATAAGAGTCATTTGATCTTCTCGAGTTGGCCTGATTTGGTAAGTCGGGTTGGGCTGAGGTTGAGGCAGCTGATATGGAAGAGAAACTTGTGGTTAGGGTTGATATTGAGATCTCTTATTTTGATTGTTCCCTGACCACGTGAAATTAGGATGATTACTCCATCCAAGGTTGTAGGTGTTTGAGAAAGGATCATTTTGGATAGCGTTGAGGTCCTCGCAGGTTTGAGAAACCTTAGAGAAATCAAAAGACGAGGGTTCAGAGTTCTCCCAACTAGAGTAAGCAGATCTAGAGCTTCCTTTAAACCCTAGATCAGACGGGGGTGGGTATGGATCCATCCCTTGAGAAGATCGGTGGTAGATGTTATGCACAGTCTCCCTCCGAGAGGGTGATTGTACGAATGGGTTTTGCGCAGAGGTGGCTCGATGCAGATGACAGATCAGCTCATCAACCTTCTTCTCAATGATCGAAACCTTGTCTAGGCAAATGGCCATTAACTCCAAGTCAACGGAAGAGGACAAGCCCTACGTCTCATGTGCTCCTTGCAGATTTGTCAATGCACATGCATTCGTTCGGTCGAACATGCCCATGGATTCATTATTGGAGTTCTCGCACATGTTCTCAAGAATCTCCCACATGGTGTCTTCGTGTTAACCCATGATGTTTCCTCCAAAGGTCGCATTGACGAACAATAGAATATCCTCACGGAGTCCCTGGTAGAAAGACTTGACTTGTTCCCATTTAGGAACTCCGTGGTGGGGCACTTTCGTATGAGATCCAGAAAGCGATCCCATGTCTTATGAAGCTGTTCTCTTACTTGCTGCGTGAAATGTGTGATCTGGTGCTGCAGAGCATTTGTTCGACCAACAGGGAAGAACTTTTTCAGAAACTCAGATTGTAGTTTAGCCAACGTGTTGATTGGACGAGTTAGGGTTTGGTACCAGTGATAGGCCTTGTCCATGAGAGAGAAGGAGAACATTTTCATGAGCAAGATATCCCGATTTTGAGCTTCTGACCCGAAGGTCTAGGTCAGATGCTTGAGTTGCTTGATATGCTGGAAAGGATCTTCGGAATTAAGCCAATGAAATTTAGGAATAGCATGAATCATGTTGGGCTTGAGTTCATTATTAGGACCTCCAACTGGGATTTAGACTCGAGGTTCGATTGCCACTACACCGGGATTGTAATGATCTCACATCATAGGATGCTCGGTGGATTCATAAAGCCCTGGAATAGATCGTTGAGGCGCTGAAGCTGATTCTGGAGATTGTTTTCTTCTTCTACTGGTTGTTCCATGAGTATGGATGAAGGAGATCTAGGCTCAAATGAATCAGAAGATATGTCAATCTGGTCGAGTGGTTGCACAAACAGAGAAGTTGAGGCTTGGCCTTGACGAGAGCGAATAGTTAATGGAGGCCTCAAGGGTGGTCTTAGGGACCTCCTCCCAAACATGTACCGATGGAGATGACGAGGTATAGAAGGTGTGATGGACCCAATCAAGACACCCAAAAATCTTTGGATGACTATAGCGGTTTGGGGCAGATGATACCCCTAGATCAGAAAGTCATCCACCTGAGAATTACTTGGACAGTCAAGAAGGGAGAGTCCTACAAAGACCCCTACTTCGTAGAGTGTCCCCATGGGTTACATGGTTTCCCCCACCCGACCTTCCTTGTCACTGAGGGTCCAGGTACACCAGAATGGATAACTTGACCTCTTAAGTCTACCAATTTTAAGTTTAGAGTGTGGGTGCTTAGGATTTCACTTGAACTTTAAGATGTTTTTATGGGTGGTGACCTAATTTGAAGATTGGTTTACTTTGCAAGGTGGGTCAACTTCACCTGATTTGTCCTTCATTATTAGGCCCACTTTGAGGATTCATGTGAGATTTAGCGCTTGATTCTTAGGGTTTGCTTATTTAGGTAAGTTCAATCAAGGCTTACGCCACACATAGTTTGGGAAGATTGACTCTTGTTTTAAGTAAGTGTGTCTCCAAAACCCTAGAATGGAAACCCTAATTGGCTCTTAATTGGCCAATCAATTAATTCCAAGTCTGGCACCTAGGGCTCAATCAAGAAGGTGGTAGCCCTAGGTGTCTTAAATCCCTTAATAGGTGCAGAAATCAGGTTTGAGATATTTCTAAAAATTAATCAAATCAAGCAACTTGTTGTGATTGAATCTAAATATAGAATGCAAGTTGGTCCTAATTGATTTTTTTTTTCTTTTTGAGCTTTTCAGAATCAGGGGCTTAATGAGGATGGAAAATGAGATTACCTGCCCCTGGAGTGGCTACTATGTGGTTGATCTTGCTCCTTGGCCCCTGCACAATCACAATCAAAAGAGATAAATCAAGTTAGCATCAGGTTAGGAATTGTAATTAAGAGATCAAATTGCGCATTAGTCCACGGCAATGGCACCAAAATGTTAACGCAAAATCATCGATATTTAAGAATGCATGATAGTATGGGACAAGATCGCATTAAATACTTAAATTTATAACTCAGAAAAGACTGAGGTTGGATACAAGGAGGAATAGGAAATTTAGTACTCAAGATTGCAATTCTAAGCACAATATAACAATGTAATAGAAACTTTAAGCACAAATCATATAAATGAAAGAGTTAGAATCAATGTATCAAAAAGATTAGGGCAAAATGGTGATTTAAATCACCAATTTACCCCAATAATGACTGATTGCACAGCAACCATAGGTTCTAATTGACCTAAATTAGGCTAGGACTTAGAATAAGTTAGGGTAGTTCATGACCTAAACCTGACTTAATTGAGTTGTTTTACTCTCAATTAGGTTTTCACACACCCAATTAAACTTGTATAATGTTTAATTGCATTTTACCTTAGTGAATTAGGGTTTGCAACCCTAATTTGAGACCTACCTTGACCTAAACCCACTAGAACCTAACCTAATTAACCTAGCCACCTAGGTTTCGACCCACACACACCCACACACACCACCTACACAAAATTAGCCTAGCTAGAGTTCTTTAGAACTCTACCATGTGTTGTTGCCTTGGTGTGGAAAGTCAATCCAATCATTCCAGTCTTTATTCCCCTTAGCTGACCACTTCCAATCATAATCACTACAATTAGCAGGGGCCCGACTTAGCGTATTTCCAGGGTTGACGAAAAGTGCCTGACTTACTTTACTTGCAATATGTTCGCTCGTTCCACTCTGTTGTTATGTTAACTACGATATATCAATAATAAAGATAGTAACAATTGTATTGAATGTTGAACTCATGCTCGACCTTGAGGGTCTCATCTTTACCCCACTCATTCCACTCCTTTACTTCACTCAAAAGGAATGGAATAACTATGAACTCAGGACTCATCACTGGAATGACTATGAACTCAGGACTCATAACTAAGGACTCATACTTCACTGAATCAATAATGAGATATATTGATTGATCGGGTCGCTTGAGCTCGCCTCTGTTATTAGATTCTTTCTTTTTAAAGTAATCTGGGGGTTCCCGGTCGGGCAAGACCATTTGGTCAATCTTTTCTCTTGGGCTCCATTCCACTCATTCCACCTACACCTCCACCTCCATCTCCACAAGTACACCATGGCCATCACCACCTCCATTCCAAGAGCCTAGATCACCTTCTCCAACCTCTCTCCAAGGTTCGACCTAAGCACCATTGGTTGCCCCTCTTTCTCCTCTCACCCACTCAAAGGCCATCGGAGCCCACCTCTGAATAACCTTCATTCTGTTAGCTAGATAAGTAGCATAGTTCTTCGTAGATTTATTGCTTTATTTACTGCTCAATAGTGTAACTATCTCTCCCTCTTGCATGGTGCATGAGTAGTCTCTTGCAGATTCGCACGTGCACACATTTTCTATTAGATAGATTTAAATTTCCCTGTACATGCATTCCACTACTTGTGTTGTAACCACCATCATGCCTCAATGAATATATATATGTTTAAAATCACCATGTGCCTGATTATCATCTTTTGTTGTGATTAAAGTTGCATGCTTTCAATTTCTGATATTCTTGCAACAGCATGTCATATATCAATACGTATTTAGTATAAATCGACATGAGATTTTGAACGAGTAGAGCAAGCGAGATCAAATTTGAATTTGCATTTCCAAAACGCCTCCCAAAGACGAACGACCAAAACTCCAAGTCTCGTTATTATAAAAATTATTTTTGATGAGTGGAGTTTGCAACTATACTACGACGTTGTTCTCCTTAAACTCATGATTTCTATGCCGTGTCAACAATATACTCAAATAATGCAATAGTGACTCAGAACCAGCAACAGAGGTAAAGGCCACTCTATTTCCTTCAGGCCTCAGGGAGAGGCACAAGCAAAGCACAGCACTAGCAAAGGCGAAGGCCTCTCAAATTTCACTAAGTGTAGAGAGCAGCAGAGGGAAAAACCCCCCTCCTCTCTCTTTTTTTCTCTTCTTTCTCTCTTAGGATTAGGCGAACTAGACCAGACCTGGGCAATCAAGTAAACGGACCAAGACCCAGATCAGCGTGGCGTGAACTGCAGGCGAGGGTGTGCATAAGCGCGTGCGTGAGCGGGACCTCACCTTGTGTGCACGCTGAGGCGAAGAGCCTTAAACAAAAATTCAATTTATATGCTATGTGCGTGTCTGTTCTATTCGATGTGGGACTAAAACCCACGGCCCTCTTTCACGCACAGCTGCAGCTATGTCCTCGTCCAATTGATGGCGAAGGAGCATCGAAGCTCCCAATTGAGGGTCCACACTCGATCCTGGATCAGTTCCGTGCCACCTAGGAAGTTCACCTAGACATTGTGGCATAAGAACACCTTCGTTGAGCTCTTCAAAGGAGCTTCACCAATGGTGGCCATACCTGTGTACCCGAAATGAACAAAACGGCCTCTCGGCCCTGTCAAAAATGCTCAGGAGGATCACCAGACGTCGACGAATGTAATGGTGGCGGTGGCATCATGTGTGAGTGGGTGTGGAGGCCTGATGACCTCGAGAAGGTGTTGCGGAGGCATGTGTGTCGGGTGGAGTGCGTGAGAGGCCAATCCTCTAAATTACTTGAGGGGTTTTGGTCGTCAGGACACGGCAGAGGTGAGGAGCATGGAAGCAGCATGGTTGGTGGACTATGGAGGCCGAGCGAACCCGCTGGAGTTCTACCAGCCGTGGAGAAGATGAAGTGCGGGTGGGTGTTGTGGTGGTTGTGAGTGACTTATGTGTAGGTGAAAAGAAAGTAGAGGGAGAGAAGAAGGAATATAGAGACTTAGAGGGGAGGAGATATGCTAAAGGCTCGGGTTGTGGCTGATCAGAGCCGGAGAAGATGGTAGGGACGTCGAAGCGACGATGGCAATTGAGGCAGAGGAATGCCCTCCCATTGACCGGAGAGGTCTGCGAGGAAGAAAGGAAGATGGTGTCACCTCCAATTTGATGGTTGGAGGTGCAGAGGAGCTGATCTGTGGATGTCATCGGAGTAAACTGTGGAAGTGGCTGAAGAGGGAAGAGAGAAGGTTTTCTCTGACCAAAATTTACTAAGGAGAAGGTGGAGGTTCCAGGGTTTAAATAGAGCTCCAAAGAGGGCTCTATATCAAGATAGAGCTCGGATGTGCTCTTTTAGGAATCAAGAAACACCCATTGATTCAATGTGTTCGCACGCACAAATCAATGGATTTTAGGAGTTAGGATCTGTCCCAGTAGGTTTGTCAAGGTGTGAACATAAATCCTACCAAGTTTGGTGGGATTTGATTACCATTAGAGTAGGATTTGGTCTGGTCAAAGCTCGCCCAGAGGTTACTTTACCTCCAATGGCGGCAAGGACCATACTACAAAGAAGATGAAGGTAGGGGCAATTTGCAATGAATTCAAAAGTTAGGGGCATGTGTGTGAGAGAAAAGAGTCAGACTAGACCAAAATGCAAACTTTGGTCAAGATGATCTCTGATTGGACCCAAATTTTGGTAAAAATCTAATTTGGACTCAAGGAATCTGATGGTGAAGTCAGATTTAGATTTTGAGCAAGTTTGGCTGGGTAAACTGCCCAGAAATCCAAATTAGGGTAAATATCTGTCTGAGACTCTATTTTAGGTCAAAATGGGTTCAGATGGTCAAATCAAGGATGCCAAACCCTAAAGAATATTTTTCTATAATTTTTAGAGGGTTTATGTGAATTTTATCCTGACCAAAACCCTAGTTAATTAAGCAGGTCTATTTTTAGGGTTTCAGATGTCCATTAATTCTTAAAATACGTGAAAACTTGTTTATGTTTGTATGGACCCACTTGTTAGACATTAATGACCAAATGACCTTTAATAAACCCCTGAAATACCCTGTGGTTATTCTGTATTTGTGATAAGATGGTAAAATTGCATAAATAACCTTATTTTCATCTTTTCTTCTCAAAATAGAATGTCAAGCACTTAGGACCCCCTAAGGTAATGTAGGAGCTTTTATTGACTTTATTAGACCAAATTAAGCTAGTTATGGCTTATGATGGTATTCCTATCATTCTCCATGAAGGGAGTGAGAAGATGGAAAAATTATCTTTGTAGCTCCAATGGAGCATGCCAGGTATGGGACCAGCTCGTAGAGCTTTGGAGGGGATGAGAGAAGAGAGAAAGGGTTGAAGAATGAGGTGGTAGGGGTGGCCTTATATATTTGTACGAAGTGGGGCATAAAGGTCATTTTAAAGCTTTAATAAATAAATGCTGAGGTCTTTAGTGATAGATATGAATGTCACTAAAAGACCCATGTCGTTAAAGCACGTGTACACCCTTGCCTCTTTGCCTTTAGCCGCTGAGCGCTTCATCACGCACATGCCATCTCTCGATTGGACAGCTTATCAGCACTCAAGCCTCTTTGCCTTCAACGTTACACGCCCCCCTCATGCAATGGCACGTATGATCGTGCATCATCACACGTGTACGGTGCGATACTCCATCCAATGCTCGAGAAGGCGCCACATAGCCACACCACTCCCATTCATCTTCAATCCAACAGTCAAATTGAGCATAGCATGCACGCCTCTTCTATTTAAGGCACATCGGGGCTCAAACTAGCACCCTCCTCTTCGTAAAGGAGCACACAACCGCTGCAACACGCCTCGCCTTGTGTCATGTTTACATTTTTAGGTCTGCTTACTCTCGACCATTGGATCTTGATCCAACGGTCAAGATGCATTAATCATCACGTGAAGAGGTGCTGCAGGAATCTTAAGCCATTGTTGGGCAGCTGGGATGGCACCACATGGCACCATCCTGGCCGTCCATCTTCTTTGACTTATAGATGGTGCCACAGATGTTGGATTGAACAAATTTTCACACTGTTGGGCTACGATCGTCGACCCAAACTCATCCATGCAGTTGGATTTGTCATTTGAGGTATGGATTTACACCACCTTGGCCCTTGACCTCTGATATTTCTCAAACTGCATTTGATGCTACGAAAATCGATCAGGGCAATCTCGGAGTCGTTAGACTCCAATCATCACCCTGATCAGATCTGTATGGTTGGATCTTCAATCTGAGGCCCCGATAAATATTGCCTTGTCCCTTGACCACAAAAAGGAAAAATTAACCTATAATTTATACAATCTTACTTAAATGCATGATGTTGCATGTTATGCAATATTTATAATGCATTATACTTTTATAGACCTAGGAACATGCAAAAATAGGCATTTTAGGCCAATTAAATGTGTGCACATACTCCCCGTGATCATATGCCTGCCCCTATGGCTAGTATCTAAATGAAGATGTGCAATCCTCCACCATATAGCAGCTCCACCCGACCTCCAATTTGAAGCCAAATGCAAAAGGCAAGCTTCATCGTGAGCCACAAGAGGCGACCACTCTAGTCCCGGCCCTTGTTCAAGGTGTGTTTCTCGCACAAGTACATAGTCAACCTACCACTCCCTCAAATACCGCTGTAAATGAGCCCTCCTGGTTCTATCTCAAAGACCACACACATTCCAAGATAAGACCTAAGTCATAACAATAGAGCCTTCTTCCCCTCAGTAACTTGTGTTACCTTCAAAATTTGTGCAACGTACTCATTATCTAACAAATAGGCTTTTGAAGTTACTCGCTTTCTCATATTATGGCGACATCACAACACAATTGAGACTTTCTTCTCTTTAAAATTTGTTACTTCTACCACACCCACGGAACCACTATTCAGTGATTCTAAGGCCAATTTCATGTTGAACGTGGAGGTTACTGATTGCACAGCAATCATAGGCCCTAACTTGAATTAAGTTAGAACTTAGCTTAACATGAACATTCTATATGCATATGCATTGTATTCTGCATCATAGTTGGTATATGTGTTTTATGTATTAAACTATGTTATTTGAGAGGTATTAATGATTGCAAGTAATCCAGGGCTGCAAATGACCAATCCAACCTTATGGATCTATTCAGAATAACAACGAGAGTCCAATGCATCCAACATCACATCAATCAGACTCCCGTAGCACCCTAGGGAGTCTGTAGAAGAGCAAGAGCCAAGGGATGAATTGAAAAGATCTAGACCTCAGATGACAAATCCAACTGCACGGATGGATCCAGATCAACGTTCGCAATCCAATGGTGCAAAAATCAACTTAATCGGAGGCCTACGTCATCAGATATAAAGAGAAAAAGAACGGACAACCATGATGGCGCCACGTGGCACCATCGCAGCCGCCCCTCATCGCCTCCCCAACTCCTGAAGGCACCTCTCCTCACAGTGTGGGCCGTTGATCTTCATCCAACGGCCACAAACGTGCCACGTTGCCACCCAAATTGGATTAGTATAAATATAAATAAGCACGTATATATGATAAAGGCTTTGCACAGCGCGTTGGCTCACGTGCGCGTGCATGTAAGTGTGGGACACGGGTTCAAGCCCTATGCTACGCAAAATTGATTCGGCATCGGTGGTTAGGTGCATGCAGGCACAATTGCATGATCTGATGACGCACAACGCACCATGCGGCGCGATCAGAGCGCACCGTGGGTGGGACTCACGATTGTGCAGGTTGTGCAAAATCAGGAAGGCGTGTGAGTCACGCTTAGGATTTGAGAAGGTGTGATGCTGCATTATTTTAAGCCATTCGATCTTGCTTAGGATTCGAGCACGATCGATGAGCATGCGGTGCGCGCGAAAGAAGAAACGGCGAATGCGGAGCATGCACAGCCACGTGATTTTAATCCAAGGGTGCACGTTGCGCCATGTGGCAGCACCAAAGAACATCTGAGCGTGGAGAGAGATTTTGAAGGCTTTTTTAGGCTTAATCAGGTCTGTTGATCTCCCGATCAATGGATCTGATCAATCCAAGTTTTTTGCACAAAATTAGGGGTTACAATGCCCTATTTGCCCCTCCAAGAAACTATAAAAGAGGTCTAAGGGTCCTCTTTCAAAGGCATTCAAGTAGTAATCAAGTAGAGTTCTCCTCCCTCCTACTGCTCCTCTGCCCTCTGTTTCCTGTCTCCATCTCTGCATCCCCATCTGAAGCGTCCGTTGAGCCACCTCAGCGGATCGCTGCTACTTCTCTCGACCTCTCCGAAACTCCACCACAGACCACTCGTGGTGCCCTTATTCTGCTGTATAGATAGTTTTGTTTATGCTATAGTTAGAATTTGTTCTAGTTATAATTACATGTATGTAATCCATGTTCTGACTCTCTACTTGATATATATATTGCAATTTATTATCTATGCTATTTAGTAATTAGATTTAGAACAAGAGCATGAAATCAAAAGTGCTTTCTGCCTCCCTGTGATCGACCGGGACTCACCAATTCCGTTCATTTTATTTGTTGAGATGTATTTCGCACTATACTACGACGTATTCATCTTTTACGTGATCTACGCCTCGAACAGTTACCACCTCAGTCTAGTTGGAAAAGTCATCATCCAATCCCAAGTTCCCATCCAACATCTTAAGAGAAGGTTCCCCAAGATGCTATTCATGACTAGCCAGCACAATCTCCTTACCACAAGAATGCTCAACTCCACAACAACCACCACTGAAACTTGTAGATTGGGTACCCATACAAGCAGTACCCACTGCTACCCCATAAAGTTCAACTGCTCTATTTGCTGCCATGTCCTGCTCATGGTGCAAATGAGCTGTATCAGATATAATGCTTTTCTCGTGCACCCCATCATCATGACCAGCTGCTATCACGATCTCTATAGCTTGAGGAGACTCCCAACCACCACCACTGACCCCACTATGCATCCACCACTATTGTTCACCCCACCACCACGGCCAACCTGCTCCACATTACCCCCATGGCTTCTGCCCTCACCCCTAATGACCTAGGCATAAGACCACCCAACCTTCCACACCCTATCAGTCATCGCATCATCGACTAATTGGAGCCTCAACAACCAGGAGCTTCCCCCACAACGTACCATTGCCAACCTTGGTATCGAACCTCGAACAAGCTTGGTGACCTCAATCCGCATTGCCTGAGCATCGCCCTCAAGGATCCTCACCATCGACTCCACCTTCAAACTCACAAATTGCGAAACAATCATGGCGAGAACTCCCTCGAACAGAGGTGGAGTGGTAGCCCAGTAATCTCCACAACTCCCTCGCCCTTCCCCATATGCTTTGGCGGCCGTTCTAGTAGGGCTCCATCGAAAAGTGAGACCAGCTGCCAAGTTATAGAGGCTTCATCGAGAGAGGTCATTCAGAATCGATGAGCGACCACATCCTCTTCCAGCAAGTCGAAGAGAAGGAACCTTGATTTCAACACCCAAACAAGCTTCCATGAAGGCGAAGCTAGACCCAAGGAGCTCACCATACATCGAACCCCTTTCATGCCTATTGAAAACGTGAAATTGTGTTTTGATTAAAAGTTCGTAGTATAGTTGCAAAATTCATTTCCAACAACAAAAATTAACAAGACCATGTGAGTCTCAGTCGATCTCAGGGAGGCGTGATTTTTACGAGTTTGATTCTAATGTTTCTTTCTCTACTTGTTTAGAATTACAGTCGATTATTTAATGTATGAATATAAGACTCGCCAGTTGCGTTGTTTACTGGTAAAACATGCATATAAGTCAAGAAAAGTATGAATGTAAACGTATGCATCTTAGTGCACACGATTTTAACTATTCGATGACGGTTAACAGAAAATTCATTTATAGTTAAGTCCTCAATATCCTCAGAACTAACATTTTATTTGCATAAAAGAATGAGTCGATCCAAGTAAAGATAACAGACAGCTTTATTCCATTGAATCAAATCATCAAGTTTTTACAATCTACACTAGAGGAATGCTTGTACAATGAAATTGACATCTAAGCTAATAGCAAAACAGATGCACACATGGATCTTGGATAGAATATGCATGCACTCAGGGAGATGGATAGTAATATACTACTAGCAAGAGATTAATGCAAGAAATAAAATTCGAAGAACAGTAAACTAAGGGAAAATCAAGCACCAGAGGTGGTCTTTGGTGGTCGTGTGGATTGAAGTGGTAGGAGGGAGAGAGGGACGACCAAGGGGTGTTGGCTAGCCTCTTAATGAAGGTGGTGGAGAGCTTCTTGGACCTTGGACATGGAGGTGATGGTGCATAATGATGGAGGAACTCGCCAATGGAGTTGGAGATGGAGATGGTGTGGCCGTCCAAGAATAAGATGATCATGGGCAACCACTTTGGAGGCCTTTTATAGAATTGGGAGCTCCTTGGTGGCCATCTAAGAAGAGTCTAGAAAGACTCTAGGTGGCGGCTAATTTTTGTAAAGAGTGGGTCTTCTTAGATCCACAATTTGTGAATCTAAGAATGCACTAAGGTTGGAGGGCAAGTAGGTCATAAGTTGGCACCACCTATGTGTGGATGCCAATTCTAAGTGTGGGTGTGTGTGCATGACTTAGGTGGTCAAGCGGACCACTTAGGTCCACAGTTAGGTGGGGTCCTTTAGGTCTAAGTGATTGGTCTAATTAGGTTTCTAAAAATATGTTTACACAACCTATTGCTATGGTGATTGATCCAATTAAACTTACGTAAGTTTAATTGGGTCAATGTGTGTGTAATTGGGAGAGAAAATTCCCAATTAGGTTGAGTGTGAGTTAATTGGACTTTGATTAAGTCCAATTAGACTTGCATGGGTTGAGATTAGGGCTCAATTGGACTCTAAGAGTTGAATTAACTAGGTAGAATGCAATTGACTTTACTTGAGTCAATTAGGCTTACTAAGAACCTAATTAGGTTCTTAGGAGGGTCTTAAAATAGTGCACTAGGCTTAAGGTACCTTAAATTAGGTCTCCTAGGGTGTAGGATAGGGTTTCTAGGCCTTAAAGAGCAAGATCTACCTTTAAGTCCAAAATCAGCAACTGGAGAAGGCTTCCAAATATCTGATCAGTGGATCCAATGACACACTTTAAAATTAGAAGTCTGAAGCTTGAGTTTGGATGTCCAATACTAAATCAGTATGGGTGTTAGGTTCGGTCTTGGGTTTCTGCAGAAATTGGACATCTAACCTATTGTCTAGACATCTAGAGGTGGGCTGGAAAGTGGGTTTTGAGGTGTTCTAGGCTAAGATGACCTAATAGGAAGATGGCTAGGGTTTGGAAAGGTGGATAAGGTTATCCTAAGGCTAGGGATAAGTGCGTAGATGTCCTATTGTTCTTCAAATTTTAATTCTAACAATAAAATCTTAAATGTAGCATAGTATACCTCTCCTACACTATCTTATTTGCAACTTTATTCTAGGGCTTCTGCTCCAGCTCTGTTGTAGCTTTGGCCTTTATCCAGCTTTAGGTTATCTTCCTAAGCTCCTTATTACCTGAAAACCACATAATTCACCAATTAGTATAAGAAATTTGTATTATTTCATAAATATTTATGTAAAGTAGTGAGATGCAAAGTATGCAATTAATACATGAATTAATCCTAAGTTATGCTAAGATCTAACTCAATTTAGGTCAACTAAGTCCTATGATTGCTGTGTAATCAATGCCCCCATACAGACCTGCTATTTCCCCAACCAACGCCCTTCTAATGATGGACTCTTTGGCTTGGATCACTGGCATCAAGGGGACCAACACTTCAAAAGTAGGGGACTCAAGAGGGGGAGGTGGCCCATGGTGATGAGGAGGCCGCCCAACCAGTTGTTGATACCCTTGTGGTGCTGGTGTGGTTCCCTTTTTGCATGTGAATTGCAGATGCCCAAGACCACCACAGCACTAACACACAATGGAGTTTCTACAAACCGCCCCATAATGTCCAAACTCCCAACATCGAAAGTAGTGAACCGAGCCTCCCCAGCTGCCTCTGATATTCAATGAGCGCTTGCCACTCCTCCATGTATGAGCATCACCAACTCTCCCAAACCCTCTCACCGTCGTTCTTTCTATCCCTTCTCTGACACCTTCCCACCAATGATTATTGTTCAAGTTGTTATCAATAATGTTAGTTTCTTTAATAACTAAATCGAATATCATTGTAGAAATTTCCCTATTATGTTGTACTTCATTATGGTTGAGAAGTAAAATTCCAATAATATAGTTCCAATGAGTAGTAAGGAAATGAAAATGTAATTTCCCACTATACGTGCTTTGTTTGACAAAATCAGCACATTGTCTCTTTAGCCATAGTTTGACATTACTACATGACTTGTGCAAGTTGTCTTGAAATAGCATTTTTACAATTAAAGGGATTTGGTCATGGATGCATGGTTTTTAATAAGAAACCAACTTTAGTTCATTTATCATTTCCTCATAGGCATCTTGGTTACACTTTATCATACCGACAAAGGGAGGAACATCTTATGTTTGACATGTAATATCAAATTTATGACTTCTAGAAATTACGCAAGACAAAATGATGGTGATATGCTATTAGGAAAGTGCATATCATGGTGACAACCTTTAGGTATTGAACTTGTTGGGGAAAATGTACTGCCTATTTAATGATATTTTATGGTTTAAGTGGGTGTAACATATATTACTGATATGGAAGCATTAACCTCATTAATGAAATTTATGCATTAACCTCATGAATGAAATTTACGCTTTATTTGGACCTAATTTAAGGGGTTCAAGTAAGTTAAGGTAGTACTTACATTGAAATTTCTTCGTTGCAAAATTTATCCCCATTTATGTAATGAATTTTTGACAAGTATATTATAAAGATTACATTTCCCCTTTCGGAGTAGTTGAAGATGAATTTACTATATGTCATATTGGGGTTTATAATTTGAAATCCATATGTTTTAGTAATTGGTTCTATACTTACAGGTGTTCCCCTACCTTGTAGAATGAGCTGAATGACCCATGGTGTCCCCCATGTTAGCCCTAGAGAATCTGACCAACGTAAGGGTAGTCGAGTCAGATCTAAGCAGGTGAAGAACTAGACCCTTGACATGGACTCCAAGCTTATGTCCATTTTCAAAGATCACTACAATAATAAGAAGGATTGGGAAGGTGGATCCTTTAGCAACCATGCATGGCAATAGATTGTTCGTGAGTTTAATCGGGACACACATTTGGGTTACAACCAGCATAAGCTCCTCCATAAGTGGAGGGGTTTGAAGAAGAAATTCCATGCATACCACCGTCTACTAAACATGAGTGGTTGGGGTTTGGATCCCACAACTATGTGTCTAGTACCACCTACTCCAGAAGTTTGGTTGGAGTTATCTTCCTATAATCCTTTTGCTATGTCATTTATTACTCTACCCTTACTTAATCACAAAATCTAATAACTATATCGTTTGTTCATTCGTTACCATTGAAGCTGCAAAAGTTAAAGGGTAAGGCATTTCCCTTCTACGATTACGTAAACAAGATCATTGGTAAGGACATAGCTACGAGGGAGCATGCAATGTCCTTAAACCATCTCTCTGATTCATTTGGGGAGGACACACCCGCTCTTTACATCCCGATAGATCCACCTATCATATCTACATATCCTCAATTGTTTGAGTTTACACAGCCGTCATACAATGATGATTTCGAGAACCATCATGTCACCTACCCCACGAGATGAGGGAGATTTTCATTTAGGGAGTTCAACAAATCAATTCCAAACTCGTCAAGTACCTCATTCATAGCCTGATTCACCTCCAGTGTGCCTAACTCTAGATCGAGGTAAAAGGTCGAGTGGCAAAGGGAGTTCAAGTGGTGGTAGGAGGCATTGGTCCACTTCAAAAAATGCTATGCCAGAGGGTACAAAGGAGACGAACTCCTTGCTAAAGAAGATAATTGATTAGCACATTGCAAAGCCTAAGAAGGTCGACAGAAGCAACGAGATTGGCCATTCTCTTGACATGGTTAAGGAGCACATGGTGTTCCTCTCCCCTTCTGATATAGTTGTCCTTGAGTAGCATTTCCCTAGGAGCTAGAATCATGCAGTTTCCAAGAATGTTGTCGACACTAATAAGGCATTCTATGATTGGTTGCAACATGTTCTTTCTGGGTCATAGAAGTAGCATGATATCATTCGTGGTTGACCTCGAGCATCATTGATGTAGACACATTTATATCACATAAACTATTTATTTATGTGTATTCTTAGGTGTATAATTGTATTCAACATTATAAATATTGTATAGCATGCATCATTCTGCATTTAAATTAGTTTGTACAAAAAATAGGTTAATTTCCCTTTTTGTGGTTAGGGGACAGGGTGATATCATTCCAAGACCTCGGATTGAAGATCCCCAACCATATGGATCTGATTAGGGCAACAATCGGAGTTCAATGCCTCTAAGATCACCCCGATCAGACGTCCGTAGCATAAGATGTAGTCTGAGGAAGATCAGAGGTCAAGGGGTAAGGTGGTGTAAATATGTAACTCAGATGGAAAATCTAACTGCACGGATGGGTTCGAATCGACGATCGTAGTCCAACGACACAAAAATCGACCCAATCCAACATTTGTGGCACCATCTACAAGTATTGGAAAATGGACAAGCTAGATGGCACCACGTGGCACCATCTTAGCCACCCAAGGCCACCTGTAGGACTCCATTTGCAACCTTCAATCTTAGCCATTGGATTTCCATCCAACGGCTGAGAGCGTGCATTCTTAAATCACAAACGCGACCAAAGTTGCCCCTTAGCATAGTGGTTGGAGGCGTTACGTGAAGAGCAAGGTGCACGATCGAGTCCCTAAGCACCTCAAATCAAAGGCGTGGGTAGGCGTGGCGAAATTGTGCCATCCTATCTCAATCGAGCAACAGTGGTGGGTGTGACGCAGCGTCCTATCATGCATCGGATGGAGTGTGCCACACGTGTGCGATGACATGCAATCGTACGTGCCATCGTATGTGCTTGCACTAACAGCAGAAGAGGAAACAGCTTCACCTGCTTTCGACCATCTGATCGAGCAATCGGACAACTAAGAGCGATTAGGCACGATGAAGAGGCAACGACTGAAGTTGGATGGGCATGTGACATGGCTTCTTGTGGTGCGTCGAATCGTGATCGCACAACCCTCCTTGCATGCATCCAACAACAACGTGCACCTTTAGTGACACTTGCATGCATCACTAAAGGCTGCATATTTATTTTTAAGGCTTGAAATAACTCTTTTGCCCCCATTTCTATGCCTCTAAAAAGACCTTATGCCCTTCACTTCTTCTTCATCCCTTTCTCTCTTCCCTCACCCCCTCCAAAGCTCTGTGAGCTAGTCCCATACCCAAGATGCTCCACTAGAGCTAGAATAAAATAATTTTCCATCTTCTCACCCCGTTCGTGGAGCATCTCGTGGTTGTCTTCCCACCACCATTCGGGAAGCGGATCCCTGATAAATGCACATTTATTCATGATAAAATGCCTACTTATGTTAGTTCCTAAGCTCAACATTGCATTTAGCATTGTAAATAATGCATAGCATTCATCATGTTGTATTTATGTTGACTTACATAAATTGTATATTAATTCACATATTTCAATCTCAAGGGAACATAGTGATATAGTTTAGATCTTCAAATGAAAACTTCGATCATACAGATGGATTCGGAATGACGATCACAGTGCATTAGCACAAAAGCCACTCTGATCAGAGCTCCGTAGCACCCTCTACAAGAAGTTGGATGGCCATGATGGTATCACGTGGGACCATCACAACCCTCCAGCCTGACCGCAGTCACTCCTCCCAAGCCACACTTATGAAATCTCAGCCGTTGGATTCGAATCCAATGGTCGTCAAGAGGCCACATCGCCCGCCTCAAGCCCATTAGAGAAGAGCTCTACGCAATCTCGATCGTTGGATAAAGATCCAATGGTCGTGGTTGCGTAAGCTTTAATTCCAAAACTTGACACAAACCCATCCTCAGCGCAGCGGTCGACACCTCCATGAGTAGGTGAGTATTTAATTCCAAAGCTTCGATTGGTACCCTCGTGTGCAGATTTAATCTGCTGAGCACGTGTAGGTGACAATTGAGTCGTCGATGGGCGATCGAGCGGCAATGTGGCGCCACCCGATGTGCGCAATTCACACACGCATAATCCAACAAGCTAGCGGACGTGCTATCGTACACGCAGTGGGGGGCATGATCCTTAAGCCGTCTTATCGAGTGAGGTGCGATTCGAAGCGTCATCTCCCACACGATTATAGTCACTCGTCCTTGATTTGATGGCAATCCAAGTTGGTAATCTAATGACCAACAGTGTCTCCTACACAATCGTGGACATTTAAAGCACGATGGGTGTGATTTTGGAAGCTAGCGGGCGCGATCTCCACACAGCTGCACCACACGATCAAGATCCAGCGACCATGATTCTCTCCTGCTCCATCTAGTAGCAGCAACGCTCCTCGCCAACTGCTGCCTTCACTCCAGTCCAGCAGGGGAGAGTGATGGGTTCAGCAACGTCCAAGGAGGGTCTTCAACGGCATTTTAAATGTCACTATTGACCTATGCATGCAACCACACCCCCCTCCACCACTATATAAGGACCTACACACCCATATCTTTTCCCATCTGTTACCGAGCAACTCTACCACCCCATAGAGCTTCCAAGCAAGATTCTGGAGTCGTCGAGCCACCAACGGAGCCCTCTTTCCACCGCCATGGCTGCCATGACGCCTCCTCTTTCTCGCATTTAGCTTATGATTTTATATAGCTTGCAATTTATTTGTCTTGAAACATTCCTCTAGTTGTATTGCTTACAATTGCAAGGCCATATTTAAGAAGACTTTGATATCGTAATGCTTGTTTGGTGTTCATTCTAAGCTAAGTGCTATTTACACCATTTTATGCTTCATCATGTCTTCCAATTATGAGTAGTTAGCTACCATATCCCTCTACGGATTTCTAACCCTACTCTACTCTTTCTCTCTTTCTTTCTCTCTTTCTCTATTCTTCTTGCAAGCAGAGCAAAATAACAATCATGTGGCATTAAAAATGAGCAAGTAATTGATTCGGATTTTTTCCACCTTGAGATCAACACTTGTGCTCACCTTTCCATTTCTTCATTAAAATTGACGTCGTATTTGCATGCTACAATAGACAAATTAACCTAATGCATTTCTCGATGTCAGTTTTTGGTGTCGTTGCCGAGGAGGCAATGGATCTTTTATTCGCTCTCATTTCCTTGGGCATTACTCGTACTCGCATTTTCTGACTCGCCTTTCTCTCTTTCTACTTATTGGTTGTAGGAATCTAGTGTATCGATGACAGGAGGAGCGTGGACCAAGATAGTGGATTAGATCAAAGGAAGCACAAGAGAAGATTGCCATCAACCTGAAGACTTGATATCTTGTCTTCCCACGATCCAAAGGTAACCCCTCATATGCAAACCAAGGAAAACAGTCAAAAAAAAAATCAAAATCAAAAAAATAAAAAAAACTTGTGAATGGTGGTGGTTAAAAAAAAACCTCTCTTGTGTCAAAGAAAACACCACCGCTAGGTTCTCAACCCATCAATTTCACAATGTTGTTTTCTAAACTTGGGATGAGCACATGATTACAGGACCCTTAACACCTCTAAATATTCTGAAAAAATCTTAGTGGTGCTCCTTCCAGTGGGCGAACTCCACCTAAAATTTCATAGCCAAACTCTTTGTGGTTTGGCTGTGAGAAATTCTCTATTGGAAGTATGCAAGGTTGTCTTGATTTCTGGAGACCCATAGGGCATTTCAATTGCTACGAACTCCACGTAGCTTGGATTTGTGGGAGATTTATATTCATGGAAAGCTCTTAAACTACTCTACACTTCTTCTAAAGGCCACCTTTGCATTTGAAACAAAGTGCCTGTTCCGACTCAATTTTTGAACTCATGCATTGATCTAGAGGTTTTGGACAAACTGACCCTCTTCTGGAAAAATGTGAATTTGGGTGGTTTATCATTCTCAAAAAATTCTGAAATTGATTTTGTTCAGGATAGCATCATTGGTTGCTTTGTTTGAACCCTTCTTGATAAAGTATGAATTAAAAGATTCATTCATTAGTAGTTGCATGCCCTAGGATCTTCCACGTTAAGGTACTTTTAACTCCATAGTCACACAAAAGACTCTAAAGAAAATCAATCTTCACCAACCATGTGACTACATCTTTGTCCCTTGATTGAACTTGTAAACAAGTGGAATCCTAAAATTCAATAAAGCAAGGTTCAAACTCTAAAAATCCAGTCATCATAATCTTGCTTGATAAAAGAAAACACTTGTTTTGGCATTAGGTCTTGCACCCGATTGTGCACATAGTTTAATTGGAACTTTTAAGGGCACCAACCCCCTAACGCCCTTCACATAATCTCTGAGCACAAGCACTGACCTAGCCCAAATTAAAATTGAGTAGACGTTAGACCTAGGATTCATTGAGTCTGTTTCAAGATATCATCTTGAACGCATTACGAATTAGTGACATCTGCTTGCTTCAAAAGGTGCTAAGTTGGGAGGCTTGATTGTCAAATGACTTAAGCAAGCAGGGGTTTGGCATAATTAGTGACCCTCGAAACATGCTCCTCTTGCTTCACCTGCCCAACTTTACCACCTTTGGGAGTAAGGACAACACCAAATTTGTCGTGTGGTCATAGTGTATTCCTGAAGCATAGGTCACCTAGGTCTACACTATAGGGCTTAGATTTATTTTCTTGGTTGTGCACACACTATTCTCGCATCTGTTTCCCTTGGCATCCCTCCCTGTTCTTCTCTAGTGTATGCATAAAAGGTGATCACTTCATCCTAAATTGGCTGCTTTAGATAGAGAGATTAGGAGAAGACTTGATTTTTCAAGGGTTAAGACTAAGGAAATGGCCGACCCAAGAGATGAGGAGGTTGAGGTTGGGGCCAACCCAAGAGATGAGGAGGTTGAGGACCAACCTCAACCCGATGCTATGGCCATTATCTAGGCTAAAATCACTGCCAACCACCAAATCCAATGACAACAAATCCAAACCATCATGCAGGTCATACACCGACAGTAGAACCCACAAGGGCAACCCCCTGAGGGCCAACTAAGGCCTCTCCGTGATTTCTGCGATCCGTTTGCCATTCATGCTGAGCCATACCTTAGGGTCCCTGATGAGATACTCATCATGGTCTCTAATTACCCCTAATTAACTAGTCTTCCTAGTTAATTAGCTAAGATTATGAATTTATAAGGGTTAATTATAGAATAAGGGATATTTAGTAAATGACTTTAAAATAAGTTAAAAATGACATTTTATCATTCAATTAACATTATTAATAATTTAATTAATAATTAGACTCGAAATCCTATTAATCATTTCCTTAATTAATAAGTTAAGTAACTTAAATATAATGTATACCTAAGTATATAATAACTTAAGTAATTTTACTTAATCTAATAAATTAATCTAAAAAGGTCAAAAATGTAAATTCAAGGTGAAAACATAATATTTACTTTATTTACTAACATATATAAAAAGTTGAAAAGGATCTAAGTTAAAATAAACCTTCAAAACCTGAGTTTACATTTTGGTCCTTAAAACTTATTACAATCAGGTCCTTATTTCTCACATAGGTCCTTAAGTTTTATTACATTTAAGTCCCTTTTCTTCTTCTTCTTCAGTCGAATGAACGGCTGGCGACGGAGAGTCACGCCACCGCGCAATCACCGCCTTGCCGACATCACTCTTCTTTGTCTAAGCTCTTGCAGCTTGCGCTCACCACCTCCTCTTCATCCACCTGTCTAGATTAATCGGAAATCCTAATTTCCAGTGGGAGATAACCTCACTGCCATCGAAGATGACGCCAGAGGTTAAGCTCCTCAAACTCCTTCAGCCAGACCCCACCACTCTCTTCATCGCCAACTACTATAAATACCCCCCCACCCCTCAGATTTAACTTAAGTTGGCTCCCTTCCCTCTTCTAACACTGCAGTTGACTTCGATAGGCTATTCGTCCAAAACTCCGGTGACTTTCCATCTCACTTTCCGACTTCCTCCATCCATTCTAATCAGCCGAGGAGATCCACCGTGGTCTGCCGCATCTCTGACACAGGCGCCAACCTAAGGAATCCTCTGCTTCACCTTAAATCCACCCGCCGGAGATCTTTCTTTGACCCTCTGATTTCATTGTCCGCTATCAACCTTCGACAGAACCCTATTGACCCCTTCGTCCAGGTAACAGTAGATTAGGAGTAGGAGTAGGAGTAGGTTAGCATAGGTATGTAGTTTAGGTAGTTAGATTAGATGTAATTTTAGAATTTCAGTGTCAACTTCTCCAACTCCGGCGAACTCCTTGAGCTCTCCAAAGCCTTAATTTCATCTTTTTAACTTGCTGTCCACCTTCCTTTAACTCCCACGACCATTTCTAATCCATTTAATCACTTAATTAGTCATCTAATCGCCTAATTCACCTTCCACCTCCACCGACTACTGTCACTGTCCATGGCGACAGTAGTCAAGCTAATTCCACCTCCATTGGGTCTATCATCATCTATCCATCACTTATGGACCCTAATCGACACTATAATACATAGAATTATCACATATAATCTTAATGCCCAAATCTAATTTAGCTCCTGAGCTTGCTGTCAATGGCAACTCAGGAGTAGTTCAAATCATTAATTAAATATATATTTAGTATCACAGACATCTGTTGACTTGTCTCAACCACTCAATTGAGTGGGAGATCAAGTTCTGTGCCTCAACTAACTCAATTTTCATTCAAAATAAATTCACGGTCAAATCTTACATATAAAGAGATAATGAGGAATTAAATGTGATCCTAAGGTTCCTTGCAACCTCAGGATCCTTTTTAGATTAAAAATGGCATAATTTCACAATCTGTACACAGTTTGTACATTATCTAGACTCATTGGAGCTCCGGCAAGCTCTGACGAGCCAAATCTGTGCTTCAACCTATAGAATTTAGCAAAAAGATCTAGAATGATGTAACATGGATCACTGATTAATTTGAAGTCATTTAATTGAGGATTTAGTAACTGGAGCTCAGATTGAGGGTTCATCTTCTCCAACTTCGACGGAGTTGGAGAAGTCTGATAGAAGAGATCTGAGAAGTATTTAAGGTTCCTAGAAGCTTCAGTGTAGTGCACCAAAGTTGTTCATGACCTCATTCTACTGTAATAACCTCTCAATCTTTCTGACGAACAAAGTCATTTTGAAGCTCAGGCGACAAGCTTGTAACCTTAGAAATATTAGTTAAAACACCTATCTAAGAGGTTGAGCAAGTTCCTGGGGTTGGAAGAACCTTATTTTAGGCTTTAATTCCTTGGGAGAAGGCATTAATCAGATAGTCAATTCTTGAGGCCTTTCAGTCGAACCTAAGAAGAAGATTCTAGTTCTGAGCTCGAATTGAGGAATTGATGAGTTAAAGTTGTTTCTTGGATCTTGTTGGATGGTTTTAGAGTGATTAAACTGAGATTAGGTAAATAATTTAGTGAGAATTCAAATCCTATCAATTTGGGTTATTTTTTAACCCAAACTAATGATAGTGCCATTTTGATGAAATTTGAACATGAACCCTACCTAGATTAATCTGTTACAACCTTTAGAATTTGTTTAAATCAATCAGTAATATTCTTAAGTATCTACTTACCTATTTCAAGTTTGAAAATTCGATCTCTGAAGCTTTCAGAGAAGCTTTGAGCTTCTCTGTTGTTCCTGAAGGTCTTGTGAGCTTAGAACCTACTCTAGCAGCTGCGGAATAACCTGTAGAACCTATTCAGACCTTTAAATGAGAGAGATAAGTCCATATGAGGAGTCTGTGACATTAATTTCACTTTCCAGGCATTAAAAACCCATAGGAACCCCTTATTTTACTCTTCAAATTAAAGAGGAAAACATCCTTTTATCCTTAAATTGACCCTGCAATCCTATAGAGTAACCTTAGAGCTTTCCAGCAAACTTTAAATCACTTGAAACGGAGCTCTGAGCTGGGAGATATGATCGATTGAAGTTGGGTCTGGAAGGGGTTAAGATAGTCCCACATTGGTAGTTTCTGAGTGGGCGCCTTAGAATAAAAGCAATTTGTTGCATGGGCTTCCCAGTCGTCAAGAGCTGGGCGCAAACTGAGCATTTGAACATCTGACCTATCTGAACATATGTGTGTGTGTGCGGGCATGTGTGCCTGTGGGTGTGCGCCCAAGTGGGCATAAGCGAGTGTGGCCCTAGGAGGGAGAGGCCTGGGAGGCTGGGTTGAGCCGGATTGGTCGAAATTATGAACCAAAAAATAAATCAAAATCGAACCTAATGAAATCAGGCGAGGACCGAGTAGGGTCTGGTCCCACCCTGGTCTCAGGGTGCTGTGTATCCTCAAAAGGACCTCGCAGCAAATAAAAAAAATTTTGGTTAAAAAGGAAAATAAACTCGGTTCAGCTGAAGGATCAAAAGAAAAGAAGAGTCGATGGTTAAATGCTAAGTGTTGAATTGAAGGGTAAGAAAGCAAAGGAAAGAAAGGAGAACAGGCACTACTAAGGGAAGAGAAGAGGTAGGAACAGAACATAGAGAGGTAGGAAAAGAGCTCGAGAGAGAATAAAAATAAAGGAAAAGAAAGAGAGAAGAAGAGAGAGGCTGAAGACTAAAAAGGAAATTGTTTTACTTGCATCATTTTAATTACTTTTCATTCTTAAATGTTGTAATAAGGCATGTTTTAATAAAAGAACTCTTATTGCCTTATTTCTTTGAAATAAATTTGGAAAACTAACATGTTTACTTGTTAATAAAGTAGATCATTTTGAGTAAATATGTTCTCTTATGGGATTTTGCATATTACTTCATTTTAATTAATATTTTGGCAAAATTCATGTTCTTAAAATCAACTTAGTTATACCTCCTAAACTTATAAAGAAATAGAAGATAATTGGTGAATTTAGAAAAAATTATGCCTCCCAGGGAACGACCTGAACTCAACCAGTAAAAATTTCTAAAATGTTAGGTTAATTCGACCCTATACTACACAACCGACACAATTTCGAGTTAACCTAAGTGACTTTTTCTACTCTTAATTAAGTAAAATTAACTTAATTACTGAGTTGAATAGAGTTATGCATCATTTTAATGGCACCGTTGCTAGGGAGGTAATATTTTGTTTCACTGAAATTTAGTTGGATTAATTGTCTAATTAGGAGGTATTTTGTAAATATATTTTTGTTTTTAATAACTTTTGTTCTAATTAGTTGTATTTTGTTTTGTTTTGCTTTGTTTTTGTTTTTATTTTCTGTCTTCTTTTCAGGTTTACCTTTGTAGGTGATCTCAGGAGAAGGTGGGAATCTGTGTTGCTGTTTTTGTTTTTGTGAGTATTTCTAGTCTTAGTCTTTTGTATTGTTGCATTTAAAAATTAAAAAAATACAAAAATACATCTTTTTCCGACTAGTAGCAGTATATTATAGGCATACATTCTTAGGAGTGTATTTTTTCTGCTAGTATTAATTCAAATCTGACTTGGGAATTTTTAAACTGTTTTTCTCGCATCAGCGGGAAAACACAAGAAAACCCGCGTAGATCCCTGTCCTCTGAGATTTAAAGAGACCATATATTTTTGTTTGAAAAGATTTAAAAAGCGGCCATTGTAGTTTACTTGTTATTTTTTTGTAAAAGATTAACTAAAAAGGGGAAGTAAAAATTGTGACTTAAATCTGATTGCAGAATGCATGCGGGTTTTTCAATCGCTTTCGTCTGTTGCATGTTATCGCACACATAGCAAGATCACTAGAGTCACACGAGTCTATTTTTCTATCTGTCCTCTTTGCACCTCTTAGGGCTTTGGTCGAAGATCAACAAGCCTATCTCACTACTAGAGCCTCGGGGAGCCAGTAGTCAGCAGTCTCGATCCTAGACCTTAGACATTTGTGCTTTAAGGTACGCACCTGCGTAGACAAAGATTAGGATGCGTATTTTGATACTGTTACTCTATTTGTTTGCGTCAAATTATTTTGCGTATCTTAGGAATTTCTTCTTTCCTTTGAAAGAAGAGAAAAACCCACGTTTTTTGTGCAGTTTTATGGGTTTTTTTTTTGCTGCTGTTTTCTATCGGTGGTGTGTGTGTGCCTTTGCACATTATTTTCCGTTTATGGACAGGAGGCGATCCTTGCATCTGCCTCTTGCACCATCGTTGACAGGTAATCCTAGGTCGATTGCAGATAAGCAACCAATGGTTTTCCTGTCTGATTCATCTACTTCTATGGATCCAATGTAGAATCTTAATCCTGAGATCCCTTCTTCTTTTGGTCAGGGGGAGATGCCGCCTTTTGATGTTCATGAGGCGCTTTTGAACCAGAATCTTAGGATGCTAGAGCAAACAAAACAAATCAATTTATTAATAGCAACCTTAAATAATCTACATACTCTTCAAACCCATCCTCCACCTCGACTTGAGGCGGGTTTTGAAATCCTTGATTTACCGATCAATCGTCCAAGGCCTCTACTTAGAGATTATTATAACCCATCTAATGCACAAGTAGAGCCTAATGTTAGGATACCTATTGGGGAAAATGATCCTGAATTAAAGCCAAACATTATAAGTTTAATCCGTCACTTTCACGGATTTGCATCTAAGGATCCATTTCAACACATAGAAGATCTTAAAAATCTATCCCAAACTCTTGGTCCTCGAAATCAAAATAGGGAAATCCTACTAATAAAAATGTTCTCTTTTCGAATTAAAGATAAAGCAGCATATTGGTATAAAACTATAGCAAAACCAATCTCAACTTGGGCTAAACTCGAATCCGCATTTTTGAAGAAATTACTTCCTATTGGTCGAACCAATGCTTTAAGGTAAGCTATTACTACTTTCAATCAAAATCAAGGAGAACCAATTCTTGAAGCATGGGAACATTTTCATGAATTGCAAAGGAAATGCCCACATCATGACATCCCTCGTTGGCAACTCATGTATATCTTTTTTTATAGATTACAAGAGGGCATTCGCAATCTAGTTGATGCCTCTTGTGGAGGGAATTTTTTAAATCGCGACATAGAATCCACTTCAGAATTATTTGAAGGGATGGCGGAAAACTCAATCAACAACGCATCAATGTCACAATTTATGGGGGGCACGAACACAAATCATCAAAATCCACATAAGGGCATTCACGAGATTGGTAATCCGTCCAATTCAAAGGATTAGAGATTATTGCAGCAAAACTGGACAAAGTCGATATCGTAGCAAAGCATCTCGACGAGGTCAGAAACACAATGAAGACTCTTACGCCTCTACTTGCTATGAATCCCACGTATTCACCTGTTTTTCAAATTCCCGCGGGGAGGGAATTTGTGAATAATCTAGATTCTAGATATCCATCTTCCTTGGGTTTTCTATCTACTCCACCAACCCAAGGAGGGACCTTTGTCCCACAATCTTACCCACCCTTTTCCCCACCCTTACCTATTGCAGAAAACACGCCATATCTTTTAGGATTACACGCCATCCAGGAAAACACTCCAAGACCAAACCCTTATTCAAATTCCTATAATCCTGGATGGAGTAGCCAGCTAAATTTCTCTTGGGCTGATCAAAATCAAAATCAAAGACCAAATTATCCGAATCAGACCCATTTTAATCCACCTCCATTGCCTCCTCGACAATCAAATTTAAGGCCTAACCCGATGAGTATGTAGAATTACTCTAGACCTAGTAGAGATACACAGCTAGACCAAATTTTAAGAGCTATGTCAAAGAGTCAGCGACAAAATGCTGAAGCTCTCACTGAGATCCATAGGCAATGTAAGGTAGAGTTGGCTGATTTACGAAATCAAATCACACTTTTGGCTGAGTCTCGTCAGCCAGGTACTCTTTCATCTCAGCCAATTCCGAATCCTAGGAATCTGCCAAATCCTAGGCAAAACCAAGGCCAAGTCCATTTCCTTAATCAGGCCTTTGATTCTAATCATAACCCGTCCTCTATACTTTCTGAAAATAACCCACCAAACCCGCATTAGCAATCTATTTTGTGTCAAAATGACCCACCTAATATTGAGAATTAAAAACTGACTCTACTGATCTTCTGAACTTGGTGGAAACATTTATAAATTGCCTTAATCTTGAACATTCTACATCTCAACCTAAATCAGATCTAATCTTCACGAGATTCACTCTGATCTTTCTAAGATTTTTCACGAGAATCTGATTTTGGGTTTTGTGAGATCTATTCTAGGCAATTTCAGGATGAGTTTTGATTGGGTGGTTTTATCTGTTTTCTAATTTTTTTATCCAATTCTTTCATAACTCCTCTATTTTTACCATATACCTATTCTTGTTAGGAGTTCTTTACTAGGGTTTACGCCTAGCTGAAGGCATAAAACTTAGCACTTGTACATAGTTGTTTCTTGTTTTCATCTTTTTGATTTTCTTATACACTTACTTTGAAATTTCACTTCATATCATATTGATTACCTTCATTTAGTCTGACAGACCACTCTAACCTTTGGTCAGACTCAAAATCATCCGCTCAGAGATTTTTAATCTCCTTTATTCAACTCCTTTCATCACCCTATACTAAATGAAGTGTAAAATCTTTTCATCCTTCTTACAATGAGGACATTGTAAAATTTTGGCTTGGAGGGGTGTTGAAGTGAAATTTTCACTTTAAGTGTGGGTTAAAAAAAATATATAAAAATCATAAAAATTAAATATCCACGAAATTTAAAAAAATAGAAATTTCAAAAATGATAAAATTAAAAAAATAAAAAATTTCATAAAAATTTTATGATTTTTTGAAAAAAATCATAAAAAATTGAAAAAATCTTATATATATAAAAATAAAAATATATAAATACAAAAATTTGAAAAAGAAAATTCATAAAAATAATAAGAAGGGAATATTCATTTTTAATAAAGAAGAAAAGAAGAAGAATATATATAAATATATTTATTAAGAGCTTAATTTTCTTTTAGGTCAGAAGTTTAAAATGTATATAGAATATATATGAGTATTTAAGAGCATTAAATTCTTAATTAGATTTTTACTTTAAACATTTTGTAAAAACATACTTTTGTGTTTAAAATTTTTAAAATAAGATTTTATTTGAATTAGGAATCTTTTAAATCTTTTTAAGATTTGTTTTTCTATTCTTACCTTCAATTAAGAAACTAAGTGTGTTAAGATTTAAACTTAAGTGTTGGAATTAAATTGTAACTTTTTAATCAATTAGATTAAGTAATCCTTTTGTTTTTTGAAAATTTGATTTTATCATGAAGTTAAGTAAAAGGCCAAATATTCAGAGTTAATTAAATAGAGAGTTGGTAGAATTTTAGTTTACAAGACTTACAGGCTAAAGATAAAAAACTAGACTTGGTAAATTTTATCTTGACGGATCATATAGGAGGAAACTAAGAATTTGAAGAACCTGAGAGTGAAGGGCCTTGTTGTCCAAGCTCTGGTTTGAGAGCTAAGTAACCTAAACATCTAAATTCACACACATAGAATTGTCTTGTTGGCATCTGAGACCGCGAAAACACAGAGGTTAAGAGATCAGTTCTGAATCCTCTTTAGTCCAAGGATTTCTGTGGGGCGGTTCTTCAAAGGGTGAAGGATGTGCCACTCACCTAGAAAAAGGATTTGTAGAATAAAGTTAGTAAGAAAAATGAGAAGGGGGGAAAAGAAAAGAAAAGAAAAAAAATAAATAAAACACCTTGCAGTTAAGTGCCTCGTTAAAAATGGGTGCTTATGCAGCTTTTCCATAATAAATAAAAGCATCTCAAGACAAATGGATGCTACCCTTCCTTCCATCAAATAAAAAGAACACCTCACTACAAATGGGTGTTCTAACCTATAGAAAATTGATAAAAAAATATCAAGAAAAAATATTAGGAATAAGAGACCTAGTGATCCACCGGGGAGATATACACAAAAGGTGTTGACCTCGGGATAGAAAAATGGTGAGGAGAAAGCAACCAAACCTGAGTAAGGCCAAGCCAAAGGCTTGAATTAGAATAATTGGGATTGGAAATTGATGTCTTAAGATCTGGATTTTTGTAACTTTGGATGCCTTTAGGATAATTCTCTTCACTAAGCATAGATGTTTTAAAATCATAGCTACTGAACCTTGGTATTGGGCAATGAAGCCTAAGAAATTGGGTTTTGAAGATTTTAAGTTGCAACCTAAAGGAGAAGAATTGATAGAATCCTAGGTCTAGAAGTTAATCTTTAGTGCTGTAGGCTAGTAAATTAGAGTTTTACTACTCTAAGTTTGATTAATAATGAGTATCTGTTAATTTGCTAAAACTTATACTGATAAAAGTCAAATATCATAAACAAAGGATTGACTTAATTCTATTGAGTTTTTGAGTTAAAATTTAATTCTTAATCATTAAGTTTTGTTTTTCTTAAAACACTTTGTATTTTAATTTGAGTTAAGAATAGTTACAAAGATTAAAGAGATTTTTGAAGAATTCTAATTCAGAGTAAAATTCTTGTTTACAAATTATTTTAAGTGTGTTTTGAAAATGTTATAAGTATAAATCTAAGTAAGAAAATTTTCACATGTGCTCTATACATTAATCATTTATATTAAACATAAAAATTTATGACCTAAGCTTTTCTCTACACAGTTACTATTTATAATAATTTAAACCCAAGTGCTTTAAATTATCATAGTCTCAATTAATTTTGCTAGGGGCTAGCAAAACTTTGACTTGGGGGTATGATGAGAGACTCATCATGATCTCTAATTACCCCTAATTAACTAGTCTTCCTAGTTAATTAGCTAGGATTATGAATTTATAAGGGTTAATTATAGAAAAAGGGATATTTAGTAAAGGACACTAAAATAAGTTTAAAATGACATTTTATCATTTAATTAACATTATTAATAATTTAATTAATAATTGGACTCGAAATCCTATTAATCATTTCCTTAATTAATAAGTTAAGTAACTTAAATATAATGTATACCTAAGTATATAATAACTTAAGAAAATTTACTTAATCTAATAAATTAATCTAAAAAGATCAAAAATGTAAATTCAAGGTGAAAACATAATACTTACCTTATTTACTAACATATATAAAAAGTTGAAAAAGATCTAAGTTAAAATAAACCTTCAAAACCTAAGTTTACATTTTGGTCCTTAAAACTTATTGCAATCGGGTCCTTATTTCTTACACAGGTCCTTAAGTTTTATTACATTTAAGTCCCTTTTCCTTCTTCTTCAGCCGAATGAACGGCTGGCAACGGAGAGTCACGCCACCGCGCAATCACCGCCCTGTCAACATCACTCTTTGTCCAAGCTCTTGCAGCTTGCGCTCACCACCTCCTCTTCATCCACTAGTCTATATTAACCGGAAATCCTAATTTCTAGTGGGAGATAACCTCACCATCATCGAAGACGACTTTGGAGGTTAAGCTCCTCAAACTCCTTCAGCCAGACCCCGCCACTCTCTTCATCACCAACTACTACAAATACCCCCTCACCCCTCAAATTTAACTTAAGTTGGCTCCCTTCCCTCTTCTAACACTGCAGTTGACTTCGATAGGCTATTCGTCCAAAACTCTGGCGACTTTCCATCTCACTTTCCGGCTTCCTCCATCCATTCTGATCAGCTGAGGAGATCCACCGTGGTCTGCCGCGTCTCTGACACAGGCATCGACCCAAGGAATCCTCTGCTTCACCTCAAATCCACCTACCGGAGATCTTTCTTTCGTTGTCCACTATCAACCTTCGGCAGAACCCTATTGACCCCTTCGTCCAGGTAACAGTAGATTAGGAGTAGGAGTAGGAGTAGGTTAGCTTAGGTAGGTAGTTTAGGTAGTTAGATTAGATGTAATTTTAGAATTTCAGTGTCAACTTCAACTCTGGCTAACTCCTTGAGCTCACCAAAGCCTTAATTTCATCTTTTTAACTTGCTGTCCACCTTCCTTTAACTCCCACGACCATTTATAATCCATTTAATCACTTAATTAATCATCTAATCACCTAATTCACCTTCCCCCTCCAACTACTGTCACTGTCCATGGCGACAGTAGTCAAGCTAATTCCACCTCCATTGGGTCTATCATCATCTATCCATCACTTATGGACCCTAATCGACACTATAATACATAGAATTATCACATATAATCTGAACGCCCAAATCTAATTTAGCTCATGAGCTCGCTGTCAATGGCGACTCAGGAGTAGTTCAAATTATCACATAGGAACCCCTTATTTTACTCTTCAAATTAAAGAGAAAAACATCCTCTTATCCTTAAATTGACCCTGCAATCCTATAGAGTAACCTTAGAGCTTTCCAGCAAACTTTAAATCACTTGAAATGGAGCTCTAAGCTGGGAGATATGATCGGTTGAAGTTGGGTCAGGAAGGGGTTAAGATAGTCCCACATCGGTAGTTTTTGAGCGGGCGCCTTGGAATAAAAGCAATTTGTTGCATGGGCTTCCCAGTCATCAAAAGCTGGGCGCGAACTGAGCTTTTGAACATACGTGTGTGTGTGTGTGCGGGCATGTGTGCTTGCAGGTGTGCGCCCAAGTGGGCGTGAGCGAGTGTGGCCCTGGGAGGGCGAGGCCTGGGAGGTCAGGTTGAGCCGGATTGGTCGAAACTATGAACCAAAAAATAAACCGAAATTGAACCTAATGAAATCAAGCAACAATCGAGTAGGGTCTGGTCCCACCCTGGTCTCAGGGGGCTATGTATCCTTGAAAGGACCTCGCTGCAAATAAAATAATTTTTGGTTAAAAAGGAAAATAAACCTGATTCAGTTGAAGGATCAAATGAAAAGAAGAGCCGATGGTTAAATGCTAAGTGTTGAACTGAAGGCTAAGAAAGCAAAGGAAAGAAAGGAGAACAGGCACTACTAAGGGAAGAGAAGAGGCAGGAATAGAATAGAAGAAAGGTAAGAAAAGAGTTCGAGAGAGAATAAAAATAAAGGAAAAGAAAGAGAGAAGAAGAGAGAGGCTGAAGACTAAAAAGGAATTTGTTTTACTTGCATCATTTTAATTACTTTTTGTTCTTAAATGTTGTAATAAGGCATGTTTTAATAAAAGAACTCTTATTGCCTTATTTCTTTGAAATAAAATTGGAAAACTAACATGTTTACTTATTAATAAAGTAGATCATTTTGAGTAAATATGTTCTCTTATGGGATTTTGCATATTACTTCATTTTAATTAATATTTTGGCAAAATTCATGTTCTTAAAATCAACTTAGTTATACCTCCTAAACTTATAAAGAAATAAAAGATAATTGGTGAATTTAGAAAAAATTATACCTCCCAGCAAACGACCTAGACTCAACCAATAAAAATTTCTAAAATATTTGGTTAATTCGACCCTATACTACACAACCGACACAATTTTGAGTTAACCTAAGTGACTTTTTCTACTCTTAATTAAGTAAAATTAACTTAATTATTGAGTTGAGTAGAGTTACGCATCAGTCCTCAAAGGGGGAGATGATTTTGAGTTAAAACCCAATGTCCTTAGCTTGATTCAAAGCTATTTCCACAGGAGCTCAAATGAAGACCCTTTCCAACACCTGGAGGACCTAGATCGGATTGCTCGGACCGTGAAACCTAGGAACATCCATTTGGACATTGTTTTAATTAAGATGTTCCTGTTCCCCTTAAGAGACAAAACTTCTCATCAGCTTAGGACCTTAGGGAGATCCATCTCCACTTGGGAAGAATTGAGGCATGCATTTCTTAAGAAGTTTTTCCCCATAGGAAAGACTAATGTCGTTAGAAGAGCCATCACTACATTCACCATACAAAGTGGAGAGCAATTCCATGAGGCGTGGGAATGATTTAATGAATTATTATGGAAATGCCACACCATGAAGTTCCGAGGTGGAAATTGGCCCAGATTTTCTACCATGGTCTGGGCAGCAACCTTAGGAATTTCGTTGATGTCTCATGTGGAGGCAATTTTCTGAACAAAGGCAAGCAAAGTGTATTCGAGCTCTTTGAGTCAATAAGTGAGAACTCATTTAATAATGCCTCCATGACCCAATTTAATAAGTCTAGTCAACCCCATGATGGGATTTATAAGGTGCAAACTAATTCAGGGATGGTTAACATGGACATTATATCAAAGAAATTGGATCAGGTTGAGTTGGTGGACAAGAAAATTGATGAGCTCTTGAACCAATCTCGAACCCCATTGCAGACCTTCTCCCTAGCAAAGGGAGCACACAATGTTGACCTCTTTCAGTCTATGAATCAAGTGCACCTAGAACAACCCCTGACCATGTTCCAGGGAAGGACCTTTGCTCCCTCAAATCCTGATTATTCTTTCCCTTTCCCTTTGGCACCTTCTACCTTTGAAGATGCCCATGCGATCCAGGGATACTCTAAGCCCAATCCTTTCTCCAACACTTACAACCCTGATGGCGCAACCACCCTAATTTTGTTTAGTCGAACCAAAAACAAAACTAATTCCAAAACCAAACCAAGCCAAAGCCTCCTTCATATCAGTAAGGTCCACCTGCTAGACCACCCTATAACCAGAATAGGGCGGCTCCTACACAACAAAATCAAATGGACACCCTAATCAAGATGATGGCTGATATGAATTAGAAACATTAGGAGGAGATGGCTTTAGTGAAGGGACAATTGAGCCAGCTATTGGATAATAAACAATAGGGGTCCCTTCCATCTCAACTAGAATCGAACCCGAGGAATGTAATGAACAAGGGCCACAATCCTCAAGGGTTCCAACAAAATTAGGGGCAAGCCCATATGATTTTACAAGCCCCACAGACACCCCGTGGGTTTGTCGCTTCTTCTTCTTCTTCTAAAGGACCTAACCCTGGTTCCAATGTCACAACCAATGCGATTACCTTGAGAAGCGGCACTCAAACCCAAGACCCCAAATGGTCAACCCCTCCTGTGACCTCACTACCTGAGATATATGATTCTGAGGATGAGCAGGAGGAACCCAAGGATCAGGAGCCTGACCCAGTTCAAACCCAAATCCCATACCTTGAAGCCTTGGATAAGGTCAAGAAGAAGAGAATGTGGCTGAGAACAAGGAGTTGTTAGAGATTTTCAAACAAGTATAAATCAATATATCCCTCCTTGAAGCAATCAAGCATATCCCAGCTTACATAAAGTTTTTGAAGGATGTTTGCACACCTAAGCGTAAGCTAAGAACCCAAGCACCTAGGAAGGTAGTGCTATCTGAGCAGGCTAGTTCGGTGATATTGAGTAGCCTACCTCCTAAAAGGACTGACCCTGGAGCACCTTTGATCTCATGTAATATTAATGACATGACTTTTGACAGAGTGCTCCTAGACTTAAGTGCTTCAATTATCTTGATCCCGACTACCCTTTATCACCAGTTCATATTTGGAGAACTAAAGCCTACACCTGTGACCATCCAATTGGCCGACCGATATGTGAAAGCCCCGAAAGGGGTAGTTGAGGGTGTAATTGTTCGGGTTAAGGACTTCTACTTCCCAATTGACTTCTTAGTCCTTGACATGGAAGTACCCAAATAATTACAAAATAAGTCCACCATCCTAGTCAGACCCTTTTTGGCTATGGCCAAGGTACTGTGACACAGGATGTATGGAAATTTCCTTTGGAGACAAGAAGATGCATTTGGATATCTTCAAGGAAACCAAGTCTTTTAATTACGGTTGGGTCGAGGAATGCGATCTCGTGGATACCCTGGTTGAAGAATGCTTAACAACGAATTCCTTAGAGGACTACCAGACTCAAGTAGCTTTAGACTGCCCCATTTGTAAAAGTGATGAGGAAAAGGTCGATACCCCCAACATTGATTATCAATCTTGGGAGACGCCCATTGGAATTAAGGAAGGAAAGCCACTTACGGATATAGATCTAGAAGGAAACCCTAAAATGCAAACAATTCATTTTGAGGATCCAATCAGTCATGAGCCTTCTCAAGGAAAGGATTCATAGGACAATAAAGATTTAGATGTCCCAAATAATATGAGGGAATTTGATCAAAGGCAGGTTGGATATCATGAGATTACTGACTTGGACATCTCTAGTCAAGCACACTTGGGCAGTATGGAGATGATTTTGCCTATGGATTCTGATAATCACATGTGCCTTGATAAATCTGAAGTTGACACAATAGCTCAACCCGAGTCACGTCCTCTGAGAAGAGAATCCGTTTTCACTTTGACATCGCATGATTCACATTTTTCTCCTCCCACCTAGCAAGGTGATGAAGGAAACCTTGAGTTTGCATTCTTTCATCCTTACTCTGATTTTCGATTATTAGGGGATACCTCTGAAGATTTAAGTAAGGAAACAGAAATGCCACCTAATGTTGAGTAGTTTGATACATATAAGGGTGAAATATTGAGTAGAATGAATTGGGGATTTACTCATAATCCTAGTCAATCTAATAGACAGCTCAACTTAGAGACAGACAAATTTTGATGAATCTGAGATTAGTACCGATGAGGACAGGATGATTTCTGACAAGGATTTTAGTGGCCTCTTTACAGAGCTTCAAATCTCATTTGTACCCCATATAATCTAGGTTCTGGGGAGAGCATGATTTTCGATATCAACCACCATTATGAAGACCCCTATGATCCAGACTCTGTTGCTGACTTGCATGTTGATTTTCATATCAATCCACTTCCTCAGCAACCTCTCATTAAACTATGGAACATAATCAATAAACAAAATTGGCATCATGACTCGCATTCCGATTACCCTCCATTCTTTGTCCCTATTCCACTGTTTGCTATAGAGAGACTCTTTGGCGTAGGGATGCACCATCAGCTGGTCTGCAGTTGTGGACCAATGATTCTTGGAGCAGACGAGCACATTTTGATATTACTTTTGATAACCCTTTCTTCTACAAGTATTGAGCCACCTGATTAAGTCTTCGCCTAGTTAAAGGCACTAAACTTAGCATGTGTAAATAAACTCAGCGCTTCCTGGGAGGCAACCTAGAGGTTTCAGGCTGACCGAATACGTAGTTACAACTCAGGTGATTTCTTTCCTTACTTCCTTGCATATATTTAATTTTCAATGAGGACATTGTCCAAGATAGGCATGGGGGTTGGTAATTCTCATTTTCTGAGTACAAAAATTATCAGCTTGAACTAGTTTTTATTTCTTAATAAGAGGAAAAGGAAAAGAAAACTTAGGCATTACGAGCTTGTCAACTTTAGAAAATGATACGTTAAAGACTTGAATGCTTAGACTCCTCAAATCTTCGAGCTTAATCAGCCCGGGTGTCCACTAATATGTAGACTTGTTCTCGAGTCCTTGCCACCTTAATTTACATTAACTTGGTTAATGATGTGGGGTGATAAGTATACGACTTATCAACCTGCCCTCTGATTTAAGAGGACTTATAGTCTAAACATCTGCACACATTTTGCACTGACTCACTCCTCGATGGTTTTAACAAAAATTGGGTAGCTAATGAACCTTCTAAGGTGGTATGACTGGGAAGTTGTCAAGGGTAACAACTCATTAGTCGGTTGTCTAGAGCCCAACCACAAGATCATTTTCTTTTACTATTGCCTTTAGGTAAATCTTAGATCAAGGAAGCCACCTACTAAAAAAAAAAAGATGACAAAAAAAAAGAAATAGAAAAATAGAAAAAGAAAAAAAGAGAAAAAAGAAATAAGCCACACTTCACTGCATGAGTATGATTGGCAAGTTGTCGTGGGTAACAGCCCATTGGCCGTTTGTCGAGATCTCAGCTCATAAAATGCACAAGAATTCCAAAACACTTAAGGAAGAAGCGGGAAAGTAGCATAATCCAGGGAGATATACACTGGGTTCGCCCTTGTGTTGACTCACAAAAATAAAAGTAGAGAGAAAGCTATCAGTCAGATAGATACACCATTAGGAAACATTTTCTCTTTCGGGTTACCTAGGGTAGAAACCTGAAGTCCATTATCGTTGAGTGAGTTTATCACAATTTTCACAATAAGATGCTTAGTACTTAGAGTCCTTTCGAGTCTTAGGTGGGTTGGGTAGCTGTAAAAAGTTACCCTGAAACTATCAACTCCAAAAATCCAAAAAAAAATTAGAAAAGATGAAAAAGAAAATTTTTTGCTTTTATGTAGAATAAGGCGAGGACTTGGGCGGTCTGCATTTTGGCAAGCACTCGGGAGCTATTGAGTCTCTGTGGGTTAGGTTCTAAGTAGAAATTTCCTCCTATTGACAAATAACTTATGCCCAAGCGATCGATTCTTAGTTTTAGTGGTAAATAGCATTTAAGTTAATTTTGCTAGGGACTGGCAAAAGATAGGCATGAGGGTATGAGAAATATGCATTTATTCATGATAAAATGCCTACTCATGGTAGTTCCTAAGCTCAACATTGCATTTAGCATTGTAAGTAATGCATAACATTCATCATGTTGCATTTATGTTGACTTGTATAAATTGTACATTAATTCACATATTTCTATCACTAGGGAACAGGGTGATATAGTTTAGAGCTTCAGAAAAAAAATCCGACCGTACAGATTGATTCAGAACGACGATTGTAGTCCATTAGTGAAAAAGACACTCCCATCAAAGCTCCATAGCAACCTGTACAAGAAGTTGGACGGTCACGATGATGCCATGTGGCACCATCACAACCCTCTAGCCTAACCGCAGTCGCTCCTCCCAAGCCACACTTGCAAAATATCGGTTGTTGGATTCTAATCCAACGGTCGTCAAGAGACCACATCACCCGCCTGAAGCCCATCAAAGAAGAGATCCATGCAATCTCGATCATTGGATCAAGATCCAACGATCGTGGCTGCGTGAGCTTTAATTCCAAAACTCAATGCAAACTCGTCCTCAATGCAGCTGTCGATGTCTCCACTTACAACGTGCGGACGACCGATCGAAGCCCCATGCACGGATTTAATTCACTAAGCACACATGGGTGAAAATTGAGTCGTCGATGGGCGATTGAGCAATCAAGCAAGTGGCTACGTGGCACCACTTGATGCACGCGACTCTCACACGCACGATCCAACATGCGAGCGGACGTGTTATCATACTCCCAGTGGGGGGCTCGACACTTAAGCAGTCTAATGAGATCTCCGCTGTCTGATCGAGTGAGGCGTGATTCGAAGCATCATCTCCCATGCGATCGTAGCCGCTCATCCTCGATTTTATGGCAATCCAAGGTGCTGATCCAATAATCAGCAGTGTCTCCCACATGATCGTTCACACTTCAAGTGTGATGGGTGCGATTTGGGAAGCTGGCAGGCGTGATCTCCACACAGCCGCACCATACGATCAAGATCCAGCAGCCATGCTTCTCTCTCACGCCATCTAGCAATAGCAACGCTCCTAGCCAGTTGTTGCCTTCACTCCACGCTAGCTGGGGAGAGTGATGGCTTCAGCAAGGTCTAAGGCAGGTCTTCGATGACATTTTAAATGTCATTGTTGACCCATGCACGCAAACACACCCCCCTCCACCACTATATAAGGACCTACACACCCATATGTTTTCCCATCTTTTACCAAGCAACTCTACCACCCCATACAACTTCCAAGCAAGATTCTGGAGCCGTCGAGCTACCAACGAAGCCCTCTTTCCACTGCCATGGCTGCCTCGACACCTCCTCTTTCTCGTATTTAGCTTATGATTTTACATAGCATGTAGTTTGTTTATCTTGAAACATTCCCCTAGTTTTATTGCTTACAGTTGCAAGACCATTTTTAAGAAGATTTTGGTATCGTAATTCTTGCCTGGTGTTCATTCTAAGCTAAGTGCTATTTACACCATTTTATGCTTCATCATGTCTTCCTATTATGAGTAGTTAGCCACCATATCCCTCTACAGATTTCTATCCCTACCATACTACCTCTCTCTCTATTTTTCTTGCAAGCAGAGCAAAATAACCATCATGTGGCATTAAAAATGAGCGACTAATTGATTCAGATTTTTTCCTATACGAGATCGGCACTCATACTCACCTTTCCATTTCTTCATTGAAATTGACGTTGTATTTGCATGCTACAATGGACAAATTAACCTAACACAATTCTCAACGATAATCCACTACGACGTCACCTTACTTCATTCTCCATCCTTCAGCTCTGTTCTCCCTCGTCCAGCAACTCATCCCCATCGTCCGGGCGCTCCGTCACTGTGGCTCGTCCTCCAAGTAGCCGTTGAGGAGGATTTTCTCATCCCTCTCTTTTTTACTGCTTTCTAGTGTAGATTGCCAGCTTTATAGTTATAGAAATTAGCTGTAATGAACATATGGTTATGAAATATTGGCTCATTCTCTCTCTCTCTTTCTTTGTATTATTCTCTCTCTCTTTTCTATTATTCTTTCTTTAAGTAGAATAGCTAGTGTAGATTAATTTCAACTAGCTAATTTGCTTTGTGAAAGATAATTCCAAATGCTATTTTTAATTAAATGTTCGCCTCCCCAAATTTGACTTGGGACTCACCAGAGTTTCAGTTATAAATTTTATTTAATAGCGGATTATTACGCAACTACAACGACAGGTTTTCAACTCAATTTTTTAGCGTACGAAATCTCACTTGTCATTTTGTCACCATTGCTGGGGAGGCAACACTTATTGATTTCCCATGTTTTTCACCTTGTCATTTACCTCACTTGTTTCCTTTCTTATTGTAATTGCAGGTACTCTCTTGAGGTGGGCAAAAGCAGTAGATTAGAGCAAAGTGTAGTTGAAGGGTATGTAAGTATACCCCACCTCCCACCCACTAGTTTTCATTCCACCACGTAATAATACAAACGAAAATCAACCTAGGTGCTATTATAAACCTTATGGTAGATTGTATTATTTGTTTGCCACCTCACTTCACCTCACCCCCGTATATATATTAAAAAAAATGTGGGATTTAATTGAATTTATACACCTTAAACACCTGCATACTAAGACACACTCTTCTTGATTCTACCACTTAGTCGGGATTTGACCTATTGTTAATGGGCTATTGAGGAGTTTTAAGGAGTAATCGTCGTAGCAAAGCCTCAATCACTCGAAAATAATTAAATTTATAAACTCTGATTCTGAAAGGAGTCCAAGAACGATCACAGGGAGCAAATATGGAACTCACACAATAATCTTCATTTAAAACAAATGAGTACAATCAATTGATTACAAAATAGATATTTAATAAATAAAATTGATCAGATTGATATTCAATGTAATCTAATATCTCAAAAGATCATGGAATAAAAAAGAAAAGAGAATCAAAACAATGGTGATTTGAATCACCACTTATTCCCTTTAATTAAGTATGGATTCAATTACTCAATTTATTCAAATCAGAATTCAATGTAAACTTAGGTTCTTAAATCATTCAATAGTGCTCAGAGTAATCAGATCAGACGTCTTAAGTGCCAACAAACCACAGTGCCTCACGGAAGGCACAAGGCTTTTCTCCTCTAAGCCTTCTTCTTCTTCTTTCAAGCCTTCAGAGACTTAAGGCTTCAAAGCCTTCTTCTTCTTCAGCCACAGAGCATGGCCTTTCTTCCTTAAAGGCTAAGAGTCGCACAGGGGTACGGCCTCTCTTCAGAGGCTAATTGTCGAGCACAAGGCACGCGCAGCAAAACCCACCCCCTCTCTCTCACAAATCCTTCCTCTTCCTCTCTCAATGACCCAGGTATGCTCCGATAATCAATCGGGTAAATGGATCCTTAGATTTGGCTAGACCTACAGGTGTGCATCGCAGGTGAGGCGTGCATGGGCTTGTGAAGTGGGGACCAGACCCCAAGTGCTTGGGTGAAGTAGGCACAGTACAATTTTGTATTATACGTTTGCAAAGAGTCTGTCCCACATGATTTAGGACTATCCCTCCTACCTTCATCACACAAAGTTGCAGCAGGTGATGCTGCTCGAATTGGTGGGGCTGCAGCTGTTGGGAAGGCCAATTGAAGCTCCAGACAATGTCCTGAGGCAAGTCCACAGCACCTGGGGGTGATAGAAGAACCTGAGGTGACCGGAGGCGGGCGGACATGACCAAAGAAGATGGTGGCAGGGACAGTCATCCAGCCAACACCTGAAACACAAAGAACGACCTTGCAGCCACATCAAATGTACTCAAAAACTTCACCTGAGGATGAAGAAGGTGATGCAGGTGTTTTTGTGTCGTGGACGTGTGTATGGAGGGCATGCGAAGTCAGAGGTGGAGGTGCTAAGGTAAGTTGGTGGTTGGAGTGTTTGGGTAGATGAAGGATGAAACTGGTAGAGGTCTTTTAATGTGGGTAGCACAGCAATGCTTATGGGTGTCGTGGCATGGCAGGCGGTGCAGTGTAGTGAGCTCACGACCTTGCCAGAGCGAAAGAAGATGAAGGGGGAAAGGTGTGGTCGTCGATCGATTTGAGAGAGAAAAAGGTTTAGGAAGATGCAGAAGAAGGAGGTGAAGGATTATACCTAGTTAGTGGATGATGGGGATGAGGAGAGGTGCCAGTTGTGATTGGCCAGTGCCATGGAAGAAGCTAGCTCCGTTGAGGGAGATGGCAGCGAGGAAAGGGGAAGGCAACCCTAGCTGTGGCTGGCGAGATGCGGAAGATGATGAGGAAGAAGAATGACGAGACAGTTTCACCGTTGGCCATCCGTAGAATAATGGGGAGGAGATGCCGTTGAAGTCTAGGTTAGAGGAGGTTGGAGATACGGAAAGAAGAGAATTTTTGGCCCTGTACCTAGCTAAATAAGAACGGAATTTCATCGCCAACTCTTTTATAGGCCTTAAGGGACATTTCTAAGCAAGGAAAGAAGCTTTCAAGCTTCAACGATTTCACGCACATAGGATACCCATATCTTTCAAGCGTTCCTATGGGAGATTGGGAAGGAATCAAGGTCCATGGTCGAGTTCATTTGGAAGGAAATTCCTTAAGGAATCTTCCTTTCAATTTTAGGAGTGTTTGATTGGGAATCGAGCAAGAAATCCTTGCTCGAATCTCGACGGAGCTCCTGTGTTCACACCAATGGTGGCAAGGCCCATTTACAAAGAAGGAAGAAAGACCTAGGGACCTGATTACAGGGATTTCAAAAGCTAGGGTTGTATATGAGAAAGAGTCTCACTGGACTAAAATGCAAACTAGGTCAAGATGGACTTCGATTGGGCTCAAATTTTGGTATAAACCTAATTTGGACCCAACAAATCTAGTGGTAAAGTTGGATTTGAGTTTTGACCAAGTTTGACTGTGTAATTTGTGCAGAAACCCAAATTAGGGCAACTTTCCATCTTAGACTCTATTCTCGGTCAAAATAGGTTCAGATGGTCAAACCAAGGTTACTAAACCTTATGGAATATTTTTTTATGAATTTTAGAAGGTTTAGATGAATTTTATCATCACCACATCCTCTGTTATTTAAGCGGGTCTAAAATTAGGGTTTTGGGAGCTGAATCAGTTCTCGAAGTACGTGAAATCTTGTTTCTGTCTGTGTGGGCCCTCTTATTAAACTTTAATGCTCATTAGACCTTAGATTAACCCTTGAGAAACTCTGTGATTATTTTGCATTCATGATATGTTGTTAAAACTGCAGAATTAACCCTAGTTTAGTGCATTCTTCTTAGAAAGGATATGTAAGGAATTACGACTCTCAGGAGATTATGTAGGAGCTTTTGGCAATTACTTCTGATTAGTTAAAGCTAATTATGGCTCATGATGATGTTATCATCATACCTCCATACCTAACTTTTGCTAGTCTCCTAGAAAAATCTTATGGAAAGAACTAGAGTTCTAAACCATGAATTGAAGTTCAGATGCCTGATTCTTATTACTCTTTAGAAGTTAGGTCAAAGTGACAACAATAGGCCTAGAGGTACTCAAGTATCAATCAAGATCCAGACCTGACCAGCTTCAGGCTGAGTCTGCCGCGAAGGTTTCTAAGGCCCACAAAAACTACCCAGAGGTTCGTTGAACCTAGTGATTAAAGCACCCGTGCATAGAACTTAGGATGTCTAGGTTCAGTTTGCCAGTGCATTTTTATAAGAGAGAAGGATTTTTATTTGGAGAGTTTCTCTCTTTTTTTCTTCTTAGATTTCCCTAGATCCAGCCTCGAATTGGCCTTAAACATGATCTGTATTAGATTCCTTATCTTCGCCATCAATCCTCAAGGGTCCTGACTTTCGATGCTTTGGGGTAGCACTGCCCATGGCAACCCCCAGAACCCTTGCTTTCGACATTTCGAGATAGTGCTACCCATGGGGTTCTATAGCTAAATTCAGGCCCTAACAATCAACATTTCAGGATAATCCCACCCATGGCACGTAAACCAGCACAAGGTGCTTACAGGCCCCCGGTAGGATATTTAGATATCCTAGAAGACAAGCACGAAGGAGACGATGTGTTATTACACATCTTCAAGGGGAATTTCCCACCTCTCCGCACCGGGAACTCATCCAATCAACTTGTGTTGTCGAGCCATCCTAAGCTAGATCTTTGAGATGTCTTTTCAAAACAGAACACTTTTTGGCATGATTTTTCTTTATTAGGCGAATTGAACCAGACTTAGTGTGTGATTTTTGGGTGCTTAGGTTACCAAGTCCCGCAAACCAAAGGGTAGGCAACGAGGGCGAATAATCCCTAAGCCTTAAACCTACTACATCAGCTTCTCATTTTCCTCTCTTGAGGATTAATCTAGATCTTAACAGATACGTGAATGTGTAAGCCCTAAAACAAGCCAAGAGGCCTAAGATCAGTACTCATACTAATCTCTTTGTCTCTTTATTTTCAGGACTTAGTTTTTTTTCTTTTGATTAGGTCTCAAACTTAAGTATATTCCATAATCAATTACTAATGACTATCATTTTTTTTCTACTTTTGATTTTGCTCCTTTTTGACATTTGAATTTTCTCTTCCACTTTTCCTCCTCAAGAAAGATTTCCATTTAGTTCACAAACTTTCCTCCCCTTTCTCCAATTCTTTTTCATTTTTCATTTTTTTTATCATTTTTTAATATGTATATATATATTTTTTGTGAGAACCCCTCAGAGAATTGAATTTCCACATGTTTGCACTTTAACACCCCATCATGCCTAAGTTTTGCAATGTCCTCATTATAAACCAGGAGGGTACAAATTCAGTTTGGTTCAAATATTAGAACAAGATCAAAGGGTGGGCGAATGGGTCAGGTTGACTGTTGCGAATGATTTCAAGCTTTAATACAAGTATCAAAGGTAGAGTCAGCTATTCTAAAACTGAACTCAAAAGTGCAGTAGGAGTGTAGTTCAAAAGGATGACCATAAGGGTCTCAGGTTTTTGGAATGACAGGTTGCCTCCCGTTAAGTGCTTAATTCAATGCCTTCAGCTTAGTAGAAGATGGTCAAGGAGAAGGGGTAGTCAAATTAGATGAGTTTTGTAGAACAAGCACCTTGATCAAAAGCCTGGTTGATCCAACCAGGTGCTTGTTCAGATCAACAGGCTAATGATGCAGCCCAAACCCAATCAATCTGGTGAGTTGATGGATGTGAATCAAAAGATACGGAACCCACCAGATTCTTTGAGGCTCAAATAGATATGGAAATGAGAATCTGAGATTTAGCTGAGTCGATTCAGCCTGGTCAGAGTAGGGGCCCTCAAAAGATAATTGATCTAAAAAGGATGTAGGAACCCTACTGATAAGAGTAGAAAAGGATAAGAAGTGATTAATGGTCTGATCCTTGTCCGAAACCCTATCAAAGGATGGAGAAGAATCATATGCAACCAGATTAGAGAGAGGTGAATCAGAGTAGAAGTTAATTCCGACGGTGGGGTGCGATCGGGATCGGATTTTGGAAGGCTTAGTATGTGGATCATAAGGTGTGGCTTCTTTAAAATCTAGGTGTGGAGAAGGCTCCTCTAGAAATGATCAAAAGATAGGTTCATCTAGAGAGTCTTCTTGATACTCATTCAAATCAAATCTAAATGCCTGGAGAGTGCTTATAGAATCATGGAATTCTGAGTTAGTAAAAGATTCGAACTCTAGATTATGGACACTCTTGGTGCTTACTATTTTTGATTCCTTAAGATCATAATAGAATGATTCCAATTCAATGGAACAAGATTTTAAATCAATGATTTCGGAAACAAGGACTTCAAAGTTAGAATCAAAGAACAAGTCATAGATGCTGACATCGTAGATTGGCTTGTAATTGTCAGGAAACAAAGGTTCTCCAAAATCAGAGTATGATTCGAAATCATCAGAGAATTTGTGAAGATTAGTGTGTGAACCTGATTCCAGATCAGAATTTCCACCATAGAATGAATCAAGATGGGTAGAATCAACAACCTGACTTGGATCTAGCATAATATCAAATTCTGAGCTCAAAGAGGTGTCCTTATTAGGCATAGGCTTAGGTTTTTGGCTCCTAGGATAGACCCAATCGAATACCAGCTCTTCCAACTCATTAGTTTCTGTATCATAGATTGGTTTGACTTCTGAAAAATCAATTCACATTTCGGAGGAGGTTGGAGAGGTGTAACCATTAAACATGGGCCCATAATCATAATCCAGATCCAAAATCTGATTCTCTTCATATTGGGCCTCATGATCATCCCAAATAGGTTCAAATCTAGATTCTAAGTCAAAGTTAGGAATTGGGTCACTAGAATCTAGTTTAGGCACTATTGGGACGTTAGAATTATTCTCGAGAATTACTTTAATAGGATAAGGCTCGAAAATTACATTCTCGAGGAGTTCTGATTCAGGCTTATTATTATAGGTGTCTGGGGAATCTAGGCTTCATGGATCAGCTTCAAGGCTCTCTAAGGCTAGTTTATAATTGGGAACACCTACAATTGGATTCTCACAACGCTCATCAAGAACAGGCATGTCAATCTTTATGAAGTTTGAATCTAATTCCATTTGGGTTGGGGGTCCATAACCTCTATTCTTAAACCCAGGTTCTAGGAGATCATTTTGATCCTCAATGTTGTTCCAAGGTGTCTCATCAATCTTTAAATGTTGATATGGGTAATTTTCATCAATGGCTTGGTGTAACGCATTTAGCATATCTCCACGTTTCTCCATGAGACCCTGGTGTGCTTTCTAAAGTTGTGGATTTGACAGACATTGTATATATCCAATATTGTGTAGTCTCCATAATTCATTGTATTTAGAAAGAGCTCATCCCGGGTTGAACCATGTATCATTATTGTAAATATCATTCCAGCTCGGTTCATAATGTGGGTTGTTGTTTCTAGTATATTAACCTGAATGTGTCTAGATGGATCTAAGTTGTTGTAATATTCATCATGATGTCTTAGAGCATCCTCAATCATCTTTTCTTTCTTGCTCATTTGGGATTCAGGTTTCCTAAAAAGTCTTCCTAATTTGTCAAGTTGCATTTTCAAATCAGGTGGTGGATGAAGATGTAGAAACAAACTTAGGTTCATATTGAAGTGATTGGATTAGATCAGAAATCCCAAAGAATATCAATTCTAATCACGACCTCTAGGTCGAAAACCTAGGGACCTTTCCTATGTTTGTGCTCTAGAGAATAAATGAGGGACTCGATGTGAATTGGACCCAATCAAGGTACCCAAAGATTTTTGGATGACTAAGGATTGTTTCGAGGCAAATGATACCTCTAAATCAAAAATCAACACACCCAAGAAGTACGTGGGCAGTCAGGAAGGGAGAGCCCTACAAAGACCCCTACATGGTACAGCGTCCCCACAGGTTAAAAGATTTCCTCCACCCAACCTTCCTTGTCACTGCAGTTCTAAGTAGACCGGAATGTGAGAATTGACATCTTAAGTCTACAAATTTTAGCCTAGTTTGTACCTTTGCTTTCACTTGATTAGAAGTTAATTCAATTTGTGACCTAATTTTGAGGTTGATTGACCCACAAAGTAGACCAACTTCACCTGACCTGCCCTAAAAGATGAAGAATGAAATCTGAGTCAAGATCTAAAGATCACCCTGAATTGACTCTCAGCTTATTAGCTCCACAATTTTAGGGTTCAAGTGAATTTAGAGTTTGATTTTAGGGTTCTTCTGATTAGATCTTTTCAAGCAAGGGTTTGGGTAGCACACAAATGTAGGAGGGTTATTTCCTTTAATTCAGGCAAGTGTGAAACTAATAGTTCAAAACCCTAGAGTAGAAACCCTAATTGGTTCTATTCCAAGTCTAATTTAATCTCAAATGTAACACCTTGGACTCAAACAAGAAGGTGGGTAGTCCAAGATGATTAGAAATTAAGCGTAAATCCCTAGTAGGTACAGGAAATTTGGGTAGGGATCTCTAAATAGAATTATTTCAATCTTCAAACAGATATTGATTTGAGGAAACTTGCCATTAAATGATAATTACTAAGAAAATAAGGTAGATGAATCTTAATTGTTTTTGTTTCCCTTTTCTCTTTTCCAAAAGATTAGGAGATTGATTAGGGAAGAAGAGAAAGTTTACCTGCCCTTGGAGTGGTTGATTGCACGGAAGATCTCCTCGTGATGTACCTCGCAAAATTGTAAATAAAGTAGATAGGGCAAGTTAGCGCTTAGATAAATATCAAAAAAGATAGGACTAATGTGTGAATTACGCATTGCTTCCCGGCAACGGTGCCAAAATGTTAACGGGCTATCAAGGAGTTTTAAGTAGTAATCGTCGTAGCAAAGCCTCAATCTCTCGAAAATAGTTAAATTTATGAAGTTAGATTTTAAAAGGAGTCCAAGGTCGATCATAGAAAATAAATATGGAACTCACAATAATCTTCATTTAAAACAAATGAGCACAATCAATTGATCACAAAATAGATATTTAATGAATAAAACAGATCATATTGATATTCAATGTAATCTAATACCTTAGAAGATCATGGAATCAAAAAGAAAAGAGAATCAGAACAATGGTGACTTGAATCACCACTTATTCTCTTTAATTAAGCATGCATTCAATTACTTAATTTATTCAAATCAGAATTCAATGAAAACTTAGGTTCTTAAATCATTCAATAATGCTCAGAGTAATCAGATCAGACATCTTAAGTGCCAACAAACCATAGTGCCTCACAGAAGGCACAAGGCTTTTCTCCTTTAATCCTTCTTCTTCTTTCAATCCTTCAGACACTTAAGGCTTCAAAGCTTTCTTCTTCATCCACAAAGCATGGCCTTTCATCCTCAAAGGCTAAGGGTCGCATAGGGGCATGGCCTCTCTTCAGATCCTCAGATTTGGCCAGACCCACGTGCGTGCATCGCTGGTGAGGTATGCATGGGCTCATGAAGCAAGGACCCGACCCTCGGTGCTTGGGCAAAGAAGCCACAGCACAATTTCATATTATACGTCTGCAAAGAGTCTGTCGCAATAATGTGGGACTATCCCTCCTGCCTTCTTCGAGCAAAGCTGCAGCAGGTGATGCTGCTCGAATTGGTGGGGTTGCAGCTACTGGGAAGGCCAATTGAAGCTCCAGATAATGTCCTGAGGCAAGTCCACAGCACCTGGTGGTGATAGCAGAACCTGAGGTGACTAGAGGCAGGCAGACGAGACCGAAGAAGATGGTGGTGGCGACAGTTGTTCGGCCAACACTTGAAACACAAAGAATGACCTTGCGGCCACGTCAAATGTGCTCAAAAACTTCACTTGAGGATGACGAAGGTGATGGCTATGTTTATGTGTCGTGGACGTGTGTGTGGAGGGCATGCGAAGTCGAAGGTGGAGGTGGTAAGGTGAGTTGGTGGTTGGAGTGTTTGGGTGGATGAAGGACGAAATTGGTAGAGAGCTTTTGAAGTGGGGAGCATGGCGATGCTTATGGGACTTGTGGCGTGGTGAGCGGTGCGGTGTAGTGAGCTCACAACCTTGCCGGAGCTCAACCGAAACGGAAGAAGATGAAGGGGGAGAGGCGTAGTCGTAGGTCAAGTTGAGAGAGAAAAAGGGTTAGGAAGATGCAGAAGAAGGAGGTGAAGGATTATACCTAGTTAATGGATGACAGGGATGAGGACAGGCATCACCTAATCACGGCCAACATCATGGAAGTAACTAGCTCCGTTGAGGGAGACGGCGGCGAGGAAAGGGGAAGGCAGCCCTCACTATGGCTGGCAAGGCGCGGAAGATGATGAGGAAGAAGAAGGATGGGCCAATTTGGCCATTAGCCATCCATAGGATGATGGGGAGGAGAGGCCACCGGAGTCAAGGTTGGACAAAGTCGGAGATAGGGAAAGAAGAGGATTTTTGGCCCTATACCTAGCTAAGGAAGAGAAGAATTACATCGTCGGCTCTTTTATAGGCCTTAGGGGACATTTCTAAGCAAGGAAAGAAGCTTTCAAGCTTCAAGGATTTCGCTCACATAGGATACCCGTATCTTCTAAGCTTTCACATAGGAGATTAGAAAGGAATCAAGGTCCATGGTCGAGTTCATTTGGAAGGGAATTCCTTAAGGAATCTCCCTTTCAAATTTGGGAGTGTTTGATTGAGACTCGAGCGAGAAATCCTTGCTCGAATCTCAATGGAGCTGCTATGTTCACACCAATGGTGGAAAGGAACCATTTGCAAAGAACGACGAAAAACCTAGGGACCTGATTACGAGGATTTCAAAAGCTAGGGGTGTATGTGAGAGAGAAAAAGTCTGACTGAACTAAAATGCAAACTAGGTCAGGATAGACTCTGATTGGGCCCAAATGTTGGTACAAACCTAATTTGGACCCAAGAAATCTAGTGGTGAAGTTAGATTTGAGTTTTGACCAAGTTTGATTGGATAATTTGCGTAGAAACCTAAATTAGGGCAACTTTCCATTTGAGACTCTCTTCTAGGTCAAAATAGGTTCAGATGGTCAAACCAAGGTTACTAAATCTTATAGAATATTTTTCTATAAATTTTAGAAGGTTTAGATGAATTTTATTCTGACCAGAACCTCTATTATTTAAGCGGATCTGAAATAAGGTTTTTGGGAGCTGAATCAGTTCTCGAAGTGCGTGAAACCCTATTTCTGTTTGTATAGACCCTCTTGTTAGACTTTAATGCTCATTAGACCTTAGATTAATCCCTGGGAAACCCCATGATTATTCTGCATTCTTGATACGCTGTTGAAACTATAAAATTAATCCTGATTTAATGCATTCTTCTTAGAAAGGATATGCAAGAAATTACGACTCTCAGGCAATTATGTAGGAGCTTTTGCTAATTGATTTTGATTAATTAAAGTTAGTTATGGCTCATGATGATGTTATCATCACCTGTGGGCTTGGCACACTCTAACCTAATACACATATGTGAGTAGAAATCTGATTAGGTTAATCATCTTGTGTGCCTTAATCAAGCGGTGCAAGAGACCAATTAATTGAGTTGTTTGGGCCATACCACTTAAGATAAAATTGATTCATTGAGTAGCTGCCCCATAGGATTCAACTTTTAGGAATTAACTAGGCACTCCACATTCTTTCAAGTTTTAAAGGAAGACATCTTCACCTGTGCTTTCAAAACTTGGTGTGCCAACTGAACTTGATTGGATACACCTAAAGTTAACCCTAAAAGCTACTAAACAAGGTTGAACCCTAAAAGACAAATCATCAATAAATCTTATTTGAAAACCCTGGTTGTGCACGCACATACATATTAATCAATCTTTATGGGTACAACCTAGATAAAGGGCCCATCACATTCCCAAGCACATTCAAACCTAAGCCTAACTAAAATCAGGTAGACGTTGGCCTTAAGGATTGGACTCGCTCTTCGACGCCCAGATTGAGATCGACGCTCAGATAGAGATTATTTTTTATTAATCTGCTTTACTGGTCCATCTGATGTCTAGCTAAGGAAGCAGTGTCAAACGACCACGATTGGGAGGTATCAAAGGAACCAGAGGCAAAAGCCAAGGGAAGAACCTTCTCCCTAATCACTCATAACTGGTTGGATTGACCGGAAAGAAGTAGACCAAATCGTTTCTTTCATCTCGAGATAGATTCTAAGAGTCTGCAAGTCTTTAGCTACCCCACTGAAGGACAGGTTTGATTGTTTGTACTACAGGGCACCTTTCTTTTCTATTTTCCTCCTGTTTCGCCATGGATGCTTCCACATCCTACTCACATTTCCACTCCTACCCTCCTACCACTACTTATTCCCAAGATGATTATTATCCCAATCAGACTTATTCTCACCCATCTACTAGTTGGGATAATCCTGACTGGGGATATAATTCTGGACCTCCATGTTCAGGGTCTAACCCTGGACACCATGATTTTGATTTTTATCCTTCTCCAAGATATTTTGACTATAGATCTCCACCCTTTCATGATCAGTTTAACCTGATCTACAATCAAGAAGGATATCCAAATTACAACTCTTACCCTCACCCATATTACACTAAATATAGGTCACCACTACTCTTTTAACAACCAAAATGACCTATTATCAAGGAGGGCACCAAGAGCCTCAATTCCTTTACTCCTTTGGATTGAACCCAAACCCACCCAACCCTGAATCAATCCATTTGGTTTAGGTGAACCAGGTCCAAGATAGGGTGTTGGCCAACTTAAGGAACACCATTTAATCTTTAGAAGCTCAGCCAACACCCTACATTGATGAATTGAAGCCTCTGATTCAAATGATCGATGATCTTAACAAATATTTATTGGATTGGCTCCAAGATGTTAAGGATAAGGACTCGAGTGAGTGTTTACTTGGGAAGTTGTCAAAATTGAGGATGAAATTTGTGGTTGCTTTAGTTCAATCTTAGGATGATTCCCAGGATGAACCCCCTTCAGGAGAGCTAATGTCAGAACTTGCTCAGGCACCTATAGGGGGAAACACATTTTACAAGATTGGGGATGACCAGGTTGGTTTAGAGCAACCAATTGAGGATGAATTGACTTCTTCACCCAAGATCCCTGAACCAAGGTATGAGGAAAAGTATGTCTCCATGGACTAGGAAATGATAGATGATTTTGAGACATATAGTAATGCGGATCCAGAATTCTTTGATTCTGAAGCTAAGGAATCGTTATGTGAAGTCTCACTCGAGTTTGAGGAAAATAATTTTAGTGAGACATACGGGTGAGAGGAGTATAATGAATCATTTAATAGCCTAGTAATTGAGGATTTTGATCTAACTAAGGCTAGCATAGAGGATTCAGATCCTGATTTCATAGATGACTCAATTCATAGCCTCATTCTTCACACACACCCCATTGAGTGTAATGATGATTCTGTTTGTGAGATCACCAGACCCAAGTCAATTTCGATTAAGCCATAAATTTTAAACTTGGATATTTTATACGAGGACGATGACATTTGTGAGGTCCTAGAAACTGTGATTGTGGAGGATAGGAATCTGGAAATGAAGATCTGGGAAGCCAATTTTGGGGGAAACACAATTCTTGATTTAAGGGTTCCTTTGTGTCTGAAACCACAAACTTTTACCAGGACCCTTATGATATTTTTGACTCTGAGGAGGTGCAACCAAAGTGTAGATTAATGGATTATCTTTCTGAGTAAATTGTTAACTGGACAAACGAGCCCATTGATTTAGATTTACCTATTGTCTAACATTTTAGAATTGGGTTGCATACCACTAAATCACAAGCCTGACCCCACTTACACAATGATCTCCGATTTTGGATAATTTTCATCCAAAACCATAGAACTACTCGACCGTGGGGCATGGGTCTGCACCACAACCTAATCCACATCTGTGGACATTCTTTGCTAATAGGTCCTGAGTTTAATCTTTTTCTTTTGATCCTAACCTACAATTGTGAATTCTTTATTTCTTCCCCTTGTTTGTATAGTGTACTTAGCTGAAGGCACTAAATTTAGCACTTATATAGTCTACTTTCATCTCAGAGCTAACCTGTTAATCACGAAATTCAGGTGCTTTCTTCTCTATTCCACTTTTTTTCATGTCTTTTAATACAATGAGGACATTGCATTAAATAGGCATGGGGGGGTGGATATCTTTATCTGAATTATTTTGTTAGCTCCATGGATTCTTTTTATTTTCTCTTTATTTTTGAAAAAAAAAATTGAATTAGGAAAAGAGAACTTGGGCATTAGTGTTTTCAACTTTACGGAATGATATGATAGGACCTGAACACTTAGATCCTTTAGGTCTTTGAGCTTAATCAGCCCGGGTGTCCACTAAAATGTGGACTTGTTTCTTGAGTTCTCGTCATTCTAAATTCATTTCTAATTGGTTAAATAAGTTGGGATGATAAGTACACGACCTATCAGCCCGCCCTCTGATTTGAGGGGACTTATAGTCTAAGCATCTACACAGTTTTGCACTGACTCACTTTTTGATGATTTTAATGAAAATTTGGTAGCTAATGAACCTTCTAGGGTGGTATGCACTATAGGAAAACTATGCTTTTGTGACAACTGATTGCAACGGTAAATTTTTCCATCACAAAAGAATCCATTTTTTGTGACAGTAATAACATATCCTATACAAAGCTAAGTCACAATATTTTTAGAGACCTAAAATTACCATCCTAAAAGTAAAACAAAATATCAGGTGGGCACTCTCCCACCGTTCCAAAAAAAATAACCCCTTTGGCTTTTCCCTTCCCCCTAAGTCCACAGAAACCCTCATTCACCCCTTTCGTAATCCCTTCACCCACCACTCTTTGATGCCATCAATCAGACACTACCCCTGCCATTGACACCCCTCCACTCCCAACGCCTCCGCTCCAGCGATAAGCTGCAACACCCTTACACGTAAGGGAGTAGAGGGAGAGGATGATGGGGACAGGCGGTGCCAGCACATGACGAGTGAGGAGCAACGGAGAAGAAAGGGCTCTAGCGAAAATGGGGTGACATCACTGCCTAGGGCTCCTACTCTCCTAGGGCTTTGGCACTCCTAAGGCAACGTCGTCGCCTCCTCCTTCCCCCGTCACTGCTACCCTTCATCCTCCTCCATGTCTGGCTGCAGGACATCTGCACGAGGGTGTACGAGGCCATGCGAATAGAGCGCTCTGTCAACATTGCAGCTGTGCCTTACCTCCTCAACCTCCTTGCGTTGGGATTAAAAAGTAGTGCCTTCTTATCACATCCATTGTCATCCTTTCACATCCACTGCCACTGCATCTTCTTCACATCGACGCCTACCTCCTTCAGCATCTGCAAGGGCCACGCCATCAGGCTCCTCCTTTAGAACTACCTAGAGTTCACCTTCGCCTCCACGCTTAGCGCTGCCCAAATGCTACCTTGGTTTTGAGGCGGTACTAGCTAGGGCAGATGAGGAAATTGTGTCGGAGGTGGAGATCAATTCATGGGAATCTTGTTCTCATTGGCAGTGATGGGGTTGCCCAAGGGATGCACAAGAGCCTTGATGAGCATGGCGCAATAGGCCGATGGCAAGAACCGTAACCTAGACATGGAAGAAGGGGGATGCGGTGTTGTGTGTGTTCCCCATAGTTTTGATCCTTGCTTCTGAGGCCGAGGTATTTGATCTTGTTTGTTGTTTGCTACAGGTCACAGTTTCCGCTCATGCACGCATGACCTCTTCGAGCAGCCCTTCCGGAAGAAGGGTTCTGACGACGTACCTGAGGACCTACAGGATTGGGGACTATGTAGATGTCAAGGTAAACAATGCCGTTCATAAGGGGATGCCCCACAAGTTCTGCCACGGCCACACCAACAGGGTCTAGAATGTCACCAAGCGCGCCATCGCGGTCAAGATCAACAAGCAGGTAATAATCATCCCTCTCTTTCTTCCCTCTCAACACCTTTGCCCCCAAGTGGATCGCTTAGTAGATGCTCCCTTGGTTGTGATCTCATGCCTTTCTTAGGTTCCGATGGTCCTCAAAAGTAGTAAAGTTGGCAGCTTTTTTGCAGGTGCTTGAACTTGATGTTTGTTTTGTTGTTGGGTGTACGTGTGATGCGTTTGTGAGAATGTTGCACAGATCCCTTCAATGCATTGTTAGTTGCTAGTCGATCCTAAAAATTTACCTCTTTTTTAGTCAAAAAAATGGTCGAAAATGGAAATAGGGTTAGTCAGTCTTCCTGGAACTATTGCAGGATCTTTAATTAGTGTTAGTTTGTATGTGGAAAAGGACCCCCATTTGGTGGAGTAGTGAATAGGAGGCGTGTCATGTGGGTGATTAAGTTTGAACACATTGTTGCAGTTATGGCTTGTCATTGTTATCGTTCTTACTGATGTTATATTTGTTGGCCTTGTGATGCTAAGTTGGTGATAGATATTTGTTGCTAGAGACTATCTACTTAGCTTCTTCGTGTCTTTGAAGGTGGATGCTGCTTCTGGATTTGACATTTGGATTTGGTAAAAAGATGGATTAAAAGCATTTGGAGGGAGATGGATTCTTATGATTTGAAGGGAGAGGGATGTTGATGAAGGACAATGGGAACGGAATGGACTGGGAAATTTGTCAGGGTTTGAAGAACTAATCTGCCCATCTACTAGTATTATCACTTTTTGAGTTACTTTGCTACTTTCAAATTGATAGTGTTGCATTACAATGTTGAGAGCTGTGGATGGTTGGGCTATATGGAATTGCTTGTTTATCATTACTCAATGTGCATAGGTTCTTCCTCTTGCATTTATAGACAAAGACTCTTTTGTCAGATGTGTATTAAGTTGTCCTCTTGTCTAAGTGATGCCTAATATAACAAGTTGCCTTCATCTCCTACTAATGTGTACACCACCCTTCCACATCACCCTACCATTGAGGTTTGCCTTCATCTCCTACTCCCAACATCCTTGATGATGGATGCCCTTGCCAACATATGCTTGTCTTGGTGGTGGTATGTTGGATAGGTTGAGAGAATTCCACCCTTAGGAGTTGGACTCCCTTTGTTGGTGGATACTCTTTTGGTTTGCTTGGATTGCACAAAGGAGATGGAGTTTTTGGTGCATAAATATTTTTCTAGAACATTCATAACTTTTTAGTTTTATTCATCTTATAGTTTTGGAATTTCCTAATCTTTGATATACTGCAGAAAGGGGAACAAGATCTTTTTACATGTTTATTCTTTCAATTGCTTTTAGAAGCAAAGATAGTGCTTGGTGAGATTCTTTCTGCCTTTGAATTTCTGGATAAGCATTCCATGGAGATGGTATCTCAACACATGCTTTTCATTTTCTTCCTAAGAGGTTTCTTTACCATTTTTTGCACATTTTATGGTTACAGCATGTTCTCTCTTCATAGTCATCTTCACCTTTTGTCTTTAGGTGTTAAAGCACTTGGTGGGTGTAGGCAATCCGTTACCTTCTTCAGTATACAACTTTTATGTTCTTATTAAGACAACAGGAAGTCACGAGCCATCTGACAAGTACGCCTTGCTATTGGGAGAAACAGTTGTAGCATGAAGCAAAAATATATTTCTTGTAGTGTGCATTTTTACTCAAATATGCACTCGTCTTCACTGAAAATTATATGCAATATTTCTGTTCCTTTCCCTTTTCATTCTCTTGCTTCCTTGCTTGCTCACCCCCTGGGGGAAAAGTTATGTTGAAGTGATTGCAAACTTCTTTTAGGAGCTTTTTATTTAGAGTGAATGAGTTAAGCATTCTCTAGGTCTTATTAACTAGTTGCATTATTTTGAGAAGAATTATTAGATTTCAGAATGGAATAATAGGCTTTATGATTAGTAGTGCATCAATTTATATGAGGATAGGGGCCTAAAAATAGCATCTAGTAATTTTTCAAAAAAAAAGCATCTCATGGGCTTGTACTTATTTTTTAGAAGAATAAAACAACTATTTATCCTTTGCATCTCCTTTCCTGTGGAATAGGGTCATGTCATGCTATCCTAATGATTTAAATGTACCCTCTCCCTCGATAATTATAAATTCACATCTATCAGACCTTCCATTAGTAACTTCAAGCATATACATTGTCTTTTTTTTTATTTCAGTGATAAGGCAGCTAAACCTTATGGATATGATTTTGCAATCCTACATCTACAGATTGAAACTTGATGCTTTTCTGCTGTAAACAATAGAGAAAGGCCTCATACTAGATGGTGCTATTGCTCAAGACATGAACCATGCATCTTCATTTTGATACATTTGAGAGGTCTAAAAAATTGATTTATTTAAATATTTAAATAAATCTGTGAGTGTTATTCTACATTTTTTATTGCCTTTGCTAGAGATTCAGAGTGGAGTCTTCATTGTTTCTTCACACCTCCCAAATCTGGCAATATCAATCACCTATTGCCTATGGTCTATGTTGATTTTCTTCATGCAGTGCTGCTAAATTTGCTATATTTGATATCCTATGTCTATGTTTGCTGACTTTGCTTTCAGACTAGTCATGTGTTTGCTAAAAAGAGTGGCTTTGCATGGTTACAAGTCTGAAAAATTGATGCATTCATCAATTTGAGCATGACATGGTTACACATGACAAATGATTTTATTCATGCAGTGTTGCTGATTTAGCTATATTTGATTTCCTATGTTTACATTTCTTGATTTTGCTTTCAAACTAGTCATGTGTTTGCTAAAAGGAGTGGCTTTGCACAGTTTCAGGTCTGAAAATTTGATTCATTCATCAATTTGAGCATGACATGGTTACACATGATAATTGGTGTTCCATTTGATCCATTAATTAATGCTCGTAAGTAATTCTTCATTTGCTTTTATTATTGCTTACCCAATCCTAATGATTTTAAATGTGATGCCTTTCTATTATAGATTTTTTTGATGCATTGTATTTTATTATAAATCCTTATGCAATTGATTTTCGATCACATAATTCATCAATGTTCAACTGATACTACTCATAACATAAGAAAATTTGAGCAGAATGAAGATGAAGAGCTATATAAAAATTAATTGTTTTATTATAATCATAGATTGTGTTTTCATAATAACTAGCTACTTAACCCATGCTTTGCCATAGTAAGATACTTGCTTAAACTGTAACTAGTGTTTATCCCCATACTTTGTACTAGAGTGTTCCGTTTCTTTAAACCAAAACATGTCGTCTTGTTTAGAATATTTGAGGAATTATAATCCATAACCCTTTCTAAAGGGTAGGACTAATATATATGCTATTGGAAATGGATGATTCCTTTGCCTTGAAAGAGCAGGCTGGCATGTGAATGAGAGGAATCATCTTAGGCTTTTTTGATAGAGAGATGGATGTGAAAGCAAACAAGGGAAGAAAAGTATCTCGCCATATATTTATATGTTACCCACTACACAGCTTATCCATGTGCATGGTTTAGTATAAGATTTATATTCACCAAAGCATGCAAGATATATAATCCCGCTTCATGTTGGGGAGTAATTAAATTTAGTAGAATAAAAAATAGATTCCACAATTTCCTTTGGCATGCATGGCTCGACTATAGTGGGGGCTATTTCATTGATCCATTTCCTTTTGCTTCTCATCGAGATTCTACTGATTGGATGTAGGACCATGTTTTGTACTCTTCCATTCCCTCTTCTATTACCTGGTATGGCCACTGATTTCCATTCCCTCTTCCAACCCAAGACATGCCTTCTCCAAGTCCAAAGGGAGCCAAGCACCCTCCCCTCCAAACTCCTCTTCAAATCCCAACCCACAAAAGCTCTAGCTTGTACTTTATCCCAAATTGATAGCAACTTCTACGATTGCAAACTTTGAAACATCCCTTTAGGTATGAAGACTTCCTCATAATGATGAGAATAGCCTCATAATGATGAAAATCAGTGGTAGCCATTTTGATTTTCTAATAAAATTAATTCAAGAGTATAAACTCAAATTTTATATGTTTGCATATTACTGTATGATTTCAATGTCATTTGGGTTGTGGATGCACAAAATCTCTCATAATAGGGTTGTATTGGTTATTAGTGTTTGCCATTCTTATGAATTTTTGAAACTAATGATTCATTTAATCGATTTCTTTTTTAGGGCACCATAGGTTTATTTTAATGGAATAATGAAGATATTGCATATAGTTGCAGGAAGTAGAGCTAGCAGGGTATGTCAATGTTCACGAGAATGAGTTCGAGGATGAAGACTAGGATTATTTTTTATATTAGTAGTAAATATAACAGATGACTTATGTATATTTTGTCTTGTAATAACTTGAATGTATATCTTTTTCTTGTAAGAACTTGAATATTTTTAGTTATAAAATGGATGAAGTATATCTTTTTGACTTAAGTGTGTCAATGATGTCATGATGGATGTTATTAGTATTACAAGTATATCAATGGCGATGAGCATTTGGAATAATTATTACTATCATTGTAATGGAATATTATTGTCATTAAAGATCTTAAAGCAAATATTGAAACACTTGAGATTGTTTATTCTGTCGCTAATTGTATTTAGCAATGGTATATTACTATAGCAAAACTCCTTTATAAAGGTAAAGAAACATTTACGATGGTAGTGGACATTTTTCCGACAGTAGTGGATGTTTTTGCAATAATATTATTATGTTGTAATTGACATATTTCCTTATAGTGAAGTCTTTCATGATGGTTGTCAAACGTCACATAAGGTCTTTCGTGATAGTTGTTAAACGTCACGTAAGGTCTTTTCTAATGGCTTTTAATCGTCACTTAAAATATTTTGTGATGGATGGTAAATGTCACGTGAGGTCGTTCATGATGGTTCTTAATCGTCATAAATGATAGATTATTTGCGATGGTAAATCTTTTTGGGATGCCACTTTTTGTGATGGTTCATGTTACCATCCCAAAAATATTTTTGCGACGGTTGTGAATATTTTTGTAATAGTAGTATTCTTTTGCAATTGACATATTTTCTTGTAGTGATGGCTAACAAGTTGTCGTGAGTAACAATCCATTAGCTGATTATCTAGAGACCAACCACATGACCATTCTCTTTCTGCTACCTATAGGTAAATCTTAGATTAGGGAAACCACCTACTTAAAAAGAAAAAGAAAAAAAAGAAAAATATCCAAAAGAAAAAAAAATTGAGAAATAGAAAAGAAGAAAAAATAAATAAGCCACACTTCACCGCATGAGTATGGCTAGCAAGTTGCCGTGGGTAACAACTCATTGGCCGATTGTCCAGAACCTAGCACAGGAAATGCACATTTAATTCCAAAGACTTAGGAAGAAGTGGAGAAGTAGAATAAGCCGGGGAGATATACACTAGATTCATCCTTTTGTTGATCCCATAAAAATAAAAAGGAGAAAGCTACCAGTCAGATAGATATATCTTTAGGTAGAATTTCTTTTCAAGGTCACCTAGGGACGTAGAAACCCGAAGTCCATTCTGATTGCAGATCATTGAGTCTACCACATTAACACAAAAAGATGTTTAGAACTTAGAGTTCTTTTCGAGTCTTAGGTGGGTTGAGTAGCCGTAGAAAGCTGCCCCAAAACTCTAAACTCAAAAATCTAAAAAAATTAGAAAAGAAGAAAAAGAATGAAAAAAATATATTTTCTTTTGAATAAGGAGAGAGCTTGGGGTGGTCTGCAATTTGGCAGATACACAGGCACTATTGAGTCTCTATAGTTCAGGTCTTTAGTAGAAATTTCTTAGTGTTGAGAAATAACTATTGCTTAAGTAATTTGATCCTAATTTTTTTATAAATAGCATGTAGTTTTGCTAGGGACTAGCAAAAGATAGAAATGGGGGTGTGATGTAGACACATCTATGTCACATAAATTATCTTTTTATGCGTGTTCTTAGGTGTATAATTTCATTCAACATAATAAATATTGCATAGCATGCATCATTATGCATTAAATTAGTTTGTACAAAATATAGGTTAATTTCCCTTTTTGTGGCTAGGTGATAGGACAATATCATTTTGGGGCTCAGATTGAAGATCCAACCATACAGATGTGATCAGGGCGACAATCGGAGTTCAACGCCTCCAAGATCGCTCCGATCGGACCTCCATAGCATCAAATGCAATTCGAGGAAGATCAGAGGTTAAGGACAAGGTGGTGCAAATTCGTACCTCAGATGACAAATCCAACCACACAGATGTGTTCGAATCGACGATCACAGCCCAACGGCGTGAAAGTTGACCCAATCCAACATCCGTGGCACCATCTACAAGTATTGGAAAATGGATGGCCCAAATGGCACCACGTGGCACCATCTTAGCTGCCCAAGGCCATCCACAGGACTCCATCTGTGACCCTCAATATCAACTGTTGGACTACGATTGTTGATCTGGATCCATCCGTGCTGTCGGATTGGCATCTGAGGTCCAGATTTCTATCTTTTTACTCCTTGACTTCTGATCTTCTATGGGTTGCACGTGATGCTACAGATGTCTGATCAAGATGATTCCGGAAGCATTAGACTCCCATCGTCGTCCTGATCTGATCTGTACAGTTTGATCTATCATTTGCGGTCTTGAATCATCTACAATCAATTTCATCTCTCTTTTAGAGCATAAAATGGTAATATTATCTCTAAGGCTACTAAACTAACTATTATGCAAATTATGATGCTTAAGTATGCCCCATTCCTAGGTTATGCTAGATTCTAACTTAATTCAGGTATATTGGTCGTATAATTGCTGTGCAATTAGTGGCTCCTAGGTTGGGAAAATTTGGGTCCTTAATTGGGTTAGCCTAAATACTAAATAGGTTAGGGTCCACAAAATTAGGCTCATCTTCTTGTCCGAGCTCAATCTTGGAATCATATCAACAAGGCCTCAAATTGCTCCAAACCTAGCACTTGCACATATTACAACAACGATATCAAGGTACCAGATATATATTGGGGGAAAATTGTAAATGAATCCAACATAATTCAATATTTACAAAATGCACCCATTTGACTATTCTAACCTAACTAAATGTTTTCTACCCTTTTTACCCTTAAACTAGCATTAGTTAGGCATAATTAATGCAAACATATATAGAAATATCACCCCTTCCTTGCATAATTAATGTAAACATATATAGAAATATCACCTCTTCCTTTGTCTTCACTAGATCTCTACTTCCAAGGCTTCTACTTCAAGGGCAAGATGATCAAGTGGATCTCTCCACCACCATCCCGGCTCTTTTGCACCCATGGTTTCTCTATGATTCTACTTACTCTTTCTCTTATTCTAGTCGTTGTTCATCTTTGTTCTAGTAGTTCTACTTGTTCTAGTAATTTATTCTCTAATTGTTTCAATTCTAGTTCTAGTTGCCTTGTTCTAGTAGTAGTTGCAATCTTTCCTCTATTAGTTGTAATCCGAATTTTATTAGCAATAAAAGTTCACTTTCTATCTAATATCCCTTGTCTCTACACTTCTATTTTCTTGCATTTATTGCTTTCATTCTATTTGCCTTTGTAGTTAGTAGTTAGTTTGCTTCATTGTTCGTAGTTCATCTTTATTCCAAAAATCCCAAAAAAACAACAAAATACAAAATACCAAAGATATTTCATTGAGCATTTTGAAAACATAAAACAACTCCATTTTGCCTACTTGAGATGACTTAAACTTCCCATTTTTATTTCAAAATCTTATGAGTTCAGTCTTTACAAATTTAAAACGATTGTGAAATCCTATGCTACAATGATGGATTTATCTCATCAGGGTTTTTATGCTAAAGAATGAGGATTCCAATACCTACTATTTTCATTTCATGCCTTCCAATAGGAGGAGAAACTAGGTTGAAAATATTTTAGTTGATGAACAACTTTCTTTGGTAAAGATGAAGTGGGCAAAGCAGTAATGGAATACTACAAAAGGTTCTTGGGTGGGAGAAGGATGGGGAAGTGGGGGTGGATTAGAGGACATGCACAACACATCTCAGATGCACAAGAAAGTATGCTTATAGCACCATTTTTGAAGGAGGAGATGAGGTTTACCTTGTAGGGTTTGAATGAAAATGGCTACTTTGGACCAGATGGTTTCCCTATTTTCTTTCATAAAGAGTTTTAGTCGATGGTTCAGGAGGATATTATGCAGGTGTTGGCAAAATTTAAGGTGGAAATAGAGGATTGAATAGGTTGAATAAATTTTATATGTTCCTTTTGCCTAAGAAAGATGATGTGGAGGGCATTGAAGATTTTAGGCCAATAGCTCTCTTGAATGTAGTGTATCTTATCGTGGCCAAAACTCTTGCAAATAGGCTCAATGGTGTTTTGCAGGATATTATCTCGCCAGTACAGACAACCCTTGTCCCAAGAAGAAGTATTCTTGATGGTTTTGTCCTTGATGCTATCTTGGTAAGCACGAGAGAAGAAGAAAGCCTTTCTCTAAGCTTCTTTTCTAAAGAGTGGATTCCCCTAGTTTGAATTGATTGGATGAAATGTTGTGTCACCACTACCTCTTTCTCTATCCTGGTTAATGGTAATCATACTGGCAGTTGGGCACAACCAAGGATGCAGGTCAGACAGGGTTGTCCTTTAACACCCATGCTCTTTGTCCTGGCAGCTAATGCATTGGCAAGGGCCACATCTAGACCTTGTTTGGGTGGTATTTTAAGTGGACTCACGGCTTTGAGTGGTATTTTAAGTGGACTCACGGCGATGCCACACACATAGATACCAGTCTTGCAGTATGCGGATGACATACTATTTTTTTATGGAGGGGTCCACAATTGAGGCGAGGCGGTTGTGCATTCTACTGCAAATGTTTGGGGAGGCCTCGAGGCTACAGATTAATTATGCTAAGTCAACCTTTGTTCCTATACAGGTGTCTAGTGAAGAAGCACAAGAGTATGGTGCAGCTTTATGTGCCGTGGTTGGCTCCTTACCAATGACTTACTTGGGGTTCCCATTTTCGTATGGACATATTTGTGTTCAAGATTGGTTCCCATTAGTGGAGAGGATGGAAAAGAGTCTTTCTGGGTGGGCCTCCAAAATGTTATCTAGAGGGGGCAGACTATTATGATAAAATCTGTTGTCTCTTCGATTCCAACCTACTTCTTGTCTATATTCAATCTTCCTCAGAAGATAGAGAAGCAGCTCTCAAGTCTAATGGGAGAGCTCTTTTGGACCAATTTTGGCAAGAAAGGAAAAGGTGCTAGGTTGGTGGCTTGGGAGGAGGTGTGTAGGCTACTACAGGAGGGAGGCTTGGGGATCCGAGATGTTGAGACTTTGAATAATAACCTCCTTTCTAAGTGGATTAATAGAATTATGCAACATATATAGGACCTCTTTGAAAGGGTGTTTGAAGCATGTTATGGACCTCTACTTAATTAAGAGCTGATGGAGTCGCCTAGGAGAGGAGAATCTCACTTTTATAGGGGACTAGTATTTGTGGCACCCAAGGTTAGGCATTTCTTCTCCCTCTACTAGGTATGGGGGATGCGTTTCACTTTTGGAGAGATGATTAGATGAGGGATGGTCCTCTTTGTGACAAATTCCCCAAACCTTTTACATTGTCCACAGATAAGGAGGTTACAATAGATCATTGTTGGGATTGCTCTTGGTGCCCAACTTTTGTGGGGAATCTCTCTCAACAATGATTGAAGGAGTTTCAAGCTTTACTCTAGTAGCTTTGTTGTTATACTCCTAAAAGAGAGGTGGATGAGTGGCTCTGGGATGTGGTAGCAAAAAATGTGCAATTTGTAAAAATGAATTATAAGTGTCATTGTAACACACAAATTCACACACTTTTAAATTTATAAAATCAAGTACTTGGTGAGTATTCGGGTCGTCTAAGGAGGAAATTTTAGTTATGATGAAACTCTTACTTTCTCAAATCTACTTCTTTTGTTGGCTTTTTGTAGCTTTCCAATTCTTAGGGTTTTGAAAATAGTCAGGGCAGCAACGATGGAAAATACTTAATCAGAACGCAAAAATACTAAGACAAAAATCCAACCTTCCTAAGCTCACTTTAGGCATGTGTAGTCTAGGATAATTAGGAAGGAAGTGTGCGCACTAAAGAAAATAAAAAAGAAAAAATTATAGCACTTGAATTGAAAGACACTTGATATATATATAAGAAGAATTTGCACAAGTAGGCACTTGAAAAGCTCACTTGTGTGGAAGGATTCCACACAAGTAATTCTCAAATGTAGTGGAAAACTTAACTACTACAAAAAGAAATAGAAATACAAAATGAAGAAAGGGTAGTAGTAGAATGCTCCAAAGAGTGCTCAAGGTGATCTTTGCTCCAACTGTAGCTACTCTCAAACTTGAAGCAGAATTCCTCCTTGCTTTCTTGATGAAGCTCTTTCTCTCCTAACCATCCCCCACAAAGGTTGACTTCCTTGGCATGGCTCCCCAAAAGAAGGGAGGGTAATTGGATACTAGAGGGGGGTGGTAGGTATCCCTCCAATTCCAATGCCTTCCTCCCTCTCCAAGGTTGATTGTATGTAGAATTAAGGAAGAAATAAATGATGTAAGGGTGTCTTATGATGGTGGTTAATAGGGCTTTTATGGGGAAGGGTTAGGTGGTGGTTACAAGGTTGTAGGGGTGCATATAGGTGGCAATAAAAATAGGTAGTTACTAGGTGGGTTGGCACCACCATGGAGAGGTGCTTAGCGTTGGTGATTAAGGCTTGTTTTGGCACCAAAATGGAGGGAGATGGATGATATGTGGTGGTGGTTTTATGGTTGGAGTGGAGTGTAGTGGTGGTGTGTGTGTTTGGCACCAAAAAGAGGGGCTCAAGCGATGGTTTTTGTGGTGGTTAAGGAAGGGTGGTTGACTCCAACTTGAAGAGGTGCCATGGTGGCTGGCGCCAACCATGTAAGTGCACATAGGAGAGTTGGTGGTTAGTGGTTATTGATAGGTCCACTTTAGTGGACTAAACTTATGCCTAAATGCATTATGATTGAGATGTGAATTTAATTTAGAGCATACATTACATTGAGAAATTAGTTAAGTTCGTGTTTGGATAGTCTTGCAGTTTTATTTAATTGTTATACATCGCATGCATACATTTTGGTAATTAAGAGATGATCATTTCATGACATATTATTTATGTATATACATTTTTTGCAAGATCCTATTGGGGAGATACATTTTTGGTGCTACATAAATATCTTGAGAATTTTTAGCAACATGCATTACTTAATCGAAATAGTAACAACACATTTTGATTGAAAAGGAAATAACCTATTTGGTAATGGAGGGTGGACATTTTTAGAAGGGCATCTCATCAGAGATTGACACCTTCCTAAATTCCCCCTGTTGATGGGCGAAAATCATCGTTTTAAGAATGTATAGCATCATAGCATAGTGACAAAAATCACAACATTTAAATTTATAAAGTGCTCGAAAATAGGAAATGAGTCTGAGATCTTTCGCAGGGACCAAATTGAAAATTCACAACACTAATCACAATTTAAATCAATGAGAACAATCAATTAAGCACAAGAAAGATATTCCATTAATCTACTCAAAATGATATTCAATTATAGCAATTGTATCTCAAAAGTTGATGGGATAAAAAAAATATAAAGAACTATAAAAATGGTGATTTAAATCACCAATTAATCTCCCACATTAACCACATATCCCAAAGTATTCAATTTAACTCAAATCAATATCTCAACAGTGGTCTTAAACCACTTATGCAAATATCTACGTCAGATAAGCATCTCAAACAACTCCATAATACCTCAACCAATATAAAACGTCGGCCACAAAGACCAAACGACTTAGATGCTCAAGGTGCAGCACAAGCACAAAGTAGAGACATCAGAGATGCTAAGTGTTAGGCTTGCACAAGCACGAGTCTCAAGGCACAAAACCTATCCCTACCCTCAGATTTTCCCTTCTTTCCTTTATTTAGAACCGGGCATAGGGTAGTCCAGTATACAGGTAATCGGGTCATGAACAGGGACCAAACTCGCGGCCAGTGAATTGCAGGTGAGGTGTGAGAGGAATGTGAGTGGGGCGTGAGGGACCTCACCCCTCTGTGTTGAGGCAATATGCCTAAAGTTGAAATTCCTTTTATGTGTTGTGATGAATTTGGTCCCCACGATGTGGGACTAAATTAGCTTCCTTACTCTTTGATGCAGCTGTGGATGTCCTCGTGAAATCGTGGCTACTACTGCGACTTCTTTCTTCGATTGATGATGCAAGTGGTTTCGCTAAGTCAAGCCGTAGCTACTGGGAGTGGCCTTGAGGTTAATGGTTGGCGTTGAATTGCGGACAACGGCAGTGGAGAGTGGAAGGCTGACGAGCACTTGAAACATCAAACATGGGCGTTAAGGCCTAATTAAAATGTCCATCAGTGTTGCTGTGGTGTGTGGAGCTCGGTGGTGGGGTTAATTTGATGAATGGTGGCGGATGGTGGACGACCGAGGTCAGAGAAGATGATGGTGGAGTGGGTTGTTCGACTGAAGTTTTGGATGAGCAAAGCGCCCAATAAACATGGGGCTTTCATTCTACAGAGTGAGTGGAAGGTATTAGTGGTGGTGGTTGTGTGTATGGTTGAGTGTAGCGAACGGATGGCTTCGTCGGAGATATCGTCGGCCATGGAGAAGACGGAGGGGAAGAGAGATGAACAACGGTCGAATTGAAGATCTAAGGGGTTAGGACTGATCTAGGAAGGAGAGAGAGAGAGAGAACCTAATTATGGACGACGGGGAAGGGAGATCTGCGTCGACTTTGATTGGCCGACATCGGAGGAGATGAAGGCTCCGGTTGTGAGGAGGTGATGAGGAGAGAGGGGTGGCAGCCCTCGCATTGATTGGAGAGTAGTAGATGAGAGAGGAAGACAAAGGTGTTCCAAATTTGGCCGTTGGGAGGCCGTAGGAGTACAAGGCAAGAAGGTCGCCGGAGCTACGGCAGAGTAGGCCGGGGATGGAGGAGAAGAGGTCTTTTTGGCCTTAAACCGAGCTAAGGAGAAGCCTGGGAGTTCGAGGATCATTCATAAGACTCAAATCCGTGCTCTAAAGCAAGGAGAGAGATGGATTTGGAATAAAAAATCTCACGGATTTCGTGAGCTTTGCCTGAGCTCTAAGGTGCAATCCCACCATATTTGGTGGGATTTGGTATAGATTTGTTGCAGTTTCAAGATGGTCAAAGGTCGGTTCTTGATTGGTTGACCATCAATGGTGGTAAGGGCTAGTTTGTGAAGGAGATGACAAAGTTGGGGACCTATTTGCAATAACATCAAAAGTTAGGGGTTTAAGTGAAAGAAATAGAGATCTGAGGGACTAAATGGTAAATTAGGTCAAGATGGACTTTGATTGGGCCCAAATTCTGGCCGTAACCTAATTTGAACCTAAGGAATCTAATGGTAAAGTTATATTTGAGTTTGAACCACGTTTGATTGGGCAACTTTCACAAAAGTCTAAATTAAGGTAAAATCCCGTCTGAAAATCTATTCTACATCAAAATGGGTTGAGATGGTCAAACCAAGGATAGTAAACCTCTTAGAATATTTTTCTATGAATTTTAGGAGGTCTAGATGAATTTTATCCTAACCAGAACCTCTTTAATTTAAACAAGTCAGATTATTAGGATTTTATGTATTGATTTGGTTCTCGAAATACGCGAAACCTTGTTTCAGTCAATGTGGACCCACTTTTTGGTCTTTAATACTTAATTGACCTCTAAATAACCTCTGGGTGACCCCGTGGTTACTCTGCATTCATGATATGATGTTAAAACTACAGATTTAACCTTATTTTATTGTTCTCTTCTCAAAATGGATTTAAGTGGAATTACTATCCTCGAGCAATTATTTAAGAGCATTTGTCTCTTGATTCTGACTAATTCAAGCTAGTTATGGCTAATGATGGTGTTATCATTATGCCCCCATGCCTAACTTTTGTTAGTCCCTAGCAAAATCTCATCGAAGTAATTAGATCTCTAGACCATGCTTTTGATATTCAGATGTTTGATTTATGCCACTTCTCTAGCAATTAGATCAGCGTGCCAATAATAGGCTTAGAGGTACTCAAGTACCAACCAAGATCCAGACCTAAGTAGCTTCAACTTGGGTCTACCGTGAAGGTTTCTAAGGCCTGCAAAAACTGCTCAGAGGTCCATTGACCCCAACGGTTAAGCACCCGTGCGGAGACGTATCAAGTCCACGTTCAATTTACCAGTGCATTTTTTGTAAGAGAGAGATAAAGAAGGATTTTTCATTTTGAGAGTTTTCTCTCTTTTCTTTTTATATTTCCCTAAATCTAGCCTCGGATTGACCCTAAACATGGTCAGTATCGGATTCCTTGTCCCCACCATCAATTCTCCAAGGGTCCCTTGCTTTCGATACTTCGAGATAGCACCGCCCATGGTAACCTCTATGATGAAAACAACATCATGAGCCATAACTATCTCAATTTGATCTGATTAGGTCAATAAAAGCTCCTACATATCTTTCAGAAAGTCTTAAAGGCACAAAACATTGATTTGAGAAGAAGACAAGAATACAGAGTTATTTATTCAAATTTACCATTCTATCACAAAAATAGAATAACCACGGGTTTTCTCAGGGGCTAAACAAAGGTCAAATGTGCTTTAGAGTCTGTTAAGAGGGTTTATACAGAACAAAATGGGTTTTCATGCATTACAAGAATTAATGGACATTTGAAACCCTAAAAATAGACCTGCTTAATCTACCAAGGTTCTGCTTAGGATAAAATTCACCTAAACACTTTAAAAACCATAGAAAAATATTCTCTAGGGTTTGTATCTTCAATTTGACCATTAAAACCCATCTTGACTCAAAATAGAGTCATAGACAGACATTTGCCCTAATTTAAATTTTTACATAAATTACCCTGTCAAACATGGTCAAAAACAAAATCCAAGTTCACCATTAGATTCCTTAGGTCCAAATTAGGCCTGTACCAAAATTTGGGCCCAATCTGAGATTGTCTTGACCTAGTTTGCAACGTGGTCCTGTCTGATCACACATATGCCCCTAACTTTCCCCTACAAAAAGGTCCCTAACTTTGTCATGATTTTCATAAATAGGTCCCTGCCGCCATGAATCCTATTCCTACAAGCTCCGGAAACTTAAAATTGGCAAGTTCTTGATTCCTTGATGGATCCCTCTTAGATTTGAAAGGGAAGTTCATCCAGGAATTCCCTTCCTTTTAAGCCAATTCCCACACTCCAAAACCTTCCCAATCTCTCATGCGAACGCATGAGAGATTTGGGTATCCTAGAGAATTCCTACTCCAGTGAGCTTTCCCCCAAGCTCAAAAATCCATCCAAAGGCCTATAAAAGGACCTCAACATCATACCGAACTCCTCAAGCTCGATTTTGACCAGATCTCGAGCTCCGACAACTCTCCCTGCTTCTCGTCATCTAACCACAATACCGACGGTAGATACTCCTTCCTCGTCTTCCTCCGCATCGCGTAGTACTGGCCGACATCCTATCTCCTTCGTCCTCGTCGTCCAACCCCCACCAGAGTCACCTTCGTCTCCGGCACTGACCATACCGCAACCAGCGTCGCTTCTGCCCCTCTTCATCCGCAAATCACCTAGATAAGTTCCCTAGCTCCTCTACTTCCTTTACACATCAATCGCACTTCATTTTGACCATCGTATCACACCCATAGCTCTCATCGTCTCCATCTCCAACCAAAACTCCGGCAAGGCATTTTTGCCACTACAACCCTCCATCCGCCTCGCCAACAACCTCACAACCTTCTCCATGACTCCACCAACAAAACCCCTCTATCTATTCCCCTTCCCATCCACCCAAACTCACCCCCAAACAGACCCACTCCCTCCGGCCATATCCACCTCCATCTGGCCACCACACACGTCCATCCACCACGGGACCACCACTACCACATTCCATGACTCATGGTGACTCTCCTGAAGTGTTTTAACAAGGTAGAAAGGCCGTATCTTGGATTTCAGGTCTTCAGGTCGAGCTCACCATTGATGGAAGTTTCAAGCCTGCTTGAAGCTTGCTTCAGGTCTCGCATCCTCCAGGTCTTGACTCCAGCTACTGTGGAATCATCCTAGGATCACTCTTGGGTCATCTATTGGAGCAGTTGACGACAGCTTGACCATGAATTTGATGAAGGAATGGCTGCTGCTAGTTGCATTGAAAGAGGCACTATCTTTAGTGCCACATCGGAAGCAACAAAACGTTTGTAGCTGCATAAGAGGAAAAGGTGTTGAGGGCTTATCGCCTCAACACTCGGGGGGCGAAGCCCCCCGCACGCTCACACACCTCACCCATGACCTATCCCCCACAGGTCTGGTGCATTCGATTACTCGCCTAGCCACGCACTCCTCGGCTGCTACCCACTGCAGGCAGCCCTAGTCCTAGGTGCACGTGTACCCGATAACCTGACTTTCCTGACATTAGCCCTAGGAGGGCGGATCCCAGAGAGAGAAGGAGAGGAGAGTGCGCGGGGACAAGGGGGTTTTGCTCTTTGTGACACTTAGCCAAATCTGAGAGCACCTTCCCTGTGTGCTAAAGAAGAAGAAAAGAAGGCACAACCAAAGGAAGAAGAGAAGAGGAGCTGAAGCAGAAGGGGAAGGGTGCCCTCTTGGCACTATAGCAGCGACTGATTTAAGTCATTTGACCGACTAATCAAACGTCTGAGATTCCACAGAAGTGCACTGTGCACTTATCCTATGTGGCTTTAGATTGATTATTACTATTGAAATATTTGATATTATTGTGAGGGGTAATTGGTGATTCAAATCACCATTTTACCTCATTCTTTTTGCACTATTTGACATTCACTTTCACTTATATAACATTACTACTTGGAATTCTATTATAAATTTGCTCATATATTTGCTTTAATTGCAATCTTGAGAATTATTTTGCCAATTGCTCCCTATGTTCGACCTTGGATTTCTTTCGAGCATAAATCTTATTTGTTTTCAAGTGATTTTGACCTATACTATGACGCAACTTTTATAACCTCGATTTCTCTCGCAAACACCCTAGAACTACTGGCTTTCGATACTTCGGGATAGTACCACCCATGGAGTTCTATTGCCAAATTCAAGCCCTGGCAATCGACATTTCAAGATAATCTCGGCCATGGCACCTGAACCAGCACAAGGTGCTTACATGCCCTGGTAGGATATTTAGATATCCTAGGAGATAAGCATCGAGAAGATGATATGTTATTACGCATCTTTGAGGGGAGTATTTATTCCACCTCTCCGCGTCAAGAACTCATCCAATCAATTTATGTTTTTAAGCCACACCTAAGCTAGATCTTCAAGATGACTTTTTTGAAACAGAACACTTTTGGCATTATTTCTTCGTTAAGTGCATTGAACCAGACTAACGTGTGAATTTTGGGGGCTTAGGTTATCAAGTCCTACAAACTAAAGGGCAGGCAATGAGGCCAAATAATCCCTAAGCTTTAAGACTTAATACATCAGCCTCGCACTTTTCTCAACCTCTTAAGGACTAATCCGGATCTTAACGAATACGTGAGTGTTTAACCCCTAAAGCGAGCCCAAGAAGCCTAAGATTACCATTCTTACAAATCTCCTTGTCTCTAGCACTTCATGACTTAATCTTTGTTTTGATTTGGTCTAGAATTTAAGTAGATCGCATAATCAATTGCTAAGACTATCAATTTTGTTTTTGTTTTTGCTCCTTTTGATATTTTCTGTTTCCTCCTCTTTTCCTCAAGAAAGATTTTCAATCATTTCATAAAATTCTCCTCCCTCTCTCTATCTTTTTTCTTTTAATATGTATTTTTTTGTGTGAGAACCCCTCAGAGAATTGAGTTTCCATTTGTTTGTACTTTAACACCCCCCCATGCTTAAGTTTTGCACTATCCCCATTGTAAACCAGGTGGGTACGAAGTTAGTTTGGTTCAAGGTTTAGAATAGGATCAAAGGGTGGGTGAACGGGTCAGGATAACTATTGTAGACGATTTCAAGCTCTGATACAAGTATCAAAGGTGGAGTCGGCTATTTTAAAGTTGAACCCTAAAGTGTAGTAGGAGTGTAGCTCAAAAGGATAATCAGAAGGGTCTCAAGTGTTTGGAATGACAGATTGCCTCCCGTTAAGCGCTAAATTCAATGCCTTCAGCCGAGCAAAAGGTGGTCAAGGAGAAGGGGTGGTAAGATCAAAGAAATTTGTAGAATAAGCACCTTGATGAGTAGCCTGGTTGGTCCAACCAAGTGCTTGTTAAGATCAACAGGCTGATGATGCAGACCAAACCCAATCAGTTTGGTGGGTTGATGAATATGAATCAATAGGTATAGAGCCCACCAAATGCTTTGTGGCTCAAAGAGATATGAAATGCAAATCTAGGGTTTTGCTGAATTGGTTCAGCCTGATCAGAGCAGGGGTCCTCAAATGATAATGGATCTGTGAAAAATGTAGGAACCATATTGATGGGATCAGAGAAGAATAAGATGTGATTGCTAGTTTGATCAATGTTCGATTCCTAGTCAAAAGATGGAGGTGAATCATATGCAACCGGATCAGAGAGAGGTGACTTAGAGTAGAAACTGATTCCGGTGGTGGATCGAGGTTGGGAACAAGTTTTGAAAGGCTCTATATGAGGTGTGACTGCTTCGAGTTCCAAATCATTAGCCTCAGAATCAAAATCAAAGAATGGATCATGGATACTGAGGTCGTAAACTGGCCCGTAATTATCTGGAAACAAAGCTTCTGCAAAATCAGAGTGTGATTCAAAATCATCAGAGAATTTGCGACAATCAGTTTCTGAACTTGATTCTAGATCGAGATTTCTACCACAGGACAAATCATGATGCATGGAGTTATCAACCTGACTTTGGTATAACCTAGTCTTAAATTCCAAGCTCGAAGAGGTGTCCTTATTAGGCATAGGCTCGGATTCTAGGTACTTAGGGTAGATCCAATCAAATCCTAACTCTTCCAACTCCTCTGCTTCTGTATCAAAAATCGATGTGACTTCTGAAAAATCAGTTCGTTTCTCTGAGGAGTCTGGAGAGGTATAATCATCCAATACATGATCGAAATCACAATTCAAATTTGAAATCTGATTCTCATCATATTGGGCCTCATAATCATCCCAAATAGACTCAGATCTAGATTCTAGGTCAAAGGTAGGAATTGGGTCACTAGAATCTAGACATGATTCTATTGGGATGTCAGAATCACTCTCGAGGATTACCATAATAGGATAAGATGTGGGAATTACATCCTCGAGAGGTTCTAACTCAAGCTTATCGCAGGTGTTTGGTAAATCAAGGTATGATGGACTAGCTTCATGGCTCTCCATAGCTAGTTCATAATCGGGAACACCTACAATTGGATCCACCTAACCCATATTTTGAATAGGTATGTCATTCTGCACAAAATTCGAATTAGATTCCATTTGGGTTAGGGGTCCATAACAACCTTTATTTTCGAACCTGGGCTCTGGGAAATCACATTAATCCTCAAAATTGTTCCAAGATGTCTCATCAATTTCTGAATTTTGATATGGGTATCTCTGATAAATGGCTTAGTGTAACGTATTTAAGATATACCCATGTTTCTCAATGAGACCCTAGTGTATCTCCCAAAGTTGTAGATTTAATAAACATTGTATATACTCAGTATTGTGTAATCTCCACAATTCACTATATTCTAATAAAAGATCATCCTGGTTTGAACCATGTATCATTTGTGTTAACATCATTTCGGCATGGTTCATAATGAGGTTTGTTGTTTCTGATACATTAACTTGAACTCTGCTAAATGAACTTGAGGTCCTGTAAAATTCTTCCCTATGTCTAAGAGCAACCTCGATCACTTTCTCTTTTATGCTCATACGGGATTCATGTTCATTGAAAATTTTTCCCATGTTAGGTCGCATTTTCAAATCAAGTGGTGGATCATGATGTAGAATCAAATTCATCTCCAGATTGAATTGGTTAGATCAAATCAGATTTTCCATAGAAGATCAACTCTAATGGAGGCCTCTAGGTCAAATCTATGGACCTTTCCTATGTATGTGCACTACAAAATAGATAAGGGACTGATTGTGTATTGGACCCAATCAAGGCACCCAAACAACTTTGGATGACTAAGGCTGTTTCGAGGTGGATGAAACCTCTAAATCAGAAATCCACACCCGAGAATTACTTGGGCAGCCAGGAAGGGAGAGTCCCGTAGAGACCCCTACACGGTAGTGTCCCCATGAATTGTAGGGTTCCGCCACCCGACCTTCCTTGTCACCGCGAATCCAAGTAGACTGGAATGTGCGAATTGAGACCTAAGTCTACAATTTTAGCCCTAATTTGTTCCTTGAATTTCACTTGATTTAGAAGTTGATTTAAATTGTAACCGAATTTGTAGTTTGGTTGGTCCACAAGGTGAACCAACTTCACATGACCTGCCCTAAGGTTGAGGATAAAGTTTAGGTCAACACCCAAATCACCCTGAGTTGACTCAGGTTATTAGGTCTCAAATTTTAGGATTCAAGTGAATTTAGAGCCTTGTTTTTAGGGTTTACTTGAATAGATCTATTCAATCAAGGGCTTGGGTAGCACACAAATGCTGGAGGGTTAATTTCCTTTATTTTAGGCAAATATGTACGAACATTTCATAACCCTAATGTCGAAACACTAATTGACTCTATTCTTAAGTCCAATTTGATTTCAAATGTCACACCTTGGACTCAAATAAGAAGGTGAGTAGTCCAAGATGTTGAGATATTTAGCGCAAATCCCTAATAGGTAAAGGAAATCAAGATGGGGATCTCTAATAAAAAATCTTGTCAACTTCAATCAGATTTCAAATTCACAAATCAGGAAATACTTTGCCTTTAAATGATAATTACTATGAAAGTAAGGCAAGTAGATCCTAATTTATTTTATTTCCTTTTTCTCTTTCCCAAGATTAAAAGATGATTAGGGAAGAAGAGAAATTTTACCTGTCTCTGGACTGGTTGACTATGCGGAAGATCTTTTCGTGATGTACCTCGCAAAATCAAAGTAAACCAAATAGGGCAAGTTGGAAATCAAATCAATCAAGATAGATAAGATTAGTAGCGAATTGCACATTGCTCCCCAGCAACGGCGCCAAAATGTTGATGAGCGAGAATCATCGTTTTAAGAATGTATAGCATCGTAGTATAGTAACAAAAATCGCAACAACATTTAAATTTATAATGTGCTTGAAAATAGGAGATGAGTCCGAGGTCGTTCACAATGAGCAAATTTGAAATTCACAACATTAATCACAATTTAAATCAATGAGCATAATCAATTAAGCACAAGAAAGATATTCAATGAATCTACTCAAAATGATATTCAATTATAGCAATTGTATCTCAAAAGATGATCGGTTAAAAGGAATATAAAGAACTATAAAAATGATGATTTAAATCACCAATTAGTCTCCCACATTAAGCACATATCCCAAAGTATTCAATTTAATTCAAATCAATATCTCAACAGTGGCCTTGAACCACTTCTGCAAATATCCACATCAGATAAGCATCTCAAATAACTCCATAGTTCCTCAACCAATATCAAACGTCGGCCACAAAGACCAGGCGACTTAAATGCTAAAGGCATAGCATAAGCATAGAGCAGAGCCCTCAGAGACACCAAGTGTCAGGCTTGCATAGGCACGAGACCTGAGGTGCAAAACCTATCCCTACCCTCAGATTTTCCCTTCTTTCCTCTATTCAGAACCAGGCATAGGGTAGTCGGGTATATGGGTAATTGGGTCATGAACAGGGACCGAACCCGCAGGTAGTGAATCGTGGGTGAGGTGTGAGAGGCGTGTGAGTGGGGTGTGAGGGACCTCACCCCTCTGTGTTGAGGCGATATGACTAAAGTCGAAATTCCTTTTATGTGCTGTGATGAATTTGGTCACCAAGATGTGGGACTAAATTAGCTCCCTTCCTCTTCAATGTAGCCATGGATGTCCTTGAGAAGTTGAGGCTGCTGCTGCGGCTTCTTTCTTCTATTGATGATGCAGGTGGTTTCACTAGGTCAAGCTGTAGCTACTAAGGGTGGCCTTGAGGTTAGTGGTTGGCGTTGAACTGCAGACGACGACGGCAGAGAGAGGAAGGCCAACGAGCACCTAAAACATCAAACATGGGCTTTAATCCCTAATTAGAAGGTCCATCAGTTAACCGTGGTGTGAGGAGCTCAGTGGTGGGGTTAATTTTATGAACGACGGTGGATGGTGGACGATCGAGGTTGAAGAAGATGATGGTGGAGTGGGTTGTTCGGACAGAGTTTTGGATGAGCAGAACACCCAATAAACATTGGGCTTTCATTCTATGGAGTGAGCGAAAGGTATTGGTGGTGGTAGTTGTGTGTATGGTTGAGCGTAATGATCGGATGGCTTCGTTGGAGGCATCGTCGACCATGGAGAAGACAGAGGGGAAGAGAGATGAACAGCAGTCGAATTGAGGATCTAAGGGGTTAAGACTGATCTAGGGAGGAGAGAGAGAGAGAACCTAATTATGGATGACAAGGGAGATCCACATCGGCATTGATTGGTTGACATCCGAGGAGATGAAGGCTTCGGTGGTAAGGATGGTGACAAGGAGAGGGGGAGGCGGCCCTCGCTTTGATTGGCGAGTAGCAGAAGAGGGAGAGGAAGATGGAAGCATTCCCAATTTGGCTATTGGGAGGTCGTAGGAGGACAGCGGAGGAAGGTCGTCGGAGCTACGGTGGAGCAGGCTGGGGAAGGAGGAGAAGAGGTCTTTTTGACCTTAAACCATACTAAGGAGAAGCCTGGGAGTTCGGGGATCATTTATAGGTCTCGAATCCATGGTCTAAAGCAAGGAGAGAGATAGATTTGGAATAAAAATCCCACAAATTTCGTAAGCTTCGGCCAAGCTCTAAGGTGCTAATTAGGATCCAAGATCGTAATTAGATGATTCCTTGTAAGGTGAACACCAATCCAACCAAATTTGGTTGGATTTGGTGTAGATTTGTTGCAGTTTCAAGATGATCAAAGGTTGATTCTTGTTCGATTGACCATCAATGGCGGTAAAGTCCAGTTTGTGAAGGAGATGACAAAGTTGGTGAGCATTTGCAATAAAATTGAAAGTTAGGGGTTTAAGTGAGAGAAATAGAGATCTTAGGGACTAAATTGCAAATTATGTCAAGAAAGACTCTGATTAGGCCAAAATTTTAGCCTTAACCTAATTTGGACCCAAGGAATCTAATGGTGAAGTTTGATTTGAGTTTTGAACACGTTTGACTCGATAATTGCACAGAAGCCCAAATTGAGGTAAAATCCCATCTAAAACTCTATTCTTGATCAAAATAGGTTTAGATGATCAAACCAAGGGTACCAAACCTCTTAAAATAATTTTCTATGAATTTTAGGAGGTTTAAATGAACTTTGTTTTGATTAAAACCACTTTAATATAAGAGGGTCTGATTAGTAGGGTTTTGTGTACTGATTTGGTTCTCAGAACATGCGAAACCCTGTTTCAATCAATGTGGACCCACTTTTGGTCTTTAATGCTCAATTCACCTCTAACTAACCCCTGGGCGATCCCGTGGTTACTTTGCATTAACGATGTGATGTTAAAATTGCATATTTAACCTATTTTATTGTTCTCAAAATGGATCTGAATGGAATTACTATCCTCAGACAATTATTTAGGAGCATTTGTCTTTTGATTCTGACTAATTCAAGCTAGTTATGACTAATGATGGTGTTACCATAACTTCTCTCTCTCTCATTCTCTCTCTCATTTTCTCTCTATAATAGGCACACGTAAAGATAGATGGGAGGAATCATCTTCTTCCTACACAGGGGAGAGCCCCTCTCCACATCCCCACCGTGCAACAAACGAACACAGGGAACCACCACAAGTTCTCCACGACCGCATGCCCACGATTGTGCTCCGCCATCACCCATGACTACGTCCGCAACCTCGCCACCGCGCCCTCCACCTCTGTTCTATCGGCCACAACCACAACTGCGCCCACCGACACTGTGCCCCTCCTCATCCACAACGACCGCATCACCTCCATCGTCTACACGCCCGCAGCAGCCACCTCCGTCGTCATGTGCTTCCCGTGTGGCCACTAATGAGTCCATTTTAATGGACTATTGTTATGCCTACGTACTTCAATTCTAACATAGTATGTTTGTTAATAATCACATTAGGTCATTAAATAAGTGCATGATTCATTACTTGAGTTTTTATCTATTTTATCGCATTCTATAACTTAGTATGTAATTATTTTATGTTTTGTGTTGTAGGCATGATGTTGGAAAAGAACAAGGAGGGGGGGATAAATTTCCCCTAAACAATGGCCGCCTCAATACCTCCCTCATCCTCCGGCCAACCTCAACACCTCTCCATAAATATCTAACCAACGGCCATCCTCCCTCAACAAATGAAAATGGCGCTGGCCATATTTAGAAAAGGATTTTGAAAATCCCTTGAGAGGCAGAAGAGAGGAGATATAGAACAAGCGGAGGAGGGGATTGGGGGGACCCAACCGTAAAGACTGCATGCACTGTGTGTTTGTACGCTTTTGTTCGAGTTTAAAGAGATAACACGTAATATAGCCGACAAAACGTTCAAACAAATATAGTGAATTTTATTACTCGAAAAACTAGAGTATCCGAGGTCGAACACAGGGAGCAATCTCAGTACTTTTAAAACCAAAGAATACAACTTTTAAATGAAAATAATTAATTCAAAGAGAGAGAGTTATAAAAAGAATTGCTAAAAGAAAACAGAATTGGACGTCTGATTTATTTATCAGACGTCTTAAAAGTAAGTCTTCTTTCTCTCTTCTACCTTCTTCTTCTTCGTTGGCTCTTCTTCTTTTCTTCTGATCCACAGGTCTTTTTCTTCCTTGAACTTCTTTCTCTTCTCTTCTCTTTCCTGCGAAGGCTTCTTCTTCCTGCCTTTGTTTCTCTTCTGTCTTCTTCTTCCTTTTTGTCTGCAATCCTTCTTTCTTCCTTGTCTTCTCTTCTTCTGCTTCTTCTTCCTTCTTCTCCTTGCGGCTAAGTCTCCTCTCTTCACCGCCCGACCTGCCTGCACACAGGGAAGCAAAACCTAACCCTTCCCCTCTACCCAAACATCTCTCTCTCTGCAATTCGCTCAAGGATGCTCTCGCAGAGCCACGGGTATTTGGGTCGGATCTCGCACCCGGGACTAGGCGCACCGGCAGGTGGGTGATGTGGGAGGAGTGCTCAGGTTAGGGTCGGGTCGGATCGGATCCCGCCAGATCCGCGAGGTGAAACCGCGAACGAGGCAGGCGTGGGTCAGGTGAGGGACCTCACCCCTGTGTGTTCGGAGGCGATAAGCAGATAACACAAAAACACTTTAAACCATACCTGTGCGTTGCGTGTCACCGATGTGGGACTATCTGGACTGCCCCAATTTCGCGCGCCCGCAGAGCTTTCTTCGTGCAATTGCCAAAGCTGCGAGCTTCGCAGTGCTACCAGCTGGCGCAGATGGCTTCGCACTGCTTGCGCGAATCTGCTGCGCCTGAAGCCTGGAAGACCTGACGCCTGGAGCTACTGCTTGCTGCTTCAACCATCAATGGCGGCAGGGCTGAAATCCTGTCAAACACAAGCACGACCTATTGGCCTAATCAGACCAGCTGGGCACCTTCGCCGTGACACGGCGAAGGTGGTGAACGGTGCTGCAGGCCGTGGGATGGCCTAGGCGTGCATGCCTAGGTCAACCTGTGGCCGGAAGTGTGGGTGAGTTCGGGGGGCTATTGTGGAGGTGTGGAGTGGCAGTGGAGGGGCGGAGATTGTTCCTTGTGGTGGGGCGGAACTTCTGAGATGGTTGGCTAGCTGTGTGGAGGGGCGGAATGGTGGATGCGGCTCGCCGGAGGTCGGTCGGAGGCGAGGAAGATGGAGGTGGTCAGGCACTGTCGGGGGGCAATTAACTAAAATAACAGGGGGAAAAGAGAGAGGGAAAGATACAGAAGGTATCTGGAGTGTTCTGGAAGGGAGGGAGGCAGCGGAGCGGACGGCGTGTAGCTGCCGTCGTCGGAGAAGAACCCTGAGGGACAGAGCGGCGACGAGGACGAGGTCAGGAGAATGCGCGCTTGGTACTGCGCAAAGCGGGAGAAAGAGGCGAAGTTGACTCTGCTGCTGGTATGGCAGCAGAGCGAAGAGGAGGGGAGGAGGTCGCCGGAGCTTGCGGGTCTCTTGGCCGGAGATGGAAGAGAGGAAAGTTTGGGGGAATCTCCACCAATTCAAGTCTGAAGATCTGCGGCCGGGTCTGAAGATCCTTTTATAGGTGTTGGCCGAACCTTCTAGTGCGTGGAGGGCGCGCAATCACCTCCGCCGGCTCGCCGGAGAAGGAAAAAAGGTCTATACCCAAATCCCTCGTGCGTTCGGACAAGAGATTGGGTTCACACCAGAGATCGCGATTGGCTTTAGATGGAAGGGAATTCCTCAGAGAATCTCCCTTCCATTTCTGGGAGGGAATCTCTGAGGAATCGGAGAGTGATCCCTCTCTAAACCTCATCGGAGATCGGTTCTGCCCTAACAATGGCGACAGGACCTGATTGCAAAGGTGGCGAGGAACTTAGGGGGCTCTCTGCAATGATTTTCAAAAGATAGGGACCAAGTTGTGATTTGGGTGTACTAAATTGCAAAGTAGGTCAAGATGACCTCCACTTAGGTCCAAATTTTGGTATAAACCTAACTTGGACCTAAGGAATCCAATGGTGAAGTTGGATTTTAGGTTTGACCTCGTTTGACTGGACATTTTGCGTAAAAACCCAAATTAGGTTAATTGAATGGCTAGGACCCTAATCTAGGTCAAACTAGGTTCCAAAGGCCACATTAAGTGTTCTAAACCCTAAGGAGCATTTTTCCATGATTTCTAGAGGGTTTACTTGATTTTTATCCTCATCGGAACCTTGTTAATTTAAGCGGGTCTATTTTAGGGTTACCAAATGTTATTTAATTCCTAAATTGCACATGAACCCATTTCTGATTGACTCAACCCACTTTTTATCTTCTTTAGATCATTTGACCTATGTTTTGCTTCTGAGAAATCCCGTTTATGTACTGCAATGGTAAAATTGCAGTTTTACCCTTTAATTCATGTTTTCTTCTCAGAGCACTTATTCCTTTATTTAGGCCTTCTTCTAGGTTATGTAGGAGCTTTTACTTTCTTTATTGGGTCAAAATGAGCTAGTTATGGCTCATGATGAGGCTCTCATCATTGTGCAACCAGCAAGCACTGTGCACCAACACCCCCCAGCCTGCCTTGCGTGCCCTGCCTCAGCGCTGCACCAAAGCCTCACCGCCCTTGCAGCCCTGCAGGCACTGCCCCCATGTCACAACCGCACGCACTACTCCAGTGCCCTTGCGCACCCTACCTCAGCGCCCTGTACCTGCACCTTCACTGCGCCAAGCAACGCTCCTAACAGTAGCATGCATCAGTGTCCTTGCAGCCCAAGCGCCCTACAGGCACGCCCCCTCCAGCGCCCTTGCGCTCCAGCCTCCAGCGCTCTCACCGCCCCCTCTAGCGCCATTGCACACCCCCTCCAGCGCTCTCAGCAGCACCAGCACTCGCAGGTGCTGCGCCCAGCCTCTAGCGCCCTTGCTGTGCCCAGCCCCCCGCGCCCTCACTGCAGACCGCACGACACCTCCTCTTCATCATCTTCTTCCTCTCCAACGCCTGCAAGTACCCAAAGTCACGCCTGCAGCAGCGCGCCATAGCAACCACGCACCTGCAAGCAGGGTAGCGCAGCCATGCGTGACCACGTGCAAGTGCAGCGCAGCCACGCGTGTTCGCGCGACCGTGAGCACAGCAGCAGTGCAGCCATCCACCGGCGACAGGCCGACACTCCTCTCCGCCGTTCGGCCACCTCCGGTCGCCGCATCACCACCATTGCGTAACCCTTGTCAAGAAGTGCCTTCCTACCGCGTAGCTCCTCCCACGAAGCCTCCTCGTGCGCGCAAGAGAGGAAGTTTCCTCTATTTTATACTCAATTAGTATTTACATTGAATGCCATTGCCACAGAATGAATTTTGATTTATGATTATTTTATTATGGTGAATTTATGCCTTAATGCTCATGCTTCTAGATAATTGTTAAATCGTATTATTCATCTCTATGGCATGGAATTTAATTTTGAATGACATCTTCATATGCATGCAAATGAATAGTTCATGGCATACTCTTGCACATGTATAATTTTCTGATGTAAAAATTACATTCACATCCCTGCATTTTTAAATTATTACGTGTTCCTTCTTTTCGTCTTGTTTCGCATCAAATTTGAACACGGATTGCGTACGTGATTGAATAAATACAAAGGAAAAATATTTTGTGAAATTATTAATATGTTCCTCCCTGTGGATACGACATCCTTTTCGTGGTTTAAATTCATATCTATTTTAATCTTTGATTGAGAGATTTCCACCACAGTAATTACAACGACGTATCATTCTATTGCTATTTTAATTAAGTGAAACTCTCTCCGTCAAATTGGCACCGTTGCCGAGGAAGCAACAGATGCAATAGATTCACGTTATTATTTTTGAATATTCTGAGTTGTGCAATTATCTGATCATTTTTTTTATTATGCGAGGAATCTGACGAGGCGACGAGGCGCAACAGAGCAGCGACAGAAACTACGAGCTAAGCCACACGAGGAAAAGACGTAGGAGACCAAGATCCCACTTTCACAAGGGATTCTCCGTTGTCACAAAATTTATTTCTATCTTTTCTCCCTTGTAGTAATTGGGGCTGAAGTTTTGGGGGTCTATCCCCACATTCTTTAGCTACTAGGGTTTACATTTTTTTTCACATGCGTGATTCCATTCTCTGCTTGCTTGCCTTTAAAACCAACAAAAGAAAATATCGAGCTGCCTGTTTAGAAGTTGCATGCCCTTAAGTGTGCGCATTTAGGGGTGATTGAGTAGCACATTAGATCTTATTATTGCATTGCAAGCATATTAGCATGAAGATTGCTGCAGACTGGTACACCTTTCTAACTTTTGCATCCAGCTCCTATTCACGCATTTGCATTCAAATTAAAATTCAAGACCACCAAGTTGTTTGAATTTACTAATTCAATGGTCGCATAACTAAAAGTAGGACTGATAATCAGATTCAACCCTAAAATCAATTCACATTTGATCTGATTCTAAGGGACTTGTCTGCATTTAAAAAAAAAAATTACAAAGATTTGCGATGTGTTGCACACTTCTGACACTGAGCACGCACATTAGGCACCGCACTAAGGCTTGATCTCTTAAGGCTATAGGCACCGATCTCTTTATCGGTGCAAACCCTCCTATTGTGCTTTGTGGTGGTGGTGATACTATCTTTGGACTAAGTGTTTTGATACTTCACAGGGGGGGACACCCCTTAAAGGAACAAAAGGGTAGTTAAGGGGCACTACATACGCATCGCCTCAAAGGAAGGGTTCGCCCTACTTGCATCCCTTTGTTCATCCTTGGAGTAACTTCTCACTTGATCACCTAGGAGTATCATCCAAGCAAAGTATAGGTCATAGGGCACTCGAAGGTTGAATTAAGGCATGTAATTGCAGTGAAAAACTTGTTTGGCCATTTATACCAACTAATTTGACCTTCCCAACAAAGAAGGTTAAGATTTTAAGTCAACACCACTCTTATACCACTTACGTTGGAACGGAGGGATAAGCCTTGACCTTTTGACTTATCTTTGGAGTGGAGGTTTTACTTACTTAATAAGAACTTGAATTATGATTGATATTGTATGCTTGGTAGACGCTCTCTTGAGGGTAGTCTAGTGTTTGATCCTGAGCCCGAGAGAATTCTTAGGAGAGCTCACCTAGGAAAGAAAAGAGAAGGAATGGCTGATCAAGGGGCAAATCAACAAAGGACCCTAAGGGACTATTTTATTCCAACTAACCAACACGCACAAGCACTAAGACGACAGGTAGGGGATAACCCATATGAAATCAAGGGCAGTACCATATCTTTATTGCCCTTCTTCTATGATACTACTAGGGAGGACCCCTACCGGCATTTGGAGGAATTCACCGAGGTCCGTTCCACGGTGAAGCTACAAGGCATTACTGATGAAGCCTTGATGAGGACTTTATTTCCTTTCTCCCTAAAGGATAAGGCCAAGCACTGGTATCATACCATCAATGCAAGGGTAAATGATTGGGCCACCCTTAAGGGAGAATTTTTGAAAAAGTATTTTCCCATGAGTAAGACCAACCATTACAGAAGAGAGATTATGGATTTTACTCAACAAGAAGGGGAGCAATTTCATGAGACTTGGGAGCACTTTAATGACCTTCTTAGGTTATGCCCCCACCATTAGGTGCCAAGATGGCAGCTGGTCGAAAGGTTCTATAACGAATTATCTGAAAGGCATAGGTAAACCAACGATGCAGCTTGTGCAGGAACCTTCATGACCAGAACTGAGGATGAAGCCTGGGCATTATTTGAAACATTAAGTGACAACTCCATACATCTGTCCTCTGCCTATCAAGAAAGAAAACCATCAATCTTGCAAAGGAAGATAGAGGCCCATGAAGCCAGGGCTTCTTAGGATTTGGCTTATCAGATTCAACTATTGAATAAAAACTTTGATAGGCTTTTAGCAAACCCCGGCATGAACTCACAAGCAGCCTCTATCTTTCAGGATTCAAGAGAATGCTCCATTTGCCAAAGCACAACGCACGCCACTGCAGAGTGCCATCAGGCAAATCAATTCCTTGAGTTGATTTAGGCCAACTTGAACGCGGCCCAAGGTTTCTGCCCTCCTCACAATAACCCTTATTCCAATACCTATAATCCAGGGTGGCGGAACCATCCAAACTTCTCTTAGAAGCAAGGTGATGCTTCTAACTTAGGGAATACAAGACACTTACCTCCCCAACCCATATACCAACCATCTTATGAAAACCTTCCTCAGAATAAGCCCTCTGAGATGGATGAACTGAAAGCCATGATGAAAGCGATGCAAGAGCATCAGAATATGGTCATCCAATCTTAGAATAAGATGATTACTGATATTCAATCCCAAATTGGTCATCTTACTGAGGCAGTTACGCAACGTGATCTAGGGAAGCTGCCTAGCTCTTCTGAGGAGAACCCTAAGGGCAAGGGGGTTGTATTCAGGGAGCACGCCCAAGTGGTGACCGTGTTGAAGAGTGGAAGAAAGATTGACAAGCCTGATAACACTCCTACGGTTATGTCTCAGAATTCCCCTTCCATACTTGACCCGACTTCCATCTCCACCGAGGAAGAGCCACACTGCTCTCCCTCTCACAAAATCACCCACAATGAGGATGTCGTCCTTCAACCACCCCTTTCCCGCCATGACGACCCCTCTACCCAAAAGTCGAGGGTGCCCTATCCAAAGTGACTATCTGCTCCTGGGGAATCTTCTATTGGCTCGTCTAGAGCCAAGGATAGGACAGAAGAGATCTACTGAACCCTTGGACAATTAATAGGGAGTCAGGCATACTATCTTCTAGTAGATCCACCCCATATTTCTGAGATGAAAGTAGAGAGATTACTGGTGCGCTAAGTCTAGTGCAAGGATTCTTAAGTTTTGGACAATTAGATGATGATACCTCAGAGTTAGGCATAGTTTTCGCTCTCTATTCCTATATGAGTTTTTTGTGTGAATTCCTGAGAGTCACCAAATAAAGCAGATACATAGAGATGGAGTCTTAATAAAGCTATGACTATGGTGGATGGTTACGACTGTCCTTCATAGAGTCCTCGGCTGAAGGAGGGTAATAGTGTCAAAGGTCAGAAATACGCCTGTCCTATCAATTCCTTCCCGGTGTCGAGAATAGGCACTTCCACCAAATAAGCCACACAATATCCTCTTGACCATCATCATCCCTAATAATACCTCATAAATAAAAGTCTGTGTCGTGTTATGTTGATTTATAAAAAAGAAAAAAAAATAAGAAGAAGAAGAAGAAAAGAGAGAGAAAAGAAAAAGAAAAGAGTCCAAGTTTATAATGTTATTTATGTAACATTGTTTCTAAGGCAACAAAATACCTATCGTAATCCACCAAATATGACCCATACCTACCTTTCAGTATTTCTGATCGCTTGTATACTGGCTAAGAACTATAACTTAGTTGTAGAATTATTAGGACTTTAATTGAAGTGTGAATGCCATGTGAGGCCACCAAATGGTGAGTACACTTACTAAATCTGGCGAGATTTGGGATCTTAGAGAGAAAAAAAATAAGAGTGAGTGCCAAGGAACATCAAGAGAGCACAGTTGTTTAGCCTCTCTCTGAGTTGACTTGTCTAATAGTCTAGAGATCTAGAGTCTGTAGTACTAGATTACATGTAGCACCAGTTGAGTGTGTGTCATCAAATACAAATCCATTCAACTCGATATCTCCTAACTAAGCCAAAAGTCGGGGTCAAATTACTGATTATCTTCTGCTTTATCTCTGAGGGAAGTGGTTGCCTATCCCAACAGAAATATTTACCAAACGTGAAATATGAACTCTCAATGCGAATTGGCTTTTTACGTGGATCTGTTACCTAGGCTATCATTACTTCACATTTGTCTGGATCTCTAAAGTTTTGAAATAAGAAAAGAAGAAATCTCCTAATTACTTCTATTATTTTCCATTTTTGCTAGGGACTAGCAAATCTTAGCTATAGGGGTATTTGATGAGTCCATTTTAATGGACTATTGTTATGCCTAAGTACTTCAATTCTAACATAGTATGTTTGTTAATAATCACATTAGGTCATTAAATAAGTGCATGATTCATTACTTGAGTTTTTATCTATTTTATCGCATTCTATAACTTAGTATCTAATTATTTTATGTTTTGTGTTGTAGGCATGATGTTGGAAAAGAACAAGGAGGGGGGGATAAATTTCCCCCAACAAACGGCCGCCTCAACACCTCCCTCATCCTCCGGCCAGACTCAACACCTCCACACAAATATCTAACCTACAACTGTCCTCCCTCAACAAATGAAAATGGTGCTGGCCATATTTAGAAAAGGATTTTGAAAATCCCTTGAGAGGCGAAAGAGAGGAGATATAGAGCGAGAGGCAGAGGGGATTGGGGGACCCAACCGTGAAGACTGCGTGCACTATGCAACTAGCAACCACTGTGCACCAACGCCCCCCCAGCCTGCCATGCGCGCCCTACCTCAGCGCTGCACCAAAGCCTCACTGCCCTTGCAGCCCTGCAAGTGCTGCCCCCACGTCACAACCGCGCGCACTGTTCCAGTGCCCTTATGCGCTCTGCCTCAGCGCCCTGTACCCGCGCCCTCACTGCTCCAAGCAATGCTCCTAGCAGTAGCGCACGTCAGCGCCCTTGCAGCCCAAGCACCCTTGCGCGCCAGCCTCCAGCACTCTCACCGCCCCCTCCAGCGCTCTTGCACACCAGCCTCCAATGCTCTCACGGCCCCCTCCAGCACCATTGTGCACCCCCTCCAGAGCTCTTAGCAGCAACAGTGCCCGCAGGCGCTGCGCCCAGCCTCCATTGCCCTTGTTGCACCCAGCCTCTAGCGCCCTTGCTGCGCCCAGCCACCCGCGCCCTCACTGCAGACCTCACGGCACCTCCTCTTCATCATTTTATTCCTCTCCAGCGCCTGCAAGTACCCAAAGTCATGCCCGCAGTAGTGCACCCACAACAGCCACGTGCCTGCGGGCAGGGCAGCGCAGCCACGCGCGACCGCGCGCAAGTGCAGCGTAGCCACGTGTGCCCGCGTGATTGCACGCACAGCAGTAGTGCAGCCATCCACCGACGACTGGCCGGCGCTCCTCTCCACCGTTCGGCCGCCGCATCACCACCATTGTGTAGCCCTCGTCGAGACGTGCCTTCCTGCCGCGTAGCTCCTCCTACGAACCTCCTCGTGCGTGCAGGAGAGAGGAAGTTTCCTCCATTTTATACTCAATTAGTATTTACATTGAACGCCATTGCCACAAAATGAATTTTGATTTATGATTATTTTATTATGGTGAATTTATGCCTTAATGCTCATGCTTCTAGATAATTGTTAAACTTTATTATTCATCTCCATGTGCATGGAATTAAATTTTGAATGACATCTTCATATGCATGCAAGTGAATAGTTCATGGCATATTCTTGCACATGTATAATTTTCTGACGTAAAAATTACATTCACATCCCTGCATTTCAAAATTATTATGTGTTCCTTCTTTCGCCTTAGTTCGCATCAGATTTGAACACGAATTGCGCACGTGATTGAATAAATACAAAGGAAAAATATTTTGTGAACTTATTAATCTGTTCCTCCCTATGGATACGACAGCCTTTTCATGCTTTAAATTCATATCTATTTTAATCTTTGATTGAGAGATTTCCACCATATTAATTACAACGACATATCATTCTATTGCTATTTTAATTAAGTCAAACTCTCTCCGTCAGCCACCACCACCCACATGCACCCTTGGGCACGTCCTCCGCGCGCTCGTAGCAACACCCACCGGCACTGCAGCAACTCCACTTTCGTGCGTGCCCACAGCCCATGCACCACAACCCCCAGCGCTGTCCACCTTCACGCATGCCTGTAACCGTGAGACCGTGCACTTCCCTCTGCGCACCTGCAACAGCACCCACTGATGCCACCATAGGTCGCACATGGCCCCACCTCTTCGTCTTCTTCATCTTCTCCTACAATAGCACATCCACCACCCACCACCACTAGCAACAACAGCAATCTCAAGCTACTAAACTCACCACCAACATCTCCATTCTCCTTGCCACACCTTACCACACCTTCTCCCTCGTCCATGATTATTGACGTCGCTTGCATGGCCACCAGCGGAACTCCACGTCGCCAGCCAACCTCTTCTCCTGTCGACGATCGATGATCGTCTCTCGTTGCGCCATCACCTCCGACGTGAAGCTCTAGTCCGCCTCAACCTTCCTCGAGCTCCTCGACCCTCGCCATCGGCTCCTTGACTCACTCAACGCACACAGCAAGGAGAACTTCCCCTATTTTGGGTTGAATTAACATTTACATTTCATGCCATTACAAAGGGGAGGTTTTTTTGGATTTTAATATTATACTGTGTAGCATTTGCTAAGAAACCCTCCTGATTCTCTCTATGTCACATTAATGCTCATTAAAGTCACTCTTTATGTCATTTGATGCTACAACTTATTGACAAATTTATTTTGCATCGTATTAGCCTCATACAAAGTATTCAAATAATGCACTGAAAATATTGGTGGTTTTGTTGGTCTGTTCCTCCCTGTAGATATGCCCTAACTTTTGTGATTAATTTTGATTGTTAAATATTTTTTATCGGGAATTCTTCCACAACACGATTTGTACTACGACAACGTATTATATTTCTCTAACATATTTTTTGACAAGCGAAATTTCCCGTTCAAATGGCACCATTGTCGGGGGGCAACAGACGTAATAGGTTCACCTAATTTTATTTCAGATCATTCTGAGGTGTGCATTAATCTAACCATTCTTGATTTTTCTATGCAAGGAATCTAACGAGATGATAGGCACAACTAAGCAACGATGTCGACTTTGAGCGACACTCGCACATGCAGAGAGAACACGAAGAGAAGGAGGCTTAGATCCCGCTTTCATAGGGTATTCTCCTTTGTCGCAGATTTTCTTTCATTTTACTCTTCTCACCCTTGTAGCATCGAGGCAGCTTTTCAGGGGTCTGTCCCCACTTTCTTTAGCAACTAGGGCTATTTATCAGAGGTGATCAGCTTGCCTGCCCTAAAAGAAAAGGAGAAGATGATCGAGCTTCCTGTTAGAAGTTGCATATCCTTTGGTGCGTGCATTTAGGTGTGATTGAGCAGCATATTAGATCTCTTTCCTTACATTGCGTACATATCGGCTCAAAGATTGCTGGAGTGAGGTACATCATTCTATCTTTTCATCCAGTTCCTATTCACACATTGCATGGGGATTAAATCTCAAGACCAATAAATTGATTGAATTGACCTAATTCAGTGGTCGCCTAATTGAAATTGGGACTGCTAATCAAATTCATCCATAAAATCAAAATCACATTTGAGTTGATCATGAGGGACTTGTGTGCGATTGTTCTCAAAATCAAACTGATTTGCGGTATGATGCACCCTTTTGACATTGAACACGTACACTAGGCACTACACTAGGTCACGGCCCCTTAAGGCTATAGGCACCGATCTCTTTATTAGTGTAGACCCTCTTATTTCACTTTATGGTGGTGGTACTATTATGTGACCAAGTGTTTTGATAATTCAAGGAGGGGGACACCCCTTAAAGGAACAAAAGAGAGTTAAGAGGCACCGCATTCGCATCGCCTTAAAGGAAGGGTTCACCCTACTTGCATCCCTTAGTTCCATCCTTGGAGTAACTTCTCACTAGATCACCTGAGAGTATCATTAAAGCAATGTATAGGTCCTAGGGCACTCCAAGATTGGCTTAAGTTACGTAACTGCATTGAATAACTTGTTTGGTCATTTATATCAACCAATTCTACCTCAGCCCTCTCAAAATAGAGTTGGTCAGGATCTCAAGTCGCCACTTTCCTCTTATACCATGTGGGAACAGAGGGACATCCCCTTGATCCTTTTCAACCAATCTGTTGAGTAGGAGTTTCACTTACTCAATTGGCAAAAACATGAATTGTGATTGGTAGATATTGCATGCTTGGTAGATGCTCCCTTGAGGGTAGTCTAGTATTTGATCCTGAGCCTGAGAGAATCCTTAGGAGAACCCACCAGAGAGAAAGAGAAGAAATGGCTGATCAACGAGCAAATCAACAAAGGATCCTGAGGGACTACTTCATTCCGACCAACCAACCCACTCAAGCACTGAGATGATCAACAGGGGATAATTCATATCCTTATTGCCCTCCATTTATGGAACTACTAGGGAGGACCCCTACTGACATTTAGAGGAATTCATTGAGGTATACTCCATGGCGAAACTTCATAACTTTATTGATGAAGCTTTGATGAGGACCCTCTTCCCTTAAGGACAAGGCAAAACACTGGTATCACACCTTGGATGCAAGGGTGAATGATTGGAACACCCTTAAGGGAGAATTCTTGAAGAAATACTTCCCAATGAGCAAAATCAACCACTTTAGGAGGGAGATCATGGGTTTTACTCAAGTAGATGGGGAACAATTCCACGAGACTTGGGAGTTCTTCAATGATCTGATTAGATTATGCCCCCATCATCAAGTGCCCAAATGGCAATTGGTAGAGAAGTTTTATATTGGACTATCTGATAAGCATAGGCAAATGGTGGATGTTATTTGTGCTGGAACCTTTCTTTCCAAAATAGAGGATGAGACCTGGACATTATTTGAGTCACTAAGTGACAATCCTATCCACTTGACCTCAGCTTATCAGGATAGAAAACCGTCCATCCTCCTAAAGAAAGCGGAAGTTAGTGAAGCTGGGACTACTCAAAATTTAACCTTTCAAATCCAATTGTTGAACTAGAACATTGAAAGACTCATGACAAGCCCTAGCACATTCCCACAATCTGCATCCAAGTCTAGGCTCTTTCTGAATGCTCTATTTGCCAAAGCACTCTTCACACCACAGTTGAGTGACATTTGGCTAATCAATTCCCCGAATTAGTTCAGGCAGACCTAAATGCTACCTAAGAGTTTCATCCACCTCCCAAGAATAACCCTTTTAGAAACACTTACAATCCTAGGTGGAGGAACCATCTCAATTTCTCATGGAAGCAAAGTGATGCTTCCAACTCAAAGAATTCAAGAGCCCAACCCACCCAACCCTTCCAACCACAACAATTCCAACCTCCTAAGCCCAACAATTCTGACATGGATGACCTTAAAGCTATGATGAAGGCCATGTAAGAAAGCCAGAGTATGATCATTCAATCTCATAATAAGGCAATCCAAGAAATGCAATCTCAAATTGGACATCTTGTTGAGGTTGTTAGACATCGTGATCCTGGGAAGTTACCCAGCTCATCTGAGGAGAATCCTAGGGGTAAAGGGCCTTTCATAAAGGAGCATGCTAAGGTTGTGACCGTTCTGAGGAGTGGCAAAGAACTCTCCAAACCTGATCTCACTCCTACGGTCACCCCTCCTACCAACCTGACAATCACTTACACATCCATCTAGGAAGAGCCACTCATCCCCTCCTCGCTTGAAATCACCCATCCAGAGGATGTTGTCCCCGTTCTACCCCTGTCCTGCCATGATAACCCCTCCACCCAGAAGTCGAGAGTGCCCTTATTTGAGCGCTTATCCACCCCTGAGGTACCTGTTGCTGACTCATTTGGAGCTAAAGATAGCATGGAAGAAATAATGGAGACATTCAAGCAAGTTCACATTAACTTGCCTCCATTGGATGCTATAAAGAAAATTTTGTCCTATGCTAAATTTCAGAAGGACCTGTGCATGCAGAAGAGAAAATCAAGGAAATAGGTCCAAGCTAAGGTCGACCTGCCCAACCTAGTCAACTCGATCCTACAACAAGGTACACCCCCTAAAAAGAATGAGCCAGGAGCCTCGTATATTTCTGTGGTCATTGAAAACTGACACTTTAGTCTTGGGTTGCACACCGCCAAACCGCAGGCTTGACCCCAAAAATACAACAATCTTCGGTTCTGGGTGATTTTCATCCAGAACCTTAGAACCACTCAACCCTGGGGCATGGGTTTGCACCACAACTTAGTTCACATCTCTGGACATCTTCTGCTGGCGGGTCTAAGGATTAATCTTTTGATTTTGATTTTGACCCACACTTGTGAATTCTCCATTTCTTCCTTGTATGTATTTTATGCCTAGCTGAAGGCAATAAATTTAGCATGTGTATATTCCACGTTCTCTGTGGAGCTGACCGGATTGTAACGAAATTCAGGTGATATTCCGTTTACTCTACCCTTTTCATGTCTTTATTTTTATAATGAGGACATTACATCATTTAGGCATGAGGGGGTGGATAATTAATTCCTGAAATCATTTTGTTAACTCCATAGAATTTCTTTTAGCTTCTTAAAAAAATATGAAAATTCAAAAAGAAAAAAAAAAGAAATTATGAGAAGAGAACTTAGGCATTTGGAAGTTATTAACTTTAGGAAATGATATGATAGGACCTGAACACTTAGACTCTTCAGGTCTTCGGGCTTAATTAGCTCGGGTGTCCACTCGAATGTGGACTTAGTCTCGAGTCCTCGCCAAGTAATTTTACTTTAATTTGGTGAATAAATTAGGATGATACATACATGACTTATCAACCCACCCTCTGATTTGAGGGGATTTTAAGTGTAAGCATCTACACACTATTTGCACTGACTCACTTTTCGACGATTTTTACGAAAATTGGGTTGCTAATGAATTGTCTAGGGTGGTATGGCTAGCAAGTTGTCGGTGGTAACAGCTCATCGACTGGTTGTCCAGAGCCCAACCACACGACCATTCTCTTCATACTGCCTTTAAGGAAATCTTAGATCAGAGAAGCCACCTACCTAGGAAAAAGAAAAAAATAGAAAAAGGAGAAAATAAAAAAATAAAATCACACTTCACCGCACGAGTATGGCTGGCAAGTTATCGTGGGTAATAGCCCATTGGCCAATTGTCCAGAGCCCAGCTCACAAAAATACACTAATAATTTCAAAACACTTAGGGAAGAAGCGAGGAAGTAGAATAAATCGAGGAGATATACACTATGTTCATCCTTGTGTTGACCCCATAAAAAAATAAAACAAGTAGGGAGACAGCTACCGATCGAAAAGATAAATCTCTAGGCAGAAATCTTTAAGGTCACCTAGGGTCGTAGAAACCTGAAGTCCGTTTTAACGATCGCCTAGTGAGTCTATCACCCTTTCACAAGATGCTTAGCACTTAAAGTCCTTTTCGAGTCTTGGGCAAGTCGGGTAGCCGTAAAAAGTTATCCCGAAACTCTCAAACTTCAAAAGTCCAAAAAAATTAGAAAAGAAGAAAAAACAAAAAAATGTATCTTCTCTTTTCAAATAAGGTGAGGACTTGGGCAATCCACATTTTGGCAGACACCCGGATACTGTTGGGTTTTCGTAGTTTAGGACCTTAGTTGAAATTTTCTATTGTTAATAAGCGACTTAGGCCTAAGCGATCGAATCCTAATTCTATTTTTATACATAGCATTTAGTTTAATTTTGCTAGGGACTAGTAAAAGATAGGCATAGGGGTATGATGTAGACACATCCATTTAGGTTAAAATGCCTATTTATGCATGTTCCTAGGCTTAGATTTGCATTCCATATTATAAATATTTCAAAACATGCATCATTCTGCATTTAGAGTAGTTGTGTATATTTTAGGTTAATTGCGTCCTTTTTGTGGTCAGGAAAGGAGATTTATTTCGAAGTCTCAGATTGATGATCTGACTATACGGATCTGATTAGGATGACGATCGGAGTCTAACGCCTTTGAAATCGCCTTGATTGAAGTCCCGCAGCACCATATGCAGTTCAAGGAAGATCAATGGCTGAGGGGCTAGGTGACGTAATTCGGAGCTTCAAATGCAAAATCCGACCATGCAAATGGATCCGTGTTGATGATCGCAGCCTAAGGGAGCGAAAATCGACTCAATCCGACCTCTGTAGTAGCCCTATAACAGAAAGATGGATGGCCCAAGTCGCATCATGTAGCGCAACCCAGGTCGCCCAAGCGCACGCACGTGCCACCGCATGCGTACAGTAGCACGAGTGCACGTGCATGCGCAGAGGCATGCACGCACGTAGGCGTAGCAGCGTAGCATGCATGGCAGCGGCAATAGCAACAATAGTAGTATGCACGGGCGTGAGGTGCGTAGTCGCATAGTGCGTGTTTACGCATGACAAGGGCACATGGAGTGTGTGCCAGTGGTGCGGCAGCAGAGGCACGAAGCGCGCGCTAGCGCAGCAGTAGTGTGGGCGTAAGGCTATCTTTAGCGACGTTTGTAGCGGATCTTCAGCGACGTTTATGACCATCACTAAATGTCCTATATATGAATTTGATTTTTTCCTCCACTATAAAAGGAGCCTTACCCCTCCCATTCTTCTTCATCTCTTCCTTTCTTCCTCTCACCACCTCTAAGGCTCTAGAAAGAGCTTGTCCCAAGCCTGGAATGCTCCTCTAGAGTAGAAATCAAAGATTTTTTCCCGCCTCTCAACCCCCTTTCGTGGAGCATCCCGTGGCCGTCTTCTCACCTACTTCAGGAAGTAGATCCTCGCTGTGACGCCATCCCACCTTGCCCTCCATCCTCCAGCTTCGTCCTCGTTTGTCCTACTCCTCACCACCTTTCTCCAGGCAACGTCAAAGCAAGTCGTCCGCCAAGCAACCATCGAGGGGGATTTCTCTCACCTATCTCTATCTTTATTGCTTTCGTAGTATAGATTTCACACTTTCCTAGTAATAAAAATTTGATTATAAAAATACATGATTGTTTCTCTCTCTATCTCTGTCTCTCTCTGTTTATTTTGCAAGTAGATTAACTAGAATTCATCGACCTAATCTCTTGCTTGCTAAAAATACCAAAATATTAGAAAGACAAAAATGACAAAAATAAATACAAGCGAAACGCAGATTTTCAAAACCAAACATTCAGCCCCCCGTGTTCAACCCGTGACTCACCTTTTGAGTTTCGGTTATAAATTTTATTTGATCGACGGATTTTCTCGCGAATCAAACTATGACGACGGGTTTTCCAAACTCTGAACCTTTCCGTGTGAGAATCCTCCATTATCATTTTGGCGCCGTTGCCGGGGAGGTAATGCTCTTTGATTTTTTTGTGTTTTCTCGCATTGCTTACACATTTTTCTAACCTATCTTTCTTCTTCGATTTATTGTCTTATAGGAACCCGATCGAGGAGCCGAAGGCAGTAGATTAGAGTAAAGTGCAGGGAGAGACGTTTGTAAGTTTTCCCCCACCACCCCCACCCTAGATTTCATTTCACCACACTAATAACTCAAACCCAAATCAACTTAGGTGTGTTTTATAAACCCTAGGATAGATCTGGTTGTTTGTTTGCCACCTTCACCCATCTCATCCCTGCATATATAAGAAAAAAAGTCTTCTCTTGTGGGATTTACTGAAAGTGACACACATTAAACACCCACAACTTTTTACTTAAGGCACACTATTCCACTTTGATTCTACCACTTAACCGAGATCTGACCTGTGGATCTGGTACAGTTCAACTCAATACACATAAGTGAGTACAAATCTGAATAGGTTAAACATTTGTGTGCCTTAACTAAGTCGTGCAACAGGCCAATTGATTGAGTTGTTTGGCTCGCACCACTGAAGATAAAAGTCATTCATCAGTAGCTTGCCACTTAGGGTTAATGTTTAGGGCTGAACAAAGCACTCCACATTATTTTTTGATTTCTAAAGGAATATATCATACCAGTACTTTCAAAACTTGGAGTGTTCTCTTGAACTTGATTGAATACACCTAAGATTAAATCCTAAAAATAACTAAACAAGGTTAAACCCTAAAAGCCACCTCATCAAATAACCTTGTTTGCAAACCCAGGTTGTGCATGTATACACATTGGAATTGATCATTAAGGGTACAACCCATCCAAAGAGCCCATCACATTCCAAGAGCCCAATCATCCCAAGCCTAATTAAAACTGAGTAGACCTTGACCTTAAAGATCGATTCGCTCTTTGGGGCTCAGACTGAGATTTTTTTTTTTCAATTAATCTACTTCTACTGGTCTATCTGATGTCTAGCTAGGGGAGTAGTGTCAAACGACCGTGGCTGGGGTGTACAGTAGGAACCAAAGGCGCAAACCAAAGGAAGAACCTTCTCCCCAACCCCTTCTCCTAACTGGTTGGATTGATCGGATAAAAGTAGACCAAATCGATTATAATCTCAAGACGGGTCCTGGGAGTCTATAGGTCTTTAGGATAACCCACCTAAGGACAGGGTTGATTGCTTGTATTGCAGGGCTCCTTTCTCTCTTCTAATTTCCCTCCTATTCTACCATGTATCCTTCCATGTCCTACCACTCATTTCCCATCCTACCCTCCTACTACCACTTATACCCAAGATGATTACTATCTCGACTCGACTTTTAATTACCCATCCACTAGCCAAGATAACTTTGATTGGTGATACGATATCAGACCTCGATGTCCAGGGCCTAACCCTGGACAACAAGACTATGATTACTATCCTTTCCAGAGCTACAATGATTATAGATCTCCATCCTTTGATGACCGAACCAACCCGATCTACAATCAAGAAGGATATATTAATTATAACACTTACCTTCCCTAGTATTCCACTGAATATAGATCGCCACCATTCTTTGAACAACCCAAGACGACCTACTATCAAGGAGGAACCCGAGAACCTCAATATCTTCACTCCCCTAGAATTAACCAAAACCCCCCCAACCCTGAACCGAATCATTTAGTTCAGGTGAACCAGGTCCAAGACAGGGTGTTGGCTAACTTGAGGGACACCATCCAATCTTTAGAGGCTCAACCAACACCATGCACTGAAGCATTGGAGCTATGATAAAAATGATTGATGAGCTGAATATTTCTTTATTGGATTTGCTCCAACATGTTAAGGATAGGGGCCTGGGTGAGTTTCTACTTGGGAAATTGTCGAGGTTGAGGATGAAATTCGAGGTTGCCTTAGTCTAATCTTGGGATGATTCCTAGGATGAACCCCCTTCAGGAGAGCCAATGTCTGAACCCGATCAGGCGCCTATCAGGGGGGATACATGTTCTAAGATCGGAGAAAACCAGGTTGGGCTAGAGCAACCCATTGAGGATGAACCGAGTTTCTCACACGAGATCCCAGAGCCAAGGAATGATGAAAAAATATGTCTCCATGGACCATGAAATGAGAAATGATTTCGAGACATATATAAATGAGGATCATGAATTCTTTGATTCTGAGGGTAAGGAATCTCTTACTGAAGTCTCATTGGAGCTTAAGGAGAATGATTTTAGTGAGACTAATGGGCTCGAGGAGCAAGATGAACCATTTGATAGCCTGGTTATTGAAGATTATGATCATGCTAGGGCTAACTTGGACGATCTGAATCTTGATGATTCAATCAGTAGCCCCATTTTCCAACCACACCCTGAAGAGTTGAATTATGATACTTTTGAGATCACTAGACCCAAGTCAATCCTGATTCAGCCACAATTGTTGGACTTGGGTATTTTAGATGGGGTGTACAATGATCTGGAGTTCCCAGAAACCTTGATCTTGGAGGATATGAAGTTGGAAATAAAGATCTGGGAAGCTACTTCTAAGGGAACAACGATTTTGGATCTAAGGGAACCTATTGACCTGAAACCACCTACTTTCTACCAGGACCCTTATGATATCTTTCACGTGCAACCCAAGCTCAGAATCATTGATTATCTTTTTGAGTTGTAATCTAAAAGGACATCTAAACCTATTGAACCATCTCTACACATTGTCCGACACTTTAGTCTTGGGTTGCACACCACCAAACTACAGGCCCGACCCCGTAAATACAACAATCTTCGGTTCTGGGTGATTTTCATCCAGAACCTTAGAACCACTTGACCCTGGGGCATGGGTCTACACCACAACTTGGTCCACATCTGTGGACATCTTCTACTGGCAGGTCTGAGGATTAATCTTTTGACTTTGATTCTGACCCGCACTTGTGAATTCACCATTTCTTCCTTGTATGTATTTTATGCCTAGCTGAAGGCAATAAATTTAGCACGTTTGTATATTCCACATTCTCTATGGAGCTGACCGAATTGTAATGAAATTCAAGTGATATTCTGTTTACTTCGCCTTTTTCATGTCTTTACTTTTACAATGAGAACATTGCATCATTTAGGCATGGGGGGTGGATAATTAATTCTTAAAATCATTTTGTTAACTCCATAGAATTTCTTTCAGTTTCTTAAAAACAAATGAAAATTCAAAAAGAAAAAAAATATATTAGGAGAGGAGAACTTAGGCATATGGAAGTTATTAACTTTAAGAAACGATACGATAGGACCTGAACAGTTAGACTCTTCAGGTCTTCGGGCTTAATTAGCTCGCATGTCCACTCAAATGTGGACTTAGTCTTGAGTCCTCACCAAGTAATTTTACCTTAATTTGGTGAATAAATTGGGATGTTAAGTACACGACTTATCAACCTGCCCTCTGATTTGAGGGGATTTTAAGTCTAAGTATCTACACACTATTTGCACTGACTCACTTTCCGACGGTTCTTATGAAAATTAGGTAGCTATTGAACTATCTAGGGCGGTATGGCTGGCAAGTTGTCCGTGGCAATAGCTTATCGGGTGATTGTCCAGAGCCCAACCACATGACCATTCTCTCCATACTGCCTGTACGTAAATCTTAGATCACGGAAGCCACTTACCTAGGAAAAAGAAAAAAAAAGAACCCAAAAGAAAAAAGAAAAAGGAGAATAAAAAAATAAAAAAGTAAAACCACACTTCACCACACGAGTATAGCTGGCAAGTTACCGTGGGTAACAGACCATTGGCCGGTTGTCCAGAGCGCAACTCATAAAAATGCACAAATAATTCCCAAAACACTTAGGGAAGAAGCGGGGAAGTAGAATAAATCGGGGAGATATACACTGGGTTCGCCCTTGTGTTGACCCCATAAAAAAATAAAAAAAGTAGGGGGAAAGCTACCGATTGGAAAGATAAACCTCTAGGTAGAAATCTTTAAGGTCACCTAGGGTCATAGAAACTTGAAGTCCATTTTAACGGCCACCTAGAGAGTCTATCATCCTTTCACAAGATACCTAGCACTTAGAGTCCTTTTCGAGTCTTGGGCGGGTCGGGTAGCCGTAAAAAGTTATCCCGAAACTCTCAAACTTCAAAAGTCCAAAAAAATTAGAAAAGAAGAAAAAACAAAAAATGTATCTTCCTGTTTCAAATAAGGCAAGGACTTGGGCAGTCTGCATTCTGGCAGACACCCAGGTGCTATTGGGTTTTCGTAGTTTAGGACCTTAGTTGAAATTTTCTATTGTTAATAAACGACTTAGGCCTAAGCGATCGAGTCCTAATTCTACTTTCATACATAGCATGTAGTTTAATTTTGCTAGGGACTAGCAAAAGATAGGCATGGGGGTATGATGTAGACACATCCATTTAGGTTAAAATGTCTATTTATGCATGTTCCCAGGCTAAGATTTGCATTCTATATTATAAATATTTTATAGCATGCATCATTCTACATTTAGAGTAGTTCGATATATTTTAGGTCAATTACATCCTTTTTGTGGTTAGAAGAGAAGGAGATTTACTTTGGTCGGATTGACGATCCGACCGTATGGATCTGATCAAGACAACGATCGGAGTCCAACGCCTCTGAAATCGCCTTGATCGGAGTCTTGTAGCACCATATGCAGTCCAAGGAAGATCAATGACTAAGGGACTAGGTGACTTAATGCAGAGCTTCAAACAACAAATCTGACCACACTGATGGATTTGGGTCGACGATCGCAGCCCAACGGTGCAAAAATCGACTCAATCCCACCTCTGTAGCAGCCCCTACAATAGAAAGGACGGCCCAAGTCGCACCATGAGATGCAACCCAGGCCGCCCATGCGCACGCACGTGCCACCATACGCGCACAACAGAGCGAGTGCACGTGCACGCGTGGAGGCATGCACGCACGCTGGCACAGCAGCACAGGTGCACGGAGCGCGGAGGCATGCACACACACAGGTGCACCAGCGCAGCATGAAAGGTAATAGCAGCGGAAACAGTAGCAGTGCGCGCGGGCTTGAGGCACGTAGGCACGTAGCACAAGGGCGTGTGGAGCGCATGCTAGCGGTGTTATAGCAGAGGCGCGAAGCGCACGCCAGTGTAGCGACAGTGTAAGCACAAGGCTGTCTTCACTGACGTTTGTAGCCGATCTTTAGTGACATTTATGACCACCACTAAATGTCCTGTATACGAATTTGATTCTTTCCTCCACTATCGAAGGACCCCTACCCCTCCCATTCTTCTTCATCTCTGCCTTTCTTCCTCTCACCGCCTCTAAGGCTATAGAGAGAGCTTGTCCCAAGCCCGGGATGCTCCTCTAAAGTAGAAATCAAAGATTTTTTCCCGCCTCTCATTTTCCTTCGTGGAGCATCCCGTGGCCTTCTTCTCACCTACTTTAGGAAGTAGATCCTCACCACGACGCCATCCTTCCCTGCCCTCCATCCTCCAGCTTCATCCTTGTTCGTCCTGCTCCTCACCACCTTCCTCCAGGCGACGTTAGAGCTAGTCATCCTCCAAGCAACCATCAAGGGGGATTTCTCTCACCTATCTCTATCTTTATTGCTTTCATAGTACAGATTTCCCGCTTTCCTAGTTGTAATAAACATTTGATTATAAAAATACATGATTGTTTCTCTCTCTGTCTCTGTCTTTCTCTATTTATTTTGCAAGTAGATTAGCCAGAATTCATCGACGTAATCTCTTGCTTGCTAAAAATACCAAAAGATTAGAAAAGACAAAAATGACAGAAACAAATAAAAGGGAAATGCTGATTTTCAAAGCCAAACATTCGCCTCCCAATGTTCGACCTGGGACTCACTTTTCAAGTTTCGATTATAAATTTTATCTGATCAACGAATTTTCTCACGAATCAAACTACGCCGATGGGTTTTCCAAACTCTGAACCTTTCCACATGCGAATCCACCATTATCAGAGACCTACGCATCTATGAGGCTCTCCTCAATCTAGGCACAGGGGTTAATATATTACCGAGCTCGGTCTATGAGTATTAGGAGGAGGTGAATTGAAGCCTAGTCCTATTATCTTCCAAGTAGTTGATAGATCGTTGAAGACACCACGTGGGCTTTTAGAAGATGTCCTGGTGAGAGTGGAGGACTTCTTTCCTGTCAACTTTTTGATATTGGATACTGACCCATCCAACATGCTCAACAGACCTTCAATTATCTTAAGGCATCCCTTTTTGGCTATGGCCAATGCATCCATCAATTACAAATCAGAGGCGCTCAAGATGGGCTTCGGGAACTGGAAAATCTAGCTGAATGTGTTTCACGCCTATAAACAACTCAGATTTGAAAATTATTCCTAAATCAAGGTGATAAATGAAATTGTAGAGGAGACGACACCAGCTCTTTTGTGTGATGATCCCCTCTAAATGGTCAATTCTAAGGACCATACCCCAAATCTTGAAGAAGGCGAGGGCGATATGCCAGAATTAGAAGAGTTGTTGGGTGTCAAAGCCAAGTACCTCTCCCCGCCATGGACAATCAAGGTAGATCCGCTACTAGAAGCGGGGACATCAAATATACTTCCCTTGATTTAAAAAGCACCTAGCTTAAAGCTTAAACCACTTCTAGAGACCCTCAAATATGTTCTCCTTAGGCTTAATGATACGCTTCCTGTCATCTGATTACATAACAATCATAGGACCTAATCTACCTAAATTAAGTTAGATTTTAGATTAACTTATGAACAATGAGCATCGTAATTTGCATCACAATTGATCTGTTAGCTTTATAGATAATAATGCTATTTTATGCCCTAAGAGAGAGGCGATATTAATTATAGATGATTCAGGGCTGCAGATGCCAAATCTGACTGCACGGATGGATCCAAATCAACGATCGCAATCCAATGGCGTAAAAATCAATTCATTCGGAGCCCTATAGCACCAACTACAAAGGCAAGAAGATGGACGGTCAGAATCGTGCCACATGGTGCCATCCCAACGGCCCACCTCCGTGCCCTAATTACTAAAGCATAAAATGTGGGCCATTGGATTGTCATCCAAATGCCATGATGAAGCCACGTCATCCACCTATTGCATCATTCATCAAGTGGGAATCCATCTCAGCCAATGGATCTTCATCCAACGATTGAGAGCGACCGCGCAGCAAAACCAAAAATGCAACACAAGAGCAGCTGCAGCACAGTGGAGAAAGAGGTGGTGCGCTCATGTGAAATTAGGTCGTACGATGGAGATCGAGTAGCGTGGAGGCATCTCTGTGGTGCAAGGAGGCTCATCGGATGAGGTGGTGTAGATGAACGCACAGACGGACGCGTAATCGGATGCCCCAATATACGCAGATCAGATGTGCGAGGAAAGGTGGTGCAGTGCGCATCGTGAGTCGTCCAATCGTGAGATCAAATAGTTGAAATCAAAAGCGCGCGCGTGTGCACCAAATGGCACAAGGCGGTTGATCGAGTGGCTCAACGGCTGCCACATAGCGAGATCGCATGCGATGCTTGCATTGAAGGCAGGTTGGAAGCTATTTTGAGGTGCAATCTGATATGTTAATCTCCCAATCGACGGATCTGATCAATCCAAAGGTGTTGCACAATTTTGAAGGCCAAAATAGTTGTTTTGCCCCTCATTTTAGCTATAAAAAGAGCCACATAGCCCCCATTTGAGAGGCAACTCCAACTAGACACATCTCTAGCTTCTCTCTCCCTGCAACATCTCTCTCTGCTCTTCTTCTCGGCACTCTAGATCTGAAGTGCTACCGCACTTCACATAAACATCCCTCAAGCGGCTCTATTCTGCATCTATTTTCTCTCTCTCTACCCATTAGTTTATTTATTTTAATTTCCAGTTTAGAACTCTTTGCAAGTAGCAATAAAAAGGTGATTCTATGAATATCTTGTCTCTCTTTCTATGCTTTCATTAAGTTAGTTAAGTTAGTATGAGACTCTTTGAGAATCTCATTTTTCCTCCCTGCAAACGACTCAGGACTCACCGTTTCTAACTTATAAATTTATTTGTTTCAGCGTGATTTGCAACTACAACGACATAGAAATCTTTTTACGCGCTTCACGACAAACATCATCATCTCAACTACTCTCTTTGAGACGTAGGAGGGAGCATTGATTGAATGCCTAAGTCGGCACAAGGAAGCCTTTGCTTGGACTATAATAGACATCAAAGGGGTTGACTCAACTCTCTGCATGCATCACATTTACACTAATGACTCTGTGAAACCCTTCCGAGATATGCAAAGGAGATTAAACCCCAACATGCGGGAAGTGGTGAAGAAGAAAATCCAAAAATGGTTGGATGCGGGGATAATCTTCCCCATTTCTAATTGTAAATGGGTCAATCATATTCATGTGGTGTCTAAAAAGGTGGGATTCACAGTAGAGACCAATGAAAAAGGGGAGCAAGTCACCACTCGACCCACAATAGGATGGAGGGCATGCATAGACTACCGTCGCCTTAACACCGCAACCCAGAAAGGCCACTTCCCTCTATCATTTATTGAACAGATACTGGAGAGATTGGTAGGGAATAAATACTTCTATTTTCTCGATGGATATTCTGGGTACAATCAGATTGCCATCTTTCCAGATGACTAGGAGCGCACTACTTTCATAAGTCCTTATGACACATTTGCCTTCCGCCCATTTGGATTATGTAATGCTCCGCGAACATTTCAGCGGTATATGATGTCTATCTTTTTGGACATGATTGATGAGTTTGTTGAGGTTTTCATGGATGACTCTTCCATATACGACTCATCATTTGACCACTGTCTCTCTCAATTAGAAAAAGTTCTCACCGCTGCGAAGAAATAAGATTGGTGCTCAGTTGGGAGAAAAGCCATTTTATGGTTCAGCAGGACATTGTTCTTGGGCATGTACTGTCCAAGTGAGGTTTAGAAGTGGAAAGAGTCAAGGTTGAGTCCATTTCAAAGCTTCCACCACCCACCAATGTCAAGCAGATCCGATCATTCCTGAGCCATGTTGGCTTTTATAGGCGCTTCATTAAAGACTTTAGCAAGATCTCTAGGCCACTTTGCAACTTACTGGAGACAGATACTGCCTTCATTTTTTATGCAAAGTGTGCTGAGGCCTTCGAAGTCTTTAAGGAGGCCCTAATCACCGCTCCTATTTTGTAAGCACCTGATTGGACCCTCCCATTTGAGTTGATGTGCGATGTCTCGGATTTTGCCGTGGGAACAGTCCTTGGCAAAAGGGTTGATAAAAACCCTCATGTGTTGTACTATGCGAGCAAGACCCTTACTGATCCACAACAAAACTACACTGTGATGGAAAAAGAACTTCTTGTGATAGTATTTCCTTTGGAGAAGCTTAGGTCTTATCTTCTGGGATCTAAGGTTATGGTGTATACTGATCATTCAGCCTTGAAGCATTTACTCGCTAAGAAGGACACTAAACCTAGGCTGATTAGATGGATTATGTTACTATAGGAGTTCGACCTTGATATCCTTGACAAGAAAGGGGTCAAAAATGTAGTCGCCAATCATTTATCCAGGATCCCAGTTGAGCCCTCAACCCCATTAGGAGACATTCATGACACTTTTCCTGATGAAATGGTAATGGAAGTATAGCCAACGACACCTTGGTAAGCTGATGTCGTCAACTACTTAGTCACTGGCAAAACCCTCAATATGTGGAATAAGCAGAAGCGAGATAGATTTCTCGATGACACTAAGTATTATCACTGGAAGGACCCCGAGCACTTTCGAATAGGCCATGACCAAGTCTTACATAGGTGTGTTCCAGAGGAGGAACAATAGAGTGTTTTGAATTTTTGTCACATACTGCACCATGGAGGACACTTTAGTGCGAAGAAGACTGCATATAAGGTTCTCCAGTCTGGGTTTTGGTGGCCCTCAGTTTTCAAAGACACATACTTAAGTGGGGGCATGTCTTTGTTGTCAACAGACTAGAAAGATAGGGAAGTGAGATGAGACGCCCCAGTAGCCTATTCCTCCAGTCGAGATATTCGATGTCTGGGGCATAGATTTCATGGGCCCTTTGATTGCACAGCAAAAATACACCAACAATTATGCCATCTTGTGTTATTTCCTAGCATTGCCATTGCATATTAGGTAGCCATCATTGCATTTGTAAAAATTGACGCGTGCATGCATTTATTTGAGAGGGGAGGAAAGTGAATAATTGGCCTTGTAATTAACGTATTCTTCAAGTGCTGCCTAGCAAATTCACCATCTTCATTTTTTATTTGGCTTTGAATTTCTTCTTCTCCGCGCGGCTTCAGGGCATGGCTGCTTCTTCTTCACGCCACTCTCTGCCACAGCATGCCCTGCCAGCCGCATGCTTAGTCATGTGCAGCTTAGGGCATGGCTGAGCTTGCATCCTTCTTTGAAAAGCCCTCCTCGCTTCCTTGCGCAGGAGAGCCTGGCCCATGCAATACACACACGCACACCCTTCTCCAGGCCATCTCCTCCCCTCTCCCTTCCATACGTAGCACCTCTTCCACTGAAGAGATACGCTGCGGGCAGGAGCAGCTCACAGTGGTCCTCGACCACCACTGTGAGTCTCACTACCACCCAGCTCATCAAAGAGTCGGTGGGTGTGGTGGTTCAGTTCTTTGTTTTCGTCGTTCCAGCCCTTCCCGCCATTGCTGCATCTCCGAGGTCTGAAGCTCCGCAGCAGCAACAAGGCATCAGCTGCAACAGCAGCAGCTCGCGTGCACGCAGGCACCAACCGCAGCCTCTTTCCGCACGCGCAGGCGCCTTCTAGCACGCCCGTGCACGCAGCACCGGCTGTCCAGAGCGTGCGGCACTGTAGCTACTGTTCACGGTAGAGAGCGCGACACTGTAGCTATAGTGCGGTGACCTAAAAGTTTCTCACTTATCCGGTCACCACACACTCTCTCTCCGCACCGCAACCACTTCCAGCCCATCGCTGCATCTTCGCCCACGCTCGCTCTAGCGCCCGCGCGCGCGTCTGCAACAGCTTCCTCTCCAGCGCCTGCACCCACATCCGCGTCTTCGCCCGCATCCACTCCAGCCCACAGTGCAGTGTGCTGCGCTACGCAACTTGCTGCATTGCGATCTCCTTCACGCCTGCAGCCTCCAGCGTGCGTTCGCATCCTCGCACGCCTACGCCTACGCGTTGGCGTCTAGACGTCAGCTGCGGACTCCAGATGCCTTAACTCATCGCGCCCTCTCTCACAGTCACTCTCTCACTCCCTCCTGTAGACACACAGATACACACACCACACTTGTACACACTCACGTGTACACACACACTCACTTGTACATGACTATATACTTATATATATACATATATACATATATATATATTTATATACATATATATATATATACAAATACATATACATATATTATTACCTATACACTATATATAAGTAGAAATACATACATACATAAATATATATATATATATATATTTATACACATATATATACATATATACATACCTATATACATATATACCTATAGATATAAATATAGATACACACACACACACACACATATATATATACATAGATATATATATATCTATCTACATATATCAATATACATAGATACTTATACTAATATATCTATATACATATATACATATATATATATATATCTATGTACATATATTACTATATATGTATATATATATAGTTATATATACATACCTATACATCTAATTATAAATATATATATATATACATACATCTATCTATATATATATCTACATATCTATATATATACATATATATACATATATATACATATACACCTATATAATTATAACCCTATCTATATACATACATACAAATATATACTTACCTTCATATCACCTACCACGTGTTATATCGCGGGAATATCTGCACCAGTTGCTGATATTCCCCGATACCCGCGTACAGAAAGCGTCTCCGCACACACCTTCCACCCATCCATCCTACACTCCATGCGGCACTTCATCCTGTTGGTTGCGTCTTCCTAGACGATGATCAACTCGACACCGTGCTACACGCCATTTCCACCTCCACCCCCACCTCTATATATATATAATATATATATATCTATATATATATATAATATATATATATCTATATATATATATATATACTATATTTATCTTATTTCTATTTCTCTTTCCTGCTATTAAAAAGATTAAAAAAAATAGTAAAAGAGAAAAGATAATCCTTGTCTTGCAGGTACTCGGTCTTGCAGATAGCAAGACCAGTTTTGGAACCCTAATTTGGCTCAATGCCAAGAATAATTTGGCTCTAAGCCAAGGACCTGATTTTGAGGGTGTACCTCAAGGACAAAATTATTAGAAAAAAATCTTAAATAGAAAAACACCAAAAACATAATAAACGAACGGAAGAGATTCGTTGTAGGAAGGGCATAGAAACTTATTCACCTCTAATCTCACCTCCTTGAGTTCGACCTTAGGCCTAAAAGTGACTAAGATAAAATAAAGTAGGCCAGGTTAAAAATTTTGTAAAAAGATGGTTAGGCTCGATTTAGGTTAACCACTATGCTCATTTCAACGATTAAATCACCATAATAACACAACCTATCTGGGTCTACACCATACTTTTTCTGGTGCCGTTGCCGGGGAAGTGCGCATTCAGGTAAGTTTCTACTTCATTTAATTTTTCTCTTCTCACACCCTTCTCTTCACGGGTGTTTTTGTTTGTTGGTGTGCAGGTGAACCAGTTGCAAGGAGAAGGCAGGCAGACGAAGTCGGAGACGTGGGCAGATCCAAGGCGAGAACGAGAGCGTGAAGTCGCAGGCACCGCACTGGAGCTTCACCCACGTTGCTGAACAGGTAGGTCTCTCTTTCATAGCAACTTAGGTCAACTTGTCACCTTAATAAAAAAAAAAACTAAAAAAACATTTCTTGGGATCTATTAGGGCAAGTGGATTAAAAATCACTTGTTTGACTGTTTGCCATCACTCCCAACGCCCCAGGATTTCCCGCCGAACTTCGCATAGCGAAGATCCAAGAATCTTGATTCTAGAATCTTTCGCCGTGTGAAGTATTCTTTGAGGCAAAAATAAATAGATTGATTGCCATCCCTCTTTGCCTCATTTATCTGCAATTCGAGATCACATTTTTGGTGGGAGACTTGGAATTGGGTTGATTCCAACCCCACCACGACCTTTCACGTGCCTAAGATTTGATCCCAAATACTTCAACCCCAATAATTTGATTTTCTTTATCTTATGGTTGAGCCTTGTGTGTGGAATATCATTCTGGTGATTGGGAGCACTTGAATTGAAGTGCTTTGGCTCCCTTTCACACTAATCTAAAATTGACTCGTGCATCCACATATAGAAATCTCCATCTAGGGAAGCCCATTGCATTTTAGCATGCATTAACCAACTAAAATTGAAGAAGGGTTTGTTGGGCTTAGAAAAAACTTGTATTCTCTCAAAACTCAGAGATTGGTTGAATTTGTAATTCAGCGAAATCCAAAAATCCATACTACTTAAGGCTGAAACTCAAAAAACCATTCACCAATTAAAACTTCAATTCGGGGAGATTTTCCCGTTGCATGCTTGGTTTACACACTTTATAAAATCAACCACTTGGGCATTACCCGTAAATAATGCCCTTCACATTCCAGAAGCACTTGATCTTAAGCCTCTAACTAAAACTGGTAGCAACTTGACCCTTATTAAGGATTGGAGGTCTAACTACTTACGTGTAGCGCCTACGTGCTGGTGAGGGTTCCCGCATGCTATTGGGTGTCTAAGACTAAGGCAAATGGCCTTTCAATCTGGCCCGGTGGTTCCGCGATGCTTTCATTCAGTTCTGTAGGTCGTGAGAGTAGGTAACTTAGATCTTTAAGTCTAAGGGCATACTGTAGAGGTTAGGAATTTGATTGTATTGATTTGTCATCAAGTGTACCTTTGCGACGTCATTTCTCTCATCTCCTTTTCCCTTCGTATCCCCCCAATTCTTCCTGCAGTAGTGCACGTTTGGGAGGAGGTCACAAAACCCTAAACTGTTTGAATTGTCTGATAATTTTAGGAAAGAAGCTGAATCGTCCTCCTCCTCCACAAACATGGCTGCACGCCCACCCCCAAATCCCGAGGGAGGAAACTGCCCTCAAAACCCACCAAGTGGTGGAGCCTTGGATCCCATAACCCGCCTCCAAGCCCAAATGAAAATGTATAATGAACAAATTGAAGCCATTAGGGAAACATTGGAGGAAATGCAGAACCCTCCCAAATGGGGGGAGCCGAGGTCTCTTAGCTCCTATCAGAATCCCGCTGCTACAGAGACCATAGGACAAATTCGGGTCCCCATAGGCGGGGATGACTTTGAATTGAAACCCAACATAATTGGCCTGATTAACTTCCACTTCCATAGTCTTGCAAGTGAAGATCCTTTTCTTCATTTGGAAGACCTAACCCGATTGGCTGAGACTGTTAAACCAAGAAACATCGGGTTATCTATAGTCCTCATGAAGATGTTCCCGTTTTCATTGCGAGATAAAGTGTCGCAGTGGTTACGCGCCCTTGGGAGAACCATCCACTCTTGGGAAGAGATGCGAATAGCGTTTCTCAAGAAGTTCTTCCCAATCGGGCGAACCAATGCCCTTCGCCGTGCTATCACTTCCTTTACGCAACAAAACGGTGAACAGTTTCATGAGGCATGGGAGAGATATAATGACCTCCTCAGGAAGTGTCCGCATCACGGTTTGCCTAAGTGGCATATAGCCCAGATTTTCTATTATGGGCTAAATGAGACTTTGAAATAGATTGCAGACGCTTCCTGTGAAGGGAATTTCATGAATAAAGACGAGAATGGAGCATTCAAATTATTTGAAAATATGAGCGAAAACTCAATGAACAATGCTTCCATTGTCGCCTTTAATCGTACCAGCTTGCCCTGTAATGTCCACGAAGTTGACATGGGACCCTCCCATTCATCCACAGATCTCAGCCTTATCGCACAGAAATTGGATGAAGTCTCCCTCGTGCACAAGAAGCTGGACGAGCTTCTGGCCAATCCCATCCGTTCTATGGCAAACAGCCCCACCTCACCAATTCATCACAATCCCAATTCTTCCAACACCAGGCTTATCCCTAGAAACCCCGTAAGACCTTCCTTACCGAGTGTCGCATCGAGCGATTCAGTAAGTCATGTGGATATAGCTTCTGCAAACCAGTATGTTGACACGGAGGACCAAGCCTCCATGTGCTCGGAAGCATATTTACATGCGGATGCATCTTCTAGCATAGAAGACACTTGCGCCCTGGGGAACAACCTGTTCTCTGCCACTTATAACCCAGGGTGGTGAAATCAATCGAACTTCGCATGGTCCAGCAACCCGCAGCACCAAAACCCCGCGAGTGGACCAATGCAACCGTCCGCACCCGTCATCCCAAGGGCCCAGTCTAATCCTATGGCGAATCCACCATCGGGTCCTTGCGTACCGCAAACAGAACACGCATCAAGTCCACTTGATAAATTGATGCTAATGATGACGAAAATGTCAAAGTGCCATGAAGAGAACATGACCTCTCTTCAGCACCAATTGGCATAGTAGAATGCTGAGATCAGTCAACTACGCATGGTGACTCGATCCCAGGGCACTTTTCCAACCCATCCTGTTCCCAACTCGTGAAATTTCATACCCTGTGGTCCTCAACCACAGGTACGACCTTGTCAGGGGCAGGTTCATCAGATTCTGCAGGCTCCGAGCATTCCATCGGGATTTCAGGCTAATCCTGCTACAACACCTCACTCTTAAGTCCCTGTTGCGAACCCTCCTCCACCTTATGATCCCACTGGACCCGCATCATCCAATGAGATCACTATGAGGAGCGGTAAGCAGATCGTCGATCCGCCTTGACCTGATCCTGGCCCGTCTTCCTCATCGCCCTCTCATTCGGGATGCGCACCGCATTCGCGAGAGAACGATACACCCAAATTGGTGCCAGAATCAGTCCCATTCCCTGAGGCTCTACTGAGGGAGCCAAAAGGCAAGAAGAAGGATACAGAGGCCTTTGATAACCTGCGTAATTTATTCAAGGATGTTGAAATCAAGGTACCCCTGCTGGAGGCTATCGACCACATACTACTGTCGCCTGATTTTTCAAAGACTACACAACACCCAGGCGACAGTCAAAGAAAACTAAGAATCCGGTGGTTCTCTCGCCTCATGCTAGTTATGCTATACTGTCAAATCTACCACCGAAGCAGAAAGATCCGGGCACACCGCTTATTTCCTGAGGATACAAGGCTGCAATTTTAACCGTGCCCTGCTTGATCTAGGATCTTCATCAATCTTATACCAACCATCATGCTCGAAAAATTTTCCTAGGGAAATCTGAAACCCACCCCTGTCACGTTACAGTTGGTAGATCGTTCTGTCAAAATTCCAAAGGGTGTGGTGGAAAACTGGTGGTTAGGGTCAACAGTCTCTATTTTCCTGTTGACTTTCTTGTTTTAGATATGGAAGTTCCTAGCTCACTTTCTGATTGTCCGATCATCCTTGGTCGACCTTTCTTGGCCACAGCCCGCACCCATATCAACTGCGAGTCGAGCTACATTGAGATTGCCGTTGGATCTGAGAAGCTCAAGCTTAACATCTTCAAGGCAGCCAAGAACTTTGAATGCGATTGCATCCAGGATGACACGTCTGACAAGGACATGGCCATCAACGCGTGTATCGGACTAATTGGGACCTATTCTGACTACTTCGGACTGCCTTTAAACACTGACGATTGCCTGACCGACACATATTGTGACATTCCCCCATCCCTCCCTATTCCCGTACCTTCTCCTGACCAGACTTTTAATGAGGTTTTCTCCGCTTCCCGTACCTCGTGGTCTGAGTCATATCCGGGCTACTCACCGTCGGTCCACACTCTTGAAGACCGGATTGCCCTTTCTTTCCCGCCAAATCAGGCGGAGTTGCAACTCCACACTGGGACCTTGCGCCCATATACTACTCACTGGGGCTATTCCTTTTTGGATCCATCTATCCAAGAAGCCCCTCTTCTTGGCCAATCTGAGGGCCAACTTCTTCCTCCTGACTTGTTTTCCGATCCGCCCAGGACACTCTCGTCCCAAGAAATGCCAGATCTTTCACCATCCACTCCCGAGCTGAAAGAGCTGCCTAGTACACTTAAGTATGTTTTCTTGGGACCAAATGAAACGCTCCCCATAATCATCAGTTCAAAATTGACCAGGGAGCAAGAGTGCAACCTAACAAAGGTCCTTATGGAACATAAGGCAGCCATTGGATGGTCTTCATCAGACTTAACTGGCATTAGCCCCTCCTACTGCACTCACCTTATATATACGGAGGAGGAGGCTTGACCTTCCTGCGAGATGCAGCGATGTCTCAACCCTAACATGCGGGAGGTCGTTATGAAGGAAATTATTAAGTGGCTGGATGAGAGTATAATCTACCCGATCAGCGATAGCCCCTGGGTGAGTCCGATTCACGTCGTGGCCAAAAAGGCGGGACTCACCATCCATGTCAATGACAGGGGCGAATCCATCCCTACACGCACTCCTACATCTTGGAGAGTGTGTGTGAATTATAGGAAACTCAATGCTACAACTAAGAAAGATCACTTTCCGCTACCTTTCATTGACCAAATCCTGGAGCAGTTAGCAGGAAATAAATTTTTCTGTTTCCTGGATGGATTCTCAGGATATAACCAGGTAGCAATTGATCCCCGAGACCAAGAGAAAACCACTTTAACCTGCCCTTCGGCACCTTTGCATTTAGAAGGATGTCATTCGGACTTTGTAATGCGCCAGCAACTTTCCAGAGATGCATGCTGGCGATATTCCATGACATGGTGGGTGACTTTCTCGAGGTCTTCATGGATGACTTTTCGATCTTTGGACCATCTTTCGATGACTGTCTTGCCAACTTGACCCATATCCTTAGGAGATGTATTGATGTAAACCTCGTGCTTTCCTGGGAAAAAAGTCATTTTATGGTACACAAGGGAATTATTCTCGGGCATATCATCTCTGATAGAGGTATCGAGGTTGACAGAGCTAAGCTTGATGTAATTGCTGATTTACCTGTGCTTGGCTCTGTCAAACAAATCTGCGCCTTCCTGGGACACGTCGGTTTCTATAGGAGATTCATCAAAGATTTCTCCAAGATTTCTCGACCTTTAACTCATCTCCTATCGACCGACATACCCTTCGATATGGGCCCCGATTGCATACAAGCATTCACGCAGCTGCGTAATGCTGTCACCAAGGTCCCTGTTCTCTAGCCACCTGATTGGTCCCTCGACTTTGAACTCTTGTGTGATGCTTCTGACCTTGCAGTCGAAACCATCCTGGGACAAAGACGTGATAGACACCCCTTCGTGGTGTACTATGCCAGTAAGACATTGGACGAGGCCCAGCGTAATTATACTACCACTGAGAAAGAACTACTAGCGGTCGTCTTTAGGCTGGAGAAATTCCGCTCTTACCTCCTGGGCTCACATGTTATTGTTTTCACTAATCACGCGGCCATTCACCATCTCATGCATAAGAAGGATGCCAAGCCTAGACTGATTCGTTGGATCCTTCTACTCCAAGAATTTGACATTGGGATCCGCGATAAGGCTGGAGCCCAGAATGTTGTGGCCGATCATCTTTCTAGACTGGACCCTGACCATATTGGACTTACTCTACCGATTAATGAGATTTTTCCCGATGAGCACCTATTGGCAATTAATGTAGCAAGTGGACCTTGGTATGCCGACATTGCCAATTAAACTACTTCTGGATCCCTTCCACGTGGCTGGCTTAAAACCAGTGCGAGCATCTCATGGCAGAAGTAAAGTATTATTTCTGGGATAATCCACTTATTTTTCGAATAGGTCCTAATCAAATCATCCATCGTTGTATTCCTGACAGCGAATTCCCTAGTGTGCTATCCTTCTACCACGATCAGGCCTACGGAGGCCATTTCTCTGGGAGGAAAACTGCAGCCAAGGTGTTGCAGTGCGATTTCTTTTGGCCCTCCCTTCACCAGGATGCACACAATTATGCCAAACGTTGCACTAGGTGCCATTCGTTAGGATCAATGTCACGTCGTGACATGATGCCCTTGCAACCCATCCTAGCTGCAGAAATCTTCGACATTTGGGGAATTGATTTCATGGGTCCCTTTCCTCCTTCAAACGGCTTCGAATTTATCCTCGTGGCTGTTGATTATGTTTCAAAATGGATCAAGGATATTCCCACGCGCCATGCTGACCATGTTCTATCCTCTCAATTTGTCAAAGACCATATTTTTGCGCGCTTTGGGATCCCTCGAGCCATTATCTCGGATGGAGGAAGCCACTTTACCCATGCTTCTTTTCGAGCACTTCTAAGGAAATACAGAGTCCACCATCATATCGCATCCCCGTATCATCCTCAGACGAACGGCTAAGCAGAGGTGTTGAACCAGCAAATCAAGCAAATTCTCCAGAAAATGGTTCAGCCTGACCGTAAGGATTGGTCCGACAAGCTGATTGACGCACTTTGGGCGTATCGGACTGCCTTCAAGGCTCCCCTTGGTATGTCTCCTTATAGAATCATTTACGGGAAGCCTTGTCATTTTCCCGTGGAGCTGGAGCACCGAGCTTATTGGGCGGTTCGCCAATGTAACCTCGGCCAAGACCTGTGTGGTCGAGAAAGGAAACTCCAACTCCAAGAGCTGGAAGAGCTCCATCGTGAAGCCTATGATTCTGCCTTAACTTTCAAGCAACGCACTAAGGCTTTTCACGACAGTCATATTCGGCGGAAGGAATTTGAGCCATCTCAACAAGTTTGGCTTTACAACGCCCGGCTCAAATTCTTTCCTGGGAAATTGAAGTCCAAATGGACTGGTCCTTTTCTGGTCTCGAGACCATTTCCCAATGGGGCCGTTGAGATTGAAGATCCCAAATCTAGGGATAAACTTACAGTCAATGGGCAGCGTTTGAAACCCTATCTTACTCATAAACCTACCCCCATTGGAGAAACTATTGCCCTGCTGGAGGGTAACTAATGTCGTGCCTCATTCTAAGTCCAGTTGGGGACGTTAAATTCAGCGCTCGTTGGGAGGCACCCCAACAACACTCCGCCATTGTCACGCTCACTTCACTTCCACTTCACCACCCACCATCCACCCACCCTACCACCCTGCTGTATACCCTACACCTCAGCTCTCGTTACCTAATCTTTGGTCCTTCCTCTTCCCTACCCTGCATGCATATGAGGACATAGCATCGTTTGGCATGGGGGGGTGAATAGGCATCCATAGGATCTGGGTATTTTATAGTATCATGCAGTCTCCATCTATCTATAAATATGTAAAAAAAAAAAAAGGTGTTTAGTAATGATCTGAAGGCTGAAACAAAAATACAATAAGTGTTTATGGATATTCAACCACTGTTTTGAAGACTTTCCTGGCCACAGAAGCTTGATTCGCTCAGGCTCGACTTAATTCACTTGAGCATTGACAAGATAGATCGGAATCTCTCTTAACTAAGGACGTATTCTTGTACTTGAGAAATCAGTATAGGATCCGTTGGTTTGCTTCTACTCGAAAGCTTAAGTAATCTTGGTTCACACTACACATATCAAGAAAGACCAGGTGAACATAAGATCCAACCCTAGTGTTCATTAGGGAAGGTGGAGTCCTTACCTGTGCGCGCAGGTAGACTTTTTATCCCAGGCTTTAGTCTTGTGTTTAGGAGAGACTCTTTCCACCACAAAGGAACTCTCCCACCAAAAGAAAAGTGTGCTCCTCCAAATAAAGTTGTAAGAGATATACTGACACGTGTTTCAAAGAAAAAGATGCAAATAAGTCAGTATATCTCGCAAATATCTGTAAAGTCTTCTCCTTACAAAAATTCTTTAGGGTAAGTTACAAATACCCTGTTTTCTTTGAGCCACAAATGTAATAAAATGGGAGTTGAGTTTTCCATCATCATTTTAAGGGTCAATCCAAAGACATGAGCTGAAACTGGGACCAACCTACACTTAAACATTCGTGAAACCCTGTGCTTGAGTCTTAATGTTCATCTGATCAGTCTTGATCCTTCACTAAGCACAAGCCATAATCTCTTGAGCTCTCGAGTACGACAAAAACCTCCTGAGTTCTGGAAATCGTACTTAAGGTTTAAATATCAAGAGTCCTGGTTAGTTGAGAGATGGTCTATGTCACAAAAGACTTAAAGTAATGGTAGTCTTCTCTGCAATTGGTTCTCACAATATCCAACAAATAAACACACCTATGTCACCTCAAAAGAAAATCTTCAGCTTAAGATCATTTCTAAATACAATACAAAAATTTTTTGCTAGGGACTAGCAAAAGATAGGCATGGGGGTATGATTGCACAGCAAAAATACACCAACAATTATGCCATCTTGTGTTATTTCCAAGCATTACCATTGCATATTAGGTAGCCATGGTTGCATTTGTAAAAATTGACGCGTGCATGCATTTATTTGCGAGGGGAGGAAAGTGAATAATTGGCCTTGTAATTAACGTATTCTTCAAGTCCTGCCTCGCAAATTCACCATCTTCATTTTTTATTTGGCTTTGAATTTCTTCTCCGCGCGGCCTTAAGGCACGGCTGCTTCTTCTTCGTGCCTCTCTCTACTATAGCATGCCCTGCCAGCCGCATGCTTAGTCATGCGTAGCTCAGGGCATGGCTGAGCTTGCCTCCTTCTTCTTTAAAAAGCCCTCCTCGCTTCCTTGCGTAGGAGAGCCTGGTCCATGCAATACACACACGCACACCCTTCTCCAGGCCATCTCCTCCCCTCTCCCCTCCATACACAGCACCTCTTCCAATAAAGAGATACGCTGCGGGCAGGAGCAACTCACAGTGGTCCTCGACCACCACTGTGAGTCTCACTACCACCCAGCTCATCAAAGAGCCGGTGGGCATGGTGGTTCAGTTCTCCGTTTTCGTCGTTCCAGCCCTTCCCGCCATTGCTGCATCTCCGAGGTCTGAAGCTCCGCAGTAGCAGTAGCAAGGCATCGGCAGCAGCAGCAGCCCGCGCGCACACAGGCATCGACCGCAGCTTCTTTCTGCGCGTTCAGGTGCCTTCCAGCAAACCCGCGCACGCAGCATCGGCTGCAACCAGTTGTCCAGAGCGTGCGGCACTGTAGCTACTGTTCACGCTAGAGAGCGCGACACTATAGCTACAGTGCGGTGACTGGAAAGTTTCTCACTTATTCGGTCATCGTGTGCTCTCTCTCCGCGCCGTAACCGCTTCCAGCCCGTCGCCGAGTCTTCGCCCGTGCCTGCCCCAGCGCTCACGTGCGCGTCTGCAACCGCTTCCTCTCCAATGCTCGCGCCCACATCCGCGTCTTTGCCCGCGTCCACTCTAGCCCACAGCATGCTGCATTGCGATCTCCTTCATGCCTGCAGCCTCCAGCGCGCACGCGCGCATCCTCCCGTGCCTGCGCTTGTGCCTGCACGTTGGTGTCCAGACGTCGGCTGCGGACTCCAGACGCCTTAACTCGCCGCGCCCTCTCTCACAGTCACTCTCTCACTCCCTCCCGCAGACACACACATACACACACCACACTTGTACACACTCACGTGTACACACACACACTCACTTGTACACAACTATATACTTATATATATACATATATACATATATATATTTATATATATATATATTTAAATACATATATATATATATACAAATACATATATATATATTATTACCTATACACTATATATAAGTAGATATACATACATACATAAATATATATATATATATATATTTATACACATATATATACATATATACATACCTATATACATATATACCTATAGATATAAATACAGATACACACATATATATATACATGGATATATATATATCTATCTACATATATCTATATACATAGATACTTATACTAATATATCTATATACATATATACATATATATATATATATATATCTATGTACATATATTACTATATATATATACACACCTATATATTTAATTATAAATATATATATATATACATACATCTATCTATATATATATTTACATATCTATATATATACATATATATATAACTACATATACACCTATATAATTATAACCCTATCTATATATATACATATAAATATATACTTACCTTCATATCACCTACCACGCTTTATATTGCGGGAATATCTGCACCAATTACTGATATTCCCCGATACCCGCGTATAGAAAGCGTCTCCGCACACACCTTCCACCCATCCATCCTACACTCCACGCGGGACTTCATCCTGTTGGTTGCATCTTCCTAGACGACGATCAACTCGACACCGTGCTACATGCCATTTCCACCTCCAACCCCACCCCTATATATATATAATATATATATATCTATATATATATATATACTATATTTATCTTATTTCTATTTCTCTTTCCTGCTATTAAAAAGATAAAAAAAATAGTAAAAGAGAAAAGATAATCCTTGTCTTGCAGGTACTCGATCTTGCAGATAGCAAGACCAGTTTTGGAACCCTAATTTGGCTCAACGACAAGAACAATTTGGCTCTAAGCCAAGGACCTGATTTTGAGGGTGTATCTCAAGGACAAAATTATCAGAAAAAAATCTTAAATAGAAAAATACCAAAAACATAATAAACGAATGAAAGAGATTCGTTGTAGGAAGGGTGTAGAAACTTATTCACCTCTAATCCCACCTCCCTGAGTTCGATCCTGGGCCTAAAAGTGACCAAGATAAAATCAAGTAAGCCAGGTTAAAAATTTTGTAAAAAGATGGTTAGGCTCGATTTAGGTTAACCATTATACTCATTTCAATGATTAAATCACCATATTAACACAACCTATTCGGGTCTACACCACCCTTTCCCATCGTCTCACAGCTGTGAATATATCCTCGTGGTAGTTGATTATGTGTCAAAGTGGATAAAGGCTCTTCCAACTAGGACCAACGATCACTCCGTGGTCCTGAATTTCGTTAAGGCCAATATCACTTCCCGATTTGGTTATCCGAGGATGATCATTAGTGATGAGGGACCTCATTTCAGGAATGCACATTTCACTCGTCTACTCAAAAGTCTTGGTGTCACCCACAAGGTGGCCGCCCTGTATCATTTGCAAATGAGTGGACAGGTTGAAGTGTCCAATTGGGAGATCAAACGAATTCTGGAGAAAACTGTAAGACTCGACAAAAAAGATTGGTAAAAAAAACTTGATGCACTATGGGCTTACAGAACTACTTATAGTCCCCCTTAGATATGTCTCCCTTTCATATAGTGTATGGCAAAGCCTGCCATTTACCTGTTGGGATTGAGCATAGGACTTATTAGGCCATTAAGAATGTCAACATAGATCTCGAGAACGTAGGCAAAGCGTGCTTATTAGAACTAATTTAGTTTGAAGAATTGAGGAATGAGGCTTATGAGACTGCTCAAGCTTATAAAGAGCGCACTAAGGTCTTTCACGATAAACACATCCTCTGCAAAACTTTTGAGCCCAACCAACGGGTCTGGCTGTAAAATTCTAGACTCAAGCTATTCCCTGGGAAATTTAAGTCCCATTGGGATGGGCCATACATTGTCACACAGGTGTTCCCGCATGGTGCAGTTGAGATACAAAGTCCCTCATTTGGTGAGACTTTCAAGGTAAATGGCCAATCTTTGAAATAGTATGTTACTCTTTCTGGTTGCCAGGTATTAGACACCTACAAGTTGGAGGAGCCTTAGCTCTAAACACTCTACCTCAAGTAATATCCTTTCCTGCTTTTGCTTTCCAATTAGGACATTGTAACATTTGAGCATGGGGGGTATAATCTAAGGTTGTACATAACATTTATACATATTTTGTGTGCATGTAATTAGGACTTTTATTGCATTAAAAAAAGAAAGAAAGAAAATAAAAGGAGAGAAAAAGTGGGACAAGAGAAGGATAGAGATGAAATCTTTTTGAGCTGAATTGCAAATATAGTGAGGAGGAAAAAAGAGAAAGAACATAGTGACAGAGAGAAAATGGTGCAAAAATTGTGTTAGTCCCAACACTTGAGTGTGGAACGAGCCTAAGTTCTAGGTTGGATCGGATCACGAATTAAGTCCTGAAGTTCTAAAGAGGAGATAAGTGAAGGATACTGACTTTAGGCCCTCTGGATCTGTTTTAGGGCTTAAACATATGCATTTGTTAAGATCTGGACTATTCCTCAGGAGGTTGAGGATGTTGCGAGGCTAATGTAGTAAGTCTAAGGCATAGAGAGTATTCGACCCAATTGCCTGCCCTTTGGTTTGCGGGACTTGATAACTTAGGCACCCAAAAATCACACATCGGTCAAATTTAGTGCACATAATGAAGAATAATGCCAAAAAAGTGTTTGTTCTGAAATTATTTTCCCAAAAATTTGACTTAGGAGCAGCTCGAAGATACAAGTTGATTAGACGAGTTCCCAGCGCAGAAAGGAGGAAGAAAAATACTCTCCTCGAAGATGCGTAATAACATACCATCTCCCCGGTGCTTGTCTCCTAGGATATCTAAATATCCTATCGGGGACATGGAAACACCTTGTGCTGGTTCAGATGTCATGGATGGCATTATCCTAAAATGTTTATTGGCAGGGTTTTAATTTAGCTACAGAATGCCATGGGCGGCACTATCCCAAAGTGTCGAAAGCCAAGGTTCCGAGGGTTGCCATGGGTCATGCTATTCCAAAGCATCGATTGCTAGGGACCCTGTGAGGATTGATGGTAGGGACAACGAATCCGATACATATCGTATGTAGGGTCAATCTGATGTTGGGTTTAGGGGAATTTAAAAAGAAAAGATAGAACTCTCAAAATAATATCTCTCTCTCATAAAAAATGTACTGGCAAACTGAACTTAGACTTGTTGCACATATGCACGTGTGCTTTAACCGCTGGGGTCAACAAACCTCCAGGCAGTTTAGAAACTTTGCAGCAGACCCAAGGTTGAGGCTAGTCAGGTTTGCATCTTAGCTGGTACTTACCTTTAGGCCTAAAGTTGGTTTTTCAATCTAGTCTCTAGAGGAGCAACATAATAGGACATCTTGACGATAAATTCTGGCCTAGAGATCAGGTCTGATCCACATGATTTTTCTCGAGGGAAAAACTTAGTCATGGGGGTATTTGATAGGTCCACTCTAGTGGACTAAACTTAAGCCTAAGTGCATTATCATTGAGATGTGAATTTAATTTATAGCATGCATTATATTGAGAAATTAGTTAAGTTCGTGTTTGGATAGTCCTACAGATTTGTTTGATTGTTATACACCACATGCATACATTTTAGTAATTAAAAGATGATCATTACATGACGTATTATTTACGTATACGCATTTTCTGCAAGGTCCTATTGGGGAGATTCATTGTTGGTGCTACATCAATATCTCGAGAATCTTTTGCAACATGCATTACTTCTTAATCGGAATAGCAACAAGGCATTTTGATTAAAAAAGAAATAACCTATTTGCTAATGGAGGGCGGACATTTTTAGAAGGGCATCTCATCAGAGATTGCCACCTTCCTAAATTCCCCCTGTTAACTTCCCTCTCTCTCATTCTCTCTCTCTCTATTTCTCTCAATAATAAGCACATGCAAAGACAAATGGGAGGATCACCTTCTTCCTACACAAGGGAGAGCCCCTCTCCACATCCCCACCATGCAACAAACGAACGCCAGGAGTGTCCTCCACGACTGCATTCCTATGACTGTGCCCCACCTTCAACCACAACTACGTCCGCATCCTTGCCACTGTGCAGTCCACCTCAATTCTATCGACCACAGCCACAACCATGCCCACTGATACTGCACCCCTCCTTGTCCATAGTGACCACATCACCTCCACCATCCACGTGCCTGCAGCAGCCACCTACGTCATCGTGTGCTTCCCGCGCGGCCGTCACCACCTGCGTGCATCCTCAGGAGTGTCATCTGCACACCCGCAGTAGCACCCATCGATGCTGCAACAGCTCCACCTTCACACACCCACAGCCCGTGCATCGCAACCCCTGACGCTATCCACCTTCACGTGTGCCCACAACCACGAAATCGTGCACTTCTCAGCAACACCCACCAATGCCACCACAGGCTGGGTAACTGTGTGGTTCCCTCTATGCACCCCCCCCCAATCCTCTTAGAATTCCCTTTCTCTCTCTCTCAATCAGAACTGGGTCAGTGTAATGGGGTAAACGGGTCTAAATAATTGATCCAGGCCTAGGCCCATTAGCGTGTGGTTGTGGGCAAGGGTCACGGGGCGTGAGTGGGAACTCACCCCGTGATCAGAGGCAACGAGCTATCACACTCAATTCCTTGTTAACCGATTTCAAAACCAAAAATGCACGATGTGGGACTAAAATCCCTAGGTTCTTTATGAAGCTGCAACTGTGAAGCCTCTCAAATCGATGTTGTTGCAGCTGCTATTCGCCTCAATTGAGAGCCTGGATTTCTTCATGACTTCAATCCATAGCTATTGACGACAATACCGTGGTTGTTGATGGATAGAATACGGCGGATGACGTCAAGGAAGACGGTGGCGGCACGAAGCCCTGATGAAGTCCCTGAAAACAAGAATACGGTCGATGGACCCCAATTAAAATTCTCAACAGCTTCATCGGAGGACAATGAGTGTTATGGTGGCGTTGGTTGGGTGAACGAGCGCTTATGGAGGTCTGTTGGTGACGATGAGGGTGAGCGAAGGTGGATCTATTTGATGGGGAGAAGGGGAGCTCAAAACTCTCAATTGTTAGTGTAAGGGCACCACGATCGTTAATTTTGATGATAATAAAATACTTGTTATTTAACATTTGTATTGAGTTTAAGTTTTCAGGATAATTGCAAATGAATACAAGTGTGTAGGTGCTCAAGCTCGCATCCATGGTAGGTTGGAGGAGCTTGATGGTGGAGGAGCTTTGCATCAAGCAAAAGCTTGAAGACAAGAAGATGAAGAATAAGATAGAAGATTATTCTATTCATGTACTTTGAATTTATTGTTCTTTGTTCTTTTATTTCTTAGATGATTGTTAGAGAACCCCAAAATATCATACCATAGTCCCAGGATTGTTGGAACCTTGTTCTACATCTTGTTTTGGTGTTAACAAAATTATTATGGATTAATGTTTGCAATTGAGTGCTTTTCAGATTTAGGTGAAGATCAAGGCAAACAGGCATGATGATAAGGAGGAGGCAAGATGATAAGGAGTCGAGGAGGAGAACATCATCTTCGACTTTTAGATTTTTTAGATTAGGTTTTTATTTCATATAATGTATGCCTCTTAACAAAGGAATACAACTTAAATCATAAAATTAATTAGAGATAAACTAGGATTTGTGCTACGATCTTTTTCAAAGAATGTAATTGATTAATTTACTTAAAACAGGTACTTGAAAGTAATTACCGATACTGTTTATCAGTACCGATATATGCAAGACATATGTTTGAGCATATGTCTCAAACTGTGAACAACAAATACCGGTACTAACCATGAGTACCGGTATCTGATGTTCACAGTTTGAATACTCAATTCTGACCTAAACCTTACAGGTAGCAGTAACCATGATGAGTACCGATACAGGTAGGTTATTGTACCTAGTGGGTCTCAAACTTGAGAGTCATAAGTATCGATACCCATGATGAGTACCGATACCAGAACTCTTGTGTGCTAGCTGCAGAGGAAATAGTAGCAGCCAGTACCGGTACCCATACTTTAGTACCGGTACCAGTTAGCCTTTGGCTCAAAACTGAACAGCTAGAAAATTAATGTTGACTATATGAACGTTGGGATTTAAACCCCAACGTCTAGTAGACGAGTAACCTAAGTCCTAACACTATAAAAAGACCTTAGGGCTCTTAGTTTGCACACAAGAAATATAAGAGAAAATCATAGAGTTGTATTTTCATATTTCCAACACATTTTGAAGAGATGAAAATTGTTTGTTGTTCTCAATCTCTCTACATTGTGCAAACGCATCGATGTGTTTTCTCTTACACATCTACGAAGCAAATCACGTCCATCCTAGGCTCTCAATTGGTATTGATTTTAATTATTGTTGAGAGGCATAGGAATCTTTGTTGTAAGATTTTATTTTTCTTACACCAGTGCATATTCTGTATTTGAGCTTGTTGCTCGTTGGGTTGTAACAAACCTGTTGTACTTGGGTTGAGGTAACCCTTTAATTACCTTATTTAGTAAATTGATTCCCTCGGGGTTGAGGGAATCGGGTTAAAAGTCCTAAGCTAGGAGGCTTAGGTAGTGGAGTACCCATGTGAGTGGAAAACCACTATACATCTTGTGCCAATTTCTATGATTGTATTTTGTGTAAATCTTTCTTATTATTACTAATACTTTGCTTAAGTGTTAGTGTGCGTAGCCATCTTTATAGATCCTATCAAGGATCACATACTCAACCCTAAGATACTTAGACTTCTTGTAGAGAACTTAGAAAATCAAAATAAGTTTCAGATAGCCTGATCAAACGTCCAATCTAGACATCAGACGTCTGATCTTAGACTATAAGACGTCAACTGTTTGATCAAATGTCCAAAACACTTAGGCTAGAACCCACTCTCTGTCTGCCAGTTTTAAACATCCATCCCTTAGTCCAGACATCTTAGAAGACGTCTCTTGACCATGCCAGATGTCGAACTAGAGGACTGTTGGCTTGACAAATATAATCGTTAAGGATTAACCCTTAATATGATTCACATTCACTTTCAGACGTCTGCAGCTCATCCCAGACGTCTAATAAATAGACGTTAGGCTAAGATCTAACCTTAATTACTTCTTATCAGACCTTATAGCCATTTAAGCCTCGGGAAATCCATTCCCGTAGTGATTTGTGCTTCCAAACGTCCACACCTATTGCCAGACATCCAATCTGTCGTCTGTGCAACTTAGCACTAGAACCCTGTTTTGATCTTGACAAAACAGGAAGGAAACCCATTTAGAATTAGACATCTAATTAGTTTCCCAGACGTCTTAAAATACTTCTTTAGATGTCCATCTTGATCTAACCCAGTTCAGATCTTCTACCCTTTAAGAATATACAACCAATCCCTAGATCAAATGATGGCCCAAACATCTGACCTTAAACCCAGACGTCTGATAACCCTGTCAGAATCATAAATAACCTTGATTTCGGCCTTATTTGCCTTGGGATTATTCCAAACAGCCATAGAAGCCTTCCAACAACTTGAAGGGGCCTCTAAAACCTTCTTAGGACCTATATAAATGAGGAGAACCGTTCCTTTACAATACACACCTCGATACACTACTTCCACATCATACTGTGTCCAATTGATCTTAAGAAGTGATCTTGCTCTCACACTCTTGAGAGCATTTTCCCAACATGCACCCTCTCTCCCACCTACGAATACGAGAGCGTTGTTCGTGCCCTTACATGGTTCACGCACTCCGCATCAATAGCCAACGCACTTCCAACAAAGGAAAGTTTCTATTGCTTATAGTATCTAGTTTTAAATACTTCGTGGCTCTATAAGACACTTTGTTATTGTCTTTGTTTGGGTATTCGCTTTGCAAATTCTCATCTCCCTCGAGAGATAAAATATTCCTCATGAAAAGGATAGGGTTTGAGGAATGCTACCATCGTACATAGTAGCGTGGTTGTAAGTGGTCGAGTCACTCTCATTTTAAGTGACTCAGTTAGTGGATTTGATCGACTAGATCGATCGAGAAATCCTAAGTTGAGAGTCTTAGGTGGTGGTTTTCAGCCGAATTTGGGTTTCCACCTAAAAATTCCTATGTACTTATGTGTTTGCTTTATTTGTGAGATTGGTTATATTATTTCCACATTATTTATTTTTATCACACAAATCTCACCTCCTCCATCAGAACCTACATTTGGTATCAGAGTAGGTCTCGCATCATTGGTGGTACACACCGGTGAGCTATCATGAAGGGGAGCATCTTTGCCACAAGACATTCAGAGGGGCAGTCTACCATTCAACCGCCCTACTTCAATATGCATATTGGAAATTGCGTATGAAAACGTGGCTTCAAGCCACCGACTTCATGTTATGGGGACGATGCGAATCCTCATACGAAGTCCCGGCGAAACCCGAAGGAGCCTACTTGCAGTAGCAAACCTGTGAGCCTTCCCTCAATGCGAAAGCAATGAATGCGTTGTACTGCATGTTAAACCTGAAGGAGTTCAACCAGATATCTCAATGCGCCACCGTATATGAGTTATGTCACACTCTAGAGGTAACCCATGAAGGTACCTCCAAGGTAAAATTTTCTAAAATTAATAGTCTTTCTCAAGAGTTTGAATCATTTTATATGAAACCTAATGAATTCTTGAGTGAGATGAACACTAGGTTCACTCTTACAGTGAACAACCTTAAAGCCTTAAGTAAGACCTTTATCAAGGGGGAGCTTCAAGGAAAGCTTCTTCGTTCCCTCAAATCGGAATGGGAACAAAAGGTCACCGCCATTGAAGAGGTGAATGAAGTTGAGGAACTCAACATGGAGGATCTCTTAGCCAATCTCATGGCCTATGAGATGAAGATGAAGAAGGACACACCAGAGCTAAAGCCAAGGAAGACCCTCACCTTCAACGCCACTTCGGATAACGAGGTAAGTTCCGACAACGAAGATGCTATAATTTTATTTCAAAAATTTTCTAAGCTTTGTAGGGATTCAAAGAGAGATAAGAAGGAAAAGAAGGAGAAGAAGGCAAGTCCAACTCGTTGCTATCATTGCAACAAGAAGGGGCATATTAGACCCAAATGCCCTCTTCTAAAGAAAGAAAAGAAGGAGGAGAAAAAGTATAAGAAGAAAGCATTCCAAGCTACTTGGGATGACTCAACCTCAAAGGAGAAAGAAGAGGAGGATCCCGAAAAGAAAAATGAAGTCGCCTGATGAGGTGTGGCTCATCATAGGTAAAATGCCCAAGTTAAGCTAAAAAGTATGTTAAACATTATACAACTAACATATGAAAAGGGTTAAGTGTAGGTAATAACGGAATGACCTAAAACATCAAATTTGTGTTAAAAATGTAAAATTAGGTCATAAAATGAGATATTCTATTCACTAATATAAATTGATGATCCAATTACAAAATTAAACACACATTTCAGTTCAAAACTACAAATCAAAAGTGAAATCAACTTCTAAAATGTTCAATTGGGCTTCATTAAAAACTTGGTGGCATTTGGACATCATTAAGACCTCACATTCATGACATTACATACAGGTCCTTCATCCTTCACATTTTCATGCGTTTATAACCTCCAGGGGCTCATTTCTAAGCCATCGGGGTCTTCTTTGCAACACCTCAGGGACTGCGTCGCTTCTTTGTCACTTATGGGTCTCACCAAAATTTCTCTGCCCCTTCGCACCATAGGGCTTCTCTGCAAATTCACCAAAATAGCTGCAACATGTGGTGCACTGTTCACCCCAAGAACATGGCCAATCTCAACCATTCATTCCATGCTCTCTTGATCCAAGGGTTAAACCCAATATGATCTTCCTGCGCTTATGCGCATAAACTCACCATTAAACCTAGATCTAATCTAACGGTTGATGTTTGGATTGGAGCTTTGTGTGCTCCCCTATCTTCATCCCCGTCGTCGATGACCTAGGTGCTTAATCGCACCTCCATGGTGATCACAATCACTTCCTCAACTACTTAAGTAGCACCCCAGCTCACATGAGCACAATCAACTCCCTCCACCCTGAGCCGATCCTTTCATCCATTCTCCAGTTCCCCTTCCTCCTTCATCGGCTATTGGTGACAGAGGTGGCTTTCTTCCTCAATTTCGTCGCCACAGCAACCCGCTGTGGATCCAGGGACCTCATTACTCGCTGGAGACCTCATCATCCCCCTTCATCGCTGCAGTGACCAACTGCAACCCAAGCATCCCATTCCTCCTTTAGATTAGGATTTTTTTGCTTTCTAGATTAGTTTTAGTGTAGTTTAGAAGTAGAATTAGTTAGTAAATTGAGTAATGGATTGGTTTGGAGTATATTAGAGTAGTTTAGAGCACTTCCACCCTCTCTGATCAATTCAGATCAGAGAGGAGATTTTCCAGTTTCATGTCGATTTCCTTGATCTCCTTCCACATCTCATTGTCCACCTTCATTGATTTACATATGTTTCTCGCCAATCACCCACACATCAGGGCATCAAATCAGATTTGATGCTCTTGAGCATTCAGATCTGATTTGATCACTCAAATTCACTTGAGGGTCACTCCATCCACTCCACTTGTTTACAATGACCCTCTATTGATTTTGAATGTAGATATGAGGATTTGGGGTTTGATATCAGTGGATTTTATCGTGGGATTTAAACTCTCTTCATGTTGTCTATGGCACAAGAGAGGGAGTAAATCAGATTTCTCCTTGGTTTTTGAGTTTTCATTAAGAGAGAATGAATCCAAAATCTTTCAGGAAATAGTTGAAGTACGTCTAATGTGGATTTATTGCATTGAAATCCAGATTTGCATCCTTACCTTACATTGTCTATAATGTAAGATGAGTAGCATAGTAGGATTTCAAGATATTTGTGGGGAAGACTTATCTGAATTTCTCTTGGTTTTCTCACTAATTAGAAGAGTTTTCATATTTGTCTCTTGAACTTTAAAAGTGTTGATAATGGTTGCATTACTTGAATTTGCTTTTGAATGAGTTTTCAGATTGATTTTGTTCTAAATGGTTTCTTGTATTTGTGATTTTAGAGTTAAAATCTCCCCATTTCAGAACATGGAAAGGCTGCATTTGAGTAGCAGCAACATTTTTTGGGTTGGTTTCTGATTTCAAGCATCTGAGGATTGGAGCATGTTTTCAATGGATTGTAAGTTCTGATTTAATCCTTTTCTTTATGTTGTCAATAGCATGAGAGGAGAAATAGATTGGATTTTTTCTGTTATCTTGTAAGTTTGATTTGGTGTTTTGACTTTTATGCTTTCTATAGTGTAAGAGTAGAATCCAATTAAGGATTCTTATGCTCCTTAATTCCTGAATGGATTTGTATTAAGTAAGAATTATTCAAACAAAATTGGTGACACTTTAGAACTTGAATAACTAATTTAATTTACTCTCTTTGTGTTGTCTATAACACAAGAGAGTGATTAATTAGTTGTTTATGTTCTCTTAGAGTGAAGGTTCTAACTCCTGATTAGATTTGCTGTAGCACTCTCTAGCTGCTGAACCTAGCTGTGATTGTAGTAGTAGCTCTATCAGGAATTTAATTCGTTTGATTCTACATCAGAAGCACTGAGCGGCATTTGAGTAACAGCAATAGTAGCTGTAGCTGCTGACTTTTAGCAGCACTGATTTCTTCCAGCTGCAACTGTTGTAGCTACTAATATGGTTGTTTTTGGCTGGTATTTGACTTGTTTGAAGTTGACTTGTGGTGTGATTGTTAGAACATAATGTGCAAGCATTCATGTACATGTATTTGAATTAAATTGGATTTGGATGACTTGTAATTCAAATTTCAAATCATTGCCAGCTAGTCATTCTTGAATTAACTGTCCATTACTGAATTTTAGTGAAATTTGAGATGAAAATCAGATTTAATTACTCTAACATCTTTCATATTAACTTTTGGACATGATTGTGTATTTGAACTATTTTTCTAGCACTTAGAACTGATTTGAAGCCTTATATTTTTACTTCCAACACCCTTCAAGACCTAAAATTAGTTAACTTGTAATATAAATAAAATTCATTAAAAAATTTTCAAAAAAATAAAATAAACCTGCCTTGAGTAAGATCAAGTATTTTTCTAAGTGTATGCAAAGTTTGAAGGAAATCTGAACCCCTGACTTGGTAAAACATAACAGCCTATGGTTTAGCATACCTTGGAACCTAAATGCATACTAAGCTAAATAATTCTATGAACCTATTTAAATGTACATATTTATAACTAATGTTGTACATACATATTTATATATGTAATATGTACTATATAATACCTGTAATTTAATTTATTTATATATTTACATAAAATAATTAAGTTATTAAGTTAATTAGGTAATATATTAAGTTAAAATAGAATAAACTAGTAATTTAAGTTAATACTGAGATAAATTATATTGTATATTTGTATTATATAATATTAAATATTTTTAACTTATTTAAATCATATTTATACTATATTATAGTATTTATAGTTTATTTATATGAAAAACCATCTTAAACCAATATTTAATTATATATAAATTAAAATAAAGCTTCTAAAATATAATAAAAATATGTAATAAATAATATATTATGTATATTAATCCCGTATTAAGTCAATTTAATAATTAATTAACTAATTTATACTTTATTTAACAAATTAACATCTAATTTAACATGTACAAACGGTAAACTTTACCTAATTTTATTATATATGTAAATAACTTATTTATGTAAAGTAATTATATAATTATGTAACCCTATATAAGGGCTTTACAATGACATAATTTATTTTTAATTTCAATTAAATTATGACCCTCAAATCGAGGGCCAAAATCAGCTCATTAGAATGCATGTTGAATGCAGCTACAGCACCTAAGGGGTGCTCTTATAGTGCCACATTGGTAGTGGACAACTGCTTGAAGCGGTATATCATGATTTTGTGATACGGGTTGTCCGGTCGTCAGGTGTTCAGCACCAAAGAAACTCTGTGCTACTAATCCTCAATTTGCGTATCGCGTGCACCTGCAGGCGTGCGTAGGTGCTTGCATGTGCACGTGAGCATGTGGGTGTCTGAGGACATGTGGGTCCGTTCTTGGGCCTAAAATGGGATAAAATGTGCAATTAAAGAAAAAGAACCGTGTGTAGTAGTAGTTTGGTCCCACCCGAGAGGGGGCTATGTATCCCACGAAAGGCCAATTCGCCAACTAAAAAATCTAATTTTGTTAAGTGAACCGATCTGAAGCAACCCTAAATCTGGCTAAGTGTTGATCTCTCTGTGTGCCTTAGTTTGCATATGTATGTGTTGTATGCATGTGTATATATGTATTTGTATATGTATAATATAAGTATATAATTTATATGTATATAAATAATGTAATATAATGTAAATGAATAAGTATACTCTAATAGTATAGTGTATACGTGTAATATAAATAGAGTATAGTATGTTTAAGCTCTTATATGTATATATATCACTTAGAGCTTTAGTGACAGTTGTGTCGGTCACTATTTATGTATATATATGTCAATATAGATAATATTTTTTGCCTTAGGTCATATATATAGTTTACTAAGATTTTAGCGACACTTATATATGTTACTATAGATATTAATATGTTATAATGATTTAGTATATTAGATATTATTAACTAGTTTTGTACCTATACATAGGTATTCTTTATAGCAGTTGTATATAATTAACATAGGGTAATTATATATAGTTTTTAATGCTTTTTTATGTCCATATGTTTTCAGGCATGGTAATGTGTTGTAATTGATTCTTTTGTAATTAAGTAACAAAATTCTTTCATTCATTGATTCATTCATTTATTTTTGTAAATAAAATCAGCAATTTTTGGATTAAAAGAATGTTTTTGGCATCCTTGATTTGACCATCTAAACCCATTTTGACCTGAAACAATCTCAGATAGATTATTGCCCTAATTTAGATTTTTGCATAAATTACCTAGTCAAACAAGGCCAAAACCAAAATCCAACTTCACCATTGGATTCCTTAGGTCCAAATGAGGTTTGTATCAAAATTTGGTCCCAATCATAGATCGTCTTAACCTAGTTTGCATTTCAGTCCTGTCTGATTCTTTCTATTTCACAAGTGCCCCTAGCTTTTGAAATTCATTACAAATAGGCCCATATCTTTGTCTTCACTCTTTGCAAAGAGATCCTTCCGCCATTGTCCTGGAGGAATCCTACTCCGACGACCTTCATTTGGAAAGTTCTTGATGATTACTTGACAAAATTCTCCCAAACTTGAACCTGAGATTCCTTAAGGAATTCTCTTTCCATCGCACCAAGCCTTGGACCCCATAACCTTCCCAATCTCTCATGCGAACACATGAGAGATCTGGGTATCTCTTGTGCTCCAAGCTTACCAAGCTTGAAAGCTTGGTTTCCAAGCTTCAAACCTCCCTTTAAGGCCTATATAAAGACCCATGATGCACGTCGATCTCCTTACACTCGTTTTCAGCCTAAATCCCTCTACTTCTTCCCTCCTCTCCAGTCAAAAAGCTCCACGACCTTCGGCAACCTTCTCCGACCACCCTCGTTGTCCGCTCGCAATACCGGCGACGAATTCTCCTTCCCCTCCTTCCACGTCGCGCCGTACCAACTGACGCCTCTCCCTCAAGTCTTCCTCGCCGTCTCACCCTCACCGAAGTAGCTTCGTCTCCGGCATCGGCCAATCATAGCCAGTGTCGCCTCCGCCTGTCATCGTTCGTAACCTCCTTCTTTCAATTCCTTACCTTCCTCTGATCCGACTCACCCACTTAAACACCACATTTGCACGCTCACACAACCGCGTCACCATCACCTTCCCCAACTCCGACCGCACTCCAGCGAGCACGCACACTCACTCCACTACACCAAACGCCTACCACCGGTCCCTACACCTTCACCGTTCCTCCCCCACCAAAATCCACAAGCAATTAAGGGGATTGGCCACTCAACGCCTCCACCCGACACCACCCTCACCGCACCACCTTCCCAAGGTCGCTAAACCTCCATACACACCCTCACGCGATGCCACAACCACCATCGCACTCGTCGACATCCGGCAATCCTTCTGAGCTACTCTGATGTGGCCATGAGGTCGTATTCTCTATTTTAGGCGCTTGCCGTCACTCCCCCGCCACCCTCGTCTTCTCCGACCATCATTACAGTTCTCCGACCACAATCATCCAACTATAGGTTGCAATAGACGCAGCCTAGCTCCAGGTCCTTTCCTAGACCCTCAATCGAAGATAGCAACCTCACCTTCACCTTCAATTAGAGACATCATCTGCTGCAGCTGCTGCGTGAAGAACAATTGTGGGATAGTCCCACATCGTGAAGCAAAGGGTCCCCAACAGCGCATATAAGGAAAAAGTGACGAGGGCTTATCACCTTCGAGTCACTAGGGTCAGGTCCCTACCATGCCCTAACACACGCAACACCTCATGCACTCATCCACGCCCTTACCCATGCACATGCCATGCAGGTCTGGGTCTTGGTCCGTTTACCCGGTTACCTGGGTCTGGTCAGGTTGGCCCAATCCTGAGAAGAGAGAGAAGAGCATGAAAGAGAGAGAGAGGGGGGGATTTTTCCCTCTGCTGCTCTCTACACTTAGCACAGCCTCTGTTGGTGTTGTGCTGTGCTTGTGCCTCTCCTTGAGGCCTGAAGGAAAAAGAGAGGCCTTTGCCTTTATTGCTGGTTCTAAGTCACACTGTTGCACTATTGAGACACTTAAGTTGACATGGCATAGTTGATTGATACTATAGCATTATTTGGGTATAATTGTAATAGGGTAATTTAGGGATTCAAATCACCATTTTTACCCTAATCTTTTTGCCACACTAACTCTTGAATTTATATCTATATCATTTATGCTTGAAATTACTATTACATTGTTATATTTTTGCTTACACTTGTGATCTTGAGATAAATTGCCATATTGCTCCCTACGTTCGACCTCGGATTTCATTTGAGCTATAAATTTTAAGTGTTCTACGTGATTTATCGGCTATACCATAGCGCATTACTTTTAAAACATCGATTCAGCGCGTTAGCAATTTGGCGCTGTTGCCAGGAAGCAACGGGCAATTTGATATCTTGATTGAAATATCTGATTTGATACTAACTTGCTCTATCTATTTTGTTGTGATCTGTGCAAGGGAATCCAATCAAGGAGAGTCAGACAAGCACCAAACACTCCAAGGGCAGGTAAACTCCATCCACTTTCTCCTAAGCCCCTGATTTTGAAAAAGCTAAAAAAGGAAAAATCAATTAGGGCTAACTTACATTCTATTCTTAGATCAATCATCACAAATTGTCTGAGTTGATACATTCTTTTTAGAAAACATCCCAAACCTGATTCTTACACCTACTTAGGGATTTAAGAAACCTAGGGCTACCACCTTCTTGATTGAGCCCTAGGTGCCAGATTTGGAATTAATTGATTGACCAATTAAGAGCCAATTAGGGTTTCCATTCTAGGGTTTTAGAGACACACTTGCTTAAAATAAGAATCAATCTTCCCAAATTGTATGTGTCCTAAGCCTTTATTGAACATTCCTAAGAAGCAAAACCTAAGAATCAAGCTCTAAATCTCACTTGAATCCTAAAAGCAGGGACCTAATAATCAAGGACAAATCAAGTGAAGTTGACTCACCTTACAGGGTCAACCAATCTTCAAATTAGGTCACCACTTACAAAAACATCTTAAAGTTCAAGTGAAATCCTAAGCACCCACACTCTAAACTTAAAATTGGTAGATTTAAAAGGTCAAATTATCCATGCTGGTCTACCTGGACCCTTAATGACAAGGAAGGTCTGGTGGGGGAAACCCTGTAACCCGTGGGGATGCTCTATCGTGTAGGGGTCTTTGCGGGAATCTCCCTTCTTGGCTGCCCAAGTAATTCTCAGGTGGACGACTTTCTTATCTAGGGGTATCATCCGCCCTAAATCTCTATAGTCATCTAAAGATATTTGGGTGTCTTGATTGGGTCCATCACACCATCTAACCCTCATCTTCTCCATCAATGTATGTTTGGGAGGAGGTCCCTAAGACCACCCTTAAGGCCTCCATTAGCTATTCACTCCCGTCCAGGCCAAGCCTCGACTTCTCTATTTGTGCAACCACTCGACCAGATCAACATATCTTCTGATTCATCTAAGCCTAGATCTCCTTCATCCATACTCATGGAACAACTAACAGAAGAAGAAAATAATCTCTAGAATCAGCTTCAGTGCCTCAATGATCTATTCCTGGCCTTTATGAATCCACCGCAGTGTCTTATGATGAGAGATCATTACAATCCCACTGCGGTGGCGATCGAACCTCGAGTCCAAATCCCGGCTGGAGGTCCTAATAATGAACTCAAGCCCAACATGATTCATGCTATTATTAAATTTCATGGGCTTAAATTCCGAAGATCCTTTCCAGCATATCAAGCAACTCAAGCATCTAGCCCAGACCTTCAGGTCAGAAGCTCAAAATCGGGATATCTTACTCATGAAAATGTTCTCCTTCCCTCTCATGGAGAAGGCCACTCACGGGGACCAAACCCTAACTCGTCTAATCAACATGTGGGCTGAACCACAATCCGAGTTTCTGAAAAAGTTCTTCCTTATTAGTCGGACAAATGCTTTGCGGCACCAGATCACACATTTCACGCAACAAGCAGGAGAACAGATTCATGAGGCATGGGATCGCTTTCTGGATCTCATGCAAAAGTGCCCCCACAACGAAATTCCTAAATGGGAACAAGTCTAGTCATTTTACCAGGGACTCCGTAAAGATATTCAATTGTTCGTCAATGCGACCTGTGGAGAAAACATCATGGGTCAACACGAAGACACCGTGTGGGAGATTTTTGAGAACATATGCGAGAACTCCTTCAATAATAAATCCATGGGCATGTTCGACCAGACGAATGCCCATGCATTAGTGAATCCGTGGGGAGCACATGAGACGCAGGGCCTATCCTCCTCCGTCGACTTGGAGTTAATGGCCAGTCGCCTGGACAAGGTCTCTATCATTGAGAAGAAGGTGGATGAGTTGACTCGACATCTGCAGCGAGCCACCTCTGCGCAAAACCCATTCGCACAACCACCCCTTGGGAGGGAGGTTGTGCACAACATCTACTACCGATCTTCTCAGGGGATGGATCCATACCCACCCCCATCTGATCTAGGGTTCAGAGGAAACTCTAGATTCACCTACTCTAGTTGGGAGAACTCTGAACCCTAATCTTCTGATTTCTCCAAGGTTCCTCAAACCTGCGAGGACCTCAATGCCATCCAGAACGATCCTTTCTCAAACACCTACAACCCTGGATGGCATAATCATCCTAATTTCACATGGTCAGGGAACAATCAAAATCAGAGACCTCAATATCAGTCCCGACCATAAGTTTCTCGTCCATATCAGCCGCCTCAGCCTCGGCCCAACCCAACTTACCAAACTAGGCCAACTCGAGAAGATCAAATGACTCTTATCCTTCAAACTCTCACTGACATTCAGATGATGAATGCGGCTATGCAAAAATAGCACAAAGAAGAGATCACAGAGGTTCGTAATCAACTCGCTCAGATGGCAAATCCCCGCCAACTTGGTGCACACCCTTCGCAACCTTTACCCAATCCAAATAACATGCCAAACCAGAGGCACGTTATTAACCCGACTTAGGGCCAGGCTCACTATGTCTATCAGGCCCCTTCTGCTCCATCACCCGACGGGATGGAGGCTTCGACATCGTACGTGGGTTATCAGCAGCAGCCACCACTTTTGACTACCCCAACCCAAAACTAGGCAGGACTGAATTCTGTTACCACCCGTAGTGGCAAAACAACTCAGGAACCACTTTACCCGAGCTACTCTCAACCTGGTAGTTCAAACCCAAACCCTAGGTTGGTCATCCAAGATACCCCTATCCCAGATCAAGAACCTGGACCAATTCTTGAGGAACCTGCAGAGGTTCCATTTCCCGAGGCCTTAACCAAGGGAAAGAAGAAACCCAAACCCATGGCTCCTGAGGAAAACCTGGTCAAACTCTTTGGGCAGGTCCAAATAAACATCCCATTGATGGATGCAATTCGCCACGTACCAACTTATGCGAGATTTCTAAAGGACATATGTACACCTAAACGTAAGCCGCGAACCAAAGGCAAGAATCCAATCGTACTGTCGAAGTAAGCCAACTCCATCATTTGAGCAGACTCTTGCCTAAGGCAAAAGACCCTGGTACCCCTCTGATTTCATGGAAAATTGGTGATTTAGAATTCGACAGAGCCCTTTTAGACTTAGGAGCTTTCATCAGTTTGATTCTTACGTCCCTACTAGATCATTTTGAGGAAACCAAGCTAAAACTGACTGAGGTGACTTTACAGTTAGCTGACTAATCAATCAAGTCACCTAGAGGAGTTCTCGAGGATGTTTTGGTTTGGATCCGCAATTTCTACATTCCTATGGATTTCATTGTATTGGATATGGAGACTATTGAGAATCTGAAGAATACACCGATTATATTAGGTAGACCATTCTTAGCAACAGCTAGGCAAACATTAATTGCGAGGAGGGCTAGATTGAATTAAAATTCGGGAACAAAACACTAAAAATTGATATATTTAAGGCCCAGAAAAGAATTAACTGCTGGGCAGTTGAACAAATATGCGATATCAGTTATGTAGTTGAGGACACATTTCTCAAGGATAACCTGATTATTTCTGGTCCTTAGCCCCAAGCAAATCATACCCAGCAGATAGAGGAGCCTAGCACCGATCTAGACCCACATACAGCTCCCACCATTTCCTTTGAGGGCCATCCCGACCCTCCTGCTACTACTGATAATCCCGTTATGGAGCTGAAGCCTCTTCCCAATCACCTAAAATATGTCTTTTTGGGTTCTGATCAGACATCTCCTGTGATTATCAATTCCCACCTCACCTCTGATAAGGAAACATGTCTAATTTCTGTCCTCCAACAACATCGTAGAGCCAATGGTTGGACTCTCAATGACCTGACTAGCATCAGCCCCTCATATTACACACATCACATCTACACCGAAGAGGGCTCACGACCATCCCGTGAAATGCAGAGATGCCTAAATCCGAACCTGCAGGATGTCGTGAAAAAGGAGATCATCAAGTGGTTAGATGCAGGTATCATCTACCCAATCTCCGACAGTCGTTTGGTGAGCCCAATCTAGGTTGTGCCCATAAAGGTAGGACTCACCGTCATTACGACTGAAGCCGGAGAGACTATACAAACTCGTATAGCGAACTCGTGGAGAGTCTATATTGATTACCAAAGATTGAATACCTCCACAAAAAAAGGATCATTTCCCACTGCCATTTATTGATCAAATACTCGAGAAATTGGCAAGGAATCAATTCTTCTGCTTCTTGGATGGGTAATCCGGTTATAACTAAGTGGCAATCCATCCTGAGGACCAAGAGAAGACTACCTTCGCCTACCCCTTCGAGACATACGCATTCCGTAGGATGCCTTTCGATCTCCGCCACTTTTCAGCAGTGCATGCTTGCCATATTCTCAGATATGGTAGGTGAGTACCTTGAAGTCTTCATGGATGACTTCTCGGTATTTGGGGAATCTTTTAATGATTGCCTCCTGCACTTGATCCAGATCCTCAAGTGTTGCATCGACGTGAATATGGGTCTTTCCTGTGAAAAGAGCCACTTCATGGTACTTGAGGGAATTGTCCTGGGTCACCTCATCTTTGAAAAAGGCATCCAGGTTGATTGACCTAAGGTTAATTTGATTTCCAAACTACCCATGCCTGGCTTGGTCAAGGACATCTGCTCTTTTCTATGGCACGCCAATTTTTACCGCAGTTTCATTCCCGATTTCTCGAAAATTGCATGCCCCCTAACTAATCTTCTCTCAAAGGATGTCCCATTCAAAATTACCGAGGAATGCACTCATGAATTTGAGAGCCTACGTGATAGAGTTACTCAACCACCAATCCTGCAATCCCTTAACTAGTCTCTACCCTTTGAGATCATGTGCAATGCGTCTGACTACGCAGTGGGTGCGGTACTTGGGCAGAAAATAGATGGGAAACCCGTGGTCATCTACTACACTAGCAAGACACTTGATGAGGCTCAGCGTAACTACGCAGTTACTGAGAAAGAGCTACTAGCTATAGTATTTGGCCTTGAAAAATTTTGATCCTATCTTTTGGGTTCCCATTGATCGACTTTCTGCGACGTCTAGTCAAACACTTACAATAAAGTGCTATTGTCGAGTTTTAATCCCTGGCAACGGTGCCAAAAAGATATGAAGCGATCGACTACGGGTCATATAAAAATATGTCGTTGTAGTATATGTCACAAATACAAACCGTTGTCGCGTCAATTTTATTTATTTACTTAATTTTTACTGGTTTACTCAAGGTTGTTCACTGGGAGGCAGTTATTGATATACATTACTCTGTAAGTCCAATATTATTCTTTAATTCCAAAAAGATTAATTTTATGTAAGATTATAAATGAATGAATTAATGAATGAAAGAATGAAACAATTTATATACAAAAGAATGAACTAAAATGCTTGCAAACATCTATTTAAAAACAAACATCAAACACTATAATTAAATGCTATATTCTATCTATTTATAACTTATAATATTAATACTTACATATCTGCACAATAATATGCTATAATATAACCTATACTAACTTAACTTAATATATTAACACCTATAGTACCATATATAATACGTACAGCGACTTCTATAAATGTTGCTAAACCTTATGAAAAGTATATACATAAAACTAAGGTCAAAAAGAGGGTCTACGATGACATTTATTCTATATGCAGTGACATACTTATCTGTCACTAAATCTCACAAGTTATTTATATACATATATGAGCTCAAACAATATACTATACTCTAACGTATACATATTATTTATTTACAGTATACTATACATTTATACGTATACTACATATATATATCACATATATACATACGTATAAGCATATACACCTAACTCTTTCTTCTTCTTCTTCTATGTTCTTCTCATTAATTCAAACTTAGCCTCACTTCCCTTCTTTACTTGTTAATTAGGCACTCATTAATGTTCATTAATCAAAAATTATGATTTTTAATTAGTGGGTGACATTTTTGAGGGATACACAGCACCCTCTCGGGTGGGACCAGACCTCTACTTAGGTCACCCTAATTCGTTAATTAGGCCATTAATCTCATTTTATGTCCAATATTGGGCCCACACAGGCCCACGCACAGCGCACGGCCCCCAGCCTGCACCGCACTCACATCTCAGTGCTAAAGTCATGCTCAGGTCGAATAAGAACGGATCGGTTTCCAACGCCCAGCGTCCATGACGACTGAAGTGGGAAGGGAGCAAAATCATAAAGGCATGCAGCAGCTTCTAAGTGCACGATGTGACGCTATTCCAACGCCTTCTCAGCGCTGAAATCTCAACACGCATGTGCAGATTTTAGGATTTTGACCCTCGACTTGAGGGCCATAAATTATTATAATTTAACAAAAGTTATGAGGCCTTAAAGTATAAACATAAAGCTACTTAATTATAATTTATTTACAAAATTAATTATGTTTACTATATAAATAAATTAGCCAAAGTTTACAATTTATACAAACTGTTAATTGGGTTTATTCCTTACTTACAGGTTAAATTAGTTAATTAATGGTCTAATTGACCCTATACAGAGTTAATACATATAATAAAGTATTTGATACATATTTTTATTGTATTTTACAACATTTATTTGGATTTATTTACATTTAATTAGGTGAATTCAGGGAGTTATTCATGTAAATTAAGTATAAATAAAATAATACATTATAAATATAGTTAAATTTGTTTAATTTACTTAAAATATAATCATAGAAATATACAATATAAGTTAGTTCAGTTATAACTTAAATTACTGATTTATTTTCATTTAATTTAATAACTTAGCTAGTAACTTAATAAATAAATTATTTATTATATATACATAATTAAATTATATTACAGGTTCATTATGTACATAATACATATATAATTACATATGTACAATATTACTTATAAATAAGTTAATTTATTAGGGTTTCTATAATTATGTAGCATATAGTACATATAAGTTAATATAATTAATACATAATTATATAAATAAGTTATCATAAATACTTAAGTTACATTATATAACACATACATAAGTTATATATACACATTATGTACATATTTTACATTATTTGCATAGCTTAATATATATCTTATATTTATATGTATACACATGGTATACAAAGTGTTTTTATGTATTTTTGGGATTTTTCTTCTTTTTATGGGTTTTATGTGTTTTATAAGGGTAGGAGGTGAGAGAGAAAGAAATAGATAAGACAGAGAGAATGTTTTTGGAATTTATAGATGAGTTTCCTTTATTAAGTTAAGAGGTATACTAAATCGTCGGCTGGTATGTTCTACCAAGTCGATGGTTCAGATAACCTTAAAACTTTGCACATGTGTAGAGAATTAGTTAATCATACTCACTACACCTTTATTTTATTTTTTTGAATTTTTTATAGTATTTTTTTAATTAAAAAAGTTCATACATCCTAGGCCTTAAAAGGAATTTTGAAGGTGAACCTAAGGCACTGGAGTTATGTTTGAAGGTTGAACAGGTAGTGGAAGAATTCAAAAATGTTCAGCAAGACACACAGAAGGTATTCAATCAAATAAACATGGTTTTTCATTGAATTACATCATATTTTCCATGTTGGAAAGGTAGAATGCATGTATAGCAGACAATAATAGTTTAAAACTGAATTACAAGTCATTCAAATGAGATTTAAAATCAGATAGCAATACATGAATGCATGTACAAACTTTTTTACAACGTACAAAACATGCCAGCTATTTAAAACAACTAAAATCCTAGTTTCAACCCAACTCATTCAGTCAAAATAGCCACTGATGCAAGCTTCAGCAGCAGCAAGAACAGAACCTACAGCTGCTAAAACAGCAGCTATAGGATCTGCTGCTGCTGTTATAGCCCAATTCAGATCACCTTTATTGAATTCAAACGTCTTAAAAAAATCAGTTCTAAGGCTGCTGTGCAGCCATGAATTTTTGTTTCAGACACACAGCAGGCCTGATTAAGTTCATAACTCCATCACAAGTTCCAATCCATTCTCTGATCACATACTTGAGTGTTTAGAATCCCTACAAGAGTTTCACCTTCCACTATAGATAGTGTTAAGGTAAAAATCAAAATAAGGATTCATTTCACTAAAATTTCTTTCCAAAAACATCACAATCTTTTTCAAAAGGATTTACCACTTGAAAATCAATGGGGACTGAGATCCAACAATGCAAAACTTTGATAGAATCATCCTACCCTACGATAGACAGTAGAATAAAAAATAATCCAATCAGATCATGAACTCTATTCGGAAATCATATTAAAACACTCAAATGCTTGGAATAGGGGTGAATCCCCTAAAATATTGCTGCTATAGCAGTTGTTCAATGTACTAAAATCGGGGATTAGACTCTGAAATCTCAAGTTCAAGCGATAAAAACCTCTCTAAAACCATGTTCACATGATACATCCACCATCAAGACCTCAAAAACTCATGAATTAAGCCTAAAAACTCATCTACTTATTGAGAAAACCAATCAGAAATTCATATCAAAGATCCCCAAAAATATCTTGAAGTCCTAATAAGCATCTCACCTTACATTAGAGACAACGTAAGGTGAGGTTGCAAATTAAGATTTCAATGCGAGAAAACCACATCACATGCATCTCAAATAAATTATGAAAAATTTCGGATTCATTCCCTCTTGAGGGAAGCTTGAAAATCACATAAAAATTTGATTTATCATCTCTTGTGCCATAAACAGCACCAAGAGAGAGTCTAAATCTCACGATGCAAACCACTGAAAATAAACCCAAATCACCAAATTTCACATTCAAAATCAGTGGAGGGACTTTGTGAATTTGATGAGATGGGTAGGGAGTCCCTCAAGTGGATTATGAATGCCCAAATCAGATCTGAATACTCAAGAGAATTAGGTCTGATTTGGTGCTATGATGGATGGGTGATCGATGGAAAAATAAGTGCAAGTCAGTGAAAATGAATTTGGGGTGTGAAGGGGAAGATTAATGATCAATGGAATGGAATGAATTCTTCTCCTCTGATCTGAATTGTTCAGAGGAGGAAAGGGTGATTTCTACTCTAATTCTACTCCTAAACAACACTAACAATCATCACACAGATCACTAATTACTCCTACTCCTAGAAAGCAATAAATCTAATCTATAAAAGCAGTAAAAATCTACTCTAAGGGAGGAATGGGATTCCTGGACTGCAGTTGGACACTGCAGTGATGAATGGTGATGAGGAAGACTCCAGCGAAGAATGGGATCCCTGGCCTGCAACTTGTCACTGCAGCGACAAAGTTGAGGAAGGAAGCTACTTCTGTCACCAGCAGCCGATGAATGGGGGAGGAGAACTGAAGCGTGGACGAGGTGATCACTTAGGTAGAGAGAGTGATCCCTTGCACGAGAGGTAGGGGAGCTCCTTAAGTAGGAAGATGAGTGATTCCTCTCACCGTAGAGGAGAGGATACGCGATTAGGGCGTGGGCAGTCTAGATGAGAGGAGAAAAACGCGTGCAAATTCAAGTCAAAGTGCAGCCGTAGGATCAGATCTGGGGGAAATGGTGACCACACATGTGGATTCACACGAAGGTTTGATTCAAGGAGCGCCACAGATCGAGAGGCCTAGAAAATCAACAACCACGATGACCTGTGTTCTTGCGGTGAACAGTGACCATGGCCTGCACCAAGTGGTGGCTTTCTTTTGGTGTTTTTGCACAAGAGACACCTTATCGAAGGGGTAGAAAAATAGCACAGTAGCCCATAAGTGATCAAGAATCAATTCAGAGCAGTCCTTTTGCCCATACAAAGGAGTCCTTAGAGGTTTTTCAATAAATGAAATATGATATGTGAAGGATCTAATTGTGAAACTCTAATTTCAAGACCCTTATGATGTCTAAATGCACCCAAGTTTTTACCGAAACTCAATTGAACATATTAGAAGTTAATTTTACTTTTGATTTGGAATTTTGAGCTCATTTGTGTGTTAAATTTGCAATTAGATCACCATTTTACATTTATTAACAGATTATCTCAATAATTAACCTAATTATGCATTTTTAGCACAAAATTGATGTTTTCAGTATTTTCTGTAATTTCTCACACTTAATTCTTTTATGTGTTAATTTGATAGTGTTTAACCTAGTTTATAGCTTAACTTAGGCAATTTAGCTATGATGAGTCGCAACTCATCATACCCTCATGCTTAACTTCTGCTAGTCCCTTAGTAAACAACTCATTAAAGTGTATAGCAATTTAAATATTAGCAAGGTAAGTGTGATCAGATATCTTTTCTTCTTTTCTTTTTCTAAATAAGTGTTTAAAGATGATCTTTAAGCTGAAAGATTTTTCTGATAAGTCAACTGTGTTTTTGTCTGGATATTGTGAGAACCTGTCGCTTAGGAAGACTGACCAGAACTTAAGATTGATATGACATAGATCATCTCTCGACTAACAAGGACTCTTGATATTTAAACCTTTCAGTCGAATTCCAGGACCCAAGGGGTTTTACAGAGACACAGACGCTAAGAGGTTATGATTGTGCTTAGTGATGGGTCAGGACTAGCCAGGTGAATTTTAAAACTCAATCCCGGGGTTTCACTTCTTTTTAAGTCCAGGTTGGCCCTAGCTTCAGCTCATGTTTTTCGATTGACTCTCAAGAAATGAGGAATACTCAAACCCAACTCTTATTGTGTTTGTGGCTCGAAGAATTTTTGATGGAATAGGGTATTTGTATCGAACCTTGAAAACATTTTTGGGGGAATTTTGTACGTACAGGACATGGAGAACATACTTGACCTATTCAAAAGAACTTTTTGACTTTTTCTCTTTTTTTTCAAATAAATGTCAGTATGTCTCTAACAACTTTATTTGGTAGAGTACACTTATTTGGTGGGTGAGTTCCTTGATGGAAAGAGCTTCTCCTAGACACAAGACTAAGGACTAGGACAAAGAGTCTACCTGCACGCATAGGTAAGGACTCCACCTTCCCTAATGAACACTAGGATTGAATTTCAAATTCAAAAGGTCTTTCCCGACACTGTGTAGTGTAAACCAAGGTTACTTAGACTCCTAAGTCAAAGCAAACCAGCAAATCCTGTATTGGTGACTCGGGTACAAGAATATGTCCTCAAGTTAGGAGAGATCATGGTCTATGTTGTCAAAGCTTGAAGTATATTAAGCCAAAGCCTAAGCGAATCAAGCTACAGTGTCTCAGAAAGTCTAACCAACAAAGGTTGAATGTCCAAAAACACTTATTCAATTTTTGTTTTCAGCTAGAAGAACATAGTTAAACACTTGTATTTATTTTCATGTCTTCTCTCAGAATTTTGTTGTGGAGTTCTCCCTCAATCAATAAAGTTCACGTCCCTTATTGTATTTTTAGAATCCTTTTGTAATTTTTCATTTTTTTTTGAATTTTTGGCTTTGTAATTTTTTTTCAAAATTTTTAAAATTTCTCAATTTTCTGGTATTTTTGATAATATTATACTATATACAGTAGGTGTGTGTCTACAATTACATTTTAGTAAATGATTTACCATTTACACCCCCAATACTTAAATGATGTAATGTCCTCATTTAATGAATAGGGTAGATGCAAATGCATGCTATGCTTTCACTATCCTAGACTGGGTGATGGAAAGAAGTCAAAATGAGGAGATAAAAATCTCTGTGTGGACGATTTCAAGTCTGATACAAGATCAGAGTAGAAAATCAGGCTAAGTGAAATGCATGACATATGTGACAATGAATGTATGCTAAAAATGCAAGGGTAGACACCTAAACAAGAAAGGTGAAAATAAGAAAGGGAAAAACAGCTATATACAAGGCTAGGCTTGCTAAGTTTAACACCTTCAGCTAGGCGTAAACCCAGTAGAATGTAAAAAATGTAGGAACTAGAAGATAAGTGAGAATTGACAAGTCAGTGAAGCTCAATGAAAGGTTTAGATCATAATGTAGAAGTAATGTAGGTTGTTAATCTCAAGGGTGAAAAGAATGGCTTCTTAGTCAATCTGAATCAGAATCAGATACTTGATACAAGACTCAAGTAGAAAGTAGGTATCAAATCAGAGATACTTGACTCAAGGTCCAAGTAGACAAACATAATCATCTAAGAATTACTTGGGTCAAGGTCTAAGTAAAGAAACAGTGTATTCAAACAAATCAATAGCTTCCACCTCTTCAATCAGTTAATGCAAAGTCAAGATGAAGAATATGAATTTGGGTTGGGAAGAAGAGGTGGTTGCTGATCTGAGTAGGGTGTGGATAGATCAGGATTGCGTAAGGCTTGCAATATGACGTGCTTGGCCTTGGGAAGGTCCAGGTTGGACAAACCTTTGGGCAAGTAAGTTCCTCAGGTTGGAATCTGCTTGAGATGGGAGTGAATGTGGATGATGAGATTCCATCAAATGCATTAACTGGGCTCTCATCTCAGCTAGTGTCGCATCCTGTCTCTGCTGCATAGCAATGTTTTGCTATTATATGTCAGCTAGAGCTTTCATGATTGACCCCAACTAATCATCTCGTGTAGGCCCAGATTGAGAGTATTGGATGGGCCTGAGTTGGGGTTGCTGTTAAGCACGCAGTAGATACCCGTGTGATTGTGGAGGTTGTGCTCGGATCGGGTTGTGAAGTGGTCATGCAGAAGGTTGTTGATAAGTAGTTCTCTATGAATTTCCCAACCACAAGAAATTTGGATGATTACGCCATCCAAGTTTATAGGTTTTTGTAAATGGGTCATTGTGAATGGCGTAGAGCTTTTCCGAAGCTCCAGAATGTGCAGGGAAGTTAGTGTAGGGAGGAACAAAGATTTCTCCAACCAGTGAAGGATATGGAAATGAATAGTCCGATAGTGCAGGTTGTGTCACAATAAGGTTGTTCACAGTTTCCCTCCCTATGGGAAACTGGGAAGAAGTGTGTAGTGCAAGTGACTGAGAAGAAGGAGATAATGAAGGTTTAGATAGAAATTTTCATACTTCATCTACTTTCTTCTCTATTAAGCCCACCTTATCTAGCTGACTAGCCACTATCTCTAAGTCTCTGCTGCTAGATTGGGCTTCGTGTACCCCCGAGTGTGAGTGGGAATGAGAGAACTTTCTATTAAACACGTTCGTCGAAGCATTCTTAATAGAATTTTCCATCATGCTTTCGAAGAGCTCAAAGGCTGAGTCTTCGTCCTGACACAAGAAATTGCCTCCACAAGCGGCATCTACAAAGTTCCTTTTGTCATCATGGAGCCCAAGATAAAAGATCTGGACCTGTTGCCAGCGTAGGACACCATGGTGGCGGCACTTTCTTAAAAGCTCATGGAATCTCTCCTAGGCCTTGTGCAATTTTTCTCCTGAATTTTGGGTGAAGGTAGTGATAGCATGTCTTAGAGCGTTGGTGCGACCAACGGGAAACTACTTCTTTAGGAACTCATGTTCCAAAGAAGCCCAAGTGTCTATAGATGTAGTCCACACTAAGGTTCTAAACTAGAAGGAGGCTTTGCTTTTAATGAAAAGGAGAACATTTTCATCAAAAGCATGTGCTGATCATGACCTTGCGAATCCAGAGTTTGAGCAAGACTTTTTAGCTCCTTTAAATGCTGAAAAGGATCCTCAGAAGCAAGCCCATAAAAGTGAGGAATAAGTGCGATGATTTTTGACTTCAGTTCAGCACCATGACCCCCATCGAAATAACATACCACAGGCATAGGTTGTGCAACTATGAGATTATAGTAATCCTGTAGTTGAGATCTACGAGGTTGAGGTGGTGCCTGAGGATTTCTAGGTTGAGGTTGGGGGCTTGCTAAAAGATTAACGGCTTGAGTAAACTATTGCACCTGTTGGGTAAGGGTATTCATTTGTAATTGTGTTCAAATAGGTGTTCAAGATGAGGCATAGGTCCTCTCTCCAGTGGTGGGTTAGGAAAGTTAGGATATAGGGGAGGTTGGAACCTATGGTTTGGTGATGGTGGTCATGGAGGATGTGTAAGAAGATGTGGAGGAAGTTCTTCAAAATCCTAAAATTGTACAGAATCATGATCATCCTCATGATGTGTAGAGTAGTGAATGTGAGTTTGAGGCCTTAGAGGTCTAGGATCAAATGTGGAAGACATAGAAGTGGAAGTAGAAGCTTGGGCATCAGCACCTAAGGGGAGTACTAATTCTGGATTTTGTGATCTCCTACCTTCCATTGAGTCGATTTTCAAAACACAATTTTAAAACAATCACAACTCAAGAAAGGACGCAATCTCAATCTCACAAAAATCAAAAACCCCAAATCAATCTCAATCACAGAAAGACCAATCTAGCAATCAAGCAAGATAAATCGAATTTTTCCTAGAGCCTACTACGCAAAATAGTACTATGCAAACAAATGTTTCAGAACAATTGTACGCGTCCTAGAGATAAACCTAGTAGGGTGCAGACCTCTATAATCTACCGGGAGTCTGGATAAGACTGTCGCGCGAATCCAGATCCTGTGGTTGCTCAAGGTGATGAGGTAGAAACCCATGTATATGTGAATCTTATGTGATCGTGTTGTGTGCATGATAGCAATGAACACAATATCTGTGAGAATCTCAGTCAGGGTTTCAAATAAATTTGTCTCCTTTTGATTTCGATTCAAGTGTTTAGAGGATGTTTTCTATGCTGCTTGTCTTACTTTTTAATCTTTTTAATACAAGAGATGGTCTTCTTAATTTAAGTCAAATGCAAGGATGGCAGGAGTTTGAGGAAAATAAGATGCGTATCTAACTCCAGTAACTCTACCAGTTATGCACTTGGCTTGGAATTAAAATTTAGTAGGAAATGTGCAACCTAAAGATGGATGCCTAATAGATGTTGCTGCTAGATATGGGATGAGATCTTTTCGTGTTTTTCATTTTATAATTTTTTTGTATTTTTGAATACAACAAAAACAAAAGAAATCGATACGGAAAAACCACATCGATGAGAGATGAGTAGAGAGAGATAATAAGAGTCCAGAGAGTCCACAATTATTACAAACAAATGTGAGAACAAGCTTTCACAACTTATGCCTAACAAATAATCCTAATATATTATACCTAAATCTAAACTATACTAATCTCCTCTAGTGCAAGTCCAAGGGTAAAAACTCTGTCTGGACATCAGGTCAGAATAGCAGCGAGTCCGCCAGGAAGATGAACTCCACTAGGAAGACGACGCTACTCCTCCCACAGCTCAAGTGCTGCAAAAACAACAAATGATTAGTAAAAGTTAAAGAATTTATATATAAAGGAATTAATAAATGAAATGTATACACAACCAAGATTATGAATAAAAGAATGTTTATATATAAATAATGAATATGAATGAATGAAATTTTATATACAAAAGCAAAAATTATTTACAAATTAAGAACTAAAGAATAATTTTAGCATATAGAGAGTTGCCTCCCCAACAACAGCACCAAAAATATAATTGACTTTCTGCGATGTCTAGTCAAACACTCATTGGAAGGATTCAAAAATGTTCAGCAAGACACACAGAAAGTATTCAATCAAATAAACATGATTTTTCATTGAATTACATCGTTTTCCATGTTGGGCAGTTAGAATGCATGTATAGCTGACAACAATAGTTTAAAACTGAATTACAAGTCATTCAAATGAGATTTAAAATCAGATAGCAATACATGAATGCTTGTACAAAATTTTTTACAACATATAAAATATGCCAGCCATTTACAACAACTAAAATCCTCGCTACAGCCCAACTGATTCAGCCAAAATAGCCACTGATGCAAGCTTCAGCACCAGTAAGAGCAGATCCTACAGTTGCTGAAACAACAGCTCTAGGATTTGCTGCTGGTGTTGTAGCCCAATTCAGATCATCTGAATTGATTTCAGACATCTTAAAAAAAATAGTTCCAAGGCTACCGTGTAGCCATGAATTTTTGTTTCAGACCCACAACAGGCTTGATTAAGTTCATAACTCCATCACAAGTTCCAATCCATTCTTTGATCACATACTTGAGTGTTTAGAATCCCTATAAGAGTTCCACCTTCCACTATAGATAGTGTTAAGGTAAAAATCAAAATAAGTATTCAGTTTACTAAACTTTCTTTCCAAAAACATCACAATCTATTTCAAAAGGATTTAGCACTTGAAAATCAATGGGGACTGAGAACCAACAATGTAAAACTCTGATAGAACCATTCTACCCTACTATAGATAGTAAAATAAATATAATCCAATCAGATCATGAACTCCATTTGGAAATCATATTAAAACACTCTAATGCTTGGAATAAGGGTGAATCCCCTAAAATGTTGCTGCTATGGCAGTTGTTCAATGTACTGAAATAGGGGATTAGACTCTGAAATCTCAAGTTCAAGCAATAAAAACCTCTCTAAAAACATGTTCACATGATACAGCCACCATCAAGACCTCAAAAACTCATGAATTAAGTCTAAAAACTCATCTACTTATCGAGAAAACCAATCAGAAATTGATATCAAAGATCCCCAAAAATATCTTGAAGTCCTAATGTGCATCTCACCTTACATTATAGACAACGTAAGGTGAGGTTGCAAATTAAGATTTCAATGCAAGAAAATCACATCACAAGCATCTCAAATAAATTCTGAAAAAATTGGGATTCATTCCCTCTTGAGGGAAGCTTGAAAATCACATAAAAATCTGATTTATCCTCTCTCTTGTGCCATAGACAGCACCAAGAGAGAGTCTAAATCTCACGATGCAAACCACTCAAAATAAACCCAAATCATTAGATTTCACATTCAAAATCAGTGGAGGGACTTTGTGAATTTGGTGAGATGGGTGGGGAGTCCCTCAAGTGGATTACGAATGCCCAAATTAGATCTGAATGCTCAAGAGAATTAGGTCTGATTTGGTGCTCTGATGGATGGGTGATCGATGGAATAATAAGTGTAAGTCAGTGAAAATGAATTAGGGGTGTGAAGGGGGAGATTAATGATCAATGGAATGGAATGAATTCTTCTCCTCTAATATGAATTGTTCAGAGGAGGCAAGGGTGATTTCTACTCTAATTCTACTCCTAAACTACATAAACAATCATCACACAAATCTCTAATTACTCCTACTCCTAGAAAGCAATAAATCTAATATATGAAAGTAGTAAAAATCTACTTTAAGGGAGGAATGGGATTCCTGGGCTACAGCTGGTCACTGCAGCAACGAATGGTGATGGGGAAGACTCTAGTGAAGAATGGGATCCCTGGCTTGCAGCTGGTCACTGCAGCGACGAAGTTGAGGAAGGAACCTACTTCTGTCACCAGCAGCCAATGAATGGGGGAGAACTGGAGTGTGGACGAAGTGATCACTCAAGTGGAGGGAGCGATCCTGTGCATGCGAGGTAGGGGAGCTCCTTAAGTAGGAAGATGAGTGATTCCTCTCACCGCAGAGGTGAGGATACGCGATTAGGGCGTGGGCGATCTAGAAGAGAGGAGAGGAACGTGCGCAAATTCAAGTCAGAGTGCAGCTGTTCGATCAGATCTGAGGGAAAGGGTGACCACACGCACAGATTCGTGCGAAGGTTCGATTGAAGGAGAGCCACAAATCGAGAGGCCTAGAGAATCGATAGCCACGATGGCCCGTGTTCTTACGGTGAGCAGTGACGTGGGCTGTAGCAGGTGGTGGGTTTGTTTTAGTGTTTTTGCACAAGAGACCCCTCAACGAAGGGATAGAAAAATAGCAAAGCAGCCCATAAGTGGTTAAGAATCAATTCAGAGCAGTCCTTCTGTCCTTACAAAGGAGTCCTTAAGAGGTTTTTCAATGAATGAAATGTGATATGTAAAGGACCTAAATGTGAAACTCTAATTTCAAGGCCCTAATGATGTCCAAATGCACCCAAGTTTTTATTGAAGCTCAATTGAACATATTAGAAGTTAATTTTACTTTCAATTTTGAACTTTGAGTTCATTTGTGTGTTCAATTTGCAAATGGATCACCATTTTACATTTATTAACAGATTATCTCAATAATTAACCTAATTATGCATTTTTAGTACAAAATTGATGTTTTCAATCTTTTCTATTATTTCTCACACTTAATTCTTTTTATTTGCTAATTTGATAGTGTTTAACCTAGTTTCTAGCTTCACTTAGGCAATTTAGCAATGATGAGTCGCAACTCATCACCCATGTTATCATATACTCGGATCACACCATAGTGAGGCACCTCCTGCGAAGGACGTGAAACCTCGACTAATCCACTGGATCTTGCTATTGTAAGAATTCAACCTCGAGATTAGCGACAAGGCGGGAAAACAAAACGTGGTAGCTGATAACTTGTCCCACCTTCCTTCTAATATCATCGACCCTTCTGAACCAATCACAGAAAACTTTCCTGATGAGCACCTCCTGACTATCGGTGCAGGACTTCCCTGGTACGCTGATTTGGATAACTACTTGGTATCACATTAGATCTCATCTGATTGGCTGAAGGCTAAGAAGGATAAGTTGCTTTCTGATGCCAAGTACTACATCTGGGAACACCTGTACCTCTTTCACATTGGTGCTGATTAGAACATCAGACGATGCATCCCAGAAGGGAAAATTCAGCACATTCTATCCTTCTATCATGACCAAGCCTACAGCAGACACTTCTCCGGACATAAAATCGCAGCTAAAGTCCTCCAGTGTGGCTTTTATTGGCCCACAATCTTCAAACACGCATACGACTACTGTAAGGCATGCACTCGTTGCCAGACCTTGGGCAACATGAGCCATCGGGATATGATGTCTTTACAGCCAATTCTCGTATGTGAAATCTTTGATATATGGAGGATTGATTTTATGGGACCCTTCCCTAAATCGAACGACTTCGAATACATTCTCCTCGCCGTAGACAACGTGTCCAAATGGATCGAAGCCATCTCTACCTAAACCAATGATCATAAGGTGGTAATCAAGTTTATTCATCAGCACATCTTTTCTCGATTCGGTGTCCCACGTGCCATTATCTCTGATGGAGGGACCCATTTTACAAATGCACAGTTCAGATCCCTGATGACCAAGTATGGGGAGTCACATCGAATATTGACTCCTTATCACCCCCAAACCAATGGATTTGTTGAACTGTCTAATCGGGAGATCAAGAAAATCCACCAGATCACTATTCGACCTGACAGGAAGGGCTGGTTGGCCCGACTTCCGGAAGCTTTGTTGGCTTATAGGACCGCCCACAAGATCCAATTAGGTATGTCTCTGTTCAAATTGGGTATGAGAAGGCATTTCAACTCCCCATCAAGATGGAGCATAAAGCCTATTGGGTAGTATGGAAGTGTAATCTAGATCTGCTTAAGGCCGGAGCCCACCATCAACTTCAAATGAGTGAGATCGAGGAACTACGCAATGACGCGTACGAGAACTCACGAATTTACAAAGAGTAGGTGAAAGCTTTTCATGACAAACACATATCTAGAAAAACTTTCCATCCTGGTCAGAAGGTCCTACCCTTTAATGCCAAGCTAAAACTTTTCCAAGGTAACCTTAGATCTAAATGGATTGGACCATTCTTGGTGAGACGAATCTTTAGAAATGGAGCCATCGAAATCAGTCAACCTAGCCTTGATTCTGAACCTTTCATTGTAAATGGCCAGCGACTCAAGCTGTTCATTGAATTCACTGATACGAACTTGGCTGAGGTATCTTTTGATCTCCATTCTCCCTAAGCTTATTGCATCCGGTTGATGGCGTTAAATTCAACGCCTAACGGGAGGCAACCTGTCATCTTTTGAAAAATCTGAAACCCTTTTTGACACATCTCTTTGCTAAACTCATATCGCACTTTAGGGTTCGTCCATTAGAACAGCCGACTCCACCATTGATACTCGTACCAGAGCTTGAAATCGTCCGCAACAGTCATCCCGACCTGTCCACCCATCCTTTGAACCTATTCTAATGTATGATCTAAGCTGAACTCGAACCTACCTAATTTATAATGAGGACATTACAAATCATAGGCATGGGGGATATTAAAGTGCAAAACACCGTGAGAATCAATTCACAAAAAGGGTTTCATCAAAAAAATTATATATGCTTATAAAAAAAAAGGAATAAAAGGGGAGGTTGAGGAAAAAGGAGAGCTATTTTTGAGAAAAATGAAAAAAGGAGGGAAGAAAAATTGAAAAGAAAATAAAGGAGCAAAAAGATAAAGAAAGAAATTGAGTCCCTTCAAAGTAATATGGAACTTACTTAACTTCTAGGTTGGACCGAATGATGAATTAAGACCTGGAAGGTTAAAACCTAAGGGATTAGTGGTGAATACTGACCTTAGGCCTCTTGGATCTGATTGGATTTAAACACTCACGTACTTGTCACGATCCGGATTAGTCCTCAAGAGGTTGGGGAAAATGCAAAGCTTATGTATTAGGTATAAGACTTAGGGAGTATTCGACCTCGTTAACTAACCTCTAGTTTGCGGGACTCGGTAACTTAAGCACCCTAAATCACACACAGCCTGATTTAGTGCGCTTTAAATAATAAAATCATACCAAAGGGTATTTTATCTGTTCTGAAAATGGTCCTAAGATCTAGATTAGGAGCGACTCGAAAACACAAGTCGATTTGGGCAAGTTCCCAGTGGGGAGAGGTGGGAAATTTTCCTCAAAGATGTGCAATAATATACCGTCTCCTTGGTGCTTGTCTCCTAGGATATTTAAATATCCTACCGGGGGCATGTAAGCACCTTGTGCTAGTTTAGATGCCATGGGCAGCATTATCATGAAATGTCGATTGCCAGGGTCTAGATTTAGCTTCAGAACATCATGGGCGGCACTATCCCAAAGTGTCGAAAGCCAGGGTTCTGGGGGTTGCTATGGGCAGTGCTATCTTGAAGCATCGATTGCCAAGGACCCTGCAAGGACTGATGGTGGGGACCAAGAATCGATACAAAATGTGTTTAGGGCTAATCCAAAGATGGATCTAAGGAAAAATATAATGAAAAGAAAAGAGAGAGAAAGCTCTCCACAAATAAAAATCTCCTTCTATATCTCTCCCTTATAAAATGCATTGACAAACTGAACCTGGACTAACCATTTTCAAGCACGGGTGCTTTAACCATTGGGTCCAACAAACCTTAGGTTAGTTCCGTGAGCCTTAGAAACCTTCACGGCAGACTAAGGCGAAAGTTAGTCAGGTCTAGATCCGGGCTGATACTTGAGTACCTTTAGGCCTACTGTTGATATTAAGATCTGATTCCTAGAGATACAGCTTAGTAAGGCATCCTGACGGTTACATCCGACCAAGATAACTGGTTTGATCCATATAGTTTTGCTAAGGGACTAGTAAAGGCTTGGCATGGGGATATGATGGGAACACCATTATAAGCCATAACTAGCTCAATTTGGTCCGAAAAACTCAATAAAAGCTCCTACATATAAATCAGAAGGTCTTCTAGGCAGGTTGAGTTGTTTTGAGAAGAAAAGATGAAAATAAGGTTATTTATGCAATTTTACCATCTTATCATAAATACAGAATAATCACGGGGTATGCCAAGGGTTTATTAAGGGTCATTTAGTCATTAATGTCGAATAAGTGGGTCCATGCAGAAAGAAATAGGTTTTCATGCATTTCAAGAATTAATGGACATCTGAAACCCTAAAAATAGACCTGCTTAATTAACTGAGGTTCTGGTCAGGATAAAATTCATTTAAACACTCTAAAAATCATAGAAAAATACTCTCCAGGGTTTGGAATCCTTTATTTGACCATCTGAACCTATTTTGACTTGAAATAGAGTCTCAAATAGACTATTACCCTAATTTAGATTTTTACACAAATTACCCAGTCAAACTAAGCCAAAACCAAAATCCAACTTCACCATTGGATTCCTTAGGTCCAAATGAGGTTTGTATCAAAGGTTGAGCCTAATCATAGATCGTCTTGACCTAGTTTACATTTCTATCCTGTCTGATTCTTTCTATTTCACAAGTGCCCCTAGCTTTTGAAATTCATTAGAAATAGGCAACTATCTTTGTCGTCACACCTTGCAAAGAGGCCCTTCCGTCATTTTCGTGGAGAAATCCTACTCCGACGACCTTCATTTGGAAATTTCTTGATGATTGCTTGACGAAATTCTCCCAAACTTGAACCAGAGATTTCTTAAGGAATTCTCTTTCCATCGCAGCCGGTCTTGGACCCCATAACCTTCCTAATCCCTCATGCGAACGCATGAGAGATCCAGTTATCTGTTGTGCGTCAAGATTACCAAGCTTGAAAGCTTGGTTTCCAAGATTCAAATCTCCCTCTAAGGCCTATATAAAGACCCAGGATGCACGCTGATCTCCTTGCGCTCGTTTTTGGCCTGAATCCCTCTACTTCCTCCCTCCTCTCTGGTCGAAAAGCTCGACGTCCGGTGACCTTCCTCGACCACCCTTGTCGTCCACTCACAATATCGATAGTAGATTCACCTTCCACTCCGTCCACATCGCACCGTACCAGTCGACGCCTCTTCCTCAAGTCTTCCTTGCCATCTCACCCTCACTGGAGCAGCTTCATCTCGGGTGCTAGCCAATCATAGCCAGCATCGCCTCCGCCCTCTCATCGTATGCAACCTCCTTTCAATTCCTTACCTTCCTCTGACCCGACTCACCCACTTAAACACCACATTTGCACACTCACACAACCGCCTCACCATTACCTTCCCCAACTCTAGTCGCACTCTGGCAAGCACGCACGCTTGCTCCACTGCACCAAATCGCCTATCACCAGTCTCTACATCTTCGTTGTGCCTCGCCCACCAAAACCCCTTAAGCAATTGAGGGGATTGGCCACTCAACGCCTCCACTCGACACCACCCTCACCGCACCACCTTCCCAAGGTCACCAGACCTTCACACACACCCTCACGCGACGCCACAACCACCATCACACTCGTCAACATCCGGCGATCCATCTAAGCTGCTTTGACATGGCCGTAAGGCCTTATTCTCAATTTCAGGTGTTCGCCATCGCTCCACCGCCGCTCTCGTCTTCTCCAACCTTCGCTGCAGTTCTCCATCCACAATCATCCAACTGCACGTTGCAATCGACACGGCCCAGTTCCAGGTCCTTTCCTGGGCCCTCAATCGAAGATAGTAGCCTTGCCTTCGCCTTCAATTGGAGACATCATCTGCTGCAGCTGCTATGCGAAGAACATCTATGGGATAGTCCCACATCGTGAAGCGAACGGTCCCCAGTAGTGCATATAAGGAAAAAGTGACGAGGGCTTATCGCCTTCGAGTCACTAAGGTTAGGTCCCTACCACGCCCTCGCACACGTAGAGCCTCACGCACTCATCCACGCCCTCACCCATGCACACACCACGCGGTCTGTGTCTTTGGTCTGGTTGGCCCGATCCTAAGAAGAGAGAGAAGAGCAGGAAAGAGAGGGGGGGTTTTCCCTCTGCTACTCTCTACACTTTGCGAAGAAAGAGGCCTTCGCCTCTACTGGTGTTGTGCTGTGCTTATGCCTCTCCCTGAGGCCTGAAGGAAAAAGAGAGGCCTTTGCCTCTATTGCTAGTTTTGAGTCACTATTGCACTATTGAGACACTTAAGTTAATGTGGCATTTGGTTGATTGATACTCTAGAATTATTTGGGTATAATTGTGATAGGATAATTTGGTGATTCAAATCACCATTTTTACCCTAATATTTTCGCCACATTGACTCTTGAATTTATATCTATATCATTTGTGCTTAAAATTGCTATTTCATTATTATATTCTTACTTACAATTGTGATCTTGAGATAAATTATCATATTGCTCCCTGCATTCGACCTCGGATTTCTTTCAAGCTATAAATTTTAAGTGTTATACACAATTTATCGGCTATACTACAATGCATTACTTTTAAAATATCGATTCAACGCGTTAACAAAAACTCTATAGGCTTTACTTCTTATTGAATAACCTAAGAAGATTCCCTCTGAGCTATTTGCATCAAATTTATCAAGATTATCCTTGATGTTGAGTGTAAAACATCTACAGCCAAATATCTTGAAGTAGGAAATTCTAGGTGTTATTCCTTGATAGAGTTCAAAAAGTGTTTTGTTTAGGATTGGTCTAATCAGGGATCTATCTTGGATATAGCAAGCAATGTTTACAGCCTTTGCCTAAAAATATCGAGGCAGCTTTGACTTGCATAGCATTATGCCGGCACACTTTTGCAAGGTCCTGTTTTTCCTTTCAACTACACCATTTTAAAGTGCGACTCTAGGGAAAACAAATTCATGTTTTATCTCATATTGATCACAAAAATTAGAAAAAGATTCATTCTCAAATTCTCCGTCGTGATCACTTTTAATTCTAATCACTTCAGATCCTTTCTCATTCCGTAGTTTTATTACAAGCTTACTAATGACATCAATAGTTAGATCTTTACTTTTTAATAAAGATACCCAGGTAAATCTAGAAAAATCATCGGTTATGACTAAATAATATTTGCACCCGCTTAAGCTTGCGGATTTTGTTGATCCGAATAAGTCTAAGTGAAGTAGCTCCACAGGTCGGGAGGTGCTAACCATCCTTTTCGGTTTAAAAGGATTTTTGGCTTGTTTGCCAACTTAACAAGAATCGCAAATTTTGCTTTCCTTGAAGTTGATCTTTGGCAGACCTTTGATAAGCTAATGTTTCACAAGTCTACTGATGTTTCTCATGTGAACATGACCTAGTCATCTGTGCCAAAGTATTGCCTCTTCGTCACATGCGACAAGACATACAAGATTGTCACATTTGTCAAAGTTAATAGTATAGATATCTTTATGTCTGTTTCCTTTAACGAGAGCTTATTTTGTTTCCTTATCCCGTATTTTAGAACCATTTGATGTGAAAGTGATTTTATATCCTTTATCACATATTTAACTTACACTAAGAAGATTGTATTTTAATCCACTAACTAGATACACATTATCAAAAGATGTGGAGAAGTTACCAATTTGACCAGTACCAACAATACGGCCCTTGTGATTGTTCCAAAATGTAACCATACCACCTTCCTGGTGGTGGAATTGCAGGAATAGTTCCTCTCCAATCATATGCTTGGAAAATCCACTGTCCATGATCCACCTTTTTTCTTCTCGATCCTGTCATTGGTTTGCGTTTGTAAGGTCTTGGTTTGATTGATTGATAGAGTGACTTCAGATTTCCATTTGTTTCTTGATATGTCCACCTTTTATAATATACTTGACCTACAAAACAGCATTGCAAAAGTACTTTTAGTACCTATTTTTGTTTAGGTCCATAGTGGTTACCTAGTGTTGCCTGTTTAGGCAAGCTACCTTTCTCTTTCCTTTGGCTAGAGCTAAATGCTTCATGAGCATTTTTAGGTATATAGCCTAACTTAAATTTTGTAGTACTTTGGGTTTGTGTTCTTAAGACTTTATGCAGATTCTAACTTCCTTTAGTAAATTTAGCTAGATCATTTAAGAGAGCAAAAGAGTTTTCTCTTTAGCTTGTCTATACTATTTTTAGATTATTTATTTGTGTTTAGTTCTTTATTTTGTAAAGTAAGCATATCTTTTTGTGTTTTTTCTTCCCCTAAGGCTTTTGCTAAGTTTTTATTTTCTACTCTTAGTTATTTACCTTTGTCATGTATCTCAAAAAATGCTTCTAATAATTCATGCTGTGAAAAAGAGGTTACCTCCTCTTCTAGAGCCATAAGTCCTAGAAGAGCTTCTTTTCTAGAAGTTTCTTCTTCTAAACTTGAGTCTGATTCATCCCATATTGTTGTAAAGGTCCTTTTCTTCCCATCTTTTTTGGGAAATCTCTTCTTTTCCGATTCTTTCTTGAGAAGTGGACAATCTTATTTTTATGTGTTCATTTCTCTTGCAGTTGAAGGAAATAATGGTGTCTGCTTTAGATTCTTCACTCTTCTTTCTCTAGCTTTTCTTATTTTTGAGGAACTTTATGAACTTTCTAGAGAGGAGGGCTATGTCTTCCTCTTCGTCTTTGCTTGAGGAATCTTCAAAATAATGGTTGGCTTCGAGGGCGATGGTCTTCTTCTTGACTCCATCTTCATGCTCCTTCATGTGTTGGAGCTGAACGTCGTAGGTATTAGGCTTCCAATAAGATCATTTAGTTTCAAACTAGGCAGATCTTTTGACTCTTGTATGGATGTAGTCTTAGTCTCCCAATCACTGGAGAGAGATCGGAGGATCTTCCTCACCAAGGCTTCATTCTTGATTTTTTAGTCTAGATTCCTTAGAGAGTTTATAATGTCCATGAATCTCGTAAATATTTCTTTGATTGACTCCATCCTAAAAGGCTCATAATTTTACATCACTACATTGACTCTAGTTTCCTTTACTTTAGATGTCCCCTCGGTGGTGACTTCGAGGATACTCAAATCTCGTAAGTTATCTCGAGGATCTCTAGAAAGCCTGTAGAATATTGCATTCATAGCCTTTGCATTATGCGTTGCCATTTTCTTCTGATCTGGAGTTGTTGTCGCTCCCTCCTTAGTCTCGAGGCGTGTGCATTTGGAGGCAATGACATCCCACACCTTGAAATCCATCGACTTAGATCTGCATCCTGGTCTTCCAGTAACTGTAGTTCATTCCATTGAATAATGGAGGTCGAACTGCTTACTGTCTCTCTACATACGTGTCAATAGATGACTTTGACATCTTCTGGACAATGGTGCTCTGATACCAAATGAGAGCTGTCTGTGGATCGAAATGGTATACTAGAGGGGAGGGGTGAATAGTATCACTCTAAAATAAATTTAAATAAAAAATAAATCCACAAAAGAATCAAGCACAGATTACACCTGAATATATAGTGGAAATCCAAATCGGACGAAAACCACTACCTAAGCCTCTCAGCTTAGGATTTTCCCAACTAGGCGAAGCTAATTAATCCACTAACGTATCACTTGAATGAGGGTGGCACAACCTCTTTACAACATGAAAAGTACAACAGATCTTTCCCAATAACTTGGGATCCGTTAATCAAAAACAATAATGTAACAGAACAATGAACTTATGGAACCTTAATAAAAGTCAAACTAGAATTTCAGTGGAGGTTTGAATTGTCGTGCTTTGAAAGGCATGAAACAGAAGCATAGAATGCACTTGAAGAAGCACGAGAAGCTCTTTACTTTTTAAGAGGATTCTTCTACATAAGAGTGTGTGTAAAAAGGGCTACGTACATCCTCTATTTATACTAGCAAACCGACCTGAAAAGGAAACCAAATTGGTCGATCAATTAAGATATATTGGTCAATCAAAAGAAGTTTTGGTCAATCATTCCAGTTATTTGATCGATCAATTATTGGTCGATTAATTAGCCTAAATGGTCGATCAAAATTGTATTAATTAGACTCCTAAAATGAGCTGGTTTGATCGATTAATTAAGTTGGTTAGTCGATCAATTAATCTTATTTGATCGATTAATATCCTTAAAAACTTGATTTTAGCAAGAGGCGCAAAAATCCATTTGAAACTTATTTTGAGGTTCCTTATAAAAATATTCTAGACTTAATAAAGATAAAAGATACTAAGACACAAATTAGCATTCTTGTAGCTTTAATCTATGGGAGATGCTTTGATCCAACAGAAAGTTCTGAAATATTAGTCTTGCAAAAATCATAATTTTCGTGCATCAAAACAAAGGTACTTACAAGAGTAAGGAAGGGTGAGTCGATGCATGAAACCTAAGTCTAAGGGTGTAGCAAGAGTCTAGAGAGGGAGAGGAAGAGTTTAGGGGACTTAGAAGGGAGAGCGAGAGCGAGATGTGTCAGGCGTTGGCCGGCCGGACATAGAGACGATGATGTTGACCATGAGGAAAACGGCAATGAAGAAGAGGCATGATGTGCTCTTACTTTAGCCAACAAGATGTGCGATGAAGAGAGGAAGAATCTGGCCTTCCAATTTGTCAATTGGTCGACCGAAAGAGGGAGGTGGAGGAGGTCGCCGGAGCCAAAGATGAGGATGGCCGGAGGAGGAGATGGATTATATCCAGTCCAATCATGGCTAGTTTGGATCGTGGAACATCAAGGAGTTTAAATAAAGCTCAATCGCGAGCTCAAATTGGAGAAAATCGCGAGTAGGATTCGTGAAATTAGGAAGTGGGGATTTGGAAATTTCCAAGCTCACTGGAGCTCTTGGATCAATCTCAATCTCTGAAATGTGGTTGGTTTGATTCCTCAATGTCTGAACATCAATCCCCCCCAATTTTTGAGGTATTTGGAGATTGGTGGAGTTTTCAAATGGTCAAAGTCGATCATGGTGGGTCTTAGGTGTTCACACTATTCAAGCAACAAGGTCCTAAATGTGAAGAAGACAACAAAGTTAGGGATATTTTGGTGATAAACTTGAAACTTAGGGGTCTAGATGTGAGAAAGAGTTCTTAGGGGCTAAAATGCAAACTAGGTCAAGATGGACTTTGATTGGGTCTAAATTTTGGTGTTAACCTAATTAAGACCCAACGAATCGAATGGTGAACTTGAATTTGAGTTTTGACTATGTTTAACTGGATAGATTACACAGGAACCCAAATTAGAGCAAATTCCCGTATGAATCTTTGTTCTCGGTCAAAATGGGTTCAGATGGTCAAAGTGAAGGTACAAACCTCTTAAAATATTTTTCAATGACTTTTTAGAGGTTTAGATTGACTTTAACTTGATTAGAACCCCTTTCAATCTAAGTGGGGCTTATAATTAATGTTTTTAGTATTGTTTTCACCCTTGAATGTGTGAAACCCAGATTCAATCAGTGTAAGCCCACTTCTTGGTCTTTTAAATTCATTTGACCTTTAATTAACACCTGAGTAACCCTGTAGTTAATCTGCATCTGTGATATGCTGTTAAAAGAGTAGAATTAACCTTGTCTTCTTATCTTCTCAAACCAGATCAATGCAGCATTACGATCCTCAAACGATCATTTAGGAATATTTAACATTTGAATCTGACTAATTTTGGCTAGCTAGGACCCATGATGGTGTTACCATCATACCCCCATGCATAGCTTTTGCTAGTCCCTAGCAAAATCCTACGAACCAAACTAGATCTCTAAGCTAGATTTTAACCATCAAGATGCCTTACTAAGCCGCATCTCTAGAAATTAGATCAAAATACCAACAATAGGCCTAGAGATACTCAAGTATTAGCCAAGATCAAGACCTGACTAGCCTCAGCCTTGGGCCTACCGCGAAGGTTTCTAAGGCCCGCAAAAATTGCCCAGACGTTCATTGGCCCTAGCGGTTAAAGCACCCGCACATATACGTAACAAGTCCATGTTCAGTTTGCCAGTACATTTTTTATAAGAGAGATAAAGAAGGATATCTATTTTGAGAGTTTTCCCTCTTTTCTCTTTATATTCCCCTAAATCCAACATTGGATTGGCCATAAATACGGTTTATATAGGATTCCTTGTCCCCACCATCAATCCTCGAAGGGTTCCTAACTTTCAACACTTCAAGATAGTGTCGCCCATGGCATTCCGTAGCTAAATTCAAGTCCTGACAATTGACATTTCAGGATAACCCTGCCTATGGCACATGAACTAGCACAAGGTGCTTACATACCCCCGATAAGATATTTAGATATCCTAGAAGACAAGCACCAAAGAGACAATATGTTATTATGCATCGAGGGGAGTATTTTTCATTCCACCTCTCTACGCCGGGAACTCGTCCAATCAACTTGTGTCTTCGAGCTGCTGCTAAGCCAGATCTTCGGGAAAATATTTTCAGAACATAACACTTTTGGCATTATATTTCATTAAGCGCACTGAATCAGACTGGTGTGTGATTTTTGAGTGCTTAGGTTACCAAATCCCGCGAACTAAAGAACAGGCAAGGGGTTGAATAATCCATAAGTCTTAGACTTAATACATCAACTTCGCACATTTCTCAACCTGTTGAGGATTAATGTGGATCTTAACAAATACATGAGTGTTTAAACCCTATAATAGGCCTAAGGTCAGTTTCCATCACATATCTCCTAAGATTTAGCCCTTCAGGTCTTAAGTCATCATTCGATCCAACTTAGAACTTATGTAAATTCCATATGTAATTACAGGGACTATCACAATCTTTTCTTTCGTTGGCTCATTTTTCTCTATTTTTTCTTCCCTTTTCCTCTTCTTCCTCCAAAATTTAGATCTTTCAATACAACTCACAAAATTGTCCTCCCCTTTTCTCCATATCTTTTCTTTTTTCTTTTAATGAAACCCCTCCATGAATCAAATTTCACAGCATTTTGCTCTTTGATACCCCCCCATGCCTAAGAATTGCAATGTCCTCATTGTAAATTAGGTGGGTTTGAGTTCAGCTTAGATCGTACATTAGAACAGGTCTGGTGGGTGGTGAATGGGTCGAGATGACTGTTGTGGACGATTTCAACCTCTGATACGAATATCGAAGGTGGAGTAAGCTATTCTAATGGACGAACCCTAAAGTGCAATATAACTTTAGCTCAAAAATGGGTCAGAAGGGTTTCGGATTTTTCAAAATGACGAGTTGCCTCCCATTAATCGCTAAGTTTAACGCCATCAGCTAGGCACAATGTGGCTCAGGGAGAATGGAGATTAAAAGATACCATAGCCAGATTTGAATTGGTGAGTTTGAGGAGCAATTTCAGTCTCTGACCGTTCACAACAAATGGTTCTTATTCGAGCAATAAATTGGTGTTTTAGAATTGCCTCATTCTAATATAGCTAAAATAGCGCTCAAACAAATAAAATTTATACTTGAAAAAGTTCGAGGTCGTTCACTGGAAGCAAATAAGAATTCAGTTCTCAAACTTGCAATTTAAAACAATTGTAATCAGAAATTGATTCAGAGTAATGTAGCAATAAGATCAAGTACTAGACTGCAAAAAGAATGGAGTAAAATGGTGATTTGAATCACCAATTACTCCCTACAATAATGGCAAATAGAACTCAATATATATATATATGAAATGATTTCAACCGTCTGAATGTCTAATGAGACATCTTAAACGTCTGATTTCTTCTTCTGCTTCTTCTAGCTTTCCTTCTTTTTTTGCTCTTCTGTTTCTTCTACCTTTCTTCCTCTTTCTTTGCTCTTCAACATCTTCTACCTTTCTTCCTGTGTGGCTCTCCTTCCTCTTCTGTCACCTGCTTCTCCTTTCTTTCTCTTCTCTGCTTCTCTGCTCTTCGTCTTCACACAAAGGGGGAAGGTTCCTCAATTTTGGCTAAGTGTCAGCCAAACCTCCTCAGACCAAAACCCCCTGCCCCCGCACACAATCCTCTCTTTCTCTCCTTGGGTCACGCTCTCCCAGAGCCTCCAACAGTACCGAGTTATCGAGTTACGGACCTAGAGCACACCCGGGTCTAGGGCTGCGGGCGTGGTTGCAGCCGAGGAGTGAAGTCAGGTTAGGCGGGTCGGGTCTGCGCCAAGCCTGCGGGGGACGGGTCATGGGCGAAGCGTAAGTGATGGGTGAGTGAGGGACCTCACCCCTCAAGTGTCTGAGGCGATAAGCCCCAGGCACTTCTTCCTCTTATGCAGCCGCAATAGTCCTTCAGCTTCCAAGGTGGGACTAAAGTCCCACCTTTCTTCACGCGTCCGCAGCCGCAGTGAAGACGGCTTGAATTGAGGTAGCTACAAGGTCTAGTGACTTCAATTTTTGCCCTGAACTCCTTCCTGGAAGTCTTCCACTCGACCTAGGTGCAACACCTGGAGCTGAAGACGTAAGAATAGCACCTGGAGATCTTCGAAGAAGCTCTTCCAATGGCGCTGTGGCTCGAGACCTGAAGAAGATGAATATGGGCTAAATGCCCCAGTCAGTACGCTCAGAAGTTTCACCTTGATGAGACGAGTGCAGTGGCGGTGTTCGTGAGGGATGAATGTGTGTGAAGTGGCCGATCGACGTCGGAAAATGAAGTGCGTAGGTGCGGTGTTCGACAGAGCGAGCGAGGGACCAAATCCCTCAATTTCTTGAGGGGCGTTGGTCTGTGGAGCACGGCGGAGCTGATGGAGGTGACAACAAGTTTCAAGCAGTGGGGCGGTGTGTAGGCATTGTCGAAGCTTCACCGGAGGCGAACAAGATGAAGTGCAGTAAGGAAGAAGCAGTGGTCATGCATATGTGTAGAGAGTGGAAAAGCGAAATAGAAAGTGAGAGAGTTAAAGAGGGGCTTAGCGAGAGGATAGGGAGGCGGAGGCCTCCGGTGTTGATCAACCGGAGCTGGAGGAGGAAGAAGCGAAGAGGCGGTGACGGCAATGTAGTTGGAGGAACGCCCTCCCTTTCCCTAGGGAGGATCGCGACGAAGAGAGGAGTTTAGGCCATCCAATTTGATGGTTGGACGGCCGAAGGAGGGAGATCCAGGGGGTCACTGGAGCAGGGGTCTTTGGTGATTGGAGATGGGCTTTTAGGCCATTAGACATGCCAAGACTTGCTGAAAAAATACGAAAGGCCGCGGAGGTGCTTTTATAGGGCTTAAGAGGAGGTTCCAAGCTTGGAAACAAGCTAGGAAACCTTGAAGCTTACATAAACGAATGATACCCATTCCTTCTAAAGGTTCGCATGAGCTTTTGGGAAGGAGTTGGGATCCTTGAATGGGCTCATTTGGAAGGAAATTTTCCAAGGAATCTATGTTTCAAATCTAGGATTGATTGATTGAGAATCGAGCGAGAAATGATCTCTTGAAACTCGATGGTGAAGGTTCAACTTTCCAAAAATGGAGTAGGGACCTGCTTGTGAAGAAGAAAAAGAAGTTGGGGGCTATTTGTAAGAGAATTTGAAAGTTAAGGGTCAAAATGAGATAGAAAGAGTCTGATTGGACCAAAATGTAAACTTGGCTAAGATGATCTCAGATTGGGCCCAAATTTTGGCACAAACCTAATTTGGATCCAAGAAATCTAATGGTTAAGTTAGATTTAGGTTTTGACCAAGTTTGACTAGGTAATTTATGTAAAAATCTAAATTAGGGCAAATGTCTGTCTAAGACTATTTTGGGTCAAGACGGGTTCTGATAGTCACATTAAAGGTTCTAAACCCTAGAGAATATTTTTTATAAATTTTAGAGGGTTTAGGTGAATTTTATCTTGACCAGAACCTCAATTAATTAAGAGGATTTATTTTTTAGGGTTTCAAAAGTCATTTAATTCTTAAAACATGTGCAAACCCTTTTCTGTCTGTTCTAACCCACTTGTTAGTCTTTTAGGACCATTTAACCCTTAATTACCCCCTGGGAAAGCCTGTGACTATACTGCATTCATGATATGATGGTAAAACTGCAGTTTTAAGCCTGTTTTCTTGTCTTTCCCTCAGAATGACTTTATAATGAAATATGGCTCTCTGGCAATTATGTAGAAGCATTTACTAACTTAATTAGATCAAAATGAGCTAGTTATGGCTCATGATGGTATTCCCATCAATTCTGAGTCATGATTTAGTTCACTGATTTCGATAGCTCCATTTCCGAAGATTCGTTGGATAAGAAACAGTCTGACCCATTTTGATCTTAGCTTTCCTGGGAAGAGCTTCAGCTTGGCATCAAAGAGGAGCACTTCTGACCAGGATGGAATGATTTTCGCAAGATGTGCTTGTCATGGAAGGCTTTTACCCGCTCTTTGTAGATACGCAAGTTCTTGTACACAACATTGCGTATCTCCTTGATCTCACTCATTTACAACTAGCGGTGGTTTACAGCCTTCATCAGATCTAGATTGCACTTCTGTACTGCCTAGTAGGCTTTATGCTCCATCTCTACAGAGAGGTGACATGTCTTTCCATACACAAGCCTGAATGGAGACATTCCTAGTTTAGTCTTATGGGCGGTCTATAGGCCCACAAGGCTTTTAGAAGTCAGGTGGACCAATCTTTCCTGTCAGGCGGGATAGTGACCTGAAGGATTTTCTTGATTTCTCGATTGGATAGCTCAGCGAATCCATTAGTCAGGAGGTGATAAGAAGTTGAGATATGATGCGGCACCCCGTACTTTTTCATCAGGGACTAGAAGTGCACATTCACAAAATGAGACCCACCATCACTGATGATGGCTTTAAGAACCCCAAATCTAGAAAAGATATTCTCTTGAATGAACTGGAGAGAAACTTTATGACCATTTGTTCTTGTGGGTACGGCTTCGATCCATTTCGAGACGTAGTCAACAACGAAGTAAGATGTATTCGAAACCGTTAGATCTAGGAAAGGATCCCATAAAATCAATTCCCCATATATCAAAGATCTCTCACATGATAATCGAATTCAAGGGCATTATATCACATGGGCCCAGTCAGGCGGAACTTTCCCCATAACCAAATAATTCACGATATCAGCAAACCAAAGAAGTCCATTAATGGCCAAGAAATGTTCATCCAGAAAATACTCAGTAATAGGTCCAAATAGGTCAATGATCGAAAAACGAAGGTGAGACAAATGGTCACAGCTACCACATTTTGCTTTCCCACCTTGTCACGAATTTCAAGATTGAATGCTTGCAACAGCAAGATCCATCGGATTAATCTAGGTTTCGCGTCCTTCTTCATAAGCAAGTGTCTTACCGTAGTGTGATTCGAGTAGATGATAACATGGGATCCCAGGAGATATGATGTGAATTTCTCCAAACCAAATACTACATCCAATAGCTCTTTCTTCGTAATCATGTAATTACGATGAGTCTTGTCCAGTGTCTTGCTAGCATAATATATTGCCACCGATGTCCCATCGATTTTCTATCCCAGCACTGCTACTACGTAATCAAATGCATTGCATATGATCTCAAATGGTTGAGACCAGTTAGGGGAATATAGGATTAGAGCTTGGGTAACTCGGACAAGCAAGATTTCAAATGCGTGAATGCACTCACTTGTTATCTCGAAAGACGTGTCCTTTGAGAGAAGATTCGTTAAGGGGCATGTGATTTTTGAGAAATCAAATATGAATTGTTCCTAGAATTCGACGAGCCCCAAAAATGATTTGATGTCTTTAACCGAGGAAGGCATAGGTAATTTGAAAACCAAATTCACCTTAGCTCGGTCAACTTGGATACCTCTCTCAGATACCAGGTGTCCAAGCACAATGCCCTCAGGAATCATAAAGTGGCTCTTTTCCAAAGAGAGAAGCAGGTTCACTTCAATACATCTTTGGAGGATCTGGACCAAGTGCAATATGCAGACTCTCCACAAGTTCACAATTCATCTAGAGTCCATCCAATGGCTCTTCGATGCTACTGGAGGACAGAAATTAGCTTCATTTCCTAATCAGGAGTGAGTCAAGAGTTGATAATCATAGGAAAGGTTTGATTTGAATCCAAAAAGACGTATTTTAGATGATCCGGGGGGCTTTAATTCAAGCACTAGGTTATCAGTAGCGGGTGGGAATTCAAGATTACCCTCAGAAGACAGGGTGGAAGCTAAGAATAGATCTGGATCAGCTTCGGGCTTCTCGATCTATGGGTCAAGATCTTCTTGTGGTTGAGGTTCTGGGAGAATCAGATTTTCCTCTGTAATCGGGTCCTCAACCAAGGAACTAATGTCACAAACTTCTTCGATCGCCCTACAGTTTATTCCTTTCTAGGCCTTAAAGATATCAATCCTTAATGTCTTATTCCCGAATTTCAACTCGATCTGGCCCTCTTCGCAATTGATGTTTGCCCTAGCTGTGGCTAAGAACGGCCTCCCTAAGATGATCGATGTGTCTCTCAAATTTTCAGGAGTATCGATGTCTAATATAATGAAGTCTAGTGGGAAGTAAAAATCTCGTATCCTAACTAGAACATCCTCGAGAACTCCTCTTAGTGACTTTATTGATCTGTCAACCAGCTATAAAGTCACCTCAATCGGTTTGAGCTCAATTTCCTGAAAATGATCTAGTAGAGATGTGGGGATCAAGTTTATGGAGGCTCCTAAATTCAATAAAGCTTGATCGAACTCTAGGTTGCCTATCTTACAGGAGATCAGAGGGGTGCCAGGATCTTTCACTTTTTGCGGGAGTTTGCTCAAGATGATAGAGCTGGCTTGCTCGAACAACACGATCAGACTCCTGTCATTGTTTCGTGGCTTACGCTTCGGTGTACATAATTCCTTCGGAAATCTTGCATAAGCCAATACATGGCGGATTGCATCCATCAAGGGGATGATTATTTGAACTTGTTCAAAGAGCTTGACCAAGTCTTCCTCAAGTGCCACAGGTTTAGGTTTCCTGTTTCCTTTGGTCAAGGCCTCGGAAAATGGAACCTCTGTTAGTTCCTCTAGGATTGATTTAGGCTCTGGATCTAGGATAGGTGTGTCCTAGATGACCATCCTAGGGGTATGCTCTGAACTACCAGGGCTAAAGTGGCTAAGATAAGGTGGATCCTGAGTCCTTTTGCCACTACGTGTTGTAAAAGTGCTTAGGCCTGCCTGGTTTGGGTTCGGAGTCGGTAAGAGTGGTGGTTGCTGCTGATATCCAGCATATGATGTGGAAGCCTCCATCCCATCGGGTAATAGAGCAGAAGGGGCCTGATAAACATAATGAGCTTGGTCTTGATTTGGGCTCTGGTTCGGAACATTATTTGGATTCGGCAGAGGCTGGAAAGGGAGTGCACCAGGCTGGCGAGTCCCAACCATTTGTGCGAATTGATTTTAAATCTCTGCGATCTCTTCTTTATACTGTTTCTACATAGTCGCATTAGTCTTCTGGATGTCAGTCAGGGCTTGCGAAATTAACCTCATTTGATCTTCCTTGGTAGGTCCGGATTGGTAATTCAGGTTAGGCCTAGGCTGAGCGGGCTGATATGGTCACGGAGCTTGTGATTGGGGTTGGAATTGAGGTCTCGAGTTCTGATTATTTCCCGACCATGCGAAATTCGAATGATTGCGCCATCTAGAGTTGTATGAGTTGGAGAATGGATCATTTTGAATGGCGTAGAGATCCTTGTAGGTCTGAGGAACTCTAGAGTAATCAAAGTACGGGGGTTCAAAGCTCCTCCAACTAGAGTAGGATGGTCCAGAGTTTCCTCCGAAACTGAGATCAAACGGATTTGTATACGTGTCCATCCCCTGATATGCATGGTGATGAATGTTATGCATGGCCTCTCTAACTAAGGCTGGCTGTGCATATGTGTTTTGTGAAGAAGTAGCTCTCTGCGAGATATCCTGCTATTTAATGATTTTTATTGCTATTTGCAAATAATAAAGTGATCCAGGATGTAGGAGATAGTAGAATAAAGAAATAAAGGAAGAAGAAGACTAATTCAGACAAGAGGAGTGAGGAGGATAGCCTTATCCCTGCCCTTAGAAACCCTAGGATAATCTTCCCAAACCCAAAACCACTTCCATTAGGACACCTTAACCTCAAAACCCAAACATGGATAGCACTATCCATGTTCTTATCCACCCTATCCCTCTCCCAAACACTTAGGAACCAAAACCCACCTTAGAAAACTGTTGTCCACTCTGAAATGGGTTTAAAAATCGTCGGGTTGTAGTATAGATCAAATCAGTGTGAAAAACAAATAATATTTACTACTCGAATATCAGAAATGAAGTCCGAGGTCGAACACAGGGAGCAAAAAGGAATTTACACACTAATCTCAAATAATATGTTACTGACACAAGAATTTAAACCAAATAATGATATTAAATAAATACTAATCTGTCACATTAGATATTCAATGAATTCTCATATATCTTGAGGCAATAAAAAAATAGAGAAGCTAAAACAATGGTGATTTAAATCACCAAATATTCTCTAAGCATATATATCAAGCATTCAATCAATTTAAATATCTCAACAGTAATTCTAAAGTATCAAGTCTCAAATCAGTCGTCGGATCTGATGACCAGACGACTTAACCGACAAGTGCTAAAGTGCTTGGGAAGCACTATTGTTCTTCTTCTCTTTTCTTCTTGGTTTCTCTTCTCTTCTTTTAGCCTTCTTCCCTTCCTCCTCTTCTTTCTTTCCTTGGCTTCTCTTCTTCAGCTGCTCTCCTCCTCTTCTTTACGCACGAGCCTTCTTCCTTTCCTCCTCTTCTACGAAGTCTTTCTTTTCTTCTTCCTTCTTTGTTCACGCACAGAGGGCAGCCATTCCTTCAAATTTGGCTCAGTGTCGCACAGGGAAAAACCCTCCCCTACCCTACTCTCTCTTTCTTTCATTCTTTCTCTTAGGTTTCACTCTCCCAAGGCCACAATCAGGATATTCGGGTAAATGGGCACACGCATACCCGGGACCAGGCTCATCGGCATGGGTGGTAAGCGAGGTGTGAACAGGCTTAGGTGGATAATCGGGTGCATTAGACCCGCATGTAGGTGTCGCGGGCGAGGCACGTGAGGGTGCAGGGACCTCACCCTCTGTGTGTCACCTGAGGCGAATAACTCATGTGACAAAAACAACTTATGCCGCTTTGTTTGGTTGTCCACTTCCGAGGTGGGACTAAAGTCCCACCCTTCGCGCAGCAACAGGTAGTAGCTATCTTTGGCCAATTCGCGTGAGGGAGGAGGTCAACGCCCCAATTGACTAGTCAAGAGTGAAGCTGGGTCGATTCCATGTTGCCCAATGCGGACACCTGGAACTGCAGTTGCTGGAGAAGGCTTCAAGCAAGCTCGAAACTTACACGTTAATGGCGACTGCAGGTGAAGACCTGAAAATCAATAATAAAGCCTCTGGCCATGCTAAAATACTTCAAGAGAATCACCGAGGGTCGTGGTATGTGGTGGTGGTGGTTTCGTAGAGGATGGTAGTCTATGGTGGCCGGTTGGAGTCGAAACTGGATGGAGGATGATGGGTTGTTTGGTGAGGTGGTGGAGTAGGCAATAGGTCTAGAAAGGTTAGGGATTTTGTGCGAGTGGTTGTAGTAGAGGTTGGGGACTTATCGGCGAGGAGGATGGAGTTGTGTACTGAGCGAAAATCCTCGCCAGAGTGTTCATCGGAGGTGAAAGAGATGAGGGTGATTCACGGCATCAGTGGTTGAATTGGGAAATAATAAGAATAGAAAAACGTAGGGAAGAAGAGGAAACTTAGAGAACCTAATCTAATGGTCGAAGGAGGTAGAAAACCCACGCTGGTGTGATGGCCGGACGTGGGGAAAATGAATCCTCCGAGAGGGGGACAGCGGTGAAGAAAGGGATCTGGATGCCCTGGCTTTGGCCAACTAGGTGCAGACGAAGATGAGGAAAAAGGACAGGCCAATTTGGCCATTGGCCATCCGTAGGAAGGCAGGAGAGGAGCTCGCCGAAGTTAAGTTGGAGGAGGGCCGGAGGGAGAGTTAGGAAGATGTTTTTGGCCCTAAAACTAGTTGAAGAGCACGGCCATGCATTGGGCGTGCTTAAATAGGGCTTAGGAGGAGGTTCCAAGCTTAGAAACAAGCTTGGGACCATTGGAGCTTACGTAAAAACAGGATACACATTCCTTCAAAGCTTTTACACAAGCTTTTAGGAAGGAGTTGGGATCCAAGGTTGGTCCCATTGGAAAGAGGATTTCCTAAAGAATCTCTGGTTTGATTTTGGGAATGTTTCATCAATCAATCAAGGAGATCTCTCCAAATGAAACTTGCCGGAGTAGGATTCTTGAGCAATAATGGCATAGGGAACTTTTTGTGAAGATGACAAAACTGGGGGCTATTTGCAAAGAATTCAAAAAGCTAAGGGTCTAAATGAGATAGAAAGACTTTGACTAGACCAAAATGCAAACTTGGTCAAGATGATCTCAGATTGGACTCAAATTTGGTACCAACCTAATTTGGACCCAAGGAATTCAATGATAAAGTTAGGTTTAGGTTTTGACCTCGTTTGACTGGATAATTTATACAAAACCCAAATTAGGGAAAATGTCAGTCTGAGAGTATTTTGAGCCAAGACGAGTTCTGATGGTCACATTGAAGATACCAAACCCTAGAGAATATTTTTCTATGAATTTTAGAGGGTCTAGGTGAATTTTATCCTGACCAAAACCTTAGTTAATTAAGCAGATCTATTTTTAAGATTTCGAAAGTTATTTAATTCTCAAAACACGTGAACACCCTTTTCTACCTGTATTAACCCACTTGTTAGACTTTTAAGGTCATTTGACCCTTAATTATCTCCTGGGAAAACCTGTGGTTGTTCTACATTCAAGATATGATGATAAAATTATAGTTTTAACTATGTTTCCTTCTCTTTCTCTCAGAATGATGATGCAATGAACTATGATTCTCTAGCAGTTATGTAGGAGCATTTATTCCTTGATAATGACTAAATTGAGCTAGTTATGGCTCATGATGGTGTTCCCATCGAAAACCTAAAACCCACTCTCCAGCACTAGCCAGATGTCTGATTTCTGTAGAATATCAATCCAGGAAGCTAAAACTCATACTGACACAGAATTCGACATCCAATCTACTGTCTAGACATCTAATTTTGGAGTATAAGATGTCTAACCACTGTTCTGGACGTCTGATATTATTCTCTGGTTCCTAATTTTGGTGCTAGAAGCCTGATCTTGCCTATTGTGACCTAGAAACCCCACCAAACACCCTAGGAAACCTAATTAGCGAACTCCTAAGCCTAGCCCACTATCCATAGCCACACTTATCCTAACCCTAACCCAATTGAATCATCTCATACCTAATTAGGTGCACCTGAACCCAATTAGATCCACCCAGGATCTAATTGACTCACACCTATTAGGTTTACCTAAGCCTAAACACACACACATATCCAATTAAACTTAACCTAGACCGAATTAGGTTAACTTCGATCCAATTAGACTCACCTAAGCCTAATTAGGTCCACACCCACTTAATGTAGGTTAACCCAACCTAGATTTACCAAAACCCACAACCCTACTCTACAAAATTTGAACCGCACACACTAACACTTTCCTAAACTACCCTCCTAACCTAGATCCACAATCCACGGGCGTCAACCCTAAGAGCCACCAAAAGTGGCACATGCTATTTTTGGGAAGAAGCCAACTTGCGACTACCAAAATTGGCCTTCCCATAAAAGCCAAAAATCAAGAGGCACACCCATTGGCTCTCCATTCCATCCATTTGCTCCTCCCCATCACAACTTGCGACCTAAGTCGTCCACCTTCTTCAAGGTGCTCCTCCTCCTCCAAGCACCACCATGGGTAGCTAAGCAAAAAGAGGAAGAAGGCCACCTTCCTCCTCTACTCTCCTTCATGAGGGCGTGGCCATAGAGAGGACATTCTCCTCTTTCTTTCTTCTCCATGGTCGGCTAAAAAAGCTAGAGAAGCTTCCCTCCAAATCTTCAAGGACAACTAGGAAGAAGAAGGGTTCTCCACCCTCTCTTCTTCTCGTGGGCGTGCTATCCTCTCTCCACTTGGGTGCACATGCTCCCTCCCTTTTTTTTCCCTTTCTTCTTCTTCTTGGACGGCCATGAAGGCTCACCCATAGCCTCTTATGGCCAGCCATCTCATTCGGTAGGCATGTAGATGGGCTTGCATATCCAAGGTCTAGCCTACACCCTCACACAAGGCCTATGACCCTAGTGGCAACTTTCCGACGTGAGCAATTTTCTCTATTTACATGATTTCTAGTGTAGATGTGTTTTATGCATAAATAATATTGTGTGATCATCATTTCTGTGATTGATTGTCTTTGTCTCCATGCTACCTAGGCTCGTTCACACTATGCACGGCCACCATGGCCCCACTTAGATGCACATAGTCACTTAGGTTTTCGCTAGCACATCTAGATCTAGGTTTTATTTCGCTTTCAAAATAAAAATTAAACACAAAAAAAATTGCAAAATACAAAAAAGACCAAAAATATTAGGTTAGATTAGAATTAGGCTAAAAAAGTCAATACAAATCTTGACTTGTTTTCACGCCTTTCAAAAATGAACGATCGGGACTCAAGTTCTAGAAAAAGAAAATCTATGAGAGTTTCGTTAATTACAAATGTTTTTTTGTGAAAGGGATTTCACGACTATACTACGATTTTTGACGATTTTAAAATATGTGAATGCCACGCTCGTCAAATGGCGTCATTGCCGGGGAGGCAATGCACGAGTTTGGATTTGGATTTACTTAACTTTGGATTGTTTTGATTGTAGGTCAAGAACGAAGAGGATCCACGGACACATCAACTAGTGGTAAAGACCAAAAGTATTGTTCTTCATCCTCCATTTTTTTTTGTTTTTGCTCTCTTAGGTTAAAAGAAATTCAAGTTCAAATTTTCGTATTTGAATTTATAAAAAAAAAATGTCTTTCCTTGATGTGTGTTTTAACTTGAAAACTATTTAAGCACACCAAAAGTCAGATTTGGAAATCTAGCCAGCAAATATTGACAATTTTCAAAAATTTATTGCCGTCAAAATAGGAATCCAAAAAACTTGGGATTTGATCTAATATTATGGTTTCAAACCAGCTTTCCAAAGCCACCTTTATTTGGAAAAATTCGCACTGTACGAATTTTAAAAATTCACACAGTCGAAGGGAGTCAGAATAGTCTACACTCTGATTTTATATAACTTCAAACATTAATTCTGACCCCTACATAAATCAGATCTCTTTGAAATTTGTGGGGTTGGAAAGCTACTGAAACCTAGTTGTTTTTATAAATTTTCAAGAATTCTTGGATTTTGGTTGATACTATTTCAAACTGAGTTACTCGTAGGGGTCCATCTAGCTTGTTTGACCCCTTGACACTAAAAATTCATGAAAAATTGTAGGAAACAGTAAAAATATTCAAAAAATATTCCCAAAATGCCTTATTGAAAGAGGAAAATCTCTGTCAAATTTCATCTTATTTAGATTCTTTTACTGATCTGGGGAGTGATTTCAAGTCAGAATAAGGTTTGATTGCAGATTCTTAGAGGAGCATCAACCCTAGGATATACAACTTTAGAGTTTAAATTTTTCTAGAGACCTAAAATGACTAGACTCAATTTAGTTGCCTAGTAGGTGAGGTTGATTTCTTGATTTACCCCCCTCGCCTACCTGAATTAAACTGATTTACATTTCAACCTAGGCAATCCTTTAGGTCTATCTCATTTAGTAGTGGTGTATTAGGACCATTGTTTTCTCTGATTGGGTTGCACATCTTTTATCTTATTGGACTTAAAATCATCATATAGACCTATCTGATATTAGGGTTTCCACATTAAGGTAAAGCACATTTGCATTCCATACATAAAAGAAATTCATATAACAAATTGAGACTTGCAAAACGTGTTGTGTGCTCCACTACAACCTTGTTTGAACTGACTTAAACAAGGAAACTGATTGCGAAATACGCGTGATTTGTAAAAGCGGGTTTTTAATGTCGTTGTAACACGCAAATCCGCTTTCGCTTTTAAATTTATATCCTAGATAGGGGAGTATCTAGGGTCGTCCAAGGAGGCAAAAATTACAAAATTAATCCTCTTGCTTACAAATAGATCTCAACTTTCATTTTGATATTTTTCAATATGTAATTTTTTTTTGTATTTTGAAAAGATGAGGGCAAACTGCAGATTGTAGCGAAAAGAACTAACACCTACAAATGATTAACTAAAATCTAAAAGATAGAAATATCTTCTTCCTAAGCTCACTCTAGGCAAGTGAAGGCCTAGGGTAATTAAGAAGAAGAGGTGAAACAAGTGCTAGAACCAAAAACAACTACAATAAAAAGCTAAAAGAAGGCAATTTGATTGAGTAGAATGAGTGTTCTTTTCAAGGACAAGTAGAGGAATGCTTCTACTAGAATTAAACAATCTAAAAGCAAGAAAAGAAACACAAATCCTCTTGAAAAAATGGTGAAGAAGAGAGTCTTCTTGCTCCAAGCCTAGCTGCTCCTTAGCTTGAAAAGAGAGCCTCCTTCTTCTCCTTCCTTGAGAGCTATTCCAAGGTGGAAGCTTCCACCTTCAATGCTCTCTCCTAGGGGTGGGTGTGCACCACCCTCAAGAACTCCTCCAAGGTGGCGTGGACCACCTTCAAGATCTCCTCCAAGATCTTCCTTGCCTTGCTTCTCCTTTGGCTGGCGTGACCCAAGAGAGAAGGGAAGAGGGGAAGGCACCAAGGGGACAGAATATCCCCTTAATCTTCTTCTTCTTCTTCTCTCTTGGACGTGGGCTTCTTGGTGGAATATGAGAGTGAAATTGCTAGCCAAGGATGACTTGAATGGTGGTGGGTAGTGATCTTTTTATAGGGTAGGATGGGGGGTTAAGGTGCCCCTTGAAATGGAGGGCTAGGATGGAAGAATGGAGGTGGTTGGTGATCCTATGGCTAAGGAGAGTTGGCGCCAACTCAAGGGGTGTTAAAGGGGGTAGTTATGGTGGTGTTGGTGTCTTTTGGTCGTGGAGAGACACCACCATGTTGGCGCCAACATGGGGTCTTCTAGAAGGGGGGTTAGGTGGATGGTGGAGATGGGTTCAAGGGGGATTGTGTGGTGGAGATGAGGGGAGATTTTGGAGGGAAAAGTGGCACCATTAAGGGGTGGTTATGGGTAGTTTTTGGCGCCACTTTTAGGTGTCTTTTGGAGGTGGTGGGTAGGTTAGGTTGGTGCCAAGTAGGTTAGCTTATGTGGAGCTTAGGTGAAGCTAGTTGGGTGGAGTTGGTAGGTGGGTTTTTGGGGTGGTACAAGACAAGGAAGTTGGAGCATAGCTAAGCTAAGCTAAGCTAAGTTAAGCTAAGCTAGCTTAGCTAATGGAGGAGTAGAGGAGAAGGTAATGGAGCTAGGGTTTGGAGGAAGGAGCTGAGGAGGAGAAATCTAGAGCTGGAGCTGGCTGCTGCTGAAGAGGCTGGCATGGGGCCACTCTAGCTGGCTTAGCTTGCTAGTTCTTTGCTAGTTGCTAAGCCAAGCTAAAGTGAGCTAGCTTCTACCAAAATGAGCTGAGGTGAGCTAGGTCTGGTGCTCCCGGGGAGAATCAAGCTGGTTGAGGCAGCTAAGGTAGCTTAGCTCAACTGAGTTGAGCTAAGCTGGGTCCCCGGGAGCTGGACTTGAGCTTCCTGAGCTGGGATGAGTTCTTCTTCAGTTGGCTGGAGCTGAGTGGAGCTGGATGTAGCTGGATCTGAGCTGGGGTGAACTCCTGTCAACTTAGCTGAGCTAGCTAGAGCTCCCTATGGACTAGTGGGAGCTGAGATGAGCTAGACTCAGCTAAGTTGAGCTGGATCTGAGCTGATTTGAGCGAGGGTGAGCTAAGGTGAACTCTCTTGAGCTGCCATCCAGCTGAGATTAGATGAATGGAGCTGGGATGAGATAACCCTAGTTCAAGTAAGCTAGGTTCCAGCTGCGGTGAGCTGGATCAAGCTGAGGTGAGCTGGATCAAGCTGAGGTGAGCTGGATTAGGCTGAGTTCCAGCTAGTCTGGGCTTCTCCTTCACCATTTGCCTTCTTGAGTGCTAGGGTTTTAGGGATCTATATATCTGTACATCCCTAACACTCACAAAAACATATTAAAAAGATAATAAAAAATGCAATGCATGCCTAACCTATTTTATGCCTAAATGCAGCCCAAAAACCCGTTTGCGGAGTAAAATCCTAAGAGCTAGGTTTGTTTTAATGCATAAGAATGATGATAAACGGGTGTTTATCAGAAACCCCAAAAGAAATTAATATAAGCACTTGAACCATAAAAGCCATTGACGAGTCGACTTTCTGCTTTACGTTGTAGTATTTAAGTGGTGGAAAAATCGACTAATCAACAATAAAAATAACCACTTACAGAAGAGCGGGTCGTATCCACAGGGAGGCAATTATGCAATAAACTCTCGATTATTTTATATTCTTTCGGTTAAGTGCGAAATCCCTATTCAAATCTGACATAAAATGCGATGGAAAGTAGATTCACAATAACTTAAAAAGATAAGGGTATATGTGCAATTTTCCCTCACTGAAATCTTCAATAAATATATGATGATTTTGTGTAATTTTCAATTGTCACATACTAGAGAGAATCGGTGCACGTGTTGATCCCAAAACCAATCTTAAAACAAGTGAATATCAATAGCATGCAATTATCAGAAAGCATGAGGGTGCATTCACAATTTTACCATAATAAAATAGTAATAAATCAAAAATTAATTTCTGGAAATGGCAGTAAATGTAATTTTTAATCTCCCTCAAAACAGAGCATTTACTCTCTCTCCTCCTCGCGAGAGAGAGAGAGCACCGGCGGGGCTTTCACAAGCAAGGGACGTTGGCGAAGATGAGGCCGATCCGATGGAGGTTGCGGCGTCGACAGAGATGGCCGGAGGTGGCCGACAAGCAGAGGAGAAGAACGCCGGAGAGGCTGCTACTGCCGTGAAGGCGCTGCTTGAGAGGGGCGCGCGGAGGTGTGCGCCTACGGGCGCGGCCTAGCAGAGGCGGATGGGCGGACGCTTGCAAGTGTGAAGGCGTCTAGCACCTGCGGGCGCGGCTAGAGGTGGGCGCTGGACATGGAGCAGGCGTCTGCAAGTGCTAGGGCGGTCTGCACGCACAGTGGGCGATGTGCGCTGGAGTGCCTGCGGGCCGGCTGGAGATGAGCGGTGGAGAAGGAAGGATGCGCCTGCGGGCGCGGCATGGCAGGGTGAAGATGCGCAGCACTTTTAGGCGCAGCTGGAGGGAGCACAGGATGGAGCGAGGCGGGTCTGCAGAGGGGTGCATGCCTGCTTGCTAGTTGGAGGGCGCGATGCAGGCTTGGAGGCGGGTGCAAGCGCTTGGTGCTGCGCCTGAACAGGTCCTGCGAGTGAAGGCACTTCATGCTGCGAGGGTGAAGGCGGGTGAAGCACTGGAAGGGGGTAGCACCTGCGGGTGGGGCGGAGCGAGGGGCGCCTGAACAGGCCTGCAGGCAATGGGCAACTGCGTGCTTTGCTGTGCGGGTGCGTGAGTGGGCGCTGTAGGGAGGCGCTGTAGAGGGTTGAAGGCGCTGGATGGTGTGGGCCTGCAGGAGGGGGGCATTGTGGTGTGCGCAGTGCTAGCGCCTGCAGGAGGGCTGGAGCAGGCAGAGGTGATGGCGCGAGTGGTGCTTGTAGGCTGTGGAGAGGCTTGCTAGGGTGCGGCTACAGGCACGCGGTGGGGAGCCTGCAACTTTGGATGCGCGGGGAAGATGCAAAACCACAGTGCACGCTGGAGTGTTACCCACTCTCTGGATGATCCTCCCTCCCCTTTCTCCGCCTCTTCTTTTTAACTCCTCTCCTTTGTGCGTGCGTGAGTTAACGGATTTTCAAATCCCTTAGCTATTTCTGGCCTCATTTGTTGAGGGAGGGCGGCGGGATATCAGATAAACATGCGGGAGGAGTTGCGGCTGGCCGGAGAAAAGGGAAAAGATGCCGCCGGTTGTTGGGGAAATTTACTCCCCAACCCTTGTTCTTTCTAAATATCATTCCTACACATAAAAACAACAAAATCATTACATATTAAGTTATATAATGTTATAAACTTAAATCATGATGCATACAAATATTCTACAACTTAATTGTAGTTATTAACACACCTAAAAGGTAAGATTAGAGTTACTTAGGCGTAATACAAATCCATTAAGATGGATTCATCAACCACTACACCAATTAAAACTTGTATTGCAAACCCTTTGTTTGTGCACTTTACACACAATCAAATTTTAAGGGCAGATCCCAAAAACATCCAATCACATTCCAAGAGCACTCTAAGCCCAAGCTTAAATCTAAGTAGACGTACCCTAGGCAGGACTAATTTACTTGGTAATCGAAATTTGATTGGGTGAAAATTAAGGCCTTGTCTATTTGGATCAACTGGTGATAAGAAAGGTCAGTGCGGTAACCGCATTAACTTCTTGTGGTGTCCCGTTGTGCGGGGTGTACTAGGGGGTCCCACCCTTTTGGCTAGCCAAGTAATTCAAGGGTTGGTTTAACCAAATTCCATTTCAGGATACCAGGTTTAGATCTAATTAGGGTATATAATTTAGGGCTACCTTATTTGCTTGATTTGGGGCTTTCTCTCATCTTTTCTTAGGCCTTTGCCTTATTTTCACCAACCCCTTGTAGCTGGTTGAGTCTTCCTGAGGAAGATTATCTCTTATCTCTATTCACTTCTTTTCTCGAACAACCATGAACCCATCTCATTCTTTTGACCCTCAGGGTTCTCCATCTCCCAACTCAACCATGATTTTGACTCCTCCCGGTTGGGAGACTCATCCTCAGTAGCTGGGATATGATTATCCTTATCCCCTAGCTTATTTAGAACCTGAACCTCATGGATTCGACCCTTATCTAGATCAGAACCAATTGAAATCCATAGTTGCTGAATTCCAAGAATATAACAAGGACTACATAGATCAATGTGCCAAGATCCTAGAGCAAATTAGACAATCCCAAGCACAATCTCAATCTTAGCATTCCTCCCTGGAACAAGAGACCTGGAATAACCAGCCTAGTGGGTCTAGTGACCCATATTTTGGATCCACTAACTACTCTACTAACTCTTGCTACACTGGGGAGGTACCCTGGACTCAGCCAACCCAAAAGGCACCCTTGGACCTAATCCATGATTTGGGTAGATCAATTGAGGAATGCACCGTTTCTGATACACCCATACTTGATAATATATCACTAAAGAATTGGAATAATGGATCACAAGTACAAGACCACACATCAGGTTCTCAATCAACTCCCTCTATAGTTAGCCCCACTCAGGGTGATACACCTTTTGATTCATATCGGGATTCGTATAACCCTGAGTGGAGAGACAATTATGATCTTTCATGGCCACCAAAGAAATCGACTCAGACTGAATATCAATCTAGGCTAGCACTCAATCCACTTTAGGGCAACCATCTAGTCCAACCCAACCCACAACCACGCTTGAGGATATCATGAACCTTTTGTTGGACTTGGACAACAAAAATGAAGAAAGGCTGACTAAGCTGGAAAATAAAGTGAAATCTCAAGGGGATCAAATCAAGAGACTTCAAGAATCATTCTATCCCCGAATGCACACTCCTCTTTATCCCTATTCTCCACCTTTTCTTCCGACTCCTCCAATCTATCATACGTGCCATTATGCAGGTGCCAATTCTTTGTCCTCTAAAAGGAAGAGGAAAGCTAAGAGCCCACCTAGATGATCTAATTCGGGCTCAACCAAAAATCTTAAGACCAAACCTACATCCAGCTCTAACTCAGACTCTAGGGACAAAAAGAAGAAAAAGGTCCCTGAAGTTGATTTGATCTATTTACCTTTTCCTGGGGCCTTAAAGAAAGTCATAAGAGAAGAAGACTTACACACCTAAAGATGTGGTTTTATCTGCTAACATAAGTGCATTTATTTCTGGCACTCTACCACCCAAAAAGACTGACCCTGGAAAACCTTTCATATCATGTGCCATCAAGGGATTCACCTTTAATAGAGCCCTTGTGAATCTAGGGTCTTTCATTAGCTTGATTCCTACCACCCTTTTGGACTGCACCAGACCTGGAGACCTACACCACACACCTGTCACCATTAGAATGGCAGATGGCTCCATCAAAACACCTAAGGGGGTAGTTCAGGATGTCATCATTAAAGTGCAAGGTCTTAGCTTTTCAGTTGATTTTATTGTTTTGGACATGGATATACCGAAAAAGCTAAATGATTCACCCATCATTCTGGGTCGCCCTTTCTTGGCTACAGCCAATGCACGGATTGACTGTTACTCAAGATGTATGGAAATGAGTAGCGGCAATGAGAAAATTCACTTTGATATTTATTCAACCGCTAAGGAAACGAAGTCAGTTGTTTCAAAAAAAAAAAAAAGAAAACGAAGTCAGGGTATTTTCTGGATGTCACAGAAAGTGATTCAGAGGGCAATTCGGAAGAAACCATGGCAATTGACACCTGGGTAGAACCACATGACCCGAATCAACAATCCACTAGATCACATAAGTCACCCTTAATACCGGATCAAATCATTGATAATATGGTTGACTATCTTGACCGACCTAGCCCAATTCAAACCCCTACCCCTTGCAAGGAATCCCAGATTACTCAATTGATCAAAATGATTCATGAAATAAAAGAAGCTAGTGTAAGAGAATATGATGATATAAGAAAAGAGCTTCCTAGAATCCGGGACGAGCAACAAAAATCAAAAATGTTTGAATTTGGGTTGGGTATGCCACAACAAATTTGCGATTCGGTGGTGGCCATGCAGGATTCTGTTGATCAAACACCCAAGGTGGATGATTTTGAAGTTCCTATTGAAGTAGAGGAAGGAGATTCATTCAAGGATCTTGATCTTGATTTAGGGGCTGAATACCAATCATTTCATTTTGAGGAACATAGCATTAAGGGACCTGAATATGATTTTGTTGTATTTGAGAGTACCCATCAGACATTGATGAATTGAATCAAATGCTCACATACGACTCCTCAGCCCATTCCACTTTCATGGAGGGACTCACCACTAAATCTAATGCCCAATTTTATCTAAGTGAGAAGGCGGAAATATCCCCCTACGAAATAGATATTCAAGAAATTGAAAAATCATTAGGGATTACATATGATGAGTTATCAGAGGGAGCTAAAAATTTTAGGGAATCATGTGATAATTGGGAATTAGAATTGAAAATTTTTGAAGAGATAAAAGAAGATGATACCCAAACTTCTCTAGTAGAGACAGAAACTGATCACCGGACCCTGATTTCCAGATCTGACCACACCACTTGGGTCATGCCTTCCATTCATCACCATTATCAAGACCCATATGACTTTACCCCACACGACTCCACCCATACCCCTACCATCTACATTCTCCATCACCTCTTCGGGATGCCTTCATCTTCATTTCTTCCAGGCACCTGTAATTATCTATCTTCTATAGCATCTGGCTGCAGATTTTCCCAAGCCCCATTATAATATTTTTTCGATTATTTGGGCTCAGAATTCATCGACAACTGGTCCGCATTTGCGGCCAACGTGGACCCACTGTTGGAAAATGAGATTAAAATTCTTATCATTTTACTAGTCATTATCAATACTGTATTAACATATCCTTTTTTAGTTTACACCCAGCTGGAGGCGTTAATCTCAGCTGTTATATATAGCATATTTTATTTAGCATATTTTCCTACAAATTTTACTTCTTAGGTGTTGGAATAAGCGGAATATAAAATCTTAGGAGCAATTCCAGGTGATCTCTACCCATTTACTCCTTGCTATATTTATTTTCTTTTATATTCATGCATGAGGACATACAAGAATTTAGGCATGGGGGGGTGGATATACAGCAAAAGTGAAAAAAAAAATTGAGCCAACACTTAGAAAACCTCGGAGCAGCATGTCAAACGTACTTTAGGGTCCTAATTTAAGAACAACCGACTCCACCTCCAATGCTCGCATTAGAGCTAAAAATCGTCCGCAATAGCCACTCTGACTCATCTGCTCACCTTTTGTTCTAAATTTAGAAGCAAGCTAAATGTAACCCGATAAGGGAAAGTATAAATATAAGAGGTTACTTGTTTATAGCATATATACACAGTGCATTCATGAATAAGATTTTAATCAAGAGGATATATTAAGGATTTTATCCTCTAGTTGATTCCTATAATCTGGAATCCGATACAATTTACACACACATGTAGAATTTGCAATAGATTCATGGTGAAGACTGATAAACATCTTCAGTCTGTCGAGAAGAAGCAGTGCTTCTTTTCTTGAACCCCTAGACTGTATTTTGGGAGTCAGGCAAATCTTCTTCCAAAAATCCACCAAATATTGTGAGATGAGAGTAGAGAGTACTAGTGCTCTAAGATTAGTACAAGAAATCCAAAATTCTAGATAATTAGGTAATGATATTCAGATATTAGGCATAGTTTTCGCTCTCGATTCCTGCATATACATTTTTGTGTGAAATGTTGAGAGCCACCAAACAAGACAAATACGAGGCGAGCGAGTTTTCATAAAACTAGGGCTAAGGTAGATAGTTATGACCATTCTTTACGAAATCCTCGGCTAAAGGAGGGTATTGATATCAAGGTCAGAAGTACACCATCCTATCAATCTCCCAGTGCCATGAGTAAGCACTTCCACCAAATAAGCCACCCAATGTCTCTTAAGTACCACCAATCCCTAATAATGTCTCAATAAAATTCATGAATGTGTTGCTAGTTGTGTTATATTGAAAAAAAATTTATTATACATATAAGAAAAAGAAAAAAATAATATAGAAAAAGAAAAAGAAAAAAAAGTTTCTTTTTAGAAAAAAAAGTAGAAAAAGAGTTATGAGTGCTTAGTGTTTATTTCAGTTGTATTGAGATAATACCACCAAATAAAATTGCGATCCACCAAATATGACCTTAACATAACTTGTCTGTGTTTCTAACCACCCGAATACTGGCTAAGGAATTCTGACTTAACGTTAGGGTTATGGGAACTCAATTAAAGTGTTAATGCCAAGTGAAACCACCAAATACGGATCATATGTGAGAATCTGGTAAGATTGTGATCTCCAAGAAAAAGAAAAGGAAGAAAAAAAAATAGATAGAGAGAAAGAAAGAATGAATACAAAAGAACCAGAAGAGAGTATAGTTTTCTCATCTTTCTCTAAGTTGAGTTACGTAATAATATGAGAATTTAGATTCTATAGTACTAATTTCTCTGTAGCACCGACTGAGAGTGAGCCTCCAAATAAACAACCATTTTCCTTTGATATTCTCTACTTAAACTTAAAGCCAGAGTGAAATTCATAGAATATCTTGAATACCGCAGTGAAGAAGTCAGTCTATCCCGCTAGAGTTTTACTAGGGGTCAAGTACAGGCTTTAGAGGTGAATTAGGTCTTTCACTCGAATCCATTGCAAAAGCTACATAGTTGTACTTTCACATATCTAGATTTCTAGATTTCTAGATAAAATAAAAAAGGAGAAAAATCTCTAGGCATACACTTAATAAAAATAATCAGCCATTTAGGGATCGAACTTGTAAATAACTTAGTCATGCACTTAGTCTTGCATTGGCTAGGGACTAGCAAAGTTTAGGCATGGAGGTATGATTGCACAACAATCATGGATCCTAATCAACTTAAATAATGTCTAAACCTAGCTTAATTTGCAGATATTGCACTAATATCTTACATATCATGCATTGCATCAGTTTATTTAGAATAAGACGAGATATCCTACTATTTAATGATTTTTATTGCTATTTGTAGATAATAAAGTGATCAAGGATGCAGGAGATAGTGAAATAAAGCAATAAAGGAAGAAGAAGACTGATTCAGATAAGAAGAGTGAGGAGGATAGCCTTATCCCTACCCTTACAAACCCTAGGACAGCCTTCCCAAACCCAAAACCACCTCCATTAGGACACCTTAGACTCAAAACCTAAGCATGGATAGCACTATCCATGTTCTTATCCACCCTATCCCTCTCCCAAACACTTAAGAAAAAAAACCCACCTTAAAAAACTTAAATCCACTCTCCAACAACTTTTAGGACGTCTACAGAATATCAATCCAGGAAGCCAAAACTTATACTGACACAAAATTAGGTGTCCAATTTACTGTCTAGATGTCTAATTTTGGAGTATAAGATGTCTGACCACTCTTCTGGACATCTGATACTGTTATCTGGTTCCTGATTTTGGTGCTAAAAGCCTGATCTTGCCTATTTTGACCTATAAACCCCACCAGACACCCTAGGAAATCGAATTAGAGACCTCCTAAGCCTAGTCCACTATCCATAGCCGTACTTATCATATCCCTAACCCAATTGAACCATCTCAAACCTAATTAGGTGCACCTGAACCCAATTAGATCCACCCAGGATCTAATTGACTCAGACCTATTAGGTTTACCTAAGCCTAAACACACACACATATTCAATTAGACTTAACCTAGACCCAATTAGGTTAACTTCGATCCAATTAGACTTACCTAAGCCTAACTAGGTCCACACCCACTTAATGTAGGTTAACCCAACCTAGATTTACCAAAACCCACGATACTACTCTACAAAATTTGGACCACACACACTAACACTTTCCTAAACTACCCTCCTAACCTAGATCCACAATCCATGGGAGTCAACCCTAAGAGCCACCAAAAGTGGCGCATGCTACTTTTGGGAAGAAGCCAACTTGCGACCACCAAAATTGGCCTTCCCATAAAAGCCAAAAATCAAGAGGCATGCCTATTGACTCTCCATTCCATCCATTCGCTCCTCCCCATCACAACTTGCGACCACCCTCCTCCAAACTCTAAGCCGTCCACCTTCTTCAAGGTGCTCCTCCTCCTCCAAGCACCACCATGGGCAGCTAAGCAAAAAGAGGAAGAAGGCCACCTTCCTCGTCTCTCTCCTTTGTGAGGGCATGGCCATAGAGATGACATTCTGCTCTTTCTTTCTTCTCCATGGTCGGCTAGAAAAGCTAGAGAAGCTTCTCTCCAAAGCTTCAAGGACAGCTAGGAAGAAGAAGGGTTCTCCACCCTCTCTTCTTCTTGTGGGTGTGCTATCCTCTCTCCACTTGGGTGCACATGCCCCCTCCCTTTTTTTTCCCTTTCTTCTTCTTCTTGGACGACCATGAAGGCTCACCCATAGCCTCTTGTGGCCGACCATCTCTTTCTGTAGGCGTGTAGATGGGTTTGCATAACCATGGTTTAGCCTACACCCTTACACAAGGTCGATGGCCCTAGTGGCAACCTTTCAGTGTGAGCAATTTTCTCTATTTACATGCTTTCTAGTGTACATGTGTTGACATTTTTATGCATAAATAATATTGTGTAATCATCGTTTCTGTAATTGATTGTCTTTGTCTCCATACTACTTAGGCTTGTTCACACTATGCACGGCTACTATGGCCTCACTTAGATGCACTTAGTCACTTAGGTTTTCGCTAGCACATCTAGATCTAGGTTTTATTTTGCTTTCAAAATAAAAATCAAAAATGCAAAAAAAATCACAAAATACAAAAAAGACTAAAAATATTAGGTTAGATTAGATTTAGGTTAAAAAAGTCGATTCAAATCTCAACTTGTTTTCACGCTTCCCAGAGACGAACAGTCGGGACTCAATTTCTAAAAAAAAGAAAATCTATGCGAGTTTCGTTAATTACAAATGTTTTTTTGTTAAGGGGATTTCGCAACTATACTACGATTTCTGACGATTTCAAAATGCGTGAATGCCATGCTTGTCACCCCATGGGTTTAAAGGGTTTTTCCCACCCGACCTTCCTTGTCATTGAGATTCCAAGTAGACTAGAACATGTCAGCTTGACTCCTAAGTATACCAATTTTTAATCCTACTTGTGGCTTGAATTTCACTTGAACTTGACATTGATTTGATTTGTGACCTAATTTGGAGGTTAATTGATTCACAAAGTAAACCAACTTCACCTGACCTATCCTAAAGTTGAGGATGAGGTTTGGGTCAAGAACGCAAATCACCTTGAATTGATTTTCAAACAGGTTATTAGGTCTCAAATTTTAATGATCCAAGTGATTGTTAGAACCTTGATTTTAGGGTCCACTTGATTAGATCAATTCAACCAAGGGCTTGGGTAACATGATGCAGGAAATTTCTTTTAAAGCAAGCAAGTGTGTACTCCTGAAAACCCTAATGTGGAAACTCTAGATTGGCTCTATTCCAAGTCCAATTCTTCCAAAAGATGGTACCTCAGCTTCAATCAAGAAGGTGAATAATCCAAGGAACCTTATGTCCCTAGTAGGTGCAAGTATTAGGATGGGGATCTCTATTAAAATTGAATCAAATCAGGAAACTTAAATGATGATTACTATGCAAGTAAAGCAAGTTGATCCTAATTGATTTCCTTTTCAATCTTTCCAAGAGATGAGGGGCTTAAAGAAGGAAATGTGATTACCTGCCCCTGGTGTGGTTGCTTGTGCAATCAATCTTCAGATTCACCTACAACACAACAAATCAGATATAGCAAGTTAGAATCAGATCAGAAAGTGTGATTAATGAATGAAATGCACGTTTCTCCCCGACAACGATGCCAAAATGTTGTGTCGAAAATCATCGTAGTTTAGAAAAATGCGTTATAGTATAGCGACGAAAATCGAATCAACATTTAAATTTGTAAAGCTTAAAAATTTGAGTTCCGAGGTCATTCGCATAAAGCAAGTATAGCAATTCAATTCGTCAATCACAATGATAATGCAATGAATATTCAATCACAAATAGATAATCAATTATTACTCAAAAATTATATCTCAGAGTAAAAATAAAAGAAATAAAAATGGTGGTTGAAACCTCCAAATAATCCCCAACAATTAAGCACAATATCCAATCAGATCAACAGTAGTATCAAGCCAAGTCAGAGCCAACTCCCTCTCAGATTAGACATCAAGAACAAGGCTCAGATGCCTTAAATATCCAGCCAAACAACCCCTCAAATTTTTCCTAAGTGTAGGCACGAAACCCGAGAATCCACAGTGCAAACACCTCCCCCCAATCCTCTCAAAATTCCCTTTCTCTCTTTCAATCAAAAACAGATCAGGGTAATTGGGTAATCGAATCCGGGTCTAGGCCCGCCAACATGCGATGGCAGGCGAGGGTGCGTAGGGCGTGAGTGGGACCTTACCCAAGATCAGAGGTAACAAGCTATCACACTCAATTCCTTATTAACCGATTTCAAAGCCAAAAATGCACGATGTGGGACAAAATCCTAGGTTCTTCATGAAGCTACAGCTGTGAATCCTCTCAAATTGATGTCGCTGCAACTGTTGTTCATCTCAATTGAGAGCCTGGACGGCTTCGCGACTTCAATCCACAGCAATTGACGGCAGTAGCGTGGTTATTGATGGATGAAATATGGTGGATGACATCGGGGAAGACGGTGGCGATGATGAAGCTCCGGTGAAGTCCCTAAAAACAAGAATACAACCGATGGGGCCTAATTAAAATGCTCAGCAGCTTCACCAGAGGACGATGTGTTATGGTGGTGCTGGTTGGGTGAATGGGTACTCGTGGAGGTCTTTCGATGACGATGAGCGTAAGCGAAGGCGGGTGCATTTGACGGGGAGGAGGAAAGCTTAAAACCCTCAATAAGTTGAGGGGTTTTGATGGCGAGGTCGACGCGAAGGTTGTGGAGGTAGTGGCACTACATTTGCGTTCATGTTGCACAGGTGCAAGTTCACTAAAGCTCGTGCCAGACGTGGAGAAGACGAAGTGAGAGAGGGTGAGTCAATGCGTGAAACCTAAGTCTAAGGGTGTAGCAAGAGTCTAGAGAGGGAGAGGGAGAGTGATAAATCACATTTCTTCATGATAAAATGCCTACTTATGTCAATTCCTAAGCTTGGCATTGCACTCCGTAGTACAAATAATGCATAACATTCATTAAATTGCATTTAGGATAATTTGTGCATTCTGTATAGTAATTTCGACATTTTATATAGCCAGGAGGCAATGTGACATCTTTATGGGCTTTGAATGAAAAGTCCGACCATACTAATGAATCCAGGATGACAATCGCAATCCATCAGTGCAGAAATCACTCCAATCAGAGCTCCGTAGCACCCTCTACAAGAAGAAGGTGGACGGCCATGATGGCGCCATGTGGCACCATCACAGCCCTCTAGCCCGACCACAGTCACTCCTCCCAAGCCGCACTTGCAAAATCTCGACCATTGGATTCAAATCCAACAGTCGTCAAAGTGCCACGATGCCCGCCTCTAGCCAAACAGAGACGAGCTTCACACAATCTCGACCGTTGGATCAAGATCCAACAGTCGTGGGCACACGAGCCTTAATTCCTAAACGAGACACAAAGTTGACCTCAGCGCACTCGCAATGCACAGCCATGCAATCGAAGCCCCAAGCGCGAAATTAATCCGCTAAAGCATGTGCGGGTGAAATTCGTCTATCAATGGACGATCGAGCGACGAAGTGATGACTTGGCGCTCTGAATGCCGCACGATCTATACATGCGCAATATTGCGTGGGTGCATGCTGAATCACACGTGCAGCGGAGGCACGATTCGGAGCATCCTCTCTCGCACAATCAGAGCCCTTCATCTGCCATCCAAGGGCGACGATTCAATCCACCGCGACTCAGGCGAGAGCCAGCAGATGCCAGCTGACAGACACATGCGATGGCAGCTGGGATGTGAGATGAACAACCAGCGAAGCTTGAGCGTGATCAACACACGAGATGGATGGACAGCATAGCTCGCTACAGCGAGCACATGAACGGGCATGAGTTGGCTACAACGATGCATGAGCGGGATCTACAACGACGTCATAAAGGTAGCTATTTGTCCTATGCCTATTTTAACCTCCTCTCATCCACTATATAAGGACCTACACACCTCTCTTGCCTAAGTATCACTTCCTATGCTATTCACACCTACTCTAGAGTTCTTAAAAGCCTATCAAAGCTCCCAAGAGCTCCCTCTCAAGCCCTAGGCCACCTATTAGTGTAGGACACCTTCCCATCCACCAAATATTCAACCCTCCTCTCACCACCTTCATAGGTGACCAAAGGGTTGTCCTCCCACCACCATTCAGGAAGTTGATCATCTCTGCTGCCTCATCCCCATTCCTAGCTTGGTGAAGCTTTCCTCTACTCAGATTCTTCTCACGCCTCACCCCTGACATCCAAGCTGTCGTCAAGCGTTGTCGTCTCACCAGACATTCACTTTGGGAGATTCCTTCTCACCTTCATTCTCTTATTATTTTGTTTAGAATATTCCTGCTTAGTATAATAAACAACACTTTGATATATCAAATTTGCTTCATTTCTCTACTCTCCATCTATGTATTTATTCTCGCCCGAAAGATGATCTTGGCTATTTCTTCATTACAAAAATAAAAAAATCACAAAATCCTAAAACACCAAAAAGAAATAAATCGAAACATGAATTTCATGAAACAAACATTGTCTCCCTGTGTTTGACTTGGGACTCCCTTTTGAGTTTCGGTAAATTTTATTTGGTAGTGAGTTTTGCGACTACGACAACGAATTTTCCAAAACCCTAACTTTTCTTCACGAAAACCCGCTAATCAGAGAGTTTAAGGGACCTAAGAGGGAGAGAGAGAGAGCAAGATGCATCTGGCATTAGCCGATTGGACATGGAGATGATGATGTCAACGACGATGAAGAAGAGGTAGGAAGTGCTCTTGCTTTGGCCAGCAAGATGCGCGACGAAGAGAGAAGCCTGACCTTCCAATTTGTTGATTCGTCGACCAGAAGAGGGGGGTAGAGGTCGCCAGAGCCAAAGATGAGGATGGTAAGAGGATGAGATGGGTTATTTCCAGTCCAATCTTGGCTAGTCTGGATCGTGGAACATCAAGGGGTTTAAATAGAGCTCAATCGCGAGTAGGATTTGCAAAATTAGCAAGTGGGGATTTGGAAATTTCCAAGCTCGCTAGAGCTCTAAGATCAATCTCAATCTCTAAAATGTGGTTAGTTTGATTCCTCATCGTTTGAACATCAATCCCTCCAATTTTAGAGGGATTTGGAGATGATTTGGTGGAAATTTGAGTCAGTCGAAGTCGGTCATGATGGGTCTTAGGTGTTGTTCACACTATTCGAGAAGCAGAGACCTAAATGTAAAAACTACGATAAAGTTAGGGGCATTTTTGTGATACACTTGAAACCTAAGGGTCTGGATGTGAGAAACATTATTCTTATGGGCTAAAATGCAAATTAAGTCAAGATGGACTCTGATTGGATCCAAATTTTGGTGTTAACCTAATTTGAACACAAAGAATATAATGGTGAACTTGGATTTAAATTTTGACCACGTTTGACTGGATAAATTGCATAGGAACCCAAATCAAGGCAAATTCTCATATGAATCTCTATTTTTGGTCAAAATGGATTCAGATAGTCAAAGTAAAGGTACCAAACCTTTTAGAATATTTTTCAATGATTTTGAAAAGATTTAACTTAATTTTATATTGATCAGAACCCATTTTAATTTACATGGGGCTGATAATTAGGGTTTTCAATACTATTTTCACCTTCGAAATACGTGAAACCCTGATTCAGTCAGTATTAGCCCACTTCTTGGTCTTTTAAGTTCATTTGACCTTTAATTAACTCCTGAGTAACCCCATGGTTAAACTACATTTGTGATATGTTGTTAAAACAGCAGAATTAACCTTATCTTCTTGTCTTCTCCTCAAATTAGATCAATGCGACATTACGATCCTCAGACGATCATTTAAGAGCATTTAACATTTGAATCTGACTAATTTTAGCTAGATAGGACCCATGATGGTGTTACCATCAATTGGCACCAAGTAGGTGGAGTTAGATGTTTACGTATTAAGGTAGGAGAACTTTAGTAGCTAGCTAGTAGCCAAGAGGAGCTCGGTGTAGTTACCTTGAGCTAGAATGTAACTAAGAAGTGCTAATGTAGGCTTGAATGAGGACTCAGCATTTAGCTTAGCAAGCTAGCTAGGGGCTAGTACCTATGTTGAGTTGAGTTGAGCTGGAAGGAGCTGAGTGGAGCTGAAGGAGCCAAGGTGAGCTAAAATGCAGTTGCAGGAGCTTCTATCTTCTTATGAGGTTTCTACCTTTCAATGTGCTAAGGTTTAGATGATCTTCAAAGGTTCCTCATTCCTTGACAAGCAAGCAATACACATAAGTAACATAAAACAATAAGAAATCCTAACAATGCATGCATTATCCCTAAGTATGCATGAATGACTAATACAAGCCTAATACTACAGTGCAAGTGCAAAATGCATAGGAACTAGGTGTAAAATGTGCCTAAAAATGATGATAAACCAAAGTTTATCACGATGAAGGGGAGTTTTCTATTAAAGAGGCCTATTCCAAATTGCAAAATGTTGATTGTTTGGCAAATATTGATTTCATTAGAGATTGCAAGCTTATTTGGTTTGGGGATTGTCCATTGAAGATTAAAAATTTTGCTTGGTTAATGTGAAAAGAGAGGCTTATAACAAGGGTATGGAAAGCTAGGTGGATTTCAGAGGTTGTTCGGACCTGCTCGTTATGTGAATCAAGAGATAAGGACATTAATCGCCTTTTCTTTGGTTACACCTTAGAATGAAGATTGGCTTTAAATTGATTGATCACTCTAGTCAAATTCAATTTTGGAGTTTGTTTAGGTGTGGGAGGATGAATGCAGGCCACAATGTTTTCAGATCAAGGAAGTAGAAAGCAAAGGTGTTGATAGTGCTTTGGGGAATCTAGTTGGGAAGGAATACTGCCATTTTCAAGGGATAGATCACCTGCATTGAGAATTTTATTTTTTGTATCTCTTCACTTGTTCATTTCTAGGAGTCTTCCTTATAACACTTTTCTAATTGCTACCATTTTTGGCTTTTAATGGATTAATTTTTGGGTGGTTATCATAGGGATAATCACCTTTATTCTTTTCAAAAAAGAAAAAAGTCTACCTGACTAATCAAGCTAAAGAAGATGATCGAAGTGTGTTAGAGGTTCTATTCAACTAACCAAGAAGGATATTCAAGTTGACAATAAAATCATAGGATTCTAGAAGTAAAAGTAAGTGCATAGTTGACTAAGACCTTAAGACTAGGTCCTAATTCACTAGTAAAATTCTAGATGATGGGGTGCATTAATGTTTAGCTCAATGTAACAACTCATCTACTAATTAAGAACCCAAGTCCTAGTTGATAGGCTTTATCTAGTCAACGAGGCTTGAAACATGGAATTTGAGCAAAGATTCTGAACTATGCAACTAGGCCAAAGTTTAAAGTTAAGGTCTACTGAACCCAGGACTTTTATTTGCCTTAACTTAAGGCATGGTTCATTCTCTAGGATTCAAGTGATGAAATCTAGATTTGTTAGACCAAATTCAAACATGTAAATAGTGCAATCAAGCTTGAAGAAGCAAACCTTCTTTTTAACCAAGCATAATCTGTTAAAAGAAAGCACTAATGGTTACTTAAAAGCACCAACATAATATATAAAACAGATGTCACTATAGTGACACATATTTCGAAGGGGGACAATGCCTCAAGGAGTTAGAGTCTAATTATTGTGGATCTTCCATAGGTATGTTAAAATGTTGATACTTTGACCTAGGAACACAACGCCCTACCTTCCGCATTCACCATGGACAACCCAACAAGAGTTAACATTCTGAAAACATGACCTTAATCTCTAACGTAGGGAACTATGCAAAGCAATGTACTTGAATAGTACTTGAATTGTACTTGAATTATAGAGAACTTCACAAGAAGGTTGAATTTCTAATAGAGGTTCTCAAGTATAAGCAATGTAACGTAGAGAGCTAGTTGCTAAATGCTAGAAATTCAACCTTCTGAATGAGTATCAATGAAATATACAATTCACATTAATTAATTATATTCCGACAATTTTTGTGATTGTACAAGAAGTATGCAGTGAATTCAATATTTGTACAAAGCATCGAAGGACAAATGATTGGTTCGCCAGAAAGAGTGCAATCGTTAATATGCATGTTTTGTACACATTTCCTATACAAGTGTAAAAAATGAACTTCTGTGGAGGTTGAGCACCTGGAAGACTCCAGGATGCCAAGTTAAAAACTCTGGTATGGGACCCATAGAGACTCAAAATTGCTACTGTTAGTGTCACCCTGAATGAATTGACTGCTGGTGAGTACTTGTATCCTCTACTACCTCAATTCGCACTTCTTTCCTGGATGGAACTCTAAGCCATGACTTCATCAGATCGTACACGGTAAATCCAATTGCTACTGATGGCACAACCTGGAAGAGGTAAGCAACACGGTGAAAAATGGAAGGCATTCGAGGAATGTATCTGCCTCTTATTAAAAGGCCAGTTGCTGCAAGGATGCCACAAACGATTTGTGATTGCATTGAAAAAAGAAAAAAGGTACGCTCTGGAACCTAGAAAGTTCCTATCATGCAACAATTTGATAGGTAAAATAGTATCAATGATACAACTGCTCAAAGAGTGTAGCCGTGTTTCAAGAGGTGGGCCATTAATTGCGATAAGGACCCAAAACATGATCTTATCCCCTTCTTTTCTTTTACAAAAATTTGCCTGGACATGCACTCATATTAGCATTCTTCCCTTTATCCAAGGAGAAAAGAACAAGGATGGACAAACCTTTAAATAATTGATGCTCAACCCTGAGAACAGCTGTCTCCAGCCTTGGTCTTCAACAGTCAGATATAGGCTTCTTATGGTTCCATTCACCAGCGAACTGTTGGACCCGGAAATGGCTTGTACCTGGGAGGTTAATGCATCATAATCCCATCGAATCAGCATCTTAATTTTTTTTAAGGAAATCAACCCGAATTTATAGCTAGAAGGAAAGATAGGGTTCAAATAGTAACCTGCATCTGCCTCCTAACTACATCGAGTGGATAGGTTACTGTCTGGCCCAATAAGCCAGCGACGGATCCGCACACAAGCTTCACAGTAATTTCTTTTTTATGCCCTTCAGGTACACGGCTTTTCATCTCCTCGTAGATATAGAATTTCAAACCCGAATACGGAAAGATACCAAGTAATGATGGACCTGAAAAAACCAAGTAGATTAATGGCCATAATGAGCTGAGCAACTTAAATGAAAAAATTGCTTTTTGTACTCAACTCAACCCACGCTTCAGTCACAAGTTCATTTCGGAATTAATAGTAAGAGTATTCAATTGGAAAACTCTAAAATGCAAGCATCTCTAGGACAAAAACAAGGCATTGGAGGTAAAGATGTAGTGCAGAGTGCGAAGAGAATAATCATCTTATTGAAAATAAAGTCCCTGACTACTTTATATATAAAGAATCAAGTTAGAAAAAGTATACACTAAATCCAACATAAAATAAACATAAAAAACAGGAATAGAAAATAGTTAAAACTCTTAACCTAAACAAGGTAAACCTATAAGTCACCAAACTTAGTAACTCTTACCACCAACATTTAGCAAAAGACATCAAATCATTATTTATGTAAACTCCACCGTTTCCCACTGTCAGTGGATTGTTTTTAATTGTCGGAGAAAAAAAAATCTTTTAATCTTCCTTAATGGTATCTGATTTACTTCCTTATTTTGTCCTCATGCAGTTATTTCTTCTACTTTTATGCTCCTGGGGTACTAAATTTTTTTTTTCCAATCCCTCCTAATTGAGAGTTGCTAAGATTTGACAATGGAGCTAAACCATTACATTCTCTAAACAGTACCAGTTGGATATTGAGAGAAAATAGAAAATATTATTATGAATCTCAAGAAACAAATGATGGAAACTGGCCTCTTTATATAAAGAGGACCACTCCTATTTCAAATCCTAAAATAATATTCTAAAATAAGAAAGAAACAAATCAAATCTAATCATATCCCTAACAAAAAAAAATGATAAATCAAAAAATAATTTTTTCTAATTTCCTAATTCTTTAATTTAAATCCTAAAATGGCTGAAAATCGATCTGTGTGGAAGCAAAAAATCCATATAACCGACCCCACTTAGTGTGGGAAAAGACTTGGTTGTTGTTGTTGTTGTTGTCCTAATTCTATAATATCTCCAATACTCTCCCTCAAGTTGAAACATGAAATGCCCAACTTGTTATAAAAGTGAACTCTCCCACAATGTAGACTTTCGAAGAAGCAATAGACTAAAGGAACAAGAACGATCGTAGCAGATGTAGCAACCATAGTAAACTGAGAAGAGTAGTAGTCAGGTAGTAAGAGACGATCCTAAGTAAGCAATAGTGGTAGTAGTAGGTATAAGTAGCAACAAAAAAAGGTAGACTATAGCAGAAGTAGCAATATCAGACGACAATATTAGGGTTGTAAAAGTAGTAGTAACAGTAGATTGAGAAATGTTCCAAGCAACAATAGTCAGTAGGTAGGTAGTTAGGCAAGCATGCAATCAAGCAAGTAGGCACATAAGCAGACAAATAGGCATGCAGGCAGTCTCTCCATTAGTGGAAACCTAACTCGGTTATAGTTTGAACAATAAACTGATGCATAGACCTTTAAGTAGGCAGGAAGCAATCCTAAATTCAACATCTTGATTCACTAAGTTGACTATGCAGTCCTGCACAAGGAGATGCAGAGATACAGAGGAGATGTGTGCATCCACAATAGAAGGCACGTGGGAAAGAGCACAAGATGCGCACAAGACTAGGGTAGATCGCCCGTGGATACACGCACGAACTGGGCAGTGACATGCGGTTCACGCAAGAGAAAGAAGTAGTAGAGTGCAGTTTACTCGCAAAGAGATCAAGAGGGCATGTAAAGATAGAAAGACCCACATATGATGGCACGGTGGGTAATGACAGGACAAAAGCACGCGAGGCACACTAAGGAGCGCCACACTTAATGCGAGAAGTGGCAGACCACACATACTATAGCATAATGGCAAGGCAAGCACCACCTGCAGTAGCACACGGTGCAGTAGAATCCTCGCGCGATGGCATGCAGAAGCAAGAAGACTCACACATGTGTCCACTGCAGGAAACAAGAGAGCGCGATGGTGGCACACGCACAAAGGAGACTGCATGCAAAAGTCAGGGTTGACAGTCTAGGTGAATTTCCTAGGATCGTTCACGATCTAATACCATGTTGAAGATTTAAAGGAAATAAAAAATATTATTATAGATCTCAATAAACAAATGGCGGGAGTTGATCCCTTTATATAGAGAGGGTCACTTTCATTTCAAATCTTAACATAATCTTCTAGAATAAGATAAACAAATCGTTAACACGTCAAATCTAATCATATCCCCAAAAATAGAAAGTAATAAATGAAAAAATAAAATTCCCTAATTCTATAATATTTCTACCAGGTGGCAATCCTAAGCCAATGGACTTTACCATTCTTGATTTTCTCATCTCTTTTCTTTCTTTCCACGACAAAATAAAATAAAATAAAATCACTAGATCCTACCAATTTGACTTGTACCAATCACCAGCATTCTACATTACTGCCACAGCAACTACTATTAGTCAACCAATTGCTAACAACCATCACTAGTAGCGAAAATCGACAAAAAAGAGACCAAGTGGCATTGCCAATCTTTGTATCGACAAGTAGCCTATCTCACTAGTAGAATAAAATAAATTACATTAGTTTATTTGTAAATCCTATCTCTTAATATATTAGAGAGGTGGAAAAAGTACAAACAACTCCTCAAAGAAATAAGGAACTACATAAACAAATAAAAACAAACAAACCGAAGAGGCTCAACACTCCCCCTCAACCTGGAGCATAAATATCAATCATACTCAGCTTGGAACAGTAAGCATCAAGAGAAGATCTAGGCAACGCACTGGTAAAGATGTCAGCTATCTGGTTATCTAAAGACACTGGAGCCTATCCCACCAGCAAAATAAAATGAATTGCATTAGTTTATTCATAAATCCTCTCTTAATATATAGATAGATAGAAAAAGTACAAATAGCTCCTAAAAGAAATAAGGAACTGCATAAACAAATAAAAACAAGCCAATTGAAGGGGCTCAACACTCCCCCTCAAGCTAAAGCATAAATGTCAATTAACTTGAAACAATAAACATCAAGAGAAGATCTAGGCAGTGCATTGGTAAAGATGTTAGCTGTCTAGTTATCTAAAGACACTGGAGTAGTGAAAGTAAGGCCTCTTTGGATCAAGTCACGTGCGCAATGACAATCAACCTCCACCTACTTGGTCATCTTATGGAACATGGAGTTGTTGGCGATGCAAGTAGCTACTCAATTGTCACATCTCATCTCCATGGGTATATCAATAGATATATGCAAGTCAGACAGGAGAGACCTCACCCACATCATCTCGATAGCAGTGCAGGCCATGGCTCCACACCAACTCGGCAATAAACCTAGAGACAACGGACTGCTTCTTGCTCTTCCAGGTCACCAAGTTCTCTCCAACATAGGTGTAGAAACCTCTAGTAGGCTTCCTATCTACTAAACACCTCGCACAATCAACGTCCGAATATGCCACAACACACACAGAGGTCCCTTTGGTGAAGAGAACCCCTCTACTTAGTGCCTTCTTCAACTGTCTCAACACCATCATTGCAGCATCGCAATGCTGCCTGGTAGACCTGTCCATAAACTAAGTTTCCCAACTGCAAGGGAAATGTCGGGTCTAGTGATGGTCAGGTACGGAACTTGCCCATAAGCCCCCTATACTACATGTTGTCCACTGCCTCAGCCTTCCCATCATATAGATGAGTCTTGAGATCCACAGAAATGGTGGTTGGCTTGGCTCCCAACAACCTAGTCTCCTGTAGTAGATCAATAGCACACTTCCTCTGGGAAAATACCACACCCATCCTGCTACAAGCAATCTCAATCTCAAGAAAATACCTCAATAATCCCAAATCCTTCATAACAAAGCTCCCTACCAAGCATTTCTGTCTCTGTGATACCTAATTTGTCATCTCTAATGTTAATCAAGTCACCCACATATACAAGAAAAGCAACCACTCATGTTCCTATCTTTCTGACAAATAGAGAATGATCTGAAGAGGATCTCTTGAAACCAATGATTACCACTTCTCAAAGCTTTTGGAACCAAGCTCTAGGACTTTACTTCAGGCCATACATCACCTTTGCAATTTGCATACACTTCCCCTAAGTCTCGTATCTCGGAGGCTACTGTATGTAAACTTCCTCTTGTAGATCACTGATAAATACACATTTATTCAAGATAAAATGTCTACTTATGTCAATTCCTAAGCTTAACATTGCATTCGACATTGTAAATAATGCATAACATTCATTATATTGCATTTAGGATGACTTGTGTGATTTGTATATTAATCTATACATTTTGTGGCTAGGGGACTACAACATCTTTACCGGCTTCGAATGAAAAATCCAACCATATGGACGGATCCGGAACAACGATCGCAGTTCGACAACGCAAAAATCATCTCGATCCGACATCTGTAGTAGTCCCAACAAAGGAAAGAAGATTGACGACTCAGATGGCACTACATGGCACCATCCAGGCTGCCCAACACCAGCCACAGCCACTACCTCGCCTCAAGAGCACCCCAGCCAAGCAATCCCAGCTGTTGGATCTCAATCCAACGATTGAGATCCATCCCAGTTGCACCCGCTCATCTCTAAAGAGCAAAGCCACGAGAAGATCTCGACCGTTGGATTGAGATCCAACGGTCAAGAGCTCGTGGCCATCAGACCATCTGCCCGACCATCCACGTCTGCAGTGCGTTGGTTAGCACCCTCGCCCACGCACACTGAACATACAGTCGAAGCCCCGTGCGTGAATTTAATCCACTGAAGCGCATGCTAGTGAAATTGAGCTATCAATAAGCGATCGGACAGCGAGGGAAGCGGCTACGTAGCGCACCAAAAGTGCTCGATGCATGCACGCGTGATCCGACGCGCAATCGTACGCACGATCGTACTAGCGACAGGGGACACAATTCTTAAGCCGTATGATCGCCTCCTCCATCGTTTGATTTCAATCTAAGCGCGTAACATGAGTGCTTCCTCAAGCGCGATCAAGGGTGCCTCTACCGTTGATGAAGCGATGGACAATCGACGATCTTCCACAGCTCGCTCCAACTACGTGGTCCAGCACGTGGTCCAACCCGGTCTAGTAAAGCAGCACGTGAATTACGTGCGTGAAGTGTGATCTAGCTAGTCCAGTGGCTCCAGCTTGGTCCAACGACCTCCAGCATGTACCAGTGCAGTCCAACGTGCGAAATTACAAGTTTTGGCCAACCCTTGTCTCTTCGCATGCCTATATAAAGCCCTACACACACCCCCTACCTATCATCATTTCCTATGCTATTCCCACCACCTCTAAAGCTCAAAAGGCCTACTTAAGCTCCCAAGAGCTTACTCTCAAGCCCTAGGCCACCTATTAGTGTAGAAATCCTTCACATCCAACAAATATTCAACCTACCTCTCACCACCTTTATAGGTGACCGAAGGGTTGTCCTCTCACCTCTATTCAGGAAGCTGATCATCTTCGCTGCCTCATCCCCATTCCTACCAACTTGGCGGAGCTTTCCTCTACCTGAATTCTTCCTACACCTCATCCTCGACATCCAAGCACCTCACCTCCTCCGTCCAAGCCACCGCCAAGTATCGTCATCTCACCAGACATTCACTTTGGGAGATTTCTTCTCACCTCCATCTCTTTTATTTTGCTTAACATATCTCTGCTTAGTGTAATTGTAATAAACATCATTTTATCATAGTATATATCTCTGTACTCTCCCTCTCTTTATTTATCTTTGCAAGTAGATTAACTTAGTTCTTCATTATCTTACTCATATAAAAATACAAAAAAATCACAAAGCTCCAAAAATACTAAAAGGAAACAAATTGAAATGAGGATTTCATGAAAACAAACGTCGCCTCCCCGTATTCCACCTGGGGCTCACCTCGAGCTTCGATTATAAATTTATTTGATAGCAAGATTTTGACATATACTACGACACAATTTTCAAACCTATTTTCCAGGCTCGATTTCCCACTTATCAATAACCATAGAGGAATATATTCTTTACATTATTGTGACACTCTATATTATCTTTTATTGGTACTTTTTGGACTATTTATTTCTTATTTCTAGTCGATTCCCTGATGTAATTTTCCTAACATCTCTCTATCTAAAGAAGTATAGGATTTCTTTTGAGAATAAAATCATTTTTTTCCTTCGACTTGGTATCAGAGCGACAATACTAGGTCGATGTTCTGGTATGCCACCGAAATTGGCCTCCTACCCAAACTACATAAACCCTACATCATCTTCCCCTCTCCTCTCCACACCTCCGCCACCTAGATCAACAGCATTAGCGGTACCGGCGACTACTGCAGGTGTAGTAGCAACGACAGGGGCCTCCAGCAGTGGCAACCATCGTCAGTTAGCTACAGCACTGCTGGTGAGGTTGTGCTACCCGAGCATCGACTAGGGGAGGAGCGGCAACCTTCTAAGGGTCGTTAGGGGTTCCTCCTAACCTTAGCATGCACCTCCTGATCTCTGGAGGGGCTATCATTGGGTTCTAACTTGATTTCCAAGGAAGAGACTACTTGGATCTCATGTTGGATCACTCTGTGATTTATGGTGATTCTACAGACCTGAAAAGTCAATTATAGATCTGATTTCAGCGATTCCTGTTTGTTCTAGGCATCATGGCTTCGTCATCATCTGGAGTTTCATCGGAGATGACTTCGGATAGCGGAAACTACAAAAAATCAATTTTTTGTCCCTATTGTGAGGTTGGATAAGACCAACTATGCCCATTTGTCACAGACGTTCCTTATGACAGTCAAGGGTCATGATAAGGAATATATTCTCCTTGAGGCAAAAGCCCCAGAATAAAACGAAAATGTACGCCACTTAGAAGGACAACATTATGGTGAGACTATGGATTATGAATAGGTTTTGCCACATATTGGAGATGGCATCATGTACTACAAAACCACTAAGGAGATGTGAGATTCTCTTCATGACACCTATTCTCATGAACAGAATTTTAGCAAGGTATATCAGATCTATAATAACATGTTTACCCTCAGGAAAGAGGGTCAACCCTTGCCTCAATATTATGCCACTTTGAAAGGGCTTCTAAAGAAGTATAATGCATGCAGACTTGTACGCACGTATACTACTCAACAAGATTACCGCAAGGAGACAACAATTCTACACTTTTTGATCTGGTTTAGGCCTACAATATGATGTCGCTCGCTCTCAAATATTAACTCTGTCAGATCTTCCATCTCTTGAGGAGGCATATAGTCGTCTCAACAAGATTAATGTCACCACTTTTTCACCAGTGGTTACTAGACAGACCTCTACATTTGCAGTTAGTGGAGGTTGTGGTAATTGGGGTTCTCCTATCCGTGGACGTGATAAAGGACAAACTGGTAGAGCTCGCCCCACGTGCACCTTTTGTGGCTGAATTGGCCATGTCGAGGCTTCATGCTAGTCTAAGCATGGGAAGCCTCCAGTGGCCAACCAGGCTGTGACTATTTTTGAGGTAGAGTTAGATATTGTTTCATGGGCAGAGTATGATGCCGTAATTCAGTGACTTACTCAAATTACTCAAGAGACCCCTTCCTCATCTTTCGATATAGTTGTCATTGCCTCCTCAAGTATAAATTGTGCTTCTACCCTGACATTAACACTTGGTTTGTTGATTCTAGTGCTTCGCGTCATTTGAATGGCAACCACAGTTGCTTTCAGCAGCTTTAATTTTTGCCTCCTCTCCTAATAGGACATTCAACTCGCAAATGGGAGACATTCCAGGGTGGATGGTCAAAGAGAGGTACTAGTTACTCCCAGTTTAAGGTTGCCTAATGTTTTATTTGTTCCAGATTTTCCTATGAGCTTATTGTTAGTGAGTAGAATTACGAAGGATCTTAATTGTAGGGCAATCTTTAATGAAGTTAGCTGTGTATTTCAAGATAAACTCAGGAGAAAGATGATTGGTAGCAAACATAAAGAAGGGGTGTGTATCACCTGTCTCAGATGCTAGTTGCAGCTTCTTGCCATAGCGAGATGTGTTTCGTTATAGGGAGTGCTTTGCAGTGGTACAGTTGTCTTGGTCACCCATCTCTACACAGGCTTCGTCATATCATCCCTCATCTTTCACCAGCTACTAAGATTCATTGTGATGCGTGCCAGATAGGGAAGTATCACAAAGCCACCTATCCTAGTAGTTCCACTATTGCTGAATATGTTTTTTATTTATTGCATCTGGATGTGTGGATACTCAGTTGTATACCAGATTGAGCCACCGATATAATTTGGTGATAGTTGATGATTGTTCTAAAATGTTATGAAGAATAAACCTGATATTGGGTTAGTCATTGAGACATTTATTATTGAAATAAAGAATCAGTTTACTTCTACTGTCAAAATTGTTCATACGGATAATGCTCTTAAGTTTTATACTACCCAAATAACTGCATTCTACAGGATCTCATGGTACCATTCATCAGACTACCACCTGCCCCCATACATCTCAGCATAATAGGGTGGCAGAGTGGAAACACAGACATCTTTTGGATGTAGCCAAGACTTCACTCATTCATCATAATGTTCCCTCAGGATATTAGGGAGATGCAGTGCTTACTGCATGTTATTTGATTAGCAACATGCCCAATTCTGCATTATCTGAGAAGATACCATAGCAAATATTATATCCAGATCGAGAGTTGTTTCAGTTGTCACATTGAATTTTTGGTTGTGTAGCCTTTGTGCATATTACTAGGCCTAACAGAGATAAATTGGCCCTAAGGGCAATTAAATGTCTTTTTCTAGGATATAGTCATACCCAGAAAAGTTATAGATGTTATGATCCTTTACAGAAGAGGCATTATGTTAGTGCAGATGCAATTTTCCATGACGCTCTGCCATACTTCTCAGTGACTAGGCGTCAGTTGTTGTTTGAGGCTAAGGAGGCACCGATCCCTATTCCTCTTATTCAGTTAGAAGATTTTCCTATTTCTCAATCTACATCACCAAGCACTATAGACAGCATTGTTACTCGATTCAAAGATCCTCCTGTGTCATTTAAATTATCTGTAAGATATTGGCAGCACATCCCCTACTTCAACACTATCATCCTCCCTTCAGCAGGTATGTGTTGATGCTACTGACTATCATGTCTGGTGGCAATCCTTCAAGTGATGATACTTGTTATGATGACATACCATTAGCTTTTGAATCTCTTGTTAATGATGCTGAGGTTCCACCAGATGATCTTGATCTTCCGATAGCTACTCGAAAGGCACCCCGAAGTTGTGCACAATATCAAGTTACTAAGGTTGTTTCGACTAGCTACCTCAATCATCCTTTTGCCCTGTTTATAAAGTCTTTGTCTTCTACTCAGATACCAACTACCTACCAGTAGGTCATGTTTAATCCAAAATGGCGACAAGCCATAGAGAATGAGATGGCCGCACTTCAATCCCAGGAGACATGGGAGCTTACTCCACTTCCTTCCGATGCACACATTGTTGGCTATCGTTGAGTCTTTGCCTTGAAATACAATCCTAATGGATCTATTTCTCGGCATAAGGCTCATCTTGTGACAAGGAGATTCACCCAGAAATATGGGGTGGATTTCTGACACCCTCTCTCCGATTTCTAGGCTTACTAGTACAGATTCTCATAGCTATTGCAACTCATCTTAATTGGTCACTACATCAGCTAGACACGAAGAATACCTTCTTATATAGTGATCTCCATTAGAAGGTACATATGCAGCAGCCGCCAGGTTTTTAAGTTTAGGAGGAGTGCGTATGCAAGCTCAAGAAAGTAATTTATGGACTTAATCAAAGTCCACGGGCCTGGTTCCAGAAGTTAAAGATATAAGGCTCAATAAGTTATCATCAGACCATTCGTTATTTGTGCAGAAGATAGAGGAAACTGTTGCACTTCTTGTCTATGTAGATGATTTCATTGTCACTAGTGATGATGCAGCTGGGATAGTTAAGGTCAAGCAGAGTTAGCTGAGAGATTTGTCAAGAAGGACATGGGTCCCCTGAGATATTTTCTAGGAGTTGAGGTGGGAAGAGGCAAAGAATGTATTACTCTCAGTTCGAGGAAATATGCTCTTGATGTGTTACAAGAGATCGGGATGTTGGGAGCAAAGCCAGCCAACATACCCATGAATCCGAAGATGCACTTATATGATGCAGATTCAGAGGCCATAGAGAGGAGAGGATATCAATGGTTGATAGGGAAACTTATGTATCTTACTATTACATGTCCATATATTTCTTTTGCTATAGGCAAGCTCAGTTAATTTACGGATAAGCTGACCAAGCAGCATTAAGATATTGTAATGCAGGTGCTCAGGTACTTGAAGCGAGCACCAGGACGAGGATTGCTATTCAAGAGGCAAGTCCATGACTATTGTGGGATACTCTAATGCAAACTACACATGATGTTTTTCAGATAGGAAGTCTACTACTGGCTTCTGCACTTATGTAGTTGGTAACCTGGTGACATGGAAGAGTAAAAAGCAGAGTATTGTATCTCGATCCAATACCGAGTCAGAATACAAAACCATGACGCAGATGATAAATGCCAGTTTATCATCATTCGTATGACCTAAAACAAACCTAACTCTTAGGATTTTAACTCCACAAACGGATTTTTAGGCTACATTTAAGCATCAATTAGGTTTAGCATGCATTGCATATTTTGTTGCGTTTTTTACACATTTATTTGAGTGTTAAGGTTGAACAGATAGTCAGGTCCCTAAAACCCTAGCAATTGAGAAGGCAGAAGTTGAAGAAGCTCCTTTCAGCTGGATTCCAGATAGATCCAGCTCATCCCAGCTGGCTCCCAGCTCATTCTAGCTGGATCAACTCATCCCTAGCTCCATTCAGCTCATCTCAGTTGAATGGTAGCTCTAACTAGTTCACCTTATCTCCACTCAGCTCACCTTAGCTGGATGGCAGCTCAAACTAAACTCAAGACAGTTAATCCCAGCTCCTCCAACTCAAAAGAGTTCACTGAAAGTTCAACCTAACTAGGTTTAGCTACTAACTAGACCTGGTCAGCTGAAGATGACCTTAATCAGCTCAAACCAGCTCAAGTCCAGCTCCAGGAGGCTCAACTCAGCTCAACTTAGTTGAATTGAGCTACTTGACCTAAGCTAGCAACTCTAGCTAGCTCAGTAATCTCCAGGAAGACCAGACCCAGCTCACCTTAGCTTACATCAGCAGAAGCCAGCTCATCTAAGCTTGACTTAGCAACTAGCAAAGAACTAACAAGCTAAGCCAGCTAAGGTAGCTCCTTGCAGCTCACTTTAGCAGCCACCAGCTCCAGTGCAGCTCAAGACAACTTCCTCCAGCTCATCACCTCCAAAACCTTAACTCCCTCTACCTCTCTCCCCAACTCTCTACTAGCTAAGCTAGCTTAGCTTAGTTAGTTCCTCTCCTTGGCACCAAAACCTAACCCTAAACCTCACCTAACTAGCTCCACCAACTAAACCTACCTATAGTCCACCTAAGCTACCTCCACCTCCCTTCTCTTTTGGCGCCAACATTGGCATCTCTTGGCCCCTCAACCACCATCAAAAGGCACCACAAAAGTGGCGCCAAAATGCCTATAAGTAACCCCCACCTTGGCGCCACTCTTCCCTCCTAAATTTACCCCCATCTTAACCCTACTCATACCCCTTCAAGCCATCACCACCCTACACCTAACCCCTATTTTAGAACCTATCCTAATTGGTGCCAAAATAAGGTGAATAACCACCACCTTGGACGTCCACCAAGGCGTGGTTCCTCCCCTTAACTACCCCCCTCCCAACCCTTCACTTGGCGCCAACATACTTTACCCCCTTTGATCACCTAACTACCCTCATCATCCAATCCTAACCATCCATCCAAAGGTCACGCCAACCCCCCCTTCATTCCTATATATATCCCTCCTAACTACCACCAAAACATGATCTCTTCCATTAGTTAGATTCCACCCATACCACCTTCATCCACGCCAAGGAAGGAGAGAAGATCAAAGGGGCAACTTACCCGCCCCTTTGGTGCCTTGTTCCTCTCTCTCTTCTCCCTTAGCCATGCCAAGGAGATCTTCACAAAGGAGAGACAACCAGGCATTGAGGAGGAGCAAGATGGTTGACGCCCACCTTGGAGGAGAAAGCTTGGAGGACTACTTGAAGAAGCCAAGGAGAAGCCTTTTTAAGTGCAGGAGCAACTGCACTTAGAGCAAGGCTATCCAAAGTTCTGCCAGAGGATCCCTTCTCTTCTTTATCTTTTTATGTTTCTTGTATTAGCTAGTGTATTTTTATTTTCATGTAACAAGCATTCAGCTACATTCCATCTAATTGCTAGTGATATAAGTTGCAAATTACCTTCCAAGTTCATATCTTTATCTTAATGTGTTTCTCTTGTTATTCTAATGTAGTGCACACCACACTCTCCTCGTCTAATTACCCTAAGCGCATTTGCCTAGGGTGAGCTTAGAAGAGAGGGTTTCATTATTGTCACCTAGGCGTAGTTTTAGCATAATTAATCTTCACATCAAAAATCCGATTGTTTCTGAAAATCCTAAAAACAACAAAACGAAAAATACAAAAGTACATGTGTTGATTTGAGAAGTTAGAGAGAGAACCTATTCTTTGTGACTAACAAATTGGCCTCCTTGGACGACCCTAGATACTCCACTATCTAGGTATTATAAATGTAAAAGTTTGATTGCCGATTTACGCACTGCAACGATACTAATTACATCATTTAACAAACCATGTATTCTCGCATCAGCAGACAACAGCTAAGCTAGTTTGGGTGAGATCACTCCTACTTGATTTGAATGTTGAGATTAAGGAGCCTATAGAGATGCCACAATCGTGTGGCTACATATACAGATAACAATACTATGTTTCATGCGTGCACAAAGCATGTGGAGATTGATTGTCATTATACTAAAGATCCGATCCAAAGAGAGTTTCTCTACACTACGCCTGTCACTTCAAAGAACCAGGCTGTAGATATGTTAACCAAGTCTCTTGCCAAGTTTGCTTCTGATGCATGTTGTGACAAACTAAGCATAATTGACATCTATGCTCCAGCTTGAGGGAAGTGTTGTGAGACACTCTATATTATCTTTTGTTGGTAGCTTTTGGACTATTTATTTATTTCTTATTTCTAGTTTGTTCACTGATGTAATTTTCCCAACACCTCTCTCTATATAAACACATGTAGAGTTTCTTTTAAGAATAAGATCATTTTGTTTCCTTCGACTTATATCTAACTGATCAAGAGTTCAATCATGCTGAACTGCAACGAAGATCAAGATGCGCACAATGGAAAGGCAAGCCATCGGAGAAAAGGTATCAAAGAAATCCACGTCATATGTCTAGTAAACCCCTTTGCAACTAACAGAACCTTGTGCCTGGCAACTAACCTGTTTGGGTTGTATTTGATGGTGAACACCCATCTACAACCAACAGATGCTCTGGCTGGAGGTTCTATAAGCTCCCATGTGCCAAGTGAGCAATCTTTCATAACCTGCCACCACTTTGGATCAAGTATGATCGGTAAGCGAAGGAAATCTGTGTGGCAAATAGAGCTTGGCAAAACTTCTGATATGCAGTCCCTAAACGCTTTTTGGAGATGACTCCTGTAAAGGGGTATCTAGGACAGTGTTGGGGCGCCTTCCGAAAAGTAATCGAAAGATCGAGATCAAGTACTATACTTCAGGCTGTGTATCAACTAGACTCCCTAAGAAATAGGAGATGCATCCTATGCATCCAGGGGTGACATCCACATCACTAGCTACCATGCCATTAGTCTATAAAACCTTTGGTTGAACTTAAACAAGAGACGCCAGTGCATCAAAAAAAGTGTGTTGCTGATAGGTAACTAGAATCCTGTAGGTGACAGGGGGGTCATGGTACCGCACATGATCAAGGGGTTGTGGCTTTAGCTCGATGATCGAAATAGCCTTTAGAGGCGAGGAATAGACATGGGTACCTCAGTAAGCTCAGGAAAAAGGCATCTCCCAACAGTAGAGAAGTACGGAATGGGCTCATAAAAGCTAACATCTACACTGACATAGTGACATCCTCCAATAGGATCATAGCATCTATATCCTTTCTAAGTCCACGAAATCCAAGAAAAATGCACTTGATTATATGAGGAGCAAGTTTATCCCTGTTGGGCCCATGGATATGCACAAATGCAATGCATCCAAGGACCCTAAGAGGCACTCAAAATAGATCGCTATCAGGAAATAGGATGGAGTAGGAAACTTGCTCATCAAGATCAGTGGAGGGCATCCAATTAATAAGATAGCAAGCAATTAATACTGCAACTCAGTAGCTATCAAGCACACTATTCTGAATCAAGAGTGTCCGTGCAACATCAAGAATGTGCCTATGCTTCTGTTCTACCACACCATTCTGTTGAGATGTGTGGGGAAACGTCTGATGAATGATGCCATGTTCACGATAGAAGTTGCACAGTGAAGTAGTATAAAACTTTAATGTATTGTCTAATCTAATGACTTTCACCTTCGCCTCATGTTGAGCCCTGATCTCCTGCTAGAAAGGCACGAATCATGTCACCTGCATCAAATTTGGCCTTTAACAAAAATATCCAAGACAAGCAAAGTCATCCACAATAGCCAGATAATATCCATTACTGACAGTAGACTCAATGGTCAGTCAGGGGCTAAAAGAACATTCTCCAAATTCATATGCAAGGCTACACGAACCTCCCTTTGACCATATATGGAAGATTGTCTTCTATCAGCAACATGCACGGATCTACTTGGTGGAACTGGGCGAATGGTGGTAAACTCTCTCATCACCGCAGATATGCTGAGAAGCTCCTGAATCAAAAAGCCAATCTACATCTCCAACTTGAGACAAACAAGCTATACTCGCTTAACATGCACCATACTGCCTATACACTTAGAGTAATGCTTCATACTCACTCCTAAAAACAATGACAGTATCAGGTGTCTTTTCTATCATCATAGAAGCGTTTTCCCGGGAATCAAGGAGAACGCTTACACATGTTCCAGATACAGAATCCATCACACCACCTCTAGTCACTAAAATTGATGAAGAGACAATCATGATACCATCTTGCCTCCACCTAAATTTCAAACTCAACCAGGCTTCACTAGATCATCCAATCAGCCAAGAATATGAACCGAAGGATCTCAGGACATCTCTTAAATATGATTATGAGGCATAACAATTACTTCCTAGGGCATCATAGACCCTAAGAAATACTGCCTCACCCTTTGATGTTCCCTAAGAAGGAAGAAAACAAAGAGAGGAGGGGCAATTAAATGCCCCTACCAATGCAATAAGAATCCAACAACACAGAAGGCTTAGATCAACCCTATAAGCTGCAACAATTCTAAGAAGCTATTATAGCAGCGGGAATGGCACCTGAGGTCAAGAGGCAACACTGCCTAACAGTAATGGTGCAGCCTCGATCAAACCCCCTACAACAGCGCAACAGACCCTACTGCAACATCATAGCAAGGTTGGAGGGGCCATGCGGCGGCATTGGGCTCCAGGCGGCCTTGCTAGGGCGGTGTTGGACCCTGTTGGGCTGGCTACAAGGCTAAGATGAAAGGAAGAGGAGCCGGCAGCACCCTCTGCAGGAGAGAGGAGGCCGGCAACGGCTCCCTTAAGGGTTTTGGTGGTGGGTACGAAGGCTAGGTTTTTGGTGGGATACCAAGCCCCGATCTAAAATCATTGCTTTGATACCGAGTAGAATAAAATGAATTGCATCAGTTTATTCGTAAACCCTACCTCTCAATATATAAAGAGATAGGAAAAATACAAACTCCTCCTCAAAGAAATGAGAAACTACATAAAACAAATAAAAACAAGTAGACCAAAGGGGCTCAATAACCATTATCGATCAATCTAGTAATCAACAACCACCATAGAGGTGAACAGTGGCCAAGCTTGCAGGGAGTCAAATCTTGCATGCTTGAAAGATCCACCTAGAAGACTATGAGCAAGGTTTAAATATCGATGTCGATATTGTATCAAGTTAAAAAAGGATATATCAAGGATATATTGCTGATATCGGTGAATTTTGAGGAAATCGCTTGAAAAGGCTCAAAATGTCACAAATTTTATGAAAATTAACATTTTAATAATTAATACATCATGATGAAATGCCTAAAAGAAGAAAATCATAAATTTTAAATATAAATATAATAGAAATACACTAGTCGCATATTGCTAAAGTCATATATTGAAAAGAAAGTACATAAAACATGATAATAATTGAAAAATGTTCATAATAATTTTCGTTGCATATTGTTGACAATTGAAATCATGCCTTAGTTGCATTGATTTTTTTATCAGTTTCAACATGTTTTCTATTCCAATACTCTTCTTTTTCTCATTGACCTGCCTTAAATTTCATGAACCACCCTATTACTCTTCTCATTACGATCTCAAGACATGAAATCACAAACACTATCACCAAAGATGCACTTGGTAATAGAAGATATAATGTAAATTAAACAGAAGTATATATTGAACAAATATAAATGGTCAAATAATTAGAGCCCTGATTTTCTTATCAGTTCTAACACGTTCTCCATTCCAATACTCTTACCTGTCTCATTGATTTGTCTTACATTTAGTGAACCACCCTATTACTCTTCTCATTATGAGCTCAACACATGAAATCACATCTACCAACAAAGATGCACTTGGTGAAAGAAGACATGGTTTAAATAACACAAGCATATATAATCGACAAATACAAACGCTCAAATAACTAAAGAAAAATTATACCCATCATGGCATAATACACAGTTAGTAAGATTAGTGGAGATCAACAAAGCACTGGTGCGCAAGTACTTAGATAAACCATGCTGAAAAAAGTGAGCTTGCCAACCCTAAGTTATTGTGAGGTAAAGAAATAAGAACCATCACGAATGGCATCCTTTAATCAAAGGAAGATGACAAGATAACCCTTTCAATATCCCCATGTATTATCAAAATACTTGATTTTATGCATCTTTTTATGAAAGTTTGAAGATGCTAATGTATTTCTCACCCACGTTTTATAATCTTCATATTTTTCAATAAGTAAAACCAAGTGCAATGATTGAATCGTCGATAGATGACGTACAACTCTAAAGTTAACATATTTGATGGACTACAAGGGAGCAAGAACACTAGCATGTACAGCTCTAAAGCTCAACAAAAGTTCATAATATATCTTCGATATATCAACGATATATCGGCGATATCATGGAAAAAAGATACTTCATGTAATATCGATATGTCCAAACCCATCGATATCGATATATCGACGATATGTCAAACCCTGACTATGAGGGAAACCATCCAACCTAGATTTAGCCTTAGTTTGGTCCAATCAATGGCACTATTCATTGTTCGTGCTCTAACTATGCTATGTAAAGCTATTGATGACTAACCATTGACCCCTACCTTATCTGATCTATGAATAGTTTCTAAGCTCTCAGAGATGTGTGGATTTGGCAGCGACAATATAAATGGAATTCGTGTTCCATTTAACCTACACCCTCTTGACCTTTTCTATTAGGCCAATGATCTTAGCTCGATAATCCTGTGGCTTTATAGATAATAGCTTCTCTTGAAGGGCACCCACGAGCTCATGCACCCTATTCCTCAAGTCATTCAACTTGTCCTTTTTGGACTCTATTTATAAAGGATTGACAATAATTAATTTTTCTTAACCTAGGCTCAGTTTGGGCCAAGGACTCATTTTTTCTTGCTCACAATGACTTCATCTTAAAGCTACTTTACCTATTAGAGTTATGTGCCCTTGGCAAGCCATTTAATTGTGTAATTGATATATGAATTAGACGCATCTCCATTTATGTGAATAAATAAACATTGAATACAAACATATGTAGGGATGTCAAAAGGGTCTAAACCCATGTAATCTAACTTGGATATGATGTGTTTATTAGACCCAAACCCAATCTAGACAATCTAATTTTAAACAAGTCAGCTAGGCTAAACATGTATTTTAAATAGGTTAGGTCATGTGTAAGCCTAGCAAGCCCATCAAGACTTGCTTGACCCTTTAACATAGGATCCACAGGCCCATTTAGGACCTGCAGACCCAGATAGGACCCAACTAGGACTTCGATAGGACCCATGAACCTAAAAAGGTCTTGTCGAATCCAATTAAGACCCTTATACCTGATTGACCTATAGACTTGTTTATGAAAAGGGGTTGGATCATGTCCACTTGTAGATAAATGGGTCAAGTCATGGGCCATGTGTTTGGACCAGTCTATTAAATGGATCCACTTGGATTAGACCTGCTTATATACGATTCCAACTAGGGAGATCATATCCACCTAGGTCAGGTTACATCAGACCTAACACTATTTGACACCCCTAGACATGTGTGATATTTGTCCTAACTAGGGGTGCATGTATATTGGATAAATCTTCAATCCAATCCGATCAAATTCGATTGGATTGGATTTTCCACCTTTATATGTTGGGTTTGATTAGAAAATCTTCAATCCATTTAAAATTGGATTGAATAGGGTTGAGATCCTAATCCAATCTAATTCAATCGATAATCTACAAAATAATAATGTGTTCCCTTTAAAAGTAATAACATATATGTATATATTTTCACGAGGGAAATAAATTTTAATATTTATTTCTCCTTTAGAGATATGATCATTATTTTCTTATTACCTTTGAAGTTTAATTGCTTTATTTTGTTATGACTTCTATGAAATTAATATTTTTGGATATCCTTTAGTATAACTTGGTAAAATTTCAAGCAATGCCATTTTTCTAGCAAGGAAAGCTCAAGAAGCAAACAATAAACCCTAAATTTCAATTTTGGGATCTTTTTCTTTGAAGCTTTGTCTTAGACAATAAGAAAACATGTACAAAATAATATACTATTTAAAAACAAAAGAAAAAAAAAAGAAAATCACCAAATTAGACCTTAAAATAGATTGCATCGGATTCAAAAACTCTCAATCCGATGGATTTTAGACTTACACAAAGGCTAGACTGAGCAGCTGAGGATAGTGGATTAAGCATCTGAAATAATTTTGTATGGTAGATATAGATTTAAACCTATATATGATCACTATCATTAACTTACTAACTTATTGTCATGATTATAGTTCCTATCAAAACATATGGTAATCTCCTAGTTTATTCAAGTGACTGTCGTCTAACTAAAGTCCTGATGAAAAGGTTGCATATGGAATGGAAATTCTAAAAAGGTTACGTAGGTATGATTAAAGCATTCACTAATCGAATACAGATTGTTAAAGTGCTCTTTCAACTAATCCTTAGAGCAAGAGGCACATGTCTTTATACCTATGATAGGAATCTACACGTATCTATATCATATGGCTTTGGCAACTGAATATTGGGGCTTCATACTGTGGGACCAATACGTCAGCAACCTAATTTGCATGGTACAATACAAGTTGTTGATGTCTTCTAGAGATGAGATTCATATAGCTCCAATTGTTGGAATGGAATTTAAGCTCTATAATTATAGCTTCGACAGTCCAATTCCACCCATGGCCATTTCAATTAATAGATTAAAATGGGAAAGAATGGACTAAACGAACTTAGACAAGGTTATTTCAATATATTTTCCATTCAAAGTTGTAATGGCACTTTACACAGAGTAATTTTGGATGGAACGACAGTGAAATGGGATCCTAAATCATGAAATAATCACATTTGTCTTCATGTAGGACATATGGGGTATATGATTTATCCCAAGATGATTAATTCTTAACAATCCAATAGCCATCAGCTTTCAGTAGGATGTGAAATACCTACTGATTTTGATTAGGCATGAGGAGGCTCAAGTGATAAATCAGAGATTATTTATAATTTGAGAATCATACAATAATGCTCAACATAATTTATTAATATATATTTCTCATTTAGAGAATTAAAATTAATTGAATCAAATAAGATGAAGATGAGATCTTAGCCCTTAATCTGGAGTGATCTAGATCATAAATGGAGTACAAATTACCTATGGCCCCGTTTGGTGATAGCTTAGAGGGGGGTATCATCCCACCTACACTTTCCAAATGCCACAATATGTGAATAGTAAAATGGATCACATCTACCCTTGCTATTCTACTTCCATCCATCACATCTACCCTCCACCAAGTAAATCTATCTCTAACCCACTCTCACCCATCACACCTACCCCACTTACCTACTCCCAATACAAACAAAAACAAAAATCACAATAACATATCAACTAAACAATCACATCTGCACCCAGCTAACACACCACTTATTCCACAATCCCCAAACTTTACCACTTCCTACTGCTTAGGAGGAGCTAAATCTTAATCCTCAACAAAACGGGGCCTATAAGATATCCCTAAAGCACAATATAGCAACTAGTAATGCAACAAATATAAGAATTGATGTATATCTTTCAAATAGTAAATATATAATTAATTATGTTTAGAGAATCATCAATGGCATTTTAGTAATTTACTTATTGCTGGAATTTTGAGAATTTTGGGAAGTGTTCTGGACAATGCCATTTTGGTTCTCTGAAATAGGAATCCTACTCCTATTAAGTCTTTGATTATTTATAAATTGAGGCTTAAAGACTTTAATCGGGATCAATTATTGATTTAAAAACTCAGGCTGCCTTTCTCAGCGGTAGAGTACATCTCACTTTGACATTGTAGACCACAACAAAGAAGCAAGGAGATTCCGCTACATGATGAAGGCATTCTTTGTGCAACTTCAGTGTTGCACTACAAGTCTTCAACAACAAACTTGGGAGGCACTGCATCTTAAGTGTGTTAAGTTGAGAACTTTTGAGTAAAACATGGTTAACACTACCATATATTGCATTAATCCCATGATAGTTAATTACCGAGGTATAATCTCGAACTTATGTGATTGGAAAGTTGCCTTCCATGTTTTGATTGTTGGAGAAAATAAGACATCATCTTTGAAAAGAAAACGCTAACCTCTCTTATATAGAGAGAAGGAATGGAAAAACTACATACAAGTCCACTAAGAAAATAAAAATAAAATGAGATACCAAAAATAACATAAAACTAGAACTCTAACACTCCCTCTCACATTAGAGCATAAATATCTATCAAGTCCAACTTGTCACAAAGGAATAAGTGTCTTCTTTGCTAAGGCATTCATGAGAATATCAATAAGCTAGAGCTAAGAAGATATGTGAGTGGCAATCTTTCTTTCCATCACCGGATTCCATATAAAGTGACAATCTACCTAATGTGCTTCGTCCTCACATGGAAGATAGGATTGGATGCAATATAAGTAGTTGACTTGTTGCAAAACTATTGTGATGAGTGTATGAGGGGGTACTCTTGTTATTTTATTTTATGTATGGTCCCATACATTATTTTTCCCACATCTCCTCTCTTATAAAGGAATATGGGGTTCTCGGTGGAGAATAGATTTAATGATTATTTCCAAGTTAGTATCAAAGCTCGACTCTGGTATCCCACCCTAAACCCTAGCCGCCATCACCCTCACCTCAATCCTACCCCTTGCACCTCTGCTCCTAAGGATCTCCCGTCGGGTTCCCCACCGCTCGCCAGCCTCCTACACGCCTCTGACCCACCATCGAGGGCATGCAAAAGTAGTGTCGAGCAGCCTGCGCATCTCCTTAGCCCTCTACTCGCACGTAGGACCTTGCTGTTAGGCAACGGCGCTCCCTAGGGCGGCACGTGCTCCTCCCTCGGCCTCCTCTCACCTTATAGCGTGCTGCTGCAGGGCAGGAGCAGCCAACCGGCAGTCGATCTCCCTCACCAGCCTCTCCTGCAACGGCGACGCACGTCATAGGGGCCAGACCTGGCATCCAAGCGGCGGTGCTGCTGCTGTAGGGGTCATCCGCAGTGGCGAGGAGGTCCATCTCCAGAGCGGCGATAGGGAATTAGCTTCCTGTTGCTATTCCCGCTCTTCCAGCGACAGAGGTTGCAAGGGGGACTTAGGGGGGCTTGCTTAGGGATCATCTGTCTTACGTGTTGATCTTTGCGTGAACCCTCTCAGTAGCGATTGACGTGTGATCTAGCATGTCTCTGATCTAGATCTTACGCCAATCATTCCCTCTTCTTCAAACTTTTCTTCATGATTTCAGATCTGATTTTCTGAAATTCTCACATCTTTCAAGCTTTTGTGGTACTGCGAGGCACAATGAGTTCACCAGGTAACTCAAAGCTGACATCGAGTACCGTTACAGATGCAGGCAACCACAAAAACCAGTTCTTCACTCCGATAGTGAAGTTGGATGAAGCCAACTACGCGAGGTGGTCTCACACTTTCCTGATGACAGTTAAGGGCCATGACAAGGAGATGTTCTCCTTAAAAAAGAGCCTGAGCAAAAAACTGGCAAGTATGCCAGTTGGAAGAAGGATGATGCCATGGTCTGTGCCTAGATCATGAACTATGTTGCTCCGTCGATTGGAGATAGCATCATGTACTTTGCCACCGCCAAGGAGATGTGGGACAATCTCTGCGACACATTCTCCAATGAGAAGAATTACAGCCGAGTCTTCCAGATTCACCATGACCTATTCAGTTTGAAGCAAGAAGGGAAGACTCTTGCTCAGTACTACACTGTATTCAAGGGGATGGTTGCCAACTATGATCCTTGTCACTCAATCTGTACTTGTGCTACCCAGAGGGAGTACAAAGAGTTTACCATGTTACAGTTCATACAAGGGCTCAATATGGAATATGAAGGCACCCATTCTCAGATGCTGACTCAGGCCTCTCTTCCATCTCTGGAAGAGGCCTATAGTAGGTTGAGCCGTGTCTCAGTGAGACCTACTCCAAAGGTCCCAGGACAGAATACTGCTTTGGTAGCTTTCGGCAGTTGAGGATCCTCTACACAAGGTAGGCGGCATAGTCGTGGATAGAGTAGCCATCAACGCACCACCTGTACCTTCTGTGGTAAGGTGGGTCACATGGAGGCCTCACGTTGGGCCAAGCATGGAAAGCCCGCAATGGCAAATCAGGTTGTTCCAGGAGTTACTGATCAAACTGAGATGATAACCAAGGCAAATTATAATGCACTTGTACACAAGTTGGCACAGTTGACATAGGAGATGCCTACTTCCTCCGAGAATGCAACCTTTGCCACGTCCTCAGGTAATGGCTGGTTGGTTGACTCAAGAGCATCTAGGCACTTGACTCGTGACAAGGATTGTTTCCAGAGTATCTGTGATCTTCCTCCAGGGAGGACAGTTCAGGTGGCTGATGGCCACCATTCACAAGTTCAAGGTGAGAGGGAGGTCACTTTGTCTCCTAGCCTACAGCTCCCTGATGTTCTTTTTGTGCATGATTTTCCTATCAGTTTACTATCTATTAGCCGTATCACTAGAGATCAAAATTGCAAGGCCATATTTGATGACGTGGGTTGTGTCTTTCAAGATAAACTCACCAGGAGGACGATTGGTGGCGGGCATGAGAAGGGAGGGTCTACCGACTGGTCCAAACTCCTTTTGTGGCTAGATGTCAGGCAATGATAACTCGCCGTGCTAGGACAGCTTTACAGTGGCAAAGTCCACGCAGGCATTCTTCCTTGGACCGATTGAGACGAATCATCTCTCATTTGTCACGCACCACAGAGATCAGATGCGATGCATGTCAGCTAGGCAAGCATCACCGCTCCTACTCGCCTAGTACCACTACTACATCTACTGAATGTTTTGATTTAGTGCATATGGATGTTTGAGGTCTAAGTCAAATTCCAGATAGACAAGACTATAGATTTTATTTGATTGTTGTTGATGACCTTTCTAAATTGTCATGGATGTTCTTGCTTAGAAATAAATCAGAAGTTGGTGATGTTATTCAAACTTTTATTAATCAAATAAAGACGTAGTTTTTCGAATTTGTTAAAGTTGTACAGTCTAATAATGCATTGAAATTTTGTACCAAGCAATTGGCCCTCTCCTATAGCTCTCTTGGCATTATTCACCAGACCTCCTACCTTCATACATCTCAACAGAATGGGGTGGCAAAGAGAAAACACAGACATGTTTTGGATATTGCTAAGACATTATTGATACATCACAATGTCCCTTCTAGTTACTAGGGAGATGCAATCTTGACTGCATGTTATTTGATTAGCTGGATACCAAGCTCAGTTATACAGGAGCAGATTCCTTGGCAAGTGTTGTTTCCTAGTAGAGATTTATTTACTATGCCACCCAGGATTTTTGGATGTGTTTCATTTGTTCACCTTGTTGGTCCTTGTCGGGACATGCATCCCGTGTTGTGAAGTGTATTTTGCTGGGATATAGCAGCAGCCAAAAAGGATATAGATGTTATGACCCGATTACCCAACGATACTACATGAGTAGTGATGTCACTTTTCACGAGGAGATACCCTACTTCTCCATGAGGGGTCATAACATGACAGATTCCTCAGCCCCTGCTCCAATGCCTATTCCTCCACTACAGTTAGAGAATATCCAAGTTACAAAAACAAAGGTTAGAGATGGGGCAGACAGACACACTGCTAGTGCCAGTGGATCAAATGGCAGATCATATGGTACACAACCCCTTCTCCACGTCACCAATCCCTCCCCTCCAGGTACAGTCTAACCCTACCGATGTTGCTTCTAGTGACTCTTCTGTAGGTCATGAAGCTATTTATTATCTTCCGATTGCCATGAGGAAAGCTCCTCAGTCCTACGCCCACTACCGAGTCACTAGTACCCTTTGCACTGCGAATCTAGGGAGGAGCTTTCACCAGTTCACCTCTGCCTTATCTAACACTGAGATTCCTACTACATATCAGCAGGGAATGCTTCATCCAAAATGGCAACAGGCCATGGAGGAGGAGATGGCTGCTTTGCAGTCACAATAGACATAGGAGGTTCCCTTGCCACAGGGAGCAACATTGGTTGGATGCCGCTGGGTTTTCACTGAAGTATCACCCTGATGGAAGCATTACGAGACACAAAGCCAAGCTTATTGCAAAAGGGTTCACCTAAACGTATGAGGTGGACTTCTTTGATACCTTCTCTCTTGTCGCTAGGCTCCCAACTGTTCAGATCCTACTCTCTATTCCTGCTCATTATGATTGGCCACTGCATCAAATGGATATGAAGAATGCTTTTCTATATGAAAACCTGGAGGAGGAGGTCTATATGGAGCAACCCCTCGGGTACGAGGTTTAGGGGTAGTGTATGCCGCCTGAGGAAGGTCATATATGGCCTTAAGCAGAGTCCGAAAGCTTGGTTTCATAAGCTCTCGGAAGTGCTTCACACGATTTGCCTTCAAAGGTCTACAGTTGATCATTTATTATTTGTTCAGAAGACCGAAGGTGGGACAATGACATTACTTATATATGTTGATCTGACAGTGACAGGGAGCGATAAGGTAGGAATAGTAGAGGTAAAACAGACATTGCAGGACAGATTTGTTATGAAGGATCTGGATGAGCTCAGATATTTTCTTGGGATTGAGGTGACACGAGGCAAAGGTGGCATTGTCATCTCACAGAGGAAGTATGCTCACGATATTCTACGAGAGACAAGATGCTAGGGGCAAAGCCTGCAAGCATACCCATGGATCCCAAGGTGCACCTGTACAATGGGGAGTCTGCCACGGTAGATAGTTGATCTTACAGACAGCTAGTGAGCAAGTTTCTATACCTTAGCATCATGGGGTTGGGCATTCCCCTTGCAATTGGGAAACTTAGCCAGTTTATGGATTGACCCACGAGGCAGCATTGGCAAGCTGCCATGCAGGTGCTGAGGTATTTGAAGAAGGCTCCAGGGTGAGGCCTAGTGTTTACCAGAGGAGCAACCATGGATGTAGTGGGATACTCCGATGCTGACTATGGAGGGTGTCTTCTGGATAGCAAGTCCACCACTGGGTTTTGCACTTATGTTGGTGGAAATCTGGTTACATGGCGAAGCAAGAAACAAACTGTGGTATCCAGATCAAGTACATAATCTAAGTACTGCGCTATGGCGCAAACTACTGCAAAAATGGTCTAGGTGAGATGTACTCCATGATCTTCAGGTGCAAATGACTGGTCCTATGGAGATGAGATGCAACAATTAAGCAGCTACATTCATTGCAAACAATCCAATGTTTCATGAGCAGACTAAACATGTGGAGATAGATTGCTGCTACACCAGAGACCTCATCCAAAAGGGGATTATCTATACCTCACCGGTTTCCTCTGAAGACCAGACGACGAATGTGTTCACCAAAACCCCGTAGTAGTTCTTTTGATACATGTTGTAACAAGCAGAGTTTGATTGACATCTACACTCCAACTTGAGAGGGAGTGTTGTGAGGCGTGTATGAGAGGGTACTCTTGTTATTTTGTTTTATGTCTAGTCCTGTATGTTATTTTTCCCATGTCTCCTCTCGTATAAAGGAATGTAGGGCTCTCAGTGGAGAATAGATTTGATGATTATTTTCCACTAAAACATAGCAACAGGACTCTTCACTTGGACCCCAAGATTACGTAGGAATGAAGTGATCCACATCACCTCGCAAGAAGTATGAGCCATTACTCTGTACTTGGCCTCGACACTAGAATAAGCAACAACCATCTACTTCTTGCTATGCCATGAAACAAAGTTGCCTCCAAGAAACATGGAGTAACTAATAGTAGATTTCCTATCTATAATAGACCCAGCATAGTCTACATCAAAATAGGAACATAGATCTAGATGTCCATTGTTCTTGTAGTAAAGTCCTCTGCTTGGAGACCTCTTTAAATATTTCAAGATGAGACAAATGTCATGCTAGTGACTATACCATAAACTTTCCATAAACTGTAAAACTAATATCTAGGCGAGTGATAGTCAAGAATAACAGCTTGTCTACAGTGCTCTTGTACCTAGGATCTTCGGACTCTCCATATTTTCCTCTACTCAATAGGAATAGCATAAGGCTTAGTACCAAGAAGTCCTGCATCCTCAAGAATCTCCAAAACATATTTTTGCTAGGTGTCAGGCCATGCTCCTTTCTAATTGTTTCTATCCCCAGAAAGTATCATAGTTCTCATAGGTCTTTGTAACAAAGACCTTTTGCAGCAATATCTTCACCTCTTAAATACCAACACTATCATATGTTGTCAAACCATGTCATCAATGTATACTACTACTATAACAACGCCAGTAGTAGTCTTCCTGATAAAGATGGAGTAGTCTGAGGTAGATTACCTAAAGGCAATCTTCGTCACCTCCACACTCAAGCTGTTAACCCATGCACAAGGGCTCTGTTTAAGATCATATCTAGCTTTCTTCAATCTATAGACACATTGCCCCTTCAACCTCATAACCAGGAGGTTATCGCATGTGCACTTCCTTAGTCAAGTCACCATAGAGAGACATTCTTACTACCCAACTGAAACGTCAATATCAATTAATCGTAACAAAAAGAATGGCACGTATAGAGTTAACCTACACGACAGGGGAGAATGTCTCAAAGGAATATATGCCACATCTATGTGAAACCCTTTGCCACTGGCCTTGAATCTATCAATGTTGTCATCTGCAAAACCAACACATCCAAAGACCCGAGGTGGCACTCCAAATAGATCACTATCAAGAAACAGGATGGAGTAGAGAACTTGCTCATCAAGAATAATAGAAGGCATTCGATTAATAAGATAACAAGCAATCAGTACAACATCTCCCCAGTATCTATCTGGCACACTGTTTTGAATTAAGAGTGTACGTGCAACATCAAGAATGTGCCTGTTCTTTCATTCTGCCATACCATTTTGTTGAGATATATGGGGACAAGTCGCCTAATGAATGATACCATGCTTTTGATAAAAGGTGCGCAGTGAAATGATGCAGAACTCTAAAGCATTGTCTGATCTAATGGTCTTAACCTTTACCTCATATTGAGTCATGATCATTGCTAAAAAAACACAAATCATATCACCTACCTCAAATTTGGCCTTCAACAAAAAATCTAAAAAAAACAAGAAAGATCATCCACAATAGCCAGATAGTAACTATGTTCCAGACAATCTAAAGTCCGACTAGATCTCGAAATGTCCATATGTAACAATTAGAACAAAGCTTAAGACCAAGGTTTTAAATCTTGATATCGATGTCGTATCGACAAGTTAGAAAGGGGATATGTTGGGGATGTATTAGGGATATATCATTAATATCAGTGAATTTTGAAAAAATCACTCAAAAGGGACTAAACTATCACAAATTTGATGAAAATTAATATTTTAATAGCCATTACATGCACGAAGAAATGACTAGAAGACCAAAATAATAAATTTTGAATAAAAACATAATAAAAATACACTGCTACCATATCAACAAAGTCATAATATTAAAAAAAAATGCACATAACATGATAATAACTGAAGACGTACATCATACTAACCAGAAGAAATGAAATATACATAATACCAATGAAACACACCAAACACCAACCAATGTCACCAAATTAATACCATGTTGAGCTTCAACCTAGCTCGATACATTTCTTCTGATTTTCTTCCTATATTTGTAATACTCTAACATACTCATGGTAGAACTCCAGCATTATGAAATTATATCGAGTATTGTATTTATTAATGTATCGTTGGTAGTCTTCATCAATGCTGTATAGAAGTATTCCAAGACATGGATATCGACTGTGAATGTCGGAAGAGCTACTCCTGCTTCTAGATCAACCCAGACCAAACTCATCTCAACGTCCTCTTAAATCTCTGGACCTAGTAGAACCACCTCGTTTTAATGTAGAACTCAAAGATTCGAAAGGTTCACATTATCTCGTTGATGAACTCCGTGGTGGTCGAAGAGAAAGTTGTGCAGCTGACTAAAAAGGCTGAAAAGAATATGGTTGGAGATCTTAGGGTGCAAAATGGCAAGATTAAAGTAATTACCTTGTTAAGAGATGAGTAAGGATTCCAAATCAACTAATAATTAAGGCGAATGAACTGATGAATGCTCGCAGTAGGCAGCAGCAGAGAGTGGAGGAGAAGAAAGGAAGAAAGCAAAGAGCGGAAACTGGAGAGTAGCTATGGAGGTATTGCTCGATGTCACCAAATATCAACAATGTTTGGGAAAAATTGCACGCATGTGCTTCCGTTTCGATGATATATCACCGACACATCAACATAGGCGACATTTCACTTGACATCCTAGAAAAAAGGACATTTTGGCAATGTCGACACGAATATTGTTGGCGATATCAACATATCAGTGACATGTCGCCAATACGTTGCAACATCTCTTTCACTAACAACTCAACTCGAAAGACATTTTTACGAAATCTCTATCAACCACATTGATATCCCCCAATATTTATGGATATCGGTTAAGACCCACTGATATGGATAATATATTGCAGATATCTTGAAAAAAAGATATTCCCGTGATATCGATAAGAGTCATGTTAGAAATATGGATATATCACTAATATATTGCTTACATGTCGAAATATCTGTTTCCATACTTGGGATCCCTGATGCTAACTCTTAGGGAAGCTACCTTCCTCGTAACCACATATAATGGTGCATCCAATTAGAATATCCTTAAACGTAAGAGATAGCATCAAAGACTACTCTATCATTCAACTCCTTCGTAATTCGACTAACAACAAACTTAGTGGGAAATCAGGGGCCAAAAGAACATTCACTAACTTCATGTGCAAGGTCACATGAACCTCCCCCTGACCAGATATGATAGACTATGTCCCATCAGCAGGCTGTACAATTCTGCCTAGTGGAATCAAATGAATGGTAGTGAACTGCCTCTCATCCGCATAAATATACCAAGATATTCTTAAATCAACGAGCCAATTTGCCTCCCCTACTTGAGACTGACAAGTTATTCCTGCTTGGAAAGCACCACACTGTCTAAGTATCTATTCACCTAGAGCAATGTCTCATACTCACTCCTAGAGACAATGACAGTTCATATGTCCCTTTTGGTATAACAAAGGCCTTATACTCAATGGCCGAAGGTATTTTCTCCTTTGTTTCTAGTCAAACAACAGTATGATCCTGATTATAACCTCTCATGGTCATCATACACATCTATGGCTAACAAGAACAATTCTTCCCATCTGGTTGCACCATAGGATCAAAGAAGGGGCTTACACATGACCCTGATTTAAAAGCATCCTCCGATGTCATCTCAAATAATTTTGCAGACACCATACCAACTCCGACCATAAAACAAATAACCATGAAAACTAAACGAGAGAAACTAAGCCATCAAATCAGACATACGCTCACAAATCGAAATTGCAGGATGATCCAATCAATACTTCAATCTGAACATGGAAATCAGATTTGAATCATGTGATTTCAAGCCAACAGGAACCAAGAAATTAAGCTTTGCAAGCGTAACAACCACCCCCAAGGTAGGAGAAAACCCAGTGATGATTAACTCTCCCTTCTAGAGGTTGCTGCCTAGACGAGAAGGGAGGGCGACAGAGTCGCTCCTACCTAAAGATACCCACCACGCAAGATGCAAAGGGCAGGAAAGGAGGCCCCACGGCCTGGGTACCCACTGCAACCCCCCATGGCAATGGTGCAATAGCCCCTTAGCAGCCCCTTAGAGGTAGCATTGGGCTGCTATTGCCCCCTGGAACCGCTGCAGGGACCACAACCCCATGACAGCAGCGCAATAGTCCTGTGGCAACCCCTTGGAGGTGGCGCTGGGTTGTTGCCTCCTTGTGGTGCTACAAAAGCCAACAGCGATAAGGAGGAGGTCTAATAGCGGTGACAAGTGAGAGAGAGAAAGTTGGGTTTTGGTGGAAGGGTACGAAAGCTAGGGTCGGTGGGGTACCCAAGCACTGGTTTAGGACCGCTACTCTAATACCAAGTGGGATAAAATGAATTGCATTAGCTTATTCGTAAACCTTACTCTCAATATATAAAGTGAGAGTACAAACAACTTAAAGAAAAAAGGAACTACAAAAAGGAAATAAAAACAAGTAGACTGATTTTTCTAACATATGCAAACCACACGCCAAATCCACTAAGGCAGCGGGGATGGAGGGAGTGAGCGAGATGGTGGGGAGCGAGCATGAGGGTGGGGGAGCGTGGAGAGGAGGGGGTTGGGAGCGTGGAGAGGGTAGGGGTTGGACCCTGGTCAGGGAGAAGGCGAGGTGGAGGAAGGTGGTGCCGAAGGTGGTTTGCTTCAAGTGTAGGGGGCCGGGGCACATGGCGCGAGGTTGCAGGGACCTGGTGCGATGTCTCAGGTGTGGGAAGCTAGCCACTAGAGGGTGTCCTGTCCGAAGGAGCTGCGGCAGAGCGTGGAGGCAGGTGTAAGGGGGTCGGTGCTCCCACCCCCGCCAGAGGGGGCACCATCGGTCGAAGTGGAGGCCCCGTGGTCGGAGGAGTCGAAATGGATCAAGAAGGCCCTCGTGTCGACACTAGTAGGCTTGGTGACGGAGGACCACGTGGGGCAACAAGAGCTGGAGGCCGAGGTGGCTAGGGCACTGGAGGGAGACCTGTTGGACCTGAGGTTGAAGACTGTAGGTGTGAAGTTTTTGTTGGTGGGGGCATCATCAGGGCTAGCGGAGAAGCTCCTCTTCAAGGAACTTCAGTGCATAGGGGGAGCACTTTGGTGGAAATGGGCAGTGAGGTCGAACGACGCGATCAAACAACGACCACTGCGGAAGGTGTAGATGATGGTCGACCTTGAGGGGTTCCTCTGTTCCTCTGAACCAGACAGGTCGTCGAGGCGGTGGTCACTCCCTTCGCGAGGGTGCTATGGTGCGAGGGGCTCAACCTCGAAGGAGGGCACCTCGGAGCTTTGCAGGCCGCGGTGGAGCTATGACCAGGCACAGCACTTAAGAGGAAGGTGGCGATGCGTCTAGGGAACACGTCATGGGTCGTTCTGGTGAAGCCAGTGGAGGGAGGCCGAAGGTCTTTGTGGAGGTGCTGAAGCATTCGGTCGAAGGCGCTGCAGCAGGATCAGTCCGGCAAGCAAGACCATTTGGAGACCAAAGGTCATCGGAGGGGGGGCGCCTCGTGGGCTGGGTCGGCAGCACCGAATCTAGAGGGTGGGCGCGCACCCCCTGAGGCACGTCGTTTGAGGGACATGGCTGCATGGTGTAAGCCAGGGGTCGAGGCGCATGTTAAGGAAGGCGAGGAGCCGTGCGGGGTTGTCGAGACGATGCGGCGAGAGGAGGGAGGCCCGAGGGGAGGCGATGCATTTAAGGGCTTTCTAAGCTCGAGGGAGGAGTCATGGCGTATGGGGGCTTTTAAGGCGAGGGTGTACTCGAACCCGAGTCCGGACCTAGTACCAAACCCGTAAACTCTTTGGTCCTCCTTAAGCGGCCTGCGAAGGGTGCCCTTGGTGCTGGAGCACGATGCGTCGCCCTCGAAGAAGAGACCGGAGCTTGGAGATCGGGCGGCGGCTTCTGCCTTCGGTGGGAGCAAGGGCGAGATCAAACTGACCAAGCTCCTCCATCAGAGGATGGAGAGGCTATGGTCGACGGCGTAGGGCCCCTCCGCAATGCAAGGAGGATCGACTGGAGCCCATCCAACGCCGACGAGCCCAGTGTCTGGTGGCGAAGGTCAGGGGGGCGATGGGGGGCCTCGTCAGAGTAGCGAGGACGAGCTTGGCGATGCCACCCTCGGTGACGATGGGGGCTGGCTGTTCCCACAGGGGAGGGAGGAGCCCTTTGAGCAGGAGGGACATCACGAGGAGGCCCTGATGGCGGGAGCCGCAGGGGCGAAACCAGCGCAGCTAGATGTGAGGGCCAGCGATGCAAGGGCCAGGTCGAGCAGCGACGAGGGGGAGGGATCAGTGGGTGGTGCGGAGGTGGCTAGGAGGGAGGATAGGGGATCAGGGGAGCGGGGGGGAGCCTAGGTTGTTGGCTTCGAGGAGGTGGAGCAAGTGGTTAACGGGGCTGGATTTGGTCGTGTAAGGGGGTGGTGCTGTTGGGACTCCATGTTGAAGGTCCTTACGTGGAATGTAAGGGGTGTTTGCGACCCGTCTCACAGGGGGACACTGAGATCATACCTGCTAAAGTGAAACACGGATGTAGTTTTTCTACAGGCAACGAAGCTGCACAAGTGTGATCAGAGGGTGTGGAGAGAGATTGGGGGGAGCCTGCTGGTCGTTTTATGGCTCTGGAAGCGGTTAGGAGGTCCGGTGGGTTGATTGTCTGGTGGAAAGAGGACCGCTTCTTGCTGGTGGAATCGGAGGTGGGGGTGGGTGTGGTCACAGTGCAGATGAGGAGTGATGGACTTATGATGGCTTTCTCTTCAGTGTACAGGCCTGCGGATGAAGCGGACAGGAATTCCCTCTAGGAGAGCCTGCACCAGGCTATGAGGAACTTTCAAGGGAGCCCGTGGCTCATTGGAGGAGACTTCGTCACCCTTCTAGCGGAAGATAGGCCAAGGAGGAGAGGAGGCAGGGACCAGGGCTCAAAGGAACTTGCGAGGCTCATTGCTGAGCATGGGCTGTAGGATATACCTCCCACCTGTTGTGCATTCACATGGAGGAGCTCAAGGGGCCTGATGTCCAGGCTGGATCGTTTCCTGTGCTTGGTGGAGTTGGCTGAGATCTTCCCAATGGCGAGGGCCCGCTCTCTGGAAAGGCCCTTCTCTGATCACTCACCGCTGCTGTGGGAGTCTAGCGAGGGATCTCGATGCGGTACGTACTTTAAGTTTGAAAGGGCATGGCTGCTAAAAGAAGGTTTCAGGAGTATGGTGGAGAACAAATGGAGGGATCTACATCTGAACGGGTCAGCTGCCGCAAGGCTTGAGGCAAAGCTTCAGGAGATGAAGCGTTTTCTGAAGGACTACAGGAAGCAGTTGAAAGAAGAGCGGACCAAGAAGCAGGACGAGGTGCTCGAAGAGATTCAAAGGTTGGATAGAATAGAAGACCAAGGGCTGATGTCGGTGGTGGAGAGGCAAAGAAGGGCGAACCACATGAAGACCATTCAAGAGGAAGATCGGAAGGCGAAGGTGGAATGGAGAACCAAATCCAGACAGAAGTGGGTCAAGGAGGGAGACTCCAACACCAGATTTTTCCATATGATGGCTTCAGCCAGACGGAGGAAAAACTGGATCGATAAGCTACGAGTGAGCAAGGTGGAGTGCTCAGGAAGGGAGTCGGTGGGGAGGGTAGTAACAGATTACTTCAGGGAGTTTACAATGAGACGGAGGGCCGGGAGTTGGAGATGGAGGGGGCTGGGAGTTCCAACGGTGGGTCCGGGTGAGGCGGAGAGGCTGGTGGTGCCGTTCTCAGAGGATGAGGCTCGTAGGGCGGTTTAGAGCCTGAACGCTAAAGGGTGTCCAGGGCCGGACGGTTTCCTGGTTCTTTTTTTCAAGGAATTTTGGCCGTTGCTGAAGGATGAGATGTTGCAGGTCCTAACGGAGTTTAAGGGAGGGAACAGCGTTTCAACAGGCTGAAAAAGTTCTATTTGTTCTTGTTGCCTAAGAAGGAAGGGGCAGAGACAATTGAAGATTACAAACCAATTGTGCTGTCAAATGCAGCATATCTTATCATAGCAAAATTGCTGACGAACAAACTTAGGAAGGTGATTGGCAAGGTTGTGTCAGAAGTGCAAACTGCTTTTATTCCAGGGAGATGCATTTTAGACAAGTATGTGGCAGCGACGGAGAAACTAGCACACTGGAGGAGAGAAGGTAAGAAGGCTTTCCTATGGAAGGTGAACTTCACAAAAGCCTACGACTCGATGCAGTGGTCTTTCCTATGGGCGGCTATGGCCAGGAGGGGTTTCCCAACAACCTGAATTAGATGGATGAAGCAGTGCATCACTACAGCATCTTTCTCAGTCCTCATCAACGGAAACCCGACAGGAGGTTGGATCTAGCCGAGAAGAGGCGTGAGGCAAGGGTGCCCCCTTGCGCCTATGCCATTTGTGCTGGTAGCAGATGCCTTGGCAAAGGCTACTGACAGAGCGAGAGTAACAAGTTTGCTGCAAGGGTTCCCTCTAGAGGGAGGTGAGGGCATTACGGTTCTACAATATGCGGATGATACTCTCTTCTTTGTCGAGGAGACGGTGGCGGAGGCAAGACGATGTATCATCCTGGAGCTGTTCTACAAAGCGTCACGTATGCAGATCAACTACTCCAAATCGTCCTTTGTTCAGTTCAGCATGGAGGATGGAGAGGCGGAGGTGTGCTCGGAAGCTCTAGGGACAGAAGCGAGGGCCCTACCCCTCCATTACTAGGGGCTACCCCTAACAGATAGGAAGATCTCGACGCAGGATTAGGCCCCGTTGTTTGAGAGGATTGAATGTCGACTGTCGGGTTGGGCGTCCAAGCTGCTGTCAAGAAGTGGCCAGCTAGTCCTCAAGGTGGTTCTCTCAGCAATACCAGTTTATTTCTCTTCGGTTGACAAGATGCCGCGAAAAATTGAAGATAGAGTGGTGAGCTTGATGAGAAATTTCTTCTTGACCAACTATGGAGTAGGAGGGAGGGGGCGAAGTTGGTGGCTTGGAGTGAGGTGTGCATGTCGTATAAGGAGGGGGTCTGGGAGTCAAGTGGGGAGGATGAATGACAACCTCCTGACAAAGTGGATTGACAGATTGCTTGGGGGAGAGGTCTGTCTGGTGGGGAGGATCTTGCACTCTTGCTACGAGGGACCGGCGAATTGGGAGCTCTTCGCCTCACCCCCTAGAGATGCTTCCCATTTTTTAAGGAGTTTGTCGTTGGTGGCGCTGAAGCTTCGACCGTTTTTCACCCCAATATTGGGGTCAGGCGAGGTTTTCGATTTCTGATCGGATGACTGGAAGGGGCTTGGAGTTTTGGCAGAGCGCTTTCCTAGACTTGCAACGTTGGCGGTTGACAAGAGAGCCTCGGTGGCGGATATGTGGAGCAGCACATGATGTCCCACATTTGTAGGCAATCTATCAGATCAGAGGCTTGGAGAGGTGTAGAAGCTGTTGCAGGAACTCTAGACTTTCCAGCCTGAAGATGGTACAGACCGTTTTGGGTGGAAGGTCATTTCTCTGTACAGGATGTGTATAAAAGGCTTGGTGGCTCCGATGCGCTTGGGGACATTGATCCCATTAGAGACTGCAGCCAGCTATGGGAGGCTTCTTACCCGTTGAAGGTTAAAATATTTGTTTGGCTCCTCAGGAGAGGAAGGCTGATGACTAAGAAGTGGAGGGCTCAATGGGTGCCAGATGCAGACAGGTCTAGTCTACTTTGTGGTCAAGTGGAGGAAGACATTGACCATCTTTTCTTTGCATGCCCGGTGGTGACGCAGATTTGAAAGTAGGTGGGGGACCGATGGTGGGCCCCCGACTCTCACGCAGGTTTTTGGCAATTGTTCAGATGTGGGGAAGCCAATGGTAAGCGTCATGTGTTTCAGTCTAGGAGGGAGTAGGCTAGACCAATGGCGGTCTTGTGGGCTATCTTGCTAGGCAGGAATGCTATGGTTTTTAGAGGGCAGCGTCCATATGTGGAGAATTTTGTTGAATCTACGATGTCTTTTATTTTGGGATGAAGCTCTACCTTGTGATGTAATTTTTCTTTCTTGTTTTAATTAATAAATTCCTGGGTGGTATCTAAAGGATCACCACCCTTTTTTCCCTCAAAAAAACAAGTAGACTGAAGAGGCTCAGCAGATACTAGCGATATTTAAGAGGCAAAAGATAATCTGCAATCCACCTTTGTTAGCAAGGATCTAAGGGCACTGAGGTATTTCCTAGCTATTGAGATTGCTAGGAATTCGAGTGGAACGATACTCTCACAAAGGAAGTATGTGTTAGAACTACTTGAGGAAACAAGTCAGTTGGGGGCCAAGTCTTCCTCTATTCTAGTGGAGCCTCTTAGGAAGCTAAGTAAAGAAGATGATCCAATCGAAGGAAAAATATAATCTTTTTCTCAAAAGAAACCCTACACCTCTTTATACAAAGAGAGGTGTATTTTATCAAAGAACCAAATCAGAAATAAATAAATAGCAAATAGGCCACACAAAAATATTAATGATGTGGAGAGGTCTCATAACACTCATAAAATTAGAGCATAAATGTCAATCATGTTCAACTTGTCACAACATGCATCAAAAGCAAACTTAGCAAGAGGCTTAGTAAACATATCTGCAATCTGGTCCTCTGAAGTGACAGGTGTGGTGTAGAGAAGCCCCCTATGAATCAGATCTCTGGTATAACGGAAATCAATCTCAACATATTTCATACTTTCATGAAACATAGGATTGTTAACAATATATGTAGCTACACAATTATCACATCTCATTTTCATTGACTCCTTAATCTGAATAAGTAAATCAAGTAGGAGAGATCTCACCCAGACCATCTCAGTTGTCGTTTGTACCATAGCTCTATACTCTGACTCGACACTGGATTGAGATACCACACTCTACTTTTTGCTTCCCCAAGTCACCAAGTTGTCCGCTACATGTGCAAAAACTAGTAGCGGACAAACTATCAAAAAGGCATCCAGCATAATCTACATCAAAATATCCAACAACAGTCATGAACTTGCCTCTCCTAAATAGTAACCCTCGACCTGGTGCTCGCTTCAGGTACTTAAGCACCTACATTGCAGCATCCCAATATAGCTTTGTTGGCTTATCCATAAACTGGTTAAGCTTGCCTATAGCAAGAGAAACATCTGGATGTATGATAGTAAGATAAAAAAGCTTACCAATCAGCTATCTGTACCCTCTACTCTCTACAACTTTTGATTCTGTCATACAGATGCATCTTAGGATCCATATGTACGTTGGCTAGCTTTGCTCCCAACATCCTTGTCTCTTATAGTACATCAAGTGCATACTTTCGCTAACTAGGTACAATGCCTTCCTCACCTCTTACCACCTCAATGCCCAGAAAGTACCGTAAAGGACCCAAGTCCTTCATGACAAATATATTAGCCAAACTCTGCTTGACCTCAGTACCTTGGCTACATCATCATTGATGATGAGATCATTTACATAAACAAGAAAGGCAACTACCTGCTCTCCTGTCTTCCGCACAAATAAGGAGTGATCTGATTATGACCGACTTAGCCCCAAACCTTCAACTTCTGAAAACTTCTAGAACTAGGCCTGTCGACTTTTCTTGAGCACATAAATTGCCTTCTTGAGCTTACATACGCACTCCCCCTTAACCTCAAAACCTAGGGGATGTTGCATGTAGACCTCCTCGTGAAGATCGCCATGTAGGAAAGTGTTTTTCACATCCACCTAGTGCAGTGGCCAACCTAGATGTGCTGCAACTACTAGGAGAATCCATACTATAGAAAGCCGAGCAACTAGAAAGGTATCAAAGAAATCCACCCCATATATCTGAGTAAATCGCTTTGCCACAAGACGAGCCTTATGCCGAGAAATAGATCCATCAGGATTGTATTTCAAGGCAAAAGACTCAACGACAGTCAACAGTACATGCACAAGGTGAAAGTGTTGTAAGCTCCCACATCTCCCGTGGATGAAGTGCATCCATCTCACCCTCCTTGGCCTATAGCCACTTTGGATTAAGCATGGTCTTCTAGTATGTAGTCGGTATCTAAGTAGAAGACAAAGCCTCCATGAAGAGAGCAAAAACACGACTAAGGTAGCCAGTAGATACAACCCTAGTCACCTGATACTGGGCACAACTCTAAGGCACCTTCCAAATAGCTATCGGAAGATTAAGATTATCAAGTAGGGGCTCAACATCATCAATAAGAGGCTCAAAAGCTACGAGTACATCACCACCAGGACTTATAGCATCACCTGCAGGATCACAAGCATACACACGACAATCAATAGCATCAACACATACCTGTTGTGAAGAGGATGATGATGCTGAAGTATAGGAGGTGTACTATCGATGTCACAAGTAACCTATATGACGCTGAAGGATCTCTGAATTGAGTAACACTGTCTGTAGTGACTAGTGATATAGACTAAGAGATAGAGAAATCTCCTAATTGAACAAGAGAGATAAGCATTAATGCCATCTCTACCTCAAAAGACAACCGATGCCCAGTCACTGAAAAATATGCCACTACCTCATGAAAAGTGACATCAGCACTAACGTAGTGCTTCTTCTGCAATGGATTATAACATTTATAACACATTTAACTACCCATGGGGTTAGTTTATCCCTGCTAGGCTCGATAATGTGAACAAAGGATACACAGGCAAAAATCTAGGATAGCAACTGAAGCAACTCCCAGACTGGATACAATATTTGCCATGGTACCTGCTCAGATAGTACAGAACTGGACATCTTATTAATCAAATAACATGCAGTAGGTACTGCATCTCCCTAGTACAAAGAGGAGACATTATGATTAATCAGTAGAGTCCTAGCCGATTAGCCCATATTTGTGGGCTATTTAAGTATTTAAGTGTCTAGACATTAAATTAATTTTAACATTTATATAGCATACATTAAGATGTAAATAAATTAATTCATATCTTTTAGCTTAAGTGCATAATTCATGCATTTAGAATTAACCTAGGGTTGCATACATTTGATTAGTTAATTAACTAGGTGCATTACATACACTATTTTAATTAACATAGAAGTTAAGGAGTTATGTATAAATATTCCTAATTATTTTATTCTTTTTTTCTTCTCCTTTGCAGGTAACTGCTCCGTCTCCGCCTCCTCCTGCGCATCAGCATTGACTCGACGGTGGCCTTTTGAATTTCAAATCTTTATAGTTGTGGCTACAAGAAAGGAGGAAGGGTTGCCGTTCAAGGGAGGCCACCACCCCTTTGTTCCTCACTACGTAGAGAGCTACTTTGCTCTCCACTCACCACCGACCTCAACCGCGGCAGTGCGACTCCACCACCGTGGGCATGTAGAGTGACAGCCCACACCACCAAGAGTCCCTGCATTACTGTGCTTCATCTTCCCTTCCACACGCAGATCACAGCTTCTGCACGCCCCACGCACCCTCGCCACGCCAACTGCAGCATAGAGCTGCAACTTCTCCCCGCGCCTCAGCCCTGCCAAGAGCCCACTACAGCAGACCACGCGCACGCGCTGCACCTCCACCGCAGCAGGCATGCGCACGCCCACCTCAACCGCCACCCGAACCACCAGCTAGCATCCCACCGCACGCACAGCAGTTAGCCCGCGCGCCTACACCTCCAGCGCCTTCAGCGCCTGCACGCCCACGCGCCTTCACCTCATACCTACAGCCTCTGCGCCTTCACCTCCAGCCTGCACGCCCCCACACCTTCACCTCCAGTGCCCTCGCCTTGCGGTTGCACCTCAGCGTGCCTTCACCTCCAGCGCCCGCCCCTCCACGTGCCCACGCCTCCTCGCACCTGCAGCACCAGCGCATTGCCCCTCCTCGCTCCTGCAGCAAGCGCGACCAGCAGCAGCAACCTCCACTGCCGCTACTTCTCTCCTCCGTCCGGCTGTCTCGCAACTTGCCGCCGCCATCGTTGCGAAGCCCTCGCTCCAGCCAACCTACTCGCAGAAGAGTTCCTCGAACGAACCTCTCTCCCATGCGCGAGGAGAGAGCTAGAATCCTATGTTTGTGGTGGAATTAGTACTTACATTTCATGCCATTGCCACAAAAATGAATTTTGATTTATCATTATTTTATTATGGTGAATTTATACCTTCATGCTCATGCTTCTAGAGAATTGTTAAACCTTATTATTCATCTCTATGTGCATTGAATTTAATTTTGAATTACATTTTAGTGTGCATGCAAATGAATAGTACATGACATATCCTTGCACATGGATAATTTTCTTACGTAAAAATTACATTAACACCCCTTGACTTCTCCATAAATTTAAGGTTTACTTTCAGAGCTACATAGGCATTGTTTGATTTGACGAATAGTTCAGCGAACTTGATTTCGACCTAATTGTAAGTTTAAATAAGTCATTTCCTCCCTGTGGACACGACTCGCTCTCCTGTGAGTGGTTTAATTTTAGTTTTAATTATTTTGTTAAGCGATTTTTCACCACTTTGATCCTACAATAACAAATCATCTTAATAATATTATTCGAAAGCGAAAACCGTCTTATCAAATGGCGTCGTTGCCGGGAAGGCAACGGGCCTATTAGACTCGCATTTATTTAATTATTTGTTCACATTTTATTTGAGGCATATTTAAATTCGATTTTCGGTTTAGCGCGAGGTACACGTATTTGGAGACATCTTGTTGCACCAGCCTCAAAGATCAGGCGATCCTTGACATCGTCAGTGGAGTTGCAACACTGGGAGGAGCATCACACCCACCTCAACAACGCCTTGGTGGACCTTGTTTCCACCGCTGGAGGAGCTATCCAGAGGGCCACATCTTCATCTCATCCATTTAGCTGTATATAGATTTTATTTTTCTTTCTTCTCTTTATTTTAGTACATTCATTTGGAAAACTCTTGTTCTGGGGTACAGTTGAGGGGTTTGTTCCATGATTTTGTTTTAGGCCCGTGTTGGGTAATTTTTGGGAGTCCGTTCCCTTTTTCTTTAGATCTAGGTTTTCTTTTGTGAATTGATTTTATTTTTCTTGATTGTGCATAAAAAAAAAAAACAAAAGCACGCGCTACCTACTAGAAGCTACCTGCCCCTAGGTCATATCATTTAGGATTGAATGAGCAGCATCTAGATCTAATTTCCTATCTTGCATATTGCATGAAGAATGCTGGAATCAAGTATGCACTTCTAACTTTGCATTTCTACTTGTCATGCAAATGCATTTAGATTAATTTCAAGACCACTTAATCTGTATTGAATAAATCTAATAAGCGGTCACATATTTTCTGGAAAAAGGACTAATTAAAGGAGGGACATTTAAAAATCAAGGATTTGATTTTCAAACTTGACGTGCGATTCAAAATTCAAAATCTTTTACGGTGTATGCACTTATATCTCTTGCACCACGGCACGCTTTTAGACACTCCTTAGGTTTGGAACCGCTAGGACTAGAGCCTCCTATTACTGAGGTCTAAAGTGACCCAAACTTTAGTTCAGAGATGAAGTTGCCTCCAAACCTTATGGATTGAGGGTAGTTAAGAGGCACCGCGAAAGCAACGCTTCAAAGGAAGGGTTTAACCCTACTTGCATCCTTCTTTGCTGTGTTTGGTGGTGACTAAACTTTTTGGCTTTAGGGAGGATCACCTAAGTCCCAGTTAGGTCTTCTTAGGCGATCTGTAGGTCGACAATAAGCACGTAAATTGATTGAACAAATTGTATTGTTACCTACAATCTGACTTAAAATCAAAAGCCTAAATTGGGAGACCTAAAAAGTCCTTTTTGAATTGTGTTTTGCTTGGGGAATTCTGATTGAGGTGTGAGTTAGAATGGACCACATTGATTTTCATCCTTTAACATCTTGCCCACACCCTTACCCCCACTCTGCATTCTTCGATCCCATACGTCGAGATGATCTATCCTTTGATGGACATAATGACAATCATTGGGATCCGTTTTACTCCTATTATAAGAGTATTGGCCTGGTTAAGCCCCAAATCAGTGAGCAAAACCTACGAGCGGGATTTGCTTTGCCCAATATCCCACACACCATAGAAATACCCAACCCACCCTCCCTGAATAATTATAATGGTTGGACAAACACTCCTAGATACTATAAGCCTGAGCATGACTTCTCTCCTGATAAAAATGATATCTCCTCCTTGAAGATGGAAATACAGAAAATGCAAGACGAAATGATTGAATTGTTAGGAGAATCTTCGAGAGCAGGCCAACAAGAAAGAGATGAAATTAGCCACCCAATCTACCTCATTGAGGATGACGTACACCCCTCTACGCTAGATGAATCTCCCGTGGGAGAGCTACACTTTAAGTTGGAGGGAAATTTTAGGGATTATGTAAGGGAGAATAGCCCACCCCGTTAGATGACACTTCCCTGAGAGATCCACGCCTTAAGTGGAAGGAAGATACATATGAAAGTAGCTATGCATTGGATGAAGGAAGGTGGAAACCCGAGGAAGATGATGATAAGGTTGAGTATCCACCTGAATTATATTGGAGTCAAAAGAAGGGAATGATGGTACCATTGGAAGACCTCGACCCAGATGATAGTATTTTCGTGACATTTGATTAAGTGGGTCGAAGTCAAGTTGTTAATCATGCCCTCCCTTCTGATCATGAGATGGACTCAAGCCCACCCTTAGGGAACCTAACCTTCAAGAAATTCACCTATCTGAGGAGTCCGAGGTTATCAGTGTAAACCATTTAACTCAGATAGAGTACCCTAGGAGATCTGCTGAGATTTTAGATGATTCTAGACCTTGGGTATATGATGAATCGTATAATGAGAAGGATAAATTATATGAGGAACCTACATTTAAGATTTGGAGTGACACTAAGGGCGATTGTCTTATTTGAAGAGTTAGCCCCTGAGGGTGTCACAAATTTGACCAAATTAGGTTTCCTTAGCACACCCATCGATGATATTTCTCCTCATGATGAAATGATGGAAAATTTAGAAGCAACTTCTAAGATTTATGTGGATTCACATATAGACTCCGGGGAAGATTTGAGTAAAGAACAAGAACCCGGAGATGACATTGATTGGATAATCCCTAGATCTGCTGCTTCCAACCTGCCTTCATTTAATTCAAAGTCACCCTCTGATTCGCTTATGTCTGAAGGCAAAATTTGACTCCTGATGAAGTGCAGGAGGATACTTGTGGATGGTGCAAGGAATGTTAGGGATGCAATTGAGGATTTGGAAAGATTGTTAGGGATGGACACCAAGCTGATTAAACCCAACCTAGATCTTATGACCATCCCGCAACCTCGAAACTTAGACACCCTAGACAGTCCTTGGCTTAGAGATATGCTCACTTTTGTTCTGACCGGGGAGCTTACCAGACCAATATTTCCTGTAATGGAGTATCGAGTATGGATTGATGATTTCTTTAGTCAGTCCATTACCCTGGGGGTTTTTCTCTGCACCATTCCTTCCCCATCTCTGTTGGAGGATCCTTGTCATCCTTCCTCTACCCCTTTAGAGGTTGCTATTCCAATTTATCCTTTAGAACCTCCTTTGGTGACCTGGGAAGATTTTATTCCCATCTTGGTGGGGCGAGCATTTGCTATTGGGATTCATCATCAGCTCACCAATATCCTAGGTTACCTGTTTTCTACACCAGCATTACTTTGCTGATTTTTAGGGCCTATTTCTGCGATCCTTGAACCTGATTTGCAGGTTCTTTAGCTACTCGGCTGCTAACAAAAGAACGGCAGCCCATCTCTGACCCAGGTAATATCCTTCTATGCAATGGGGACATTGTAGATTTTAGGCATGGGGGGGTGGACTTGCGGATATACATAGCATTTATACATAGTGCATTCGTGCATTTAGTTAAAGCATTCTGCATTGCATACATTTGCATTGAAAAAATAAAAAAACATTTTGTATTATTGAGCTTAACTGGTTGGCCCTGCATTCTTAGGCATAAGATCAGAACTTTAGGTTAGACTAATTTGACTCTAGGTTCTGACTTTAAAAACTAAGTTGAGCTACTAGCTTTAGACTTTTAGGGTCCTTTGTGAACTTAAAAACTTAAGTAGGAGTTAAGTTGCGAACCATTCCTCAAGAAGTTGAGGAAGGAAAGCTAGGGATTGAGTTAAAAGGTGGGGCAGTACCTGGAGTCTTGTTCTACCTTTTCGTTTACGGGTCCTTATAACCCAGCATCCAAATTTCACACACTTGGTCTTGTGTAAGTAATCACCTTCATTTCTTAAAAGAAATTTGGTTCTCTTAGTTTTGACTTAGGAAAGGCTTGAAAATACAATTTGACTAGAAGAGTTCCTGCTGCAGGAGAGTTGGAGTATATACTCACCTAGAGGATGCGATGATGACATATTACCTCCTTAGCGCTTGTCTCTTAGGATATCCATCCTACTGAGGGCATGTAAGCGCATTGTGTGGTTCAGGTACCATGGGCGGCCCTATCTCGAAGTGCCGATTGCCACAGGCCTGAATTCGCTTAAGAAATCCATGGGCGATACTATTTCGAAGTGTCAATTGCCAGGAGTTCTTGGGGTCGCTATGGGAAGTGCTATCTCGAAGTATCGAAAGCCAAGCACCCTTCGAGGTACGGTAATGGGGACAATGAATCCGACACGGACCGTGTTGATAGCTGATCCGATGTTAGACTTAGAGGAATCAAAAAAAATATATATATATAATCCTTTTTCCTTTCTAGGTTAGCAGCCATACCAACCTCAAATAACTTAGACCAATGCATATGCACGGATGCTTTAATCTCAAGAATCAATAAACCTTAGGATAGAGTCAGAAATCAAGGAAACTTGTGCTTGCAACTCATCTTTAGCCAACCTAGTCTGTAACTTAGTAACTACTTGGGAACCTTAGGTCTAAAGTCTGAACTTAACATGTTTCTAAAGGAAGACCGTTTGAGTTGGTTAGTCTACTTGGAGTGCTAGGTTTTTGCTTGGATTTGCTAGGGACTAGCAAAAACTAGGCAAGAGGGTATTTGATTAGCCCATATTTGTGGACTATTTAAGTATTTAAGTGTCTAGACATTAAGTTAATTTTAACATTTAGATAGCATACTTTATGATGTAAATAAATTAATTCATATTTTCTAGCTTAAGTGCATAATTCATGCATTTAGAATTAACCTAAGGTTGCATACATTTGATTAGTTAATTAATTAGGTGCATTACATACACTATTTTAATTAACATAGAAGTTAAGGAGTTATGTATAAATAATCCTAATTATTTTATTCTTTTTTTCTTCTCCTTTGCAGGTAACTGCTCCGTCTCCGCCTCCTCCTGCGCATCAGCATTGACTCGACGGTGGCCTTCTGAATTTCAAATCTTTGTAGCTGTGGCTACAAAAGAGGAGGAAGGGTTGTCGTTCAAGGGAGGCCACCACCCCTTTGTTCCTCACTGCATAGAGAGCTACGTTGCTCATCCACTTCTCACCACCGGCCTCAACCGCGGCAGTGCAATTCCACCACCGTAGGCGTGTAGGGTGACAGCCCACACCACCAAGAGTCCCTGCATCACCGTGCTTCATCTTCCCTTCCACACGCAGATCACAGCTTCCCTTCCACACGCAGATCACAGCTTCTGCACGCCCCACGCACCCTCACCACGCCCACTGCAGCACACAGAGCTGCAACTTCTCTCCGTGCCTCAACCCTGCCAAGAGCCCACTGCAGCAGACCACACGCACGCGCTGCACCTCCACCGCAACAAGCATGCGCGCGCCTACCTCAACCGCCGCCCGCACCTCCAGCTAGCATCCCACCGCGCACACAGCAGTTAGCTTGCGTGCCTTCACCTCCAGCGCCTTCACCTTCAGCGCCTGCATGCTCGCGTGCCCTTACCTCGCGCCTGCAACCTCCACGACTTCACCTTCAGCCTGCATGCCCGCACGCCTTCACCTCCAGCGCCCTCACCTCACGCTTGCACCTCCGCACGCCTTCACCTCCAGTGCCTTCACCTTCAGCGCCTAAACGCTCACGCACCCTCACCTCGCGCCTGCAGAGCACCCACCCCTCCACGCGCCCACGCCTCCTCGTGCCTGCAACACCTGCAGCACCCGCACGCAGCCCCTCCTCGCTCCTGCAGCAAGTACGGCCAGCAGCAGCTACCTCCACCACCGCCGCTTATCTCCTTCCGACCGTCTCAAAACCTGTCGCCGCCACCGTTGCGAAGCCCTCGCTCCGACCAACCTACTCCTAGAAGAGTTCCTCGAACAAACCTCTCTCCCATGCGCGAGGAGAGAGGTAGAATCCTCTGTTTGTGGTGGAATTAGTATTTACATTTCATGCCATTGCCACAAAAATGAATTTTGATTTATCATTATTTTATTGTGGTGAATTTATGCCTTCATGCTCATGCTTATAGAGAATTGTTAAACCTTATTATTCATCTCTATGTGCACTGAATTTAATTTTGAATTACATTTTAGTATGCATGCATGTGAATAGTACATGGCATACCCTAGTACATGGATAATTTTCTTACGTAAAAATTACATTAACACCCCTTGACTTCTCCATAAATTTAAGATTTACTTTCAGAGCTACATAGGCATTGTTTGATTTGACGAATAGTTCAGCGAACTTGATTTCGACCTCATTGCGAGTTTAAATAAGTCATTGCCTTCATATGGACACAACCCGCTCTCCTGTGAGTGGTTTAATTTTAGTTTTAATTGTTTTGTTAAGCGGTTTTCCACCACTTTGATCCTACAACGGCAAATCATCATAATAACATTATTCGAAAGTGAAAACCGTCTTATCACTAGCCACATCCAAAAGATACCTATGCTTCCGCTCCGCCACCCAATTCTGTTGGAATATATGGGGGTAAGTAATTTGATGAATAATACCATGTGATCTATAAAATGCAGTCAGCCGAGCAGTACAAAACTCGAGCATTATCTATACGAACAATCTTAACAGTAGAAGCAAACTGATTCTTTATTTCAATAATAAATGTCTCAATCACTAAACCAACATCAAACTTATTCTTTAATAAAAATAATCATGACATTTTGGAGCAATCAACTATAACCAAATAATATTTCTGACCAGCTGAACTGAAATACGACTGGGGTCCCACACATCTAAATGCAATAAATTAAAAATAGACTCAGTGACAATAGAACTAACAAGAAAGGTGGCTCAATGATATTTGCCAATCTAGCATGCATTACAGTAGATCTCAGTAGTTGGCGAAAGGTGAGGAACAATACAATGTAGCCTGTCCAGAGGTAAATGGCCAAGACGGTGCCACTATAGAGCATTCCCTATAGCAAAACAATCTCACCCTAGCAATAGTAGCAACTAGCGTTTAAAACAGACGATACACCCCCTCTTCATATTCGCCACCAATCATCCTCTCCATGAGCTTGTCCTAAACCATGCAACCAACATCATCAAAGATTTCCTAACAGTTAAGATCCTTGGTAATTCTCCTAATAGACAACAAGATAACAAGAAAGTCTAGAACAAATAAAACACTAGTCAATAGTAAAGTGAGGGTAACAGCCACCTCCCATGATCAACCCTAGAATGTCGCCCATCTGTAACCAGAACTGTCCTACCAGGAGGGACTAATTGAAGTTGCTAGAAACAACTGTAATCACCACTCAAATGGCATGAAGTATCCGAATCTACAAGCCAAGTGGTAGCTGATGTAGACACAATTATGGAAGATAAAATGCCTATTCATGTATATTCCTAAGCTTAGATTTGCATATCATATTATAAATATTGCATAGCATGCATCATCCTACATTTAGAATAGTTGTGTATATTTTAGATTAATTACGTCCTTTTTAAAGCCAGGAAGGAACGAGATTTATTTCAGGGCCTCGGATGGACGATCTAACCATACGAATCTGATCAGGACGACGATTGGAATCTAACGCCTCCGAAATCATTTACATCGAAACCCCGTAGCATCATATGAAGTCTGAGGAAGATCAATAGCAAGGGAGCAATGCGACATCCTTACTAGCTTCGGATGAAAAATCCGACTGTACAGATGGATCCAGAGCGACGATCGCAGTCCGGCAACGCAGAAATCACCTCGATCCAAGCACCGTGGCACCCTCTGCAACAGAAAGATGATGGGTGACCTAGATGGTGCCACATGGCACCATCTGAACCGCCCAAAGCCAACCATGTCCCTCTGCTCAACTTCAGTGTGCAATCCCAGTCGTTGGATTTCAATCCAATGGTTGGAAACAGACCCTGCCTCGCCTTCACAAGAGGAGAGCTCAAGATTATATCGTGACCGTTGGATGAAAATCCAACGGCCACGATCGCACGATCAGCGAATGTCAATAGCCCTTCAACGCAACACTTCCTCACCTTTGGCGCATTGGTCACTCCGCACACCTCTTAAACCCATGGCGCAGGGTCGAGTCCTCCAACGCCTCAATTCTTCAATCAGGCGTGCACGGAGCAAATGAGCGCCAGCGCATGCATGTCAAACGCGCGCACAGCCGCAGCCATGCGCAGCAGCAGCAACAATGCTGCACATGCCAGCACGCGCATGCGCGACCCTATGCAAGGAGCACGGGCGAGTGATGCGCACAGCACCAGCGAAGCGCATGCCAGCGGGGGTATGCGCGGACCTATAGCGAAATTTGGAGTGAATCTTTAGCGGCGATTGCAGCTATCACTAAAGCCCTTGGACGATATTGATCCTCTTCCCTCCACTATAAAATGACCCCTACACCTACCTTTCTTATTCATCTCTTCTTTTCTTGCTCTCACCACCTCCAAGACTCTAGAGAGAGCTTGTCCCAAGCCCAGGATACTACTCTGGAGTAGGAAACGAATATTTGTTCCTGCCTCTCATCCCCCTTCGTGGAACATCCCGTGACCGTTTTCTCATCTCCCTTCAATAAGAAGATCCACGCTGCGACACCGTCCTGCCCCCCCTCCGTCCTCCGTCTCTGTCCTCGTTTGTCCTGCTCCTCACCACCTTCCTCCAGGCGACATCAGAGCGAGTCGTCCTCTAAGCAACTGTTGAGAGGGATTTCTCATCTATCTCTATCTTTATTGCTTTCGTAGAATAGATTTCTTGTCTTCCTAGTTGTAATAAACATTTAATCATAAAAATACATTATTGCTTCTCTCTTTGTCTCCGTCTCTCTTTGTTTATTTTGCAAGTAGATTAGCTAGAATTCATCGACCTAATCTCTTGCTTGCTAAAAATACTAAAAAAAAATTAGAAAAGACAAAAACGACAAAAACAAATAAAAGCGAAAAGTGGATTTTCAAAACCAAACATTCACCTCCCCGTGTTCGACCCAGGACTCATTTTTCAAGTTTTAGTTATAAATTTTACCTAATCGACGGATTTTCTCACGAATCAAACTACGACGACGAGTTTTTGAAACTCAAACCTTTCCGCGGCGAATCTCCGCCAAATCATTTTAGCGCCGTTACCGGGGAGGCAACGCTCTTTAATTTTTTCTCGCATTTTCCCGCATTACTTACATATTTTTCTAACATATCTTTCTTCTTCGATTTATTATCTTGCAGGAACCCGATCGAGGGGCCGAAGGCGATAGATTGGAGTAAAGTGCGAGTAAAGATAAGTTATTCCCCACAACCACCCACTAGATTTCCATTCCATAACTTAATAACTCAAACTCAAATCAACTTAGATGCTCGCATAAACCTTAAAACACATTTGATTATTTGATTGTACTTCGCCTCACCTCACCCACTCGCATATGTTAAGAAAATAAAAAAATACTCCTCTTGTAGGATTTAATTAAAAGAGACACACTTAACACCTATAAATTCTCATCCTAAGGTGCACAATCACTTTGATTCTACCACTTAACAGGAATACGACCTATGGATAAACATATGTGTGCCTTAACTAAATGGTACAACAGGCCAATTGATTAAGTTGTTTGGGCTGCACCATTGAAGATAAAAGTCATTCATCAGAAGCTTGCCACCTAGGGTTAATCTTTAGGGCTGAACCAGGCACTCCACATTATTTTTTTGATTTCTAAATGAATATATCATCACCAGTGCTTTCAAAACTTAAGAGTGTTCTCTTGAACTTGATTGAATACACATAAAATTAAACTCTAAAAGCTACTAAACAAGGTTAAACCCTAAAAGACACATCATCAAATAACCTTGTTTATAAACCCCGATTGTGCACGCACACACATTTGAATTAATCATTAAGGGCACAACCCATCTAAAGGACCCATCACATTCCAAGAACCCATCATTGAGGGATCAAGAATTCTTTGACTCTAAGGGTGAAGAATGTCTTAGTGAAGTCTCACTTGAGCATAAGGAAGATGATTTTAGTGAGACAAACGAGCTCAAGGAGCATGACAAACAATTTGATAGCTCGTTCATTGACGATTTAGATTCAATTAGGGCTAACTTGGAAGATTCGAATCCCCATTTACTAGAAGATTCAATCAGTAGCCACATTCCTCAACCACACCCTAAAGGGATTGATTTTGATTTGGAAATCATTGTACCCAAGTCAATTCTGAGTCAGCCACGATTTCTGAACTTGAGCAAATCTTATGGGGAGAATGATATGCTAAAGGTCCCGGAACCCGGACACTTGATGTTGGAGGATAGAAATGTGGAAATGAAAATCCAGGAGGTTAAATATGAGAGAACTACGATTTTGGATCTAAGGTTTCCTGTTGATCTAAAACCACCTACTTTCTACCAGGACCCTTGCGATATCTTTGACGTACAACCTAAGCTCAGAATTATTGAGTATCTTTCTGAGTTGAATTTTAAATGGACATTTGAACCTTGTAAATCAGATCTACCCATTGTCTACCACTTTAGTCTTGGGTTGAATACTACAAAACCGTAGGTTCGGACCCGCAAGCTCAACAATCTTCGATTTTTGGTGATTTTCACCCAGAACCTGAGAACTACTCGACCCTGAGGCATGGATCTGCACCATAATCTGGTCCACATTTGTGGACACCTATTGGCAGGTCCTGTGATCAATATTTTTATTTTTATTCTGACCATCACTTGTGAATTCCTAATTTCTTCTTTGTTTGTATTTTATGCCTAGCTGAAGGCAATAAATTTAGCACGTGTGTATATTCCATGTTCTCTGCGGAGCTGACCGGATTGTCACGAAATTAAGGTGATATTCTGTTTACTTAGCCCTTTTCATGTCTTTATTTTTACAACGAGGACATTGCATCATTTAGGTATGGGGAGTGGATAATTAATTCCTGAAATAGTTTTGTTAACTCCATAGAATTTCTTTTAGTTTCTTAAAAAAAATGAAATTTCAAAAAGAAAAAAAAAAGAAATTAGGAGAAGAGAACTTAGGCATTTGGAAGTTATTAACTTTAGGAAACAATACGATAGGACCTCAACACTTAGACTCTTCAAGTCTTTGGGTTTAATTAGCTCGAGTGTCCACTCAAATGCGGACTTAATCTCGAGTCCTCGCCAAGTAATTTTATCTTAATTTAGTAAATAAATTGGGGTAATAAGTACACGACTTGTCAACCCGCCCTCTAATTTGAGGGAACTTTAAGCCTAAGCATCTACACACTGTTTGCACTGACTCACTTTTCGGCAGTTTCTACAAAAATTGAGTAGCTAATGAACTGTCTAGGGTGAAATAGCTGGCAAATTGTCGGTGGTAACAGCTCATCAACTGGTTGTCCAAAGCCCAACCACACGACCATTCTCTTCATACTGCCTTTAGGTAAATCTTAAATCAGGGAAGCCACCTACTTAGGAAAAAGAAAAAAAAAACACCAAAAAAGAAAAAAAGAAAGAGGAAATAAAAAAAATAAAATCACACTTCACCGCATGAGTATGGTTGACAAGTTGCTGTGGGAAATAGCCCATTGGCCGATTGTCCAGAGCCCAACTCACAAAAATGCACAATAATTCCCAAATCACATAGAGAAGAAGCAGGGAAGTAGAATAAACTGGAGAGATATACACTGGATTCGCCTTTGTGTTGATCCCATAAAAAATTAAGTAGGGAGAAAGCTACCATTCGGAAAGATAAACCTTTAGGCAGAAACTCTTAAGGTCACCTGGGGTCATAGAAACCCAAAGTCTGTTTTAACGGCCGTCCAATGAGTCTTTCACTCTTTTCACAAGATGCTTAGCACTTAGAGTTTTTTCCGAGTCTTGAGCAGGTTGGGTAACCGTAAAAAGTTATCGCGAAACTCTCAAACTCCAAAAGTCCAAAAAAATTAGAAAAAAAGAAAAACAAAAAATGCATCTAACCTTTTCAAATAAGGCGAGGACTTGGGCGGTCTACATTCTGGCAGACACATGGGTACTATTGAGTCTTCGTAGTTTAGGACCTTAGTTGAAATTTTCTATTGTTAATAAACAACTTAAGCCTAAGTGATCGAGTCTTAATTCTGTTTCATACATAGCATATAGTTTAATTTAACTGGGGACTAGCAAAAGATAGGCATGACGATATGATGTAGACACAATTATGAAAGATAAAATGCCTATTCATACATGTTCCTAAGCTTGGATTTGCATTTCATATTATAAATATTGTATAGCATGCATCATCCTGTATTTAGAGTAGTGTATATTTTAGGTTAATTACATCCTTTTTATGGCCAGGAGGGAAGGAGATTTATTTCAAGTCCTCAAATGAACGATCTAACCATACGGATTTAATCAGGACGACGATTGAAGTCTAATGCCTCCAAAATCGTCTAGATCGGAATCCCGTAGCATCATATGAAGTCTGAGGAAGATCAACAGCCAAGGGGGCTACAACATCCTTATGGGCTTCGGATGAAAAATCCGACCGTATGGATGGATCTGAAGCGACGATCGCAGTCCGGCAATGCAGAAATCACTTCGATCCGAGCACCGTGGCACCCTCTACAACAAAAAGACAATGGGTGGCCCAGATGGTGCCACATGGCACCATCTGAACCACCCAAAGCAGGCCATGTCCCTCTGCTCAACTTCAGTGTGCAATCCCAGCCATTGGATCTCAATCCAATGCCTGGAAACAGACCCTGCCTCGCCTTCACAAGAGGAGAGCTCAAGATAATATCGTAACCGTTGGATGACAATCCAACGGCCACGATCGCATGATCAGCAAACGCCGATAGCCCTTCAACGCAACACTTCCTCTCCTTTGGCGCATTGGTCACGCCGCACACCTCTTAAACCCATGGCGCAGGGTCGAGTCCTCCAACGCCTCAATTCTTCAATCAGGCGCGCGCGGAGCAAATGAGCGCCAGCGCAAGCATGTGAGATGCATGCACAGCCGCAGCCGCGCGCAGCAGTAGCGCAGCGCATGCCAGCGTACGCGTTCGCGACACGGCGCAAGGAGCACGGGTGCGTGACGCGCGCAGCGCCAGCGAAGCGCATGCCAGCGAGGGTATGTGCGAACCTATAGCGACATTTGGGGCGAATCTTTAGCGATGATTGCAACTGTCACTAAAGCCCTTAGACGGATTTGATCATCTTCCCTCCAGCATAAAAGGACCCCTACGCCTACCCTTCTTATTCATCTCTTCCTTTCTTACTCTCACCACTTCCAAGGCTCTAGAGAGAACTTGTCCCAAGCCCGGGATGCTCCTCTATAGTAGAAAACAAATATTTGTTCCCGCCTCTCATCCCCCTTCGTGGAGCATCCCATGGCCGTCTTCTCACTTCCCTTCAGGAAGAAGATCCTCGCCGCGACGCCATCCTGCCCTACCCCTCGTCCTCCAACTCCATCCTCGTTTGTCCTACTCCTCACCACCTTCCTCCAGGCGACATCAAAGCGAATCATCCTCCAAGCGACCGTCAAGGGGGATTTCTCTCACCTATCTCTATCTTTATTGCTTTCGTAGTATAAATTTCTCGCTTTCCTAGTTGTAATAAACATTTGATTATAAAAATACATGATTGTTTCTCTCTCTCTATCTATCTCTGTTTATTTTGTAAATAGATTAGCTAGAATTCACCGACCTAATCTCTTACTTGCTAAAAATACAAAAAAAAATTAGAAAAGACAAAAACGACAAAAACAAATAAAAGCAAAACACAGATTTTCAAAACCAAGCATTCGTCTCCCCATGTTCACCCGAGACTCACTTTTCAAGTTTCGATTATAAATTTTATCTGATCGACGGATTTTCCAAACTCGAACCTTTCCGTGACGAATCTCCGCCGAATCAGCAACATCACAAACCCAGTTAGAAACACTAAAGGCACAGAAGTCACTGGACCACAACATTATAGTCAACTCAAGACACAGTATCAAACTCCACCTAAGTAGTCACTGCCTGATTGATCACAGGAGACTTCCCATGCTTGGTCTAACATGAAGCCTCAACATGACCAATCTAGCCACAGAAAATGCACATGGGACGAGCTCTACCAACCTGCCCTCTACTACATCCATGGCCTCAAGTAGAAGGGGGACCACAGCCACCACGGCCTCCACTAACAGTAAGTGCAGAAGTCTATACATCTCTACTGAGGAAGATGGAATAGTGATCCTAGTGAGTCAACTATATGCCTCCTCAAAAAATGGAAGCTCCAACAAAATCAGCATCTGAGAGCGAGTAGCAACATAGTCTAAACCCAAATCAGAAAGAAACTAGAGAACTGCTGCCTTCTTGTGGTACTAACGTTGACTAGTACATGTGCACACAGGTCTACACGCATTGTACTTTTCCGAAAGCCCCTTCAGAATGGCATAGTACTAAGGCAGTGGCTAACCCTCCTGTTTCAGTGTGAACATGCTATAAATCTGGAATACTGTTAAGAGATTGTGTAGTGATGATTAGCCCCACATAGTGTAGTAAGACTTTGTTATGTGTGTGGTGGCTTATAAATAGACTTGTACCCCCTCATGTATTCTCTCAAGAAGAAATATAGAGATACACGGTCATAGGGGCTCTTCTCCCGTGGCTTTCTCACCGCTCTTCGTAAGTGGGGTTTCCACATAAAACCCAAGTGTCCCACATTATCTTTATGTTTTGATATTATGCTTCCACATTATTTATATTTGTTAACTTTGTATCAAAGCATATTCGATTCTTAGGTTTATTATGTTTATCATTATCTGGAGCTTTAATTTTCTATGATTCATCCGGAGGAGCCAATCGTGGCCTAGTGTATGTGACAACAAAGATCAGGATTGCGAGGCCAACCTCTGAGAGGGGGCGATGAAGATGATGATGGAGACAAACCCTAGCGCAGAGGGTCGAGTCCCTACAGGTGGCACTACAGAGGAGCAACACCATCACCTACTTCATGGTCCTTCGACCACCGCCTCTCCACTAAACCCCTCAAGGATGCTCGACAATGACAAGTGTCGGCCAGAGCTAAGAAGGCAAGCTCAAGCAGAGGTGTTGGAGAGGTGGAGCAGTGGATGCGGATAGGCGGAATCGAGTGGTGGTCCCGCAGAGGAAAGTAAGGCCACGCAAGTGATCGAGGCAATGGTGGAGCCGTTGGGCGAATGGTGAAGGCGAGAAAGAGGCAGGAGCTGCTGGCGGCAAGGGAGAAGTGGCCAGCATCGAGGAAGCGAGGGCTGCACTACGCGGGGGACGCAGGCAGCAGCAACGCCGTCCACGTAGTCATCCTCCACTTTGTCCTCAAAGGCCGCCGAAGGACCCAATTCTATTACGCAAGAAGAGGACCTCCGCCTCCATCGGAGAGCATCTCGCCAGAGATCTCGCGTGGAAATCTCACTACAAGGACCCAGTGATGATTTCGCTATGAGGATAGCATGAAAGCAGCGGATGGCGAGTCCCTTCCACATTCTTTTGAAGAAGCCACTGAAGGAAATAGGTTGTTGGTTATCAAAAGGGATTTACTTTTTAGTAGTTTACTTTTTTGCCCTTCAGATTTCATTTTATATGTTTTGTGACTCTTTGTATTACCAAGGAGGGAGGGTAGAAAGAGGTGAAAAAAAAATGAAATGAAAAGGAAAAGATAATTAAAAAAAGGAGAAAATAAATAAAAATTAAGAAAATAAGAAAATGAAAAAAAAATGATGATGAAGATTGTTCATGAGATGAGGGGGATAAGTTCTTTTATTGTTTCTTCTCATTATTATTTTCTTCTCCCATATAAGTATGGGAGAAAGGGGAAGTGTGGAAGTCTGTTGTAGTCATCCCTCATTTGGGAGTCTCTTTTGTTCCTAGACTCCACATAAGAAATCATAACTCTGAAAGGTCCAAAGTTTCGAGGTCTCCAGAGAAGAAGATCCAATTTCGAGGTCCTCAGAGGAAGGGTCCATTTCAGATTTCTATGTGGGAGATTCATTTTTTAGGACTCTAAAGAGAAATATCCAGTTTCAAGGTCATTAGAGGAAGATCCCATTTCAAGAATACTGCATGGGGAGCCATCAACACCAGGTGTCTAGAGGAGAGGCCATTGTTAGAGCCAGCGATAAAAGTTCCTTCAGCAACTCTAACCCGTGTTCCCACCTACAAGCAAGAACCAGTCTAAAGAGTTGTATTCTATTTTGTAGAGTAGACTTCTTTGTATAACAAGTTGAACATTCCATGCTCCAGCTTGAAGGGGAGTGTTGAGAGAATTGTGTAGTGGTTATGTGTGTAGTGGCCTATAAATAGACTTGTACCCTCTCACTTATTCTTTTGAGAAGAAATATAGGATCCAAACTCATAGGGGCTTTTCTCCCGTGGTTTTCTCTCTGCTATTCGTGAATGGGGTTTCCACATAAAAACCAAGTGTTCCACATTATCTTTATGATTTAATATCATACTTCCACATTATTTATATTTGTTAACTAATACTTTGCTTAAATTCTTTTCACAGGAGTAAGTGTCATGAAGAGAGTCACACATCTCCTTAGCAGTTTTGTAATACATGATACCATCTTCAATCTGAGGCAAAATCACATTCATGATCCACACTCTCACCATAGTGTTGTCTTTCTTCTAAGTGGCATATTTTCTTGTCTTAATATGGAACTCTGGCTCAAGAAGAATATGTTCCTTATCCTGACCCTCAACCGTCATGAGGAACGTCTATGACCAACAAGCATAGAAGGTCTCACCCAACTTCACGATGGGAACAAAACATAAATTTTTATAGTTCCTGGTATCCAAGCTTGTCTCTAATAACACCTTAGATGTAGAAGACAACCATGATGCCCACAAATCCAGGAAATTGCCTCAATCAGATCTAAAACAAACTTTTTAGATCCGGAAAATCACCATAAATTAGTGAAGAACGTAATCCAACATAAAATCCAGGTAATCTCATGTCGAGACCATATAACAACCCCCTCCCCCCCCTTGAGAAGATGAAATGCATGCTACGGACAAGAGGAACCCCTAACAATGCTCCAGGAGATGTTGCCTCCTCTTGCTGCTGCAGAGGTCACACAGCACCCACCAGCGACATTACGTCAGCCGATGGTGCCTTTGCCACCGTTGCTATTGTTGCTGTCACCGCTTCTGTCGCTATCGCTAGTGGAGATCAGGCAGGTGACGTAGTGAGGAGAGGAGAGAAGCTAAGGCTAAGGTGGTCAGGTAAAAGGCTTATTTGGGTGAAATACCAAAGCGTCGACCTAGGATTGCCGCTTTGATACCAAGTCAAAGGAAACAAATGATCTTATTATCCAAAGAAACCCTACAACTCCTTATATAGAGAGGTGTTGGAAAAATTACATTAGAGAACCAAACCAAAAATAAATAAATAGCATATAACCTACGCAAAAATATAAATGATGTGGAGAGGTCTCATATCAGATGTCATATTTGAAGATAAAAGGAGTTATAGTAGTACTGTGGGCAAGCTTCTATATGTGACAAAACCTAGCCCAGACATCAATTTTGCAGTCAATAAGGCAAGTCAATTTGTGGAGAACCCCCGATACAGTCACTGACAAGCTATTTGTCTTATTCTCAAGGACCTTAAGGCTGCGTTTGGCAAGGGGATAGTGCTATGTCGGGATAGAATTGGAGTGTAAGAAGTATAAGAAGGTGTTTCATTAGTGGGATTTTAATGATTGATGGGATTGCAATGATTAGTATATTGGTTTTGTGAGAAAGGAGAGTTAATGGGTTTTAATGGGATAGTTAAATTTTTTTTAATTTAAAAGGTTAGAAAACCTTTTTTTTCTCTACCTCGATTTCCTCCCTCTACTCGAAAGCCTCCCTCCCATCCCCACTTCGTAACCGACGTCTACCCTCCCCAATCCCAACCCGAATCCCTTATCCAACCTACAACAACAATGCCAAATGTAGCCTAAGGGTAATCCTAGGAAGGGGCTCTATATAAAGAATAATGGGCTTGTAGACTTGCATGCATATGCAAAATTCGTGGAAGATAGGCAGTTAAGTATAGGCTATACCACCTTTCTTGGTGGTAATCTTCTTACTTGGAAACAAAATAGGTAGTGGTTGCCAAGTCTAGTGTAAAGACTGAGTACCAAGCTATGGCACACACTGCTTATGAAATTACGTGACTAGTCAACTTGATATTGGCATCCGAGTTAGACTTTCGGTGCCCATGTTTTGTGATGACTACTCAGCTACCTTCATTACATCTAAACTAGTGTTTCATGAGCATACCAAACATATTGAGGAATGCCATTTTGTCAAAGACATGGTCACTATAGGGAAAATTTACACACCCACTACCTCTTGAAAGGAGCATATTGCAAATGTTTTTACTAAAACACTCTCACGGAAGTGCTATGATTTCTTATGTTCCAAGCTAAACAAGCGTAACATATATACTCCAACTTGAAGGAGAGTGTTAAGAGTCCTATATTATGGGTTGTGTTATTCTTTATTTCTGGTTGGACTTCCCTGTAATTTGACTAGTATTTCTCTCTCTATAGAGAGGACTAAAGCTTCTTTTGAGAATAAGATGCATCATTTTATTTCAAACATCTTTAATAACTTACTAAAAACTAAAAATAAAAAACATAAACTAGGAAGCACTAAAAATAAGGAAAACACAAGATGAAATAGTCGAAGAAAATGACAAGTTTTATTTCTCAAATGAAACCCTACACCACTTTATATAAGGAGGTGTTGGAAAAATTATAATATAAGTCCAATAGGACAAAACATATGATATAACAATCCAAAACAATAAACAAACTAGATAACTAGAGTACTCTACCAACACTCCCCCTCCAGCTAGAGCATATATATCAATGATGCTCAGCTTGGAGCAACATTTATCAAATGTGAATCTTGGAAGAGGCTTCATGAATATATCTGCAATGCAATCTAATCTTCAGAAGGTACAGGTATAGTGTAAATGACAACGTTGTATCAAGTATCTGATATAGTGGCAATCAACCTCAACATAATTCATCCATTCATGGAATATCGGGTTATTTGCAATGTATGTAGTAGCATGATTATCACACCTCATCTCCATTGGTCCCTCTACCTGGACATGATCATGTAGCACTAATCTGACCGAAATCATCTCTGTCGCTATCTAAGACATAGCCCGATATTTGAATCCTGCACTAGACCTGAATACTACCTGCTACTTCTTGCTCTTCCATGTCACTAGATTTCCTGCCACATAAGTGTAGAACCCAATTTTTGACTTCTTGTCAGTCATGCATCATGCATAGTTTGCATCAGAATAGCTAACAATACTCATAGGCGTGCCCTTCTGAAATAAGACACCTCTGCCAGGTGTTTTCTTTACGTATCTAAGTAACTGCATAGCAGCATCCCAATGCTGCTTGGTTGGTCTGTCCACGAACTGCCTGAGTTTTCCCATTGCAAGGGAAAGATCAAGATGTATAATAGTAAGGTACAATAGCTTATCAATCAACTGCCTATAAGATCTGCTATCTAAAAGCAAAGACTCTACATCATAGAGGTGTCCTTTGGGATCCATAGGTATATTAGCAGATTTGGGCCCAATCATTCCTGTCTCCTGCAAGACATCAAGGGCATATTTGCGCTGACTGAGAACAATGCCCTCTACTATGCGCCACTTCAACGCCAAGAAAATATATGAGCTCACCCAGATCATTTATCACAAAGACTTCAACCAGCTTCCTTTTCACCTTTGTTATCCCAGCAGTGTCATCTCCAATAAGGATTAAGTCATCCACATAAATAAGTACAACCACTCCCCTTTTGCCCTTTCTGAGAAACAATGAGTGATCAGCAGAAAACCTTACAAGTCCCATGATCTGTACCTCCTCTGAGAGTCTCTAGAACCAAGCTCTCAGACTCTGCTTCAAGCCATAGATGACTTTCTTCAGTCTACATAAACATTCCCCCTAAGTCTTAAACCTCGGGGGTTGTTGCATATAGACCTCCTCCTGAAGATCTCCATACAAGAACGCGTTATTCACATCCAACTAATGAAGATGCCAGTCATAGTAAACAGCTACAGCCTCAAAATTCGGACAGTAGATAGCCAAGCTACAGGCTAGAAGGTATCAAAGAAATCTACCCCATACGTTTGGGTAAATCCCTTTGCCTACAGTCTTGCCTTATTGAAAGATATTGTGCCATCTGGGTTGTACTTAATAGTGAAGACCCAATGGCACCCCACCGTTCTGGCGTGAGAAGGCAAAGTGGTCAAGTCCCACGTCCCTCTAGAGCGTAGAGCAACCATCTCATCCTCCATGGCCTGACATCATTTCTTATCCAACATGACCTGCTGATAGGAAGTATGAACCTGTGTCTCAGAGAGAACAGCTGTGAAAGTAGCAAATGAACTGCCAAGATTGGCAATAGACACTGTCCCTGTAGTATGGTAATGGGCACAACTATGATGAGCCTTCCGAATAGCAATTGGAAGGTGATAAACACGTATAAATTCATCGTAAAATGCTTATTTGTGATAGTTCCTAGACTTAGCACTGCATATCATAATATAAATATTGCATAGCATGCATCATTCTGCATTTAGAGTAGTTTATATTTTAGGTTAATTAGGTCCTTTTTATGGTCAGGAGAACAACAACAACAACCAAACCTTTTCCCACACTAAGTGGGGTCGGCTATATGAATTCTTTGCCTCCACACAGATCGATTTTCAGCCATTTTAGGACTTAAATTAAAGTAATTGAGGTCAGGAGAAAAGAGGATTTATTTCAAGGCCTTAGATGGACGATCAGACCATACAGATCAGATCGGGACGACGATCGGAGACTAACGCCTCTGAAATCGTTCAGATCGGAGTCCCGTAGCATCACATTAAGCCCAAGGAAGATCAACGGCCAGAGGGCAATGCAACATCCATACAGGTTTCGGATGGAAAATCCAACCGTACGAATAGATCCGGAACGACGATCGCAGTTCGGCATCGCGGGAATCACCTTGATATGAGCACCGTAGCACCCTCTACAAGAAGATGGACGGCCCAGATGCGCTATCCAGACCGCCCAACACCGGCTAGCAGCACTGCTCAACTCCTTCATCCGCGCCCTTCAATCCTAGCCGTTGGATCAAGGTCCAACGGCTGGGAAGCGGATGAACCAAGCCACTACACACAACACAAGGGAAGGATTGCCGCAATGGTGGGAGCGCTGGTTTGCAAAGGAGGGGCGCGGGTTCGAATCCCCGTAGCCCCCCAATTTCCAATTTGGCTGGTCTCTCAGCAACAGCCGCGCAGCGCGCACAACAGCCGCGCAGCGCGCAGCAGCAGCAGCACAGCGTACGCGCATGCTAGCGCGCACGCGACACGGGTGCGCGAAGCGCACAGCGCCAGCAGAGCGCACGCCAGCAGGAGGCGCGCGAATCTTCAGCAACATTTATAAGGGCCTTTAGCGACACTTGCAACTGTCACTAAAGGCCCGCGCGTACCAACAAGAGGAATTGAAGGGCGGATCTCAGCGACAGCTACAGCGACGTTTGTGGACGTCACTAAAGGCCCGTGCGCGCCAGCAAGAACAATTGCAGGGCGAATCTTCAGCGACAGCTGCAGCGACGTTTGTGAACGTCAGGAAAGACCCAGATACGATTTTTGCCTCTCCTCCACTATAAAAGGACCTACACTCCCTCCCTTCCAAGCCATCTCTACCTACTCTACTCCCACCTACTCCCAAGCTCTAGCAAGCCTACCAACGCTCTGTTAGAGCTTACTCTCAATCTCCCAAGGCACCTATTAGTGTAACGAAACTTTGCCCCACCAAATACTCCTCCATCTTCCCATTCCCATTCATAGGTCGCCTTGGAGCTATCCTCCCACCTCCATTCCGGTAACAGATCAACTCCGTCTTCTCACCTCCATTCCAGAGCTACGCCGAAGCTTTCCTCAACCCGACGTCCTCCAGCATCTCACCTCCGTCGTCTCGCTCCTCACCTCCATCCAAGCTTCCGCCAGGCACCGTCGTCTCGCCGAACAGCCGATTCGGGAGATTTCGTCTCACCTCCCTTTCTTTTTATGCTTTTATAGTTCATTGTAATCGACATTGAATTGATATATATATCATATTTGTTCCACATCTCTATCTTGTGAATCATTTGCTCGTCTTTTATTTCAAAAACACAAAAAAATAACAAAATCCCAAAATATCAAAAAGAAACGAATCGAAGCACGATTTTCAATAAAGTAAACATCGCCTCCCTGTGTTCGACCCGGGACTCCCTTAGAGTTTCGGTATAAATTTTATCTGATCGACGTGTTTTGCAACTACGACGATAGGTTACTTGTAACCCTGATTTCTAACACGCGAAACACACTCGACCATTTTAGCATCGTTACCGGGGAGGCAACGGAATTTACTTTATTGTTTATTGCGCTTCTTTGCATTTACATAGCACTAACCCTACTTGTCTTTGATCTACTGTCTTGCAGGTACCCTAGCATGGAGACCCAAGTGCGGTAGATCGGAGTAAAGTGCGGGTAGAGTACTCTGTAAGTGTCCCCCACTTCCCCCCCACTAGTTCATTTTGCCACAATCATAACCAAGACCTAATCTACTTAGGTGTTTGCATAAAACCCGGGAGAGACTGTTTGTCTTGTTTGCCACCTTCACCCATTTCACCCACATCTTATATAAAAAAAAATAAAAAGATATTTTCTATGGGACGAATTAATTTACACAATCTATACACCCACATTTGAGGCACATAATCAGACTTGATTTTCATCTGCTCAACCAGGCTGCCGACCTGTGGACCCGGTACACGAATTCAACACATAAAAGAGTAGAAATCATATTAGGTTAACCACCTTTTTTGTGTACCTAAATTGGTGGTGCATTTGAGCCAATTGAGTGAATTGTTTGGGCCGCACCACTTAATCTAAAAGAGGTTCATTTTCTAGCTGCCCCATAGGATTCAATAATTAGGTCAAACCAGGCACTCCATATTTTTCTTGATTTCTAAAGGAAAATACTTGAACACATGCTTTTAACAACAAACTTGGTTTGCTTCACAAAACTTGGTTGAAAACACCTAATATTTGAATCCTAAAAACTGTTAAGCAAGATTCGAATCCTAACACTCACCTCATCATTAATAATCTTGCTTGAAAACCTCTTGGTTATGCACATTCACACGCTCTCAAACAAATCATTAAGGGCACAACCCATTAAGGGCCCATCACATTCCAGAGCACCAATTTCCCAAGCCTAACTAAAATCAATTAGACGTTGGCCCTAAGGATTCATTCGCTCATCGGGATCCAGATTGAGATTATTCACGATTAACCTGCTTATACTAGTTAATCTGATGTCTAGCTAGAGGAGTAGCGTCAAACAACCGCGGCTGAGGGGTACACTAGGAACCAGAGGCGTAAGACAAAGGACGAACCTTCTCCCCAGTCCCTCCTAATTGGTTGGATTGCCTGGACATAAGTAGAGTAAATCGTCCATAATCTTAGGACGGATTTTGAGAGTCGGTAGACCTTAGGCTACCCCATTTAAGGACAAACTTGTATTCTTGTGCTGCAAGGTTCCTTTTTTTTCCCGTCCTTCCGACTTCCTTCTAGTGTATGCTTAGGAGGAGGTCATTGAACCCTAGATTGGAAGGACCTTTAGACCATTCTAGGAGGCAGAGGTTGAGCTATAGCCAAGCAGATCCGATGGCTGATCAACAACTACCACCCCCGCCTCTGAACCAGCAGGAGCTGATTCAGAGGCAGTTGGAAGAATTGTAGCAGATGCAGCAATGGTTCCAACGCATGCATGGTCAGGGCGCTTGGCCCTTGAAGGATTTTTACGATCCTTCAAACTATGGGGAATGTCCCAGCATCATGATTCCCACCGGAGACATTGAAATCAAGCCCCAAGTCTTAAGTTTGATTAAGCATTTTCATGGGCTTGGCTCGAAGGACCCATTCCAGCACCTAGAAGATCTGACCACGTTGGTTCAGACCACCAAAGCAAGGAATGTGAACGAAGAGTAAATGATCATGAGGCTTTTCCCCCACTCTCTCAGGGATAAGGCCACACATTGGTACTGGACTATAGAAAGGCCGATTGAAACTTGGGCTGCTCTTAAGTCGACTTTCTTTAAGAAATTCTTCTCTATCGGAAGGACCAATGCCTTGCGACAGGCAATTACCACTTTCGCCCAGCAACCGGGGGAACCGTTTCATGGTGCCTGGGAGTGATTCCAGGAACTTTTAAGGAAGTGTCCACACCACGAGGTCCCGAAATGGCAACTCGTGCAAATTTTCTATCACGGGTTAGTTGAGCAACTCCGTAATCATGTGGACGCCTCCTGCGGAGGCAATTTTCTCAACAGGGATGCAGATAGCGCATACGACCTGTTTGAGGAAATGAGCGAGAACTCAATTAATCATGCCTCCATGGATGCATTCAACCGGTCCCAACAACCTAGGTCAAGTGCTAATGAGATCCAGGATTCTCATTCATTTGACATGGAATTAATTTGTAATAAACTAGATAAAATGGACTTGGTTGCTAAGAAAATGGAAGAATGGATGTCAGGAAATTCAGGAAACACTTCTTTACCCATTCAATCCCAGAATTCGGGATTCCATTCCTCACGAGCTCCCACAGGGTGGGAATTCGTGAACTAACTAGATTCAGCTCAACCTGTGAGCCAGGATTTCTTGGAACCATATGGGTTCCAAACTGGGGCCTTTGATCCTAGTTTCTCTGATCCTTCCTTCTCTTCATCCTCGTTTTATGAGGATGCATATGCAATGCAAAAGAATGTTAGGTCCAACCCGTATTCCAACACTTTTAACTCGGGATGGAGGAACCACCCTAACTTCTCTTGGAAAAATAAAGGGCAACAGACCCAATCTCGACCCAGCAACTATGCATCTCAAAAACCCATGGGTCAGGATCAGGTATACACCCAGTTGCCCCCGAGACCGATTAATCAACCATCTTGGAATGTCCAACAATCCGCGGGACAGGCTGATTTGAACCAGCAGATGGTAGAAATGCAAGGGTCCATGCTTCAGCTTATGCAACAAATGAAGACATCCTTGGATAACTTGCAATCCGGGTTAATTGCAAACACCCGACAACCCGGATCCCTACCATCTCAACCCATACCAAACCCGCATAATGTGAAAAATCAGGGCAATAAAGCCTAAGGGTACGGGAATCAAAGGTGTAGTTTTCCCTACTAGGAGAGGGTGACGTAATAAATTGCGGAAATATAATATAAAACAATCTCACAAAATTCAATCACACAAGATACACAATTATTTTTAGGTGGAAACCCAAACCGGGTGAAAACCACCACCTAACCCTCTCGAGTTAGGATTTTCCAATCAACTAAGTTAATCAAATCCACTAAACGAATCACTTAAACGAGGGTGATTCAACCTCAATTACAACCACGCTACTTTATACGAGGGTAGCATACCTCAAACCCCTTCTATTCACGAGAAGGATTTTGTCCTACGAAGGAGACGGGAATTCACAAAGCGAATACCCAACCAAAGAACAAAGATTAACAAATATGGTCCTATAGAGCCAACAAAGATTTAAACCTAGCTTCTATAGGAATTAGGAAACTTCCTTTTAATGGAAGTACGTCGAATCGATGACGCGGGTGCGTAAGCTACACGACGGCGCAACGTCTCTCTCGTGAACTACGGTGGGAGAGCAGATGTGCAAATGCTTGATGCTCTCAAGATGAAGAACTTGAGCTTGGAGAGCAAGAGCTTTTCTTGGACACAAAAGAGTAGAAAGTAGGTTGCTTGGGTGTGTTTAGATGTGTATTGAGTGGAAAAGACTCCCCCTATTTATAGAGGCCTTAGGAAGACTTTGGAAGGCATTGAAAAGCTTCCATAATCGTTGGGTGCAAAGCCCAAGAGAATCAGGCCAAAATCAGGAACAATCATTGCACTGACAGGGTTATCAGACGTCTGATCCTGGCATCAGATGTCTGGAAAACTAGTTTAAGACGTCTGGGAACAAAGTTAGACGTCTGATTTTAGGCGAGTTTCTTCCTGACTTGAATCAGATCTAAACAGGGTTCTAGTGCAAGTCCATCAGACGACATATAGGACGTCTGGCACTATGTCTGAACGTCTAGAAACCTACTTTTTCTGTGGGAATGGATTTCCAAGAGATTGCAACGGCTATAAGATCTCTGAAAAGAGATTTTCGGGTCAGCCGAGGCAAAACGGTCATTTATCAGACGTCTGGAAACGCTTACGGACATCTGATAAGGCTCTAACGATTATATCCTCCAGTGTTTGGTAAACCAGCCAACGGTCTACTAATTGGACGTCTGGCAAAAACATCAGATGTCTTCTAAGATGTCTGGACTAAGGTCTGGACGTCTAATTTCATCAGACAGAACTAACTAAGTCCAGCCTAAATGTTATCGGACGTCTGAATCAACAGTCAGACGTCTTAAAACCCATTTTTAGACGTCTGATTTTGATATTAGACGTCTAAAAAGGCTGTTTGAACCCTATATTGGTTTTCTAAGTTTTCTACAAAAAACCTAAGTATCCTAGGGTTGTGCAGGTGTTCTTAGGACTACTGTTAGGGTATTTTTAGGCTCTTTACCATGATGTTCTAAGGAACAAAAAGAGCAAGGAAATAAAGACAAAAGTACATGAAAGAAATAAACAGAATTCTATCATATTCTTCTTATCCTTCCATCTTCAATCTATCGCTCCTCGCGAATCTCCTCTATTTTCCATCAAGCTCCTCCAATCCATCCTGGATGCGAGCTCGAACTCCGTCTAATCACGTCTTCATTTGCAATTTGACCTGAAATCTAAGACTCCAAGTGCAAATGTTAAATGACACGTATTTTGTTATCATCAAAACAACCGATCGCGGTACTCTAGCACCAACAAAAGGGACCCACACGCGCATGCTCAGGTGGTTAAGCAGGGTCCCTCTTCCTCCTCTTCTGGTTACATGACCAACCAAGGCCCTCCAATCTTCACTAATCCACCTCAAGACCCAAACCCTTATGCCTCTGCAAACTCTGTCACCTTGAGAAGTGGGAAGCAGACCCATAACCCAGAATTACCTTCTAGAAGTCAAAATCCTGGGGAGCTTGAGAAAGAGAAGCAGGAGACTGAAGAAGACAATAAGGCCCACGGACCGGAAATTGAAAATTCCACCCATATCCCGTTCCCTGAGGCCCTATTGAAAACCAAGAAGAAGAAAATCCTAGACAGCAACGAGGAGCTTTTGAATTTATTCAAGAGCATAGAGATCAATATTCCACTCCTCGATGCTATTAAGCACATCCTGGCTTACGCTAAATTCTTGAAAGAACTGTGTACCCAAAAGCGTAAGCCAAGAGAACCCACTCTGAGGAAGGTGATTCTCTCTGAGCAGGCAAGTTCTGTAATCCTGCATCACCTTCCTCAAAAGAAGAAAGATGCAGGTGCCCCCTTGATCTCATGCATTATTGGGGAATACACTTTTGATAGGGCACTATTGGACCTAGGTGCATCCATCAACCTAATCCCAAATTCTATTTATGAGAAGTTTGGGTTAGGTGAACTCAGGCCAACCTCAGTAACGCTACAATTAGCAGACCGATCGGTCACCACACCGAGAGGCGTTATTGAGGATGTAATTGTCAAGGTCAAGGATTTCTATTTTCCTGTAGATTTCCTCGTCCTCGACATGGATGTACCTAATGATTTGAGGAACACACCCATCATTCTGGGGCGTCCGTTCCTAGCTACAACCAAGGCCAACATAAACTATGAAAGCGGTACTATGGAGATCGCCTTTGGGGATAAGAAATTAACTCTGGATATTTTTAAGGCGATAAGAGGATTTGAGGATTGTGGATTCATTGAAGAACTCGAGGATCAGGATCTTGAGACGTGTATGACAATCAATGCACTCGAGGACTCCATTAGCCTTAGCAAACCCAACCCACAACCTAAAGAAGCTGTTGATTTTGTTCATTCCCAGCCTCTTCCACTGGATCGTCCTGATGAATCTTCATCAGCATCCTCCATTCCTTCTATTCTAAACCCGCCCCAGCTGGAATTAAAACCATTACCCAAAAAATTTGAAATATGACTTCTTAAGACCTGAAAACACGCTCCCTGTGATTATTAGTGCTGATTTGACTAAGGAGCAAGAATTGAGGTTAATTAAGGTCCTTAAGAACAACAAGGAGGCAATTGGTTGGACCATCCACGACCTTAGGGGAATCGAGCCATCTTATTGTAATCATCGTATTTTCATGGAAGATGGATCCCACCCTTCTCGCGAAATGCAAAGGAGACTAAACCCGAATATGCGAGAAGTGGTCAAGGAGATAATTAAGTGGCTCGATGCTATGATTATTTACCCAATCTCAGATAGTCTGTGGGTTAGCCCCGTTCAGATTGTACCCAAGAAGGCGGGAATAACCGTTACGACTAATGAGAAAGGGGAAACCTTCACCACTCGTTCAGCTTCTGCTTGAAGAGTCTGTATTGCCTATTGGAAGCTAAACACTGCCACTAAAAAGGATCACTTTCCCTTACCATTCATCAATCAAATCCTCGAAAGGTTAGCTGGGCAAAAATATTTTTGCTTCCTGGACGGTTAATCGGGATATAACCAAGTCTCTATTCATCCCAAAGACCAGGAAAAGACAACTTTCACATGTCTCTACGGAACCTTTGCATTCCGTAGAATGTCGTTCGGGCTTTGCAATGCACCTACGACTTTTCAAAGGTGCATGATGGCCATCTTTTCTGACATAGTGGGAGATTGTCTTGAGGTGTTCATGGATGATTTCTCCGTTTTCGGAGATTCTTTTGAGTCTTGCCTGGCTAACCTGGAATTGATCCTTCAGAGATGCATCAAAACACGGCTGGTCCTTAGGTGGGAAAAGAGCCACTTTATGACTCAGGAGGGCATCATCCTGGGTCACGTGGTTTCTAATCAGAGAATTGAAGTTGATAAAGCTAAGGTGGATGCTATCTCTAGACTTCCTCACCTACATCCGTAAAATAGATTCGTTCTTTCCTTGGGCATGTGGGTTTTTATAGAAGATTCATTAAGGATTTCTCGAAAGTTGCTCAGCCCTTGAGTAACCTTTTTGGCCAAAGACACGCCGTTCGAGTTTGATGAATCATGTCGTAAGGCATTTGATTTATTGAAAATGGCCATCACCTGTGCCTCGGTATTGCAACCACCGGTCTGGACAGCCTCATTTGAGATTATGGCTGACGCATCTGATTATGCCGTCAGGGTTGTCTTGGGTCAAAAGATTGAGAAAAAACCCTCCGTGATTTACTACGCTAGCAAAACTCTAGACAAGACCCAGAGGAATTACACCGTTACTGAAAAAAATTGCTAGCCGTAGTTTTCGCTTTAGAAAAATTCAGGGTTTATCTGTTAGGTTCTCGTGTCATCATCTATACCGACCACTCGGCCTTGAAACATCTCTTAGCCAAAAAGGATGCCAAACCCAGGCTTATTCGCTGGATTCTACTGCTTCAAGAGTTCGATCTTGAAATCAGGGATAAAGCCGGGGCACAAAATGTAGTGGCGGATCACCTCTCGAGAATACTAATTGATTCTCCTCATCCGGATGTTTCGATCTCTGATACTTTTCCGGATGAAACTATCCTCACAGTCTCGGGAATTCGAACCCCCTGGTTTGCAGATATTGTCAATTATTTGACCATTGGTCAAATCCCCTAGGATTGGACCAAACAACAATGGGATAGGCTTGTATCTGAGGCCAAATATTATTTTTGGGATAATCCCGAGCTATACTGCATTGGCGCAGACCATATTATTCGCCGATGCGTCCCAGAAGTCGAGTTCCATAGCATACTTGAGTTCTGTCACACATCCGCATGTGGTGGACACTTTTTCGGGAAAAAGACGGCTGCAAAAATTTTGCAATCCGGATTCTATTGACCGTCATTATTTAAGGATGCCCAAGAATTCTCTAAATCATGCACCCAATGTCAAACACTCGGGAACATGGTTAAGAGAGATATGATGCCCCTAAACCCAATTCTTTCCGTCGAAATTTTCGACATTTGGGGCATCGACTTTATGGGACCCTTCCCTCCTTCATTTGGACACCAGTTTATTCTGGTCGCTGTTGATTACGTGTCCAAGTGGATTAAGGCAATTCCCACCCAGACCAATGACCACAAGGTGGTCGTCGATTCTATGAAGAGAAATATCTTCAGTCGGTTTGGGGTTCCTAGAGCAATTATCAGTGATAGTGGCACACATTTCACTCATGCCCAGTTTTAGAATTTACTGGGGAAATACGAGGTGAGCCATCGAATTTCCACACCTTACCACCCTCAGACGAACGGACAGGCCGAGGTCTCCAATCGGGAAATCAAGAACATTTTGCAGAAAACCGTTAGGCCTGATAGGAAGGATTGGACCCAAAAGCTAGATGATGCTCTTTGGGCTTACCGTACGGCGTACAAAATGCCTATTGACATGTCTCCGTTCCGTCTGATGTTTGGGAAGGCGTGTCACTTACCCGTAGAACTTGAACACCGGACATTTTGGGCCATCAAGAAATGTAATGTGGACCTTGAGTTGGCCGAGAAAATCAGGAAACTTCAACTATCTGAGTTAGAGGAGCTTCAAACTGATGCTTATGAAAATGCTAGAATCTATAAAACAAGGACCAAAGCTTTCCATGACCAGATGATTTCACGTAAGAGCTTTGAGCTGAACCAGAAGGTCTGGCTTTTCGATTCTCGATTGAAGCTTTTCCCCGGTAAACTCAGGTCTAAGTGGGGCGGCCCATTCGTTATTGAGCGGATTTTTCCTAATGGGGCCGTCGAAATCTCTGACCCAAAGACGGGTAATATTTTCAAGGTCAATGGACAGCGTCTCAAACCCTTTGTTGACCAATGTGCTCCCTGAACCCATCTCGGACAAGGTTGCTCTTACCTTGCCATAACCACCACGGGCTGATCATCACCCAGCTGAAGGCACTAAACTCAGTACATGTAAAGACTGTTCCAAGCTGACCTGAGTCTCACGGAAACCAGGTGCTATTCTTCCACTTCTACTCTCTTGCATGCTTTCATTTTTTATTACAATGACATTGCAATAGGTAAGCATGGGGGTGGACATATTTTATAACCATTTTGTCAGCTGTAACAGTGATTTCCTGTTATTTGATTCTTATTTTAAAAAAATAGAGAAAAAAAAGAAAAAAATAATAAAAAAAATGAAAATTTGAAAAAAAAATTATTAGAATTAGGAGACAAGAACTTAGGCATTAGGAGTTGTAAGCTTTAGGAATTGATTCTTTGATACCTGAATACCTAGACTCTTCAAGTCTTCGGACTTAATTAGCTCGGGTGTCCACTCGAATGTAGATTTAATCTCGAGTCCTCGCTAATTAAAAATTTATTTTAAGTTAGCAAATAATTTGGGATGATAAGTATGCGACTTATCAACCCGCCCTCTGATTTGGGGGGACTTTAAGCCTAAACATCTACACACATTATTTTGCACTAACTCACTTTCCGATGATTTTTATGGAAATTGGGTAGCTAATGGACCGACTTGGGTGGTATGGCTGGTAAGTTGTCGGTGGTAGCAGCTCATCGGCCTGTTGTCCAGAGCCCAGTCACAAGACCATTTTCGCTGTACTGCCTTTAGGCAAATCTTAGATCAGTGAAGTCACCTAGTTAAAAAAAAGAATAAAAAAAGAGAATAAAAAAATAAATAAAACCACACTTCACCGCACGAGTATGGCTGGTAAGTTGTCGATGGTAACAACTCATCGGCTGGTTGTCCAGAACCCAGCTCACAAAAAAAATGTACAATAATTCTCAAAACACTTAGGGAAGAAGCGGGGAAGTAGAATAAACCGGGGAGATATACACTGGATTCACCCTTATGTTGACCCCATAAATAAAAGTAGGAAGAAAGCTACCGATCGTAAAGATAAACCTTTAGGCAAGGTCACCTAGGGTCGTAGAAACCCGAAATCCGTCTTAACGGCCGTTTTGTGAGTCTATCACTTTTTCACAAAGATGCTTAGCACTTAGAGTCCTTTTTGAGTCTTCGGCGGGTCGGGTAGTCGTAAAAAGTTATCTCGTAACTCTCGAACTCCAAAAGTAAAAACAAATTAGAAGAAAAAAATATTATCTTCTCAAATAAGGTGAGGGCTCAGACGATATGCATTCTGGCAGGCATCCGGGCACTGTTGAGTTTTTGTAATTAGGTCTTGGGGATGAGACTTTCTAAAGCAATAAATGAATTTTGCCTAAATACTCGAACCCTGATTCTACTGATATACATAGCATCTAGTTTAATTTTGCTAGGGACTAGCAAAAAGTAAGCATGGGGGTATGATAAACACATATAAATTCATCGTAAAATGCTTATTTGTGATAGTTTCTAAGTTTAGCACTACATATCATGATATAAATATTGCATAACATGCATCATTCTGCATTTAGAATAGTTTATATTTTAGGTTAATTAGCTTTTTATGGTCAGGAGAAAAGAGGATTTATTTCAGGGCCTCAGATGAACGATCAGACCATACGGATCAGATCGGGACGACGATCGGAGACTAATGCCTCTGAAATCATCCAGATTGGAGTCTCGTAGCATCACATTAAGCCCGAAGAAGATCAACGGCCAGGGGGCAATGCGACATTCATACGGGTTTCGGATGGAAAATCCGACCGTATGGATGTATCCGGAGCGACGATCGCAGTTCGACATCGCAGGAATCACCTTGATCTGAGCACCGTAGCACCCTCTACAAGAAGAAGATGGACGACCCAGATGACGCCACATGGTGCCATCCAGACCGCCCAACACCGACCAGCAGCACCGCCCAACTCCATCCGCGCCCTTCAATCCTAGCCGTTGGATCAAGATCCAACGGCTGGGAAGCGGACGCACCAAGCCGCTCCACACGACACAACGGAGGGATTGTCGCAATGGTGGGAGCGCTGGTTTGCAAAGGAGGGGCACGAGTTCGAATCCCCGCAGGCCCCCAATTGACAATTTGGTCGGCCGCTCAGTAGCAGCAGCACAGCCGCGCAACGCACAGCAGCAGCAACACAACGTACGCGCATGTGCATGCCAGCGCACGTCAGCGCACGCGCGACACGGGTGAGCGAAGCACGCAGCGCCAGCGGAGCGCACGCCAGCAGGGAGGCGTGGATCTTCAGCAACATTTATGAGGGCCTTTAGCGACACTTGCAGCTGTCACTAAAGGCCCACGCGTGCCAGCAAGAGGAAATGAAGGGCGAATCTTCAGCGACAGCTACAGCGACGTTTGTGGACGTCACTAGAGGCCCGTGCGCCCCAGCAAGAACAATTGTAGGGCAAATCTTCAGCGACAGCTGCAGCGATATTTGTGGACGTTAGTAAAGACCCAGATACGATTTTTGCCTCTCCACTATAAAAGGACCTACACCCCCTCCCTTCCAAGCCATCTCTACCTACTCTACTCCCACCTACTCCCAAGCTCTAGCAAGCCTACCAACGCTCCATTAGAGCTTGTTCTCAAGCTCCCAAGGTGCCTATTAGTGTAGCGAACCTCTACCCCACCAAATACTCCTCCAACTTCCCATCTCCCTTCATAGGTCACCTTGGAGCCGTCCTCTCACCTCCATTCCGGTAACAGATCAACTCCATCTTCTCACCTCCATTCCGGAGCTACGCCGAAGCTTTCCTCAACCTGACGTCCTCCAGCATCTCACCTCCGTCATCTCGCTCCTCACCTCCTTCGTCCGAGCTTCCGCCAGGCACCGTTGTCTCGCCGAACAGCCGATTCGGGAGATTTTCTCTCACCTCCCTTTCATTTTATGCTTTTATAGTTCATTGTAATCGACATTGAATTGATATATATATCATATTTGTTCCACATCTCTATCTTGTGAATCATTTGCTTGTCTTTTATTTCAAAAACGCAAAAAAATAACAAAACCCCAAGATATCAAAAAGAAACGAATCGAAGCACGGTTTTCAATAAAGTAAACGTTGCCTCCCTATGTTCGACCTAGGACTCCCTTGGAGTTTCGGTATAAATTTTATCTGATCGACGTGTTTTGCAACTACGACGATGGGTTACTTGTAACCCTGATTTCTAACACGCGAAACACGCCCGACCAGAAGGTTATGATCCTCCTCTATAGGCTAAGCAGTAACAGGAGGAGACTCATCCAAGGGATCTGCACAAGCACCACTAGGACAACTCACGTCAATATCAACCCATACCTGACCAGGGGAGGAGACAAGTGGTTGAGGTAGTGAAGCGGTGTGTTCTTCTAGCCATGCATGTTGTTTGTATGTCACAAGTAACCTGTAGATGTGAGTGATCTCAGCCTTCTGCCTCATGGAAGTCTCTGTGGCAATGGTATCCTCACCATAAGTGACTAGAATCTATTCTAAAGTAACTGGTGGAACAAGCATAGAAGCTAAGCCTCCTTCAAATGTCACCTGATGACCTTCTGTAGAGAAATATGAGACATCTGAAGTTACATAATGCTTCTTGCCTCGGGGGTCATAACATCTATATCTTTTCAGAGTGCTACCGTAACCCAGAAAGACATACTTCACTGCTCTTGGGGCCAACTTGTCCCTGCAGGGTCCTAGAAGGTGAATAAAGGCTACACAGCCAAACACCTGAGGTGGTACAATAAATAAATCCTACTCAAGATAGAGGACCTACCAAGAAACTTGTTCCTGTATAACTGAGTTGGGCAACCTGTTAATCAAATAGCATGCAGTTAACACTACATCTCCCGAGTATACCTGTGGCACATTATACTACATCAGTAGTGTTCTGGCTACATCCAACACATAACAACGTTTTCTTTCCATTACACCATTCTGCTGTGAGGGATGGGGACAAGATGTCTAATGCACAATTCCAAACAATCTATAAAAAGCTACTAACTTAGCCGTACAAAACTCAAACATTATCAAATCGTGCAATTTTCACATTGATAGAAAACTGAGTCTATTTCCAAAATAAATATTTCAATCACAGACCCAACTTTAAATTTATTCTTCAAAAGAAATAACCAGGACATCCTAGAAAAATCATCCGCAACAAGTAGATAAAATCTATGACCAAGTATGTCTGATACTCTACTAGGACCCCATACATCCATATGAAATAAATAAAAAATAACAGCAAAACTCTGAGAGGAATTGGAAAGAAAACTAGCTCTGTGATGCTTTCCCAACTAGCATGCATCACACAAAATCTCGATAGCAGGCGATATGTGAGGGATGACGCATCGAAACCTGTCCAGTGAAGGGTACCCAAGACAATGATGCCACTGAAAAGTTGTACCAGCACTTAAAGCAACCTCGCCCTAACACAGCAGCAAATGGAGTTTGGATCAGGTAATACAAACCCCCTCTTCATGGCTGCCACCAATTGTCCTCCCTGTAAGCTTGACCTAAAAAATACAGCACAATTCATCAAATATAACGTGACAATGCAGGTCTTTTGTAATTCTACTGACGGACAAAAGACTAATCGAAAATTCTGGAACATAAAGAACATTAGGTAGAGTCAATGCAAGAATCACTACTACATCTCATCTGCCATAAACTCGGCACTGCCTGCTGCCTGCCATCTGCCTCCTGCACAGATCTACCCAAGGGGATATCCTGAACCTGTCTGAAACACATCTCATCACCATTGAGATGGTGAGACATACCTGAATCCACAAGCCACAAGGCACTGTCAAAACTACCAGTACCAGATCTATAAGCAGGAGTTATACCTGAGAAGGCTAAAGCAATAGTAGTGGCCTCCTAGGTCAACTAGGAGAGGTGCTTGACAACATCATAATCGCACGAGATACTATACCACTCGCCTCCTTTGAAGAAACATCCTGGTTGGCCATGGGAGGTCGACCATGCTTCATCCAGTAAGAGGCCTCTGAATGGCCAATCTTCCTACAATGCAAGCAAATGGTGTAGGGTCTACCACTTGTACCCGAACCACCACGTCCTCTCCCCTGGTAGATGGAGCACCACATCCACCATGTGCAACAGCAATAAGTACAAGAGTCTGTTCAACCTCTGACATGGATGACTTAACCACCACCCTACTCACACAACCGTAAGCTTCCTCAAGTGATGGAAGCTCAACCAGAGTTAGGATATGGAACCTCACAGTCTCATAATCTGGTCCAAGTCTATCAAGAAACTAAAGGACAGAATACTCCTTCCTGTGTGCCCTCTGAGTGGCACAAGTGCAGACAGGACGACAGGCATTATACTTTTCAAAGTGCCCCTTTAGAGTGGCATAGTACTAAGAAAGCAACCGGCCCTCTTGTTTGAGACCACCAATGTCATAGTGAATCTCAAACACCTTGCTGGAATTGTTTTCGTGAGAGTACATGTCACGTAGAGAATCCCACATCTCCTTGGTCGTCTTGTAATACATAATCTCATCACTAATCTGAGGCTCCACTGAATTCATGATCCAAGCACGGACCATTGAATTATCTTTCTTCCACATGACATTCTTCCATATCTTATCTTGTGGCTCCAACTCCAACAAAAGATGTTCCTTATCATGTCCCTCAACAGTCATGAGGAACATTTGAAACCATCTGACATAATTAGCCTCATTCAACTTGAAAATAGGAACAAAGAAAGGAGATTTACAACTCCCGTTGTCCATAGCGATACCTAATGACACCTCTGAAGAGCTTGAAGAGGTCATCGTGCCTTAGGACTGGCACAAGATATCACAGAGACGATCTGAAATCAATATTCAGATCTTAGAATCTCAAAACAAAAGGGAAAATGATCTCTTGAACATGAAATCTAAGATCTAAGGACCCTAGATAACATTCCAAAAGTCACAAGCTCCGCTTAAATCATGGCTTAGTGCATGCTAGGGTACAGGGAAGACCCTAACAGCGCTTCAAGAGGTGCTACTCCCCCTCTTCGGTGAGAAAATCATGCCACCAACTGCCTACGACCCACGAAAGAGGAGGTAGCGATGCTCTGTCGCCAGTAGAGGGGCAGTAAGGGCCCGAGGCGACGCTGGTGGAGCCCAAGGAGGCGTTGGCGAAGCCCTAGGAGGCGCTGCGAAGCCCTAGGAGGCACTAGTGACGCTATTAAAGCCTAAGGCGACGTTGGCAAAGCCCTAGGAGGCACTAGCGACACTGGCGGCAGTCTACAGCAAGGTTGCAAAGCCCTATCAGTCAGGCGATGGCCTGCCGAAGCAGGTAGACCGGCAACGGAGGCTGGTAGTGCACATCAACAGCAGTGGTGGTCCAGGTGATGGTCTGCTGTGAGCCTGTGACCGATAGAGGTCGATGGACCGCTAGTGGAAGCTCCTCCGGGTGCCTTCAAGAGTAAGGTTTTAAATATCGATATCGTATCAACAAGTAAAAAAGGAATATATTGGGAATATATCAGGGATTTATCGTTGATATCGGTGAATTTTGAGAAAATCGCTCAGAAAGTCTCAAAATGTCATAAATTTTATGAAAATTAACATTTTAATAACTAATACATTATGAAGAAATGCCTAGAAGATGGAAATCATAAATTTTGAATGAAAACATAATAAAAATGCACTAGTCGTATGTCGACAAAGTCATATATTGAAAAGAAAGTATACAGAACATGATAATAATTGAAAAATGTTCATATTAACTTTCGTTGCATATTGTTGACAATTGAAATCATGCTTAGTTGCACTGATTTTCTTATCAGTTTCAACATATTCTATATTCCAAGACTCTTCTCTTTCTCATTGACCTGGCTCAGATTTCGTGAATCACCCTATTACTCTTCTCATTACGATCTCAAGATATGAAATCACAAATACTATCACTAAAGGTGCACTTAGTGATAGAAGATACGATTTAGATTACACAGGAGTATATAATGAACAAATATAAATGGTCAAATAATTAAAGTCCTTATTTTCTTATCAATTCTAACATATTCTCCATTCTAATACTCTTCTCTTTCTCATTGATCTGTCTCACATTTCATGAATCACCCTATTACTCTTCTCATTATGAACTCAACATATGAAATCACATCTCCTACCAACAAATATGCACTTGGTGAAATGAGACAGTTTAGATAATACAAGCGTATATAATGGACAAATATAAACGTTCAAATAACTAGAGAGAAATTATGCCCATCATAGCATAATGCACAGTTTGCAAGATTAGTGGAGATCAACAAAGCACCAGTACGCAAGTAGATAGATAAACCATGCTGAAACAAGTGAACCTGCCAACCCTAGGTTGTTGTGGGGGAAAGAAAGAACCATCATAGATGACATCCTTTAATTAAAGGAAGATGACAAGATAGCCCTTTCAATACCCCCATGGATTATCAAAGTGCTTGGTTTTATGCATCTTTTTATAGAGATTTGAAGATGCTAATATATTTGTCACCAACATTTTAGAATCTTCTTCCTATTTGTCAATAAGTAAAACCAAGTGCAATGACTGAATTGTCGACAGAAGATGTACAGCTCTAAAGTTGACATATTTGATAGACTATAAGAGAGCAAGAACCCTAGCATGTACAGCTCTAAAGTTCAACAAAAATCCATAATATCGGCGATATATCTCCAATATATCAGCAGTATATCGATGATATGGGCAATATATCAACGATATATCGGCAATATCATAGAAAAAATATACTAAGGCTAATATCGATATATGCTGACTCAGCGATACCGATATATCACCGATATATCAATCCTTGTTCAAGAGAGATTGGGGTTTGGGTGGAAGGGTATGGAGGCTTGTGGGGTTAGTATGCCAAAGCACCAATCTAGGATCGCTGCTTTGATACCAAGTCGAAGAAAATGACAAGTTTTATTTCTCAAATGAAACCCTACACCTCTTTATATAGGGAGAGGTGTTGGGAAAATTACAGCATAAGTCCATAGGACAAAATATATGACATAACAGTCCAAAACAATAAACAAACTAGATAACTAGACTACTCTACCAACAGAAACTTTTCACTTCCAACGTAGAGACCATCCACGTTCTCGTGGATTTGTCCCAGTAGTGTGAGAATAGACAATTCTTTAGTTGTCAATGTGAATGGCGTACTGGTCGTTCTACTTTAAAAATAACTTCAACCGCCTTCTTCTTTGAGCACTTGTTAGAAGAAAAGGGTTTGTTGATCGTTTTAGGATCCAAATGCAAGGAGTAAAAGCTTTTCCAAGGAAACATACCAAGGCTGACCACTTGCCATTCGGCACCATGACAAAAGGTTATGCGGAAGTGGGAAGATTGGAATATCCCTCAGGTAAAAGGAGTTGAGTTTGTGTCACACTTATTCATTGCAACATGCTTTATATGTGCAAAGGTAGACAAGTCGATTAAGCTATCTGAAGGGACTTGGACATGTCAATAAAAGATGTTGGTCTCTCCCCCAATGCAAAGCCGGTTGTTTATAGCAAGAAGGGTACAAGAGCATGCCTCAAAATTAAAGGGGAAAATATGCAGCCATTCATAAAGATAGAAGGTCTACTACAAGATTTTACCCCTTTGTTAGTTGTAAGGTAGTTACATGGAGAAGCGAGAAGTAAAACAAAGTTTCTAGATCCAATGTCAAGTCATGACAGATGGCGATGGCACATACAATCTTTAAGCTTCTATAGGTGGAATCCTTACTTCGAGATTTTGGCATTTATAGTGTCAGGTTATCATTATATAATGTGACAATGAGGCTGCAATCTTTCTTAAAAACAACCCTTCCTTCTATAAGGAAAAAGTACATAAAAGTGGATTGACGCTTCATCCAGGAGGTTCTTCAATGGCAAATTCCTATTAATTTACTTGCAAATAAGAAGTTGGCAGATATCTTTAAGGAGGCTTCCCCACATTCTCATCTTGCTGCTATTCCATCCAAACAAAGCATGATGGATATATATGCTTAAAACTTTGAGGAGAATATGAGGTTATGAGTAGAGAATCTTAATTTGTTTTAATTATCTGTAGACATCATAGACATTCCTTGTGTTGCTTACTTCCTTTCTTGTCCTTTTTCCTCTTACACATTCATATTCCTATTCCATCTTGGTATGCCCCCATATACATCGAGAACATACCCCTTCAATAATATTACAGTTTTCCTTTCATAATTTGGAATAATAGTTACAACATTGAGTGGGAAGAAATAAGTTGCATCATATCGATCATTTCCCATGCCTTTAATGACTTATTGCACATTTTAAACTCAAAGGTGGCCGTATAAGGCATAGGATTATCGCACTTCTACATGCAGATGTGTATGTACTACGTCCACATTTTGATATTGCATTTTGTATGCGGCTATTATGTAGAGATAAGAGGGAAAGACTCTATCCCATAACTAACTAGTACTATTGAGAGACTTGAGTTATTTATTATTGTGAGGATGTATTTTATATTCATTTATTTCCTAGAGTTGGGTTGTACTTTTCCTATCACCTCTCTCTATACAAATAGAGGTAGGGTTTCTCAAAGAAGAATAAGACATTATTTTGCTCCTAACTTGATATCAGAGTAATGATCCTAGATCGATGCCCTAGATATCACCATCGAAATAAGCCTCCGACCCTTTCCACCTCAATCTCTCTCCACCAGCGATAGATCTCCACTATCACCTCCTCCCCAGTCAACACCACCTGACCTTGTCAACATCGACAGGGCTGCTGGTAGGGAGGAGGCTTCCTCATCGCCACCGGCAAGCCAGCAGTAGGGCCTAATCCAACAAGCACCACCGCCAGCACTGGTGGTTAGCAGCAGCATCAAGACCAATCAGGCCACCTATGCTGGGGGTCAGACACTACCCTCCTCTCTCGCATAACCTAATCCACGTGGGTTTTTGGTTGCACGATCGATGGGGATGTCTTTGACGTCCTCCTCCCTCCGTTTGGTCCTCTTGTAGGGCATCTATAGGGAGAGGCGACTCTCCTTGACTAGCAAAATATTAAAGGGAGCTGCTATGCTGTTCACACTTGTTTCATGATTTGAAAACACTGTTCAAATCTCATACTCTATAATTTTTCATATCTAAAAAATAGTTTGAGGCTTCATTCTTATGTGTTGGAGGTTGAATTGTAGCACCATGGCACCCTCTAGTTCATCCGAGTTTACATCAGACTCTTCTATGGACACCAGGAGTTACAAAAGCCCTTTCTTTAGTCCGATGATCAAGCTTGACAAGCCAATTATCTACGGTGGTCCCATATGTTTTTGATGACTGTTCGAGGTCATGCAAGGAGAAGATTCTGAAACAACCCAAGACAACAGACAAGACAGGAGCTAATGCCTAATGGGATAGAGACAATGCTATGATATGTGCTTGGATGATGAATTCAATTATTCCCAGGATAGGTGATGAGATCATGTACTATCTGACCACCAAGCAGATGTGGGAATCTCTTGCTAAGATATATCCTCAAGAGAAGAACTCCGCACATGTATTTCAGATCTATCACAAGCTATTTCAACTATGACTGGAAGGTTGGTATTTGGCTCAGTATTACTCGCAGACGAAAGGGCAATTAGAGGAGTAATTCCTACAGGTCGGGATGTACTTGTTCTTGGAGTGAGTTCAAGATGGACCTGGTTATTGCTCTTTTCCTCTTTGGTCTCGGTCCTAGTGTCACTGGAGCATGAGACCATATTCTTACCTTGCCTACGCTCCCCTCTTTTAAGGAAACCTACAATAGGTTGAGCAAGATTGCTATTTCTATCCCTCCAATAGAGACCACAGGCCAGACTACTACTTTAGTTGCTACTTCTGAACGTGGGAGAGGTGGTCCTTCTACTCATCGTGGTCGGGGGCGTGCATCTGGAGGTCGTACTTATACACCATGCACCTATTGTGGTCATTTAGACCATTCTGAGGCTACGTGCTGGCAGAAGCATGGGAAGCCAGTGACTGCACATCAAGCTACTGAGGGAGATGTTTCTAGAGACACCATCTCACGAACATAATTTAATGAGTTACTACAGAAGTTTAGCCAGCTATCCTAAACAGCTACTCCAAAGACAACAGCTATTGCCTCTACTTCAGGTATAGAGGTTGTTTGTTCTATTTTTATACATGGTAATGGCAACTGGCTAGTTTGTTCAGGTACTTCTAGACATTTGTATGGTGATCGTGGTGAATTTTCAGAGTTGAAACTTGTTCCCCCAGGCAAGACAGTATAGATAGATGATGGCAGGTTACCCCAAGTTGCTAGAAAGGGGGGAGGTGTCCCTTTCTTGTAGCCTGAATCTGCCAAATGTGTTATATGTGACAAATTTTCCACTTAGTCTTCTTTCAACTAGCATAATTACATATGAGCTAAATTGTAGGGCAATGTTTAATGCTCAAACTTGTGTCTTACAGGACCCGCTCACGAGGATGACGATTGAAGGATGTGAAAAAGGGGGGGTTTACCGCTTGAGTCATTCACCTATTACTACTACTGTTGTAGGTAAAGGGGGAGGTTGCCTTGGCTTCTGAATCTCCCATCCAATGGCACCTTCGTCTTGGCATCTTCCCTTGAAGCGACTTAGGCATGTACTACCCCACATACCTACCAATACCACCATTACTTGTAATGCCTGTCAACTTAACAAGCACCACCATGTCGACTTTCCTACTTTCCGTCACTTTGGGTCTTCGCATGTTTTTTTATTTAATTCATATGTATGTACGGCGGCCAGTCATATTCCTAATAGACTTGGTTATCGTTATTTTTTTATTATTGTCGATTTTTCTAGAGTTATCAGGTTGTTTCTTTTTGAAGAATAAATCTGATGTTGGGAGTATTATTGAAAATTTTGTTGCTAAAATAAAGATCCAATTTTCTATTGCTATTAAAATGTTTCGATGTGATAATGCTTTAAAATTTACTGCTACTCGACTACATTAGTTTTTTGGTGCCCATGGTATCATTCATCAAACCAGTTGTTTTCATACCTCTCAGTAGATTGGTGTTGCTAAGAGAAAGCACAGGCATCTTCTTGATGTGGCACGCACCCTATTGATACACCACTCTATGCCTGCTTTGTACTGGGGAGATGGTATTCTTATAGCTTATTTTCTTATCAACAGGATGCCAAATGCTGCTATTTATGAGCAGATTCCATTGCAACTTATGTATCCTGGCAGCCCATTATTTCCTGTGATTCCATGAATTTTTGGGTGTGTCACCTTTGTCCACATTTAAAGTACAGGATGAGATAAACTAACACCTAGGATTGTCAAGTGTGTTTTCTTGGGATATTTACGAACTCAAAAAAGGTATAAGTGCTTTGATCTATATAATTCGCATCGTCTTAGTTCTGATGTTACATTTCATGAGGCTATACTTTCTTTATGTTTGGAAGTGAGTTGTCTCCCTACTCTGAGGCTGCACCTATGCCCATACCTCATGTTCCATTTGATGTTATACCTGATAGTAAGTCTGTTACTGCTCCTCCTCCTACTAAACCAAAATATAATAAGCCTATAGTTACTTATCATCAGCCTCGTACTACTTTTCAGATGCCCCCCCTTTCACCGACACTAGCCTCCCAACCTCAGGGGAGCTTAGGTTCTTTTGACACTGGTGTGCCTAGTATTGATACATGTCAAGCTCAACCTCATATAGCATAAAAGGATGTGTTGATAGACTCTACAGATCTTGATCTTCCAATTGTTATTCGGAAGGCTCCTAGGTCTTGTGCCAGATACCACTTCACAGGGAGTTTACATGCTGATAGTCTGGGTATAGCTTTCACCACATTTTGCCAGGCTCTTATCTCCACTAATGTGCCAACTACCTAACAGGAGGCCATGCTTCATCCAAAATGACATCAGCCCATGGAGGAGAAGAAGGCCACTCTCTAGAGCAGAGGTACTTAGGAACTCGCTCCACTTCCATTTGGAGTTAGCCTTGTTAGATGCAAATGAGTGTTTGATCTCAAGTTTCATCTAGATGGATCTATTGCCAGATATAAGGTAAGACTAGTGGCAAAGGGGTTTACTCAAACATATGGAGTAGACTTCTTTAACACCTTCTCTCCAGTAGCCTGTCTTTCCACAGTGCAGATACTTATTGCAGTTGCAATTAACTATGGCTAGCAGCTTCATCAACTAAATGTGAAAAGTACATTCTTGTATGGTAATTTAGAGGAGGTATACATGCAACAGCCACCAGACAATGAGCGGTAGGGGGAGTGTGTGTGCCTTTTTTAGGAAAACCATTTATGAGCTTAAGCAGAGTCCCCGTACCTGATTTCAGAAGTTATCCTAGGTTGTTAAGGCTGATGGATTTCAGAGGTCATCTGCAGATCACTCTCTATTTATTAAGAAAATAAAGAGATGAGCAATAGTCATTCTTGTGTATGTGAATGATCTTATTATTACAGGAGATGACACTGATGAGATTAGGCACATCAAGACATGCCTAGCAGAACAATTTGTGATGGACTTAGGTCCTTTGAGGTACTTTCTGAGGATAGAGGTAGTACGTAGCCAGAGAGGTGGTGCTTTATCTCAGAGGAAGTATGTTAACCTCTTATAGGAGATTAGTATGCTTGGAGTAAAACTAGCTAATATTCCGTGGATCCAAAAGCTCATCTATGTGATCCTAAGTCACCACCTGTTGATAGCAAACAATATAAACAGCTAGTGGGCAGGCTATTGTATCTCACCATTACCAGGCCAGATCTTTCTTTTGCAATTGGTAAGTTGAGTCAATTTATAGTCAAGCCTACCAAACAGCATTAAGAGGCTACTCTGATGGTATTATGGTATGTCAAGAAAGCTCCAGGATAGTCTTTTATTCACTAGGAGAACCTCAATGTCAGTTGTTACCTATTCTGATACAAATTATGCGGATTGCCTAATAAATAAAAAGTCTACTACGAGATTTTGTACATATGTAGTTAGAATCTTGTGACCTAGAAAAGCAAAAAGTAGACTGTTGTTTCCCAATCTAGTGCAGAATCTGAATACAGGGCCATAGCAAGCAGAGCTTATGTGGGTAAAGTCCCTTCTAGCTGATCTACATGTTCACATTGATTGTACTATGGAGATACGCTATAATAATGTAGCTGCTACCTATATGTCTAACACTCTAATGTTCTATAAACACACTAAACATGTGGAAGTGGATTGTCATTACACATGGGATCTTATCCAGAAAGACTATTTATACACAACTCCAGTTACTATTGATGATCAGACTATAGACATCTTCATTAAACCTCTCAATCGGTTAGCATTTGATTCTTGTTATTCCAAGCTTAGCATGATTAATATCTATGCTAGCTTGAGGAGGAGTGTTGAGAGACTTGAGTTATTTATTATTATGAGGGTGTATTTTACATTCTTTTATTTCCTAGGAAATTATGTTATACTTTTCCCACCACCTCTCTCTATATAAAGAGAAGTAGGATTTCTCAAAGAAAAATAAAACATTATTTTCCTCAGAGTGGTGGAGTGGTGGTGCATGGCAAGCCGCCACATGCACAAGAAGCTGTAAAACAGCAATAATTGTCTGTGTAAAAACAGAAATAACCATTGCAATGAATTCAATCATAGATCCTGCTATTGAAGCGCTGAAGCTATCTAAGTAATGTACTAGAGAAATCTACGGTGTTTCGTCCAAAAGCTCAGGGTATTGACTTATCGAGTACATACCAGCACCCCTATAGAGTCCCCTCATGCCACTATTTTTGTAAATTTTTGAAATACAGTCAAGAATTCCTTTATATACTTGTTCAGTTTGTGACTGCAATCGAACACGTGACGATGATGGGCCAGCAACCTTTAAAATAACGAAAAACAAATTTCTTTTACCATCAGAGAATCACGGGGGAAAAAAATATACACATAAAAAACATCGTCACCTGATAAGCCAGTTTGGTCCGAATCATGTCAAGAGGATAAGTAAAAATAACAGATGTTCCCCCAGCAATGGATCCAGCCACGAGATCGAGGACAGGACCTTGGCCAACATGAGGCACATAAATGAGCATCCATCGACGATATTCTTCATATGCCATATAGTGCAAAGCAGCATATGGAACTATTCGGGCAACACCAGCTCCATTTCCTCTGTAAAATGACAAGTTTTAACCATCGCCAGAGAATTTAGAAAATTGACGGCATATATAAACAAAGAAAACAGTAGGAATTATACTTATAAAAACCTAAAGCTCCTTCCGTTCTTAATATCTTCTGGAAGGATCCAAGTATTCCTACACTCTGAAATTCAGCACGTCTAGTCTGAAATACAAAGTACACTTGTAAGCAGAGTATTATTGAGTAGCTGCCCTTTCTATGTAGAGAAGAAAATTATATAAAATATAAAAGGAATAGTGAAATGCTAGAAAATGTACATAAGAAGAAAAGAACAATAACATTTCCTCTAAGGTAGGAACATATATGTCAATGAAGATCAGCTTGGAACACAGCTCTTGAAATCTAATGCACTTGAGAGGAAGACCTGGTAGAGAGTTCAGCAATCAGGTGGGCAGAATAAATATCGCAAGAAGATTTTTTCCCTTGAGATATATTAAAATGAAAATTAACTTCAATGTGGTTTCCTATTTGGTACATTCATGGAAGACCGGATCATTAATTACGAATGCACCATAGAAAGCATGGTGAAAAACCCAAATCTGTCGTCAACTCACATACAGCTTGTGCCATAGAAAGATACTCTAACGACTAGATTTAAAAATCAAAACATGCTTCTTGGTTTGCAATGTAACAACTTTGCACCATCAAATGTACAAAAGCTGGTAGACAACCTCCAATCTCATAGAGAACAACCGTAGTCCCCATGTAAATATCATGTAACACTTAAATGGTCATCCATACGAACATAGTAAGACAAAATAATCAATCTACCATTCAGAAAAGACCCACACCTCTTTTTATAGGAAGAGATTTGGGCAAATTACAATGAATGTCATGGTGAAAAACCCAAATCTGTCGTCAACTCACATACAGCTTGTGTCATAGAAAGATACTCTAACAACTAGATTTAAAAATCAAAACATGCTTCTTGGTTTGCAATGTAACAACTTTGCACCATCAAATGTACAAAAGCTGGTAGACAACCTCCAATCTCATAGAGAACAACCGTAGTCCCCATGTAAATATCATGTAACACTTAAATGGTCATCCATACGAACATAGTAAGACAAAATAATCAATCTACTATTCAGAAAAGACCCACACCTCTTTTTATAGGAAGAGATTTGGGCAAATTACAATGAATGTCCACAAAAAAATAACTAAATATATACGGTCACCGGCAGTAAATAAATAATATAAGATAAATAGGAGTCAACACTCTCTCTTAAGTTAGAACATAAATGTCAATCATGCTTAACTTGGAACAGTAATAATCAAATGCCGATCGAGGCAAAGGTTTTGTGAACACATCGCCTATCTGATCCTCAGATGTAACATAAGTAGTGCACAGCAAACCACGCTGTAAAAGATCTCTAGTGTAGTGGTAGTCCATCTCAACATGTTTGGTGCGTTCATGGAACATCGGGTTGTTTGCTATGTAAGTAGCAGCTCAATTGTTACATCTCTATCTCTATAGGCTCCTCAATCTGAACATGCAAATCACACAAAAGAGACCATATCCAGACCATTTCTGCAGCAGTCTGGATCATTGCCTTATACTCTGACTCAGTATTAGAGCGAGAAACTGCCCAATGTTTCTTGCTCCTCCAAGTAACCAGATTACCAGCCATAAAGGTACAAAAAGCACTGGTGGATTTTCTATCAGCTACACATCCATAATCAACATCAGAATATCCTACCACTATCATAGGAGAGTCCCTCTAGAAAAGAATACATCCTGGTGCTTTCTTCAAGTATCTCAGCACCTGCATAGCTACCTATCAATGCAGCTTTGTCGACTTCTCCATAAACTAGCTAAGTTTGCCTACCGCCAAGGCAATGTCAGATCTAGTAATAGTCAGATATAGTAACTTGCCCACAAGCTGTTTGTATGCTCTACTATCAACAAGATCTGCCTACTCATCATAAAGATGGACCTTAGGGTCCATAGGAATATTGGCTGGTTTAGATCCCCGCATCCCTGTCTCGTGTAACACATCCAAATCATACTTTCTCTAAGAAAGAACAATACCCTGCTTACTCCTAGCCACCTTAATGCCCAGAAAGTACCTGAGCTGACCAAGGTCCTTTTTGACCTCCACTACTCCAGCTTTGTCATCACCGATAATAATGAGGTCATCCACGTAAACAAGTAGTACCACACATCGTCACTCAGTCCTCCTAATAAACAAAGAGTAGTCAGAAGATCTCTACAAGCCCATCTTCTCTACCACCTCTGAAAGCTTTTGGAACCAGGCCCTTTGATTCTATTTAAGGCCATAAATGGCCCTCCTCAACTTGCACACACACTTCCCTTGAACCTCAAACCCAAGGGGCTGCTGCATGTACACCTCCTCCTACAGATCGCCATATAAGAAGGCATTCTTCAAATCTAACTGATGGAGCATCCAATTCTTGTAAGCAGCAACTGAGACAAGTATCCTAATAGTAGAAAGACAAGCCACTGGAGAGAAAGTATCGAAGAAGTCCACCCCATAGGTTTGGGTGAACCCCTTCACCACCAACCAAGCCTTGTACCTTGAAATAGACCCATGTAGGCTGTATTTCAAGGCAAAGACCCATCGAGACCCCACTAACCGAGCCTAGATAGGAAGAGGCACCATCTCCCATGTTTGACTGTACCGGAGTGCCTCCATCTCGTCTTCCATGGCTTGACACCACTTTGGATCAGGTAAAGTCTGCAGATGCGTAGAAGGTATCCCTGTGGCAATGAGGGCTATAGTAAAGAGACCAAAGGAGACCCCTAAGTTGGTTGTAGTAACAGCCTCAGCAGTATGGTAGTTAACACAAGAGTGGGGAGCCTTCCTAACAGCTATAGGAAGATTATCATCTACCACCATGTCACCTGCACCTGCACAATCAGCACTAAACCCAAAAGCGTCAGATACCTCCACACATACCTGATGTAAGGAGGATGGTGGAGATGAAGTAGGAGGGTGTGCTTTGGTTTTTTCTGATAAACCTGTCTGAATCTCACATCATCTGGAACACTGTCAGGTGTAGAAACTGTAACCGGTGCCTAAGCATCACTACTAGATGTAGAAGGAAACTCGTCCATCTGAACTGCAGGAACGGACATGGGAGCAAACTCCTGTGGCTGTAACTGTCGTGCTGCCAGGGAAGAATATGGCACAGATTCATGGAATGTGACATCCGCACTCACAAAGTGTCTCCCTGCTATAGGATCAAAGCACCGGTATCCCTTCCGGGTACGTGAATACCTAAGAAACACACACTTCATTGCTCTGGGTGCCAGCTTGTCTCTCCCTAACCTCAACAAATGTACAAAGGCAACGCATCCAAAACCACGATGAGAACTGAAATAGATCTTAGTCTGGATACAAAACATGCCAAGGAGTGAGCTCGTGTAAAATGGAAGATGGCATTCGGTTGATTAGATAGCAAGCAATAAGCACTATCTCCCTAGTAAAGATGTGGTACACAATGATGAATAAGGTATGCGCCATATCTAAGATATGCCAATGCTTCCATTCTTCCACACCATTCTGCTGTAAGGTGTGGGGCCAGAATGTCTGGTGGATAATGCCATGAGACCTGTAAAATTGTGCCAACCGAGTAGTACAAAACTCCAATGCATTGTCAGATTGCACAATTTTTGCCACAACACAAAACTGATTCTTTATTTCCACTATGAATGTCTCAATAACATGTCCAACATTGGACTTATTTTTCAACATAAACAACGACAAACAAGAGAAGTCATCCACAATAATCAAATAGTATCTATGTCCTTGTCAGTCAGGAACCCGACTCGGACCCCAGACATCTATATGCAAAACTCAAAGGCATACAGTCCCTGGTGTTGTACTAAAAGGAAAAGATCTATGGTCCTTCCCAAGCTGACATGCATCACATAAAATCTCTGTAGTGGTAGATATATGCGGGATGATACGTCTGAGCCTGTCTAGAAAGGGATGGCCAAAGAGACGGTGCCACTGCAAGGCACTCCCTGCAGAAGAACTAGAACCCTGGCACGCAAAAGCAAGTGGTGTTTGGACTAGACGATACACACCTCCCTCTTTATGTCCTCCACCAATCGTCCTCCTCATCAGCTTGTCCTGAAATATGCACCCATACTTATCAAAAATAACACGATAGTAGAGCTGCTTCGTAATCTAACTAATAACATATTTAATGCAAAATTGGGGACAAAAAATACATCAGCAACTGCATAAAGTAAGTCGATGGAACCTCCCCCTAACCACCAATATTTGTCTGTCTCCTATCTGCAACTTGTACAGTCCTCCCATGAGGAACAGACTGAATACTGCTAAAACAACCCTAATCACTTGACAAGTGATGGGAGGCACCTGAATCTATCAACCATGCGGTACCTACGGAGGCCTATGCACACAAATCTATACCTGACGTGGAGGCAAAAGCTGCAGCCTCAATAGAGGAAGTAGTAGGTTCCTGTGTCAGCTGTGAGAGTCGTTGAGTAAGGCATCATAGTCTGCTCTCGGCATAGTAATATCATCAAAAGGCGCCTCAGTAGTGAATGGCTTGGTTTACCATTGGAGGTCTCCCATGCTTGGACTAGTAGGAAACCTCCACATGAACAACTCTGCCACAGAAGGTGCACGTAGTACTAATGCGGGATCTACCACCATGGCCTCTCCCACGTCCACAAGTAGAAGACCCTCTACCACCACATCCAGGCACAACAGCAAGTGCAAACGAGTGAGTAGCATCTCTAGTCTGAGATGAGGGTACATCAATGCGACTCAGCCAGTTGTAGACCTCCTCTAAAGTAGGAAGCCCAAACAAAGTAAGAATATGAGATCTAGCCGCTGCATACTCAGGACGAAGACCTGAGAAAAACTAGTGTGGTACTACTGCCTCTTTGCGGTACTCCTGTGTAGCATGCGTGCATATTGGCCTGCATGCGTTGTACTTCGCCTAAAGCCCTTTCATGGCGAAGTAGTACTAAGAAAGAGATCGCCCATCCTACTTCGGCTGAGACAGTTCATGACTGATCTGAAAAACTTTAGAAGAGTTCTCATGTGAGTAGGTACCACAAAGACTATCTCACATAACCTTGGCAGTTGAATAATACATAATCTCGTCGCCAATCCTCGAAATCACACAATTCATCAACCATGCCTTGACCATGGTGTTATCCTTCTTCCGGGTGGTGTTCTTGTCTTCTCAGTTGCCTCAGCTTCCAACAAAATATATTCCTTATCATGACCTTCGACTATTATGAGGAACATTTGAGACCGTCTAGGATAATTGATCTCGTCCAATTTGATAATTGGACCAAAGAACGGATTCTTGTAGGCCCCAGTATTGGGAACAGCACCCGAGGTAACTTTAGAAGTGTTGAGACTCACCATAGAGACATGAAAAACACCAAACTATTATCTAAAAATATTTTCCAGACCATATGCAACATCAGAACTGGTTGATCAAACCTTTGACATGATGATCCAAGGCCTCTACGATCTAAAAATCACATCCAAGGTACGAAGAAAGCCCCTGCAGAGAAGTAGGGCACGCTAGGGCCTAAGGGATGCCCAGCACACCCCACCAAGGACTAGCGACCCCTCTACAAGGATCAAGAGGGCCCCAGCGACTATGATAGGCTTTCTGGGAAGCTTTGCGTGACTGTGTGAGCTAGTGCGAAGGCGATTAAAGGTGGTAGTAAGGTTCTAGAGCCCCTCTACTACCGTCGCACGACCCTGTAACCCCCACATGACCACTGCAGCAGTTGCTGCAAGAGCCAACAGGGCCCCTACGACGCCACTACAGGGGTAGGAAGCAGTTGTGGGAGCCGACAGTGAAAAGAAAAAAGGGTCCTGGTGGCCATCGGTGTTGCTAGGAGAAGGTTAGGGCTAGGGTTTGGAGGGCCTATTTTTGGTGGGATATCAAAACTCAACCTAGGACTACGCTCTGATACCAAGTATGATAGAATAATCAATCTATTATTCAGAAAAGACCCAACACCTCTTTTATGAATGTCCACAAAGAAATAACTAAATATAAGACGATCACCGGCACTAAATAAATAATATAAGATAAATAGGAGTCAACATAGTATGTAACATCTCAGACCTAAACTCGAGTCCAATTAGGTAAAACTAAGCTAAGAAGTCCAATTGGCCCTAACCCCAGTTGGGCAAGAGCTCAATGGACCTAAGGCAACCACCCAAAATGTTTAAGCTAGTAATTCTCAAGCTATTGTAATCTAATTTTTCATGTTCTCAATTTATAATGTGGCACTATTTTAAGGTGTTACTAATAGTAGTAGCTTCACCTCATGACACACTCTTACGCCATCCTAAAAACAACCATCCCCTCATACTATAGGGAATTTGACTCTAATACCATTTGTAACATCTTAAACCTAAACCAAGTTCGATTAAGAAAAAGTGGCCCCAATAACTTGTTGGATATGAGCATAATCAACCTAAGGCAACCACCCAAAATATCGAAACCTATGTTATCATGTTGTAAGTCACAATTTTTTATAATACACTACTCAGCTTTTCAAGTTTACAATGCAATACCATTTTTAGGTGTTACATCTTCCTTATTGAAATACACAACATCCTCATTATGACTTGACCAATATACTCCAATATGGTGGTGGCTCCACCTCACGATGCACTCATCCTATGGACAATGCTTTCCTCCTATTAAAGGGAATTTGATGTTGGTACCATTATAATGCCTCAAACCTAGATCCAAGTCCAATCATGGAAAACCATAGTATTCAATTTCGTTGGTGTGCTAGTGAAATTTAGTCGAAATGGCAAATTTTGAAAAATAAGCCATTTTGACATAACAAGCATGACAAAATTTCATGATTTCACTGAAACTTAGATGATTTTGCTGAAATTTTGAGGAAATTTTGAGGCTTTCAATGCAAAAAATTCAACACTTCTTTATTAAAAAGGAAAAATGGGCTCCCATTTCAATGGAGAAAGCTTCTAGCAACCTCCAACTATTGTTCGTGGTGCTTCTTGGGGTTTTTCAAGGGCTTGAAGGTAAATATAAGATTGTTCTTAGGTATTTACTACTCCCTCATCGCTTTGAAGGTGTAGAATACATGACTAACTTATACATGCATGTATTTAAGTCGGATTTAGCAAGATTCATATGCATTTAAGTTATATGTAGGTCTATAGAAGGTTGTTATGCAAGAGTCTATATGTACTCACATTTTCATTAAGCTTGTATCATTTTGATTTAAGCTTATATGGTAGACATACAATTTTACCTGCATTTGTCTTAAGCTTATACTAGGCATGCAAGCTAGTGCTACATGCATTTCAATTTATGTGGTTGAGTTATGCATGTATATTTAATAAAAGTTAAATTATGCTCCATTAAGTATTTATTAATTTAACTAGCAAAAGTTTGAACAATTAAAACTATTCTGGTGAAATTCTAGGATTTCGTCAACATGTCCTCGACATTTCCCTCAACGTGCCTTCAAAATATCTATTTTTTAGGCCATCGAAATCCTCAAAATTCGACATTGAAATTCCATTGTTTCCTCCACATGCCAAGAAAATGCACACTTTCAAAATCATCAAAACGACATTAAAATCAACGCTTAAAATCTCCGGAAAAACTTACCTTAACAACTTGTTAGATATAAAACCAATGGACTTAAAGTCACCCACCCAGAATGCGTCTCAATCCTTTTTAATCCACTTCTTAGTTTCCCAAGTCTACATATGCCACAATGTTTGGGGTTTTTAGCATGTCCAGTGAAAGATGACCAAGATAGAGGAGCCACTGAAAATGACTTTTAGAAGCAAAGGCAACACCTTCATGGCACACAACAGCAAAGGGCGACCAAACAAGGTAGTAGACACCCCCCTCTTCACATCCACCACCAATCGCCTTCGCAATCAGCTTGTTTTGACAAGTACAGGTCAAATCATCAAATATAGCCCGACAGTTTAACTCCTTAGTAATTCTACTAATAGAAAGTAGATTGATAAGAAAATCTAGCATAAATGCCACATTGGACAACCTCAAGGTGGGGGTAAGTGACACCTCCCCCGATTTGGTTATCTGGGAATGTATCACATCTATTAACAGTACCATCTTGCCTGGTGGCACCGGCCTCACATGACGAAAACCCCTCTAATCTCCACTCAGGTGATGTAAAGCTCTAGAATCAACTAACCACTCTGCACAACATTGGTCATCTATCTAAGATGCTAAGGCAAAGTCTATACTTGAGGGGAAAGCAAAGGTAGCAGTCTCTAATGTAGCAGCAAGCTCTTGAGTTATCTAAGTCACTGCAATAACTCGTCAAACTCAGCCCTGGAAACTAGAGAAGGGTCAACAGGTGTATCAAAGTAGTAACAACCTGATTAGCTGTAGGAGGTCACCATGCTTGGTCCAACTAATAGCTTCGATATGTCTGGGCCACCCGCAGTATGTACAGGTGGAGCATTCTCTCCCAACAAGAGCACAGCCTTTACCTCTACCATGAGGTGTAGGAGCTCCTCTACCTCACCCTAGTGTAGCAACAAAGGTAGAGGTCTATCCAATAGACTTAGTAGAGGGCAAGGAAACTGCAAGAGTGCAAGGAGGCTCAATCTACCATATCTTTCCTCAAGTGAGGGAAGCTCTACAAGGTAAGAAGCTGAGAATGAGCTGTAGAGTAGTTAAGCCAAGACCAAACAGAAATTGTAGACCAGCAGCCTCACTACGATACTCCCTCTGTGTAGTACATGTACAAACATGCCTACAAGCATTGTACTTCTCAAAAAGACCCTTCAAAGCAGAATAATACTGGGGCAATCGACGATCCTCTTAGCGAAGCTATGAAAGCTCGCTATAAATCTAAAAAACTCTACTTGAGTTCTTCTCGTGGGAATGCATGTCGCATAAACTATCCCACATCTCCTTGCCAATCCCATAGTACATGATCTTGTTTTTTATCAAAGGAATAACACAATTCATGATCCATGCTTGGACCATCGCATTATCCTTCTTCCAGGTAGCATTCCTTCTCGTCAAATCCGTTGGCTCTGATTGAAAAAGAATCTGCTCTTTGTCATGATCTTTCACCATCATTAGAAAGGTCAGCGACCATCGAGAATAATTGGTCTCATCCAATTTCACCATGGGACAAAAGAAGGAACTCTTGTATGTCCCTATTTCTGTCATTGGCCCCGATGTCACCTTCGAAGAACTCAAGAACGCCATCCATCTTTCAACCAAAGCCAATATAAATCAACTCCAAGCAATTTCGGATCATGATCATGTTGTTACTATAGCAACCCAAAAATTAGATCATGGAACTAAGATCTGGGTTAAATAGGGACCCAAAAATCTTATCTGGAAACCATAGAAGGATTCCCTGATGGTTGCGACACATGCTAGGGTTGAACAGCACCCAGCGGCACTACCAACACAAGGAGGCTCCCCAACACACCACCCGAGCAAGAGAAACCCACCGGCGGCACTAACTGCCATTGATGGCCTGCTGTTGCACACTAAAGACGATCGGGCGAGGAGAGAGGTAGCCGGTGGTGGTGTCATGAAGAAGAGAAGGGGTTGAGGTGGAGGCTTGGAGGCTAAGGTTTCTGGTGGAATCTCGAAGCACTGGCCTAGAACCGCTGCTCTGATACCGAATCAAAGGAAATAAGTTTCTTGTATTCCAATGGAGCCCTAACTCTCAATATATAGAGGTAGGAAAAGAAAAAGGGAAAATTACATAACTACTCTAAAAGAAATAAGAAACTACAAAATAGTACAAGGATATAAGAAAAGCAATAATAGATCAAAGGGACTCGACAACATTTGTTGTTCTAAGCTGAGCATGATCGAAATCTATGATCCAGCTTGAGGGAGAGTCTTAGAGTCCCTTTGATCTTTTATTATTTATTGTAGTTTAGACTTGGTTGCATTTCTTTATTTCTTTTAGTAGTCCTATAATTTTCCCATCGCTATATATTAAGAGCTATAGGTATGGAATATGACAACTTGATTCATTTCTTCTAATTATTATTAGTAGAGAAAAACAAAGCCTCTTATTGAAAACAAAAACCCTAACCTCTCGTATATAGAGAGTAGGGACAAAAAAATTACATGAAAAGTTCAACTAGGAATATAAAATTGACTAGAACTCTCAAAGCTAAAATCAATACACTTAAACCGAACATAAATGAACTCACAAGATTTTAATACTCTAACACTCCCCCTCAAGTTGGAAAGTGGATGACAATCAAGTCTAACTTGCTACAAAAGATAAAACAAAATTCCTCTTCATGTAGGGCATCTTCTAGTTAAAGGAGCAAGGAGGCAGCTGCGAGGAAAAATGGGATGGAGTTCTCTTTCACTTGGGAAGAGTCTACACGCACAACTCGAGGTGGAGAGACCCACACGTAAGGAAAAAGAAAGTTGGCGAGAGAGAAAGTAGTGCATAGAGAGGGAGAGAGGAGAGTTTCTTTAGATAATGGAAAATATTATTAATTGAACTCAAAAATCAACTTAGTGTATTGCCCTCCTTATAGAGAGGCAATCACCATAACAAACTAACTTGCTAATTAAGAAAGAATCAAATCCCAAACTAAATCCTAATCCTAAACAAACTTTCCTAAAAGGATTTAACTTCATAACCAAGTAGTTCAAAATAAGAAACTTACCACATAAGCCACCAAACTAACACAACTCACGCCAACCACACACACACATGTGCACATGCGCACACATCGACATGCACACAGACTACCACATGGCTGATTCTTCCAAGCTTCTCACAATAGCAAGAGCAGTAGGACATGATCCCAAGAAGAAATAAAGTAGCAATAGAACAGGAGAGGAACCCAAGCGGTAATAGGAAGTATGAAGAATCGAGAGACAATCCCAAGCAGTAATAGTAGTAGGCAAAAGTGCGAGATGATCAAGGTTTTCAGTATCAATTTCGACGTGGTGCTAATAAATTTCTAAGTATGAATTTTCGAAGCATGCCATAGAAACGCATGTAGATTTTGACATTTCAATACCCTGAAAATAGTTTATTTCGAAGGCACACTAAGGACATGCCATACTAACAAAAACATCAGTAGTCAAAATAATTACAATTTCAACAAAATCACAAGCTCTAACAAATTTATATAAGAATAAAAATGTTAAATCATAATATTCATGTGAAACATGTAGCCTATCATATTCAAGTTCAAAAATTAAATATTAAATAATTTCAGTCCGAATTGAATTGAGGCATGCAAAGATGACAAATTCAAATATATCAGTTTGTAAAATTCACATGACAATTCCTATTGTTTGATTCCCATGTAGTAGTACCATAGTTCAATTATTATTCACTGTGAAGTCTATGCCTAGCATCCTAGGATTTAGGCATCATCTACAATTGTAAACAATTTCAACCTGTCTAAATGGGTCATATGTAGAAAATATGTATGACATTTTGTTTATTTATGCATCGATGACTATATGGCACCTACAGCTACTAACTATGATTTCCATTTTACTGAATACGCCATATCCTTCCATGGTGGGTTTTAAACGTAGCTTAATTATATCTCTAATCATTACTGGCTTGGAACCATATAAGCAATTGATCTACCAATGATAGTGCTACCCATCATTTTAAAAAACACGCCTTGAGGTGCCAGAGGCATACGCCTCGAGGCAAGGCGAGAAGAAATGGCCTCGAGGCGGCAGCCTCAACCTGTCCCAGCAAGGCATGCACCTCAACTAACCGAGGCATAGGCGAGGCAGCGAGGCGATGCTGAGGCGTTGCCTCAGTGTATGAGGCCCTACCTAAACCTAGTCACATGACAAGCAAATGACACCCATTTAACGTTTAAAAACCTATTTGCATTACCTCTCAACCCCTATCGAAGAAAAAACCCTATTTGCATCTCCTTATGCACCATCTCTCGACCATCTAAGCAAGAACCATCATCAGAATTGCTTGTTGCAGCATCGCCGGAGGTCTAATAGCATCGTCGGAGGTTGAGCAGTGCTACTAGAGGTCGAGAAACGCCGCCCCAGTGTCGCCTTAGCACCTCTTAAGTCTTCTTTGATTTGAAGCTTCAAGTTTGATTTCTTAGTTCTTTCATTTCACTAATTTAAGACATTTAGGTTTTTTTATTGGCAATTTATTTTGACTCTTACAAGACAGGAATATTTGGTTGTCTTCTTATATTGGTGACTAAAACACTCATTGTTACAATATGAGAATAAGATAAAAGGAGATAGAATATCATTTTTGCAACAATTTCTATGATTCTATCTAAAAAGATTAATTTATTATAAAGGATTTTATTATGTTAAGTTGCTAACAACCTTCATTCTAATGTGGATGTACCTTCATTTTAATGTATGTTTTAACTTTTAAGTCTTCCAATAGTTTGGGAAGCTAATTTAGTTATGGTTTAGTTGTGGTTTCTAATTTTTTATATTGCATGGATGTTTATCTTTTTATTTTAAATGTCATCTCTCATTTAGTTTTGCTCTTTCAATATTGTGAAAGAGAAAAAATGACATGAAAGTGTTATTTAAGTATATATTATATCATTTTTTCATATTTTCTATGCAAAGTCTAAGGCTTACACCTCGACCGCCACGATGAAGGCAAACCGCCTTGGTACCACCTCGCGTCTTTTAAAACCTTGGTGCTACCTAAATCCATAAACTCGATCTAAATAAGTACACATCCTATCCACAAAACCTAACCACATGGCACCCAATTCAACAAATCCAGACTCATAATCCCATGAAATGCACATGTTATAGTTGGGAGAAACAAATAACTTTATCATTCTCCAAAACCCTACCTCTTTTTATATAGAGAGAGACGTGGGGCAATTACAATCCAACTCCAATAGAAAATAAAAATAGCAATCACACCGATACATAATAATAAAAATATAACAAGATCGAAGGGACACAACACTCGCCCTCAAGCTAAAACATAGATGTCCATTATGCTCAACTTGAAACAGCAAACATCAAAGATGGATCCAGTAAAAGGCTTGGTGAAAATACTTGTTGCCTGGTAATCTAAAGAAACTGAAGTTCTGTAGAGCATTCCTTTCTGAATGATATTTTGGGTGTAGTGCCAATCAACTTCCACATGTTTCGTGCACTCATAAAGCATATGGTTGTTGGCTATGTAAGTGGCTACTCTATTGTCGCACCTCATTTCCATGGGACTATCCATCGACACATGCAAATCAACTAGAAGAGACCGAATCCACATCAATTCAACTGCTATCTAAGCCATTGCCCTATACTCCGATTCTGCATTGGACATGGAAACTGCTACCTACTTCTTGCTTTTGCAGGTGATAAGGTTTATTGCGTCATAGGTGCAGAAGCTAGTAGTGGATTTTCGGTCAATAAGACATCCTGCATAATTGACATCAGAGTAACCCACCACTGTCACAGAAGTCACTCTAGTGAACAAAAGACCCTGTCTTAGAGCCGTCTTTAGATACTTAAGAACCATCATCACTACATCCCAATGCTGTCGAGTGGGCTTAACCATGAACTGGCTTAATCTACCTACAGTAAAAGCTATATCAAGTCTGGAGATGGTAAGATACAACTTCCCAATCAATTGCCTGTACTACCTACTATCAACAGCCGCTGCCTCCATATCATATAAGTATGCCTTAGGATCCATGGGAATGTTTGCTAGCTTAGCTCCTAGCATACCAACCTCCTATAAAACATCTAGAGCATACTTTCTTTGGGACAGGATAATACCACTCTTGCTACGTGTCACTTCTATCTCAAGAAAGTATCTTAATGGACCCAGATCCTTCATCACAAACTGCTCAGTCAGGCATCTCTTGATTTCAATTATTCCCTCAGTATCATCCCCTGTCACAATCAGATCATCCACATATACCAAAAGAATAATACCTCTCCTTGTTTTTCTGACAAACAAGGAGTGATCTATCAATGACCTTTGAAAGCCAACAGACTCCACCATCTGCAACAACATCTGAAGCCAAGCATGGGGACTTTATTGAAGGCCATATATAGCCTTCCGTAGCCTATATACACACTCCCCCTAAATCTCATAGCCTAGGAGTTATTGCATGTAAGCCTCCTCCTCTAGATCCCCATATAAGAAGGCATTTTTAACATCCACCTGGTGTACCTAATAATCAAAATGAACAGCAACAGCAACAAGGATTCACACTATAGATAGGCACGTAACTGATAAGAAAGTATCAAAGAAGTCTACTCCATATGTTTGAGTAAACCCCTTTGCAACAAGCCACACCTTATACCTAGCAATGGAGCCATCTTGATGATACTTGAGTGCAAAGTCCCAGTGACAACCAACCACAGTAGCTCTGTCTAGTAGGGGTGTCAACTCCCACGTGTCTCTACTCTAAAGAGCGACCATCTCCTCCTCTATAACTTATCGCCACTTTGAATCAAGCATGGCCTCATAATACGTCACAAGGACATGATGGGCAGAAAGTGCACAATAGAAAGTTGCAAATGTTGTCCCCATACCATTTGTCACAAAACTCCCTGCTACTAGATATTTAGCACAACTCCGTAGGACCTTCTAAATTACTATCGGAAGGTCAAAGTCATTCTCCTCAACTAGATCAAAAGTGGATCTATCTGCATCACTGAACATACAATCATTGGTGTCTAAATGTGAAAGGCTCCTCTGGCCTGGGGAGGTTGGATGAGGTGGGGGGGAAACCTACAAGGCGGTATGTGGCCTCTTACAAGTAAGAATAGGCTCAACATACTTTTATATCTCCGTAGACACCGTAGGAGGTGCCTGAGTGGCATGAATAGCTCCAAGGGGTATAAGTGGAATAGGCATAAGAGTAACATCAACTGCAGGAGCTAAATCACGGCTAGACGTGGAAAAATACGAAATCACTTCATGAAAAATAACATCAACAGACGCAAAGTGACGGGAAGAAATAGGGTTAAAGCATCAATATCCTTTTTGTGCCTGAGAATACCCCAAGAAAACACATTTCACTACTCTGGATGCCAGTTTATCCCATCCAGGACCAAAAAGATGCACAAAGGCAACACAGCCAAACACCCAAGGTGCAATGTGAAACAATTGTCGATCAAGATGCAAAACCTACCAAGGAATATGTTAGTGTAAGGTAGAGTTTGGCATCTTATTAATCAAAAAACAAGCGATTAACACCGTATCACCCCAATACAAAGAAGGCACAGAATGATGAATCAAAAGAGTAACATCAAGCAAATGTCTATGCTTCCTCTCAGCCACACCATTCTGTGGAGAGATATGAGCACAGGTAGGATGATGAATAATACCATTGGACTTATAAAAAGACTTTAAACGAGTAGTCAAAAATTCCAATGCATTATCATAACGAAACTTTTTAATTACAGAAAATTAGGTCTTTATTTCAATAACAAAATGTTTAATAATGTTTTCAACATCAGACTTATTCTTCAACAGAAAAACCCAAGAAACTCTAGAAAAATCAAGCACCAAAAAATAACGATAGCCTAACCAATCAGGAACCCAACTAAGATCCCATACATCCATATAAATAAGCTCAAAAATAGAACTAGACCCAGTATGACTAAAAACAAGAAAAATGGCACGGTGATACTTAGCAAGTTGACAAGCATCACATGTAATAGTAGTAGTGGATAAAATATGCGGAATGACACATATGAGTCTCTCCAAAGGTAAGTAGCCAAGGTAGAGGTGTCACTAGAATGGAGATCCAGAAGCAAGAGCACCCTCCCTATGGCCAGCAGCAGCAATAACAAGTAAATGACTTAGACAGTACACCCCCTTCTTCACGTCCTCCACCAATCATCCTCCCCATAGACTTGTCCTACAAAACACATGACTGTGCATTAAATATAGGTTGACAATTCAATTCCTTAGTAATACTGCTAATAGAAAGCAAACGGAGAGGAAAATCTAGCACATAAAGGACATTAGACAATCTCAGGATGGAAGAAAAGGGCACATTTCCCTTGTCAACCACAGGTGAATGCTAGCCATCAGCAACCTATACTACTCTTCCTAAAGCAACCAAGCTCATGGCAAGACAAGACCCGTGATCTCCACACAAATGTCTCGAAGCTCCAAAATCAACCAACCACTTATTAAACCTCGTCGAAAAGGAGGTCCAAACCAACTTAGCACCTGAAGAGGAAGAAGCAAAAGCTTCAATCTCAACAGGCTGAGAAGTAGAGGCATAGACTAACTAGGAGAACTGCTGAAGATCATCAAACTCGACTCTAGAAACCATCTTCGCAGATGTATCTAAAGTGTCTGTTGCTTGGTTAGCAATAGCAGGCTTGCCATGCTTCTACCAGCAAGTGGCCTCAGAGTGTCCTACTCTACTGTAGTAGCTGCAAGGAGTGTAGTTACGACCCCCAAATTCACGTCCACAGCCACGACCACGTACACAGGATGCACCTCTACCATGTCCAAGAGTCACGACCAAAGCAAAACTTAGTCCAAAAGTATCAGCCACATGAGACTGAATAGCAATTCGACTCAACTTACCATAGGTCTCCTCCAGTGATAGAAGCTCGAGCAGAGTCAAGATCCGATCCTTAGCAACAATAAACTCAAGACAAAGGCCAAAAAGAAATAGAGAGAAATAATTCCTTCCTAGAATCACACCAAGATGTGCAAGTACAACTAGGCCAATAAGAATTTTCTAAGAGACCCTTCACAATGAAATAGTACTACACCAACGAATGTCTCTTCTGATGTAGATGGAAGAGCTCATGATAGACCTGAAACACTCTTACAGAATGCTTCTCATGAGAACAAGTCTCGCGCAAAGTATCCTATGTCTGCTTGGTCGTGGTGTAGTACATAATCTCATTGCCAATCCGAGGGATAAAGCAATTCATTATTCAAGCACATACCATTATATTATCTCTATCCCAGTTGGCATTTGCTCTAGTCTTCTATACGGGTTCCAGGCTACTCAAAATATGCTCCTTCCCATGACCTCTCACGGCCATCAAAAAAGTAAAGGACCATCGAGGGTAATTGCTCTCATCAAGCTTAATTATAGGACCAAAGAACGGGCTTTTGTAAGCCCTATAGTCCATGGTAGAGTCCGAAGACACATCAGACAAACTCAAGGATGCCATGTCACCTTTGCCCACAAAACCTGAGTACTTGAGAATCTTTAAATCATAAACTCAAGCCACGAACATCTGATTTTGGCCTGAAACAATAAAAATCAGACCCACCAAGGTGTAGCAACACCCTGTAGAGAAGATTTGTCTCTATAAGGATAGCCCCTTCCCCTTAGATGCTAAACCAAGGAGGAGGGAACAAAGATGCCCCTACCAGGGTAGAATAGTCGTGGTAGTGGTGCTGGTGGGTGGCTGGGCGACAAGCAGGAGGCCAGCAATGAGGAACAGCTGGTGAGAAGAAGAGATCGGTGGAAGGGCTAGGAGGCTTATTTGGGTGGGATATCAAAAGCTCTGGTTTAGGATCGTCACTTTGATAATAAGTTTAGAGAAACAAATAACTTGATTATTCTCCAAAACCCTACATCTCTTTATGAAACAATAAAAATCAGACCCACCAAGGTGTAGCTGTACCCTGTAGAGAAGATTTGTCTCTATAAGGATAGCCCCTTCCCCTTAGATGCTAAACCGAGGAGGGAACAAAGATGCCCCTACCAGGGTAGAACAGTCGTGGTAGTAGTGCTGGAGGGTGGTTGGGCGACAAGCGAGAGGCCAACAATGAGGAACAGCCGGTGAGAAGAAGAGGAGATCAGTGGAAGGGCTAGAAGGCTTATTTGGGTGGGATATCAAAAGCTCTAGTTTAGGACCGTCGCTTTGATAATAAGTTTAGAGAAACAAATAACTTGATTATTCTCCAAAACCCTACATCTCTTTATGAAACAATAAAAATCAGACCCACCAAGGTGTAGCTGCACCCTATAGAGAAGATTTGTCTCTATAAGGATAGCCCCTTCCTCTTAGATGCTAAACCAAGGAGGGAACAAAGATGCCCCTACCAGGGTATAACAGTCATGGTAGTGGAGTTGGTGGGTGGTTGGGTGACAAGCGAGAGGCCAGCAATGAGGAACAGCCGGTGAGAAGAAGAGATCAGTGGAAGGGCTAGGAGGCTTATTTGGGTGGGATATCAAAAGCTCCGGTTTAGGATCGTCGCTTTAATAATATGTTTAGAAAAACAAATAACTTGATTATTCTCTAAAACCCTACATCTCTTTATAAAGAGAGGGGTGGGACAATTACAATACAACTCCAATAGAAAATAAAAATAGCAATCGCACCCATGCATAGTAATAAAAATGACATGACTGAAGGGACAACAATTATTGCATCAAACTCATAGGGAGCAAAATCATTCATCTAAATTTCATCGGCATAGTCGAAATTTCGTTAGCAAACATGTAAATCAACACCTACACCATGTCAAAATGGTCATATGTCCAAAATGTGACATTGCACTTACATGCCAATGGCATTTCAATCACTGGAGATGATCTCAAGAAATTTGGGAGATCCCAAGCAAGTAGTAGTAGGAGATGAGAGCTTTGCTCAAATCTCGCACCAGTCACCAGGTTCATCCAAATGTCCAATGGTATAACCAAATGCTCTAGAATCAAGGTACCAAGAAGAAAAGCTAGAATTGTCCGGTACTAAGGATGGCTCACTCCCTAGTAAAGTCCTCAAAGGTTCCAATTACGTAACAATAAACGACATAGGAGATTGTTTTATAGCAGTCTCAATCATGGGAGTCTCAGCAGTAGATGTCTGATTAGCTTAAGCAGGCTTGCCAAAACTTCTCCCAACACTTATCAAAAGGGTGGTTTATCCTCCTGCAATGCGTATAAGGAAAATAGGTACGACAACCTCATCTACGACTGCCAATATGACCACCTCTCGCTCTAGAAGCAACAAGGGCAAAGGTATCAGGAACAACAGGTGGTGCACCAGCATCAATTTTCTGGAGGTGACCATGAATTGTTTCTAGGTTTGGCACTAGGTTTGAAGATAGGATTTGATATCTAGCTAACCGTACTATGGTGCTAGGCCATCCAAAAAGTGATAGGTCTGCCACTCTACTCATTTTGTAACCTACTTCTCACAACATGCAGGTTTGGAAGACAAAAAGTTTGTCAAATTAGCCAAGGCCGTGAAATACTCAACCAATGATATAGCACCTTAGTATTCCATATGCATCTGTAGATATCAGCATAGCAAGAACTGCTCAACTGAAAGAAGTGTCTCTTCTCCAAAGTCTCTCATATCTCTTTGGCCATTTTCTTGTTCAGCATAGTCGTAGCAATCTTCGAATCGATGTTGTTCATCAACCATTTCATGACCAAATAGTTGTCTTTTTCCCACTTTTTATATTTCGTGGCATCCTTAGGATCCGAAGCTCTGCCAATCAACACATATAGTCGATCTTGTCCCCTAACAAATATGTGGAACACTAGTGACCACAACACATGGTTCGAGGATCCAATCAACTTGATCATCATCCCCTGAACTAGGATGGAGGCCAATATGTTGGCCTTAGACATCACAGTTGAAGACTCTATGCCAGCCATGAGGGCATAATCAGAAGCAATCAACAATCAATCAAGAATGCCTGTGGATCACACAACTGGTGTACACTATGCACATAGGGAAGGCTCGAGGCACCTAGGTCATATGGCAGAGGAGTGTCGCACGCAAGGGCACCAACTGTTGTGCTGCATGGTAAGCTGCCATGATGGGTGCTATGGAGCACTGCACACAACATCGGTGTGCTATGCACATGCGATGTTGCATGTTGTAGGCAAGCATGCGCTGCAACCAAGTAACACGTTAGGCAACAACGTTGCAAGACTAGTCACACAACCAAGATCATTGCGCAGACACAATCGTTGCACATTGAGTTGGAGGTGTTCACATGCCGAAGACGATCTCCTTGATGCGAAGATCAAAGACGGGCAACAAGAGTCCTCAAGCACGAGGATGGAGGCAAGAGAGATCCCACTCTAATACCATGTTGAAGAAAAATAAAGCCTCTTATTGAAAGAAGAAACCTTAACTTAACTTATATAAAGAGTAAGGATAGAAAAATCGCATGAAAACTCCAACTAGGAATATGAAATTGACTAAGACTTGCAAAACTAAGACAAATAGACTCAAACCAAACATAATTGAGCTCAGAAGACTTTAATAACTCTCTAATACTCTAACAATTATATTGAAGTAATGCCTTTGATTAGAGAGCACCAACCATTGGCAAGTTGCACAACAAAATGATTGAAATTGAGTTCTAGCTTAGATAGTCACAAGATACACCTAAATCAATAATCCATTCAATGGTGATGGACCAAAGCACCATCAGATTTAGTATGTTTATTTGATGAAGTGATTAAGCAAAAGTTGTGTAAATAGTGACAAACTGGTCATTTGATTGATCAAATGCATGTCTAATCACCTATTATAGGTGAACACACTCATCCTTAGATAAAAGAGCACAATATCATAGTCTTAATACATGTCTTAGCTTGCTTGGAAACTGTAGGACATCCAAACTTTTGGCAACACATGTCAACCATGTGATCGGTCTTTCGACTGCAAGGTGGAAAACCTCTGTTGTGAGAACATTTTATATTATCTTTAGTTAGTCTTTTGGATTGTTTATTTATTTCTTATTTCTAGTTGGTTCTCTAATATAATTTTTTCAACACCTCTCAATATAAAGAGGTGTAAAGTTTTTTTTGAGAATAGGATCATTTATTTCCTTTGACTTGGTATCGAAGTGGTGATCGTACATTAGCACTCTGGTATCCCACTGAAATAGGCCTCTTACCCAAACCACCTAAACCGTAGATCCTTTACTCTTCTCCACACTGCCACCGACTAGATCAACCAGAGCAGCAGCACCTACTGCAGGCACAGCAACAGCAGCATAGGACTCTAATAGTGGCAGCAGGCTATCGCTAGTTGGTTGTAGCACCACCGATAAGGCTACGCCTCCCTTGCATCGGCAAGGGGAGGAGCGCTAACCACTAAGGGCCACTAAGGGTCCCTTCAAACCCTAGCGTACGCCTACTGATCTCCAGAGGGGCTGTATGTGCCCCTAACTTGATTTCCAAGGAAGCATTACTTGGATTTCGTGTTAGATCACTTCTTTTGTGATTTATGGTGATTCTACAAATCTGAAAAGTCAATTTCAGATCTGATTTCGGCGATTCTTGTTTATTCTGTGCATCATGGCTTCGTTTTCATCATCTAAAGTTCCATCGGAGATAACTCTGAATAGCGGAAACTACAAAAATCCATTTTTTGTCCCTATTGTGAAATTAGATAAGACTAACTATGCCCGTTAGTCACAAACGTTCCTCATGGCAATCGAGGTTCATGATAAGAAACATATTATCTTTGAGCAAGAGCCCAAGAATAAGACGGGAAAGTACACCACCTGGAAGAAGAATAATGCTATGGTGAGAGCATAGATTATGAATGTGGTTTTGCCACAGTTTGGAGATGCCATCATGTACTACAAAACTACTAAGGAGATGTGGGATTCTTTTCATGACACCTATTCTCATGAAAAGAATTCTAGAAAGGTATATCAAATCTACAATGACATGTTAACCCTCAGGCAGGAGGGTCAGCCCTTGCCTCGGTACCATGCCGACTTAAGGGGCTTTTGAAGAACTATAACGCGTGTAGACTAGTATGCATGTGTACCACTCAGCGAGATTACCACAAGGAGACAACAATTCTACACTTTCTGTTTAGATTAGGCCCAGAGTATGATGCTGCTCACTCTCAAATATTGACTCTACAAATCTTCCGTCTCTTGAGGAGGCATATAGTTGTCTCAGTAAGATTACTGTCTCTTCTTCACTTGAGATTACTGAACAAACCTTTGCACTTGCAGTTGCTGGAGGTTGTGGTACCGGGATTCTCCCTCTATTCGTGGATGTAGATGTGGACGCAGTAGAGGACAAACTAGTACAGCTCGCCCCACGTGCACTTTTTGTAGCCAGATTGGCCATGTTGATGCTTCATATTGGTCTAAGCATGGGAAGCCTCCTGTGGCCAACTAGGTTGTGACTACTTCTGAGGTACAGTTAGTATCATGTCACAAGCAAAGTATGATGTTGTAGTATAGCGACTTGCTCAAATTACTAAAGAGACCCCCTCCTCATCTTATGATACAACTGTCATTGCCTCCCTAAGTATAAATTATGCTTCTAGTGTTTCTGACAAGATTTCTGCCACTACTACTTGGCTTGTTGATCTTGGTACATCACGTCATTTAAGTGGCAATCACAGTTATTTTCAGCAACTTCAGTCAATGCCTCCTGGTAAGACAATTCAAGTCACATATGGGCGACATTCCAAGGTAGATGGGTAGGGGGAGGTGTCAGTTACCCTCGATTTGAGATTGCCTAATATTTTATTTATTCTAGATTTTCCTATGAGCTTATTGCTGTAAGCAGAATCAAAAAAGGATTTTAATTGCAGGACAATCTTGATGATGTTACTAATGTATTTCAAGACAAGATCATGGGGAGGATAATTTGTAGCGGACATGAAGAGGGGGTGTGTATTGCTTGTCTCAAATGCTAGTTGCAGCTTGTTGCCAAGGTGAGGTGTGTTTTGCTACAGGGAGTACCCTGTAGTGGCATAACCGTCTTGGTCATCCATTTCTAGATAGGCTTCGTTGTATCATCCCTCATCTTTCGCCAGCTACTGAGATTCATTATGATACATGCCAAATGAGGAAACATCACAGAGCCACCTACCATGCTAGTTCTACTATTGCTGAGTCAGTTTTGATTTATTGCATCTGGATGTGTGGGGACCCAGTTATATACCAGATCTTATTTGGTGATAGTTAATGATTGTTCTAAAATGTCCTCGGTATTTTTATTAAAAAATAAATATGATGTTGGGTCACTCATTAAGACATTTATTATTGAAATAAAGAATCAGATTGCTTCTACTGTCAAAGTTGTTCGTACAGATAATGCTCGAGTTTTGTACTGCCCGAATGACTACATTCTACAAATCTCATGGTATCATTCATCAGACTACTTACCCTATATGTCACAGCAATATGGGGTGGCAGAGCGGAAACATAGGCATTTTTTGGATGTGGCCAGGACTTTACTAATCCACCATAATGTTCCCTCAGGATATTAAGGAGATGCAATGCTTACTGCATATTATTTGATTAACAAGATGCCCAGTTCTATACTATCTGAGCAGATACCGTAGAAAATATTATATCCAAACCGAGAGTTACTTCAATTGCCATCCCAGATTTTTGGCTATGTAACCTTTGTCCATATTACTGGGCCTAGCAGAAATAAACTGGACCCAAAGGCAGTTAAATGTGTTTTTGTGGGGTATAGTCATACCCAAAAAGGTTATAGATGTTATGATCCTTTGCAGAAGATGCATTATGTCGATGCAGATGTCACTTTCCATGAGGTTGTGCCATACTTTTCAATGACTAGGCGTCAATTGTTGTTTGAGGTAGAGGGAGCATCGATGCCTATTCCTCCTGTTCAGTTAGGAGATTTTTCTATCTCCCAGTCTACATCACCGGGCAACACAAACAGAGTTGTTACTCGATTCAAAGATCCTCCTATGTCATTTAGATTACCTATGACAAATCAGCAACACACCCCCTACTTCAGCACCATCATCCTCCCCACAGCCAGTATGTATTAATGCTACTGATTGTCGTGTGTCTAGTGGTGATCCTGCAAGTGATGATACTTGTTCTGGTGTTGAACCATTGGCTTCTAAGCTTCATGTTGATGATGCTGAGCTTCCACCTAATGATCTTAATCTTCTAATAGCTATTCAGAAGACACCCCAGAGTTGTGCACAATATCAAGTTCTGGGGTTGCATCTACTGCTTGTCTCAGTCGTCCTTTTACCCTATTCATAAACGCTTTGTCTTCTACTCAGATACCAGCTACATACCAACAGGTCATGCTTAATCCAAAGTGACAACAAGCCATGGAGGATGAGATAGTCGTACTTTAGTCCCAGGAGACATGAAAGCTTACTATGCTTCCTTCTGGTGCAACACTATTGGCTACCATTGGGTCTTAACCTTGAAATACAATCCTGATGGATCTATTTCTCGACACAAGGCTCGTGTTATGGCAAAGAGATTCACCTAGACATATGGGGTGGATTTCTTTGACACCTTTTCTCCTATTGCCAAGCTTCCTACAGTACGAATTCTCATAGTTGTTTCAACTCATCTAGAGTGGCCATTACATCAGCTGGATGTGAACACTTGTATGGTGACCTCCATGAGGAGGTATATATGCAGTAACCCCCGAGTATTGAGGTTCAGGGGGAGTCTGTATGCAAGCTCAATAAGGCAATTTATGGACTCAGGCATAGTTCCAGAAGTTGTCAGAAGTTATTGAAAACCTAGGGCTCAGTAGATCATCATTAGATCATTCCTTATTTGTGTGAAAGACAAACAAGGGGACTGTTACACTTCTTATCTATGTAGATGATCTCATTATCACTTGTGATGATACAGCAGAGATAACTAAGGTCAAGCAGAGTTTAGCTGAAAGATTTGTCATGAAGGACCTATGTCCACTTAAATATTTTCTACGCATTAAGGTGGCAAAAGGCAAAGAAGGTACTATTCTCAGTTAGAGAAAATATGCTCTTGATGTGTTACAAGAGACTAGGATATTGGAAGCAAAGCTAGCCGACATACCCATGGATCCTAAGATGCACTTATATGATGCAGAGTCAGGCTATATAGAGCAGAGGATATAGACAATTGATTGGGAAATTTCTTTATCTTACTATTACACGTCCAAGTATTTCTCTTGCTATAGGCAAGCTCAACCAGTTTATAGATAAGCAACCAAGCAACATTAGAATGGTGTAATACAGGTGCTTAAGTACTTGAAACAAGCATCAGGATGAGGATTGCTATTCAGGAGAGGTAAGTCCATGACTATTGTAGGATACTCTGATACAGACTATGTAGGATGTCTTTCAGATAAGTCTACCACTGGTTTTTGCACTTATGTAGTTGGTAACCTAGTAACATGGAGAAGTAAAGAGGAGAGTCTTGTACCTCAATCCAGTGCCGAGTCAAAATAAGGAAACCATGACATAGATAGCAACTAAGTTAGTGTGGGTGAGATCTCTCCTACTTGATTTGAATGTTGAGGTTGAGGAGCCTATGGAGATGAGATGTAATAATCGTGCGGCTACATATATAGCTAATAATCTTATATTTCATTAGCACACGAAGCATGTGGAGATTGATTGTCATTATACTAAAGATTTGATTCAGAGATAGCTTCTCTAGACCATACCGGTCACTTCAGAGAACTAGACTGTAGATATGTTGATCAAGCCTCTTGCTAAGTCTCTTTTGATGCATGTTGTAACAAGCTAAGCATGATTGACATCTATGCTCTATTTGAAGGGGAGTGTTGTGAGAACACTATATTATCTTTAGTTAGTCTTTTCAAATGTTTATTTATTTCTTATTTCTAGTTGGTTCTCTAATATAATTTTCCCAACACCTCTTTCTATATAAAGAAGTGTAGGGTTTCTTTTAAGAATAAGATCATTTGTTTTCTTTGACTATCTCCACATCCATGTCTATGACTAGCAATAGATTAATGACCATGTCCTCTACTGGATTGCATCCATGTCCTCAAGACAAAGTAATATCAAAAGTTACTTTAATGGAAACTTAAGCTATATGGTAAGCACTCCTAGGCTAAAAATATCTTGGCCAATCTACTATAGATAACATCTATATCGAAAACCTATCCACTTCTGAGGAACTGATCATAAGATGGACTACATCTATGGCTAAGATTACCCATATACTTAGCCATCTGCCACTAAGACTACTCATCTTTTAAAGTTCACAACAAAAAGGATGATACATAGCAAGTTCCTCAAAAAATGATTAAACTTCTTGTATGCTAAGTAGAAGTCTAATCTCCTTCTATATGGAATGAGAAAATCTTCTCATAAACCACAAATATACCAACATCATTCAACATCTTTCAATATTTATTTTCTAAATATTCCAACACATCTTTTGTAATCTTCTTTCACAACAAGTTCGCAATAAGACTAAGCTCTATGCTACTAGTCACCACTTCATAACTAACCATTTCACTTTTACTTGACACAAACTCCTTGCATCCACTACTTTATAACTAAGTAACAATCTCTCAATCTCTCTTTTACTTGGCACAAACTCCTATATCTTCGTTTCTTAACCAGTAAGATTCCCCTTTTCCTTGAAATAAAAAATATACATATGAGAAACACTTGAGACTATTGAATATAGCCATGGCCATTCAACAAGATTGCAATTGCAATCATTTAAGGGTGACACATATCACCAAAAATAAGAAAGAGTCCATAGATGATGTGTTACTCTTTTCACGATTATCTAATGCCATAAATAAAACTTTCTACTTACCACCCCTTCGAGGAACATCTTAAGCATGAGATCACCTTAACCATTGGCCTTTTTCTAAGTGCCAGTTGACTAACTCATGGGCCAAAAATAAGAAGTTGATACTCTTAAGAATGTTGGTTCAGACTCCAAAGTGCTAAGACCACCCTTGACAATCTTTGATCCAATTCAGGAAATGAAAGCAATTAGCTCTATGCTATAAGTAAGAAGACAACATCTTTGCTTTGGTTATGTATGGTTCAACCTTGGGAATAGATGACCAACGTACATAGAGATCTCACCTAGCCTTGGCAATGCTTTGGTCCCTTGTTGGCAATCTAAGGATGGCAGGAGGATACAAATGTAGCCACTAGCAGCAAGGGGCATTGGTCTGTGGTAGTGGCTTCACCCCTGTTGGCAAGCAGCTTCTACGGTGAAGCGTAGAAAGAAAACAAGCTGCCTCTATAGCATAGGCACGAAGGATAGTAGGTAACACTTATAGCTTGCAGAGGAGGGCCTTCATTAGATGGGACTTTGAGTACTCTTTGTCTTACCACACACATTGGGAAATTCAGAAGGGAAGGAAGGCAAAGAATGTCAGGTCTAGGTGGCTTTTAGGTGTGAAAGTGCCTTTCTACCACCCAGGGAGGGTGGCAAGTATCAATCAACTAAGCCCTAGGTGCTCCCCTCCTTTAATATCGTGTAAACTTGTGAAGAAAGTATTAGTAGCATGCCTCTACATATAGAGAAGTATACAAAATTTTGAAGGAATCAATACATGCTAGAAAATGTACATAATAAGAAAAAACAATAAAGGAAAATATAAAATAAGAACACCTACTCCTTACTATAAAAGAATAACTATTGTTGGAATTTGGGCATTATTTCCTATTTTTGTACTTACTATCAATTGTCTATCAATTCCTAACTGGGGTCTGCAGTAGATGTGCAATAATGCACATATGCGAAGGCACTGGGTGCCTATATCATCAGATAAGAAGAAAGATAACCACACGCCCTGCTATGCGGGCCCAATAGAGGTGAAATCAACCTGCTGCAGGCTGATTTACCCCTCAATGAAGTTGCAGGAGCCACAGAAGTTGAGATCAGCCTGATGTGGCTGGTTCATATCCCACAAGGTTGGCTCCTGCAGAATGTGGCAAGGCAGTATAGCCCTCTGAATCAGATCCAGTTGGTGGCACACAACCAAATCTGATGGAAAGGGGGTGGCGCAGACCTGCTGGCACAAAACTGAATGGAGGGGGGGCAGCGCAGCCCTGCCTCGAACCTGCACTGGCAATCAGGAGGCTCCACCAGCACCACTGGTGGCTGGAAGCAGACGATGCAGCCCTATGGCCAGTAGTGATGAAGGAGAACCCCCTTTCAAGGATCAATTCTTGTGTGGAATCTCAAGAACAGGGAGGGGCTTGAAGATCACAACACAAAATAATTTTGGTGGCATTTGCTAGGATATTGGAACACCAGCTGCTCTAATACCATATTAAATGAAAAGTTATTGTCTTATTCAATAAGAAAAACACTTGCCTCTCTTTTATAGGAAAGAGGCTTCGGTAAATTACACAAAGACTCCAGCAAATTAAAGACAATTAATAGTAAATACAAAGTACGAATAATGCCCAAATTCCAACAACTATCTTTTTTTATATTACTAATAAACAAAGTGAAACACTTGATACGTCACTCTAGTGAAGGAAATTTCATTTCCATCAGAGCATTATCCATATTAGGTGTCAATTATTATTGGCCGCAAAAGCAGATAAATAATTTTTTGAAAAGGCAAAGCAGGTGAATAATGAAAGAACCATATTACTTAATACATCCCAAACCAAAATATATACATCCAACCGCATTTACCCCAATGGATAGTGACATGTATCTAGATTGTAAGAACAATTTGGAGTGAGATAAACCCCAAAACAGTAACCCTTGTCAATTAGCAGACGAGAACAAAATGAAAAGGAAATATTAGAATTCATGTTAGAGCTGGAAAATCACATCAGATTTCGACTTAGGAAATCATGTCATAGGTTCTTTGGAAAAAGTTGTTTTAAAGAAGTGCTTTTTTTCAGGAATCAAGTACATAAGTAGGTTATTGATGCATAACGAGGGAGGACAAGTGCAGAGCCAATGCACATATGCAATTGTATAAACAATTGAAAGTGTCACATAAAGTGGAAAGATTAGCGGATCATTCAATAACAAATAGTATCAGGGTAAATTCTTTCTCATAGCTCACATTGTTGTTTAAGGGTCAAATCACTTTACGAGCGTAATTTCCAATTTAACAAGTTCCACCACTGTGCAATGCCATATTGATGTTTCTGAGATCTATCAACCTTCAGATTATTTTGGTGGGTAGTAATAAAGAGCTAATCCAGTTATTAAGCCTTTTTGCAGAACTGTGTCCTTCTGAGTTAAGTCTAGGCTCCTTGCAAGGAGAGACATAGGAACATAGCTCCGGAGCACAAGCAAGATGAAGCCAAAAGGAAGTACCTCAGTTTGAGTTTGGCTAATATGGTAACAAAGTTGAGCCATGCCAAGACTGAAATGAAGAAAAGTATCTCAGATCAGGATCAATTCATAAATCAACAAATCTAAGCTAAACCGAGATTGAATTCAAGTCCAAGATGAATTGTGTATCGTGTATGTTGAGTTTGGCGCAATCCGAAAGCGTGGAGGCTCTTCCACATGAGGGAAATAAGCAACAGCAGGTGCTGCCAGTAGCCCCTGTTCACACGACAAGGAGGAGAGAGAGGGTGCAACCGCCAGTTGAGAAGGAGGGAGAGAGAGGGAGTTGTTGATATTGATTTGAGGAAAATAACAATGCCTTAACTCAAATTAAAAGGATCACAAAAGCTCTCTTTTATAAAGAGAGAACATATCACAATCCTCTAAAACAAATAACAAACAAAATCATAATCAAATCATATCTCCTAATTTTAGAAAGAACAAATCCTCTAAAACAAACTTTCTAAAAAGCAACATACCAACTAAAACACCTCAAAACTTGGACCTCAAGCCAACCTAAAATATCCTCAGAGCAGTTGGCCCTTTGGATGCCCACTGGACTGCCACGTGGCACATTTATTCCCAACAGTGTATGAACCAGAAACTGCAAGTTTAGAAAAGGCTGTCCGACAAGGACAGATTGCACAAAGGTGACTTGAAGAAGGATAGTGTTTAGAGGAAGAAGGAACACATAGGGGCCCAAATATGAGGACAACTTAAGACAATTGGGAGCAATGAACCACAGGAATTGGTAACACGAAAACCCTTTCGTGAAACTAGCAGCCCCTCCAACTCAGTAAAGTTCCTAGCTGGGAGAGAAAATCTAAATGAAACATGGGGCAGCCAAATGCTACAAACAGGAAGGAAACTTGGACCAAGTCGAACATAAAACCGAACTAGATGGCAAGAAAAGGAGAGCACAGCACTTCACGTCTATCAGAGATTATGGGAGTAACACAGACAACACTTAACGTGATTGATTCCATGGAATCCCACTCCACATCATTTTGGCACTGGCATAATTTGATTTTTGGAATCCAATCTGATTTATCCACAAAGACACTATTTTAAATTGCAATAGAGTGGAAACAAGTTCGATGCCGCTACATACTTCAGCAATCACCCAAAAAGGTTCTTTCTCAAAGCATCGGTTCTGTTACAAAGCAAATGGACTTTAAGTGCATTCCTACGAATGAGGGCGCAGTCATAGACAGAAGGATTGAGAAACAATTCCGGTGCTCGCTTTAAGCTCGGAAGTCCACATGGATGATCAAAGCATAGAGCCAGAAAAGTAATTTCCAAGCCAACAACCCTGAAAAAGCCCAGAAACCTATTATTCCAATTTTGGCTTTGGGTTTCTAACGATCAGCACCACTTCATATGTGGAACTCCCAGACTCCGATCTCTGTCCAGATTGGAGGAAGGGAGACAAAATTACGAACACAAGCAGCGTCAGGATTCTTCACGCCCTTTCGATTGTGGGGGAAGGTTGCGTGTGTGTCGACGATGGTTATAGATCACGAATCAGTTCTCTCTCTCTCTCTGTGTATATATCTACGTGTGTCTTTGTGCGTGTGTCTCACCTGGAAGAGGATCTTGACGCGCTCGAGAGGTGCAACGGCCGTCTTGGCGACCCCGCCAGCGACACCGCCAGCGAAGAGCTCCTTGACGAAGACGGGTACGGAGGAGTCAGCCCTCCCCACTCCGCTCTCCGCCATTGAGTTGAGGGAGGGGCGGAGGAGGGAGGAAAGGAGGAAACCCCTTAGCTCACCTCAGCTGGCCTCAACAGACGTGGACGACCGAACAAAGTGAAAATGGTCTCAGACGCATTTATATATATATATGACTATGAGAGAGAGAGAGGAGGGGGTGGGGGGGAGGGTTCCGTGGGATTTGACAGCGGGAGGACTCTATCGCCCCTACGGGGATAAGAGTTTAAAAACAAGTTGGGAATGGGAAAGAGAGTGTCGTAATTATTTCGTGAATCGGTCGTAGTAGGCAGCTGCTTTTCGTCGAGTAATGCGGCGGGCAAGTTTTTGACCCGTTAGGCTGCGGTGTTAGTTGAGAGTGATAATATGAGAGAGGATATATTTTAATATATATTGGTATTATGTAATATTATGAATATATTTTAATTGATATAAAATATTAGAATAAGTATATTTTAATATAAATTAATGTTGATATGATATAAAAATAATAATGATTAGTATAGATTGGAAAAATGTGAAATCCTTTAATGGGAATTTGAAATCTATCTTAGGCCTCCCTTCATGTCCTTATTTCACCTCCAATCCTTGTGTCAAATCCAACCTTAGGCTCCTTTTCTAGGAGTGCATGACTGTGGGTTCTACCTAGAAACTTGTGCTTGAAATGTAATCCATGAGTTTACCCATAACGAAAACAAAAAAAAAAGGAATCAAGCAACATGTGTTGTAAGGGTTTAAAATGGTTAACTAATTTATGCTTAATTAAATCCTTATTAGTCCGTTAATGATTAAGTTATAAAGTACTGGAGCCTTAATTTTCTTAACTCTTGGTTTTAGAGCTGGGTCATGCAACAATGCTTTCACAAATAAAAGATAAGGGACTCTCGGTAAGAGGACTATAATTATTAGCCTCTTATTAAATGGTGTTTGGGGTAAGAGGATCACTTTTGTAAGTGACATATGACACACTGAATATCATGACTCACGACACCTAATAATTTATAATTTAACTGCACCTGTTATCTACATATATCTGTACACATACAGGTATTTGTTGGTGCCAGAACGCTACAATCATTTATTTTGATGATAACAAAATACTTGTCATTCAACATTTGCTTTTGAGTCTTAGTTTTCAGCACAAATTGCAAATGAAGACTTGTGTTTAAACAGAGTTCGAGCTCGCATCCATGGTGGATTGGAGGAGCTTGATGGAGAACGGAGGAGCCTCCGCGAGGAGCAAAAGCTTGAAGCGTGAAGTCACAAAGAATAGGATAGAAGTCTTTCCCATTCTTGTATCTTGTACTCTCTTTCTTTTGTTGTTTCCTTGCTCTTTATTTCTTTCTTAGATTACTTGTTAAAGACCCTCAAAGAACCCTTAAAGTAGTCCTAGAAATACTTGCACAATCCTATGATACTTAGGTTTTCTGTAAAGAACTTAGAAAATAAAAATAGGGTTCTGACAGCCTAATCAGACGTCTAATCTAGAAATCAGACGTCTGATAAAAACTTTTAAGACATATGACTGTTGACTCAGATGTCTAATAACTTAGGCTGGACTTAGCTGGTTCTATCTGATAAAATCAGACGACCAGACCTTAGTCCAGACGTCTTAGAAGACGTCTAATGGTTGTGCAAGACGTCCAACTAGTGGAATGTTGACCAACAAAGTAAACGTTGAGGAATATAACCGTTAGGCTTCTATCAGACATTCGTAGAGGACCCCAAACATCTGATATGTGACCATTCTGCCTCAACTAACCCAAAATCACCTTTGTGAGATATTCTAGCCATTAACCTATCTTGGGAATCCATTCCCGCAATACAATAGGTTTCCAGATATCCAGACCTAGTGCGAGACGTCCTGTACGTCGCCTGATGGCTTTACACTAGAACCCTGTTTAAGTCTGATCAAAGTTAGGAAGGAAACCTGCCTAGAATTAGATGTCTGACTTAGTTCCCAGACATCTTAAATTAGTTTTCCAGACGTCTAATGCCTGGACCAAACGTCTGATGACCCTGTCAGAATCATAAATGATTTTGATTATAGCCTGTTTTGCCTTGAGTTCAACCCCAACGGCTATGAAAGCCTTCTAAGGCCTTCCAAAGCCTTCCTAAGCCCTCTATAAATAGACGAGGACCCTTGCCTTGCAAACCTACACCCAAGCAACACATTTCCACATCTATTTGTGTCCAAAACACTTTAGAAGAAGATCTTGCTCTCCATTTCACTGTTCCACATCTTAAGAGCTTTTTTCTCGTTGCACTCCCGCTCTCCCTCCGTAATTACGAAAGCGACGAAGTGCCACCGCATGGTTCACGCACCCGCATCATCACACCAACGCACTCCCACCAAAGGGAAGTATTTTTACCTATAGTAGCTAGGTTAATCTTTGTTGGCTCTATAGGTTGTTTTGTAATTTATCTTTGTAATTGTGTTGGGTATTCGCTTTGCGAATTCTCGTCTCCTTCGTGAGACAAAATCCTCCTTGTGAAGAGGAGGGGTTGAGGAATGCTACCCTCATACTCGTAGCGTAGTTGTAATTGAGATTGTACTACCTTCGTTAAAGTAGTACATTAGTGGATTTGATCAACTTTATCGATCGAAAAATCCTAACTTGAGAGGGTTAGGTGGTGGTTTTCACCCGGTTTGAGTTTCCACCTAAAAATTACTTGTCTTGTGTGATTGCTTCATTTGTGAGATTGTTATCTTTTTTATTCTACATTTTATATGCCACGCATATCTCACCCCCTCCCGTAGGGATTAACAATTGGCATCAGAGCAGGTTCTTGCATATTTGGAGTAACAACCGACAAGAGATCTATGGAGGAGAGCAATTCCACGATTAGGATTTCCAAGGGGCAATGCATGACCTGTCCGCCTTTCTTCGACGGGAGCAACTACCTTTATTGAAAGCTGCGGATGAAGACTTGGCTATAAGACAACGACTTCACCATCTGGGCCAGATGCGAGACGCCCTTCGACATCCTGGAGAGACCCACCGCGGGTTACTCGCAGCAGCAGATTCGAGAGCTATCTCTGAACGCCAAGACCATGAACGCCCTCTACTGTGCGCTTAGCCCAGAGGAGTTCAACCGAATCTTACAATGCACCATCGCATATGAGATTTGGCATACACTTGAGGTAACTCACGAGGGTACCTCCAAGGTAAAGTCTTCTAAACTCAACTTACTTTCTTAAGAACTATGAAGACTAATGAATCTTTAAGTGAGATGAACACTAGGTTCACTCTCATAGTAAACAATCTTAAGGCATTAGGAAAAACTTTCATCAAGGGGGAGCTTCAAGGGAAGCTTCTTCGTTCCCTTAGACCGGAATGAGAGCAAAAGGTTACCACCATCGAGGAGGCGAACAAGGTGGAGGAGCTCAACATGGAGGATTTCCTAGAAAATCTGATGGCCTACGAGACAAAGCTGAACCAGAAGAAAAAGGATACACCAGAGCTAAAACCAAAGAAGACCCATGCATTTAGAGCCACGTTGGATTGCGAGGTAAGTTATGATAACAAAGATTTTAAATTTTTACTTAAAAAATTTTCCAAGTTTTGTAGGGATTCTAAGAGAGAAAATAAAGAAAAGAAGGAAAAAGATAGCCCGAGACGTTGCTACCACTGCAACGAAAAGGGTTATCTTCGACTTGAGTGCCCTTTTCTCAAGAAGGAGAAGAAGAAGGAGAAGGAGAAGTATAAGAAGAAAGCGTTCCAAGCAACTTGGGATGACTCGAGCTTGAAGGAAGAAGAAAATCCCGAGAAGAAGAATGAAACCACTTGCATGGGTTTCATAGCCATGGCAGGAGATAGCAAAAGCTACTCCGACAATGAGGTAAAATCTGAACTACAAGATGCATTTGATGAATTATTTGAAATCAGTAAGTCACTTAAGGTAGAAAATAAAAACATTAAAAAGAATCTTAATTTTCTTAAAAATGAAAATGAAATGTTAGAAATAAAACTCAAGGATCTGGAAGCTAATCCTAAGGATAATAATTTATTATTAGAAAATAAAGACTTAATCAATGAAAATAGTAAATTGATTGAGGAAAACACAAGTTTAAAAATTGAAATTTCTAGCTTGAAAACCAAGATGCATGCTATTGAAGATGAACTTGCATGTCTTAGGGAGAAATCAAATAATTTGATCAATAAAGTAGAAAATTTATCTAGCATTAAGGTTGAGAAAGGATCTCCCTCAAGGAGACCTACTAACAAATCCGGATCCAAGCTTACTTGGATGCCGAAGAAAGATTTGGAGTCTTGTTTTATAGGTTATAAAGATTTCAACATCCAAGATTGGACCTACAAGATAAAGAACGGTCAACTCAAGTTAGGAGGTCCAAGGAGTAGACCAAGGAGGAGGATGAGAAGACTAACGAGATGGCGAACAAATGATCAAATCACCGCACGTCGATCGCCCGATTGGAGACTGATGCCAATGCCCGGACCTCTAAGCTATTGATGAGAACCCCATTCGGTTTCGCATCCATCGCCATTTAGGCCATTCTATTGGCCATGGTAGGTGAGGTAAAACTTCTTAACCCTATCTTTTATCTATGGCATGTAGATAGGGGGAGTTTATTAAAATTAATGAACCTTTTGTCAATCATTAAGGGGGAGAACTTGTTAAGTTAGCTATATTTCCTTTAGAAAGGGGAAGAAAAATATATAGCTATCTTGTTATTACAAAAAGGGGGAGAAATTTAGTATTATTTATGATTTTGTCATCATCAAAAAGGGAGAGATTGTAGGTGCCAGAACACCACGATCATTTATTTTGATGATAATAAAACACGTGTCATTTAACATTTGCTTTTGAGTTTTAGTTTTCAGGACAAATTGCAAATGGAGGCATGTGTTTAGTCGGAGTTCGAGCTCTCATCCATGGCGAATTGGAGGAGCTTGATAGAGAACGGAGGAGCCTTCACGAGGAGCAGAAGCTTGAAGCGTGAAGTTACGAAGAATAGGATAGAAGTCTTTTCCATTCTTGTATCTTGTACTCTCTTTCTTTTGTTGTTTCTTTGCCCTTTATTTCTTTCTTAGATTACTTGTTAAAGAGCCTCAAAGAACCCTTAAAGTAGTCTTAGGAATACTTGTACAACCCTAGGATACTTAGGTTTTCTGTAGAGAACTTAGAAAACAAAAAGTGTTCTGACAGCCTAATCAGACATCTAATAGTAACTTTTAAGACATCTGACTATTGATTCAAATGTCTAATAACTTAGGCTGGACTTAGTTGATTCTGTCTAATAAAATTAGACAACCAGATCTTAGTCTAGACATCTTAGAAGACGTTTGATGGTTGTGCCAGATGTCTAACTAGTGGAACTTTGGCCAAAAAAGTAAACGTTGAGGAGTATACCATTAGGCTTCTATCAGACATCTGTAGAGGACCCCAGACGTCTGATATGTGATTGTTCTACCTCGATTGACCCAAAATCACCTTTGTGAGATATTCTAGCCGTTAACCTATCTTGGGAATCCATTCCCGCAGTACAATAGGTTTCCAAACGTTTAGACTTAGTGCCAGACATCCCGTATGTCGTCTAATGGCTTTACACTAAAACCCTGTTTAAATCTGATCAAAGTCAGGAAGGAAACCCGCCTAGAATTAGATGTCTGACTTAGTTCCCAGATGTCTTAAACTAGTTTTCCAGATGTCTGATGCCTAAACCAGACATCTGATGACCTTGTCGGAATCATAAATGATTCTGATTATGCCTTATTTTGCCTTGGGTTCAACCCCAACGGCTATGAAAGCCTTCTAAGTCCTTCTAAAGCCTTCTTAGGCCCTCTATAAATAGAGGAGGATCCTTGCCTTGCAAACCTACACCCAAGCAACACATTTCCACATCTATTTGTGTCCAAAACACTTTAGAAGAAGATCTTACTCTCCATTTCACCGTTCCACATCTTAAGAGCTTTCTTCTCACTGCACTCTCGCTCTCCCTCCGCAATTATGAGAGCGACGAAGTGCCATCACGTGGTTCACGCACCTGAGTCGTCACGCTGACGCACTCCCACCAAAGGGAAGTATTTTTACCTATAGTAGCTTGGTTAATCTTTGTTGGCTATATAGGTTGTTTTGTAATTTATCTTTGTAATTGTGTTGGGTATTCACTTTGCGAATTCCCGTCTCCTTCGTGAGACAAAATCCTCCTTGTGAAGAGGAGGGTTAAGGAATGCTACCCTCGTACTCGTAGCGTAGTTGTAATTGAGGTTGTACTACCCTCGTTAAAATAGTACATTAGTGGATTTGATCGACTTTGTCGATCGGAAAATCCTAACTCGAGAGGGTTAGGTGGTGGTTTTCACCTGGTTTGAGTTTCCACCTAAAATTTACTTCTGTCTTGTGTGATTACTTCATTTGTGAGATTATTATCTTTTTTATTCTACATTTTATACGTCACGCATATCTCAACCCCTCCCGCAGGGATTAACAGTATTCGTATAATACATCCACAAAACCAAATTAAATATGCGAAAGCAAAATCAGAGAAAAGAAAAACTATAACCAATTAATCATACCCATAACAAAACACAGTGTCATCCACTAACATCATATCATATCATATCACTGATTCAAATTCATATGTCACACATGTCATGTGAATAGTAAGTTTAATATTTGCATTCCTTGAGACTACCATATATATAACAAATGGGTGGTCTACAACTACAACAAGCAAAAGAAAAAAAAGTTCAGCCTACTCGCTAGTCACAACACCAAAAAGAATAGTCAGTTGTCGTGTCCATCATCACGCTATGTTGCGCTACAGATAACACCACGCAAGGGGGTGGTAATTAGGTTGAATATGGCCCATCTTTAGAATAAAAGGCACACATAAAGTAGAATAGGAGCATTGCATGCATCAAGTACCAAGATTGCTTATAAACTGCATTAATGACCATTTGTGTAAAGCATGTGTCAAAGCAGGCCTCAGATGAGAAATCGGATCGCACGGATGGATTCAGAACGACGAACGGAGTCCAACGGACTCAAGATCGGCCAAATCCGACATCCGGAGCTCCCACAATGGGCCCAAGAAATTCTGACCGTTGATTTGGAGATCAACGGCCCAGCAAGCGCCACGTCGCCCCGGCCCCACCGCTCGGACGCCCTCAAGCCAGCCAAGGACGAATCTCGGCCGTTGATCTTCGATCGAACGGCCGAGATCCGCGCGCTCGCCCGCGGTCGCCGCGACAAAGCGCGGGCGTGGCGCAACGGCTGGCGCGCATGCACCCACCGCAGCGACGCGCATTCGAATCGCGCGGAGCGGAAATCAAGCGCGAGCGAAGGGCGCGGCAAAATTGGGCCGCCCGATCAGCAGCAGGCGGCCAGGATCGCGCCACGCGGCGCGATGACAGCTCCCGAGCGCCCACGTGCGCGCGCACGCCTGGCGGAAACGCGCGCGCTCACGCATGCCCGAGGCGCGATCTCAGTGCGGGTGCGGGAGGATCTCAGCCGTCCGATCTTCGATCGGACGGCTCTCGTTCAACGTCCACGGATCTCGCTTGGAGAGAGAGAGGGGCGGGCAGCTGACCGGCGGCAGGAGGGCTTCACCGACGTATCTGGAAACGATTTTAGCGACGTTCTGGATGTCGCTAAAGCACATTCTTCTTTTAGGAAGCCCTTAACTCTATTTAAACCCCCTTCTACCACCATTCAAGGCATCCTCTCCCACTTGCAACTACTCCACTCCTCTCCTAGCTAGTTTTAGGCACTCTTGTAATCATCGGAGACGACGAGCCGCCGACGGAGCCCCCTCCACCGCCGTGGCTGCCTCGTCGCTCTCCACTCTCTCTCTACCTCTCTCTCTCTCTCTTTTAAGCTTTCATTTACTTTTGTTGAAGCATGTATTTAATGTTGTAAACCATGAACTGTGAATGCATGTTTAATGAAATTATTTTCCATTTAGTCGCCATTTTAATTTCTGCTTAAAGTGCATGATCAAAACCAAGAGCTTTCTAACCCTAAACTCTCTCTATCTCTCGCTTTTCAAAATCGTCTCTTTCGCAAGCAAAACTCCGCCTTGTTCGTGACAACAAGTGGTAAACAAAATCCGATTTCCACGCCTCCCTGAGATCGACACTCGGACTCACCTCCGTTTACTTCTTTTAAAACCGACGTATCAAGTGCAACTATAACGACACCTCTTAACACACACGCACGAAGGCACGTCAGTTTTTGGCGCCGTTGCTGGGGAGGCAATGGATTTGTTTTATCACCTCCATTCCACATTCATTCTCACATCGTCTAATGCCCTATTTTCCTTTTTACTTGACGGTTGCAGGAATTCGGCGCATGGACGGCGAAGCGACGCATTCCACGACGGTAGCAAGGGAGTAGGCACCTCGAGGACCGAAAGTGAGTACCCTCTCGCTCATTGTTTGCTTGCGTGAAAAAGCTAAAAAAATCATAAAAAACTGAAAAAAATTGGCGTGGTGTATGATTGCTTGACCCACATCCATAACACATCACCCCACAAAAAAAATGTACACTCTAACATTCTGAACGAATTCTTGGAGTGTTCTTTTCTTTTTCTTGAGTGGTATTTGCGAAGCTACCGTGAATTGACCTGGGCCGACCACTCAACCCTAAAAACTGACTCATCTAATAGAAGCTGCACGATTATCAGGATGAGTACACTAGGGTTTTAGAGCCTCTACAAAATAAAAGGAAATCTACTTTCACTAAGTTGTGTTCAGAACTTGACGTGCCCACTGAAACTTGTTTGAAAACATTAAGACACGTCAACCCTAAAAAGTACTCAAGTAAGGATGAAACACTAAAAGACACTATATCTTAATAAATCCTTGCTTGAAAATCATGTTTTGCTAGAAGCACACACTTTGAAAGTGGAAAATTAAGAGGCACCACCCCAATCAACGCCTCATCACATCACCCTAAGCACAAGCACTATCCTAGCCCTTTAAAACTGAGTAGACATGCCCTAGGCAGGACTGAGTTAAGTCTCAAAAGGTGAGGTTTTGTCTGCTAGGCACTTGGCTTTCATTCCCTTGGTAGAATCTGGTGACTAGGCTGCGGGGCAGTGTCAAACGACCGTGGTTGTGGGGTCTATGGAACCGGAGGCGCAAGCCAAAGGAAGAACCTTCCCTGCAATCCGCTCGTAATCAACCTGGCCAGATTAGCCTTGAGAAGGGGAGTCCAGTGCTTATGGACTTAATCACCCTTTGTGAGATTTCTAGGTCTCCTAAGGAATACACCATAAGGATTAGGCTTGCGTGCTTGATTGAAACACATTTCTCGCATCTGTCGCCCTCCGCATCCCCTCCTGTTCTTCTCTAGTGTATGCACGGGAGGCACTCACTGCATCCCGAATTGTGTGTTTTGGGGCAGGAATCTAGGCGACGTAATTCTGTTGAAAACATGGCTGAACCTAGGGTAGATGAGGCTGAAGATCAACCCCCACCAGATGCTATGGCTATCATCCAGGCTCAAATCAATGCTAAACATCGGCTTCAGCAACAACAAATCCACACCATCATGCAAGCCATACAACGGTTACAGAACCCACAAGAACAACCACCACCTTTCAATGACATACCAGGACAACCACCACTTGATTTACCGCCATTTCAGGACCAGCCAAGACCCCTCCGTGATTTCTATAACCCTTCTGCCAATAACGTCGGGCCACACCTTAGGATCCCCAAAGGGGGAGATGATTTTGAGCTAAAACCTAATGTATTAAGTCTAATCCAGAGCCACTTTCATGGAAGCTCAAATGAAGACCCCTTTCAGCACCTAGAAGATCTCGACCGCATAGCAAGAACAGTAAAACCTAGGAACATTAGCCTTGACATTGTTCTAATCAAGATGTTCCCTTTCTCATTAAGAGATAAGGCTTCTCAGTGGCTTAGAACCCTAGGTAGACCCATCACCACCTGGGAGGAACTGAGGCATGCATTTTTAAAGAAATTCTTCCCTATAGGAAAGACCAATGCCCTCAAAAGAGCTATCACTACCTTCACACTCCAGGGTGGGGAACAATTTCATGAGGCATGGGAAAGATTCAATGAACTTTTGAGGAAATGCCCACACCACGAAATTTCAAGGTGGCAATTGGCCCAGATCTTCTACCACGGTCTGGACAGCAACCTACGGAACTTCGTCGATGCCTCATGCGGGGGAAACTTCCTAAACAAAGACGAGGAGAGCGTGTTTAAGCTCTTTGAGTCTATGAGCGAGAATTCGCTCAACAATGTCTCCATGAACCAGTTTAACAGGTCCAGTCAACCCCGTGGCGGGATTTATGAGGTGCAAGCAAATTCTGGAATGGTTGACATGGACATCATTGCCAAAAAGTTGGATCGAGTGGAATTGGTGGACAAGAAGATTGATGAGCTTCTAAACCAGACCAGGAACCCCTTGCAAACTCTCTCCTTAGCAAAGGGAGCACATAATGTCGACCTAGTCCAACCCTTCACCCAATCGAACCTGGAACAACCCCTGACCACGTTCCAGGGAGGGACCTTTGCTCCCTCGACCCTTGATTACTCCCTTCCTTCTTCATCAACATCGGCTATTCTAGAAGATGTGCAAGCCATCCAAGGATATGCAAAACCTGACCCTTTCTCCAACACTTCAACACCGGCTGGCGTAATCACCCCAACTTTGGTTGGACAAACCAGAAACCACCTCAATTCCAAAACCAGCCCAGGCCAAACCAACAGCCACACTTGCCCCCTATCAGCAAGGACCACCAGTTAGACCCCAATATAACCAGAATAGGGCGGCCCCTCCCCCACAAAACCAAATGGACATCCTAATAAAGATGATGGTTGACATGAACCAAAAACATCAGGAAGAAATGGCCTTGGTAAAGGGACAGTTAAGCCAACTCTTGGACTGTAAACAGCAAGGATCTCTACCTTCCCAACCGCAACCGAACCCGCGAAACATAATTAACAGAGGCCCCAATTTGCAAGGGTTCCAAGGCAACCCCGGGCAGGCTCATATGGTCCAGCCGGCCCCACAAACACCTCCTGGGTTTGGCGCTTCTTCATCCTCGTCTTCTCAAGGATCACCCCATGGCCCCAATGCCTCTGCGAATGCGGTGACCTTGAGAAGCGACACCAAAACCCAGGATCCCAAATGGCCGACTCTCCCCGAGACTTTACCTGCTGAGATACCCGACTTAGAAGAAGCACCAACCAAGGACCCAGACATGGAACCAATTCAGACACCCTATCCTGAGGCCTTGGAAATAATCAAGAGAAAAAAGAATACTGTGGAAACTGAGGAGCTGATGGAAATTTTTAAACAAGTACAGATTAATATTCCGCTTCTAGAAGTTGTCAAACACATCCCCACTTACGCCAAGTTCTTAAAGGATGCCTGTACACCCAAGCGTAAGCCGAGACCTCAAGCACCTAGGAAGGTTGTACTCTCTGAGCAAGCCAGTTCCGTGATATCAAGCAACCTTCCACTCAAACGAACTGACCCAGGAGCGCCCCTGATTTCCTGCAACATCGGGGACATGACATTTGATAGAGCGCTCCTGGACCTAGGTGCTTCTATCAACCTAATTCCCACAACCTTGTACCACCAATTTGGTTTTGGGGAGCTGGCACCAACCCCTGTCACCATCCAACTGGCGGATAGATCAGTGAAAACCCCGAAGGGGGTTGTCGAGGACATGATTGTACGGGTCAAGGACTTCTATTTCCCAGTCGACTTTTTGGTGCTCGACATGGAAGTCCCTGAAAAATTACAGAACGCACCCATAATCTTAGGCAGACCTTTCTTAGCTACGACTAAAGCAAACATCGATTGCGACACGGGATGTATGGAAATCGCCTTCAGAGACAGGAAAATGCAATTGGATATCTTCCGGGCAACATAGTCTTTTGATTGTGATTACATTGAGGAACATGATCCCGTGGAAACTTTAATCGAGGAATGCCTTACCCTCAGTTTTGTCTCAGACCACCAAACCCATAGTTCTGACCCGTCACCATCATTACCTGTGGACCTCTGTAAGGCTGAGTATCATCACATGACACCATTTGAAGAAATCGATGTTGATCAACTACCACCCTTTCCATTCCCATCGACTGTGGTCCCACCCGCACCTGAACTTAAACCATTGCCCGAGAATCTCAAGTACGTCTTCTTGGGACCTGGCCAGACCTTCCCAGTGATTATTAATTCCCATCTAACCAAGGATCAGGAACTAAGGTTGACTGCAACTCTTTCAGAACATCGGGCCGCCATTGGTTGGACCATCTCAGATCTAAGAGGAATTAGCCCCACCTATTGCACCCACAAGATTTACCTGGAAGACGGGGCCCGACCTTCCCGCCAGATGCAGAGACGGTTAAACCCTAACATGCGGGAGGTCGTTAAAAAAGAAATTATCAAGTGGCTCGACGCCGACATCATCTACCCTATCTCTGATAGCCCCTGGGTGAGCCCCACTCAAGTGGTTCCAAAGAAGGCTGGGCTCACCGTTGTCACTAATGATCATGGCGAATCCATCCCCACCCGCACCACCACCGCATGGCGGGTGTGTATTGATTATAGGAAGCTTAATGAAGCCACTAAGAAGGACCACTTCCCCTTGCCATTCATTGACCAAATCCTTGAAAGATTGGCAGGGCAGAAGTATTTTTGCTTCCTGGATGGATATTTAGGATATAACCAAGTCGCAATTGCTCCGGAAGATCAGGAAAAGACCACATTCACTTGCCCGTATGGCACGTTTGCATTCCGTCGAATGCCGTTCGGGTTATGCAACGCACCTGCGACCTTCCAACGTTGCATGCTAGCCATTTTTTCAGAAATGGTGGGTGAATACTTGGAGGTCTTTATGGATGATTTCTCTGTATTCGGGAATTCATTCGACCATTGTTTGAGCAACTTGGAGAAAATCCTGAAACGATGTATCGAGGTTAACTTGGTGTTAAGTTGGGAAAAGAGCCATTTTATGGTTCAAGAAGGAATTGTCCTCGGACACATCGTTTCGCATAGGGGCATCGAGGTAGATCGAGCTAAGGTTGATTTAATTTCCAAATTTCCTCCACCTAGTTCGGTCCGACAGATTCGCTCTTTCCTAGGACATGTTGGCTTCTACCGAAGGTTCATCAAAGACTTTTCCAAACTTTCCAAACCCTTGACCGACCTTCTAGCCAACGACGCCACTTTCCACATGTCTCCTAATTGCATCCAGGCTTATCATACCCTCCGAGACTTAGTCTCCACCGCACCTGTACTTCAACCCCCAGACTGGTCCCAGGATTTTGAGATTATGTGTGACGCATCAGATTTTGCCATAGGCACTGTCCTGGGACAAAGGCAAGACAAGAAGCCCGTGGTGATTTACTACGCGAGCAAAACGTTGGACGAGGCCCAACGTAATTATACGGTCACAGAAAAAGAGTTGCTCACTGTAGTCTTTGGACTGGAAAAATTCCGATCATACTTGCTGGGATCCCACGTGACTATCTACACCAACCATTCAGCCATCCGGCACCTGTTGGCCAAAAAGGATGCAAAACCCAGGCTCATCAGATGGATCCTGCTTTTGCAGGAATTTGACCTGGAAATCCGAGACAAGACCGAATCGAAAAATGTGGTGGCTGACCACCTGTCAAGACTTCATCCAGACCACATTGGACCCTCCCTACCTCTATCTGATACCTTCCCTAATGAACACATCCTAGCCGTGCAAGACAAGAAAATGCCATGGTATGCTGACTATGTCAACTACCTGGTTATAGGACAAACCCCGCACAGCTGGTCCAGATAGCAACGGGACAGGTTCTTGGCTGAGGCCAAGCACTATTTCTGGGATGATCCCATGCTGTTTCGCCTCTGTGCTGATCAGATCATCAGGAGGTGCCTCCCCGAAGATGAAGTTCAGAGTGTGCTTTCCTTTTGTAATGACCAAGTGTGTGGCGACCATTTCTCTGGCAAGAAAACAGCTGCAAAAGTTTTGCAGTCTGGATTTTATTGGCCGTCCCTATTCAAGGATGCACACATCTTTGCCAAGACTTGCTCACGATGCCAAACACTAGGGACAATGACCAAAAAAGATATGATGCCCCTTCAGCCCATTTTGATTGTCGAAATTTTTGACGTTTGGGGTATCGATTTTATGGGCCTCTTTCCACCATCCAACGGCTTCGAGTATATCCTGGTCTCGGTAGACTATGTTTCCAAATGGATTGAAGCCGTCGCCACCCGACGATGCGATCACAAGACGGTCATGGACTTTGTAAAAAAGAACATCTTTTCTCGGTTTGGAATACCCAAGGCCATGATCAGTGATGGTGGAAGCCGTTTTATCCATTCCCAGTTCCGTGCCCTACTTAGAAAATACGGGGTAAACCACCGCATTGCCACCCCTATCATCCACAAACAAATGGGCAGACTGAGGTCTCAAACAGACAAATCAAGAACATTTTACAGAAGACTGTGAGACCTGACAGGAAAGACTGGTCCACACGACTTGATGATGCCCTGTGGGCATACAGGACCGCTTTTAAGACCCCGATAGGCATGTCACCTTACCGCTTGGTCTTTGGCAAATCTTGCCATCTCCTTGTCGAATTGGAACACCGGGCTTACTGGGCTGTTAAGCAATGTAATATGGATCCCCAGTTAGCTGGTGCGCAAAGGACTCTTCAATTATCTAAGCTTGAAGAAATTCGTCGGGATGCCTTTGACAATAGTCGGCTATATAAGGAGAAATTGAAAGCCGTCCACGACCGACTCATTCAAAGGAAAACCTTTGAGCCAAACCAACAAGTCTGGCTATTTGATGCACGCCTGAAACTCTTCCCAGGGAAACTTAGGTCCAAATGGACAGGACCATTTCAGGTGGTCAAACCCTATTCCAATGGGGCAGTCGAAATCGCCGATCTTAATACCGGGCACACCTTTACAGTTAATGGTCAAAGATTGAAGCATTTCCTGGCCCAGATACCCCCCAAGGAAAGTGTCACCCTTGTTGAGGGCTGACACCAAGCACCGCCCAGCTGGAGGCGTTAAACTCAGCGCTTCCTGGGAGGCAACCCAGCGGATTCAGACTGATCTGGTAGTTTATGTCACTCAGGTACTATCTTTTTGAACGCTTTTGCATCCATGCATCTGCCAATGAGGACATTGTCCAACTTAAGCATGGGGAGATGGTAAATTGCATAATCCTGAGCTTAATTAATCAATCTGAATGAATAAATTAATTGATTAAAAAAAAAAATTGAATTTAGGAAGAAAAACTTAGGCATTAGAAACTTGTCAATAGTGGGAAATAATACAAAAAGAACTTAAACACTTAGACTTTTCAGGCCTTCAGGCTTAATCAGCCCTGGTGTCCATTAAAATATGGATTTAGCGGCGAATCCTTGCAACTTTAAGCTATTCTAATCCACCTAATAAATAAGGTAATAAGTATACGACTCATCAACTCACCCTCTAACTCAGGAAAACTTTGAGTCTAAGCATCTACACACATTTTTGCACAGACTCACTTCGCGGAGATTTTGACAGAAATTGGGTAGCTAATGAACTCTCTAGGGTGGTATGGTTGGCAAGTTGTCGTGGGTAACAGCCCATTGGCAGGTTGTCCAGAACCCAGCCACAGGCCATTTCTTTTTTGCTGCCTCCAGGTACATTTGAGATTAGGGAAGCCACCTACGAAAAAAAAAGAAAGAAAAAGAAAATAAACCACACTTCACCACACATGTATGGCTGGCAAGTGATCGTGGGTAACAGCCCATTGGTCGGTTGTCCAGAGCCCAGCTCAATAATTGCAAAAAAAAAAGACCAAAACACCTAAGGACGAAGCGGGGAAGTAGTACAAGCCGGGGAGATATACACTGGAAAATCCTTGTGTTGACCCCAAGTAAAATGAACGTAGGGAGAAAGCTACCAATCGAACAAATACACCTTCAGGCAAAAATTTATTTTCTTTTCCGGTCACCTAGGGGCGTAGAAACTCGAAGTCTGTCTCAATTACCGTTAAGTGAGTCTATCACAACATTCACACCAAGATGCTTAGCACTTAGGGTTTTGACCGAGTTTTGGGTGGGTTGGGTAGCCGTAAAAAGTTACCAACCCACACTGAATTCCGAAAATTCTAAAAAGACATATATAGATATATACGTATACATATGTATAGTTATATATACAAAGCAAGGATTCGGGTGATTCGTATTTTGGAAGACACCCGGGCGCTGCTTAGTCTTTGTAGATTAAGATCTTCGTATATTTCCTCTTATTGACGAGTAACGAAATGCCTAAGCAATTACCTCTTGAATTCTCCAAAGAAATAAAGGCTAGAATAAACCTTGCTAGGGACTATCAAGGAGTAAGCATGGGGGTATGATAACACCACGCAAGGGGGTGTTAATTAGGTTGAATATGGCCCATCTTTAGAATAAAAGGCACAACATAAAGTAGAATAGGAGCATTGCATGCATCAAGTACGAAGATTGCTTATAAACTGCATTAATGGCCATTTGTGTAAAGCATGTGTCAAAGTAGGCCTCAGATGAGAAATCGGACCGCACGGATGGATTCAGAACAACGAATGGAGTCCAACTGACTCAAGATCGGCCAAATCCGACATTCGGAGCTCCCACAATGGGCCCAAGAAATTTTGACCGTTGATCTGGAGATCAACGGCCCAGAAAGTGCCACGTCGCCTCGGCCCCACCGCTCGGACGCCCTCAAGCCAGCCAAGGACGAATCTCGGCCGTTGATCTTCGATCGAACGGCCGAGATCCACGCGCTCGCCCGCGGTCGCCGCGACAAAGCGCGGGCGTGGCGCAACGGCTAGCGCGCACGCGTGCCCGAGGCGCGATCTCAGCGCGGGTGTGGGAGGATCTCAGCCGTCCGATCTTCGATGGGATGGCTCTCGTTCAACGTCCACGGATCGCGCTTGGAGAGAGAGAGGGGCGGGCAGCTGACCGGCGGCAGGAGGGCTTCACCGACGTATCTGGAAGCGATTTTAGCGACGTTCTGGATGTCGCTAAAGCACATTCTTCTTTTAGGAAGCCCTTAACTCTATTTAAATCCCCTTCTACCACCATTCAAGAAATCCTCTCCCACTTGCAACTACTCCACTCCTCTCCTAGCTAGTTTTAGGCACTCTTGTAATCGCCGGAGACGACGAGCTGCCGACGGAGCCTCCTCCACCGCCGTGGCTGCCTCGTCGCTCTCCACTCTCTCTCTACCTCTCTCTCTCTCTTTTAAGCTTTCATTTACTTTTGTTGAAGCATGTATTTAATGTTGTAAACCATGAACTATGAATGCATGTTTAATGAAATTATTTTCCATTTAGTCGCCATTTTAATTTCTGTTTAAAGTGCATGATCAAAACCAAGAGCTTTCTAACCCTAAACTCTCTCTATCTCTCGCTTTTCAAAATCGTCTCTTTCGCAAGCAAAACTCCGCCTTGTTCGTGACAACAAGTGGTAAACCAAATCCGATTTCCACGCCTCCCTGAGATCGACACTCGGACTCACCTCCATTTACTTCTTTTAAAACCAACGTATCAAGTGCAACTATAACGACACCTCTTAACACACACGCACGAAGGCACGTCAGCTACTTTAAGAGATCCACTAGGTCTAGCATCACGTCGATCAACTAGTGGATGCACATCCGCAACAACTCCTCCCGACCCCCACCTGTGAAGATGGCCTCCTCTCGAGGCACTGGAAGAAGGATCCTAGCAAGGTGGAGTTATTTTCGTAGGCGTTGTGCATAACTCTACACAGTTCAGATACAGAGATGGTGGGGGACTCGTGCTCCTGGCATTTTGTCTTGAAAATTAGAACACGACATAGGTGTGAGCCAAGTAGCTCAGTAGGGCTCTAGCTACTTCTTTACATATGTATATAAGTACATGATAGACTCCCGCTAACTACTAGTGTGATATCTAGTACCTCTACATGCCTGCACATCATGACCCTTCTTGTGCTCCATTTGGTTGCGATGCCTTCTGCCATTAGGTTTCAATTACTGTCTTGCACTGGATGCCCTTAAGGCTACCAACGTTAAGCTTCGAGCCATGTCCTCTCTAGAGTTGTTCTACTGGCTTAATGACCTCTCCCAAGGGGGTAGAAGGGAGGAGTATCTTTTGGTTGGGCCACACATTCTCCTTTTGTCCTTGGTGAGATTTTCCTCTTTGCGCATTGTTTAAAAAGGTTGAGGTGGGTGCTTTCTAGCCTTCCCTTTTGTTTGGCAAGGTGATTTTCAGCGTCGTCTAGTACTCAGATCTTCTCACATGGACAAGGTCGAGGGTTCTAGGAGGCCTTTACACTTTCAACCCTGTAGGCATTAGTGTTGAGTTGGGTTTGGCTGACTACTGGTGACCTTAGGCTCATTGTGTGTTGGTTTTGCATTACTAATCCAAGTTTGCTTTCTATAACTTTTCTTGCACTTCATTCTTCGCGCCCCAAGGGGTCTTTGTCCAGGAAAACAGATTCTAGCTCCGCTTAGGGTGGAGAGGGGCACTTGTCGAAGTGGTTAGGGGAGTGTAGCTCTCACTCTAAGCCTGTTGCATGCCAATGCTCTATATGGGAGCAAGCGTGAGTCGATTCCTCTGGTGGTGTGCCTATGGTGGCTTCTCATGCGAGGGTGGATCTCGATCCGTCTAGGCCTTCACAGGTCGAGTCCATCGCTAATTGCTTTAAGTGACGAGTCTTAAGATAGGATGGGGCTTGTGCGTATCAGTCGATTGATGTCAAAGTGCTCTTTTCAAGCCAAAGGATTGATTTGTGTTTGTCGAAGGGGGAGGCTTTGAGGGGATGGCTATTGTGTCCCCAATGCCATCATTTTTGCTCCATGAAGTGCTCAAACTTCGTGCATCTTGCCACCTACAGGCGTCGACCCAGGGTTAGCGATTTTTTTGGCCCAACCTTCCATTGGGTTCTTGACATTTAGGTCGGGAAAGGTGGTGGTGATTTCACCGTTGCCTTTGCCTTTCCTTCCCTCATGCTTTCCATTTAGTGGCGAGGAGATTGAATCGCACTTTGCACAGGAGTAGAGGGAGCACGATGTTGTTCAAGCATTGGACAACGTGGTTGATGCATTAATGCTTTTGCCTATCCTTCCCTTCTACTTTCCATTCAGAGGTGAGGAGATCAAATTGCACTTTGAATAGGAGTAGAAGGAGCACGATGTTGTTTGAGCGTTGGACAACATGATTGATTCATGAAATGTGGCCATGGTTCATCAAAGGACACGAGTTGCAAGAATGGGCTTTTGGTGCAAATGCATCTTGTAAATTTTTGGAGGTTCGCTCGGATGCTTTCAAATGAATGCATCTTCGAATGGAGAATAAGGTGCTGGAACTTCTCACATCCAGTATCAAATGGGAATACTTGCCCCTTACGCCTACCCATTTATGGAACATCTATGGAAATTTCCTTTAAGTGGTAAGCATTCTATTCTTGGTGATAATTTCCTCGCATCATCCAAGTTATCTCTTTATTTACTTATCTATTGCCAGGTTGAGGTGATAAGGCAAGGCATTCTCTATGGTGGTGCTTTGTCTGTGGTCTCGTGTACTAGGTTTGGGCGATGTTCTACCTTTGCTACCGAGTAACTAGAATCTTGGGTAGACGTAGCTTATCAGGATGCTCGGGCCCTCCGTGTGGAACTTGACGAGGCAATGGCTGCCCAAGAGAAAGTTAAGGAAGAAAGGGCCACCTTGGAGAGTTAGGATGGGGCAGAGTTCCTTCGCATGCAAGGGGCCTACACCAAGGAGAAGGAGATTTCCCTTTATTGGGACCAGTTGGCCAACACTCGGGAGATGCAGTTCAAGCTGAGTCGACTCTTAAGGCTTCAAGATGAAGGCTTGGTCAAGCTGACTTCCAAGCTAGAGGCTCATCTCATTAAGATGGATGAGGTGATTCAGTAGCCTTGGAAGCTACGAAAGATTGTCGAGGGACTATCGTCTCAATGTCGGGCTCAAAGAGAGCTGCACAAGAGGATTTGTGTCGACCTTGTGAATGCCATGAAGGAGGCTTGGGCGAAGAGAGATGAGGCTAGGGAGGCAGTGTTCCACCTTAAGGGGAAGGTCGAGCTACTAAAGAAGGATGTCAAGGTTGCCAAGACCTTGGGCAAGGAGTGGTGGAACAAAACTTACCAACTTAAAAATGAAGTGTGGGAGGGACCTCATCTACGCCTCGTGATGGATTTTTTTGCCTCTAATCCTTCAATGAAAAAGCATTGCTTATAAATAGGAGAGGAGTTGGGCAAGCATGTCTTGGCAGTTGTCTAGTCTATTCTCACAAGCAGTCTTTCTTCCAAGGAGAATATTCCCTCATGGCCTACAAGGAACCTCAACCCAATCTACAGTAAACAAATCTGATCATGACAGATTGAGGATCACCGCCCAGTTGAGTCATGTCCTGAGGGTGGAAAGGCCCTTCACTTGTAATCATGGGCGCGATATCTAGTTGGTGCTAAGGTTTTGCCAAGGTGCCTGCTTATGACCTTTGGACTATTAATTTGCTTGTTTGGCTATTGCTTTCTGTTAGTCGCTCTGAAACTGGTTTTAAAATTGTCGCGTTGTAATACAATTCGAATCAGTGCGAAAAATAAATAAATTTATGCTCGAAAGAAATTTGAGGTCGAATGCAGGGAGCAAGTAATAATTAACTCTCAAGATTGCAATTCTATCAATGTATAACAATAAATCCAAGCAAGAATGATATATATATGATAAAGCAAATGTCAATGAGGGAAAAAGATTAGGGTAAAATGGTGATTTGAATCACCAATTACCCCTCACAATAATAGCAAATATCTCAACAATATCAACCAAGGAAATAAAGCCTCAAATGTATGCAATCAAACGACGGAGGCTTGTATCAGACGGCTTAAACAGTCGGTTGCTACAGTGCTTCCAAAGGACTCAAGGGTCACTTCTCTTTGGTTCTCTACAGTTCTTCTTCTTCTCTGTTTCTTCTCTTTGGCTCTTCCTTCTCCTTTCTTTCTTAGCTTCTTTGCCTCACCTCTTCTTTCCTTCTTTCCTTAGCTCTGCCTCTACAAGGGGCACCTTCGATTTTTGGCTAAGTGTAGCCAATACACAGGGAAGCAAAACCCCCCCTTTGCCCCGCACTCTCTCTCCTCTTCTCTCTCTGGTTTTCCACCTTTCTTCCACCTTCACAAGGCCATGCACATACCGGGTAGTCGGGTTGCGGATCTAAGCGCACTCAGGACCAAGGCTGCAGGCGTGGGTCACAGTCGAGGTGTGTGTGGGTTAGGTGGGTTGGGTCAGAGCCAGGCCCACATGGTGTGTGTCACGGGCGAGGCAGGTGAAGGGGTGGCGAGGGACCTCACCCCTCTGTGTGTCACTTGAGGTGATGAGCTATCAACACAAAAGCAATATATCCACTGCTGGTGGTCTGTCGCTCTACGATGTGGGACTATGTTCCCACATCTCTTCCTCACGTTGTAGCAGAAGGTCATTTATCCAATTGGAGGTGGTGCTGCTACTGGGATCCTTAATTGAGGACCTAGACACGTACGTGGGATGAATCCGCATATCCTGAAACAAGCGCCTGGAGCGAATGCTACTAGAGAACTCAAGACATGTCAGAGAACTTCAAGGGTGACGGCGGAGCTCCAGTCGGACCTGAAATAAAGGAATACGACCTCTCGACCCTGTCAAATAAGTTCAGAAGCTTCGCCGTGGAATGACGAGAGCGTGAGTGTGTGCAGCGTGGCGTAAAGGTGGTCAATGAGGCCTGTCAACCTCGCGGATGGTAGACGGAGGAGTGTATGTGCGGTAGAGGGTTTGGAGGAGCAATCGACCTAACTAAGTTAGGACTTTTACTCCTGAGGTCGAGGTGGAGGTGTAGAGCGTTGAAGCGGCGGCGTAGGTGGTCTGTGGTGGCTGCTGGAGCTCGCCGATGGTACGTCGGCGAGGTGGAAGATGAAGTCATGGAGGGCGTGCGAAAGTCGAAGCGGAGTGTCGGAGGTGTTGTCGTAAAGTGGAGAAGTTGAGGAGACGATAGAGATAGGAAGCAGACGACGGGGATCAGAGTTGGCGCCGATTGCGGTATGGCCGGCATTGGAGATGAAGATGGCTCCAATGAGGGTTGGACGGCAAGGACGAAGGAGATAGAGGTGCCGACTGGTACTGCTCGATGCAGAGGAAGACGAGCAAGGAGTATCTACTGTTGGTATTGCGGTCAACGATGCAAGAAGTTAGAGAGGATCGCCAGAAACTCGAGGAGCCTTTCGGCCGGAAAGGAAGGAGGACGGGCAAGCCCTGGGAGTCATTATATAAGTAGCGGGGGTCGGTTGAAGCTTGGAAGCCTAGCTTTCAAGCTTGGAAGGTCACCGGAATAGGAGACCCACTCCTTTGAAGGACTCACATGAGGATTTGGGCGACTTTTGGGACTTCAAATCTGGCTAAAAAGGAAGTTAATTTCTTGACGAATTCCCCTTTCAAATCTGAGAAGGATTCGTCAAGATATCAAGGAGATCTTACCAAATGAAGCTCGCCAGAGTTGTAGGAATAGGCTTTTGGTGTGGCGGGGGCCTTTTTGTGAAGAAGACAAAGAAGTTGGGGGCTTTTTCTAAGAAATTCAAAAGCTGAGGGGCCATGTGAAATAAAGAAAATCAAACTTAGACCAAAGTGCAAACTAGGTCGAAATAATCTCAGATTGGGTGGAAATTTTGGTACAAACCTAATTTTGACCTAAGGAATCCAATGGTGAAGTTGGATTTTTGTTTTGATCTCTTTTGACTAGGTAATTTATGCAAAAACCCAAATTAGGGTAAAAGTCTGTCTGTGCCTCTGTTTTTGGTTAAGACAGGTTTTGATGGTCAAATTGAAGGTACCAAACCCTAGAAAATATTTTTATATGAATTTTAGAGGATTTAGGTAAATTTTATCTCAATCAAAACCTTAGTTATTTAAGCAGGTCTATTTTTAGAGTTTCAGATGTCCATTAATTCCTATAACGTGTGAAAACCTGTTTCATTCTATATGAACCCTCTTGTTAGACTCTAAAGCACATTTTGACCTTTATTTAACCCCTGAGAAAACCTGCGGTTATTCTATTTTTGTGATAGAATGGTAAATTTGCAGAAATAACCCTATATTCTTATCTTCTCAAATCAATGTTTTATGCCCTTAAGACCTTCTGATGGATATGTAGGAGCTTTTATTCACTTAATTAGATCAAATTGAGCTAGTTATGGCTCATGATGGTGTTCCCATCATACTCTCATGCCTAGCTTTTACTAGTCCCTTAGCAAAACCATCTGAATCAAACCGGTTATCTAGGTTGGATTTAACTGTCAGGATGCCTTACTAGGCCACATCTCTAGAAATCGAATCTTAATACCAACAATAGGCCTAGAGGTACTTAAGAACCAACCCAAATCTAGACTTGACTAGCTTTTGCCTTAGTCTTCCGCGAAGGTTTCTAAGGCCCGTAGGAACTATCCTAAGGTTCGTTGGACCCAACGGTTAAAGCACCCATGCTTGAAACATGATTAGTCTGGTTCAATTTGCCAGTGCATTTTGAGAAATACGTAGAAGGAGAATTTGATTTGTGGAGAGCTTTCTCTCTCTTTTCTTTTTATTATATTTTTCCTTAGATCCATCCTCGGATTGGCCCTAAACACGGTCTCTATCAGATTCCTTGTCCCCACCATCAATCCTTGTAGGGTCCCTGGCAATCGATGCTTCAAGATAACACCACCCATGACAACCCCCAGAACCCTAGCTTTCGACACTTAGGGATAGTGCCGTCCATGTCGTTATGTAGCTAAATCCAGACCCTGGCAATCGAGATTTTGGGATAATCCCGTCCATGGCATCTAAACCCGCACAAGGTGCTTACATGCCCCTAGTAGGATATTTAGATATCCTAGGAGACAAGCACCAAGGAGATGGTATGTTATTGCACATCTTCGAGGCGAATTTTCCGCCTCTTCACACTGGGAACTCATCCAAATCAACTTGTGTTTTTGAGCTGCTCCTAATCTAGATCTTAAGACCTTTTCCAGAACAGATTAAATGCCTTTTGGTATGGTTTTATCTTTAGAGCACACTAAACCGAATTGTGTGTGATTTAGGGTGCTTAAGTTACCGAGTCCCACAAACCAGAGGTAAGTTAACGGGGCCGAATACTCCCTAAGCCTTAAACCTAATACATAAACTTTGCATTTTCCCTAACCTCTTGAGAATTAATCTGGATCTTGACAAGTACGTGAATGTTTAAATCCAATACAGATCCAAGAGGCCTAAGGTTGGTATTTGCCACTAATCCCTTAAGTTTTAGCCTTTCAGGTCTTAGTTCATTATTCGATCCAACCTAGAAGGTGGGTAGGTTCCAAATAGTTTTTAAGGGACTCAATTTTCTTTTTCTTTATGCTTCTTTCTTTTCATTTCAATTTTCATCCCTCCTTTCCAAAAATGGCTCTTCTTTTTCGTCAACCTCCTTTTTTTTGTGGAATATGTAATTTTTTTGATGAAACCCTTTCTTGTGAAGTGATTCTCACAGCATTTTGCACTTTAATACCCCCCCATGCCTACGATTTGCAATGTCCTCATTGTAAATTAGGTGGGTTCGAATTCAGCTTAGATCGTACATTAGGACAGGTTTAGGTGGATGGACAGGTTGGGGTGACTGTTGCGGACGATTTCAAGCTCTGGTACAAGTGCTAGAGGTGGAGTTGGCTATTCTAATGGACGAACCCTAAAGTGCAATATGAGTTCAGCACGGGATGTGTCAAGAAGGGTTTCGAGTTTTTCAAAACGATGACAGGTTGCCTCCCGTTAAGCACTGAGTTTAACGCCATCAGCCGGACGCAATATGCTCAGGGAGAATGGAGATCAAAAGATACCTCAGCCAAGTTTGTATTGATGAGTTCAATGAACGGCTTAAGTCATTGGCCATTCACAATAAAAAGGTTCAGAATCAAGGCTGGGTTGACTGATTTCAATGGCTCCATTTCTGAAAATCTGTTGGATAAGATATGGTCCAATCCATTTCGATCTGAGTTTGCACGGGAAGTGTTTTAGCTTGGCATCAAAGAGTAGAACCTTTTAACCAGGATGAAAGATCTTTCTGGATATGTGCTTGTCGTGAAAGGCCTTAACCCGCTCTTTGTAAATTCGTGAGTTCTTGTATGCATCATTGCATAGTTCATCAATCTCTCTCATTTGAAGCTGTCTGTGGGTTCCTGCCTTAGAAAGATCTAGATTACACTTCCGTACTGCCCAATAGGCTTTGTGCTCCAACTTGATGGGGAGGTGACATGCCTTCCCATACACCAATCTAAAGGGAGACATGCCTAATTAGATCTTGTGGGTGGTCCTATAAGCCCACAAGGCTTCCAGAAGTCGGGATGATGAATCTTTCCTGTCAGGTCGAACAGTGACCTGAAGGATTTTCTTAATCTCCCGATTTGATAGCTCAGCTAGATCGTTGGTTTAATGATGATAAGGAGTAAAGATTCGGTGTGACACCCCATACTTGGTCATTAGTGATCTGAACTGAGCGTTCGTGAAATGGGTCCCTCCATCAGAGATAATGGCACGTGGGATGCCGAACCGAGAAAAGATGTTCTGGTGAATGAATTTGATTACCACTTTATGATCGTTGGTTCAGATCAGGATGGCTATGATCCATTTGGACATGTAGTCTACAGCGAGAAGAATGTACTCAAAGCCGTTCGAGATAAGGGAGTGTCCCATGAAATCAATCCCCAAAATATCGAAGATTTCGCATATGAGAATCGACTGTAAAGGCATCATATCGTGGTGGCTCATGTTGCCCAAGGTCTGGCAACGAGTGCATGCCTTAGAATGATTGTATGAGTCCTTGAAAATCGTGGGCCAGTAAAAGCCGCACTTGAGGACTTTTGCTGTGGTTTTATGTCCGGAGAAGTGTCCACCGTAGGCCTAGTCATGGCAGAAGGGCAAAATGTCCTGAATTTTCACTTCCGGGGTGCACCGTCTGATGATTTGATCAGCACCAATGCAGAAGAGGTACGGGTCTTCCTAGATGTAGTACTTGGCATCAGAAAGTAATTTGTCTTTCTTGGCCTTCGGCCAATCGGACGTGATATGACGTGATGCCAAGTAGTTCACCAAATTAGCGAACCAAGGAAGTCCCGCACTAATAGTCAGGAGGTGCTCATCAGGAAAGTGCTCTGTGATGGGTTCGGAAGGGTCAATAATGTCAGAAGGAAGGTGAGATAAGTGGTTAGCTACCACGTTCTACTTTCCCGCCTCATCGCAAATCTCGAGATCGAATTCTTGCAACAGCAAGATCCAGCAGATTTGTCAAGGTTTCGCGTCCTTCTTCGCGAGGAGGTGCCTTACTGTAGTGTGATCTGAGTATATGATAACACGAGAACCCAAAAGATATGATCTGAATTTTTCCAGGGCAAATACTACGGCTAGCACCTCTATCTCAGTAACTATGTAGTTAAGTTGAGCCTCGTCAAGTGTCTTGCTAGCGTAGTAGATGACCATGGGTTTCCCGTCTATTTTCTACCCAAGTACCACACCCACAGCATAATCAGATGTATCGCACATGATCTCAAAGGGTTGAGACCAATCAGGGGACTGCAGGATAGGTGCTTGGGTAACTCGATCACGTAGGATCTCAAACGCATAAGTGCACTCCTCAGTGATTTCGAAGGGGACATCTTTTGAAAGCAGAGTAGTCAGGGGACGCACGATTTTCGAGAAATCGGGAATGAATCATCGATAAAAACCAACGTGCCCCAGAAATGATCGGATGTCCTTAATTGAGCTAGGCATAGGGAGTTTGGAAATTAAATTCACCTTGGCTCGATCAACCTAGATGCCTTTTTTAGAGATGAGATGTCCTAGGACAATTCCCTCAGGTACCATGAAATGGCTCTTTTCCCAGGAAAGAACCAAATTCACATCAATGCACCGTCTGAGAATTTGGACCAAGTGTAGGGGGCAATCATCGAAAGATTCTCCAAATACCGAGCAGTCATCCATGAAGACCTCAAGGTATTCACCTACCATATCTGAGAATACGACAAGCATGCACCGCTTAAAAGTAGCAGGTGCATTGCAGAGACCGAATGGCATCCTTCGGAATGCGTATGTCCCGAAGGGGTAGGTGAAGGTAGTCTTCTCTTGGTCCTTAGGATGGATTGCAACCTGGTTATAACCGGAGTACCCGTCCAAAAAGCAGAAGAATCGATTTCCCGATAGTTTCTTGAGGATTTGATCAATGAACGGTAGTGGGAAATGATCCTTCTTCGTGAAGGTATTGAGTCTTCTGTAATCAATGCAGACTCTCCATGAATTTGCTATACGGGTCAGGCTTCTCTGATTTCAGTCGTGATCACGGTGAGTCCTGCCTTCTTATGCACAACTTGGATTGGACTCACCCATCTGCTGTTGGAGATTGGGTAGATGATCCTTGCATCTAACCACTTGATGATCTCCTTTTTCACGACATCCTACAGGTTCGGATTCAGGCGTCTCTACATTTTACGAGATGGTCGTAAGCCCTCTTCGGTATAGATGTGATGTGTGCAATATGAGGGGCTGATGCTAGTCAGATCATCGAAATTCCATCCAATGGCTCTCCGATGCTGCTGGAGGACAGTAATCAAGCGTGTTTCCTGATCAGATGTGAGTCGGGAGTTGATAATCATAGCAAACGTCAGATTGGAACCCAAAAAGATGTATTTGAGATGGTCAGGGAGGGCTTTCAATTCCATAATAGGATTTTCAGCAGTAGCAAGGTGGGTGTCAGGAGCAAAGGAGGGAGCTATGGGTGTGTCTAGGTTAGGTTCAGGCTCCTCTAATTGCGGGTTTTGATATTCTTGTGATTGATCAGAAATAATCAGGTTTTCCTTGATACATGGGTCATCAACCACTTCCTCGACATCGCAAATTTGTTCGATAACTCTACAATTAATTCCTTATTGGGCCTTAAAGATGTCGATCTTCAGTGTCTTGCTTTCAAATTTTAACTCAATTTGGCCCTCCTTACAATTAATATTGGCTCTAGCTATGGCCAGAAAGAGTCTCCTTAATATGATTGGTGTATTCTGCAAGTTCTCAAGAGCATCCATGTCTAAGACGATGAAATCCACGGGAAAGTAGAAATCGTGTACCCTAACTACGACATCCTTGAGAATTACTTTTTGTGACTTAATAGATCGATCGGCTAACTGCAAAGTCATCTCTGTCGGTTTAAACTCAGATTCCTCAAAGTGGTCTAATAGGGATGTGGGTATCAAATTGATGAAAGCTCCTAGGTCCAATAAAGCTCGGTCAAATTGTATATCACTAATAGCACAGGAGATCAGGGGGTGCCTAGGTCTTTTGCCTTAGGCGGGAGTTTGCTCAAAATGATGGAGTTGGCTTACTCCGACAATATGATCGAGTTCCTACCTTTGGTTCGCGGCTTACGCTTGGGTGTACACACACCTTTTAGGAATCGTGTGTAAGCCGATACGTGGCGAATCGCATCCATCAAGAGGATGTTTATGTGGACCTGCTCAAAGAGCTTGACTAGGACCTCCACAGGTGCCACGGGTTTGGTTGTCTTCTTTCCCTTGGTCAAGGCCTCAGGAAATGGAACCTTAGATGGTTCCTTTAGAATTGGCTGATGACCAATCTAGGGTTAGGGTCTATAGTCTCAGGCATGTCGTGGCTAGAAAAAGGTGGGTCTTGTGTTGCTTTACCACTACAGGTGGTGACGGAATTTAATCCTGCCTGATTTTGGTTTGGATTAGGCAAAATAGGTGTCTGCTGCTGAAATCTCGAGTATAAGGTTGAAGCATCCATCCTGTCAGGTGATGGAGCAGAAGGGGCCTAATAAACAAAGTGAGCTTGGCCTTGATTTGGGTTCATAATGCGCCTCTGGTTTGGCACGTTATTCGGGTTTGGAAAAGGCTAGGAAGGGAGTACACCAGGTTGGCGAGCACTTGCCAGCTGGGCCAATTGTTTACGCAGCTCAGAGATCTCGTCTTTGTGCTATTTTTGCATGTCAACCAAGGTCTGGAGAATCAAAGATGTCTGATCTTCTTTAGGCAGTCCAAATTGGAAATTTTGATTAGGCCTTGGTTGAGTGGGTTGATATGGTCGCTGGTTTTGTGGTCGAGGTTGGAATTGGGATCTCAGATTTGGGTTATTTCCCGACCATGCAAAGTTAGGATGATTTCGCCATCCAAGGTTGTAGATGTTGGGGAAAGGATTATTCTAGATAGCGTGGAGATCCTCGTAGGTTTGAGGAGCTATGAGATAATCAGGGTACAGGGGTTTAGAGTTCTCCCAATTGTGGTGGCCTGACCTGGAGTTGCCTTTGAAGCCATAATCAGATGGGGGTGGAAATGCATCCATCCTTGGGGAGTGGTAGATGTTGTGCGCAGCCTCCCTTTCCGTGGGCAGGTGCGTGCATGTGCTTTGAGGTGTAGAGGTGGATTTGTGTAGATGACGAGTGATGTCGTCCACCTTCTTTTTGATAATGGAGACCTTATCCAATTGACTGGCTACCAACTCCAAATCAACGGATGCGGAAAGGCCTCGGGATTCGTGTACCCCCCGATTATTTGTCAATGCACGAGTGGACGTCCAGTCGTACACACCCAACGACTCATTGTTCAGGGAGTTCTCGCACATGTTCTCAAGAATCTCCCAGATCGTATCCTCATGTTGACCCATGATGCTACCACCACAGGTTGCATTGACAAAGAGCTTGATGTCTTCACGGAGTCCATGATAAAAGGATTGGACTTGTTCCCACTTCAGAACTCTGTGACGGGGGCACTTACACATGAGATCCATAAAACGATCCCATGCCTCGTGTAGAGATTCTCCCGCTCCTTGGGAGAAGTGTGTGATTTGGTGCCGCATCGTATTTGTACGACCAATGGGGTAGAATTTTTGCAGGAAGGCGGTTTGAAGTTCTCCCCATGTGTTGATCGTGTGTGGTTGAGTTTGAAACCAGTGAGCAACTTTGTCAGCCAGAGAGAATGAGAAGAGTTTTAAGAGTAATCGGTCCCGATTTTGTACATCTGCCCCAAAAGTGTGGGCCAGATGTTTTATGTTTTTGATGTGCTGGAAAGGATCCTCGGAATTCAAGCCATGAAATTTTGGGGTCATATGAAGCATGCTAGGCTTGAGATCCACCTCGAGTCCTCCCACGGGAATGTTGATTCGGGGTTCGATCTCCACCGCTGCAGGATTATAGTGATCTCGCATTTGAGGACGCAGTGGTGGGTTGATGATGTCATTGATTTGATTTTGGAAATCATGGAATTATTACTCAAGGTTAGGTTGATCTTCTTGGTGATCCATAGCTGATAAGGGGGAAGTAGGTTCTGGATCAGAAGATATGTCAATGTGATCAGGTTGTTGCATAAACACGAAAGTCGAGGCTCGACCTTGACAAGAGTGAATGATTAATGGAGGCCTCAAGGGTGGTCTTAAGGAGCTCCTCCCGAACATGCACCAATGGCGTAGATGAGGGATAGCAGGTGGTGGAACCAATCAAGAAACTCAAAAAATTTTGGATGACTATAGAGGTTCGGGGCGAATGATACCCCTAAGTCAGAAAGTTGTCCACCTGAGAATTACCTGGGCAGCTAGAAAGGGAGAGTCTCGTAAAGACCCCTACACGGTAGAGCACCCCCACGGGTTACAGGGATTCCCCCACCCGACCTTTCTTGTCACTGAGAGTCCAGGTTGACCAGAATGGGGACTTGACCTCTTAAGTCTACCAGTTTTAAGTTAAGAGCAAGGGTGCTTATGATTTCACTTGAACTTTAAGATGTTTTAGTGCAGGGTGACCTAATTTGAAGATTGGTTAACCCAACAAGGTGGGTCAACTTCACCTGTTTGTCCTTTGAGAAATTTAGGTCCCTCTTTTAGTGTTCAAATGAAATTAAGAGCCTGATTTTAGGGTTTGCTAGAATAGATCAACTCAACCAAGGCTTAGGCACACACAATGTTTTGGAAGGTTAATTCTTGATTAAGCAAGTGTGTCTCTAGAATCCTAAATTGGAAACCCTAATTGGCTCTGATTGGTCCAATTCAATTCTTCCAAATGTGGTACCTAGGGCTCAAGCAAGAAGGTGATAGCCCTAGATACCTTAAATCCTGAGTAGGTGCACAAATCAGGGTTTGGATGTTCTTTAAATAGAATGTATCAAATCAGGCAACTTATTGATTAATCTAAGGATAGAATGCAAGTTGAACCTAATTGATTTGTTTCTTCTTTTAGCTTTGTCAGAATTAGGGACTTAGGGAAAATTGGATGGAGTTTACCTGCCCCTGGAGTGTTCTGAATTGCGGCTGATCTTCCTCTAATGAATCCCTGAAACGGATCACAATCAAAAGAGATAGAGCAAGTTAGTATTAAATTAGATATTGCAATCAAGAGATCAAAGTTGCGCGTTGTTCCTCGACAACGGTGCCAAAATGTTAGTCACTCTGAAATGGGTTTTAAAATTTTTGCATTGTAGTACAGTTCGAATCAGTGCGAAAAACAAATAAAATTTATGCTCGAAAGAAATCCAAGGTCGAATACTGGGAGCAAGTAACAATTAACTCTCAAGATTGCAATTCTATCAATGTATAACAATAAATCCAAGCAAGAATGATATATATATGATAAAACAAATGTCAATGAAGCGAAAAGATTAGGATAAAATGGTGATTTGAATCACCAATTACCCCTCACAATAATAGCAAATATCCAAACAGTATCAACCAAGGAATAAAGCCTCAAATGTATGCAATCAGACGATGGAGGCGTGTACCAGACAGCTTAAATAGCCGGTTGCTACAGTGCTTTCAAGGGTCTCTTCTCTTTGGTTCTCTGCAGTTCTTCTTCTTCTCTATTTCTACTCTTTGGCTCTTCCTTCTCCTTTCTTTCTTAGCTTCTCTGCCTTACCTCTTCTTTCCTTCTTTCCTTAGCTCTATCTCTATAGGGGGCACCTTCGATTTTTGGCTAAGTGTAGCTAATACACAGGGAGCAAAACCCCCTGCCTCGCACTCTCTCTCCTCTTCTCTCTATGGTTTTCCACCTTTCTTCCGCCTTCACAAGGCCATGAACAGTACCGGGTAGTCAGGTTATGGATCTAAGCTCACCCGAGACCAGAGCTGCGAGCGTGGGTCGCAGTCGAGGTGTGCACGGGTTAGGTGGGTCGGGTCAGAGCCAGGCCCGCGTGATGCGTGTCATGGGTGATGCAGGTGAAGGGGTGGTAGGGGACCTCACCCCCCTGTGTGTTACTTGAGGCGATGAGCTATCAACACAAAATCAATATGTTCGCTGCTGGTGGTCTACCGCTCTACAATGTGGGACTATGTTCCCACCTCTTCCTCGCATTTTGGCAGAAGATCCTTCGTCCAATTAGAGGTGGTGCTGCTACTGGGATGCTTAATTGAGGACCTGGACACGTACGTGGGATGAATCTACGTAGCCTGGAACAAGTGCTTGGAGCGAATGCTATCGGAGAACTCAAGACATGTCGGAGAACTTCAAGGGCGATGGCGGAGCTTCGGTCGGACTTGAAATAAAGGAATACGACCTCTCGACCCTATCAAATAAGTTTAGAAGCTTCGTCGTGGAACAACGAGAGCGTGAGTGTGTGCGGTGTGGCGTGAAGGTGGTCGATGAGGCCTATCAACCTCACGGAGGGTAGACGGAGGGGCGTGAGTTTGGTAGAGGGTTTGGAGGAGCAATCGACCTAACTTAGGGCTTTTGCTCCTTTGGTCGAGGCAAAGGTGTAGAGTGTTGAAACAGCGGCGTAGGTGGTCTGTGGTGGCCGTTAAAGTTAGCCCGTGGTACGCCGGCGAGGTGGAAGATGAAGTGATGGAGGGCGGTGCGGAAGTTGAAGCGGATTGTCGGAGGTGTTGTCATAATGTGGAGAAGCTGAGGAGTCGATAGAGATAGGTAGCGGATGACGGGGATCAGAGTTGGCATCGGTTGCGGTATGGCCACCGCCGGAGACGAAGATGGCTCCGGTGAGGGTTGGATGACGAGGACGAAGGAGATAGAGGCGCTGGCTGGTACTGCTCGACGCGGAGGAAGACGAGGAAGGAGTATCTGCCGCCAGTATTGCGGTCAGACGACGAGAGAAGTCAGAGAGGATCGCGGGAAACTCGAGGAGTCTTTCGGCCGGAATGGAAGGAGGAATGTGGGGAATTTCTGGCCAAAATCGAGCTTAGGGAGGACGGGTAGACCCTTAGAGTCTTTATATAGGTAGCAGGGGGTCGATTGAAGTTTGGAAGCCAGGCTTTTATGGTTTGAAGGTCATCGGAATAGGAGACTCACTCCTTTGAAGAACTCGCATGAGGATTTGGGCGACTTTTGGGACTTTAGATCTGGCTAAAAAGGAAGTTAGTTTCTTGACGAATTCCCCTTTCAAATCTGAGAAGGATTCGTCAAGAAATCAAGGAGATCTTGCCAAATGAAGCTCGCCGAAGATGTAGGAATAGGATTTTGGTGCGGCGGGGGCCTTTTTGTGAAGAAGACAAAGAAGTTGGGGGCCTTTTTCTAAGAAATTCAAAAGTAGAGGGGCCATGTGAAATAAAGAAAATCAGACTTGGACCAAAGTGTAAATTTGGTCGAAATAATCTCAGATTGGGCCCAAATTTTGCTACAAACCTAATTTGGACCTAAGGAATATAATGGTGAAGTTGGATTTTGGTTTTGATATCGTTTGAATGGGTAATTTATGCAAAAATCCAAATTATGGTAAAAGTTTGTCTATGGCTCTATTTTAGGTCGAGACGGGTTCTGATGGTCAAATTGAAGGTATCGAACTCTAGAGAATATTTTTCTATGAATTTTAGAGGGTTTAGATGAATTTTATCCTGACATGAACTTCAATTAATTAAGCGGATCTATTTTTTGGGTTTGAGATGTCCACTAATTCTTATAACGCGTGAAAACCCGTTTCATTTTATATGAACCTTCTTATTAGACTCTAAAGCACATTTTTGACCTTTATTTAACCCCTGAGAAAACCCGTGGTTATTCTGTTTTTGTGATAGAACAGTAAATTTACAAAAATAACCCTGTATTCTTGTCTTCTTCTCAAATCAATGTTTTGTGCCCTTAAGACCTTCTGATGGATATGTAGAAGCTTTTATTCACTTAATCAGATCAAATTGAGCTAGTTATGGCTCATAATGGTGTTCCCATCACTTTCCTTTTTGTATCCTCTTGTCTCTTGTATTGGGTGACTATTGTTAGGTTTTCTCACATTAATAATACTTGTCATTTGTGTCGTAGTATAGCGAGTAAGAGACTCAACATATTTTATAATTTATACTGGTTGAGTCTAGGTTGTTCTTTGGGAGGCTTATTTTGCATAATTCACCAAATATTCTTAATTATTCTTTATCTTCTTAATTAGGTTAATTATACTTAATAATACTTAAAACCTATTAACTAAGAAGTTATACTTTATACCTAACTTGTAATAAGTACATAAGATTATATTATAGTGTACAATATATAAATAACATAGGTTTAATTACTTTATTTTTCATAATTACTATACGTATATAATTTACACTACATAACTATTTACTAATAACTTACATAGTATTTTAAGTTAACTACTTAACTTATTAACTTAGCTAATACGTATTAACCTACGAATAAAAGTAAGGCATGTTGTAGTATACTAAATTAACCTATGAATAATTACTACTTAACTTAGTTACTTAATCTTAGCTTTAACTTAGATATTAAACATATACTTAATATACTACCTTAAGTTAAATGCTTACAAACTACTGACTTATAACTTAATACAATACTTAATAAGTTATATATTACATAACTTAAACCATACTTAACTCATCTATTTAACTTAATTAACTATAAACATATAGCTTACCTAACTTACTCTACTACTAAGTTATATAATTGCTTAACTTAATTAAATTACTTAGTTGACTTAATTACATTATATAAATACATAGCTTAATTAGAGTACCTAAGTTATAATAGATTAATTACTTAATTAATTACATAATTAGAATACATTAGATGCATGAATTAATTGCAAGAAAATCTGACAATATAACATGGCAACTAATGTCATTATATTGAGAATCATGTATTATAAAAAATTAAATTGATGAACATTTATTGCAAAAAGTATTTGTTTATACAAACTAATCAATCTTAATCTCTCAATTAAGCACAACAAAGTTCAATATAGCTCAGTATAGCTCAGCCTTCTTTTCTCGCTTAGTGTTAAGTATAACACTTGGAGTTTTTCAACACAAGCAAAGGCAAACATATCCTTTTTACTCTAAAAGTTTTGGTGAACACCTTGAACTGAATCAAGAATTCTTTGATCTTGGATTTGTTTTTAATATGATTTCAGACCTTTCGATGATCATTTGCGATGACTGAGAAAGGAATTTCATGGTTTTGTTTCAGATATGGGATATTTTCCTCCATCACTCAGGTTTGAAGTAAGTTCTAAATCATAAGCATATGATTAATGTTTTGATGCTCAAGTTAAGATCGCAAAATGATTTTCTATATCCAAATGTCACAATGGAGTGATTTCATTGGTGTTATGGATTTAGAACAAAGTTGCTAAATGTTTAATAGTTGTTGTAAGTACTTCAATCTAGATGAAATTATAATGACTCTTGATCATGGATTTGAACTGAGTTTTGATTAATCTTATGTTCATAGTGGTTACTTGGTTCAGATCTTATATGGTTATATGCTTTTAGATTATAAGCAAGTTTTGATATGCACCATTTGAGATTTAAACCAGATTGGAACTTTCATTGTTAGTAATTGTTGATTAACTGAACTGGATGAGGTGTTAAACCCTTATGCTGAGCAAATTTTAATGAAATGGAGTCAAGAAGAGTTTTCTATATGGTTTTATGATGGAACGAGCTTTTAATTACTTGTATATGCTGTATTTTTTTTTTGAAAGAGAAAGGAATGCTACCATTGATAGTAGCAATCCAATTTTATTAATCAAAAGATGCTACATAGACATTCACTGCCTAGCATACACAGAAACTCTCCTGACAATATTCTCCTCCACCCACAACCATTATTAAATAGTACATCATTTCTAGCACACCAGACCCCCCATAACATAGCAACCTTACCAATCTTGGGTACTCCAGAATTCAAAAGAGAACTTCATAGTCCATCCCATGTGGGTAGGGAAGAAGAACAACATCTGCGCTAAACCTCAGTAGTGATCAAACATGAACTAAAAAGATGCTTGACGTCATCCTGAGCAAAATTACATAGGGGGTAGAGGGTAGGAGGGGAACCCATGATGGGCATCCTCAAGGAACCAGAAATCCAACCATTTCTTCTAGCAAGCCACAGAAAAATATGGATTTTAGTGGGAACTTTGATCTTCCAAATGGGGGCGCACACAATACCATCATCAGCCATGTCAAGTATATGTTTGTACAATCTGCTGGGCATATACAGATCATCAATCCAAGTAAAACCATCTACTCGACCAAACTATTTGAAGGCTTGCAAAGTCTCCTCCAGCCTTCCAAACTCTTCCTGCTTCCTACTAAAGTAGCTATCAGGGGGTTTGGGTGGCCTCCACTGACCCATGTGAGTGTCTCAGTTTTCACCAAGTTTGGAATCCTTGTGCGTTGTAGCACCAAACACACGTGGGAAACGTCTATCAAAGGAGTCAAGTCCTGTCCAGTTGTCCTTCATGAAGCCAAAGAGAGATCCATCTCCTACCACTGGCTTGAAGTACTCCCATCTTGACTCCACAGCTTTGGAGACCAAAGACCGGAAGGGGGATGCCTTAGCTGCATGAAGCACCTCCTTCGGCGAACCACCCAAACCACAGGAGTCTTTGATCAGATCTTGCCACAAGCTAGTATCACCACGAAGGATAACGACACCCCACTTCAGAAGTAGGGAATCACCAAGCTCCTTAAGAGATCTGATACCAAGTCCCTCTTTCTTCTTAGGTTGACATAAAGCACTCCACTTCACCGGTTGCATGAATTTACCATCATGGTAGGCTCCCTTCCAAAATAAACATTTACAGAACATGTCCAACCTCTTTAGCACAATCCCAAATGATCTAAACATGGATAAAAAGAAACTCAGGATAGCAGATAGCACCGAGTTCAAGAGAACCAACCAACCCCCTTCGGAGAGGAATCTGCCGCACCGCCTGCCATCCAAACTGACATCTCAAAAAGAGGTGCCCAGTCAAAGCCCTTCATCTTCTTCCTAAGATGGGGTAGATCTAAGTAATGCACTGGAAGAGTAACGACTAGGGTTTGTAGGATGCCTGATAATCGTTCTCTAATTTGGTTGGCCGCCCTAAAGCAAATCAAGGAGTTAGAGCCATTCACCCTAAGCTCAAAAATCTCCCCAAAGATGTCTACAACATACTTAACAACTTTCGCCTCATCAATGCCTCCTTCAACAAAGAAAATAATATTATCCTCATATTAGAGGAGCTGGGTTAACGCCCTATGGGAAGATAGAGTGTACTCATGTATATGACCTCCACTACATGCCTGAAAGGAGAAGTGTGCTAAAGTGTCAACCGTTAGAAGGAAAATGAGGGGCGCAATTGGGCATCCTTGCCTAACCCCTCTTTGAGGCTGGATCCACCCTCCAATTGACCTCCCATTAAGCAAAGGTGAAAAGAAAGATGTGGCAATGCACCTTTTCATCCACGACACCCAAGTATTCGGAAATCCTCTCCTTCTAAGAATCTCCCATAGATATGGCCAGGATATCGAATCATAAGCCTTGGAAAAATCCACTTTCCATATGAAGCCTTTTTTCTTCCTCTTCCAACTAGAAATCATCTCCTGCGCAAGAATGAAGGACACTTGCAAGGATCTACCCTTCAAGAAAGTGGATTGGATAGGGCTAATCAAAGCTGGTAACATCGTCTGCAATCTATTAGCCAAAATCTTCCCAATCAAGAGATAAATTGAGTTTGACAAAGCGATAGGCCTGAAATCATTAGCCTTGTCTGCCCCCTATTTCTTAGGTAACAGAATAAGAAAAGACCTATTCATCTTCTCAAACCCATAGTTCCTACCTTGAAATTCCTCTATCACCTTCATAACATCTTCCCCCATGATTGGCGAGATTTTTCGTGAGAAAAATTATGGTTTTGAAAACCCGATCTTCGTAGTCGCGAAAATTTGCCTATCAAATAAAATTTATAACCAAAACTCAGGTGAGTCTCAGGTCAAACACGAGGAGGCGAACGCTTGATTTAGGAAAACCACGTTTGCTTTTATTTATTTTTGGTATTTGTCTGCTTTTCTATTTTTTGTGTTTTTATAGAAGAGATCAGGTCAAGAAATTATATTTAACTACTATAGTCTACTTACCGAAAATTAGAGAGAGAGAGAGATAGAGATAGAGAGAGAGGGAAATAGAGAGAGAGAATGATTATTTCATAAAAATAAATCAGTGTTCATTACAACTACTTGCAGAAAATAAAACTAAGCTATGAAAGCAGTAAAAGAGAAAGAGGTGAGAAAATCCTCCTCAATGGTTGCTTGGAGGATGAGTTGGTCAGACGATGCCTGGAAGAGAGAGAACAAAGACGAAGGAAGGAGGATGAAGCTCGGATGAAGGGAGGATGAGGCAAGGTGTCGTCATTAAGGGATCTGCTTCCGGAACAGAGGTGAGAAGACAACCATAAGTGCTCCATGAACGAGGGTGAGAAGGTGAAAAATTATTTTTACTCTAATGGAGCATCCTGGGCTTGGGACTAGCTCTAGAGTGGCTCTTGGAGCTTTAGAGAGGGTTAGAATGGAGAAGGAAGGGATGGACTGGAAGGAGGGGGTGTAATGGGTTTATATAAGTGCTTGGAAGGGTGGATTTCGGCTGTACGTGTGTAGCAGTAGCACATTGATGTGCGGGCAAGGAGGAGGCCATGTCCCGCACATGTTGAGCTTGTAAGCGCTGGACTGGGTTGTCACAGGTGAGAACACATTGTGGCCATTAGATCTTCCATCAAACGATCGAGATGAAGCGAGCATCGTGCCTTACAATCGCGTAGCGCACACATATGTTTGCTACCTTTATCACAAAGGCGCTGGAATTACCAAATGTTCAATGAATGGTGGATATTGCACTGAGATCGCGCTTCAAATTATGCATGGTACATTGGAGGCACGTTAGATCGTGTGTGCTCCATCCATGAGGTCCCGTGTCACCGTCTCCACCATTTGATGCCGATCGTGCGGTCCAATTGTATGCGCCCCGCTCGTGCTCTGATTTGAGGCACTCGTGGGTGTTCGAATGCTTGCCTCTTGCTTGCGATTCATACACTCAACCAATACACCAAGGGCGTGGATGTGTCGCATAGATTGGTTATCCGTAGCCAGTGACCATCCGATTGTGGCCATTGGATGGTAATCCAATGGTCACGATTGATCTGTGCTTGGAGGAAGGTTGTGGTCGAGCAATGTGGTGCAACGGTAATTGTTGGATGGTAATCCAATGACCACAATGAGACAAGGGCGCGGTTTAGAATTTAATAGTCGGCTATGGGTGGCTAAGATCTCGCCACGTGGCACCATATGGGCTATCCATCTTCTATTGTTCATAACAGATGCTACAGAGCTTCGATCGAAGTGATTTTCACATTGGCGGATTGTAATCATCGCTTTAAGTTCATCTGTATGGTCGAATTTCTTGTTTGACACTCGAATTTGTGTCACCTTGTCCCTGGCCATAAAAATGCGTAAATTAATATATAATTTATACAAATCATTCTAAATACATGATTACACTATTAATGTATATTTACACATCTAAATGCACCTAGGTTGCTGCAGAACCTACATTATAGGCATTTTTAGTTAAAATAATGTAGACTTATCACACCCCCATGCTTATCTTTTGTTAATTAAACTACATGCTATTTATAAAACAAAATTAGGATTCAAATACTCAAGCATCAGTTATTTGTCAACACTAAGAAATTCTACTAAGGACCTAAACTATAAATACTCAACAGTACTCGGGTTCCTGTCAAAATGTAGATTGCCTAAGTCCTAGCCTTACTTCGTACAAAAGCAAATACATTTCTTTCTAATTTTTTGCTTTTTTTTCTAGTTTAGAGTTTCGAGGTAGCTTTTTATGGCTACCCAACCCACCCAAGACTCGAGAAGACTCTAAGTTCTTAGCATCTTATTATGAAAATGTGATAGACTCATTAAACGGCAATCAGAATGGACTTCGGATTTCTACAACCATAGGTAACCTTTAACAAAAAAAATTCTACCTAAAGGTGTATCTATTCGATTGGTACTTTTCTCCCTACTTTTTCTTTTATGTGGTCAACACAAGGGCAAATCCAGTACATATCTCCCTGGCTTATTTTACTTCCTGCTTCTCCCTAAGTGTTTAGGAATTATTTGTGCATTTTTGTGGGTTGGGTTCTAGAAAAATGGCAATGGAGGGTTGGTGTCGGACCCGAATAGGTTGTTAATATGGTGATTTTATCGTTGAAGTGTGTATAGTGGTTAACCTAAATCGGACCTAACCATCTCTTTACAAAATTTTTAACCTGGCCTACTTGATTCTATCTTGGTCACTTTTAGGGCCAGGGTCGAACTCAGGGAAGTGGGGTACAAGTTAAGTTTCTACGCCTTTCCTACAACGACTCTCTTCCTTTCGTTTATTGTGTTTTTGGTGTTTTTCTATTTAGATTTTTTTTGTGGTAATCTTTGTCCTTGAGGCACACCCTCAAAATTGGGTTCTTGGCTTTGAGCCAAAACAGGGTTCCAAAATGGGTCTTGCTATTCGCAAGACGGGTTACCTGCAAGTCAAAGATTATCTTTTCCCTTTTATATATATATTTTTTATCTTTTTAAGGGCATACAAGAGAAATAGAAATAAAGTAAATATAGTATAGATATATATGTATATACTATATATGTATAAAGGGGTGGGGGTGGAGGCGGAGATGGAGTGTAGCACGGTGTCGAGTTGGTCGTCATCTAGAAAGACGCAACCAACAGAACGAAGTGCCGCGTGTAAGGTGTAGGATGGATGGTGGAAGATGAATGCGAACATGCTTTTTGTACGCGCATATTGGGGAATATCAGCAACTGGTGTAGATATTCCCGTGATACAGCATATGGTAAATAATGTGAAAATATATATATGTATATAAATATATCTATATATATATATGGTTATAAATATATAGGTATATATATGTAGTTATATATGTATATATGTATATGTATATATATATAGGTATGTAAATATATATAAGTATATGTATAGATAGATATATGTATAGATCTATATATATATATATATATATATAGGTATGAGTATGTGTATATAACTATATAGATGTAAATATATAGGTATGTATATGTATATAGTAATATATGTATATATAGATATATGTAGCTAGATATATATATACATCTATATATACATACATATATATATATATATATATATATGTATGTATGTATGTATCTATACTTAGTTATATAGGTAATAATATATATATAGATATATGTATATAGATATATGTATATATGTAAGTATATATGTGTGTGTGTGTGTATATATATATATATGTATATGTGTATGTATAAGTATATGTGTATATATATATGTGTGTGTATATATATATATATATAGATAGATATATATACATATATATATATATATATAGATGTATATATATATATGTGTGTGTATGTATATAGACTAATACATATTTATATAAGTACTAATATATGTATAGATATAAGTATAAATATATATATATACACGTATATAAGTATATGTATATATATATATATATGTATGTATGTATGTATGTATGTATGTATACTAATACATAAGTATATAAGTACTACTATATGTATAAATATAAATATATATATATATATATATATATGTATATATATCAATATATATATGTATACGTATATAATAGTATATAGGTGTGTGTGTGTGTGTGTGTGTGGAAGTGTGAGTGTAGGTGTGTGTGAGCGTCGGTGAAGAGAGTGAGAGAGTGTAGTGAGAGAGAGAGAGAGGGTGAGAGAGAGAGCAGCCGCTTTGCTGGAGGCGAGGGTGCTGTTAAGGCTTCTGGGCGCGAAGGGTGTCGTTTGGTGGTTCAAGATCGTGCGCGGGGGCGTGTGCGTGCAGAGAAGCGTGCGCTGGAGGGCGATGGGCGCAGAGAGAAGACACGCAGCGCACTGTGCTGCGCGAAGGGTGGAGCGGTCACTAGCAGGTGCGCGTGGGCGAGTGCGGGCGAAGCAGACGGGTGCGAACGAGTGCGGGCGATGCGGGCGGAGACGCACGCGCGGGCTGTGGCCGATTGCGGCGCGCCAGGTGACCGGTTAAGTGAGAAGCTCTCCGGTCACCCCATTATAGCCACAGTGTCGCGCAGACTTGCGTGAACAGTGGCTACAGTGGTCGGCCATGCCGCGCAACCGGGAGCTGCAGGTGGTGTGAGTGCTGCCGGCTCGCGGCTGGCACGCGCGGACTGGCGCGCGAGGAAGACGATCTGCGCCGGCCGGTTGCAGGCACTGAGAAGCTCGCGACAGTGCGGAGAAGCGGAGGTGAGGTGTCTGCAGGCGCGCGCGGAAGCTTGCGGGTGCTGCTGGGGTGCGTTGGGGAGCTTAGCTGGCCGCTGCAGAGGCGCGCAGAGGCCGGTTGTGGGCGGAAGCGTGCGACAGAGCAAAGACGCGGGAGGCAGAGAGGCCTGCAGGCACGCGCGGAGGGCGAGGGCACCTGCAGGCGCGCGCAGAAGGGGTTGGGGCTGCTGCTGCTGTTGCCTTGCTGAGCTTCGAGCTTCAGACCTTGAAGCTTGCGGCCATGGCTGAAGGTGTTGGAACGGAAAAAAAATGAGAGAAGAGCCACCACGCCCACCGGCTCTTTGAAGAGCTGGGCGGTCGTGGTCTCACTATGGTGGGTGTTCACCACAGTGAGGGTTCCTGTCTGCCGGGTTTCTCTGAGGAGGAGGGCCGGCGTGTGGAGGGAGAGGGAGGAAAGGATGGCCTGGAAGGAGATGGAGCTGTGGGTTCTTTTTTTTGAAGTGGACCGGGCTGCTTTTGAGAAGAAGATGACGCCCTCCTTTTATAGAAGAAGAAAGCCATGCACAGCCATGCCATGGCTGTGCGTGGCTCATGCACGGCTCATGGCAGGGAGAGGTCTGCTGTGGCTGGCAGGGAGAGGGATGGAGAGCAGGGAATTACGCAAGGAGAAGAAGTTGCAGCAGCGGGAAGCATTTCAAAATCAAGTAGAAAAAATAAAAAGATGTACTTGAGGAAAAATGTAATCGCGATGCCATTTTATTTCATTATCCTCCCTTCTTAATTAAATGCATGCATGCATGTATTTTTACAAATGCGATTATGGAACCCTAATATACATAGGTAATGCTAGGAAATAGCACAAGAAGGCACTATTGCAGGTGTATTTTTGCGGTGCAATCATACCCCCATGCCTATCTTTTGCTAGTCCCTAGCAAAACAGTATTTAGAAATCATCTTAAGCTGAAGATTTTCTTCTGAGGCAACATAGGTGTGTTTATTGTTGGCTATTGTGAGAACCAATTGTAGAGAAGACTACCAGTACTTTAAGTCTCACATGACATAGATCATCTCTCGACTAACCAGGACTCTTGATATTTAAACCTTAAGTACGATTTCCAGGATCCAAGAGGTTTTTGCCGTACTCGAGAGCTCAAGAGGTTATGGCTTGTGCTTAGTGAAGGATCAAGATTGACCAGATGAACATTAAGACTCAAGCCCAGGGTTTCACGAATCTTTGAGTACAGGTTGGTCCCAGTTTCAGCTCATGTTTTCGGATTGACCCTTAAGAAGATGATGAAAAACTCAACTCCCATTTTCTGATTTTTGTGGCTCAATGGAAAATAGGGTATTTGCGACTTGCCCTGAAGAACTCTTTTAGGGTAGAGACTTTACAGACATTTGCGAGATATACTGACTTATTTGCATTTTTTTTTGAAACACGTGTCAGTATATCTCTCACATCTTTATTTGGAGGAGCACACTTTTCTTTTTGGTGGGAGAGTTTCTTTTTGGTGGAATGAGTCGCTCCTAAACACAAGACTAAAGCTTGGGATAAAAAGTTTACCTGTGCGCACAGGTAAGGACTCCACCTTCCCTAATGAACACTAGGGTTGGATCTTATGTTCACCTGGTCTTTCCTGATATGTGTAGTGTGAACCAAGTTTACTTAAGCTCTCAAGTAGAAGCAAACCAACGAATCCTGTACTGGTGTCTCAGGTACAAGAATACATCCTTAGTTAGGAGAGATTCCGATCTATTTTGTCAATGCTTAAGTGAATTAAGTCGAGCTTGAGAGAATCAAGCTTCTGTGGCCTGGAAATTCTTCAAAACAGAGGTTGAATATCCATAAACACTTATTGTATTTTTGTTTCAGCTTTTAGATCATTACTAAACACCATTTTTATTATATATATATGTATATATTTTTTTTATTTTTCTTTTTCTTGCATATTTATAAATGGGTGGAAATTGCATGATGCTATAAAATACCCAGATCCTATGGATGCCTATCCACCCCCTCATGCCAAACAATGCTATGTCCTCATATGCATGTAGGGAAAGGTAGAGAAAGGACGGAAGATCGAGTAACGAGAGTTGAGGTGTAGGTATACGGCAGGGTGGTAGGGTGGGTGGATGGTGGGTGGTGAAGTGAAAAGTAAGTGATCGTGATAGTGGCGTGAAAAGTGATGGCGGATGGTGAAAGGTCTGGCATTTTCTGGGACCAGAGTGTCCCAAGCGGATCGGAGAACAAGTCAGGAAGAAGAAGTTGGCCTTCAAATTGGCTAAGAAGAGGGGCTCTTTGGATAGATGGATCCAAAAAAGAATAGTCCCAGTGAGTAGGATATGTGCTTAAGGTCCCAGTGTGGAGTTGCAAATTTGCCTGATTTGGCGGGAAAGAAAGGGCAATCCGGTCTTCAAGAGTGTGGATCAGCGGTGAGTAGCCCGGATATGACTCAGACCACGAGGTATGGGAAGCGGAGAAAACCTCGTCAGAAGTCTGGCCAGGAGAAGGCACGGGACAAGGGAGGGATGGGGGAACGTCACAGTATGTGTTGATCAGGCAGTCGTCAGGTAATCCACAGTATTCAGAAAAGGTCCCAATTAGTCTGATACACACACTGACGGTCATGTCCTCGTCAGACGTGTCATCCTTGATGCAATCGCAATCAAAGTTCTTGGCTGCCTTGAAGATGTTAAGCTTGATCTTTTTAGATCAACGGCAATCTCAATACAGCCCGACTCGCAGTCAATAAGGGCACGGGCTGAGGCCAAAAAAGGTCGACCGAGGATGATCGGACAATCAGAAAGTGAACTAGGAACTTCCATATCTAAAATAAGAAAGTCAATAGGAAAACAGAGACTATTGACCCTAACCACCACGTCTTCCAACACACACTTTGGGATTTTGACAGAACAATCTGCCAACTGTAATGTGACAGGAGTGGGTTTCAGATTTCCCAAAGAAGATTTTTTGAGCATGATGGTCGGTATAAGATTGATGGAAGATCCTAGATCAAGCAGGGCACGGTTAAAACTGCAGTCTTGGATGCTACAGGAAATCAGTGGTGTGCCTGAATCTTTCAGCTTCGGTGGTAGGTTTGACAGTATAGCATAACTCGCATGAGGCGAGAGAACCACCGGATTTTTAGTTTTCTTTGACTTTCGCCTGGGTGTTGTGTAGTCTTTGAAAAATCGGGCAATAGTAGGTATGTGGTCGATAGCCTCAAGCAGGGGAACTTTGATTTCTACATCCCTGAACAAATTATGCAGGTTATCAAAGGCCTACGTATCTTTCTTTTTGCCTTTTGACTCCCTCAGTAGAGCCTTAGGGAATGGGACTGATTCTGGCAGCAATTTGGGTGTATCGTCCTCTCGCAAATGCGGTGCGCATCCTGAATGAGAGGGCGATGAAGAAGACGGGCCAGGATCAGGTCGAGGCGGATCGATAGTCTACTTGCCGCTCCTCGTAGTGATAGCATTGGATGATGCAGGTCCAGTGGGATCATACGGCGGAGGAGGGTTCGCAATAGGGATGTAAGAGTGCGATGCTACAGCGGGATTAGCCTGAAATCCCGGTGGAATGCTCGGAGTTTGCAGAATTTGGTGAACCTGCCCCTGTGAAGGTCATACCTGTGGTTGAGGACCACAGGGTTCGAAATTTCGCGGGTTTGGAACAGGTTGGGCGGGAAGAGTGCCCTGAGATCGAGTCGCCATGCGTAGTTGACTGATCTCAGCATTCTGCTGAGCCAATTGGTGCTGAAGAGAGGTCATGTTCTCTTCATGGCGCTTTGACATATCTGTCATCATTCGCATCAATTTGTCAAGAGGACTTGATGCGTGTTCTGCTTGTGGTACGCAAGGGCCTGATGGCGGATTTGCCATAGGATTAGACTGGGCCCTTGGGATGACGGGTGCGGATGGTCGCATTGGTCCACCCACGAGGTTTTGGCATTGCGGGTTGTTGGACCATGCGAAGTTCAGATGATTGCGCCACCCTGGGTTATACGTGGCAGAGAACGGGTTGTTCCCCAGGGCACAAGCGTCTTCTATGCCAGAAGATGCGTCCGCATGTAAGTATGCGTCCAAGCATATGAAGGCTTGGTCCTCCGTGTCGAAATACTGGCTCGCAGAAGCTAGTTCCACATGACTTACCGAGTCGCTCGACGCGACACTCGGTAAGGAAGGTCTTACGGGGTTTCTCGGGATAAGCCTGGTGTTGGAAGAATTTGGATTGTGACGAAGTGGTGAAGTGGGGGTGTTTGCCAGAGATCAGGCGAGGTTGGACAGAAGCTCGTCCAGCTTCTTGTGCACGGCGGAGACTTCATCCAGTTTTTGTGCAATAAGGCTTAGATCAATGGATGAATGGGAGGGTCCCGTGTCAACTTTGTGGACATTTCGGGGCTGGCTGGTACGATTAAGGGTGACAATGGAAGCATTGTTCATCAAGTTTTCACTCATATTTTCAAACAGTTCAAATGCTCCATTCTCGTCTTTATTCATAAAGTTCCCTCTGCAGAAAGCATTTGCAATCTGCTTCAAAGTCTCATTTAGCCCATAGTAGAAAATCTAGGCTATATGCCAGTTAGGCAGATCGTGGTGCGAACACTTCCTGAGGAGGTCGTTATACCTCTCCCATGCCTCATGAAATTGTTTGCCGTTTTGTTGCGTAAAAGAGGTGATAGGACGGCAAAGCGCATTGGTTCGCCCGATTGGGAAGAACTTCTTGAGAAACGTTGTTCGCATCTCTTCCCAAGAGTGGATGGTTCTCCCAAGGGTGCGTAACCACTGTGATGCTTTATCCCGCAATGAAAACGGGAACATTTCTTGGTTTAACCTTTTCAGCCTATCGGGTTAGATCTTCCAAGTGGAGAAAAGGATCTTCACTTGCAAGACCATGGAAGTGAAAATTTATTAGGCCAATAATGTTAGGTTTTAGTTCAATGTCGTCCTCGCCCATGGGGACCCGAATTTGTCCTATGGTCTTTGTAGCAGCGGGATTCTGATAGGAGCTAAGAGACCTAGGCTCCTCTCGTTCGGGAGGGTTCTGCATTTCCTCCAATGTTTCCCGAATGGTTTCAATTCGTTCATTATACATTTCCATTTGGGCTTGGAGGCTGGTTATGGGATCTAAGGCTCCACCACCTGGTGGGTTCTGAGGGCGGTTTCCTCCCTCCGGATTTGGGGGTGGGCGTGCAACCATGTTTGTGGAGGTGGAGGACGATTCGGCTCCTTTTCTAAAATTATCAGACAATTCACACAGTTCAGGGTTTTGTGACCTCCTCCCAAACATGCACTACTGCAGGAAGAATTGGGGGGATAAGAAATGAAAAGAGATGAGAGAAATGAAGCCGTAAAGGTACACTTGATTACAAATCAATACAGTCAAGTTCCTAACCTCTACAGTGTGTCCTTAGACCTAAAGATCTAAGCTACCTCTATCACGAACTACGGAACCGAATGCGAGCACCGCGGAACCACTGGGCTAGATTGAAAGGCTGTTTGCCCCAGTCTTAGACACCCGATAGCACGCGGGAACTCTCATCAGCACGTAGCCGCTACACGCAGGTAGTTAGACCTCCAATCCTTAAGAAGGGTCAAGTTACTACCAGTTTTAGTTAGAGTCTTAGGATCAAGTGCTTTTGGAATGTGAAGGGCGTTGTTTACGGGTAGTGCCCAAGTGATTGATTTTTAGAGTGTGTAAAATAATCATGCAACGGGGAAATCTCCCCAAATTGAAGTTTTAATGGTGAATGGCTTTTAGAGTTCAGCCTTAAGTAGTATGGATTTTACGGTTTCACTGAATTACCAATTCAACCAATCTCCGGGTTTTTGTGAGAATGCAAGTTTTCTTTCTAAGCCCAACAAACCCTTCTTCAATATCAGTTGGTTAATGCATGCTAAAATGCAATGGGCAACCCTAAACGGAGATTTCTATGTGTGGATGCACGAATCAGTTTTAGAGTTTACGTGAAAGGGAGCCAAAGCACTTCAATTCAAGTGCTCTCATTCACCAGAAATGATTTCCACACACAAGGCTTCAACCAAAAGATAAAGAAAATCAAATTGTTGGGGTTGAAGTATTCAAAATTGAATCTTAGGCAAGTTGAAAAGTCGTGGTGGGGTTGGAATCAACTCAATTCCAAGTCTCCCCACCAAAAAGGTGATCCCGAATTGTAAGTAAATGAGGCAAAGAGGGGTGCAATCAATATTTTTATTTGCCTCAAAGAATACTTCCCACGGTGAAAAATTCAAGAATCAAGATTCTTGAATTTTCGCTATGCGAAGTAGGCCGGGAAATCCCAGGGCGGTGAGAGTGAAGACAATCAATCAAACAAGTGAATTTTAGTCCACTTGCCCCAAGAGATCCCAAGAAGTTTTTCTAGTTTTTTTTATTTATTTATTTTATTAAGGTGACAAGTTACCTTAGTTGCTAAGAAAAGAAAACCTACTTATTCGGCAACGTGTGGGAAGCTCCAATGCGGTGTCGGCATCTTCACGCTCTCGTTCCCGCCTTAGATCTACTCACGTCTTCGACTCCGTCTGCCTACCTTCTCCTTGCACCAGGTTCACTTGCACACCAAAAACAGAGATACCCATGAAGAGAGAAGAGAAAAATTGAAAGGAATTGAATAGAAACTTACTTGAAGGTGCACTTCCCCGGCAACGGCGCCAGAAAAGGTGTGGTGTTGGACCCGAATAGGTTGTTAATATGGTGATTTTATCGTTGAAGTGTGTATAGTGGTTAACCTAAATCGGACCTAACCATCTCTTTACAAAATTTTTAACCTGGCCTACTTGATTTTATCTTGGTCACTTTTAGGCCCAGGGTCAAACTAAGGGAAGTGGGGTACAAGTTAAGTTTCTACGCCTTTCCTACAATGACTCTCTTCCTTTCGTTTATTGTGTTTTTGGTGTTTTTCTATTTAGATTTTTTTTGTGGTAATCTTTGTCCTTGAGGCACACCCTCAAAATTGGGTTCTTGGCTTTGAGCCAAAATAGGGTTCCAAAATGGGTCTTGCTATTCGCAAGACGGGTTACCTGCAAGTCAAAGATTATCTTTTCCCTTTTATATATATATTTTTTATCTTTTTAAGGGCATACAAGAGAAATAGAAATAAAGTAAATATAGTATAGATATATATGTATATACTATATATGTATAAAGGGGTGGGGGTGGAGGCGGAGATGGAGTGTAGCACGGTGTCGAGTTGGTCGTCATCTAGAAAGATGCAACCAACAGAACGAAGTGCCGCGTGTAAGGTGTAGGATGGATGGTGGAAGATGAATGCGAACATGCTTTTTGTATGCGCGTATCGGGGAATATCAGCAACTGGTGTAGATATTCCCGTGATACAGCATATGGTAAATGATGTAAAAAAATATATATATGTACATAAATATATCTATATAGATATATATGGTTATAAATATATAGGTATATATATGTAGTTATATTTGTATATATGTATATGTATATATATATAGGTATGTAAATATATATAAGTATATGTATAGATAGATATATGTATAGATCTATATATATATATATTGGTATGAGTATGTGTATATAACTATATAGATGTAAATATATATGTATGTATATGTATATAGTAATATATGTATATATAGATATATGTAGCTAGATATATATATATATATGTATATATAGATGTATATATAAGTAGGTGTGTATATATGTGTGTGTATATATATATATATATATATATATGTATGTATGTATGTATCTATACTTAGTTATATAGGTAATAATATATATATAGATATATGTATATAGATATATGTATATATGTAAGTATATATGTGTGTGTCTATATATATATATATATATATATATATATATATGTATATGTATGTATATAGTACTATATAGATGTATATAAATATATATATATATATAAATATATGTATATATATGTGTGTATAAGTATATGTGTATATATATATGTATATATATATATAGGTATATAGATGTATATATATATATATATGTGTGTGTGTGTGTGTGTGTGTGTATGTATATAGACTAATGCATATTTATATAAGTACTAATATATGTATAGATATATGTATAAATATATATATATATATATATATATATATATATATACACGTATATAAGTATATGTATATATGTATATAGATATAAGTATATATATATGTATATGTATATGTATATAAGTATATAGATATATGTATATATATATATGTATGTATACTAATACATAAGTATATAAGTACTACTATATGTATAAATATATTGATATATATATATGTATTGATTTATATAATATATTGATATATATATATATATGTATGTATGTATATATATATCAATATATATATGTATACGTATATAATAGTGTATAGGTGTGTGTGTTTGTGTGTGTGGAAGTGTGAGTGTAGGTGTGTGCGAGTGTCGTTGAAGAGAGTGAGAGAGTGTTGTGAGAGAGAGAGAGAGGGTGAGAGAGAGAGTGGGAGAGAGAGCAGTCACTCTGCTGGAGGCGAGGGCGCTGTTAAGGCATCTGGGCGCGAAGGGCGTCGTCTGGTGGTTCAAGCTCGCGCGCGGGTGCGTGTGCGCGCAGAGAAGCGCACGCTGGAGGGCGATGGGTGCGGAGAGAAGACACGCAGCGCACCGTGCTGCGCGAAGGTTGGAGTGGTCGCTGGTAGGCGCGCGTGGGCGAGTGCGGGCAAAGCTGACGGGTGCGGACGAGTGTGGGCGACGCGGGCGGAGATGCACGCGCGGGCTGCGGCCGGTTGCGGCGTGCCAGGTGACCGGTTAAGTGAGAAGCTCACCGGTCACCCCACTGTAGCCACAGTGTCGCGCAAACTCGCATGAACAGTGGCTACAGTGGTCGGCTGCGCTTCGCAACCGGGAGCTGCAGGTGGTGTGAGTGGTGCCGGCTCATGGCTGGTGCGCGCGGGCTGCCGCGCGAGGAAGACGGTCTGCGTCGGCCGGTTGCAGGCGCGGAGAAGCTCGCGACAGAGCGAAGAAGCGGGAGGTGAGGTGTCTGCAGGCGCACGTGGAAGCTTGCGGGTGCTGCTGGGGTTTGCTGGGGAGCTTGGCCGGCCGCTGCAGAGGCGCGCAGAGGCCAGTTGCGGGCGGAAGAGAGCGTGCAACAGAGCGAAGAAGCGGGAGGCGGAGAGGCCTGCAGGCGCTCACGGTGGGCGAGGGCGCCTGTAGGCACGCGCGGAAGGGGCTGGGGCTGCTGCTGCTGCCTTGCCGAGCTTTGAGCTTCAGACCTTGAAGCTTGCGGCCATGGCTGAAGGTGCTGGAACGGAAAAAAAAAGAGAGAAGAGCCACCACTCCCACCGGCTCTTTGAAGAGCTGGGCGGTGGTGGTCTCACTATGGTGGGTGTTCACCACGGTGAGGGCTCCTGTCCGCCGGGTATCTCCGAGGAGGAGGGCCGACGTGTGGAGGGAGAGTGAGGAGAGGATGGCCTGGAAGGAGATGGAGCTGTGGGTTCTTTTTTTTGAAGCGGACCAGGCTGCTTTTGAGAAGAAGATGACGCCCTCCTTTTATAGAAGAAGAAAGCCATGCACAACCATGCCTTGGCTATGCATGGCTCATGCACAGCTCATGGCAGGGAGAGGTCTGCTGTGGCTGGCAGGGAGAGGGATGGAGAGCAGGGAATGGCGCAAGGAGAAGTTGCAGCCGCGGGAAGCATTTCAAAATCAAGTGGAAAAGATAAAAAGATGGTGGATTTTGCAAGGATGTACTTGAGGAAAAATGTAATTGCGAGGCCATTTTTTTTCATTCTCCTCCCTTCTTAATTAAATGCATGCATGCATGTTTTTTACAAATGCGATTATGGAACCCTAATATGCATAGGTAATGCTAGGAAATAGCACAAGAAGGCACTATTGCAAGTGTATTTTTGCAATGCAATCAAGGGTTACCCATGGCAACTTGCTAGCCATACCTGTGAGGTAAGTGTAGCTTATTTAATTATTTTTTCTTCTTTTCTATTTTTTTTCATTTTTGTCTTTTCTTTTTGGATGCTTTTCTTTTTTTTTTTTCTATTTTTTTTTCTTTCTGTGCAGGTGGCTTCCTTGATCTAAGATTTACCTAAAGGCAACAGCCAAAGAGAATAGGTTGCATGGCTGGGCTTTGGACACCTGGCTATGAGGTGTTACTTATATCAATATGCCAACCATACCACCCTAGAAATTCATTAGCTACCTAATTTTCGTTAAAATCACCATGAAGTGAGTCAGTGTAAATAGTGTGTAGATGCTTAGACTTAAAGTCCCCTCAAATTAGAGGGTGAGTTGATAAGTCGCATACTTATCACCCCAACTTATTTAATCAATTAAAATAAACTTAGAGCGACGAGGACTTGAGAAATAGGTCCACATTTTAATGGACACCCAGGCTAATTTAGCCCGCAGACTCGAAGAGTTTAAGTATTCAGGTTCTATTGTATCATTTCCTAAAGTTGAAAAACTCTTAATGCCTAAGTTTTCTTTTTTTAATTCAATTTATTTTTTTAATTTCTTTAAAAGAATCTACAGAGCTGACAAAATAATTCAGAAATGAATCTACCTCCCTTGCTTAGCTTATGTAATGTCCTCATTGTAAATAAAGTCATGAAAATGGTTGACTGGAGAAGATAGTACTTGAATTCAATAATGATCTAGTCAGCTTGGAATATATACAGAACTATTGAGTTTAATGCTGTCAGCTAACCATAGTTTGGCCAAAGAACTCAGACCAAGGTTAAAGGAACCTTGTCTGAGACGGGTTTGGGAATGATGCGGTCAACATAAGATTTTAGATGTTGTCTATTAACCTTAAAGAAGTTACCTGTCTTTGGGTCAGAAATTTGAACAGTTACATTTGGAAAAATTCGATCAACCGTTCCACTTGGACCTAAGCTTGCCGAGAAAGAGCTTAAGTCAGAAGTTGAAAAGCTAGACCCTTTGGTTTGGCTCAAAGCTTTTACGGGAGATCATTTGATCATGTAAAGCTTTGGTCCTCACCTTATAGATCTTGGTGTTTTCGTATGCATCATTTCTGAGCTCCTCTAACTCAGCTAGTTGGAGTTTCCTGGTCTTCCTAGCTAAGTCCAGGTCAAAATTACATCTCTTGATAGCTCGGAATGCTCGATATTCAATTTCTATGGTAAGTGACATGCCTTACCAAACACCAGACAGAATAGAGACATGCCGATAGGAGTCTTGTACGTTGTACGGTAGGCCGAAAGTGCATCATCAAGCTTTTGGGTCCAGTCTTTCCTATCAAAACTAACCGTCTTCTGTAGGATATTCTTGATCTCTTAATTGGAGACCTCAGTCTGTCCATTCGTTTGGGGGTGGTAAGGTGTAGAAATCCAATGATTCACCTTGTATTTCAGCAATAAATTCCTGAATTGGGCATTGGTGAAGTGAGTGCCACCATCACTAATGATGGCTCTCGGGATCTTGAACTGACTGAAGATATTTTTCTTGACAAAGTCAATGACCACCTTGTAGTCATTGGTTTGAGTGGGAATAACCTCAATCCATTTGGACATATGATGGGAACACCATCATAGGTCATAACTGGCCACTTTTAGTCTGGATTGAAAGGTAAATGCTTCTACATAACCATTTGAGGGTTACAACTCCTTATTATTCTATTTTGAGAAGAGAATAAGAAAATATGGTTAATTCTGTAATTTTAACAGCATATCATGAACATAGAATAACCAAGGGGTTTGTCAGAGGTAAAATGAAGGTCAAATGAGCATTAAAGACTAATAAGTGGGTCCATACAGATAGAAAACAGGGTTTCGTGTATTTCGAGAACCAATATAGTACTCGAAATTTCAGACTCGCTTAAATTACAGAGGTTCTGGTCAGGATAAAATTCATCTAAACCTTCTAAAAATCATAGAAAAATATTTATTGGGGTTTAGTATCCTTGATTTGACCTTTGGAACCCATTTTGACATCAAATAGAGTCATACAGAATTCTGCCCTAATTTGAGTTTCTATGCAAATTGCCTAGTCAAACTTAGTCAAGGCTAAAATCTAACTTCACCATTAGATTCCTTGGGTCTAAATTAGGTTTGTATCAAAATTTGGGCCCCATTAGAGTCCATATTGACCTAGTTTGCATTTTAGTCCATTTAAAATCTATTTCTCTCAGTTAAGCCCCTAACTTTTCAAATATTTATAATAAAGTCCCTAACTTTGCCATCATTTCTTGCAAAATGGTCCCCACCTCCATTAGTGTGAATGCAGCAGCTCCGTTGAGATTCGAGCGAGGATTTCTCGCTTGATTCTCAATCAAACCTTTCCAAAATTGAAAGGGAGAATCCTTAAGAGATTCTTTATCGATTAGACCAGGTATTGGATCTTTATTTGCCCTAGAATCTTCATGCGAATGCTCTCAAAATTATAGATTTTTCATCCCTAAGTTTTTGAGCTCGCGAAGCTTATTTCCAAGCTTAAAGGCCTCCTTAAGGCCTTTAAATAGGCTCCTCTCGCAACTCTGAGCTCTTTAGCGAAGTTTAACGCCATAAATCCCTCATTCTCTCCTCCTTCGGTCATCCACACCTTTGTCTCCGGTGAGCTTCTCCGTCCTCTTCATCAACCCGGCCAACGGTCAAATTGGCTGGCCCATTATCTTCCCCTTATCCTCGCGATTGTCGCCTGCCAAAGCACAACCACCCTCTCCCTCTCCCTCATCACCACTGTATCGCTGTTGACATCATCTTCTCCAGCTCCGGTCTATCACAACCGGAGCCCTCTGCTTGCCATTAATCGTCGCAAAATGCGTTTGCGTAAAATTGCTCGTTGTAGAACTTTTTACAACGTCAATTTTAAATAAAAGTTATCGAACGTGAGTCCGAGTGTCAAACACAGGGAGGCAAGACTCTGAATCATTTACTTGCTTCAATGTCACAAAAATATGTCGATTTGTTTGCTTGCAAAATGAATAGAGAAAAAGAGAGAGAGGGAGAGAGAGAGAGAGAAAGAGAGAGAGGGGGAGATAGGGTTAGAGAATCACAGTAACTCGTTGTAAAGACAAGATATCAAAAACATATTCAATTGATTATCGAATGTCATATTCAACCAAATATAGATGAATGCTTGAATATAGGGAATAACTACAACTATCAAGGAATTAAAACTAAATGTAACGGGTGGATGGCGTCAAGACGAGCACACCGATGGAGGGACTTCCATCAGCGGCTCAGCATCTTCACAACCTTGCTTGGGAGCTCTATGGAGTGGTGGAATTGCTTAGGTAGAAGATTGGTGTAAATGAGGGAGGTAGGTCCCTTTTTATAGTGGTGAAAAGGGCTAAAATTCATTCTTGGGTCAACGATGACATTCAAAGCATCACTGATGACCTGCCGCATGCATCGCCAATGCCCCTGCCCTTGCGCCTGCTGCCTTCAACGTGCGTGTTGGCTCACGCACCCTATGTGGCGTGTTGCCTGCGCATGCGCTGCATGCATGCACGCTCTCCGCTCACTGCTGCCCGCGCACGCGTGCGCTATGCATGCGCTGCTGCTACGCCGCATCAATTGAGATATTGGGGGGGTGGCGGGGCTCAAGCCCGTGCCCCTCCTTTGGGAACACACCTCAAGACCAATGCGCCAAGCCCCCAAGTTTGTCGCGAGGAGAAGCCGAGGGCGTGCGGTGGACAGAGCTTCTTAGCCGTTGGATCAAGATCCAACGACTGGGAATAGATGATGTGGATGAAGAGGAGTCGGTGGTGGGGCTGCTGGCCATTGTTGGGCGACCTAGATGGCACCACGTGGCACCATCTGGGTCGTCCATCTTCTTTCTATTGTAGAGGATGCCACGATGCTCGGATCGAGATGATTCCTACATTTTCGGACTGCGATCGTCGCTTCGAATCCATCCGTACGGTCGGATTTTTCATCCGAAGCCTGTAAGGATTTTGCATTGCCCCCTGACCATTGATCTTCCTTGGACTTGCTGTAGGAGCTACGGAAGTTGGATTAAGGTGATTTTGAGTTCGTTGGACTCCGTTCATCGATTCGGATCCATCCCTATGATCTAATTGCTCATTTGTGACATGTTTCAATATGGTCTTGTACACAAGGTCATTAAACATTGATTCTAAGCAATTTAAATGTAAAGATCACGTAATATGCATGCAATGCTCCCAAACCCACTATAATATGACATTATCGCACAAGTACCTTCGAAATTGATTCTAATTGATGATATTAACATTAATAATTGCAGAGTCATTAGCCATCTCTCTCTCTGAGTCCCTCTATCTCTTCCTCTTCCCTTATTGATCGTCTCCAACCCCTTGGCTCTTAGGTTTGACCGACAGCACGACCACAACCACCATCATCTCCCTCCACTCTGGCCAAGCTCCAACGAAGCCCTCCGCTCGCTCCACTGCACCAAATCGCTTGCCATCGGTCCCTACACCTTCATCGTTCCTCGCCTACCAAAACCCCTCAAGAAATTTAGGGGATTGGCCACTCAATGCCTCCACACCACACCACCTTCACCACACCACCTTCTCGAGGTTGCCAGACCTCCACACACACCCTCACGTGACACCACAACCACCATCGCACTCGTCGACGTTCGATGATCCTTTTGAACTGCTCTCATTGGGCCATCAGGCCGTATTCCTTGTTTCAGGTGCTCACCGTCGCTCTGCCACCGCCCTCATCTTCTTCGACCTTCGTTATTGTTCTCTAGCCTCAATCATTCGTAATTCCACTCCCAGGACGCACGGTTGAGCTCCAGGTCTTTTTCCCAGGTCCTCAATCGAAGACCTCAGCTATGGTTGCTACTCCAATTGACACCTTCAACCTCCTCAATTGCTGCATGAAGAACTTCTGTGGGATAGTTCCACATCGTGAAGAGAAGGGCCCCCAGTAGTGCATATAAGGAAAAAGTGATGAGCGCTTATCGCCTTCGAATCACTGGGTCAGGTCCCTACCACATGCCCCCGCACACGCTGCCCCTCACGCGCTCGTCCATGCCCTCGCTCGTGCACACGCCACACGGGTTTGGGTGGTGGATTCGGTTACCTGCTTCCCAGGTTTGGTCCGATTCTGAGTTCAAGGAGGGAGAAAGAGGATCTGAGAGAGAGAGGGGGGTGGGTTTTGCTTTCATGAAATCCCTCTACTCTCGATACTTAGAGAAATTCTGAAGAGGCCCTTGAGCCTCTGTTGCTATTGCTGGTGTGTTCTTGAAGGAGAAGGGCCCTTGCGCCTCTTCTGTTAAGGTGTCTGAAGCCTGTGGTCTATCGTTTGAGGCCCTCTGTTGGTTACTGTGGATTATTTGAATAACTTGATTGACGTGGATTGATAGTTGCGATTTACTGTTGAGATATTTAAGTGGTTGTGAGCATAACATTGAGGGTTAATTTGGTGATTCAAATCACCATTTTAACCCAATTTTTTTGCATTGTTCTTCTGATTTTATTGAAATGTCATTTTGAGTATTATTGATTTTAATTGCAGATATTTGTGATTGGTGAAATTAAATTGCATACTTGCTCTTTGCGAACGATCTCGGATTCTACTTTCTGAATCTGAGTTTATAAATTTAAATGATTTGAGCGATTTTGTCCTATACTACAACGCATTTCCTAAACAATGACGATTTCGCCCGAACATTTTGGCACCATTGCTGGGGTGCAACGTGCAGTTTGATTTCACTGATTACAACTTCTAATTTGATTCTAACTTATTCTATTTGATTTGTTGTGGTCGTGTGAGGTACACTTGAGAAGATCAGCCACACAACAGCCACTTTAGGGTCAGATAATCTCATCTTTCTGAAGCCCCTATTTCTGGAAAAAAATTAAAAGGAGGAATCCATTAGGATCAACTCGCATTCCTTATTAGACTTAATCACTTGAGTTGCCTGATATGATTTATTTTAAACATCCCCATCCAAAATTCTGCACCTACTAAGGATTTAAGGTGACTAAGGCTATTCACCTTCTTGATTGAGCCCTAGGTGCCACATTTGAAAAAAAATTGAACTTGGACAAGAGCCAAATTAGGGTTTCTATTTTTAGGGTTTGGAGGAAAACACACTTTCTTGAATTAAAAGAGAATTGATTTCCCACATTGTGTGTCGCCCAAGCCTTGTTTGAATTAACCTAATCAAGAAAACCCTAAAAGAAGTCTCTAACATTCACTTGAACCCTTAAAACTTGGGACTTAATAACCTGCTTGCAAACAACTCAGGGTGATTTTGGGTTCATTACCCAACTCATCCTAAACTTTAGGGAAGGTTAGGTGAAGTTGACCTACTTTGTAGATTAACCAACCTTCAAATTAGGTCACAAATCACAAATCAACTCTAAAGTTCAAATGAAATTCAAGGCACCATAATTCAGGATTAAAATTGGTAGACTTAAGGGGTCAAGTTGCTCATATCGGTCTACTTAGATTCTCAGTGATAAGGAAGGTCGGGTGGGGGAAACCCTGTAACCCATGGGGATGCTCTACCGTGTAGGGGTCTTTGCGGGGCTCTCTCTTCCTGGCTGCTTAAGTATTTCTCAGTTGAGTGATTTTCTGATCAAGAGGTATCATCCGCCTCGAACATCCTTAGTCATCCAAAGATCCTAGGGTGCCTGTTGAATGTAACGAATCGCTACGTTAACGTGTTTGGTTTTGGAGAACCTGTCGTTGTAGTTTGAAAGCGAAGAATTCGTGTTCAACAACTAAAATTTATATCGAAATGAAAATTCCGAGTCGAACATAGGGAGGCGAACGTTTGATTTAAAAACTACGTGTTTCTTTTTATTTGTCATGGAATAATTCAATTTGAAACTATCTAATTATTTGCAATAAATAGAAGAGAGAGAGGGTAAGAGAGAGAGAATATTACACATAGAAATAAAAATGAGATGTAGAATAAACAAAGAATTTATCATTAAAGAGATTGTTCATTACAACTAGAAAGCATAAAAAAATTACACTAGAAAGCAATAAATTTACTCTATAAAGCATTAAAAGAGTGGAGGGAGAAATGTCCTCCTCGACGATCGCTTGGAGGACGAGCAAAACTACTCTAGAAAGCAGTAAATCTATACTAGAAAGCAGTAAAAAGAATAGGGAGAGAGAAATCCTCCTCGACGGTCGCTTGGAAGACAAGCCGGATGGGGCGACGCCTGGATGAAGGAGGACGAAGCAGGACGAAGCAGAAGAACGGGAACAGAGCAGCACGCCGTCGTCGTCGCGGGATCCACTTCCGAAGGGGGATGAAAATTTGGACTTTATCTCGCAAGAAGCATCCCGGGTGTGGGACAAGTTCTCTTAAGCTTTGGAGAGGTAGAGAGGAGAAGGAAGGGATGAGAATTTCGTGTGGAGGGGGTCTCCTTTTATAGTTGCAAGGAGTGGGGGCAAAATGGTCTTTACATCTTTAAAATAATAAATGAGGGGTCTCTAATGACGGATAAATCCGTCACTAAAGCCCCAACGTGGGCGTAGCACCCGCACTCACGTGCGCCTCCTCAACTGCCCGCTTCCTCAACGCCCATGCACATTCATCAGATCTCAGCCGTCCGATCGCGAGATCAGACGGCTTAAGACGCGCCTGACCCACTAGCTGTGCGCTTGCCTGGCGCTTGTGATGCCGCATGACGTCGCGCGTTCAATCGCGCGTGATCTCAATTGAGCGCAGACGACCGTCCGATCACGATCCAATGCCCGCCATCGCCTGCACGCCTGTGCCTTCCTCCCCTTTGCTGCGGTTCAAACCCGCGCCCGCAGCTCGCATAAGCGTGCTTGACCGCTGCACTACGAGGCGCGGATGGTCGAGCAGGCGCTTTTAGGTGCGGCTGACCACAGCCGTTAGATCAAGATCCAACGTCGGAGAGGGAGCGGGTTCGGGGTCTTCAGAGATTGCATGCGGCCGTTTGGGTAGCCGAGATGGCGCCACGTGGTGCTATCTTGGCCGTCCATCTTCTGGATGTTGTAGATGGTGCCATGGATGTTGGATTTACTCGATTTTTGTGTCGTTGGGCTACGATCGTCGATTCGAATTCATCCATGCGGTGGGATTTGTCATTTGAAGTGCGAATTTACACCATCCTGGCCCTTAATCTTCTAGGGTTCCCCGGTCACTATCTGATGCTACGGATGCCTGATTAGGGCGATCTTGGTGTCGTTGAACTCCAATAGTTGCCCTGATCACATCCATACGGTTGGATCTTTGATCCGAGGCCCAGATAAAATGTTTGCCCTGTCCAAGCACATAAAAGGAGACAATTAACCTCCATTTTATTCAAACTACTCTAAATGCAAGATGATGCATGTTATGCAATATTTATATCATGAAATGTAATCCTATGCTTAAGAACATGCATAAATAGACATCTTAAGTAGTGTAAATGTGTTTACATCATACCCCCATGCCTATCTTTTGCTAGTCCCTAGCAAAATCTATATGCTATTTATAAAAGAATTAGGTTGGATTATTTGGACCTGAGTTATTTTCAATCATTAAGAAATTGTCTACTTAGGAACTGAACTTTCAAAGACACAACAGCGCCCGAGTATCAGCCAAAATGCAAACCGCCTCAAGCTCTTGCCTTATTCGAAGAAAAATTTCTTTTTCTCTTTTTCTTTTTTTCTAATTTTTTTTGAATTTTCAAATTCTTGGGTTTAAGAGTGGCTTTCTACGGCCATTCAACTCACCCAAGATTTGATGAGAACCCTAAGTTTTTAGCATCTTATTGTGATTGTGATAGACTCATTGACCGGTAGTTAAAATGGACTTCGGATTTCTACGCCTCTAGGTGACCTCAAAAAGAATTCTGCCTAAAGGTGTATCTTTACAACCGGTAGCTTTCTCCCTACTTTTATTTTTTTACGGGGTCAACACAAGGGTGAATCCAGTGTATATCTCCCCGATTTATTTTACTTCTTCCCTTCTCCCTAAGTGTTTTGGGAATTTTTAGTGCATTTACTGAGCTGGGTTCTGGATAACCGGTTGATGAGTTGTTACCACCGGCATCTTGTCAGCCATACTCGTGCGACAAAGTGTGGCTTATTTCTTTTTGTTCTTTTCTCCTTTTCTTTTTGATTTTTTTTTTGGTTTTTTTTTTTTTAAGTAGGTGGCTTCCCTGGTCTAAGATTTACCTAAGAGCAGCAAAAAGAGAAAGGTCAGTGACTAGGCTCTGGACAACCTACCTATGGGCTATTACCCACGATAACTTGCCAGCCATATCACCCTAGAAGGTTCATTAGCTACCCAATTTCCGTTAAAATTGTCGAACAATGAGTTAGTGCAAAGAAAGTGTGTAGATGCTAAAAACTCAAAATTCCCTCAAATCAGAGGGTGGGTTGATAAGTCGTGTACTTATCACCCAAAATTTATTTACTCCAATTAAAATAAAATTCAGGTTGGCGAGAACTCGAAAAACAGATCCACATTTTAGTGGATACACGGGCTGATTAAGTCCAAGGACCTGAAGGGTCTTTGTGTTCAAATCATAATGTAGTATTTCCTAAGATTGAAAATTTTCTTAAACCCAAATTCTCTTTCCTAATTCCGATTTTTTGTTTTTAAAGAAAATAAAACAAATCTACGGAGCTGACGTATGAATTCAGAGATAAATATCCACCCCCCCATGCCTATCTAATGCAATGTCCTCATTGTATTAAAAAGACATAAAACAGAGTGGAAAAGCGTATAAAGCACCTGAATTGCGTGAATGTCAGGTCCGCTCCGAGATGAAAACTAAGAAAACTATATATGTGCTGAGTTTAGTTCCTTCAGCTAGGCACACTATACAAGGAAAAGAAATGAAGAATTACAAGTGCAGGTTAGAATAAGAATAAACAGAAGAATCCTCTGACCTATCAAAAGAGGTCCACAGATGTGGACCAGATTGTGGTGCAGATCCATTCCCCATAATTGAGAATATCGTAGGTTCTGGATAAAAATTACCCAAAACCTAAAATCAGAATGCAAGCGGGGTCGGGCCTGTGATTTATGAGGATGCAACCCAAGACCAAAAAGTCGGGTTACAGAGAATTGAAGCTCAAAAGGATAATCGTTGAATGTGTGCTTGGGTTTGACATCCTCGAAACAAATGTCGTAAGGGTTCTGATTTGATGGTTTCAGCTTAAAAGGAACCCTTCGACTCAATCTTCCATTTCCTCCAAAATTAACTTCCCAAATCAGAACTTCCTAGCTCCTATCCTCCTCATTCCGAATGTTAAATTCCGATACCTCTTGCATGTTAATCACCCCGTCTGAAATCTCCAAGTCTAAATGATGTGGCAGAATCAGAATTGACTTGGGTCTAATTATCTCAGAAACAGAATTATCTATAAGCTCAATGGGGTGTAACTGATAATCAGGGCATTGAATTGATTCCTCTAGAAAATGCGATTCTGGATCTGTAATGTGTGCCCTAATAAGATCAGTTTCCTCAGTTATTGGGCTATCAAATGATCTATCTGATTCCTCAATCCCAATCATCTCACAGAAATCATGTTCCGAAAACTCGTGTGAGACTTCGCAACTTGAATCTTCACCATCAAAGAAATCAGGATCCGTATCAATGTATGTCTCAAAATTAGTTGTCACTTTCTGTTCCCAGGAGACATACGTTTCCTCGTAACCCGGCTCAGGGATCTCAGGTGAAGAAATCAGATCTTCCTTAATTGGTCGCTTTAATTCAATCTGGTCATAACACGTGTCCCCCCCAACAGGTGCCTGAGCGGGTTCTGTCATTGGCTTTCCTGAAGAGGGTTCATCCTGGGAATCATCCCAAGATTGAATCAAAGCAACCACGAATCTCATCCTCAATTTCGCTAATTTCCCAAGTAGAAACTCACTCAGATTCTTATCCTTAACGTCTTGGAGCCAATCCAACAAAGACTTATTCAAATCATCAATCATTTCAATCAGGGGCTCCAATCTCTCAATGCAAGGTATTAGCTGAACTTCTAAAGATTGTATGATATTCCTCAAGTTAGCCAGAACCTTATCTTTAACCTGGTTAACCTGAACCAAATGAGTTGGTTCAGGGTTGGGCGGGTTTGGGCTCAATGCAGGGGAATTAACGAATTGAGATTCATTATACCCTTCCTGATAATAGGTCATTTCAGATTGTTCAAAAGATGGTGATGACCTAAAGGCAGTGAAATCAGAGGATGGGTAAGGATCGGTGTATCCTTCTTGATTGTAGATCATATTAGGTTGCTCATGAAAGGAAGATGATCTATAATCGATGTAGCTCTGAGAAGGATAGAGATCAGAATCAAAGTGTTCAGGGTTTGACCCTAAACACGGAGGTCTGGAGCTGTATCCCCAATCCGAATTATCTCAACTGACTGATGGTCGATTATAGTACAAGTTGGGATAATCATCATGTTGAGAATAATTCACAACAGGAGGGAAAGAGCGGGAATGCGTGAAATATGTGGAAGGATTCATGAGACACGGGAGGAAGAAAGGTGTCCTGCAATACAAACAATCAAACCTGTCCTTAAATGGGTTAGCCTACAAACCTATAGACTCCCAAAACCCATCTTGAGATAAAGGAATGATTTGATCTACTTCTGTCTGTTCAATCCAACCAGTTAGAAGGAGGGACTGGGGAGAAGGTTCTTCCTTCGGCTTGCGCCTCCGGTTCCTAGTGTACCCCCCAGCTGCGATCGTTTGATTCTGCTCTCCTAGCTAGACATTAGATTGAACAGTAGAAACAGACTAATCGAAAATAATCTCATTCTGGATTCTGAAGAGCGAGTCCAATCCTTAAGGCCAACGTTTACTCTATTTTATTTAGGGCTAGGTTTGAATGTGCATTGGAATGTGATGGGCCCTTTAAATGGGTTGTGCCCTTAATGATTGATTGATTTGTGTGTGCATGCACAACCAGTGGTTTTCAAGCAAGATTGTTTTTGATGTGGTGAATTTTAAGGTTCAAATCTTGCTTAGTAGCTTTTAGGATTCAACTTTAGGTGTTTTCAAACAAGTTTCGTTGGTACACCAGGTTTTACAAGCACAGATGAAGACGTTTTCCTTTAAGGCTTAAAAAGAATGTGGAGTGCCTAGTAAAACCCTAAGAGTTGAACCTAATTGGCAGCTACTTGATGAGTTGATTTTATTTGAAGTGGTGCGGCCCAAACAACTCAAACAACTGGCCACAAATTCACCACTAAGTTAGGCACACAAAGATGGTTAACCTAGAATGATTTCTACTCTTTTATGTGTTACTTTATGTGTACCGGTTCCATAGATCAGAACCCGGTTGAGTAGAAACAAATCAATTTGGTTAAGTGCCTTTGAATGTGGGTGTACTTTGTTTGTTTGTTGAAAATTGCCCCACAAAATTATCTTTTTATTTATTTTTTATATAAATGAAGGTGGAATGAATGTGAGTGAGAATCCAAACAACCAAACTATTTCTAGGATTTATGCAAACACCTATGTTAATTGGAATTTGGATTTAATGTGGCGAATGAAATCTATGGAGGGGGAAAGAATGGGGGATAACTTACAAAACCTTCCATAGCACTTTACTCCAATCTACCGCTTTTGCTCGTCTCAAAAGAGTACCTGCAATTACAATAAGAAAGGAGAAAAGTGAGGAAAATGATTTGTAAGTTACAAAATGCGAAGAGAAATCAAAGATCGTCGCCTCCTCGGCAACGACGACAAAATGTTGAATGTAACGAATTGCTACGCTAACGTGTTTGGTTTTGGAGAACCTGTCGTTGTAGTTTGAAAGCGAAGAATTCGTGTTTAACAAATAAAATTTATACCGAAATGAAAATTCTAGGTCGAACACAGGGAGGCGGACGTTTGATTTAAAAACTACTCGTTTCTTTTTATTTGTCATGGAATAGTTCAATTTAAAACTATCTAATTATTTGCAATAAATAGAAGAGAGAGAGAGGATAAGAGAGAGAATATTACACATAGAAATAAAAATGAGATGTAGAATAAATAAAGAATTTATCATTAAAGAGATTGTTCATTACAACTAGAAAGCATAAAACTATTGCACTAGAAAGCAATAAATTTACTCTAGAAAGCATTAAAAGAATGGAGGGAGAAATGTCGATGATCGCTTGGAGGGCGAGCAAAACCACTCTAGAAAGCAGTAAATCTATACTAGAAAGCAGTAAAAAGAATAGGGAGAGAGAAATCCTCCTCGATAGTCGCTTGGAGGACGAGCCGGACGGGACGACGCCTGGACGAAGGAGGACGAAGCAGGACGAAGTAGAAGAATGGGAATGGAGCAGTACGCCGTCGTCGTCGTGGGATCCACTTCCGAAGGGGGACGAAAATTTGGACTTTATCTCGCGAGAAGCATCCCGGGTGTGGGACAAGCTTCTCTTGAGCTTTGGAGAGGTAGAGAGGAGATGGAAGGGATGAGAATTTCATGTGGAGGTGGTCTCCTTTTATAGTTGCAAGGAGTGGGGGCAAAATGGTCATTACATCTTTAAAATAATAAATGAGGGGTCTTTAGTGACAGATAAATTCATCACCCGCACCCACGCGTGCCTCCTCAGCTGCCCGCTTCCTCAACGCCCACGCATATTCATCAGATCTTAGCCGTCCGATCGCGAGATCGGACGGCTTAAGACGCGCCTGACCCGCTCGCTGTGCGCTCGCCTGGCGCGTGTGATGCCGCGTGTTCAATCGCGCGTGATCTCAATTGAGCGCAGATGACCGTCCGATCACGATCCAATGCCCGCCATCGCCCACACGCCTGCGCCTTCCTCCCCTTTGCTACGGTTCAAACTCGCACCTGCAGCTCGCGTAAGCACGCTTGACCACTGCGCTACGAGGCGCTGATGGTCGAGCGGGCTCTTTTAGGCGCGACAGACCACAGCCGTTGGATCGAGATCCAATGGCAGAGAGGGAGATGGTGAGAGGTCTTCAGATATTGCATGCGGCCGTTTGGGTGGCTGAGATGGCACCACGTGGCACCATCTTGGCCGTCCATCTTCTGGATGTTGTAGATGGTGCCACGGATGTCGGATTTACTCGATTTTTGCATCGTTGGGCTGCGATCGTCGATTCTAATTCATCTGTGCGGTTGGATTTGTCATTTGAAGTGCGAATTTACACCATCCTGACCCTTGATCTTCTAGGGTTCCCCAGTCACTATCTGATGCTACGGATGCCTGATTAGGGCGATCTTGGAGTTGTTGAACTCCAATCGTCGCCCTGATCACATCCATACGGTTGGATCTTTGATCCGAGGCCCAGATAAAATGTTTGCCCTGTCCAAGCACATATAAGGAGACAATTAACCTCCATTTTATTCAAACTACTCTAAATGCAAGATGATGCATGTTATGCAATATTTATATCATGAAATGCAATCCTATGCTTAAGAACATGCATAAATAGACATCTTAAGTAGTGTAAATGTGTTTACATCAGTGCCTCGATTGGGTCCGTTACACATTTTGTTCCTCATCTAGCTCACTAATGCATGTTTGGGAGGAGGTCCTTAAGACCACCCTTAAGACCTCCATTTGCAGTTCACTCCCATTGAGGCCAAGCCTCAAATCACTTGTTTGTGATAACTTCGATCATATTGGTATCTCTTCCAACTCTTCTTCTTCTAAGCCCAGATCTCCTTTAGTTACATCCATGGAAAATCAAGAAGAATCCAAACTCCAGAATCAGCTACTGCGCCTCAACAATCTATTTCAGGCACTCATGAACCCACCACAGCATCCTATGATGCAAGATCATTACAATCTTGCTGCAGTAGCAATCAAACCTAGAGTACAGATCTTGGCTAGAGGACATGATATTGAACTTAAGCCCAATATGCTCCATGCTATCTCTAAATTCCATGAACTTAATTCCGAAGATCCTTTCCAGCACATCCAGCAGTTGAAACATCTAGCCTAGACCTTTGGGCCACCTGTTCAGAATTGTGATATCTTGCTCATCAAGATGTTCTCTTTCTCCCTCATGGATAAGGCTGCTCACTGGTACCAAACTCTGACTTGTCCAATCAACACTTGGGCTGAACTCCAATCTGAATTCCTGAAGAAAAATTTCCCAGTTGGTCGGATAAATGCTCTTTGGCACCAAATCATGCACTTCATGCAAAATCCTGGAGAACCACTTCATGAGGCTTGGGATCGCTTTCTGGATCTCATGTGGAAATGCTCCCATCACGGAGTTTCTAAATGGGAACAGGCCCAGTCTTTTTACTAGGGACTTCGTGAGGATATTAGACTCTTTATCAATGCAACCTGTGGTGGCAACATCATGGGTCAGCATGAAGATACCGTTTGGGAGATTCTCAAGAATATGTGTGAGAACTCCATAAATAATGAATCTATGTGTATGTTCGACCAGACGGCTACCCATGCATTGACAAACACCCGGAGAGCACAGAGACTCAAGGCCTATCCGCATCCGTCAATTTGGAACTGATGGCCAGTCGCCTAGATATGGTCTCTATTATCGAGAAGAAGGTGGATGAATTGACTCGACATCTACAGAGAGCCACCGCAACACCACAGAGCACGTATGTGCAACCACCCTCCAATAGGGAGGTTGTGCATAACATTTATCACCACTCTCATCAGGGGATGGACCCTTATCCACCCCCATCTGATCTCGATTTCGGAGGAAACTCCAGAACCACCTGCTCTAGTTAGGGGAACTCTAAACTCTCGTATTCTGACTTCTTTGGAGTTCCTCAGACCTGTGAGGATCTCCACGCCATCTAGAACAATCCATTCTCTAACACTTATAACCCTAGATGGACTAATCATCCCAACTTTGCGTGGTCAGGAATAATTCAAATTCGAGATCTCAATTCCAACCCCGACCACATGCTTCACATCCATACCAGCCTACTTAGCCTAGGCCCAATCCAAATTATTAATCCAGGCCATGAAGGGAAGATCAAATGACTCTTATCCTACAAACCCTGGATGACATTCAAAAGACCAATGCAACTATGCAGAAACAACACAAAGACGAGATCATAGAGGTTCAAAATCAGCTCGCACAGATGACTACTTCTTGCCAGCCTGGTGCACTTCTGTCTTAGCCTCTGCCAAATCTGAATAACGTGCCGAACCAGAGGCACGTTATGAACCTGAATTAGGGCCAAACTCGCTATGTTTACAAGGCCCCTTCTACTCTATCCCTCGACTGGATGGAGGCTTCGACATCATACTTAGGATATCAGCAGCAACCACCACTTCTGCTAACTCCAAACCAAAACTAGGCAGGACTAAATTCTGTTACACCTGTAGTGGCAAGTCGACTCAGGATCCACCTTATTCGAGCCACTCTTAGCCTAGTAGTTCAGAACCTAACCCTAGGTTGGTTATCCAAGACACCCCTATCCCAGATCCAGAACCTGAACCAATCCTAGAGCTACTACAGAGGTTCCATTTCCTAAGGCTTTGACCAAAGGAAAGAGGAAACCCAAACCCGTGGCACTTAAGGAAGATTTGGTCAAGCTCTTTGAGCAAGTCCAGATAAACATCCCCTTGATGGATGCTATCTGCCACGTACCAGCTTATGCGAGATTTCTGAAGGATTTATGTACACTTAAGCGTAAGCCGCGAAGCAAAGATGGGGGTCCGATCATATTGTCTAAGCAAGTCAGCTCGATCATCTTGAGCAAACTCCCACAAAAAGCAAAAGATCCTGGCACCCCTTTGATCTCTTGCAAAATCAATGATTTAGAATTTGATCGAGCATTGTTGGATTTAGGAGACTCCATAAACTTGATACCTACATCCCTACTAGACCATTTCGAGGAAACTAAGCTCAAACAGACTGAGGTGACCTTGCAGTTAGCAGACCGATCAATCAAGTCACCTAGAGGAATTCTCGAGGATGTTTTGGTTTGGATCCGTGATTTCTATTTTCCAGTGGACTTCATTGTGTTAGACATGGATACTCCTGAAAATTTGAGGAACACACCGATCATTTTTGGGAGACCATTCCTAGCCACAGCTAAGGCAAATATTAACTTCGAAGAGGGCTAGATTGAGTTAAAATTTGAGAACCAGACATTAATGATTGATATCTTCAAGTCCTAGAAAGGAATAACCTATGGGGTAATCGAGGAAGTATGTGACATTAATTCTATGGTTGAGGATCCACTTACAGAGGAAGACCCAATTATTTTTGATCTTCAACCCCTAGAGAATTCTGACCCATAGGTAGAGGAGCCTAGAGCTGATTTAGATTCACCCTTAGCTCCCACTTTATCTTCTGAGGGCCATCTCGAAGCCCCTCCTACTGTTAATAACCCGGTTATGGAGTTGAAACCCCTCCCAAATCATCTGAAGTACGTGTTTTTAGGTTCTGATCAAACGTTTCCTGTGATTATCAATTCCTGACTCACATTTGATTGGGAAACAAAGCTGATTTCTGTTCTCCAACAGCATCGGAGAGCCATCGGATGGACTCTTGATGATCTGACTAGTATCAGTCCCTCCTATTGCACACACTGCATCTACACTGAAGAGGCTCACTACCATCCCGAGAGATGCAGAGAAGACTCAACCCGAATCTACAAGAGGTAGTGAAGAAAGAGATCATCAAGTGGTTAGATGTTGGTCTTATCTATCGATCTCTGATAGCTGCCGTTATCTCGACTGAATTTGGAAAGACCATCTCAACCCACATTGCAAATTCATGGAGAGTCTTCATAGACTATCAGAAATTGATTGCCTCCACGAAGAAAGATCATTTCTCGCTTCCTTTCATTGACCAGATTCTCGAGAAACTGGTGGGAAATTGAATTTTCTATTTCTTGGATGGTTACTCCTGATATAATCAGGTGGGAATTCATCTAGAGGTTCAAGAAAAGACCACCTTTACCTGCCCTTACAATATGTATGCGTTCCACAGGATGCCATTCGGATTATGCAATGCACTTTCCACCTTTCAAAAGTGCATGCTAGCCATATTCTCCGATATGGTTGGTAATTACCTCGAGGTCTTCATGGATGACTTCTTGGTATTTGGTGAATCTTTTGATGAATGCCTCTTGCATTTGGTCCAGATCCTTAAAAGATGCATTGAAGTGAACTTGGTTCTCTCCTGGGAAAGGAGTCACTTCATGGTTCCTGAGGGCATCGTTCTTGGACATCTTGTCTTTGAGAGAGGTATCCAGGTTGACTAGGCTAAGTTGAATCTGATTTTCAAGCTACCTGTGCCTAACTTGGTCAAAGGCATCAGATCATTCCTGGGGCATGTTGGATTTTATCATTGATTCATACCTAATTTCTCTAAGATCGCACGCCCCTTGACAAATCTCCTCTCGAAGGACACACCTTTTAAGATATCTAGTCAGTGCATTCACGCTTTTGAGATCCTGCGTGATCGAGTCACCTAAGCACCAATCCTACAATCTCCTGACTGGTCTCAACCCTTTGAGATCATGTGCGATGCGTCTGACTACGCAGTAGGAGTGGTGCTGGGTCAAAAAATCGATGGGAAACTAGTAGTCATATATTACTCCAGCAAGACATTGGATGAGGCTCAGCGTAATTACACTATTATAGAGGAGTTACTGGTTGTATTATTTGTCCTGGAGAAATTCAGGTCATACCTCATGGGTTCCCATGTAATCTTATACTTGGATCACACTGCAGTGAGGCACTTACTCATGAAGAAGGATGCAAAGCCGAGATTAATCCGCTGGAACTTGCTGTTGCAAGAATTTGATCTTGAAATTCGCGACAAGGCAGGATGGCAGAACGTGGTAGCTGACCATTTGTCTCGCCTTCCTTCTTCGGTCATTGACTCGTCTGGACCTATTACCAAGCACTTTCTGAATGAACATCTCCTAGCCATTAACGTACTTCCTTGGTTCACCGACATTGTGAACTACTTGGTTATAGGGAAAGTCTCGCTAGATTGGGTGACCTCTAGGCAGGACAAACTAATTTCTAATGCCAAGTATTATGTCTGGGAAGATTCGTATCTTTTCCATATCGGTAATGACCAAATGATCCAAAGATGTGATGCAGGCGTGTTTCGTGAATTAAAATTAGGGTTCGGAGAACCCATCATCGTAGCTCGCAAAACGCATCTATCAAATAAAAATTATAACCGAAGCTCCAAAAGTGAGTCCAGGGTTGAACATGAGGAGGCAAACGTTTGGTTTTGAAAAATCTACGTTTCACTTTTATTTATTTTTGTCATTTTTATCATTTTTAATTTTTTTGGTATTTTTTTATCAAGCAAAAGATTAGGTTGATGAAGTTTTATCTAGCTAATCTACTTGCAAAATATAAACGAAAAAGAGAGAGAGAGAAACAATCATCTATTCATGATCTGTTTGTTACAACTACGAAAGAAGGAAAACTACACTATAAAAGCGAAAAAGATAGAAAGAGGTGAAAGAAATCCCCCTCGACGGTCGCTCGGAAGATGACTCGCTCTGACGTCGCATGGAGGTAGGTGGTGAGGAGCTGGCGAAGGAGGACGTTGTTGGAGGATGGAAGATGGGGCAAGACGGCATCGTGGCAAGGATCTTCTTCCCGAAGGGTGATGAGAGGACGACCACGAGATGCTCCACAAATGGGGATGCGGGGAGGGAAAACTATTTGGTTTTCTACTTTAGGGGAGCATCCAGGGCTTGGGACAAGCTCTCTCTAGAGCCTTGGAGGTGGTGAGAGGAAGAAAGGAAGAGATGGTTTGGAATGGAGGGGGATAGATCCTTTTATAGTGGAGGAGAGAAAAATCGGACATGGGAAATTATTGACAGCTGTAATCGTTGCTGAAGATCCACCCAACTGTTGCTGAAGATCCGCGCCCTTCAGTTCCTTTGCTGGCGCATGCATAGTGCAGGCCATTAGTGATAGCTACAAGCATCACTAAAGGCCCGCCCAACTGTTGCTGAAGACCCGCGCCCTTCAATTCCTTTGCCGATGCCGCTCTTAATTGGCCAATTGGGGGGCTGTGGGGATTAGAACCCGCACCCCTCCCTTAAAGGTCGGGTGCTTAACCACTGTGCCAAGACGTCCAAAAGGTTGAGGGGACGATTTAGCAAGCGCAGTGGAGGAGCATTCTTAGCTGTTGGATTAAGATCCAACGGCTGAGAATTGATGATGAAGATGGTGAGGGGGCGCCTCCCAGTTGCTGTTAGCTGGTGTTGGGTAGCCTGGATGACGCCATGTGGCGCCATCTGGGCCATCTGTCTTCTTCATTTTGTAGAGGGTGCTACGGAGCTTTGATCGAGATGATTCCCGCATTGCCGGATTACGTCATCGCTCTGGATCCATCCATATGGTCAGATTTTTTATCCGAAGCATGTATCGATGTCTCATTGCCCCCTTGGCCATTGATCTTTCTCAAACATCATATGATGCTACGGGACTCCGATCTAGATGATTTCGGAGGCGTTAGACTCCAATTGTCATCCTGATCAGATTCATATGGTTCGATCGTCCATCCGAGGCCCTGAAATATATCTTCTTCTCTCTTGACCATAAAAAGGACCTAATTAACCTAAAATATATACAACTACTCTAAATGCATAATGATGCATGCTATGTAATATTTATAAGATGAAATGCAAATCTAAGCTTAGGAACATGCATGAATAGGCATTTTGTCTTCAATAATTGTGTCTATATCATACCCCCATGCCTATTTTTTGCTAGTCCCTAGCAAAATCAAACTACATGCTATGTATAAAATCAAAATTAGGATTCGATCACTTAGGCCTATGTTGTTTATTAACAATAGAAATTATCAACTAAGTTCCTAAACTAGGAAGACTCAACAGTGCCCGGGTGTTTGCCAGAATGCAGATCGCCCAAGTCCTCGCCTTATTTGAAAGGGGAAGATACATTTTTTTTTTGCTTTTTCTTGTTTTCTAATTTTTTTGGACTTTTGGACTTTGAGAGTTTTGGGATAACTTTTTATGGCCACTCGACCCGCCCAAGACTCGAAAAGAACTTTAAGTGCTAAGTATCTAGTGAAAAGAGTGAAAGACTCACTAGGCGACTGTTAAAATGAACTTCGGGTTTCTACAACCCTAGGTGGCCTTGCCCAGAGGTTTATCTTTTCGAACGATAGCTTTCTCCCTATTTCTTTTATTTATGGGGTCAACACAAGGGTGAACTTAGTGTATATCTCCCCGGTTTATTCTATTTTCCCGCTTCTTCCCTAAGTGTTTTGGGAATTATTGTGCATTTTTGTGAGCTGGGCTTTGGACAACCGGCCAATGGGCTATTACCCACGGCAACTTGCTAGCTATACTTGTGCAGTGAAGTGTGGTTTTGTTTATTTATTTATTTTCTCCTTTTCCTATTTTTTTTCTTTTTTTTTCTTTTCTCCTTTTTTTTCCTAAGTAGGTGGCTTCCCTAATCTAAGATTTACCTAAAGGCAGTATGAAGAAAGTGGTATTATGGCTAGGCTCTGGACAACTGGCTAATGGGCTGTTACTCACGACAACTTGCCAGCCATACCATCTGTTACGAATAGGGCATCAAGCGTCGTTTAAGACGTCTGGGAAGTGGCCCAGATGTCTGGAAGCCTTCCCAAACGTCTGGTATTAAATTTTTTTGGCGTACGGGTTTGCTTTCGCGCGCATGCGCGTGCAGACTGAACCCGCCGCCCTCCTTCTTCTCTTTCCTCTCCCTCCTTGCAGATGCCGCCTTTCCTCTTTCTCTCTCCCCACGGCTGCCTTACAAATACATTTCCCCTCTCCCTCACCCTCACTCCACTGCCTTCTTCTTCTCCTTCTCCCTGTCAGCGGAGAGTGGGTGAGCGAGAGCAGCAGTAGTGACTGCTACGGGCGTGTGGGGAGGAGAAGCTATTGCGAGAGGAAGAAGGAGCTCGACCGCGAGGGTGCGAGCTTGCTGAGGCAGCTAGAGCCAATCGGCGGGAGAGCAGGAGCGTGGGGTGCCGCGGAGGAGCTGTTGCAGCTCAGGCAGCAGGTGGACGCGGCGCGGCACGGTCGTGCGCTGCGGGCAGAGAGTGAGAAGGTTCTGATTCTGGGAAAATTTCCCAAAATCAGACATCTGGACTTACGTCCAGATGACGCAGGAGACTTTCGGAGGAAGGTCCAGACGTCTGACAGGTACGTTATTTTTTATCTCACCTTCTTTCGCGTGTACGGCCATGCAGCCGTTCCGCCGAGGTCTTCTGCACCCTTTCATGATAAGAGCGGGAGTGTGTGTGTGTGCAGGACTTGTTCGGGAAGGCGCAAGGGCTCGCCATCCCACATAGATCAGACGTGTGGGCACAGCACCAGACGATGGAGAGGGCTTCCAGACGTCCGGGGTGACAATCGGACGTCTGGAAACCAAGTCCAGACATTCCAGCGAGCTTCTGGATGTCTAAAGGATTGCGCAGACCAAGGTATGACTTGAGCTACCTTTTAAGATGTCTGGAAGAAGTTCCAGACGTTTGATTTTGGACAGACTGGTTGTTTTTGACCCGTTTAGGGTCTGTTCGGAGTCCGTTTTCCGGGTTTCAAGTTTCGTTCTTCCCAGATTTAATTCCTCTACCTATTTGCTGTAATTGTATACTGTTCTGAGTAACTCCTTGTGTTGATCCTTGTGTTAGGACCCCATTCCTTTGTGGCTCTGGGGGTTGCGGAGGAGCGCGAGATTGCCGACCACGCCCCCAGTACTCCCGATTTTGCGGGTAGAGTGGCCCTTTAATTTATTTATCAAAAATTGTACATTTATGAAACAATTAATAGAGTCTAGGGCATTGCATGAACCCTAGGTCTGAAAAATTAGATTGAATGATAGATCCTAGGGCATTACATGAACCCTAGGACAAACTAGATTGAATGATAGATCCTAGGGTATGGCATGAATCCTAGGACTAGAAAACTAGTTGAATATATATACATTGCAGTCTTGGAAAAGTAGAAAGGAAACGATAACTACCTGTAAATTGGTTAACAGCTGCCTGTTTAAGAATGAATAATCACGGTTGAGAACATGGGTTATATGGATATAAAGCTGGGATGGTGAAACCTAAATTGGCTGAGTTAAAAGAGCATGAACGCTACGAGGGAATTAGGAGTAGAACTCTTAGAGAGTGAATGGAATAGAATGGGGGAAGTGAGTTGGCCCTTGAGTACGGAGTACCAAGGAGAGCAACTGTCCCTCTGTTTAGTGCAGAGCGAAGCTAGCCGCCCTAGGGACCCAGGGTTAGGTCTGGCCACTTTGTACCGACTTTTGGCCCTTGTATACCCAGTACCGAGGAGAGCTACTAGTGTAGGGAGAGCACTAGCTACCCCACAGGCCCTGGGGTTCTGCTAGCCCTCCTACACCGACTTGTTAGGCCCACTGGTCAAACCAGGGTAGTCAGGCGAGGGTGCGCGAACTGTGGAGGGGCAAGACCCCTGTTTGGTTACTGTGGAGGGGCTGAGCCCCTGTTACTGAGAGGGCTCCGCCCTATACTGGTTCCGTGCTGTGCTTTGGGCGCACTCGTTAACGGAAACGACTGACCGCGTGCCAGTGCGGGGTAGCTACCCGTGCATTTATCGCGCGTGCCGTAGTCACCGTTACGTCTGTCAGAGACCTTGGGGTGGTTAATTGAGGGTAGGACCACCACGGGGGACTCTCCCGGCCAGGAGAGCACCACGTGTTACTTCTACTTTTCGGAAAAGACTGCAATCAAGATCGTTCCTACGAGGAACATTCGAGATCAAGAGAAAGATCTGAGAAATAATTTAAAAATGAATAAATGGAAAGAATATAAAGAAAGAAATTAAAAATTATAACAGATACTGTCCACCTTATTGCTTCTTAGCTTTTAGTTGCCACTCTACTCAGCGTTTCGCTGACATGTCACCTTTGTTACCTTTTTAGGACCAGGTGTTGAGCAGCCAGAGTCGGCGGCTGTAGAGGGCGCTGGGCCTAGTAGAGCCCAGTAGTGTTACTTGTTGTACCCACTGTACTTTTCTTGCTGTTGTTGTGAGTAATTTCTGTTACCCCTGTACTCTTTCCATTGTAAGCTTCATGTTTATGTATATGTTTAATTCTCTACTGTTGTGGTGGTGTATACTGTAGTATTTCTTTTCTTTACTACTGTATTTTGTTACTGCTAGTTATATACATGGTGAATGTGGGTTATTTTACTGCTCTTTTGGTTACTTTCTCGTTGGACAACTGGGTCTTGGGATCAGTCGAGTCGGTCTGATTCTCGTGTCTCGTAGGGATTCGGGAATCGGGTCGTTACAAGATGGTATCAGAGCAAGATCGTCCCGAGAAGTGAACCGACTGACTGGAAAATAACCAATTCACGTGTCTGTAACTAGAGTAGCCACCACAACATTTCTCTTGACATAAGCTCTTAGACTTCTTCATTAGATATCGCTATATTGACGTGTTTTCATTCTATTTCTCGTCTCCTTGCAGGAGATGCCTCGACGAGGGACTAGTGAGGCGGGCCGTGGGCGCGGCTGAGGACGAGGTCGGCGAGGTGGGCGTGTTGCGGTCGACGTCTCAGTGGACCAGCCATTGCTCCTGGGCATTCAGGCCCAGGACCTCTCCTAGCGGATACGGGACATAGTGCGAGAGGAGCTCCACCTGCCACCCCGAGTGCCTCTCCTTGGGGCTATGGAGGGGGAGTCCTCTGTGGGACCACGCGACGGATGTGGCGTTGGACGCGGAGGAGGGGATGGGTCGCCACCACCCCCACCTTCCTCCGACGCTTCAGTGCACGAGGCTTCCTTACCTGGATGCGCGCCAGCATCCCCACTGCAGCGCCACTTCGAGCTTTTCGGGCAATTCCAGAAGCTGAAGTCCCCCTCCTTCAAGGGGGATGAGGACCCAACCGAGGCGGAGGACTGGCTCAAGCAGATCGAGAAGGTTTTCGACACCCTTCGCCCCCCAGTGGAGTGCCGCGTGGCCTTTGCCACGTACCAGTTGGAGAGCGTGGCACATCGGTGGTGGAGGGCGGTCAGGGGACAGGAGAGGGACGAGCCGACCTGGGACCGGTTTGTCACCCTCTTCTGCGAGCAGTACTTTCCCCAGACGTGGCAGGACCAGAGGAGGCGGGAGTTCCACACTCTCCGCCAGGGGACGATGACCGTGAGTGCGTATCGCATGCGTTTTCTCGAGCTGTCCCGCTTTGCAGCGACAGCAGTAGCCACTGAGTAGGAGCGCCTTTGGAGGTTCACCGAGGGGCTCCGGCCTGCGATTCGGGGGTATGTCAAACCCCTGAAGCTACCTACGTTCTCTAGGGTGGTGGAGGCAGCTATGACCTACGAGGAGACCAACCCGTCAGCGCGAGATACTGACAGTGGGCGGAAGAGGCCCTATCAGCCAGACTTTTCACAGGGCTGGCGAGAGAGGAGACACGTGGCTCCCGCAGGAGAGCAGTCACGTTTTGCAGGGCCATCAGTGGCCTTTGGGGGCCCTCAACAGGGGCTAGCAGCTAGCACCGGACCCCCGCCCAGTCGATAGCAGGGACCCACTGAGGGCGGAAGTCGGGTTCCCCTCTGCTACCATTGTGGCCAACCGGGCCGCATTAGGAGGGACTGCCCGTCTAGGGCAGGAGGTCCGCAGATGCTTCCCACGCTGAGCACTGGAGGGCGAGCAGGAGGCCGCGGTTTCCAGGCGCGAGGAGGAGGACAGCAGTCACGAGGGGGGTACCGGCCAGCAGCTACCCGTCCGACGCAGAGTGTGGCTGCTTCGTCCGCACCTAGGGCTGAGGGGCGTATCAACGCCCTGACACACAGGGATGCCAGAGCTTTGGGATTAGTGGTGGTAGGTATGGTTTCAGTTTCTGGCAGACTCGATTACACGCTTTTCGATTCCGACGCTACGCACTCGTTTGTTGCCGCTAGTTTCGCAGTTAGTTTGGGCCAGGATTATATGCTATTAGATTATCCATTCGTGATCAGAGGTCCGAGTGGTCGGCTGTTTGTAGCTGAGGAGGTATACACGGGTTGCGAGGTCAGTATTGGGGGACATAGCCCTCCCGCTGACCTGATTATGATACAGATGGAGGACTTTGGTGTAATTCTGGGGATGGACTGGCTGTCCGCTTACCATGCCTTGGTGAATTGTTTTGAGAGAAAGATCATCTTCTTCATACCAGAGTTGCCTTCTTTCGAGTTCCACGGTCAGCCAGTGGACAGAGGCTTCAGGTGCATTTCTGCACTTCGGGCGGCGAGACTTTTGGGCTAGGGTGTGAGGGCTTCCTAGCTTGTGTGATGGCAGAGCCCAACCCTGTGGCAGACTTCCAGAGTATCCCGGTGGTCAGAGAGTACCCTGACATGTTCCTAGACGAGTTGCTAGGACTACCGTCCGAGTGTGAGATCGAGTTTGAGATCTCACTAGTACTAGGGACCAGCCCCATCTCCACCGCACCATACAGGATGGCACCACTTGAGCTGCGAGAGCTCAAGTCTCAGTTGCAGGATCTTTTGGAGAAGGGCTTTGTGAGGCCCAGCGTGTCTCCCTGGGGAGCCCCGGTACTGTTTGTAAAGAAGAAGGATGGTACCCTACGCCCTTGTGTGGACTACCGACAGCTGAATAGGGTCACCATCAAGAACAGATATCTGCTGCCGAGGATCGATGACTTGTTTGACCAGCTGCGAGGTGCCACGGTATTCTCCAAAATCGACTTGAGGTCTGGATACCACCAGTTGAGGATCAAGGAGGCAGGCATCTCCAAGACAGCTTTCCGCACCCGGTACGGACACTACGAGTTTCTGGTCATGCCGTTTGGACTGACCAATGCCCCCGCTGCCTTCATGGGCCTGATGAACCGGGTGTTTAGACCATACTTGGACTAGTTTGTGGTGGTATTCATTGATGATGTGCTCATCTATTCTCGAGATTAGACGTAGCACGGACAACACTTGCGGATGGTTCTGGACACACTGAGACGACGTAGGCTGTACGCCAAATACAGCAAGTGCAAGTTTTGGTTGAGGGAGGTGACCTTCTTAGGTCATGTGATCTCTGGAGATGGCTTGGCAGTGGACCCAGCCAAGGTCGAGGCAGTGCTCAGATGGGAGAGACCGTGTACGGTTACTGAGATTTGCAGTTTCTTGGGACTGGCGGGCTACTACAGGCAGTTTATCAGGGGCTTTTCACAGATTGCACGTCCTATGACCCAGTTGACCCGGAAGGACGTGCCATTCACTTGGACAGACGCCTATGAGGCGTGTTTTCAGGAGCTGAAGGAGAGGCTGACTTCGGCTCCCGTGCTCACCATTCCAGACAGTGGTGGTGGGTTCGTTGTGTACGCGGACGCCTCTTTGCGGGGGTTAGGGGGTGTGCTCTTGCAGAGGGGTCACGTTGTCGCTTACGCTTCGTGGCAATTGAAGCCCCATGAGCATAGCTACCCTACCCACGACCTGGAGCTGGCAGCTGTTGTCTTCGCGCTGAAGACCTGGAGGCACTACTTGTACTGTGAGACCTTCGAGATTTTCATAGATCATAAGAGCCTCAGATACCTATTTGATCAGAAGGAGCTCAACATGAGACAGAGACGTTGGTTGGAGCTCCTGAAGGACTATGACTGCAGCATTTCCTACAACCCGGGAAAGGCCAACGTGGTGGCTGACGCCTTGAGCCGGAAGGCGCCCGCACACTTGTCCAGTTACAGGTGTAGAGTTGGAGCCTTTTGGAGGAGATGAGCAGTTGGCGACCCCTAGAGTTACAGGGGCACTGTGGGGCAGTGACTGTGATGCGATAGACGAGGCCAGAGCTGATATATCGCATCATCACAGGACAGATGGCCGACCCGTACTTGCAGTCCTTGCGTAACAGAGTACTGTCAGGAGACCTTGGAGACTTCTCTTTTATAGACCAGGTGCTGCGTATGAGGGGACGTTTGTGCGTTCCCAGAGACGAGGAGCTGTTGAGAGAGCTCCTGACTGAGGCACACGGTTCCAGATTCACCATACATCCTAGAAACACGAAGATGTACCATGGACTTGGTGGTGGGCTTACCTGTTACCCAGCGAGGACATGACGCAGTCTGGGTAATCGTTGATAGATTGACGAAGACGGCGCGTTTCTTGCCGATCTGAGTCACCTTGGGGCCAGCACAGTTGGCAGAGAGGTATATTCGCGACGTGGTACGTCTACGCGGAGTTCTGTGGGAGATCTTATCCGACTGGGATACCTGCTTTACGTCCCAATTTTGGGCTGAGTTTCAGCAGGCTCTGGGACGCGGTTGAGGTTCAGTATAGCTTACCACCCCCAAATGGACGGACAGTCTGAGTGCACGATACAAACACTTGTGGACCTTTTGCATGCCTGTGTACTAGACCGAAGGGGCTTTTGGGAGGAGCACTTGACCCTGGCGGAGTTTGCATACAATAACAGTTATCACTCGAGCATCGGCATGGCACCCTACGAGGCTCTGTACGGACGGAGGTGTACGGCACCCTTGAGTTGGGTTGAGGTGGGGACCAAGTGGGAGGTTGGCCCCAGACTGATCCGACAGAGTTAGGAGGTAGTCGGGCAGATTCACAGGTGACTCCGCACTGTCAAGAGCAGGCAGAAGAGCTATGCAGATCGAAAACGCAGGGAGGTGCAATTTGAGGTTGGGGACCACGTCTTCCTTCGTGTTTTGCCCATGAAGGGCCTGCAGCGGTTTGGGGTGAGAGGAAAGCTCGTGTCGAGGTTAGTGGGGCCCTTTGAGGTCCTGGAGCGGGTTGGACCCGTTGCTTATAGGCTTGCCCTCCCTCCTTAGCTTTCTGGTGTGCACGACGTGTTCCACATGTCCAACCTCAGGAAGTACGTCGTCGATTCCAGTCACGTCCTGAGTCAGGAGAGCGTCGAGGTGGGCGACGACTTGACCTACCCCGAGCGGCTAGTGCAGATTCTTGACAGAGCCGTCCGCAATCTGAGACGAAAGCAAGTACCCCTAGTGAAGGTTTTGTGGAGGAGCCAGCGGTACGAGGAGGCTACCTGGGAGCCTGAGGCGGTGATGCGGGAGTGGTACCCGGAGCTTTTCGCGGGTACGCCTTTTCAGACCGGCTTCGGTCCTCTTTGAGTTTGTTATGCATATATTGTTCTTTCCCGCACCCTAGTTAGCGCAAGTTTCAGGGATGAAACTTCCTTTGAGTTTGTTATATTGTTATGAACAGGGAATCAAGCGTCGTTTAAGATGTCTGGGAAGTGGCCCAGATGTCTGGCCAGACGTCTGGAAGCCTTCCCAGACGTCTGGTATTAAATTTTTTCGGTGTACGGGTTCGTGTCTGCGCGCATGCGCGCACAGACTGAACCTGCCGCCCTCCTTCTTCTCTTTCCTCTCCCTCCCTGCAGACGCTGCCTTTCCTCTTTCTCTCTCCCCACGACTGCCTTACAAATACGCTTCCCCTCTCCCTCACCCTCACTCCACCACCTTCTTCTTCTCCTTCTCCTTGTCAGCGAGAGAGCGGGTGAGCGAGACTGTTGCACCAGATCTAGCGACTGTTGTGGGCGTGTGGGGAGGAGAAGCTGTTGCGAGAGGAAGAAGGAGCTCGACCGCGTGGGTGCGAGCTTGCCGGGGCAGCTAGAGCCGACCGGTGGGAGAGCAGCGAGCGTGGGGTGCTGCGGCGGAGTTGCTGCAGCTTAGGCAGCAGGAGGACGCGGTGCGGCACGGCCGTGCACTGCGGGCGGAGAGCGAGAAGGTTCTGATTCTGGGAAAATTTCCCAGAATCAGACGTCTGGACTTATGTCCAGATGACGCAGGAGACGTCCGAAAGAAGGTCCAGACGTCTGACAGGTACGTTATTTTTTATCTCTCCTTTCGCGTGTACGGCCATGCAGCCGTTACGCCGAGGTCTTCTGCACCCTTTCGTGATAAGAGCGGGCATGTGTGTGTGTGCAGGACTTGTTCGGGAAGGTGAAGGGCTCGCCATCCTGCATAGATCAAACGTCTGGGCATAGCACCAGACGACGGAGAGGGCTTCCAGACGTCCGGGGTGACAATCGGACATCTGGAAACCAAGTCCAGACGTTTCAGTGAGCTTCTGGACGTCTGAAGGATTGCGCAGACCAAGGTATGACTTGAGCTACCTTTTAAGATGTCTGGAAGAAGTTCCAGACGTTTGATTTTGGACAGACTGGTTGTTTTTGACCCGTTTAGGGTCCGTTCGGAGTCCGTTTTCCGCGTTTCAAGTTTCGTTCTTCCCAGATTTAATTCCTCTACCTATTTGCTGTAATTGTATACTGTTCTGAGTAACTCCTTGTGTTGATCCTTGTGTTAGGACCCCGTTCCTTTGCGGCTCTGGGGGTTGCGGAGGCACGCGGGATTGCTGACCACGCCCCCAGTACTCCCGGTTTTGCGGGTAGAGTGGCCCTTTAATTTATTTATCAAAAATTGTACATTTATGAAACAATTAATAGAGTCTAGGGCATTGCATGAACCCTAGGTCTGAAAAATTAGATTGAATGATAGATCCTAGGGCATTACAGGAACCCTAGGACAAACTAGATTGAATGATAGATCCTAGGGTATGGCATGAATCCTAGGACTAGAAAACTAGTTGAATATATATACATTGCAGCCTTGGAAAAGTAGAAAGGAAATGATAACTACCTGTAAATTGGTTAACAGCTGCCTGTTTAAGAATGAATAATCACTGTTGAGAACATGGGTTATATGGATATAAAGCTGGGATGGTGAAACCTAAATTGGCTGAGTTAAAAGAGCATGAACGCTACGGGGGAATTAGGAGTAGAACTCCTGGAGAGTGAATGGAATAGAATTGGGGAAGTGAGCTGGCCCTTGAGTACGGAGTACCAAGGAGAACAACTGTCCCCCTGTTTAGTGCAGAGCGGAGCTAGCCGTCCCAGGGACCCAGGGTTAGGTCTGGCCACTTTGTACCGACTTTTGGCCCTCGTGTACCCAGTACCGAGGAGAGCTACTAGTGTAGGGAGAGCACTAGCTACCCCACAGGCCCCGGGGTTCTGCTAGCCCTCCTACACCGACTTGTTAGGCCCACTGGGCAAACCAGGGTAGTCAGGCGAGGGTGCGCGGACTGTGGAGGGGCAAGACTCCTGTTTGGTTACTGTGGAGGGGCTGGGCCCCTGTTACTGAGAGGGCTCTGCCCTATACTGGTTTCGTGCTGTGCTTTGGGCGCACCCGTTATCGGAAACGACTGACTGCGTGCCAGTGCGGGGTAGCTAGCCGTGCGTTTATCGCACGTGCCGTAGTCACCGTTACGTCTGTCAGCGACCTTGGGGTGGTTGATTGAGGGTAGGATCACCGCGGGGGACTCTCCCGGCCAGGAGAGCACCACATGTTACTTCTACTTTTCGGAAAAGACTGCAATCAAGAACGTTCCCACTTGGAACATTCGAGATCAAGAGAAAGATCTGAGAAATAATTTAAAAATGAATAAATGGGAAGAATATAAAGAAAGAAATTAAAAATTATAACAGATACTGTCCACTTTACTGCTTATTAGCTTTTAGTTGCCACTCTATTCAACGTTTCGCTGATGTGTCACCTTTGTTACCTTTTCAGGACCAGGTGTTGAGCAGCCAGAGTTGGCAGCTGCAGAGGGCACTGGGCCTAGTAGAGCCCAGTAGTGTTACTTGTAGTACCCACTGTACTTTTCTTGTTGTTGTTGTGAGTGGTTTGTGTTACCCCTGTACTCTTTCCATTGTAAGCTTCATGTTTATGTATATGTTTAATTCTCTACTGTTGTGGTGGTGTATACTGTAGTATTTCTTTTCTTTACTGCTGTATTTTGTTACTGCTAGTTATATACATGGTGAATGTGGGTTATTTTACTGCTCTTTTGGTTACTTTCTCGTTGGACGACTGGGTCTTGGGATCAGTCAAGTCGGTCCGATTCTCGTGTCTCGTAGGGATTCGGGAATCGGGTCGTTACACCATCCTAGATAGTTCATTAGCTTCCCAATTTTCAAAGAAACCGTCGAAAAGTGAGTTAGTGCAAATAGTGTGTAGATGCTTAGAATTAAAGTCCCCTCAAATTAGAGGGTGGTTTGATAAGTCGTATACTTATCACCCTAATTTATTGACCAATTTAAAATAGAATTACTTAGTGAGGACTCGAGACAAAGTCCACATTCGAGTGGACACCTAGGCTAATTAAGCTTGAAGACTTCAAAAGTCTTAATTGTCTAGGTCCTATCGTATCATTTCCTAAGTTAATAACTTCCAAAAGCCTAAGTTCTCTTCTCCTAATTCTTTTTTTTTTTCTTTAAATAAAATAAAAAATTCTACAAAGCTAACGAAATAATTTCCGGATTTAATTATCCACCCCCATGCCTAAATGATGCAATGTTATTTTAAAATAAAGACATGAAAAGGGCAGAGTAATTAGAATGTCACCTGAATAAGGTGAAAATCCGGTTAGCTTCACAGAGAACGTGGAATATAAACACGTGCTAAATTTAATGCCTTCAGTTTGGCATAACATACATACAAGGAAGAAATTAAGAATTCACAAGTGCTGGTCATAATCAAAATCAAAAGATTAATCCTCAGACCTGCCAGCAGAAGATGTCCACAGACGTGGACCAGATTATGATGGAGACCCATGCCCCAGGGTCGAGTGGTTCTCAGGTTCTGGATGAAAATCACCCAGAACTGAAGGTTGTTGTATTTACGGGGCCAGGCCTTTGGTTTGGTGGTGTGCAACCCAAGACCAAAGTGTTGGACATTGGGTAAAGATGGTTCAATAGGTGTGAATGTCCACTTAACGTTCAGCTCAGAAAGATAATCAGTTATTTCGAGCTTGGGTTGCACATGAAAGATGTCATAAGGGTCCTAGTAGAAACTAGGTGGTTTCAGGTCAACAGGAACCCTTAAATCTAAACTCTTAGTTCCCTCAGAAGTAGCTTTTCGGATTTTTATTTCCCACTTCCTATCCTTCAACATCAAGTGTTTGGGCTTTGGGACCTCTAGCATATTGGTCACCCCATATGATTTACCCAAGTCCAGAAATCGTGACTGACTCAAAATTGACTTGGGTACAATGATTTCCAAATCAAAATCAATCCCTTCGGGGTGTGGTTGAGGAATGGGGCTATTGATTGAATCTTCTAGTAAATGAGGGTTTGAATCCTCTATGTTAACCCCAACCGAATCCAAATCTTCAATGAACGGGCTATCAAATGGTTCACTAGATTCCTCAAGCCTGTTTGTCTCACTAAGATCATCTTCCTTACACTCAAGTGAGACTTCACTAAGAGATTCTTCACCCTCAGAGTCAAAGAATTCATGATCCTCATTTATATATGTCTCAAAATCGATTATAATTTCCTGGTTCAAATAGACATTTTTCCTCGTTCCCTGGCTCGGGGATCTCGAGTGAATCAATCGGTTCATCCTCAATGGGTTGCTCTAGCCCAACCTGGTCATCCCAGATCTCAGAAAATGTATCCCCCTCGAGAGGCGCCTGAGCAGGTTCAAACATTGGCTCTCCTAAAGGGGGTTCATCTTGAGAATCATCCCAAGATTAGACTAGGGCAACCACAAATTTCATCCTCAACCTCAACAATTTCCCAAGTAGAAACTCACCAAGGCCTCTATCCCCAACATTTGGAGCAAATCCAATAAAGAGCTATTCAGCTCATCAATCATTTTTATCATAGGCTCTAATGCTTCAGTGCATGATGTTGGCTGGGCTTCTAAAGATTGGATGGTGTTCCTCAAGTTAGCCAACACCCTGTCTTGGATCTGGTTCACCTAAATCGAATGGTTTGGTTCAGGTTTGGGTTAAATCTAGGTGATATAGACACATCCATTTAGGTTAAAATGCTTATTCATGCATGTTCCTAGGCTTAGATTTGCAATTCAGGTTATAAATATTGCATAGCATGCATCATTCAACATTTAGAATAGTTGTATATATTTTAGGTTAATTAGGTCCTTTTTATAGACAGAAAGGAAGGAGATTTATTTCAAGGCCTCGGATGGACGATCAGATCATACAGATCTGATCAGGACGACGATCAGAGTCTATTGCCTCTGAAGTCGTCCAGATCGGAGTCCCGTAGCATCATATGAAGCCCAAGGAAGATCAATGGCTAGGGGGCAATGCGACATCCTTATAGGTTTCAGATAAAAAATCCGACCGTACGGATGGATCCGGAGCAATGATTGCATTTCGACAATGTGAAAATCAATTCGATCCGAGTACGGTGGCACCCTTTGCAAAGGAATGAAGATGGATGGCCCAGGTCACGTCAGGTGGCGCAACCCAGGCCGCCCATGCACACACACGCATCGCTGCGCATGCGCAGCAGTGTGGGCACACGCGGAGGCACGTGCGCACCCAAGCACTGTGGCATGCCCAGCAGTGTAGTGCGCAGCGCGTACGTGTGCGCAATAGCAGTAGCGGGAGCAGGCGTGGCAGTGGGCGCGAGAGTAGCTGGCGTGGGTGCATAGCACGTGCGCGTGTGCAACACGATGCGTGATGCGCAAGCTGGCGGGAGTATTGAATGGTGCGGATCTTCTGCGACGGCTGTAGCGATGTTTACGGCCGTCACTAATGACACAGATACGACTTTGTTCTTCCTCCTCCACTATAAAAGGACCTTCCCACCACCATTCCAATCCATCTCTTCCTTTCTTCCTCTCACCACCTCCAAGACTCTACAGAGAGCTTGTCCCAAGCCCAGGATGCTCCTCTAGAGTAGAAAATCAAATAGTTTTCCCTCCCCTCATCCCCATTCGTGGAGCATCCCGTGGCCGTCCTCTCACCGCCCTTCCTGAAGAAGATCCTCGCCGCGACGCCATCCTACCCCATCCTCCTTCCTCTGGCTCTACCCTCCTTTGTCCTGCTCCTCACCACCTTCCTCTGGGTGACGTCAGAGCGAGTCGTCCTCCGAGCAACCGTCGAGGGGGATTTCTCTCACCTCATTCTATCTTTTTACACTTTCGTAGTGTAGATTTTCTACTTTCATAGTGTAACAAACAATTCTTCATGAATGGATGATTCTTTCTCTCTCTCTTTCTCTCTCTCTCTTTTATATTTGCAAGTAGATTAGCTAGATAAGCATTTGTTGATCTGATCTCTTGCTTCCTAAAAGTAAAAAAAATAATTAGAAAAGATAAAAACGACCAAAAATAAATAAAATTGAAGCACTTTTTTGAATTAAAATAAACATCGCCTCCCTGTGTTCGACCCGGGACTCCCTTGGAGTTTCGGTATAAATTTTATCTGATCGACGTGTTTTGCAACTACGACGACGGGTTACTTGTAACCTCGATTTCTAACGTGTGAAACGCCCCTGACCATTTTGGCACCGTTGCCGGGGAGGCAACGAAATTTACTTCATTATTTTTTGCACTTCTTTGCATTTACATAGCACTAACCCCACTTATCTCTGATCTACTGTTTTGCAGTTACCCTTTCATGGAGATCCAAGTGCAATAGACCAGAGTAAAGTGGGGGTAGAGTATTTTGTAAGTGTCCCCCACACCACCCCCACCTTAGTTTTCATTCCATAACCTAGTAACTCAAACCTAAATCAACTTAGGTGCTTTTTGTAAACCCTAGGATAGATTTGGTTGTTTGTATGCCAGCTCCACTCACCTCGCCATCCACATAAATAAAAAAAAATAAAAAAAGTGTTATCTGATTGTGGGACTTTCTGAAAGAGACACACCTTAACACCCACAACTCTCGACTTAAGGCACACCACTCCACGTTGATTCTACCACTTAACTGGGATCTAACCTGTGGATCCGGTACACTTCAACTCAAAACACATAAGTGAGTAGAAATTTGATTAGGCTAAGACATTGTGTGCCTTAATATGTGGTGCGAATAGGCTAATTGATTGATTTGTTTGGGCTGCACCACTCAAATTAAAAGCGATTCATCTGTAGCTTGCCACTTAGGGTTGATTCTTATGGCTGAATGATGTAAACATATTTACACTACTTAAGATGTCTATTTATGCATGTTCTTAAGTATAGGATTGCATTGCATACTATAAATATTGCATAACATGCATCATCTTGGATTTAGATTAGTTTGAATAAAATAGAGGTTAATTGTCTCCTTTTATGTTCATGGACAGGGAAAACTTTTTATCGGGGCCTCAGATCAAAGATCCAACCGTACAGATGTGATCAGGGCGACGATTGGAGTTCAACGACTCCAAGATCGCCCTAATCAGACATATGTAGCATCAGATAGAGATCGGGGAACCCTAGAAGATCAAGGGCCAAGATGGTATGAATCTGCACTTCAAACGACAAATCCGACCGCACGGATGGATTTGGATCGATGATCGCAGCCTAACGGCGTGAAAATCGACTTAATCCGACACCCGTGGCACCATCTACATCGTCCAGAAGATGGACGGCCAAGATGGCGCCACATGGTGCCATCTCAGCCATCCAACCGGCCCTCAGGACCACCGCTGCCTCTCCAAAGAAAATCCAACGGTCATGAGCATGCGCCGCTCAAAACATCCGCTCGACCATCTCGACGACGTAGCGCAGCGGATGAACACTTTATCGTGAGGCACTGGCGCGGGTTCGAATCCGCAGGAGCGGGATAGCGGGCGTAATTGACCGCTCGATTGCGTTTGAATAGCCACGTGCATGCAATTGCGCTCACGCTGTATTGCACGTCGTGCCTTACGTGGAATCGCACGCAGGCGGGTGCGCAAAGGAGGCGGGCGGTAGTGCGCCTTAAGCCGTTCGATCTCACGATCGGATGGTTGAGATCGGTTAGACGTGTGCGTGCATTACGCACAGGGAGGCGAGCAGCCGCGCGCGGGCAGTGCCCACTACACCCACGATGGGGCTTTAGTGACGATTTTATTCGTCACTAAAGACCCTTGATTTAATGTTTTTAAAGTTGTAATGACCAAATTGCCCCTACTCGCAACTATAAAAGGAGACCCCCTCCACATGATATTCTCATCTCTTCCTTCTCTTCTCTCCCTCTCCAAAGCTCAAGAGAAGCTTGTCCCACACCTGGGATGGTTCTTGCAAGATAAAGTCAATTTTTTGTTCCCCTTTCGGAAGCGGATCCCGTGACGATGATGACGTGCTGCCCCGTTCTTGTTCTTCCACTCGTCCTCCTTCGTCCAGGCGTCGTCCTATCCGGCTCGTCCTCCAAGCGACCGTCAAGGAGGATATCTCTCTTCCTATTCTTTTTACTGCTTTCTAGAATAGATTCACTACTTTCTAGAGTAGATTTATTGCTTTCTAGTGTAATCATTTTCCCACTTTCTAGTTGTAATGTTTAGTGTAATGAACAATTCTTCTGATAATGAATTCCATGTTCATTCTACATCTCTTTTTGATTTTTGTTTGTAATATTCTCTCTCTTATATTTATTGTAAATAGTTAGATAGTTCTAATAAATTAATTTACTTCGTGACAAATAAAATAAACACGTGTTTTTAAATCAAACGTCCGCCTCCCTGTGTTCGACTCGGGATTTTCATTCCGGTATAAATTTTATTTGTTGAACACGAGTTCTTCGCTTTCATACTACAACGATAGGTTTTTCAAAACCAAACACGTTAGCGTAGCAACCCGATGTTCAACATTTTGGCGTCATTGCCAGGGACGCGACGCTCTTTGATTTTTCTCCACGTTTTTACAACTTACGAATCATTTACCTCACTTCTCTCCTTTCTTATTGTGATTGCAGGTACTCTTTTGGTACAAGCAAAGATGGTAGATCGGAGAAAAGTGCTGTTGAAGGTTCTGTGAGTTATCCCCTACCTCTCACCCATTAGATTTCATTTCACAACATAATAACACAAACATCAATCAACCTAGGTGTTCTTATAAACTCTAAGGTTAGATTGTTTGCTGTTTGACACCTACATCGGCCCCAACCTCCACATGTAAAAAGAAAATTAGAAAAAATCTCACAGAGGTACACAACCTCATCTGATTTTCAAACTCAATCGATAAACCGATCTTTGGAGCCGGTACACACATCTAAACACATAATTGAGTAGAAATCAGATTAGGTAATCACTTGTGTGCCTAATTAAGTGGTGCAACAGGCCAATTATTTGAGTTGATTGGGCCGCACCACTTCAATTAAATTCAACTCATCAAGTAGCTGCCACATAGGTTCAACTCTTAGGGATTTACCAGGCACTCCACATTCTTTTAGGTTTTAAAGGAAAATATTTTCACGTGTGCTTTCAAAACCTGGTGTGCCAACAAAACTTGTTTGAAAACACCTAAAGTTGAATCCTAAAAGCTACTAAGCAAGATTTGAACCCTAAAATTCACCGCATTAAAAATAATCTTGCTTGAAAACCCCTGGTTGTGCATGCACACACAAATTAGTCATTAAGGGCACAACCCAAATAAAGGGCCCATACATTCCAAGGCACATTCAAACCTAGCCCTAAATAAAACAGAGTAGATGTTGGCCTTAAGGATTCAACTCGCTCTTTAGAGCCCAGAATGAGATTATTTTTGATTAGTCTGTTTCTACTGTTCAATCTGATGTCTAGCTAGGGGAGCAGAATCAAATGCTTGCGACTGGGGGGTATACTAGGAATCGGAGGTGCAAGCCGAAGGAAGAGCCTTCTCCCCAGTCCCTCCTTCTAACTGGTTGGATTGAACAGACAAAAGTAGATCAAATCGTTCCTTTATCTCAAGACGGGTTTTACGAGTCTGTAGGTCTTTAGGCTAGCCCACTTAAGGACAGGTTTGATTATTTGTATTGCAGGGTGCCTTTCTTCCTCCCGTCTCTCATGAATCCTTCCACATATTACACGCATTCCCGCTCTTTCCCTCCTGTTTTGAATTATCCTCAACATGACGATTATCCCGACTCGTACTGTAATCAACCATCAGTTAGTTGGGATAACTCGGATTGGGGATACAGTTCCAGACCTCTGTGTTTAGGGTCTAACCCTGAATACTATGATTGTGATTTCTATCCTTCTCAGAGCCACATCAATTATAGATCCTCACCCTTTCATGAACAACCTAATACGATCTACAATCAAGAAGGATACACTGATTCTTACCCATCCTCTGATTACATTGCCTTTAGGTCATCATCACCTTTTAAACAATCCGAAATTACCTATTATCAGGAAGGGTATAACAAATCTCAATTCGTTAACTCCTTTGCATTGATCCCAAACCCACCCAACCTTGAACCAACTCATTTGGTTCGGGTTAACCAGGTTTAAGATAAGGTTCTGGCTAACTTGAGGAATATCATACAAACTTTAGAAGGTCAGCCAACACTTTCCATTGAAAGATTGGAGCCCCTTATTCAGATGATTGATGATTTGAATATGTATTTGTTGGATTGGCTCCAGGATGTTAAGGATAAGAACCCGGGTTAGTTTCTACTTAGGAAGTTAGCGAAATTGAGGATGAGATTTGTGGTTGCTTTAGTTCAATCATGGGATGATTCCCAGGATGAACTCCCTTCAGGAAAGCCAATGTCAGAACCCATTCAGGCACCTGTTGGGAGGGAAACGTGTTACGAGGCTGACCAGATTGAATTAGAGCAACCAATTAAGGATGATCTGATTTCTTCACCTGAGATCCTTGAGCCAGGGTACGAGGAAACGTATGTCTCCATGGAACAGAAAGTGACAGATGATTTAGGGACATACATTAATACGGATCTTGCTTCTGATGGTGAAGATTCAAGTTGCAAAGTCTCACACAAGTTTACAGAATATGATTTCTGTGAGACGATTGGGCCTGAGGAATCTGAAAAATCATTTGATAGCCTAATAACTGAGAAAACTGATTTTATTAGGGCTCACATTGTGGATCCAGAATCGCATTTTCTGGAGGATTCAATCAAATGCTCTGATTGTCAGTTACACCCCATTGAGCTTATCAATGATTCTGTTTCTGAGATAATTAGACCCAAGTTAATTCTGATTCAGCCACATCATTTAGACTTGGAGATTTCAGATGGGGTGATTAATATGCAAGAGGTCCTGGAATTTGACATGCTGAATGAAGAGGATAGGAGCCGGGAAATTTTGATTTGGGAAGCAAGTTCTGGAGGAAGTAGAAGACTGAGACGAAGGGTTCTTATTAAGTTGAAACCATCAAACCAGAACCCTTACGACATTTGTTCTGAGGATGTCGAACCCAAGCACACATTCGATGGTTATCCTTTTGAGCTTTATTTCTTTGTAATCCGACTTTTTGGTCTTGGGTTGCATCCTCATAAATTGCAGGCTCGACCCTGCATGCATACTGATTTTAGGTTTTGGGTAATTTTTATCCAGAACCTGAGATATTCTCGATTATGGGGTATGGGTCTGCACCACAATCTGGTCCACATTTGTGGACATCTGCTGGCAGGTCCGAGGTTTCATCTTTTTATTCTGATTCTGACCTGCACTTGTGAATTCTTCATTTCTCTTCTTTGTATAGTGTGCCTAGCTGAAGGCACTAAATTCAGCACATATACAGTTCTTTTTAGTTTTCATCTTGGAGCAGACCTGACATTCACGCAATTCAGGTGCTTTCTACGCTATTCCACTCTGTTTTATGTCTTTTTAATACAATGAGGACATTGCATTAGATAGGCATGGGGGGTGGATATTCATCTCTGAATTAAGTCGTCAGCTCCGTAGATTTGTTTTGTTTTCTTTTATTATTAAAAAAAAATGGAATTAGGAAAGAGAACTTGGGTTTAAGAAAATTTTCAATCTTAGGAAATACTACATTATGATTTGAACACAAAGACCCTTCAGGTCTTTGGACTTAATCAGCCCGTGTATCCACTAAAATGTGGATTTATTTTTCGAGTCCTTGCCAACCTAAATTCTATTTTAATTGGAGTAAATAAGTTTAGGTGATAAGTACACGACTTATCAACCCACCCTCTGATTTGAGGGAATTTTGAGCTTTAAGCATCTACACACTATCTTGTCACTGACTTATTGTTCGGTGATTCTAACGAAAATTGGGTAGGTAATGAACCTTGTAGGGTGATATGGCTGGCAAGTTATCGTGGGTAACAGCGAATAGGTAGGTTGTCCAGAGCCCAGTCACTGGACCTTTCTATTTTTGCTGCTTTTAGGTAAATCTTAGACCAGGGAAGCCGCCTACTTAAAAAAAAAAGGTCACAAAGAAAAGGAGAAAAGAAAAAAAGAAATAAGCCACACTTCGCCGCACGAGTATGGCTGGCAAGTTGTTGGTGGTAACAGCTCATCGACCGGTTGTCCAGAACCCAGCTAAATAAATGCACTGAAAATTCCCAAAACACTTAGGAAGAAGCGGAGAAGTTGAATAAACCGGGGAGATATACACTGGATTTACCCTTGTGTTGACCCCGTAAAAATAAAAGTAGGGAGAAAGCTACCGGTTGTAAAGATACACCTTTAGGTAGAATTTTTTTTTTAGGTCACCTATAGGCGTAGAAATCCGAAGTCCATTTTAACTGCTGGTCAACGAGTTTATCACATTCACAATAAGATGCTTAGAACTTAGGGTTCTCATCAAATCTTGGGTGAGTTGAATGGCCGTAGAAAGCCACTCTTAAATCCTAAAACTTGAAAATCCAAAAAAATTAGAAAAGAGGAAAAAGAGAAAAAGAAAATTTTCTTTGAATAAGGCGAGGACTTGAGGCGGTCTGCATTTTGGCAGATACTCGGGCACTGTTGTGTCTTTGAAAGTTCAAATCCTAAGTAGACATTTTCTTAGTGATTGAAAATAACTCAAGCCCAAATAATCCAACCTAATTCTTTTATAAATAGCATATAGATTTTGCTAGGGAATAGCAAAAGATAGGCATGGGGGTATGATGTAAACATGTTTACACTACTTAAGATGTCTATTTATGCATGTTCTTAAGCATAGGATTGCATTGCATACTATAAATATTGCATAACATGCATCATCTTGCATTTATATTAGTTTGAATAAAATGGAGGTTAATTGTCTCCTTTTATGTTCATGGATAGGGCAAACTTTTTATCGGGGCCTCGGATCGAAGATCCAACCGTACAGATGTGATCAGGGTGACGATTGGAGTTCAACGACTCTAAGATCGCCTTAATCAGACATCTGTAGCATCAGATAGAGATCAGGGAACCCTAGAAGATCAAGGACCAAGATGGTGTGAATCTGCACTTCAAATGACAAATCCGATCGCATGGATGGATTTGGATCGATGATCGCAGCCTAATGGCATGAAAATCGATTTAATCCGACACTCGTGGCACCATCTACATCATCCAGAAGATGGAAGGCCATGATGGCACCACGTGGCGCCATCTCAGCCATCCAACTGGCCCTCTGGATCGCCGCTGCCTCTCCAAAGAAAATCCAACGTGTGATCTGGGCCGTTGGATCTTGATCCAACGGCCATGAGCGCGCGCCGCTCAAAACATCCGTGCGACCATCTCGACGACATAGAGTAGCGGGTGAACGCCTTATCGCGAGGCGCTGGCGAGGGTTCGAATCCGCAGGAGCGGGCGAGCTGGCGCAATTGACCTCTCGATCGTGATCGAACGGTCGCGCGCGCGCAATTGCGCTCACGCAGTATCGCACGCCACGCCTTATGCTGAATCGCATGTGGGCGGGCACGCAAAGGAGGCAGGCGGTAGCGCAACTTAACGATCGGACGGCTGAGATCAGCTGGACGTGTGAGTGCGTTACGTGCAAGGAGGCGAGCAGCCGTGCTCGGGCAGTGCCCACTACACCCACGATGGGGTTTTAGCGACGGTTTTATCCGTCACTAAAGACCCCTGATTTAATGTTTTTAAAGTTGTAATGACGAAATTATCCCCACTCCTTGCAACTATAAAAGGAGACCCCCTCCACACGAAATTCTCATCCCTTCCTTCTCTTCTCTCCCTCTCCAAAGCTCAAGAGAAGTTTGTCCCACACTTGGGATGCTTCTCGCGAGATAAAGTTAATTTTTCGTCCCCCTTTCGGAAGTGGATCCTGCGACAACGATGACGTGCTGCCTCGTTCCCATTCTTACACTTCATCCTCCTTCGTCCTGCTCTGTCCTCCTTCGTCCAGGTGTCGTCCCGTCCGACTCATCCTCGAAGCGACCGTCGAGGAGGATATCTCTCTCCCTATTCTTTTTACTACTTTCTAGAATAGATTTTCTGCTTTCTAAAGTAGATGTATTGCTTTCTAGTGTAATCATTTTCCCGTTTTCTAGTCGTAATGTTTAGTGTAATGGACAATTCTTCTGATAATGAATTCCATGTTCATTCTACATCTCTTTTTGATTTTTGTTTGTAAAATTCTCTCTCTCTCTTCTATTTATTGTAAATAGTTAGATAGTTCTAATCAATTAATTTACTTCGTGACAAATAAAACAAACACGTGTTTTTAAATCAAACATTCGCCTCCCTGTGTTCGACCTGGGATTTTCATTCTGGTATAAATTTTGTTTGTTGAACATGAGTTCTTCGCTTTCATACTACGGCGACAGGTATTTCAAAACCAAACACGTTAGCGTAGCAACTCGACGTTCAACACTAAACCAGGCACTTCTCATTATTTTTGATTTTTAAAGGAACATATCATCACCCGTGTTTTCAAAACTTTGAGTGTTCTACTAAACCTTGATTGAACCAACCTAAGAATTAAGCTCTAAAATCTACTAACCAAGGTTAAACCCTAAAAGACACATCATCAAATAACCTTGTTTGCAAACCCTGGTTGTGCATGCACACACATTTTAACTGATCATTAAGGGCACAACCCATCTAAACGGCTGATGTAAATACCTTTACACTACTTAAAATGTCTATTTATGCATGTTCTTAAGCATAGGATTGCATTTCATGATATAAATATTGCATTACATGCATCATCTTGCATTTAGAGTAGTTTAAATAAAATGGAGGTTAGTTGTCTCCTTTTATGTGCTTGGACAGGGAAAACATTTTATCGGGGCCACAGATCAAAGATCCAACCGTATGGATGTGATCAGGGCGACGATTGGAGTTCAATGACTCCAAGATCGCCCTAATCAGGCATCCGTAGCATCAGATAGTGACCCGGGAACCCTAGAATATCAAGGGCCAGGATGGTGTAAATCCGCACTCAGATGATAAATCCGACCGCACGGATGAATTTGGATCGACGATTGCAGCCCAATGACACAAAAATCGAGTCAATCCGACATCCGTGGCACTATCTACAACTTCCAGAAGATGGACGGCCAAGATAGCGCCACGTGGCGCCATCTCAGCAGCCCAAACGGCCGCTTGCATCTTGTGAAGGCCCCACGCCCACTCGCTCTCCGCCATTGGATCTTAATCCAACGGCTGTGGGTGCTCACGCTTAAAAGCGTCCGCTCGACCATCCGCGGCCCATAGCGCAGTGGTCGAGCGCGCTATCGCGAGCGCTGGGCGCGGGTTTGAGCCGTGGCGAGGAGTGGCAGGCGCGGGTGATTGGGCGTGGGTGGAGCATCAGATGGAGATCGGACGGCCGCGCGCGCCCGATAGTGTCGACGCGAGAACGGACGCGCAATCAGACGCGCGGGCGGGCGCGCAACGCGGTGGGCGGAGACGCATCTTAAGCCGTCCAATCTCGCGATCGGACGGCTGAAAAGCGGCGAACGTGTGCAAGCCGTTGAGCGCGCGAGCAGGCGAGGAGGCACGCGCGAGCCGGCCACGACGCCCACATTGAGGGCTTTAGTGACGGATTTATCCGTCACTAAAGACCCCTCTTTTATTATTTTGAAGTTGTAATGTCCATTTTGTCCTCACTCCTTGCAACTATAAAAGGAGACCCCCTCCATACGAAATTCTCATCCCTTCTTTCTCCTCTCTACCCCTCCAAAGCTCAAGAGAAGCTTGTCCCACACCCGGGATGCTTCTTGCGAGATAAAGTCCAATTTTCGTTCCCCTTCGGAAGTGGATCCCGCGACGACGACGGCGTGCTGCTCCGTTCCCATTCTTCTGCTTCGTCCTTCTTCGTCCTGCTTCATTCTCCTTCGTCCAGGCGTCGTCTCGTCCGGCTCGTCCTCCAAGCAATCGTCGAGGAGGATAACTTCTCTCTCCCATTCTTATTTACAACTTTTCTAGTGTAGAATTTTCCTGCTTTGTAGTGTAATTGATTTTCCGCTTTCTAGTATAACTTTTATTTCGTTTGATTATATAAACAATTGGAATATTGAATGCATGTTCTCTCTCTCTCTCTATTAGTTTGATAGCTCCATTGTAATTATATTGCCTTGCTTAACAAAAATCCTAAAAAAATATAATTGCGAATATAGATCAACGTAGCCTCCCTGTGTTCGACTTGGAATTCTTTTCGGTATAAATTTTATTTGTTGAACACGAATTTTTCGCTTTCGAACTACAACGACAAGTTTTCCGAAACCAAACACGTAAGCGTAGCGATTCGCAAAACGTTTCAACATTTTGGCGCCGTTGCCGGGGAGGCAACGATTTCCGATCTTTCCTTCGCATTTCTTGCGCTTTATTTGTTTTCTAACTAGCTTTCTCTTGTGTCTATTATTTTGCAGAGACCTCCATCAAGGAATCAACAAGCGGTAGACTGGAGTAAAGTACAGTTGAAGACAACTGTAAGTGCTCCTCCGGCCACACTTACAGTCTTAAGGCTGGTTTTGGGAGTCAGTAGATCCTTAGGCTACCCCACTTAAGGATAGCCTTGTTTTGTTGTGCTGGAGGGTCCCTATCCCCAGTCCTTCCGACCTTCTCCTAGTTTATGCTGGGAAGACGGTCGTTGAATCCCCGATTGGAAGGACCGTTAGAACATTCTAGGAGGTGCAAGTTAGATTTTGGTCAATTTGATCCCATGGCCGAACAACAGCCTCCTCTGCTTGAAAATCCACAGGAAGAATTTAGAAGGCAGCTGGAACAAATGCAGAGAATGCAGGAATGGTTCCAGAGAATGCAGGGCGCTCAGCCCTCGAAGGATTTTTATGATCCTTCAAATTACGGGGAACGTCCCGGTGTCCAGATTCCAGCCGGTGACATAGAAATCAAGCCCCAGGTGTTAAGCCTGATTAAACATTATCATGGGCTTGGCTCCGAAGATCCATTTCAGCACTTGGAAGATTTGACCACTTTGGTCCAGACCACCAAGGCTCGAAACGTTAACGAGGAGCAAATGATCATGAGCAAACATTATCATGAGGCTTTACCTTGCGGCCGGGGGAGCAGTTTCATGTGGCCTGGGAGTGATTCCAGGACTTATTGTGGAGGTGTCCACACCACGAGGTGCCAAAATGGCAACTCGTGCAGATCTTCTATCATGGGTTGAATGAGCAACTCAGAAACCATGTGGATGCTTCTTGTGGAGGCAATTTCCTCAATAAAGATGCAGATAGTGCACATGATTTATTTGAGGAAATGAGTGAGAATTCAATTAATCATGCCTCCATGGATACTTTTAACCGGTCCCAGCAACCCAGATCAAATGTCAATGAAGTCCATGACTCTCATTCATTTGATATGGAATTGATTTGTAATAAACTTGATAAGGTGGACTTGGTTGCTAAAAGAATGGAAGAGTTGATGGCTGGCAATTCTATGAACAACTCTCAATCCACTCAATCCCAAAATTCGAGATTCCATTCCTCACGAGCTCCTTCTGGACGGGAGTTCGTGAATCAACTCGATGCGACTCAACCTATGAGTCAGCATTTTTCGGAACCCCATGGGTTCCCAACTGGGGCCTTTGATCTCAGTTTTTCTAATCCTTCCCTTTCTTTCTCTCCATCCTCACCCTATGAGGATGTCTGTGCTTTACAAGAGAATGTTAGATCCAACCCCTACTCGAATGCCTATAATCCAGGTTGGAGAAACCACCCTAACTTCTCTTGGAAAAATCTGGGGCAACAGACCCAATTCTGACCCAGCAACTACGCTCCGCAACGACCAATGGGTCAGGGTCAAGTGTATACTCAGTTGCCTCCTAATCAGGTCAATCAGCCAGCTTGGAATGCCCGTCAACCCGCAGGGCAGGCTGATTTGAACCGTCAAATGGTAGAGATGCAAGGATCTATGCTCCAGCTCATGCAGCAAATGAAAAACTCGCTGGACAACTTGCAATCTGGGTTCATTGCTAACTCTCGTTAACCCGGATCTCTATCATCCCAACCTGTACCCAACCCGCGAGACATTATAAATTCGGGCAATCAAGCCCAAGGGTACGGAAATCAGAGGGACCCGCACGCACATGCTCAGGTGGTTGAGCAGGGTTCCTCGTCTTCTTCTGCTAATCAACAATTCATGGTCAATCAAGCCCCTCCAATCTTTCCTAACCCTCCCCAAGACCCAAATTCTTACGCTTCTGCAAATTCTGTCACTTTGAGGAGTGGTAAGAAGACTCCGGATCCACAACCACACTATTCTGATCTTTTGAATCCTGAAGAATCTAAGGAAAGAGAGGAGAATTCTAGAGGAGAAATCAAGGCTCAGGAACCTGATTCCAAAGATCTGACTCATGTTCCTTTTCCTGAAGCCTTAGCCAAAGCAAAGAAGAAGAAGTCTGTTGATAGCAATGAGGAGCTTCTGAATTTATTTAAGAATGTTGAGATCAATATTCCTCTCCTTGATGCTATCGAGCACATACCGGCTTACGCAAAATTTTTAAAGGAATTATGTACACAAAAGCGTAAGTCGAGAGAATCTGTTCCGAGGAAGGTGGCACTCTTCGAGTAGGCTAGCTCTGTTATCTTGCACTACCTCCCTCAGAAAAAGAGAGATCCTGGTGCCCCTTTGATTTCTTGCGTTATCGGAGATTACACATTTGATAGAGCACTTTTGGATCTCGGTGCATCCATCAACCTAATTTCGACTTCTCTCTACGAGAAGTTTGGGTTAGGTGAACTTCGGCCAACTTCAGTAACGCTACAGTTAGCAGACCGTTCGGTCACAAACTCGCGAGCATTATTGAAGATGTTATAGTTAATGTCAAGGATTTCTATTTTCCTGTAGATTTCCTTGTCCTTGACATAGATGTACCAGATAATCTGAGGAACACGCCCATCATTCTAGGGCGTCCGTTCCTGGCTACCGCAAAGGCCAACATTAATTGTGAAAGCGGTAGCATGGAAATTGCCTTTGGGGACCAACGAATGAAATTGGATATTTTTAAGGCGATCAACAAATTTGAGGATTGTGGATTTATTGAGGAACTTGATGAGGATAATGTTAATATTGAAACTTGTTTGACAGTTTCTTCAATTGAAAGTTCCTCTTTGGTTGATAAATTTGACCCGCAACCCTCTGACCTGACATCTTCGGAAGAGGTTACTGATTTTGTTCACTCAAAACCTCTTCCTCTTGTTGAATCTTCAGCATCTACCCTACCATCAATCATTACCCCACCCCAGCTTGAATTGAAACCATTGCCCGAGAATTTAAAATATCAATTTTTAGGACCGCAGAATACGCTCCCTGTGATTATTAGTGCTAAATTGACAAAGGAGTAAGAGATTAAATTGATTAAGGTCCTAAAGGAACATAAGGAGGCAATTGGTTGGACCATTCATGACCTCAGGGGGATCGAGCCATCTTATTGTAATCATAGAATATTTTTGGAAGATGGATCCCGCCCTTCTTGCCAGATGCAGAGGAGATTGAATCCAAATATGCGAGAAGTGGTCAAAAAGGAAATCATCAAGTGGCTCGATGCAGGAATTATTTATCCAATCTCTGACAGTCCCTGGGTAAGTCCCATTCAGATTGTTCCAAAGAAAGCTGGGATTACTGTTGTGACTAATGAGAGAGGTGAATCTGTCACAACTCGTTCAGCTTCCTCTTGGAGAGTTTGTATTGATTACAGGAAGCTGAACATAGCCACTAAAAAGGATTATTTTACCCTACCCTTCATTGATCAAATCTTGGAAAAATTAGCCGGGCAGAAGTACTTCTGTTTTCTTGATGGCTACTCGGGATACAACCAAGTTCCTATCCATTCCGAGGATTAGGAAAAAACTACTTTCACCTGTCCCTACGGAACCTTTGCTTTTCGTAGGATGCCTTTTGGGTTATGCAATGCACCTGCGACTTTTCAAAGGTGTATGCTAGCCATATTTTCCGACATGGTGGGAGAGTTTATGGAAGTCTTCATGGATGATTTCTCTATTTTCGGAGAATCATTTGACTCTTGTTTGGCTAATTTAGAAATGATTCTTAAGCGATGCATCAAGATACGACTGGTCCTTAGCTGGGAAAAGAGTCATTTCATGACCCAAGAAGGCATCGTTTTGGGTCATGTAATCTCTGAACGGGGAATTGAAGTGGACAAAGCTAAGGTTGATGCTATCGCTAAACTTCCTCCTCCCACATCTGTTAAACAAATCAGATCATTTCTTGGCCATGTGGGATTTTATTGAAGATTCATCAAGGATTTCTCGAAGGTTGCTCGTCCTTTGAGCAATCTTCTTGCCAAAGAAACGCCGTTTCTTTTTGACGAATCATGCCGAAAGGCATTTGATTTTCTGAAAACGGTAGTCACCTGTGCTCTAATTTTGCAACCACCAATTTGGACAGCCCCATTTGAGATCATGACCGACGCTTCTGATTACGCGGTCGGGGCTGTCCTGGGTCAGAAAATTGACTGAAAGCCCTCTGTCATTTACTACGCTAGTAAAACTCTGGATGAAGCCCAGAGGAATTACACTGTTATTGAAAAGGAATTACTAGCTGTAGTATTTACGTTGGAAAAATTCAGGGCTTATCTCTTGGGGTCTCATGTTATTGTTTATACCGACCACTCGGCCATGAGACATCTCTTAGCTAAAAAGGATGCTAAACCCCGGCTTATTCGTTGGATTCTTCTTCTTCAAGAATTTGATCTTGAAATCAAGGATAAAGTCGGGGTGCAAAATGTGGTAGCGGATCATTTCTCGAGACTCCTAGGTGATTCTTCTTATCCGGACATTCCGATTGCTGACACTTTTCCGGATGAAACCATTCTTACAGTTTTAGGTGTCCACTCCCCATGGTTTGCTGACATTGTTAACTATTTGGCCGTTGGTCAAATCCCCCAGGATTGGACCAAGCAACAACGAGATAGACTCAAATCTGAGGCCAAATACTACTTTTGGGAGGACCCTGAACTGTATCGCATCGGCTCTGATCAGATTATTCGCCGATGCATACCGGAGAATGAATTCAACAGTATACTCGAGTTTTGCCATGCATCTGGGTGTGGTGGACATTTATCCGGGAGAAAGACGGCTGCAAAAATCTTGCAATCTGGCTTCTATTGGCCGTCTTTATTCAAGGATGCCCAGGACTTCTCAAGGTCATGTTCTCGATGTCAGTCACTCGGGAACATAACTAAGAGAGACATGATGCCCTTAAACCCTATTCTTCCTGTAGAAATTTTCGATGTTTGGGGCATCGATTTCATGGGACCCTTTATCCCTTCATTTGGACATCAGTACATTCTTGTTGCTGTTGATTATGTGTCCAAATGGATTGAGGCAATTCCCACCCGAACCAAAGACCACAAGGTGGTCATCAATTTTGTCAAGAAAAATATCTTCAGTAGGTTCAGGATTCCGAGGGCTATCATCGGTGATGGTGGCACTCATTTTACTAATGCCCAATTCTGAAATTTATTGGCCATATACGGGGTTAATCTTCGAATTTCCACACCTTACCATCCCCAAACGAATGGACAAGTCGAGATCTCCAATCGAGAGATCAAGAACATTCTGCAAAAAACGGTTAGGCCTGATCTCAAGGATTGGACTCAAAAGCTTGAGGACGCTCTTTGGGCCTACCGTACGGCGTATAAAATGCCCATCGGCATGTCTCCATTCCATTTGGTGTATGGAAAGGTGTGCTATCTACTCATAGAGATTGAACACAGGGCATTCTGGGCAATCAAAGAATGCAATTTAGATCTGAATCTAGCTGGAAAGACCAGGAAACTCCAACTATCTGAGTTGGAGGAGCTTAGAAATGATGCTTATGAGAATGCTAAGATCTACAAGGCTCAGACCAAAGCTCTACATGATCAATTGATTTCCCGCAAGAGCTTTGAGCCAAACCAGAAGGTCTGGTTATTTGATTCTAAACTTAAGCTCTTTCCTGGTAAACTTAGATCTAAATGAAATGGCCCATTCATAATTGATCAGATTTTTCCTAATGGTGCCGTTCAGATTTCTGACCTAAAGATGGGTAACACCTTTAAAGTTAACGGTCAACGTTTGAAGCCTGTTGTTGACCGTAATCCTCCAGAACCCGTCTCAGACTCTGTTGCTCTAGCCATTCTGTGACTTCTTTGGCTGGACTTCGCCTAGCTAACGGGATTAAACTCAGCAGTTGTACATATGACACAAGGCTGATACGAGCTTCATATCCAGGTGACATCTTTCATATTCTACCTTTTCTTTCATGTCTCTTTTTCAATGAGGACATTGCATCAGGTAGGCACGGGGGGGTGGATTCATTCTTGAATTATTTGGTCAGCTTTGTGAAATCCATATAAATTGTCTCTCTTCTTATTTAAAAAAAAAAAAAAATTAGGAAGGATTAGTTGGACATTAGGACTTTTCAGTCCTAAGAAATTTTACATTAGGATCTGAACACAAAGACCCCTCAGGTCTTTGGACTTAATTAGCCTGTGTATCCACTAAAATGTGGATTTATTTTTGAGTCCTCACCATCTTAATTCTATTATAATTGGAATAAATAAGTTTGGGTGATAAGTACACGACTTATCAACCCACCCTCTGATTTGAGGGAATTTTGAGTTTTAAGCATCTACACACTTTCTTTGCACTGACTCGTTGTTCGGCGATTCTAACGGAAATTGGGTAGCTAATGAACCTTCTAGGGTGATATGGCTGGCAAGTTATCTTGGGTAACAACCCATAGGTAGGTTGTCCAAAGCCCAGTCACTGGACCTGTCTTAGTTTGCTGCCTTTAGGTAAATCTTAGACTAGGGAAGCCACCTACTTAAAAAAAAAAAAAAAAAGAAAAAAAAAAGAGAAAAGAACAAAAAGAAATAAGCCACACTTCGCCGCACGAGTATGGCTGGCAAGTTGTCGGTGGTAACAGCTCATCGATCGGTTGTCCAGAACCCAGCTCAGAAAATACACTAAAAATTCCCAAAACACTTAGGAAGAAGCGGAGAAGTAGAATAAACCGGGGAGATATACATTGGATTCACCCTTGTGTTGACCCTTGTGTTGTAAAGATACACTTTTAGGCAGAATTCTGGTTAGGTAACCTAGAGGCGTAGAAATCCGAAATCCGTTCTAACCGTCAGTCAACTAGTCAATCACAATCACAATAAGATGCTGAAAGCTTAGGGTTCTCATCAAATTTTGGGTGAGTTGAATGGCCGTAGAAAGCCACTCTTAAACCCGAAAATTTGAAAATCCAAAAAATTAGAAAAGAGAAAAAGAGAAAAAGAAATTTTTCTTTTAATAAGGCGAGGGCTTGAGGCGGTCTGCATTTTGGCTGATACTCGGGCACTGTTGTGTCTTTGAAAGTTCAGTTCCTAAGTAGACAATTTCTTAATGATTGAAAATAACTGAAGTCCAAATAATCCAACCTAATTCTTTTATAGATAGCATATAGTTTTTGCTAGGGACTAGCAAAAGATAGGCATGGGGGTATGATGTAAACACATTTACACTACTTAAAATGTCTATTTATGCATGTTCTTAAGCATAGGATTGCATTTCATGATATAAATATTGCATTACATGCATCATCTTGCATTTAGAGTAGTTTGAATAAAATGGAGGTTAGTTGTCTCCTTTTATGTGCTTGGATAGGGCAAACATTTTATTGGGGCCTCGGATCAAAGATCCAACCGTATGGATGTGATCAGGGCAACGATTGGAGTTCAACGACTCCAAGATCGCCCTAATCAGGCATCCGTAGCATCAGATAGTGACCTGGGAACCCTAGAAGATCATGGGCCAGGATGGTGTAAATCTGCACTTCAGATGATAAATCCGACCACACAAATAAATTCTGATCGACGATCGTAGCCCAACGACACAAAAATCGAGTCAATCCGACATCCGTGGCACCATTTACAACTTCCAGAAGATGGACGGCCAAGATAGCGCCACGTGGCGCCATCTCAGCCGCCCAAACGGCCGCTTGCATCTTTTGTAGGCCCCCCGCCCGCTCGCTCTTCGCCGTTGGATCTTAATCCAACGGCTGTGGGTGCTCGCGCTTAAAAGCGTCCGCTCGACCATCCGCGTCCCAAGAGTAGTGGTCGAGCGCGCTATCGCGAGCGCTGGGCGCGGGTTCGAGCCGTGGCGAGGAGTGGCAGGCGCGGGCGATTGGGCGCGGGTGGAGCGTCAGATGGAGATCGGACGGCCGCGCACGCCCGATAGCGTCGACGCGAGATCGGACGCGCAATCAGACGCGCGGGCGGGCGGGCAACGCGGCGGGCGGAGACGCATCTTAAGCCGTCCGATCTCGCGATCGGACGGCTGAAAAGCGGCGAACGTGTGCAAGCCGTTGAGCGCGTGAGCAGGCGAGGAGGCGCGCATGAGTCGGCCACGACGCCCACATTGAGGGCTTTAGTGACGGATTTATCCGTCACTAAAGACCCCTCTTTTATTATTTTGAAGTTGTAATGTCCATTTTGCCCCCACTCCTTGCAACTATAAAAGGAGACCCCCTCCATACGAAATTCTCATCCCTTCTTTCTCCTCTCTACCCCTCCAAAGCTCAAGAGAAGCTTGTCCCACACCTGGGATGCTTCTTGCGAGATAAAGTCCAATTTTCGTTCCCCTTCGGATGTGGATCCCGCGACGACGACGGCGTGCTTCTCCGTTCCCGTTCTTCTGCTTCGTCCTGCTTCATTCTCCTTCGTCCAGGCATCGCCCCGTCCGGCTCGTCCTCCAAGCAATCGTCGAGGAGGATAACTTCTCTCTCCCATTCTTATTTACAGCTTTTCTAGTGTAGAATTTTCCTGCTTTGTAATGTAATTGATTTTCCGCTTTCTAGTATAACTTTTATTTAGTTTGATTATATAAACAATTGGAATATTGAATGCATGTTTTCTCTCTCTCTCTCTTAGTTTGATAGCTCCATTATAATTATATTGCCTTGCTTAACAAAAATCCTAAAAAAATATAATTGCGAATATAGATCAACGTAGCCTCCCTGTGTTCGACCCGGAATTCTTTTCGATATAAATTTTATTTGTTGAACATGAATTCTTCGCTTTTGAACTACAACGACAGGTTTTCCGAAACCAAACACGTAAGCATAGCGATTCGCAAAACGTTTCAACAACGGCCCATCACATTCCTGAAGCACCATTGTCCTAAGCCTACCTAAAATTGATTAGACATTGGCCTTAAGGACTAGTTCGCTCGTCGGGATCCAGATTGAGATTGTTCACGATTATCCTACTTATATTAGACAATCTGATGTCTCGCTAGGGGAGTAGCATCAAATGATCTCGGTTGGGGGGTACATTAGGAATCGGTGGTGCAAGCCAAAGGAAAAACCTTCTCCCCAGTCCCTCCTTCTAACTAGTTGGATTGCCTAGACATAAGTAGAGTAAATCATCCATAATCTTAGGACAGATTCTGAGAGTCTATAGACCTTTAGGCCACCCAACCTAAGGGCAGGCTTGTATTTTTGTATTGCAGGGTTCCTTCTTTCTCTTCTAATTTCCCTCCTTACTTCACCATGTACCCTTCCACATCTTACACACATTTCCAATCCTATCCTCCTGCCACCACTTATCCCCAAGATGATTACTATCCCGACTTGACTTGTAATTACCCATCCACTAGTCGAGATGACTTTGATTGGGGATATGAATCCGGACCTCAATGTCCAAGGTCTAACCCTGGACAACAAGACTATGATTACTATCCTTCCCAGAGCTACAATGATTATAGATCTCCACCCTTTGACGATCAACCTAACCAGATCTACAACCATGAAGGATATGCTGATTATAACACTTACCCTCCCTAGAATTATGCTGAATATAAGTCACCACCATTCTTTGAACAACCCGAGGCGACCTACTATCAGGGAGGGACCTGAGAACCTCAATATCTTGACTCCCCTAGAATGAACCCAAACCCACCCAACCCTGAACTGAACCAGTCGGTTCTGGTGAACCAGATCCAGGACAGGGTGTTGGCTAGCTTGAGGAACACTACAATCTTTATAAGCCCAGCCAATGCCATGCACTAAAGCATTGGAGCCTATGATAAAAATGATCGATGAGATGAATAGCTCTTTATTGGATTTGCTCCAAAGTGTTAGGGATAGGGACTTGGGTGAGTTTCTTCTTGGGAAATTGTCGAGGTTGAGGATGAAATTTGTGGTTGCCTTAGTCAAATCTTGGGATGATTCTCAAGATGAACCCTCTTCAGGAGAGCCAATGTTTGAACCCGCTCAGGCGCCTGTCGGGGGGGGATACATATTCTAAGATTGGAGATGACCAAGTTGGTCTAGAGCAACCCTTTGAGGTTGAACCGAGTTTCTCACCTGAGATCCCCGAGCCAGGGAGCGAGGAAAAATATGTCTCTTTGAACCAGGAAATGGCAATCGATTTTGAGACATATATAAATGAGGATCATGGATTCTTTGATTCTGAGGGTGAGGAATCTCTTAGTGAAGTCTCACTTGAGCATAAGGAAAATGATTTTAGTGAGACAAATGGGCATGAGGAATCCGATGAACCATTTGATAGCCCGTTCATTGAAGATTTTGATTCGGTTGGGGCTAACTTAGAGGATTCGAATCCTCATTTACTTGATGATTCAATTAGTGACCCCATTCCTCACTTGCACCTCGAAGAGTTGACCTCTTTGATTATTATGCCCAAGTCAATCTTGATTCAGCCATGATTTTTGGACTTGGGTAAATCTTATGGGGTGAACGGTATGCTAGAGGTCTCGGAGCCTGAGCCCTTGATGTTGGAAGATAGAATTGTTGAAATAAAAATTTGGGTGGCTAATTATGAGGGAACTTCGATTTTGAATCCAAGGGTGCCTATTGACCTGAAACCACCAACTTTCCACCAGGACCCTTACGATATCTTTCACGTGTGACCCAAGCCTGGAATAACTGATTATTTTTCTGAGTTGAATGTTAAGTGGACATTTGAAACTAGTGAACCAGATCTACCTATTGTCCTCCACTTTGGTCTTGGGTTGCACACCACAAAACCGTAGGTCCAGCCCCGCAAACACAACCTTCGGTTCTGGGTGATTTTCATCCAGAACCTGAGAACCACTCGACCCTAGGGCATGGGTCTGCACCATAATATGGTCCACGTCTGTGGACATCTTCTGTTGGCTAGTCTAAGAATCAATATTTTTATTTTGATTCAGACCTGTACTTGTGAATTCTTAAATTTTTCTTGTATGTATATTATGCCTAGCTGAAGGCATTAAATTTAGCACGTGTTTATATTTCACGTTCTCTGCGGAGCAGACCAAATTCCTCACGTTATTCAGGTGATATTCTGTTTACTCCGCCTTTTCATGTCTTTATTTGTACAATGAGGACATTGCATCATTTAGGCATGGGGAGATGGATAATCAATTCCTGAAGTCATTTTGTTAACTCCATAAATTTCTTTTAGTTTCTTATATAAAAAAATTGAAAATTTGAAAAAAGATAAAAAAAGAAAGAAACTAGGAAAAGAGAACTTAGGCATTTGGAAGTTATTAACTTTAGGAAATGATACAATAGGACCTGAATACTTAGACTCTTCAGGTCTTCGAGCTTAATTTGCCTAGGTGTCCTCTAGAATGTGGACTTAGTCTCGAGTCCTCACCAATTAAAATTCATTTTATTTCGGTAAATAAATTGGGATGATAAGTATACGACTTATCAACCGACCCTCTGATTTGGGGGGATTTTAAGGCTAAGCATCTACACACTATTCTCATTGACTCACTTTTCGACGGTTTTTATAGAAATTTGGTAGCTAATGGACCGACTTGGGTGGTATGGCTGGCAAGTTGTCAGTGGTAACAGCTCATCGATTGGTTGTCCAGAGCCCAGCCACAAGATCATTTTCGTTGTATTGCCTTTAGGTAAATCTTAGATCAGGGAAGCCACCTACTTAGAAAAGAAAAAGAGAGAAAAAAAAAGAAACACCCAAAATGAAAAGGAAAAAAAAAAGAAAAAGGAGAAAAAAAAGAGAAAATAATAAAGCCATACTTCACTGCACGAGTATGGCTGGCAAGTGGTTGTGGGTGATAGCCCATTGGCCGGTTGTCCAAAGCCCAGCTCATAAAAATGCACAATAATTCCTAAAACACGTAGGGAAGAAGCGGGGAAGTAGAATAAACTGGGGAGATATACACTAGGTTCGTTCTTGTGTTGACCTGATAAATAAAAGAAGTAGGGAGAAAGCTACCGATCGTAAAGATAAACCTTTAGGCAAGGTCACCTAGGGTCGTAGAAACCTGAAGTCCATCTTAGAGACCATTTTGTGAGTTTATCACTTTTTCACAAAGATGCTTAGTACTTAGAGCCCTTTTCGAGTCTTGGGCAGGTCGAATAGCCGTAAAAAGTTATCCCGGAACTCTCAAACTCCAAAAGTACAAAAAAATTAGAAAAGAAGAAAAAAAAAGTATCTTCCCTTTTCAAATAAGGCGAGGACTTGCGCGGTCTGCATTCTGGCAGACACTTGGGTGCTATTGAGTCTTCGTGGTTTAGGACCTTAGTTGAAATTTTTTATTGTTAATAAACAACTTAGGCCTAAGCAATCAAGTCCTAAATCTATTTTTATACATAGCATGTAGTTTAATTTTACTAGGGACTAGCAAAAGATAGGCATGGGGGTATGGTATAGACACATCCATTTAGGTTAAAATGCCTATTCATGAATGTTCCTAGGCTTAGATTTGCATTTCATATTATAAATATTGCATAGCATGCATCATTCAACATTTAGTATAGTTGTATATATTTTAGGTTAATTAGGTCCCTTTAATGGACATGAAGGAAGGAGATTTATTTCAAGGCCTCGGATGGACGATCAGACCATACAGATCTGATCAGGATGATGATCAGAGTCTAATTCCTCTGAAATCGTCCAGATCGGAGTCTCGTTACATCATATGAAGCCCAAGGAAGATCAACGGCAAGGGGGCAATGTGACATCCTTATGGGTTTTGGATGAAAAATCCAACTGTACGGATGGATCCGAAGGAACGATCTCAGTCTCGTAACACGGAAATCAATTCGATTCGAGAACGGTGCTACCCTCTGCAATGGAATGAAGATGGACAGCCCTGGTCATGCCATGTGGCGCAACCCAGGCCGCCCACACACACACACGCATCGCTGCGCACGCATAACAGTGTGGGTGCGTGTGCGTGCGGAGGCACGCGCGCACCCAAGTGCCGCGGCTCATGCAGTAGCGTAGTGCACAGTGCGTATGTGCGTGCAATAGTGGCAGTGGCAGCAGGCACGAGCGTAGCTGGCGTGGGCGCGTAGCATGTGAGTGCGTGCAACACAGTGCGTGATGCGCGAGCCAGTGGGAGTATTAAATGGCGTGGATCTTCAGCGACGATTGTAGCGACGTTTACGGCTATTACTATTGACCTAGATACGAATTTGTTCTTCCTCCTCCACTATAAAAGGACCTACCCACCACCATTCCAATCCATCTCTTCCTTTCTTCCTCTTACCATCTCCAAGGCTCTAGAGAGAGCTTGTCCGAAGCTCGGGATGCTCCTCTAGAGTAGAAAATCAAATAGTTTTCTCTCCCCTCATCCCCATTCGTGGTGCATCTCGTGGCTGTCCTCTCACCGCCCTTCAGGAAGAAGATCCTCGCCGCGACGCCGTCTTGCCCCATCCTCTGGCTCCGTCCTCCTTTGTCTCGCTCCGCACCACCTTCATCCGGGCGACATTAGAGCGAGTCGTCCTTCGAGCAACCGTCGAGGGGGATTTCTCTCACCTCATTCTATCTTTTTACTCTTTCGTAGTGTACATTTTCCGCTTTCATAGTGTAACAAATAATTCTTCATGAATGGATGATTGTTTCTCTCTCTCTCTCTCTTTCTCTCTCTCTTTTATATTTGCAAGTAGATTAACTAGATAAGCATTTGTCGATCTGCTCTCTTGCTTCCTAAAAATACAAAAAAAAATTAGAAAAGATAAAAATGACCAAAAACAAATAAAATCGAAGCACGGTTTTCAATTGGAGTAAACGTCACCTCCTAGTGTTCAATGAGTGGAAGGAAGACATTCGACCCACCACATAGGCAGGCGGGTCTTGATTTTTCTCACCCTTCGCTGCAGGCGGGTTTGACTCCATCTCAGGAGCCACCTATGGTAGATAAGGGTAAGAGACCACTTAACCTTGAGATTCTCGTCCCTTTTCCTGAGGCTCTGACGCGAAATGTAGTGTGGAAGGACACGCAGAATTTTGAGGACCTGATGTCAATGTTCAAGGAAGTACATATTCAGGTCCCTTTCCTCGAGGCAATTGATCACATCCCCGCTGTCGCTAGGTTCTTCAAGGACTATTGTACACCGAAGCGACAGCCTAGAATTGGACGATAGGTGGTACTGTCAAAAGAAGCTAGTGCCGTGATTCTAGCCGACTTGCTGCCGAAAAAGAAAGACCCTGGTACCCCACTCATCCTGCTTCTTGCAGGATTCTTCATTTGATCGGGCCCTTCTAGATCTGGGTTCGTCCATCAACCTAACTCCCATTGCTGTATTTGATTGATTTCGATTTGAGAAGTTAAAGCCTACCTCGGTCATGATTCAATTGGCTGATAGATCAGTAAAAACACCAAGAGGGGTGGTTGAGAATGTGATCGTAAAAGTCTGTGGATTTTTCTTTCCCGCAAACTTTTTCATTCTCGATATGGAGGTTCCACCTAATCTCCGAGATGCACTAATCATTTTAGGTTACCCATTTCTAGCGACAGCTCGAGCAAACATTGATCGTGCATCCGGGTGTATGGAGATAGCCCTAGGTAATGAGCGACTTCGACTGGACATATTCAGGGCATCAAGGAATTTTGACTGTGATCGCATAGAAGAGGATGGTGAAGACGAAGATTCGGCATACTGTGGTAACATTGGGCTCCTTTGTGATGACCCAATGTCTCATTCATCTGCACTATCAGGGTTCTTGGACCTCAATCCACAGGAGACTGAGACCATTGCACTACACGTATCTCCCTGAGGATCCAATTGTTTAGGGTGTGTTTCTAACCACAACACCCCTGAATCTAGCTATCCTGATTCGCACACTACTGAATTGCCCCTATTATTACAAGAAGATGTGACCACAGCTAACGGGTTTCCTATTAACACAGTCACAACCAACTATCTCACAAGTAGAGAATCAGCAAGAATTCACACGCATCCGGATCATCAGATTTCCACCTTCGAGTCTGCTCCTCCTATTCCCATCTCTGACACTGACCCACCCATGATTGAATTGAAGCCCTTACCTGACTCACTTAAGTATGTGTTCTTGGGCGAAAGTGAGACATATCCGGTCATTTTTAGTGCCCACTTAACCCAAGAACAGGAGCATCAGTTGATTTCTACGCTACAAGACCATAGGGCTGCTATAGGGTGGAGCAGTGCTGATCTCCACAGTATTCGCCCCTCGTATTGCACTCATCACAATTACATGGATGAGGGGGTGAAACCTTTGAGACAATCTCAAAGATGGCTAAACCCGAATATGCTAGAGCTTGTTAAGATAGAGATCATCAAATGGCTGAATGCAGGTATTGTATACCCAATCTCTGATAGCTAATGGGTGAGTCCGATCCAGATAGTGCCTAAGAAAGCATGACTCATCATAGTGAAAAATGATAAAGGCGAATCCATCCTGACCCGCACTGTGACATCTTGGCGGGTCTGCATTGACTATAGGAAACTGAACATGGCTACCCAGAAGGATCACTTTCCTTTGCCTTTCATTGATCAGATCTTGGAACGGTTAGCTGACAGCAGTTTCTTTTGCTTTCTGGATGGATACTCCCGGTATAATCAAGTAGCGATTAGCCCGGAAGTTCAAGACAAGACCACATTCACATGCCCCTTTGGAACATTCGCTTTCAAGCAGATGCCCTCTAGCCTCTGCAACGCACCAGCAACATTTCAACGTTGTATGATGGCCGTCTTTTCTGACATGATTGGGGACTATGTGGAGGTGTTCATGGATGACTTCTCCATTTTCGGAGATGATTTCGCATCTTGTCTTGATATCCTCACCAAAATCCTCAAATGGTGTTTTGAGGTAAACCTAGTACTATCCTGGGAGAAAAGCCATTTCATGGTGAGGGATGGCACAGTACTAGGGCACAGGATCTCTAAAAATGGACTCGAGTTTGATCGAGCTAAATCTGAGATAATTTCGCACTTATCCCCACCTAGCTCGGTCAAGCAGATCAGATCATTCTTGGGTCACGTCCGCTTCTATCGGAGATTTATACGTGATTTCTCGAAAATTGCACGACCTTTGACGAATCTCCTTGTTGTCGATGCCCCATTTGAATTTGACACCTCGTGTCTCAGCGCCTTCGATACTTTATGAAGCGCTGTCACTGATTCCCTGATTCTCCAACCACCCGACTGGTCGCTTGACTTTGAGATGATGTGCGACGCTTCTGATTTCGCCGTCGGTGCTGTTTTAGGCCAGCGTCGGGAGAAACAACCTTTTGTCATATACTATGCTAGCAAGATGCTGAATGAGGCTCAGCGCAATTATACTGTCACCGTAAAAGGACTGCTAGCAGTAGTATTCGGGTTGGGGAAATTCAGATCTTATTTATTAGGGTCCAAAGTTATCATCTTCACTGACCACTCCACCCTCCGGCATTTGTTGGCAAAGAAGGATGCCAAACCCTGGCTCATCAGATGGATCCTTCTTTTGCAAGAATTTGATATTGAAATCCGCGACAAAGCCGGAAAGTAGAATGTTGTGGCAGATCACCTATCCAGACTGGACCCAACCAACATTCCTTATTCCCTGCCTATCCATGACCAATTTCCGGATGAATCTCTTTTGGCAGTTCACTCTGTTGAGTTCCCCTGGTATGTAGATATTGCAAACTATCTTGCCACAGGCAAGATTCCTGTGAACCTATCCAAGGACCAGAAACTCAAATTTACTGCGGAGGCCAAATTCTACCTCTGGGGTGACCCACTGCTCTTCCGCATTGGAGCAGATCAGATTATTCGAAGATGCATCCCAGATTCTAAGATCCCTAGTGTGTTATCTTTTTGCCACAATGATGCTTGTGGTGGTCATTTCTCGGGATGGAAAACCGCTGCAAAAATTTTGCAGTCGGGATTTTTCTGGCCAACTATTTTCAGAGATACACACGAATAAGCCCAGCACTGCAAACGATGCCAGTCGGTCGGTTCTATGACTAGGAGAGACATGATGCCACTCTAGCCCATCATGGTTGTAGAAGTGTTCGACGTCTGGGGCATTGATTTTATGGGCCCTTTTCCGAACTCGCATGGCTTCGAGTACATATTACTAGCTGTTGACTATGTCTCAAAGTGGGTCGAGGCCATCCCAGCGAGATGGGCTGATCATAAGATCGTCATTTCTTTCGTACGGGAATACATCTTCGCGAGATTCGGAATACCCTGCGCTCTGATTAGCGGCTCGGGAAGCCACTTCATCCACGCCCACTTCATGTCATTATTAAAGAAATACGGGGTACATCACCATATAGCCACCCCGTATCACTTGCAGACCAATGGGTAGGCTGAAGTGTTTAACCATCAGATCAAGCTGATTCTCCAGAAGACGGTTAGACCAGACAAGAAGGACTGGTTCGATAAATTAGTTGATGCACTTTAGGCATATCGGACCACGTACAAGTGATGCGAAAAATCGCGTGATTTGTAATTAGGATTTTTAATGTCGCTGTAACACGCAAATTTGCATACGCTTTTAAATTTATATTCCTAGATAGGGGAGTATCTAGGGTCATCCAAGGAGGTAAATTTGCAATTTAAATCTCTTGCTTTAAAGGGAAGCTCAATCTTTCTTTTTGGTATTTTAAATATATAACTTTTTTTTAGTTTTGCAATAATGAGGGCAAAATGAGAATTGTGACGAAAAAGTACTAACACCTATACTTACTAAGCTAAAACTTAAGAGATAAATTTGTCCCCTCCCTAAGCTCACTTTAGGAAAGTGGTGGCCTAGAGTAATTAGGAAGTGGAAGTGAAACAAGTGCTAGAACAAAGACAAACAATTGCAATAGAAATTAAAAAGAAGGCAAATTAATTTAGCAGAATTTGTGTTCTTTTACAAAGACATGTAGAGGAATGCTTCTACTAGAAATTTAGAATATAAAAGCAATAAAAGAAATACAAATCCTCTTGCAGAATCTGGTGAAGGGAGTCTTCTTGCTCCAAGCTTAGCTGCTCCTTGTCTTGAAAAGAGGGTCTCCTTCTTCTCCTTCCTTGAAAGCTTCTCCAAGGTGGATGCTCTCCACCTCATGTCTTTCCTCCAAGGGTGGGCATGCACCACCCTCAATCTCTCCTCCAAGGTGGTGTGGACCACCTTCAAGACCTCCTCCAAAGGTCTTCCTTGCCTGGTTCCTCCTTTGGCTGGCGTGGGCACAAGAGAAAAGGGAAGAGGGGAAGGCACCAAGGGGACAAGATATCTCCTTAATCTTCTTCTTCTTCTCTCTTGGGCGTGGGCTTTAGGTAGAATATGAGAGGAAATTTGCTAGCCAAGGATGGGTTGTAAGGTGGTGGGTGGTAGTCTTTTTATAGGGTAGGATGAGGGGTTAAGGTGACTCTTGAGATGGAGGGCTAAGATGGGAAGATGGAGGTGGTTAGGTGATCCTAGGGCTAAGGAGAGTTAACGCTGATTGGCCCATATTTGTGGGATATTTAAGTATTTAAGTGTCTAGACATTAAGTTAATTTTAACATTTAGATAGCATACATTAGGATGTAAATAAATTAATTCATATTTTTAGCTTAAGTGCATAATTCATGCATTTAGAGTTAACCTAGGGTTGCATACAATTAGTTAATTAATTAGGTGCACTATTTTAATTAACATAGAAGTTAAGGAGTTATGTATAAATAACCCTAATTATTTTATTATTTTTCTTCTTCTCCTTTGCAGGTAACTCCTCCGTCTTCGCCTCCTCCTCCTGCGCATCACATTGATTCTACGGTAGTTTTTGAATTACAAATCTTAGCTGTGGCTACAAAGAGGAGGGGTTGCCATTCAAAGGGAGGTCACCACCCCTTTGTTCCTCACTGTGCGTAGAGAACCTTGCTTCTCATCCATTCCATACCACTAGCCTCCCACCGCGGCAGTGTGACTCCACCACCGTGGGCATGTCGGGTGACAGCCCACACCGCCAAGAGTCCCTGCAACTCCATCTACCGCGTGCTCTCACCTCAGCCAGCAACCCACGCCAGCTTGCACGCCTGTGCCTTCACCAGCCTGCACACCCGCGCCTTCACCAGCTTGCACGCCCGCGCCTTCACCTCCAGTGTACACGCTAGCGCCTACAAGCCCTCGCCTAGCGTGCCTGCCACCTGCATGCCTTCACCAGCCAGCACGCCCGCGTGCGTCCTTCAGCAGCGCCTTCACCCTACGTGCCCATGCTGCTTCGCCTTCACCACGCCCCAGCACCCTTGCTTTAGAACACTCCAGCGCCTCCCTGCCAACCTGTAGCCAGTGCCAACAGACCGCCTGCGCACGCCTGTGCGCCTTGTAGAGTGCTGCTCCTCCACGCGTCCACACCCCGTGCACGCCTGCAGTGCCCGCGCACTGCCCTTCCTCGCACCTGCAACACGCGCGGCCTGCAGCAGCAACCCCCATCGCCACCACTTCTTTCCTCCGACAGGCCGGCTCCAACCACCATTCATTGAGCCGCCGCCACCTTCAGGTGCGGATCGAAGAGGGCTACCTCTGGTCCCCAACTCGCCATCCCTCTCTCCTTCATCTGTGCACAAACTCCACTCGAAGCTGGTGAGACTCGAATAAGTTTTGTTAATATGGTGATATTATCGTTGAAATTAGTATAGTGAGATAACCTAAAATCAAGTCTAACCAGCTTCACAAAATTTTTTAACCTGGCCTACTTGATTTTATCTTGGTCGCTTTTTGGCCCAGGGTCGATCTCAGGGAGGTAGGAATTTGAAGGTCAATGAGTTTCTATGCCTTTCCTAAAACGTATCTCTTCCTTGCGTTTATTATGTTTTTGGTTTTTTTCTATTTAAGATTTTTGTTGTTGATAATGTTGTCCTTGAGGTACACCCTCAAAATCAAGTCCTTGGCCTTGAGTCAAATGGTTCTTGCCTTGTAGCCAACTTGGGGTTTCCAAAAATTGGTCCTATTATTCACAAGATCGAGTACCTGCAAGACAAGAATTATCTTTTCTCTTTTACTCTTTTTTTTATCTTTTTAATAGCAAGAAATAAATGATAAATGAAAACAAGGTAGGTTGCTAGAAAAGAAAGAAATACTTATCTTAGTATATGTATAGTAGATACAGAATATATATATATATGTATATAGTTATATATTATATATAGGGGTGGAGGTGGAAGTGGAAATGGAATGTAGCACAGTGTCAAGTTGGTCCACGTCTAATAAGACGCAACCAATAAGACGGAGTGCAGCGTGGAGTGTGGGGCGGATGTGTGGGAGTGTGTGTGTGGAAGTGCTTGCTTTGTGCGGATATCGGGGAATATCAGCAACTGGTGCAGATATTCCCGCGATATGAGGCGCGGTGGAGGGACTAGTGCATGGGAGTATGGGTGGTGAAGTGTATATATGGATATGTGTAGGTGGATGTATATGTAAACATATATATATATATATATCTTTATAGCTATATGTATATATATAGATGTATATATATATATAGATATGTAAATATATATATGTACATATATATATTTGTATATATATATATATATGTATGTATGTATATATTTATAACTATATATATATATGTATATATATATTTATGTATATATGTGAGTGGATATATATATGTGTGTGTGTATGTGTGAGTGTATAATGGTGTGTGTGAGTGTGTACCAGTGTATGTGTGAGTGTACGAGTGTGTGTGTACATGTGAGTGTGTGTGTGCATGCTGGCGGAGGAGGGGAGTGCAGCAGATAAGCCATTTGTTGCGCAGCCCCGTCATCTGATGCACGATGATGTGCAGGTGCAGGAGGGAGAGCGCGCGTGGGAGTGCAGTACTCTCTTCGTGCGTGGGCGGGTGCGAGTGAGCGCAGCGCAGCGCGCAGTGCTGCGCATGTGTGCGGTGAGGCGCGGAGGGTGCGGGCGACCAGTTGGCGTGGGTAGCGGGTGAGGAGAGAGAGCACTGTGCCACCGGCTTAGTGAGAAGCGAGCCGGTGGCTACAGTGTCGCGCTGAGAGGCGTGAACAGTGGCTACAGTGCTGCGTGGAGCGAGCGATCGGTAGCAGCAAGCTCTGCGTGCGCGGGCATGTTGTGGAGCACCTGAGCGCGCAGAAAGAAGCTGCGCACGTCCTGCAGGCGCGCGCGCGGTGGCCAACGGTGGCTTGTAGGCAGGCGCGTGGCTTCTTGAGCTTCTGAGCTTTGAGAGGTCGAAGCTCTGGCAATGGCGGAGAAGACGACAGCAGTAAAAACAAAAGGTGAATCCACCATGCCCACCTGCTCACGAAAGAGCTAGGCGGTGGTGGAACTCATAGTGGTGGTGTGAGACCACTGTGGGTTTTCTCCTGCCGACGGTGTGTCTCTTCTCAGTGAGAAGAGATACTGTGTATGGAGAGGGAGAGGGGAGGAGGTTGGCCCAGGGTGAACGATGGATCTGTAGGTGTTTGCAACTGTATGAAAGTACGTGCCCGCACAAGGGAGAGTGCAAGGCATTATAAAGAGGAGAGGGCATGCCACAGCCATGCTGCTGGCAGCACACCTCCTGCCATGCTGTTGGCAGCAGGTGAGGTGCGAAGAGGCGCGCATGCCCCTTGCCCTGTAGCCACGCGAGAGAGAATAATTCAAAGTAAATAAAAAAATGAAAATGGTGAAATTGCAATGTCCCACTTGAGGAAGATAATTAATAGATGGACAATTATTCACACTCTCGTCCCCTCTTTATAAATGCATGCAGGCATCTATTTACAAATGTAATTACAGCTACATAAGATGCAATGGCAGTGTTAGGAAATAACACAAGATGGCATATTTACTGGTGTATTTTTGCTATGCAATCATACCCCCATGCCTATCTTTTGCTAGTCCCTAACAAAATATTTTGTATTGTATTTAGAAATGATCTTAAGCTGATGATTTTTTTCTGAAGCGACATGGGTGTGTTTATCTGTTGGATATCGTTGGAACCAATTGCAGAGAAGACTACCTGTACTTTAAGTCTTACATGACATAGACCATCTCTCGACTAACCTGGACTCTTGATATTTAAACCTTAAGTATGATTTCCAGGACTTAGAATGTTTTGCCATACTCAAGAGCTTAATAGATTATGGTTTGTGCATAGTGAAGGATCAAGACTGACCATATGAACTTTAAGGCTCAAGCCCAGGGTTTCATGAATTTTTAAGTGCAGGTTGGTCCCAGTTTCAGCTCATGTCTTCGGATTGACCCTTAAAAAGATGATGGAAAACTCAACCCCCATTTTATTGCTTTTGTGGCTCAAGGAATATATGGTAGAAATAGGGTATTTGTAACGTGTCCTGAAAAACTTTTTGGGGAGAAGAATTTATAGACATTTGAAAGATATACTGACTTATTTACAAGATTTTTTTTTTTTGAAACAAGTGTCAGTATATCTCTTACAACTTTATTTGGAGGAGCACACATTTTTGGTGGGAGAGTGCCTTTTTGGTGGAAAGAGTCTCTCCTAGACACAAGACTAAAGCCTGGGATAAAAAGTCTACCTGCGTGCACAGGTAAGGACTCCACCTTCCCTAATAAATACTAGGGTTGGATCTTATGTTCACCTGGTCTTTCTTGATATGTGTAGTGTGAACCAAGATTACTTAGGCTCTCGAGTAGAAGCAAACCAATGAATCCTGTACTGGTGACTCAGGTACAAGAATATGTCCTTAGTTAAGAGAGATTTCGATCTATCTTATCAATGCTGAAGTGAATTAAGCCAAACCTGAGCGAATCAAGCTTTTGTGGCCTGGAAAGTCTTCAAAACAGTGGTTGAATATCCATAAACACTTATTGTGTTTTTGTTTCAGCCTTCAGATCATTGCTGAATACTTTTTTTTTTTAATAGGCTATGTACATACTTATAGATGGATATGTATAATGGAAGCTGCATGATACCATATAATACCCAGATCCTATGGATTCCTATCCACCCCCCCATGCCAAATGATGCTATGTCTTCATATGCATGCAGGGTAAAGCAAGGTCCAAGGATTAAGGAACGAGAGTTGACGTGCAAGGTATATAGCAGGGTGGTAGGGTGGGTGGATGGTGGGTGGTGAAGTGAAAAGTGAAGAAGTGTGAAGTGAAGTGACATGGAATTGTGTAAGTGATAGTGGAGTGTTGCTGGGGTACCTTCCAACGAGCGCTGAATTTAAAGTCCTCAGCTGGACTCAGAGTGAGGCACAAAGTTAGTTACCCTCCAGCAGGGCAACAGTTTCACCAACGGGGGCAGGTTCATGAGTGAGATAGGGTTTTAACCGTTGCCCATTGACAGTAAATTTATGCTCAGATTTGGGATCTTCAATTTCAACAGCCCCGTTGAGAAATGGTCTCGAGACCAAGTAGGGACCAGTCCATTTGGACTTCAATTTCCTTGGAAATAATTTGAGTCGGGCATTGTAAAGCCAAACTTGCTGAGATGACTCAAATTCCTTCCGTCAAATTCAGTTGTCGTGAAAGGCCATAGTGCGTTGCTTGAAAGTTAAGACAGAATCATAGGCTTCACGATGGAGCTCTTCCAGCTCTTGGAGTTGGAGTTTCCTTTCTCGACCACACAGGTCTGGGTCGAGGTTACATTGGCGAATCGCCCAATAAGCGCGGTGCTCCAGCTCCATGGGCAAATGACAAGGCTTCCCATAAGTGATTCTATAAGGAGGCATACCAAGGGGGGCCTTGAAGGCAGTTTGATACGTTCAAAGTGCGTCAATCAGCTTGTCGGACCAATCCTTACGGTTAGGCCAAACCGTGTTTTGGAGAATTTGCTTGATTTGCTGGTTTGACACCTCAGCCTGGCCGTTCGTCTGAGGATGATACGGAGATGAGATACGATGGTGAACTCCATATTTCCTCAGAAGTGCCCGAAAAGAAGCATGGGTAAAATGACTTCCTCCGTCAGAGATAATGGTTCGAGGGATCCCAAAGCGTGCAAAAATGTGGTCTTTGATAAATCGAGTAGATATGACATGGTCAGCATGGTGCGTGGGAATAGCCTCGATCCATTTCTAAACATAATCAATAGCAACGAGGATGTACTCAAAGCCGTTGGAAGGAGGAAAGGGACCCATGAAATTGATTCCCCAAATGTCAAAGATTTCAGCAGCTAGGATGGGTTGCAAGGGCATCATGTCACGACGTGACATTGACCCTAATGAATGGCACCTAGTGCAATGTTTGGCATAATTGTGTGGATCCTGGTGAAGGGAGGGCCAGAAGAAATCGCATTGCAACACCTTGGCTGCAATTTTCCTCCTAGAAAAATGGCCTCTGCAGGCCTGATCGTGACAGAAAGATAGCACATTGGGGAATTCGCTATCAGGAATACAGCGATGGATGATTTGGTCAGCACTTATTCGAAAAAGTAGTGGATTTTCCCAGAAATAGTACTTTGCTTTTGCGATGAGACGCTCACGCTGGTTTTTAGGCCAGCCATGTGGAAGGGAACCAGAAGCAAGGTAATTGGCAATGTCGGCATACCAAGGTCCACTTGCCACATTAATTGCCAATAGGTGCTTATCGGGAAAAACCTCATTAATTGGCAAGGTAAGTCCAATGTGGTCAGGGTCCAGTCTCGAGAGATGATTAGCAACAACATTCTGGGCTCCGGCCTTATCGCGAATCTCAAGGTCAAATTCTTGGAGCAGAAGGATCCAACGGATCAGTCTAGGCTTGGCATCCTTCTTGTGCGTGAGATGACGAATGGCCGCATGGTCAGTGAATATAATAACATGCAAGCTCAAAACGTAAGAGTGGAATTTCTCCATCCCAAAGATGACCGCCAGTAGTTCTTTCTCAGTGGTTGTATAATTGCGCTGGGCCTCGTCCAACGTCTTATTGGCGTAGTACACCACTAAGGGGTGTCTATCGCGTCTTTGTCCCAGGATGGCTCTGACTGCAAGGTCGAAAGTGTCACACATGAGTTCAAAGTCGAGGGACCAATCAGGCGGCTGGAGAACAGGGGCCTTGGTGATAGCATCACGTAGCTGCGTGAATGCTCGTATGCAGTCAGGGCCCATATCAAAGGGTATGCCGGTCGATAGGAGATGAGTTAAAGGTCTAGAGATCTTGGAGAAGTCTTTGATGAATCTCCTATAGAAACTGACGTGTCATAAGAAGGAGCGGATTTGCTTGACAGAGCCAGGCACAGGTAAATCAGCAATCACATCAAGCTTAGCTCTGTCAACCTCAATACCCCTATCAGAGATGATATGCCCGAGAACAATTTCCTCGTGCACCATAAAATGATTTTTTTCCCAAGAAAGCACTAGGTTCACATCAATTCATCTCCGAAGGATACGGGTCAGGTTGGCAAGACAATCATCAAATGAAGGTCTGAAGACCGAAAAGTCATCCATGAAGACCTCAAGAAAGTCACCCATCATGTCATGGAATATCACCAGCATACATCTCTTGAAAGTTGCTGGCACATTACAGAGTCCAAATGGCATCCTTCTAAATGCGAAGGTGCCGAAGGGGCAGGTAAAGGTGGTTTTCTCTTGGCCCCGGGGGTCAATTGCCACCTGATTATATCCAGAGAATCCATCCAGGAAACAGAAAAATTTATTTCCCGCTAACCACTCCAGGATTTGGTCAATAAAAGGTAACGGAAAGTGATATTTCTTAGTTGCAGCATTCAGTTTCCTATAGTCTACACACACTCTCCAAGATGTAGGAGTGTGTGTAGGGATGGATTTGCCCCTGTCATTGACAAGGATGGTGAGTTCCGCCTTTTTGGGCACGACATGAATCGGGCTCACCCAGGGGCTATCGCTGATCGGGTAGATTATACCTGCATTAGGCCACTTAATGATTTCCTTTTTAACGACCTCCCACATGTTAGGGTTGAGACGTTGTTGCATCTCGCGGGAAGGTCGAGCCTCCTCCTTCGTATATATACGGTGAGTGCAGTAGGAGGGGCTAATGCCAGTTAAGTCAGATAAGGACCATCCAATGGCTGCCTTGTGTTCCATAAGGACCTTTGTTAGTTTTCACTCTTGCTCCCTGGTCAATTTTAAACTAATGATTACGGGGAGCATTTCATTTGGTCCCAAGAAAACATACTTAAGCGTGTCAGGCAGCTATTTCAGCTCGGGAGTGGATGGTGGAAGATCTGGCATTTCTTGGGATGAGAGCATCCCAAGCGGATCAGAAGAAAGAAAGGCAGGAGGAAGAAGTTGGCCCTCAGATTGGCCAAAAAGAGGGGCATCTTGGATTGGTGGATCCAAAAAGGGATAGCCTAGTGATCAGTATGTGGGCTCAAGGTCCCAGTGTGGAGTCGCATTTCCGCCTGATTTGGCGAGAAAGAAAGGGCAATCCGGTCTTCAAGAGGGTGGACCGGCGGTGAGTAGCCCGAATATGACTCAGACCACAAGGTATGGGAAGCGGAGAAAACCTCGTCAGAAGTTTGGTCAGGAAGAGGTACGGGTAAGGGGAGGGATGGGGGAATGTCACAATATGTGTTAGTCAGGCGATGGTCTGTGTTCAAGGGCAATCCACAACAGTCAGAATAGGTCCATATAAGTTCGATACACGCACTGCCGACCATGTCCTCGTCAGATGTGTCATCCTCGATGCAATCGCAATCAAAATTCTTGGCTGCCTTGAAGATGTTTAGCTTGAGCTTCTTAGAGCCAACGGCAATCTCAATGCAGCCCAACTCACAGTCGATATGGGCGCAGGCTGTGGCCAAGAAAGGTCGACCGAGGATGATCGGACAAGCAAAAAGCGAGCTAGGAACTTCCATATCCAAAACAAGAAAGTCAACAGGAAAATAGAGACTGTTGACCCTAACCACCACGTCTTCCACCACACCCTTCGGTATTTTGATAGAATGATCTACCAACTGTAACGTGACAGGGGTGGGTTTTAGATTTCTTAGGGCAAATTTCTCGAGCATGATGGTTGGTATAAGATTGATGGAAGATCCTAGATCAAGCAGAGCACGGTTAAAATTGCAGCCTTGGATGCTACAAGAAATAAGCGGTGTGCCCGGATCTTTTTGCTTTGGTGGTAGATTTGATAGTATAACACAATTCGCATGAGGCGAGAGGACCACCGGATTCTTTGTTTTCTTTGACTGTCGCCTGGGTGTAGTGTAGTCTTTGAAAAATCGGGCGACAGTTGGTATATGATCGATAGCCTCCAATAGGGGTACCTTGATTTCAACATCCCTGAATAAATTATGCAGGTTATCAAAGGCCTGTGTATTTTTTTTCTTGCCTTTTGGCTCCCTCACTAGGGCCTCAGGGAATGGGACTGATTCTGGCACTAGTTTGGGTGTATCGTCCTCACGAGAATGCGGTGCGCATCCCGAATGAGAGGGTGATGAAAAAGATGGGCCAGGATTAGGTCGATGCGGATCGACGGTTTGCTTTCCGCTCCTTGTAGTAATCGCATTGGACGTCGCGGGTCCAGTGGGATTATAAGGCGGAGGAGGGTTCGCAATAGGGACGTAAGGGTGATGTGTTGTTGTTGCGGGATTAGCCTAAAATCCTGGTGGAATGCTCGGAGCTTGCAGAATCTGATGAACCTGCCCTTGAGAAGGACATACCTGTGGTTGAGGACCACGGGGTACAAAATTTCACGGGTTGGGAACAGGTTGGGCTGGAAGAGTACCCTGAGATCGAGTCGCCATGCGTAGTTGACTGATCTCAGCATTCTGCTACACCAATTGGTGCTGAAGAGAGGTCATGTTTTCTTCATGGCACTTAGACATTTCCATCACCATTCGCATCAATTTATCAAGAGGACTTGATGCGTGTTCTGTTTGAGGAATGCAAGGACCCGATGGCAGATTTGCCACAAGATTAGACTGGGCCCTTGGGATGACGGGTGCGGACGGTCGCATTGTCCCACCGTGGGGTTTTCGCGCTGCGAGTTACTGGCCATGTGAAGTTAGGATGATTTCACCACCCTGTGTTATAAGTAGCAGAGAACGAGTTGTTCCCTAGGGCGCAAGCGTCTTCTAAGCCAGAAGACGAGTTTGCATGTAAATATGCATCCGAGCACACGAAGGCTTGGTCCTCCGTGTCGAAATACTGGCTTGTAGAAGCCATATCCACATGACTTACCGAATTGCTCGGCGTGATACTCGGTAAGGATGGTCTTACAGGGTTTTTGGGAATAAGCTTGGCATTGGAAGGATTAGGATTGCGATGGAGTGGTGAGGTGGAGGTGTTTGCCATAGAATGGGCGGGATTGACCAGAAGCTCGTCCAGCTTCTTGTGCACGACAGAGACTTCATCCAATTTTTATGCAATAAGGTTAAAGTCTGTGGATGAATGGGAGGGTCCCGTGTCAACTTCGTGAACATTGCGGGGCAGGCTGGTACGATTAAAGGCGACAATGGAGGCATTGTTCATTGAATTTTCACTCATGTTCTCAAATAATTCAAATGCTCCATTCTTGTCTTTATTCATGAAATTTCTTCCGCAGGAAGCGTCTGCAATCTGCTTCAAAGTTTCATTTAGCCCATAATAGAAGATCTGGGCTATATGCCACTTAGGCAGATCATGGTGCGGACATTTCCGGAGGAGGTCATTATACCTTTCCCAAGGCTCATGAAACTGCTCGCCGTTTTGTTGTGTGAAAGAAGTTATAGCCCAATGAAGCGCATTGGTTCGCCCGATTGGGAAGAATTTCTTTAGAAATACTATTCGCATCTCTTTCCAAGAATGGATGGTTCTTCTAAGGGTGTGCAACCATTGTGACGCTTTATCCCGCAACGAAAATGGGAACATTTTCATGAGGACAATTGATAACCCGATGTTTCCTGGTTTAACAGTTTCAGTTAATCGGGTTAAGTCTTCCAAATGGAGAAAAGGATCTTCACTTGCAAGACCATGGAAGTGAAAGTTAATCAGGCCAATGACATTGGGTTTTAGTTCAAAATCGTCCCCGCCCATGGGGACCCCAATTTGCCCTATGGTCTCTATAGTAGTGGGATTTTGATAAGAGTTAAGAGACCTAGGCTCCTCCCGTTCGGGAGGGTTCTGCATTTCTTCCAAGGTTTCCCTAATGGCTTCAATCTGCTCATTATACATTTCCATTTGGGCTTGGAGGCGGGGTATGGGGTCTACGGCTCCACCACCACCTGGTGGGATTTGAGGGGGGTGGTTTCCTCCCTCGGGATTTGGGGGTGGGCGTGCAGCCATGTTTGTGGAGGAGGATGACGAATCAGTTTCTATCCTTCTAGAATTATCAGACAGTTCAAACAATTCAAGGTTTTGTGACCTCCTCCCAAACATGCACTACTGCAGGAAGAATTGGGGAGATAAGAAGGGAAAAGGGGATGAGAGAAACAACGCCGTATGGGTACACTTGATGATAAATTAAAGCAATCAGTTTCCTAACCTCTACAATGTGTCTTTAGATCTAAAGAACTAAGTTACCTATTATCACAACCTATGGAACCAGATGAGAGCACCGCGGAACCACCGGGCCAGATTGAAAGGTCGTTTGCCCCAGTCTTAGACACTCGATAGCATGCGGGAACCCACACCAGCACGTAGGCACTACACATAGGTAGTTAGACCTCCAATCCTTAATAGGGGTCAAGTTGCTACCAGTTTTAATTTAGAGGCTTAGGATCAAGTGCTCCAGGAATGTGAAGGGAGTTGTATATGGGTAATGCCCAAGTGCGTGGATTTTAAGAGTGTGTAAATCAAGCATGCAATGGGGAAATCTCCCCGAATTAGAGTTTTAGATGGTGAATGGCTTTTAGAATTTCATCCTTAAGTAGTATGGATTTTAGGATTCCACTGAGTTACCAATTCAACCAATCTCCAGGTTTTGAGAAAACACAAGTTCTTTTATACCCAACAAACCCTTCTTCAATGTGAATTAGTTAATGCATGCTAAAAATGCAATGGGCTTCCCTATATGGAAATTTCTATGTGTGGATGCACGAGTCTATTTTAGGTCAATGTGAAAGGGAGCCAAAGCACTTCAATTCAAGTGCTCCCAATCACCAAAATGATGTTCCACACAGGGCTCAACCACAAGATGATGCAAAGAAAATTAAAATGTTGGGGTTGAAATATTCGGGATCAAATCTAAGGCACTTGAAAGGTCATGGTGGGGTTGGAATCAACTCAATTCCAAGTCTCCCCACCAAAAATGTGATCCCGAAATGTGAAATGAGGCAAGGAGGGATGGCAATCAATCAATTTTAACTTGCCTCAAAGAAAACTTCACACAATGTAGGATCCAAGAATCAAGATTCTTGGATTTTCGCTATGCGAAGTTTTGCGGGAAATCAAGGGGCAGTGGGGGTGATAGCAAACAATCAACAAGTGATTTTTAATCCACTTACCCCAAGGAATTCCCAAGAAGTGTTTTTAGGTTTTTTTTTTTTTTAGGAGACAAGTTAACCTAAGTTACTAAGAGAGACACTTACCTCTTTAGCAACGTGGGCGAAGCTCCAATGTGATGCCAGTGACTTCACGCTCTCACTCCCGTGAAGAGAAGGGTGTGAGAAGAGAAAATCAAAGGAGTGAGAGTAGAAACTTACCTCAATTTGTGCCTCCCTGGCAATGACGCCAGAAAAGCGTGGTGAGACTTGAATGGGTTTTGTTAATATGGTGATATTATCATTGAAATTAGTATAGTGAGATAACCTAAAATCGAGTCTAACTAGCTTCACAAAATTTTTTAACCTAGCCTACTTGATTTTATTTTGGTCGCTTTTAGGCCCAGGGTCGATCTCAGGGAGGCGGGAATTTGAAGGTCAATGAGTTTCTATGCCTTTCCTAAAACGTATCTCTTCCTCGCATTTATTATGTTTTTGGTTTTTTTCTATTTAAGATTTTTGTTGTTGATAATGTTGTCCTTGAGGTACACCCTCAAAATCAAGTCCTTGGGCTTTAGCCAAATGGTTCTTGGCTTGTAGCCAACTTGGGGTTTCCAAAAATTGGTCATGTTATTCGCAAGACCGAGTACCTGCAAGACAAGAATTATCTTTTCTCTTTTACTCTTTTTTTATCTTTTTAATAGCAAGAAATAAAAGATAAATAAAAATAAGGTAGGTTGCTAGAAAAGAAGGAAATACTTAGCTTAGTACATGTATAGTAGATACAGAATATATATATATATATATGTATATAGTTATATATTATATATAGGGGTGGAGGTGGAAGTGGAAATGGAATGTAGCACAGTGTCAAGTTGGTCCACGTCTAGTAAGACGCAACCAACAAGATGAAGTGCTGTGTGGAGTGTGGGGCGGATGTGTGGGAGTGTGTGTGTGGAAGCGCTTGCTTTGCGTAAATATCGGGGAATATCAGTAACTGGTGCAGATATTCCTGTGATATGAGGCACAGTGGAGGGACTAGTGCACGGGAGTATGGGTGGTGAAGTGTATATATGGATATGGGTAGGTGGATGTATATGTAAACATATATATATATCTATAACTATATGTATATGTATAGATGTATATATATATAGATATGTAAATATATATATGTACATATATATATTTGTATATATATATATATGTATGTATATATTTATATATATATCTATATATATATATGTATGCATGCATGTATATATTTATGTATATATGTGAGTGGATATATATATATTTGTGTGTGTGTGTATGTGTGAGTGTATAAGGGTGTGTGTGAGTGTGTACCAGTGTATGTGTGAGTGTACGAGTGTGTGTGTACAAGTGAGTGTGTGTGTGTGTGCTGGCGGAAGAGGGGAGCGCAGTAGATAAGCCATATGCTGCACAACCTTGTCGTTTGATGCGGGATGATGCGCAGGTGCAGGAGGGAGAGCACGCATGGTGCGCTGGGAAGCACAACACTCTCTTCTTGCGTGGGTGGGTGCGGGAAAGCGCAGTGTAGTGCGCAGTGCTGCGTGAGGGCACGGTGAGGCGCAGACAGGTGCGGGCGACCGGCTGGCGTGGGTAGCGGGCGAGGAGAGAGCGCGTTGTGCCACCGGCTAAGTGAGAAGCGATCCGGTGGCTACAGTGTCGCGTTGAGTGGCGTGAATAGTAGCTACAGTGCTGCGCGGAGCGAGCGACCGGTAGCGGCCGGTTCTGCGTGCGCGGGCACGCTATGGAGCGCTTGCGTGCGTGGAATGAAGCTGTGCACGTCCTGCAGGCGTGCGCGCGGTGGCCGTTGGTGGCTTGCAGACAGGCGCGTGGCTTCTTGAGTTTCTGAGCTTTGAGAGCTCGAAGCTCTGGCAATGGCGGAGAAGATGACAGCAGTAAAAATAAAAGGTGAATCCACCACTCCCACCTGCTCACGAAAGAGCTGGGCTGTGGTGGAACTCACAATGGTGGTGTGAGACCACTGTGGAATTTCTCCTTCCCACGGTGTGTCTCTTCTCAGTGAGAAGAGATACTGTGTATGGAGAGGGATAGGGGAGGAGGTTAGCCCAGGGTGAACGGTGGATCTGTAGGTGTCTGCAAGTATATGAAAGTGCATGCCCGCATAAGGGAGAGAGCAAGGCATTATAAAGAGGAGAGGGCATGCCACCGCCATGCTGCTGGCAGTTCACCTCCTGGCATGCTGTTGGCAGGAGGTGAGGCGCGAAGAGGCGCGCATGCCCCATGCCCTGCAGCTGCGCGAGAGAGAAGATTCAAAGTAAATAAAAAAATGAAAATGGTGAAATTGCAATGCCACACTTGAGGAAGATGTTAATTAATAGATGGCCAATTATTCACACTCTCCTCCCCTCTTTATAAATGTATGCAGGCGTCTATTTACAAATGCAATTACAGCTACATAAGATGCAATGGCAGTGTTAGGAAATAACACAAGATGGCATATTTACTGGTGTATTTTTGCTGTGCAATCAGAAGCTAATCCTCTGTTTCGTCTCAATTAATAATTACATTTCATGCCATTGCCACAAAAATGAATTTTGATTTATCATTATTTTATTATGGTGAATTTATGCCTTCATGCTCATGCTTCTAGAGAATTGTTAAATCTTGTTATTCATCTCTATGTGCCTTGAATTTAATTTTGAATGACATTTTCGTATGCATCAAGTGAATAGTACATGGCATACCTTTGCACATGGATAATTTTTTGACATAAAAATTACATTCACACCCCTTGACTTGTCATTAAATTTAAGGTTTACTTTCAGAGCTACACAGGCATTGTTTGATCGGACGAATAATTCAACAAACTTGATTTTGACCTAATTGCGAGTTTAACTAAGTCATTACCTCCCTGTGGACACGACCTGCTCTCCTGTGAGTGGTTTAATTTTAATTTTAATTATTTTGTTAATCGATGTTCCACCACTTTGATCCTACAACGACAAATCATCTTAATAACATAATTTGAAAGCGAAAATCGGCTTATCAGGTGCCACGTAAGGGGGGTAGTTATGGGTGGCCATGGGACACCTAAAAGTAGCGCCAACCATGGAGAGGTGCCATGGGTTGGCGCCAACTTCTAGGCTTCTAGAAGAGGGTTGAGGTGGATGGTGGAGATGGCTTGGAGGGGTTATTTGTAGGGTGGATATGGGGGTTGAAGTTGGCGCCAAAAGGGAGGTGGTTAGGGTTATTTTTGGTGCCAACTTTAGGTGCCTTTTGGTGGTTAGTTGATTGATGAAAGGTGGTGAAGAGGTGGTGCCAAAATGAGTTGGGTGGAGCTAGCTTAAGTAGGCTTAGGTGGACTTGGAGTAGGAGGTTATTTAGGTGGAGTTAGCTAGGGTTAAGTTGAAGGTGGAGGATGGCCAAGGATCTAGATGTTAGCTAAGCTAAGCTAAGCTAAGCTAGCTTATCTAGCTATGGAGTAGAGGAGTATGCATGTGGAGCTTAGGGTTTGAGGAGAGGAGCTGGATATGCAGAGTCTGGAGCTGAATTGGAGTAGGCAGCTACTAAAGAGGTCAACATGGGGCTACTTTAGCTAGCTTAGCTTGCTAGTTCTTTGTTAGCTACTAAGCTAGGCTAAAGTGAGCTGGCTACTATTGAATGGAGCTTAGGTAAGCTGGGTCTGGTGCTCCCGGGGAGGATTAAGCTGGTTGAGACAGCTAAGGTAGCTTAGCTCAATTAGCTTGAGCTAAGTTGGGTCCCCGGGAGCTGGACTTGAGCTTCCTGAGCTGGGATGAATTCTTCTTCAGTTGGTTGGAGTTGAGTGGAGCTGGATGTAGCTGGATCTGAGCTGGGGTGAACTCCAGTCAACTCAGCTGAGCTAGCTAGAGCTCCCTGTGGACTAGTGGGAGCTGAGATGAGCTAGACTCAACTAAGTTGAGTTGGATATGAGCTGACCTGAGCTAGGGTGAGCTAAGATGAGCTCTCTTGAGCTGCCATTCAACTGAGATTAGCTGAATGGAGTTAGGATGAGCTAACTCTAGTCCAAGTGAGCTAGATTCCAGCTGTGGTGAGTTGGATCAAGCTGAGTTCCATCTAATCTGAGCTCCTCCTTCACTAGTTTCCTTCTTGAGTGGTAGGGTTTTAGGGATTTGTATATTAGTTCATCCCTAACACTCACAAAAACACATTAAAATGACAAGAAAAAATGCAATGCATGCCTAACCTAGTTAATGCCTAAATGCAGCCCAAAAACCCGTTTGCGGAGAAAAACCCTAAGAGCTAGGTTTGTTTTAATGCCTAAGAATGATGATAAACTGGCATTTATCAACAAGGCCCCACTCGGAATGTCATCATATCGTATGGTATTTGGCAAGGCCTGTCATCTTCCTGTAGAGATGGAACACCGTGCCTTTTGGGCGGTGCGAAAATGTAACCTTGACCTCGATGTAGGAGGTCAAGAACGGAAACTCCAGCTCAGCGAATTAGAAGAGATCCGGTGGGAGGCCTATGAGAATGCATTGATATACAAGGACAAGACCAAGGCCTTTCATGATTGCCACATCCGAAGGAAAACATTCACGCCCAACCAGCAAGTCTGGTTGTTTGATTCGCGACTGAAACTTTTTTCAGGGAAGCTCAAGTCCAAGTGGACTAGCCCATATGTTGTGATTCACCCATATCCTAATGGGGCTATCCAAATCAGGGACCCAAAATCTAGGCGTGTATCTACGGTAAATGGCCAACGCCTCAAGCCATTCACAGCCCAGGAACCTCCTTCAGCTGACGAACTCATTCATCTTATTGAGGATATCTAAGTAAGTCCTCGCCCAGCTAGAGGCATTAAACTCAGTACATATAGATAGCATATCCCACATTCTACCATCATTTATACATAACCATTTTTATGCATAGCATATTTTTCTTTTAAGCATATTTCTCTTGCATATTACATACTGTCAGGTTGGCTGGTGCTGAATGTTAAAATTTCAGGAGCAATTCCAGGTGATCTCTACCCACTTACTCCCTGCTGTATTTATTTTCATTTATATTCATGCATGAGGACATGAAAGAACTTAGGCATGGGGGGGGGGTAGATAAGACAAAACTAAAACTTTTTATGCCAACATTTAGGAAAACCTTGGAGCTGCATGTCAAACGTACTTTAGGACCCTAAATAAAAGAATAATCGACTCCAACACCAATCCTCGCATTGGAGCTAGAAATCATACGCAATAGCCACTTCCAACTCACTCGCTCACCTCTTATTCTAAATTTAGGGTCAAGCTGAATGTAACCCGAAAGGGAAATTTCATAAAGTACGAATATAAGAGGTTACTTGTTTATATCATATATACATAGTGCATCCATGAATAAGATTATCTTATTAAGAGAATGCATAAGGGATTTTATCCTCTAGTTGATTCTTGTAATATGGAATCCAGTACAATTTTTCACACACATGTAGAATTTGAAATGGATTCATAGTGAAGGCTGATAAATGTCTTTAGTCTGTCGAGAAGAAGCAATGCTTCTTCTCCTGAACCCCTAGACAGTGTTTTGGGAGCTAGGCAGATTTTCCTCCAAAAAAATCCACCAAATAGTGTGTGATGAGAATAGAGAGTACTGGTGCTCTAAGATTAGTGCAAGGAATCAAGAATCCTAGATAATTAGGTAATGATACTTAGAGATAAGGCATAGTTTTCGCTCTTGGTTCCTACATATACATTTTGTGTGAATCTTGAGAGCCACTGACAGAGAGAATTTCGCTTATTTATGATAACCCTAGAAGGATATGTCGTTGTAATTAATGTGGTGGAAATCTCTCAATCAAAAATTAACATAGATATGAATTTAAACCTCAATAAAGGATGTCGTATCCACAGGGAGGAGTAGACCAATAAATTCACGAGTCGAGGAATACACAGTTTGCAGACTCTTTCACAACTTTAATGCGAGGAATATGCTATTTTAAGTGAAGCTTGTAATTTCCTTAAAGGTTTAGGGTATTTATGCAATTTTCACGTCGGGAATTAAGCTCCAAAAATATGTGTATGATGCATGTGTAATGGCATATCATATAAATTCAACTTGCATGCAAATTTGATTTGAAATTCAATGTAGAATCATGCACATAACACAAGTAATGTAATTTCAGGAAAGTATGAGTGCATCAATGCAATGTGGCCTGAATAAAATATGAATATAAAATTGGCAATGGCATTGAATGTAATTATTAATAGAGACAAAAATAGAGGATTTCTTTTCTCTCTTCCTCGCATGTGCGGCCGTGCACGGTTGGCGGCAAGAGTCGACGGGGAGGTGCGCCTCGACGAGGGCTACGCAACGGCGGTGATGCGGCGGCTGGGGGGAGGAGGATGGCCGCCGGCCTGTTGGCTGCTGGAAGAAGACAGCCGCACGAGGATGAGCGGGTGGCCTGCTGCTGCAGCATGCTGGGTGCACGCACGTTGATGGTGGGGTTGGAGCGGTCCTTTGCAACGCCTGCAGGGCACGGCTGTGGGCCTACGGTCACCTGCGGGTGGCTGTGGTGCAGCGCAGGGGTGCTTGCGGGTGATGGCGCGGGTGCAGGCGCTTGCAGAGGGTGCAAGTACCAGCCTGCATGAGATGGAGGGCACGCAAGGTGGGGTGGAACGCCTGCAGGCAGTGTGGTGAAGAGCGGCGAGCATCTGCTGGCGCTCGGCATGCAGCGCCTGTAGGGCGCGGTGGCTGGGCACAGCGCCTGCGGGCGTTGGGCGCAGGTGCAGGCACTTGCAGGATGCTTGGCAGTAGCGGTGGAGGGAGCTTGGTGTGGCGCGGTGCAGCGGAGGTAGCGCTGGAGGGGGCACGCCTGTGGGTGCTTGGCTGGAGGTGTGAGCGCCTGTAGGGTGGAAAGTTGGAGGCGTTGGTTGGATGCAGAGTTGAAGGGCCCCTGCGGGCGCTGGCTATGGAAGGTGATGGTGTTGGCACACGAGGGTGGTGAGGTTGGAAAGGCGCGGCTGTGGGCAATGCAAGGGCACATGCGCGCAGGCGGTGGAAGGTGGGTGCGGCGCTGGTGTTGGGTGTTGGTTGGAGGCATTGGGGGGCGGTGATGGTCCACAGTGCACGCTCCTCTCACAATTGGGTCCCTACCAGGGGGAGAAGAAGATGACCCCAAGATCCTGTCCTATGCTCCTCTTAATTTCTCTCCCCCACGCCCATTAAGGGATTTTCAAATTTCTTTTCTAAATATGGCCACCGGCTGTTGAGGAGCTGTTGAGGCTGGCCGGAAGACTTAGTTGAGGCCGGCGACTGTTGGGGAAGGGAGAATTTAATTCACCCCCCTCAGCTCTTGCAATTTATTCTTGCAACAACAAAACATAAAATAATTACATACTAAATTATAAAATGCAATAAAATTGATAAAAACTCAAGTAATGATGCATGTACTTATTTAATGACCTAATGTAATTATTAACTAACAAACAATGTTAGAATTGAATTACTTAGGCGTAACAATAGTCAATTAAAATAGACTCATCAGCCACCAAATAAGGCAATTACGGGAAGAGCGAGTTTTCACAAAACTAGGGCTAATATGGATGGTTACGACCATTCTTCACAGAATCTTCGGCTGAAGGAGGGTATTGATGTCAAGGTCAGAAATATACTGTCCTATCCGTCTCTCCCGGTGTCGTGAGTAGGCACTTCCACCAAATAAGCCACCCAATGTCACTTGAGTACCACCAATCCCTAATAATGCCTCCTTAATAAAGTTCATGGATATGTGCTAGTTGTGTTGTGTTGAAAAAAAGAAAAGAGAGAAGAAAGAAAAATTGAAAAAAATTAGAAAAGGAAGAAAAAGGAAAGAAAAAAAGAGTGAATATTTAGTGTTTATTTCAATTGCATTGAGGCAGTACCACCAAATAAATTTGAGATCCACCAAATATGGCCTTAACCCACCTTTCTTGTGTTTCTGACCGTCTGAATACTGGCTGAGGAATTCTGACTTAGTGTTAGAGTTATGGGAACTAAATTAAAGTGTTAATGTCAAGTGAGATCACCAAATACAGGTCATATGTGTGAATCTGGTGAGATTGTGAAGCTCTAAGAAAAAGAAAGAAAAGAAAATAAAAAAAGAGAGAATGAATACAAAGGAACCAAAAGAGAGCATAGTTTTTCTCGTCTTTCTTTGAGTTGAGTTACTTAATAAATCATGAATCTAGATTCTGAAGTCCTAATCTCTATGTAGCACCAACTGAGAGTGAGCCACCAAATATATAATCTTTTCCTTCTAAGATTCTCTACTTAAGCTAAAAGCCGGGTGGAATTCATAGAATATGTCGAATACCTCGAGGGAAGAAGTCCACCTATCCCGTTAGAATTTTTACTAGGGGTCAAGTACAGGCTTTAGAGGTGAATTAGTTTTTCACTTGAATTCGTTGCAAAAGTTGCATAGCTACACTTTCACGATTGTCTGTATTTCTAGAGCGTAGGATGAAAACAAAAAGGAGAAAAATCACTAGGTATACACTTGATAAAATAATCAATCCCTTAGAGACCCTTCTGTGAATAATTTAGTCTCGCATTTGCTAGGGACTAGCAAGATTTAGGCATGGGGATATGATTGCGCAGCAATCATAGGTCTTAATTGACCTAAATTAGGCTAGGACTTAGCATAAGTTAGGGTAGTTCATGCATGCATAAGCATTATTTGCATCTTTACTGCTTTCTTTTAGCTATGCATAAAATAATGTTATAATGTACTGATTAGGTGCATTGTGTAAATTGTAGGTAGTAAGCTGATCAGAAGCTAGATCTGAAGCTGGGTCTAAAGCTGGATCTGAAGAATAAAGAATAACTGGTGTTGTAGCAGAGTTGGAGCGGAAGACCTAGATTAGATGTAGTAGATAATAATGTAAGGGAGTTAAGGTATGCTATTCTATTAAGTAGGAATAAAGCAATAAATTGTGAAGGACTTAGGTTCATCCTAGCCATAGGACAGCCTAGAAGCTTCCCCAAGCCTTAGCCACCTTTAGATTAGGTCACCGCACCTTAGGAAACCTTAAAACCCTAATTATAGCCTCTATCTAGACATCCATATGAGTTATAGGATGTCCAGAACCCTTAGCCAACTCCCGCACACCTTAAAACCACTTCTGTAGTGTCATTGGACGTCCAAACACTTGGTCAGACATCCAATTTCTGCAGAATACCCAAGACATAACCTAGAAACCTTCCTGACTCTGATTAGACGTCCAGACTTGAAGTTTGGACTTTTGATTTTTCATTATAAGTCGTCTAACACTTTTATTGGACGTCTGGAACTGCTCTCCAGTTCATGTTTTGGAATTTAAGCCTTGATCTTGAGTTCTTAGCTCCGTAAACCCAATTCCCACCCCTTAGGAACCTAAATTAAGGCACCCTAACCCTAGTACACCATCTTTAAACCTTCCCAAGAACCAAATTAGGTTCTCATTAAGCCCAATCGACTTAGATTATAGTCAATCTCATTATCCTATTCAATTGGACTCATAGAATCCAATTGAGCTCAGATCTCAACCCATACAAGTCCAATTGGACTCAGTAAGAGTCCAATTGACCTAAGCCCAACCTAATTGAGTTATTTCACTCTCAATTAGGTTCACACTCATTCAATTAAACTTGTGTTAAGTTTAATTGCATTTACCCCTTAGCAATTATGGTTTGCAACCCTAATTTAAGACCTACACCAACCCAAACCCCTTAGAACCTAACCTAGATCACTTAGCCACATAAGGCACGACCACACACACATACACACACCCATTCACGCACTCCCACACCACCTAGAGTGTTCTAGGTTCTTCCAAAGGTGGCGCAACTCTTGGTTGCTAAAATTAGCAACCAAGAGACATTCAAATTGTAGATCCACAAATGGTGGATCTAAAACCCACCTACTCTCTCCTTGGCTGGCCACTCTTGGAGCTCTCTCTAGAGAGTTCCACACTTCTCTAGAGTCTCCCTTAGGTCTTTTTAAAGACCTAAGGGGTGGCCATTTGCACCCATTCACTCTTGGCTTCCATTTAGCTTAGCTACATTCCACCTCCACTCCACCTTCATGAGTTGCTTCACCATGGCCACCACCATCTCCATGCCAAGATGTTGGATCACCTCTTTAACCTCTCTCCAAGGGCCTGCCTAAGCACCATTGGCCACCCCTCCTCCTCTCAACCAACTTAAAGGCCATCGGAGCCCACCTCCGAATGCTCTTATTTCTACTAGATTAGTAGCTTAGTTCTTCATAGTTTACATGCTTTATTTATTGCTTAGTAGTGTATCTCTTTATTCTACCCCAATGATGCATGCATAATCCCCCCTTAGATTCATGTATGCGATCGTTTTCTGCTAGTTAGATTTGTGTTTGCAAGCATTCCTCTATAAGCTTTCCACGAGTTCCATGTTGCAAATACCATGGTGAATCAATGAAAGATCGTTTTCTATATATATATCTATGTGTTGAGAATCACTATGAGTTTATTACAATATATTTTGTGTGATTAAAGTTACCTACTTTTAATTATTATCTGTTGCAACTAGCATATCGGTACATGAAAATATCGAGGATCTAACTATTAACGCATTTTTTGTAAACAACCACCACATAACTAGAATCGTGCATACTGAAACTCACACTTTCACATTTGTCATCTATCTAACACATGCACTTGTAATTAGGGTTCATAACGAAAGTGGCTGAACATTGATTTGACGATTAGAAACCGGCGTGCAATTTTAAGCAAGTAGAGCGAGTGAGATTGATTTCAAATCTGCATTTCCATAAACGCCTCCCAGAGACGAACGACCGGGACTCAAGTCTCGTTATCCTTATAAATTATTTTTATTGATCGTATTTCGCAGCTATACTACGACGCATTCTGATCAGATACGCGCTATACTATTTTCAACAGTGCATAACCAGGGTTTGCAAACAAGGTTATTTGATGATGTATCTTTTAGGGTTTAACCTTTTTTAGTAGCTTTTAGGCTTTAATCTTTAGGTTCATTCAATCAGGTTTAGTAGAACACTCCAAGTTTTGAAAGTACTGGTGTAGATATATTCCTTTAAAAATCAGAAATAAAATGTGGAGTGCCTGGTTTAGTCCTAAAAATCAACCCTAAGTGGCAAGCTACTTGATGAATCAATTTTAATCTTAAGTGGTGCAGCCTAAATAGCTCAATCAATTGGCCTGTTGCACCACTTAGTTAAGGCACACAAGAATGTTTAACCAATTTAGATTTCTACTCACTTTTGTGTATTGAGTTGAAGTGTACCGGGTCCACAGGTCAGATCCCAGTTAAGTGGTAGAATCAAAGTGATTGTGCGCCTTAGGATAAGAAGTTGTGGGTGTTAAGTGTGTAGCTTTCAGTTAAATCCCACAAGAGAAGAATATTTTTTTATTTTTTTATATATGCGAGTGGGTGAGGTGAGTGGAGTGACATTCAAACAACCAAAATCTACCCTAGGGTTTATGCAAGCACCTAAGTTAATTTGGGTGATGTCAATGTCATCATCAACCATATCTAGCTTTAATTAGTCATTATAAATGAATAAATGCTCCTACATAACCGCGAGAGGACTGTAATTCACTGCACATCCATTATGAGAGAATATAGTAAAATAGGGGTAAAACTATAATTTTAATAGCACATCTCAATTGCAGTACAATCATGGGTTTTCTCAGGGGTTAATTAAGGGTCAATGGTCTTAAAGTCTAACAAGTGGGTTAGTATAGACAGAAAAGGGCTTTCGTGTGTTTTGAGAATTAAATGACTTTTGAAACCCTAAAAATAGACCTGCTTAATTAACTAAGGTTCTGGTTAGGATAAAATTCATCTAAACCTTCTAAAATTCATATAAAAATATTATGTAGGGTTTGGTACCTTCAATTTGACCATCAGAACCCGTGTTAACCCAAAATAGTCTCAGATAGAGATTTGCCCTAATTTGGATTTTTTCATAAATTACCTAGTAAAACTAGGTCAAAACCAAAATCTAACTTCACCATTGGATTTCTTAGGTCTAAATTAGGTTTGTACCAAAATTTGAGCCCAATTTGAGATCATCTTGACCTAGTTTGCAATTTGGTCCTATCTGACTCTTTTCTCTCACATGTATGCCCTTAACTTTTGAATAAATTACATTTGGCTCCCAACTTCATTGTCTTCTTCTTCAAGTAGGTCCTTGCCTCCCTCAACTCCTAATCATAAAGCTTCAGTGACCTTAATTTGGCAAGATCTCCATGATTTCTTAACGAATCCTTCTCAAAATTGAAAGGGAAACTCAAGTAATTGCCTTCCTTTTCAGCCGAATCCAAAGCTCCAGATCTCACCCAAATCTTAATGCGAACACGTGAAAGAATTGGGTATCCTATTCCAACGAACCTTCCAAGCTTGGAAGCTTGGCTTCCAAGCTCTTTTTGCCCTCTAGACCCCTATAAAAGGACCCCCAGACCTCGCCAAGTTCCCCACGCTCGAATTCAACCGGAGTTACCCTTGATTTGTCTCTCCTCATCCAGTTGAAGCTCCTTGACGTCTGTCGAGCTCCTCCAACTTCTTCCTTCATTCGCGTGCAATACCAATGACAGATTTATCTTCCTTACTCTCTTTCGTGTCGTGTTGTACCCGTCGACGCCTCTTCCTCTGTCTTCCTCGCCGATTCCTACTCACAGGAGCATCTTCTTCCCCAACGCCGACGTACCACTGGCACATCGTTCTTCCTCCTTTCGTCCATTAGTTTAGGAGTAGTTTAGTTCCCTTAGATTCATAGAATAGTTCTCCATCTTGTAAACCTATTTTCAACCCTCGACACCAACAATCACCTTCATCTTCTTTGTCTCCAACTGCTCCTCCGGCGAGGTGTTCCCATCGCTACACCGCTTCATATGCCTCGCCGACACTCCCTACACCTCTGCCTCGACTTTAGGAGCAAAAGCCCTAATGTAGTTAGGTCGATTGCCCCTCCAAACCTTTCGCTGAATAGACCTACCATCGCACGCACATTCCGAGGTCATTAGACCTCCTCACTCAGCCAATCACCTTTGCACCATCGCCGTTGCACTTTACAAAGTCCGACGATACTTTCTGAACTGTTTTGATGTGGCCATTAGGCCTTGTTCTTATTTTTAGGTATAGGACCCCTACACCATTGTTGGAAATTCTTCACGAAGCTCCAGGCCTTGTTCGTGTAGGGATTCGCCCGGGTACCTGCTCTAGGAGTCGCGGAATTGCATCAGGAATACACTTGGACTTCCAATTGGAGCCTTTGACCATTTTTAGGACCTCAATCAGGGCTTCAACAGCTGTCGCATTGTGTGAAGAAGACAAGGGACTTAATAGTTTTACATCGTTAGTTGAAGACCTTCTGAAGCTACATAAGACAAATTCTTTCCTTAGCCTTATCGCCTAGTCACCAAGGGGTCGGGTCCCTCTTCACTCATAGCCTCGCACACCTCGGCTGCTATTCACGGTCGGCTGCCTGGTCCTAAGTACACAGATCCCTGTTTACCTGATTACCCGTTACTGTGCAAGGCTCTGGGCGAGTGAAACCAAGAGAGAGAAAGGGAGAGAGAGTACGGGGGCAGGGGGTTTTTGCTCTCACTGGCACCTATGCGACACTTAGTCATAGGGGAAGAAAGGTTGAAGAAGAGTTGTGAAGAAGAAGACAGAGCAAGAGAAAGAACTCATGCCATATACTGCACATTAGTTTTTGAGTAATATTTTGTGTTCAATTATATTAATTGTTGAGATTAGTGTGTGAATTCCTATTTGCTCGCAGCGAATGACCTTAGACTTTCATTGGAGTATAAATTTTATCTATTTTTCGCACCGATTTTGACTTATACTGCAATGTGATGATTTTAAAACCCATTTCAGAGCAACTAAACATTTTGGCACTATTGCTGGGGAACTTGCCCTGTTTGCTTTATTGTGATTTTACGAGGTACTTCACGAGGAGATCTTCTGTGCAAAACAACCACGCTAGGGTAGGTAACTCTTTATTCTTCCCAAATCAACCTCCTAGTCTTGGGAAGACAAGAAGGAAATAATAAATTAGAAATCACCTGCCTTATTTTTCATAGTAATTATCATTTAAAAGGCAAGTTTCCTGATTTGCAAAATATTTTTTTCAAATCTGATTGAAGATTGAGACGATTTTGTTTAGAGTTCCCTACCCCAAATTTCCTGTGCCTATTAGGGACTATGCTTAATTTCTAATCTTCTTGAACTATGCACTTCTTGTTTGAAGTCCAAGGTGAACAAGTTAGGATCAAATTAGATGCAGAATAAAGGTAATTAGGGTTTCAATTTTAGGGTTTTGGAGTGCTAGTTCACACTTGCCTGCTTCTCCTGCATTTGTGTGCTACCCAGGCCATTAATTGAATAGATCTAATCAAGAAAAATCCTAAAATTAGGCTCTAATTTTACTTGAATCCTAAAACCTTTGGACCTAATAACATGGGAGTAAAATCATGGTGATTTCTAGGTCTTGACCTAGATCTCATTCTACCATCTTTAGGGTAAGTTAAGTGAAGTTGGTCTACCTAGTAGGTCAACCAACCTCCAAATTAGGTCACAAGTTGAATTAACTTCTAATCAAGTGAAACTCAAGGCACAAATTAGGACATAAAACTGGTAGACTTAAGGTCTTAAGTTCATACATTCCGGTCTACTTGGAACCTCAGTGACAAGGAAGGTCGGGTGGGGGAAACCCTGTAACCCATGGGGATGCTCTACCGTGTAGTGGTCTTTGCGGGGCTCTCCCTTCCTAGTTGCCCAGGTAATTCTCGGGTGTGCAAATTTTTGATTCAGAGGTATCATCCGCCTCAAAATTGCCTTAGTCATCCAAAAATCTTTGGGTGTCTTGATGGGGTCAAAATTCACATCCAGTCCCTCATCCCTTCTATTTAGAGCACATACACAGATCATCTTAGGGATTTCTTTCAGATTTGATCAACTGCAATTTAATCTTGAGTTTGATTCTACATCCTGATTCCACCACTTGATTAAAAAATGCAGCCTAACATGTTAGGAAAGGTGATTAGGAAACCTGAGTCCCAAATGACTATCAAAGATAATATGATTGAGGCTGCTTATGGATACCATGAAGAATATTATAGAGCCTTAGATAGGGACATTCGGGATAAATTTGCAGAAACAACAACCCACATTGTGAACTGTGTTGAAATACTTTATACACGAGTCTTACATGGTTCAACTTGGGAGGATCTTTTATCAGAATTCAGTGAGTTATGGAGATTGCACAGTATCGAGTGTCTACAATGTTGTTCAAATCCACAATTTTGGGAAACATATCAAAGTCTCATAGAAAAACATGGGGACATGCTGAATATGCTACAAAAGACAGTTATTCAAAGATACCCATACATTCCTTCAGAAGACGATGAGACATCTTGGAGCAACATTGAGGAGCAAAATCTTTCAAACCTCAGGGATAAGAATCAAGGTTGTTGTGGACCCCCAACCCAAATGGAATCTAATTCAAATTATGGACAAATTGATACACCTGATCTTGAGACGGGTTTGGAGGATCCGATTGTAGGTGATCACGATTTTGAGCCAGCCCTAGAAAATCAAGAACCTGGTTCACCAAGCTTAGATTTCCCAGACACCTGTGATACTAAGATTGAATCAGAACCTCTCGAGGGTGTAAATTCTGTCCCTTATTCTGATAAGGTGACTCTCGAGAGCAATTCTGACATCCCTGTAGAGCCCAACCTAGATTCTGGTGATCCAACCCACACCCTTAACCTAGAATCTGGATCTAAGACTGATTGGGATGATTACAAGGCCCTGTATGATGGAAATCAGATTTTGAATTTGGATTATGATTCTGGGCCTGTATTTGATGAATGCACCTCTCCAACCTCCATAGAGATACAGATTGATTTTTTGGAAGTCACGCCAATCTACGATACAAACATCGAGGAGCTGGAAGAGTTGGGTTTTGATTGGGTCTTCCCTATAAGCCAAGAATTCGAACCCAAGCCTAATAAGAACATCTTTTTTAGTTCGGATTCTAAGAATAGGCTAGATCCAAGTTAGGTTGCTGATTATCCACATCTTGATTTATTATATGGTGGAACCTCTGATCCCGAGTCAAATTCAGAACATGTTTCTCACAAGTTCTCTGACGAGTTTGAATCTTACTTTGATATCGGAGAACTGTTGTTTCCTGATGATTATGAGCCAATCTACGACCTCAGCAATCACAACCCGTCTTTTGATTTTGACGTCGAGGTCAATGATTTGAAAGAAATTACCTCTTCTCCAGCACATACAGAACCTTCCCAAACCCATTTTCAACCTCGACCTACAACCGACTCAATTTCTACTATGATTCTTCTCTCAATGAGCCAGTTGCACATGATTCTCCTCCACATTTTTATCAGGTTTCGGACATCAATCAGACTACAAGTCATGCCCCACCCTTCTCTGATCACTTTCATAGGGTTCCTACATTTGCCATTGATTCATTTTCATTTGAGGATCCCTACTCTGACCAGGCTGATTTGACTCAGCCAAATTGTAATTTTTCACTTCCACATCCTTTTGAGCTTTACAGCATCTGGTGGGCACCACATCTACTGATTCACATCTATTAACCCACTAGATTGATTGGGTTTGGGCTGCATCATCAGCTTGCTGATCTGAGCAAGCACTTGGTTGGACCAACCAGGCTTTTGTTCAAGGTACTTGTTCTACAAAACACGTCAGATTTGACCACTCCACTCCACACCATTTTCCACTCGGCTGAAGGCATTGAGTTTAGTGCTTAGTGAGAGGCAACCCGTTAATCCAAAAACCTGAGATCCTTCTAATTATCCTTTTTGTACTTTACGTCTATTGCACTCCGAGTTTGGTGTTAGAACAATTGACTCAACCTCTGGTACTTGTATCAGAGCTTAAAATCATCCGCAACAGTCATTCCTGACCTATTCGCCCACCTGATAATCTTGTTCTAATTCTTGAACCCAAAACTATTTTATATCCTCCGTTTACAATGAGGACATAGCAAAACTTAGGCATGGGGGGGTGTTAAAGTGCAAACATACAAAAATTTTCAAGTTTCTGTAGGTTTGTCACAAAAAAAATACATATTACAAAAAACCAAAAAAAAAAAATAAAAATAAAAATAAAAATTGAAAAAGAACAAAAAATGTTAGAGAAGGGGGGAAATTTTGAATGAATTGAATGCATATCATTCATAAGGAGGAAAAGGGGAGGTGATTTTGAAATGTCAAAAAGGAGCACAATTTGAAACAAAAAGAGTTAGTCATTAGTAAAAGATTAAGGAATCTACTATGTTCTAGACCAAATCAAAAGAAAGAAATAAAAGATAAAAATGCTAAGGGACAAAAGAGATTAGTATGGGTGCTGATGTTAGGCATCTTGGGTTTATTTTAGGCTTAAAAATTCAAGTATTCATTAAGATCTGGATAATCCTCAAAAGGTTGAGGAAAATGCGAAGCTTAAGTATTAGGTCTAAGGCTTAAGGATTATTCGACCTCGTTAACTGACCTCTTGTTTGTAGGACTCAGTAACCTAAGAACCCTAATCCACACACAGTCTGGTTCAGTGCACTTAATATCAAAATCATGCAAATGTGTTCATTTTGTTTTGAAAAAGCCACCTAGATTAGGAGCGGCTTATCAAACACAAGTTGATTTGCAGGAAATTCCCCTCGAAGATGCACAATAACATACCGTCTCCTCGGTGCTTGTCTCTTAGGATATCTAAATATCCTATCGGGGGCACGTAAGCACCTTGTGCTAGTTCAGGTGCCATGGGCGAGATTATCTCGAAATGTCGATTGCTAGGGCCTGAATTTAGCTATAGAACACCATGGGCGGCACTATCTCGAAGTGTCAAAAGCCAGGGTTCTAGGGGTTGCCATGGGCGGTGCTATCTCAAAGCATCGAAAGCCAGGGACCCTGCGAGGATTGATGGTGGGAGCTAGGAATCCGATACAGATTGTGTTGTAAAGCCAATCCAAAGCTAGAAAAAAAGAAAAGAAAGGAGAGAGAAAACTCTCCAAAAATACAAAAAATCTCCTGTCTCTCTCTTACAAAAACACACTGTAAACTGAACCGAGACAAAAAATTTGATTAACCCATATTTGTGGGGTATTTAAATATTTAAGTGTCTAGACATTAAGTTAATTTTAACATTTAGATAGCATACATTAGGATGTAAATAAATTAATTCATATTTTTAGCTTAAGTGCATAATTCATGCATTTAGAATTAACCTAGGATTGCATACATTTGATTAGTTAATTAATTAGGTGCACACTATTTTAATTAACATAGAAGTTAAGGAGTTATGTATAAATAATCCTAATTATTTTATTACTATTTTTTTTGTTTTCTTTTCTTCTCCTTTGCAAGTAACTTCTCTGTCTTCGCCTCCTCCTCCTGCGCACCAGCATTGACTCGATGGTGGCCTTTTGAATTTCAAATCTTTGTAGCTGTGGCTACAAAGGAGAGAGGAAGGGCTGCCATTCAATGGGAGGCCACTATCTCTTTCCTCACTGCGTAGAGAGCTACGTTTCTCATCCACTCCTCACCACTGGCCTCAACCGCGGCAGTGTGACTCCACCATCGTGGGCGTGAGGGGTGACAGCCCACACCGCCAAGAGTCCCTGCATCACCGTGCTTCATCTTCCCTTCATGCACAGATCTCAGCTGCTGCATGCCACAAGCACTCTTTCCAAGCCCACTACGACACACAAGGCTACAACTGCCTCCCCGCGCCTTAGCCCTGCCGAGCGTGCCACCGCTCGTGCCTCCCCTTGGCGCACTTCATCTTCTGCAGTAGACCACACGCACGCGAGCTCCCCACCGTGCTCACAGCAGTTAGCCTGCATGCCTTCACGTCCAGCACCCTCACCAGCACTTGCAGCGCCCTCGCCTCAGCACCTACACGCCCTCGCTTTAGCGCCTCCAGCGCTCCCTGCAGCTCCTACAGCCGTGCAGCCACCAGACCCTATGCGCGTCGGTGCGGCTTGTAGAGCACCCGCCCCTTCAGTGTGCGTCGCCTCCTCACACGTACATCAAGCGCAGCCTGCAGCAAGAGCACCGGAAACCACCCTTCGTCAGAGCTCTGTTTGGCTGACTCCGGCTGTCTCGCAACCTGCTGCCACCACCGTTGCGAAGCCCTCGCTTTGGCCAACCTATTCCTAGAAGAGTTCCTCGAACGAACCTCTCTCCCGTGCGCGAAAAGGAGAGAGGAGAATCCTTTGCTTTTACTCTAATTAATAATTACATTTGAATGCCATTGCCAAAATTTCATTTTTATTTTAATATTTGAAATATTAAGTGAAATTGCAACTTCATGCTCATCTTTTCTCATAATTGCTTGGCTTTTGTTATTCACATCTTTTGATATTGGTTTTGGGTTAAGATGTGCACAAATTCTCTCTAATGCATGTTAATTGGAAATTACAGAGATTAATCACATATTTATTGAATATTTTAGTGGGAAAAAATTACACATATAACCTTACATTTTTGAGTTATTGTGTCTTGTTTTCGTCGCATTTCATGTCAGATTTGACTATGGATTTCACACTTGATTGAACGAATACGAGAAAAAATATTCGTGAATTTATTGCATCATTGTCTCCTTGTGGACACGACCCGCTCTTCTGTGAGTGGTTAATTTTTATTGTAATTATTTTGTTAAGTGGTTTTCCACCACTTTGTTACTAAAATGAAAAATCATCTTATTCACATTATTTGAAAGCGAAAACTAACTTATCAAATGGCACCGTTGCCAGGGAGGCAACAGACGCAATAATTTCACCTGATTTTTATTTTTGATTATTTCTCATTGCATAGTGATCTGACCATTTATTATCTTTTCTGTGCAAGGAATATATGGAGGTGACAGGCACATCTGGGAGACGACGTCGACCTTGAGCGACGCCTACACGCGGGGAAGACGCAGGAGACTTGGATCCCGCTTCCATAGGGGATTCTCCATTGTCACAAGTTTTATTTCTGTTTTCTCGCCCTTGTAGTAGGTTGATTTTCGAGAGCCTGTTCCCTTTTCTTTAGATCTAGGTTTTTAATTTATTTTGTGGATTGTTTATCCTTAATTTGCTTGTGCATAAGTAGATAAAAAAATTAAAAAAAACATGAGCTACCTACTAGAAGCTACCTGCCCTTAGGTCGAATCATTTAGGACTGAATGAGCAGCATCTAGATCTAATTCTTGTCTTGCATATTGCATGAAGAATGCTGGAATCAAGTATGCACTTCTAACTTCGCATTTCTACTTGTCATGCAAATGCATTTGGATTAATTTTTAGACCACATAATCTATCTTGAAGCAATCTAATAAAGTGGTCACATTTAATTTTTGAAAAAGGACTAATTAAAGGAGAGACATTTAAAATCAAGGACTTGATTTTCAAACGTGGAGTGTGATTCAAAATTCAAAATCTTTTGTAGTGTATGCACACTTATATCTCTTGCACCATGGCATGCATTTAGACACTCCTAAGTCTTGGAACTACTAGGACAAGAGCCCTCCTACCGTTGGATTTTGAAGTGTTCAAAACTTGAGATCAAAAGTTTTTTAAATCCAAAGAGGGGGAAACCCTATCACGGATTGTTGGGGGTAGTTGAGAAGCACCGCGAAAGCACAGCTTTAAAGGAATGCTTAGGCCTACTTGCATTCCTCGATCTTCCGTCTTTGGATTTGCTCTACCATTTGAGATTTAGGGAAGAACACCTAAGCTCCAACTAGGTCTTTTTAGGCATTTTGAAGGTCGACAATAGGCACGTAATTGATTGGGCAACTTGCTTTGTCACCTACAATTTGAACTAAAGTCAAAAGCCTAAATTTGTAAAGACCGAACAAGTCCTTTTTTAATTGTGTTTGTAGTGCATGCTTGGTAGGCGTTCTCTTCGAAGACAACTTGTGTTTGATCCTGAACCTGAAAGAATCTTAAGAAGAAACCTTCCAAGGGTAGAAATGGCTGGTCAAAGGAGCCTTAAGGAATATTTCATTCCAACCAATCAAGTTGGCCTTGCACTACGTAGACCTAGAGGGGACAATCCTTATGAGATCAAAAGAAATACCATATCCTTGCTGCCCTCCTTTTATGGTACTGCTAGGGAAGACCCTTACAGGCATATAGAGGAATTCACCGAGGTTTGTTCCACGGTGAAGCTGCAGGGCGTTACTGATGACGCTCAAATGCGGACCCTCTTTTCCTTCTCCCTCAAGGACAAAGCCAAGTATTGGTATCACACCCTTGATGATATTAACACTTGGGATGCCTTGAAGGAGTTTTTGAAGAAGTACTTCCCCATGAGCAAAACAAATCACTTTAGGAGGGAAATTATGAGTTTTGTTCAAAAGGATGGGGAAGCTTTCCATGATGCATGGGAGTGCTTTAATGACTTGTTGAGACTTTGCCCACATCACCAGGTGCCTAAGTGGCAACTGGTTGAAGGGTTCTACACCAGGCTTAATGATTTGCATAGGCAAACTGTGGATGGTGCCTATGCAAGAACCTTTCTATCTAAGACTGAGGATGAAGCTTGGAACCTTTTTGATACTTTGAGTGAGAATTCTATTCACTTGAATTCTGCCTACATGGATAGAAAACCCACTCTTATGAAAAGAAAGTTGGAGGCGAATGAGGCAAGGGACACCTAGAATTTAGCCTATCAGATTCAATTATTGAATCAAAACATGGAAAGGCTTATGTCGAGCCCGAGCCAATTTGTATCTAACACCTCCACATCCCAAGCTTCTGAATGCTCCATTTGCCAAGGCAATACACATGCCACTGTGGACTGCCACTTGGACTCCCAATTCCCTGAGCTTGTACAAGCGGATCTGAATGCCGCTCAAGGGTTTTATCCTAGACCTCGTAATGACCCTCTTTCCAACACTTATAATGAGGGATGGAGGAACCACCTAAACTTTTCATGGAGACAAGGAGATGTCTCAAATTCAGGGAATTATGAACCGTAATCCTTTCGAAACCATCAAATGAACCAACCTCAGACCTTTGCCTAACCTAAGACCTCTGAGATGGATGAATTGAAGGCAATGTTGAGAACTATGCAAGAAAGTCAAAGTGCCATCATCCAATCTCATGACAAGGTTATACATGAGATGAAATCACAGATAGGACACCTTGTTGAGGCCGTTAGATAGAGGGAAACTGGGAAGATCCCCAGTGCTGCTGAGGAGAATCCTAAAGGAAAAGGGATTGTCTTTAGGGAGCATGCTCAGGCGGTGACTATTTTGGGGAGTGGGAAAGAAATTTCCAAACCCGATGCTCCTATAGTCTCACCCCCTGAAAAACCATCCACCCCGACTTTCACCCCCACCAGAGAAGACTTGCCCAAATCTTCTCCGCTTGAAATCACCTCATTGGAAGAAGTTGCCCCCGTTCCACCCCTTACTCGACATGACAACCCTTCCACCCAGAGATCGAGAGTGCCCTTTCCAGAGCGCTTATCCACCTCTGGGCAGACTTCTGTTGGCTCATCTAGAGACAAAGATAAGACAGATGAGATCATGGAAACTTTCAAGAAAGTGCAGATTAACCTGCCTTTGCTTGAAGCTATCAGGCATATTCTGTCTTATGCTCGCTTCTTAAAGGACCTGTGCACGAACAAGCGGCAATCTAGGAAATAGGTCCAATCAAAAGTTGTCCTACCTGATTCTGTTAGCTCAATTGTTCAACATGGCACACCCCCGAAACTTAAGGACCCAGGAGCCCCGTACATCTCAGTGGTTATTGGTGACTTACAGATTGATGAGGCTCTACTTGATCTGGGTGCGGGGGTGAACATCCTTTTGAGCTACGTGTATGAACAACTTGGGGGAGGCAATCTAAAGCCTAGCCTAGTAATCCTTCAAGTTGCTGATCGATCACTTAAGACACCGCGGGGAATTTTGGAAGATGTTCTCGTAAGGGTGGAGGATTTCTTCTTCCCCATTGACTTCTTAGTTTTGGACACTAACCCTACCAACAAGCCAACCAAACCCTCCATCATTTTGGGCTGTCCCTTCCTTGCAACTTCTCATGCTTTAATCAATTGCAATACTGGGGCATTGAAAATGGGCTTTGGGAACAGGAAAATCCGGCTTAATGTGTTTGATGCTTACAAACAAGCCGGGCTGGAGGATTATTCTCAAGTTGAGGTGATAGATGACCTGATTGAAGAGGCAACCCCTGCAATGTTATGTGATGACCCCCTTCAGCATGTCATGCTAAATGAGCATTCCCATCTCTTGGAGGAATGTGAATGGGATATACTAGAACTTGAGGAGTTGCTGGGTGTTTCTGCTGAGTCTCTTCCCCCATCATCTCTGCCCAAGGTAGATCTGCTACCTGAGATGGGGACAGCTATGAAACCCTCAACCGTGCAAGCCCCGGACCTTGAGTTGAAACCCCTCCATGACACTCTCAAGTACATCTTCTTGGGTGCCAATGATACGCTCCCCATTATCATTTCGGCTATGCTATCTGAGGCATAGGAGGGAGCCCTGATTGAATGCTTGTCTAGGTATAAGGAAGCTATTGCTTGGAGCATTGCTGACATTAAGGATATAGACTCTACACTTTGCATGCACCACATTTATACTAATGATTCCATCAATCCATTTAGAGACATGTAGAGATGTCTGAATCCTAATATAAGGGAGGTGGTTAAAAAGGAAATCCTGAAGTGGTTGGACACTAGTATCATATATCCCATTGTAGATAGTAAATGGGTAAGTCCTATTCATGTGGTGCCAAAGAAGGCAGGCTTTACTGTGGAATTTAATGACCAAGGTGAACAAGTTGTCACTAGACCCTCAACTGGATGGAGGGTCTGTATTGATTACCGCAAGCTGAACACCGCTACCCAGAAGGATCACTTTCCATCGCCTTTTATTGATTAAATTCTCGAGAAATTGGTAGGGAATAAGTACTATTTCTTTCTCAATGGATATTCTGGGTACAACCAGGTTGTAGTCTTCCCTGATGACCAGGAGAAGACGACATTCACGAGTCCTTACGGTACTTTTGCATTCAGGCATATGTCGTTTGGATTATGTAATGCCCCTGCAACCTTCCAGCGGTGTATGATGTCCATTTTTTCTGACATGATTGACGAGTGTGTTGAAGTGTTTATGGATGGCTTCTCCATTTATTGCTCATCTTTTGACCAGTGTCTCCTGCACCTGGAGAATGTCTTGAAGCGATGTAAGAAGACTGGTTTAGTCCTCAGCTGGGAGAAAAGTCATTTCATGGTACAGAAAGGAATTGTACTTGGGCATGTTGTGTCTGAGCGAGCTTTGGAAGTAGATAAAGCCAAGATTGATTCTATTTCCAAACTCCCATCGCTCATGAATGTCAAATAGAGTAGATCCTTTTTGAGCCATGTCGACTTTTATAGGTGCTTTATTAAAAATTTTAGTAAAATTTCTAGGTCACTTTGTGACTTGTTGGAGAAGGAATCTTCCTTCAATTTTGATTCAAAGTGTGCCGAGGTCTTTCAAATGCTGAATGAGGCCTTGATCTCTGCGCTTATTCTCTGACCTCCTGATTGGTCACTCCCATTTGAGCTGATGTGTGATGCTTCGGATTATGCAGTGGGAGCAGTCCTTGGACAAAGGGTTGAGGGAAGACCTCATGTGCTACATTATGCCAGCAAGACTTTAACTGAACCGCAACAAAACTACACTGTCACTGAAAAAGAATTACTTGCTGTAGTTTTTGCTCTGGAGAATTTAGGTCTTATCTTCTTGGGTCTAAGGTGGTTATTTTCACTGATCATGTGGCAGTGAAACATCTCATTGCTAAGAAAGATTCTAAGCCACGTCTGATTTGGTGGATCCTACTCCTTCAAGAATTTGACTTGGAGATACGTGAAAAGAAAGGAGTAGAAAATGTTGTGGCTGACCACCTGTCTCACCTTCCACTTAATGACTCTCTAGCCGGAGACATCCGCGAGACATTTTCGATGAAACCCTTATGGCGGTAACACCAACTTCACCTTGGTATGCTGATACCGTAAATTACTTGGTCACTGGGGAAACTCCTGGTTCTTGGGATGAGCAAAAAAGAAAGGGATTCATTTCCCAAGCGAGATACTTTCATTGAGAAGAGCCTGAATTATTTAGAATTGGACAAGACCAAGTATTGAGACAATGTGTACCTGAAGAGGAACAACAAAGTGTGCTGAGTTTTTGCCATGAACTTCATTGTGGAGGACACTTTGATCTAAGAAAACTACTTTTAAGGTTCTCCAGTCTGGTTTTTGGTGGCGTTCGTTATTTAAGGATTCTCATAATTTTGTCAAGGCCTGTATTAGATGTCAACGGATTGGAACGATTGGGAAGAGGAATGAAATGCCTCAACACCCTATTTAATCTGTTGAAATTTTTGATGTGTGGAGAATTGACTTTATGGGCCCCTTCCCTTCAGCCCATGGTTATGAATATATCTTGGTGGCAGTTGATTATGTCTCTAAATGGATAGAGGCCATTCCTACGTGCACAAAGGACCACTCTGTGGTTTTGAAATTTGTGAAGGCCAATATCATATCTCGTTTCGGCTGCCCCAAGACCATTATAAGTGATGGGGGACCTCATTTCCGAAACCACCACTTCAATCAGCAAATCAGAAGTCTGGGAGTGACTCACAAGGTTACTACCCCTTACCATCCTCAGATGAGTGGCCAGGTTGAAGTGTCGAATAGGGAGATAAAAAATATTTTAGAAAAGACCGTTAGACCTGATAGGAAAGACTGGTCCCAAAAGCTCGATGATGCTTTGTGGGCGTATCGAACGACCTATAAGACCCCTTTGGGTACTTCTCCCTTTCGGATTGTGTATGGGAAAGCATGCCATTTACCCGTTGAGTTGGAACATAGGACACTTTGGGCTATTCAAAGTGTTAACATGGATTTAGAAAAGCCAGGTAGGCACGACTTCTGGAATAAAGTGAGCTTGAGGAGCTGAGGAATGATGCTTATGACACCTCTCAAGCTTATAAAGAGAGAATTAAGGTCTTGCATGATAAGTATATACTTCAAAAGACCTTTGAGCCCAACCAACAAGTCTGGCTTTTCAATTCCAGACTTAAGCTTTTTCCAGGGAAATTAAAATCTCATTGGGATGGGCTTTACATAATCACTAAAGTGTTTCCACATGGAGCTGTGGAGATTAAAAGCCCTTCCTCTTCAGCAACTCCCTTTATCGTCAACGGTCAACGGTTAAAACCATACATTACTTTGGATGGCCATCTGGTTGACGAGGTCACTCTTGAGGAGCCTTAGCTCCTACCATTTCTTGCCTCAGGTAATATCTTCCTTTAACTGTTTTTGTTTCCAATGAGGACATTGTTAGAACAAGGCATGGGGGAGAGGACCTGAGGCATCTGTTTATAGCATATCTACATTTTGCATTCATTCATGCATATTGCATTAAAAAAAAATAATAATAATAAAATAAATTTTTTTTTTGAGCTTAACTGGCTAGGCCTGCATTCTTAAGCAAATCAGAACTCTAGGTTAGACTAAGTTGATTCTAGGGTCAAACTTTAGAAGCTAAGTGAGCTACTAGCTTTTGACCTTTAGGGTCCTTTGTGGACTTAAAATCTTAAGTAGGAGTTAAGTTGCGGACCATTCCTCAAGAGGTTCCTCGAGATTGAGTTAAAAGGTGGGGTAGTACCTGGAGTTTTGTTCTACCTTTTGGCTTACGGGTCCTTGAAACCCAAGCATCCAAATTTCACACACTTGGTCATGTGTAAGTGATCACCTTAATTCCTTTCTTAAAAGAAATTTGGTTCTCTTAGTTTTGACTTAGGAGATGCTTGAAAACACAATTTGATTAGAAGGGTTCTTGCCGCAGGAGAGGTGGAGTATATACTTACCTTGAGGATGCGATGATAACATATTACCTCCTCGGCACTTGTCTCTTAGGATATCCATCCTACTGGGGGCATGTAAGTGCATTGTGCGGTTCAGGTACCATGGGCGACCCTATCTCGAAGTGCCGATTGCCACAGGCCTGAATTCGCTTAAGAAATCCATGGGCGATACTATCTTGAAGTGTTAATTGCCAGGAGTTCTTAAGGTCGCTATGGGCGGTGATATCTCGAAGCATCGAAAGCTAGGCACCCTTCGAGGTACGGTGATGGGGACAATGAATCCGACACAGACCGTGTTGATAGCTGATCCAAGGTTAGACTTAGAGGCATCAAACCCAATATATATATATATATATATATAAAATAAAAAAATACCTTTTTCCTTTCTAGGTTGGCAATCATACCAACCTCAAATAACTCATACCAATGCACATGCCCAGATGCTTTAATCTTAGGGATTAATAAACCTTAGGGTAGAGTCAGAAATCAGGGAAACTTGTGCCTGCAACTTGTCTTTAGCTGACCTAGTCTGTAACTTAGCAACTACTTGGGAACCTTAGGTCTAAAGTCCAAACTTAACATGTTTCTAAAGGAAGACCGTTTGGGTTGGTTAGTCTACTTGGAGTGCTAGGCTTTTGCTTGGATTTGCTAAGGACTAGCAAAAACTAGGCATGGGGGTATTTGATTAGCCCATATTTGTAGGCTATTTAAATATTTAAGTGTCTAGACATTAAGTTAATTTTAACATTTAGATAGCATACATTAGGATGCAAAAAAGTTAATTCATATTTTTAGCTTAAGTGCATAATTCATGCATTTAGAATTAACCTAGGATTGCATACATTTGATTAGTTAATTGTAGGTGCATACACTATTTTAATTAACATAGAAGTTAAGGAGTTATGTATAAATAATCCTAATTATTTTATTATTCAATTTTTTGTTTTCTTTTCTTCTCCTTTACAGGTAACCGCTCCATTTCCGCCTCCTCCTACGCACCAGCATTGACTCGACGGTGGCCTTTTGAATTTCAAATCTTTGTAGCTAAGGCTACAAAGGAGAGAGGAAGGGCTCCCCTTCAAGGGGAGGCCACCATCCCTTTCCTCACTGCGTAGAGAGCTACGTTTCTCATCCACTCCTTACCACCGGCCTCAACCGTGGTAGTGCGACTCCACCACTGTGGGTGTGTGGGGTGACAGCCCACACCGCTAAGAGTCCCTGCATCACCGTGCTTCATCTTCCCTTCACGCACAGATCTTAGCTGTTGCACGCCCCAAGCACCCTCGCCACACCCATTGCAGCATACAGAGCTGCAACTGCCTCCCCATGCCTTAGCCCTGCCGAGCGCGCCACCGCGCATGCCTCCCCTTGGCGCACTTCATCTTTTGCAGCAGACCACGTGCATGCAAGCACCCCACCGCGCGCACAGCTGTTAGCCCGCGCGCCTTCACCTCCAGCGCCCTCACCTTAACGCCTGCATGCCCGCATGCCTTCACCTCCAGCACCTGCAACGCCCTCGCCTCAGCGCCTGCACACCCCCACTTCAGCGCCTCCAGCGCTCCCTACAGCACCTGCATCCGTGCGACCACTAGACCCTACGCATGCCTGTGCGGCCTGCAAAGTGCCCTCCCCTTCAGTGCGCATCGCCTCCTTGCACCTGCAGCACCCGCGCGTCGCCTCCTCGCGCCTGCAGCAAGCACAGCTCATAGCAAGAGCGCCAGAAACCACCCTTCATCGGAGCTCCGTCCGGCCGACTCCGGTCGTCTTGCAACCTGCCACCGTCACTGTTGCGAAGCCCTCGCTTTGGCCAACCTATTCCTAGAAGAGTTCCTCGAACGAACCTCTCTTCTGTGTGCGAGGAGGAGAGAGGTAGAATCCTCTGCTTTTACTCTAATTAATAATTACATTTGAATGCCATTGCCAAACTTTCATTTTTATTTTAATATTTGAAATATTGAGTGAAATTACAACTTCATGCTCATCTTTTCTCCTAATTGCTTGGCTTTTGTTATTCTCATCTTTTGATATTCTTTTTGGGTTACGATGTGCACAAATTCTCTCTAATGCATGTCAATTGGAAATTACAGAGATTAATCACATATTTATTGAATATTTCAGTGAGGAAAAATTGCACATATAACCTTACATTTTCGAGTTATTGTGTGTCTTCTTTTCGTCGCATTTCATGTCAGATTTGACTATGGATTTCACACTTGATTGAACGAATACGAGAAAAAAATATTCATGAATTTATTGCATCATTGTCTCCTTGTGAACATGACCCGCTCTTCTGTGAGTGGTTAATTTTTATTGTAATTATTTTGTTAAGCGATTTTCCACCACTTTGTTACTAAAACGGCAAATCATCTTATTCACATTATTCGAAAGTGAAAATTGACTTATCACTATGGGTGAGATTATCCTGAAATGTCGATTGCCAGGGCCTGAATTTAGCTACGGAACGCCATGGGCGACACTATCTCGAAGTGTCAATAGCCAGGGTTCTGGGGGTTGCCATGGGCAGTGCTATCTCGAAGCATTGAAAGCCAGGGACCCTGTGAGGATTGATGGTGGGAGCTAAGGAATCCGATACAGATCGTGTTGTAAAGCTAATCCAAAGCTATAAATAAGGAAAAGAAAAGAGAGAGAAAACTCTCCAAAAATACAAAAAATCTTCTATCTCTCTCACAAAAACACACTGTAAACTGAACCGAGACTACAAATGTTTTAAGCATGGGTGCTTTAACCACGGAGTTCAACGAACCTTAGGTTAGTTCCTGTGTGCCTTAGAAACCTTCGCGACGGACTGAGGCTAAAGCTGGTCAAGTCTAGATCTTGGTTGGTACTTGAGTACCTCTAGGCCTACTATTGGCATTCTGACCTAATCTACAAAAGAAAGCACACACCAGAAATTTGAACACATGGTCTAGAACTTGAGTTACTTCCGTAAGATTTTGCTAAGGGACTAGAAAAAGTTAGGCTTGAGGTTCTGATGATAATGTCATCATCAACCATATCTAGCTTTAATTAGTCAATATCAAGGAATAAATGCTCCTACATAATTGCCAGAGGATTGTAATTCACTGCAATCCTTTATGAGAGAACTATAGTAAAATAGGGGTAAAATTATAATTTTAATAGCACATCTCAATTGCAGTACAATCACGAGTTTTCTCAGGGGTTAATTAAGGGTCAAATGGTCTTAAAAGTCTAACAAATGGGTTAGTACAGACATAAAAGGGTTTTCACATGTTTTGAGAATTAAATGACTTTTGAAATCCTAAAAATAGACCTGCTTAATTAACTAAGGTTTCGGTCAGAATAAAATTCACCCAAACCCTCTAAAATTCATATAAAAATATTCTCTATGGTTTTGTACCTTCAATTTGATCATCAGAACCCAACTTAACCCAAAATAGAGTCTCAGATAGATATTTGCCTTAATTAGGGTTTTTGCATAAATTACCCAATCAAACTAGGTCAAAACCAAAATCTAACTTCATCATTGGATTCCTTAGGTTCAAATTAGGTTTGTACCAAAATTTGGGCCCAATCTGAGATCATCTTGACCTAGTTTGCAATTTGGTCATGTTTGACTCTTTTCTCTTACATGTATTCCCCTAACTTTCGAATAAATTACATTTGGGTTCCCAACTTCATCATGTTTTTCTTCAAATAGGTCCCTGCCACCCTTAACTCCTAATCCTAAAGCTTCAGTGACCTTAATTTGGCAAGATCTTCGTGATTTCTTGACGAATGCCTCTCAAAATTGAAAGGGAAACTCGTCAAGGAATTGCCTTCCTTTTCAGCCAGATCCAAAGCTCCAGGTCTCGCCTAAATCTTAATGCGAACATGTGAAAGAATTGGGTATCCTATTTCGGTGAACCTTCCAAGCTTGGAAGCTTGTCTTCCAAGCTCTTTTCGCCCTGTAGACCCCTATAAAAGGACCCCCAGACCTTGCCGAGTTCCCTACGCTCGAATTCAACTAGAGTTAACCTTGATTTGTCTCTCCACATCCGACCAAAGCTCCTCGACGTCTGGCGAGCTCCTCCAACTCCTTCCTTCGTCTACACACAATACCGACGGTGGATTTATCTTCCTTTCTCTCTTCCGCGTCGTGCTATACCTGCCGATGCCTCTTCCTCCATCTTCCTCGTCGATTCCTACTCACCAGGGCATCTTCTTCCCCGATGCTGGCGAACCACCAGCACGTCGTTCTTCCCCCTTTCGTTCATTAGTTTAGGAGTAGTTTAGTTCCCTTTGATTCATAGATTAGTTCTCCATCTTCTAAACCTAATTTCAACCCTCAGCGTCACCAATCACCTTTATCTTCTCCGTTTTTGACCGCTCCTCCAGCAAGGCATTCCCATCGCTACACCGCTCCATACACCTCGCCGACACTCCCTACACCTCCGCGTCGACCCCAGGAGCAAAAGCCCTAACGTAGTTAGGTCAATTGCCCCTCCAAACCTTCCACCGAATAGACCCACCATCACACGCACATATCGAGGTCATCAGACCTACTCACTCTGCCAATCACCTCCGCAGCACCACTGTTGCACTCTACAAAGTCCAGTGATACTTTCTGAACTATTTTGATGTGTCCATTAGGCTTTGTTCGTGTTTTCAGGTATAGGACCCCCACGCCATTGTTGGAGCTTCTTCGCAAAGCTCCAAGCCTTGTTCGTGTAGGGATTTGCCTAAGTATCTGCTCCACGAGTCATGGAATTGCATCAGGAATACACTTGGACTTCCAATTGGAGCCTTTGACCATTTCTAGGACCTTAATTAGGGCTTCAACTATTGTTGCATTGTGCGAAGAAGACAATGGACTTAATAGTCCCACATTGTTAGTTGAAGACCTCCTGAAGTCGCATAAGACGAATTCTTGCGTTAGCCTTATCGCCCAGAAATCGAGGGGTCGGGTCCCTCTTCACTCATAGCCTCGCACACCTCGGCTGCCATTCACGGCTGGTAGCCCTAGTCCTGGGTACGCGAATCCCTGTTTACCTGATTACCCGTTACTATGCAAGGCTTTGGGAGAGCGGAACCCATAGAGAGAGAGAGAGTACGGGGGCAGGGGGTTTTTGCTCTCATTGGCCCTTGTGCGACACTTAGTCACAGGGAGAAGAAAGGTTGAAGAAGAGTTGTGAATAAGAAGATAGAGCAAGAGAAAGAATAACTCATGCCATATACTCCAGACTAGTTTTTGAGTAATATTTTGTGTTCAATTACATTAATTATTGAGATTAGTGTGTGAATTCCAATTTGCTCCCAGCGAACGACCACGAACTTTCATTTGAGTACAAATTTTATCTATTTTTCGCATCGATTTCGACCTATACTGTAATGCGACGATTTTAAAACCCATTTCAGAGTGGCTAAACATTGGGTTTGAGTTATTAGGTTATGGAATGAAAACTAGGGTGGGGGTGGTAGGGGTACACTTACAAAACCTTCATCCGCACTTTTCTTCGATCTAACCCCTCTGGCTCTCCTCAGATGAGTACCTGCAATCACAGTAAGATCAGATAAAAAGTGAGATAAAAGTTAGGTAAGGCAGAAAAACACGGAAAAAAACCAAAGAGCATTGCCTCCTCGGCAATGGCACCAAAATGATGCAGGCATGTTTCGCGAATTAAAATTAGGGTTCGGAGAACCTGTCATCATAGCTCACAAGACACGTCTATCAGATAAAATTTATAATCGAAGCTCCAAAAGTGAGTCCTGGGTCAAACACAGGGAGGAAAACGTTGGTTTTGAAAAATCCGCGTTTCACTTTTATTTATTTTTGTTGTTTTTATCTTTTTAAATTTTTTTGGAATTTTTTTATCAAGCAAGAGATTAGGTCGATGAACTTTTATCTAGGTAATCTACTTACAAAATATAAAGGAAAGAGAGAGAGAGAAACAATAATCTATTCATGAACAACTATTTGTTACAACTACAAAAGCAGGAAAGCTACACTACGAAAGCAAAAAAGATAAAAAGAGGCGAGAGAAATCCCCCTCGACGATCGCTCGGAGGATGACTCACTCTGACGTCACCTGGAGAAAGGTGGTGAGGAGCGGGATGAAGGAGGACATAGCCGGAGGATGGAGGATGGGGCAGGATGGCGTCCCGGTGAGGATCTTCTTCCCGAAGGGCGGTGAGAGGACGAACACGGGATGCTTCACGAATGGGGATGAGGGGAGGGAAAACTATTTGGTATTTCTACTCTAGAGGAGAATCCTGGGCTTGGGACAAGCTCTCTCTAGAGCCTTAGAGGTGGTGAGAGGAAGAAAGGAAGAGATGGTTTGGAATGGAGGGGGGTAGGTCCTTTTATAGTGGAGGAGAGATAAAAATCGGCCATGGGCAATTAGTGACGGCTGTAATCGTCACTGAAGATCCATCCAACTGTCGCTGAAGATCCGCGCCTTTCAATTCCTTTGCTGACGCTTGCATAGCGCAAGCCATTAGTGACAGCTACAATCGTCCCTAAAGGCCCACCCAACAGTTGCTGAAGATCCGTATCCTTCAATTCCTTTGCTTGCGCCACACTCAATTGGCTAATTGGGGGGCTTGTAGGGATTTGAACTTGCATCCCTCCCTTGAAGGTTGGGTGCTTAACCACTACGCCAAGATGTCCAAAAGGTTGAGGAGATGACTTAGCGTGCGCGGTGGAGGAGCATTCTTAGCCGTTGGATTAAGATCCAATGGTTGAGAATTGATGGTCAAGATGATGAGGGTGCACCTCCCAGTTGCTGCTGGCTTGTGTTGGGCAGCTTAGATGGCAACACGTGGCGTCATTTGGGCCGGTCGTCTTCTTTTTGTAAAGGGTGCTACGGAGCTCTGATTGAGATGATTCCCACATTGTCGGACTACGATCGTCGCTTCGAATCCATCTGTACGGTCGGATTTTTCATCTGAAGCTTGTATGGATGTTGCATTGCCCCCTTGGTCGTTGATCTTCCTCGGACTTCATATGATGCTACGGGGCTACGATCTAGGCGATTTTAGAGGCGTTAGACTTCGATCGTCGTCCTGATCAGAATCGTACTATCCGATAGTCCATCCAAGGCCCTAAAATAAATCTTCTTCTCTCTTGGCCATGAAAACGACCTAATTAACCTAAAATATATACAACTACTCTAAATGCATAATGATGCATGCTATGCAATATTTATAGCATGAAATACAAATCTAAGCTTAGGAACATGCATGAATAGGCATTTTATTTTCAATAATTGTGTCTACATCAAGATGCATTCCCAACTGTAGGATCTGTAAATCACAGGCACACTAGAAGGGGGGATGAATAGTGTGGGAAATAAAAAATTACAAGACAAATCAAACCACAAAAACAAAGGCACAAGATGTATAGTGGTTCCCCTTACCTGGGTACTCCACTACCTAAGTCTCCTGACTTAGGATTTTCAACCTGATTCCCTCAACTCAGAGGGAATCAATTTACTAATATCAGAGGTAATTAACGGGTTACCTCAACCCAATTACAACATATGAAGAAAAGATAAAGATACAGGTGTAACTAAATGTAAATAGAATCTTACAACTATTTTCTAAGTCTCCAAAACGAGTATATCTTATAACAAGTATAATCAAATCTAACGAGAAAAACTAAGGCGTAAAACAATCGATTGAATACAAAAAAATACGATCGCGTTTGATGATTTGTTGCAAATGGTGAGATGCCTTGAAAGATATGCAACAAAACAAACTCTCTTTCAGCTTGAAAATTGAGAATTGAAGGTGTAGGCAAGAGTATGATTTTTCTTAAGAGATGTGTCTAAAACAACACTCAAAGAGTGCTTATATAGACCACTAATCACCTCTCCCACAAATTCTAGCCGTTAGGGGTATTTTAGGAACATTAGAATTATGATTAAATGCAAACTAGCCGTTCAGATTGGTCACAACGGTTAGTTGGTACCGGTACTGAACTCTTGGTACTGGTACTGACTACATACAGTTAGTATAGCCAAATCACTGGGTACCGGTACTCATTGTGAGTACTGGTACTTGTGACGCACAGTCTTGGGTCCTGTGACCTACATGTATCGGTACTCATGATGAGTACCGGTACTTGTAACGCACAGTCTTGGCTCTTGTGACCTTCATGTACTGGTACTCATGATGAGTACCGGTACTTGTAAGGTTCAGGCAAAAACCCAGTTCACAAACTGTGACCTTTTGATACCGGTACTCATGATGAGTACCGGTACTTGATGTTCACAGTTTGGAACTTAGGTCCAAAACTGTGCCAAGCAAGTACCAAAGATTATTAGTGAATCAATTAGAGATAACCAATCTACTCTAGGCGACTTTGTTTTGAAAGAGTCGATTTTGAGTTAACAACCGAGTAAATGACCGATATTCTGGATCCTAGTTATCTCTACGTTGATTTTAATACCTAGATTATGTTTTACTTGTTTGGAGACATACAAAAATTCTAAGATACAATAAAAGCTAAAGTCTTCAAAAACTTCTTCCTTCATGTGCAATCTTTTTGCTTGCATCCACATATTCTGTTGACCTGAAATTACTTCATAAACATATTAGAATTTAAAATGGTTTTGTTAACATCAATACACAGAAGAGAGATGGAACTAGGGTCCAACAATCTCCCCCTTTTTGATGTTGACAAAACAAATAAGATACTCATATTAAAAATAAATAGAGACTTAATAAGAGAAGAATAAAAAAAACTCCACAACAGAGTAAAAAAAACTCCCCCTCAAACTAAGCTCTCCCTATTTTAGATATGAAATATCCATTCATTCATTTCATTTCTCCCCCTTTTTGTCAAGCAAGCAAAAAATTGAGCAAATGCCATAAAATTTCAAATTTCATAACAAAGCATAAATACATAATCAAACAAAGCATCAAATTTCATAACATGATAAAGTTCATGACACAAAATAAATTTTAAGAGCCATAGAAATTTAACAATGTTAAGAGTCATACAATCAAGAACAAGCTTACATACTTAAAAAAAAAAACTAAACTAATTTCTACGACGTTTTCTAATAAGTGGTTGCTCATCCTCATCATCGTCATTGTCATCATCATCATTGGTGCTGTCGTCATTATCATCATTGTCGTTGCCGTCATCATCATCATCATTGTCTTCTTCATATGAAACATTTTCTTCATCTTCTGTGTCTTCTTCTTCTTCATCTTCATTGACAATTGGTTCTTTTTCTGCTACAAATGATGGATCTTGAAAGTGTTTCTGTCTTCTTTCACTGTATTCTGGAGGTGCTTTTGGTTGAGTCCTCTTCCTTTGTTTGATATGTTGAGTGGAAGATCAACATAGGAAGACTCAAGAGACATAGAAAGATCATGAAATTTGCGTTCCATGTGACGGAAGGCAAAATTCAGATTGGTTAAATTTTGGCCAATGTAATTGAAAGTGATGATCATGTAGGGATCGGTGCCAGACTCATGAGATAGGTTCTTCCAAGGAGTTTCAGCTTCTAGAAAGGGATAGGTAAATGGGACAAAAGTCGAAGATGATTCAAGAGGTGGATGAGAAGAAGATTGAGCATTTGGATCAACTTCATCTTCTTCATCATCACTAGTAGATTCCTCTCTAGCGGGTTTCACTCCCATTTTCCGGAGAGTAGTCCATTTGAAATAGACCACTTTTCTAAGAGGAGTGAAATTAGAAAGGTCAATTTTATTTTTATGAAATATGTGGGACACCAAGATATCCAAGGGTAAAGCCGATGCATGATAATGAGGTCTAAGAAAGTGAATGAAAACCATGTTCCAGTTTATCGGAAATCCTATAATGATAGCATAAATTAAGGGTAAAATGTCAATGGGAATTTTGTGAAAACTTGAAATTTTAACCCTTAAATTTCATGCTAAGATACGGAAAAGAACACGAGCAAAAAGAGTCATATTGGGGGCAACCAATGCTTTGCCTTGGCAATTAGGAAGTAATAAAGTTTGATGAATTTTTTGAGTAGGAAATTGCTCCTTAAGTGTGTTAAAAGGATGACCTTCATTCGGACATTGGGTGATGGTTGATAAAAATTTAGGAGTAATGGTGATTTTTTGACTAAAGACTTTGGAAGTTAAGACTAGATGGCCTCGATTTTCTTGTTCTTGAAGATTAGCAAATAATAGATAATTAATGTCAAGGTAAACTCCAGGAACATCAGAAAAAAATGCCTCATCAAAGAAATGCATAAGATGCTGATTGGAAAGACAAGTAGTGAACTCATAAATTTGTAGAGAAAAATCTTTCCACTCAATAGGCCTACAGTGATGGAGTTTTAGGCCTTTATACCAATCAAATTTTGATTTAGCATCCTCATTGATGCAAAACTTGTAGAATGCGTCTTGAGGTGCTTTTCCTTTACTTTTAGATTTTGGTGCCATCTGAAAACACACAACAACAAGAAATAGGAATACAATTAGAGATAAAGATCATGTGTTCAAGTAACAACTCATTTAAGCCTGCATGTACCGGTACTGGTGATTGGTATCGGTATTGGTTGGTTTCTGTCCCAACCATAAATACGAGCTAGTACCGGTACTCATCTTTAGTACCGGTACCTGCTCTGTAAAGCAGGCACTACTACACCCAGCGAGTACCGGTACCGATGATGGGTACCGGTACCATCTGGTACCTGATGAAAACATATTGTAGCAGCAGAACTGATGATGAGAAACAAAAAACATGATATAGAACGAATCAAGGAAACAAGATTTGATGAGAAGAGAAGAATGTACCTAGGGTATGAAGATTGGAGATGATTCTTCTTCTTGGCAAGGGCTTGGAGGGACTTGTGGTGGAACTAGGGTTTGGTTGTGAAGAAATGAGGCAAGTGTTTGCAGTTGACCTCTTTTATATGAGATGGGTCATGTGCTTGTCACATGACCACTTAAGTGGTTGAGAGAAGAAAAATTGACAACTTTGGTGTTGAAAAAGTAATGTGATCAACAACCTAAGTTAAGCAACCAAATTGCAAACAACACCCTGGTATTTCCAGACATATGGAAATATTACATTTTACCCCTCTTTTAGTAAGCATGGGTAATTTGCAAAAAAAGCCCTTAGGAATTTTCATAAATATAAACAAAGTTTATATCAAACAAAATGTTAGATTAGAATCTCTTTTATTGTACAAAGTCCTAATTTTCTCCTTATAAAGAAGAATCTCTCTGTTGCAAGAGGTTTTGTAACGATGTCTGCCAATTGGTTTTGAGTGTCAATGAATTCTAATTGAATAGAGCCTTGAAAAACATTATCTCTGAGAAAATGATGTCTAATGTCTATGTGTTTGGTGTGTAAATGATGTACCAGATTTTTGGATAGATTTATTGTGCTTGTATTATCACATAATATCTTGGATTGCGCAAAAATCAATCCAAAGTTAGACAAAGTCTATCTCATCCAAATGACCTGAGAGCAAGCAAGTGAAGCTGCAATATACTCAGCTTCAGTTGTAGAAAGTGAAACACAAGTCTATTTCTTAGAGAACCATGAGACTAGAGATTCTCCAATAAAATGACATGTGCCGCTTGTGCTCTTTCGGTCTGTCTGACTCCCTGCATAGTCTGCATCACTATAGGATAAAAATGCCTTCTTCACCTTTAGCATCAAACTTATCAAGCCGATCATGGGTGTTTAATAAATAACATCTACTTCCAAACACCCTAAAATATGATATCCTAGGAGACTTCTCATAATAAAGCTCATATGGATTTTTCTTAATAATTGGCCTTAAAAGTGTTCTATTTACAACATAACATGCCGTATTAATGGCTTTTGCCCAGAAATATTTTTGAAGCCCAGACTCGAAGAGCAAAGTTTGGGCGCATTATTGTAGAGTGCGATTCTTGCGCTCTACAACACCATTTTGAGATGGAGCCCGAGGAAATGAAAATTCATGGATTATGCTAGAATTGACACAAAAACTTGAAAATTTTTCATTTTCAAATTCATCCCCACGATCAGTCCTAAGTCTAAGAATAGAGGATGATTTTTCCTTTTGAAGTCTTTGAGTAAGACTTAGGAAGGAATCAAATGAGTCATCCTTATGTTTCAAGAAGATGACCCAAGTGAACCTAGAGAAGTCATCAACAATAACTAGGCAAAATTTTGATCCATTTAGACTCTCAAATCGTGTTGGTCCAAATAGATCAAGGTGTAACAACTCTAAAGGTCGTGTTGTTGAAACTAAGTCTTTAGGTTCAAAAGAAGTTTTGTGTATTTTTCCGAGTTCACACGACTTGCACAAAACATCCTTCTTATAAGTTAGTTTAGGTAGGCCCCTTACTAACTCATTTTTGGCTAACCTATTAAGATGTTTGTGATTAATGTGACCTAGCCTACGGTGCCAAAGATCTACTTCAATATGGGAGGCAAGCAGACATTTTACATACTTCTCTTTTGAAAAATGAAGAGCATAGATATTTTCATATCTAAATCTTTCAATTAAAATCATATTTGTTCCTTCTTTTAATATTTTAAATCCAACTTTAGTGAACAAGACATCACATCCATTATCACATATTTGACTAACACTAAGCAGGTTATGTTTTAAGTTTTCTACTAGAAGAATATTACGTACCTGCTTAGAAGAGTTTCCTACTCTACCTTCACCAATAATGCGACAACATTTGTTGTCGCCCAACTTGACGTGTCCTCCATCTTCGATTTTGGTCCATTTGATAAAGAGGTCGGAGTGTCCTGTCATGTGCTTGGAACACCCACTGTCTAGGATCCATTTGTCCTTTTTGACCTGCAAGATAATTTATTAAATCTATTTTAGGTACCCATTTTCTTTTGGGTCCTTGATGGTTAGTACCTTTCAAATCCTTAGGTTTATAGATCATTTTAGTGTTAGATCTATAATTCTTAGGATTCTTGACCTTTTGATAAATCCATGCATGTCTAGGTGCATGTGATTTATTTTGTGTGTTCTTTTTATTATTGAACTTAGCTTTTAAATTATTACAAAATTTCGTATTCAGCCTAGTTGTTATTTTTAGATTATTCAAAGTGTCCTCAAAGTGTTCATAAATGTCTCTAATTCTACTATTTTTGCATGTAATTGATTGTTAGTTTCTTTGGACATATCTAATTCTATTTCTAAACAAGATTTCTCTATTTCTAGAGTTCTATAACTATCATGCAAAACCTTATTTTCCTTTTTAATCATCCTAGCCTTATTATATAAATCTTCATATGCTTGTACTAATTCATTAAAGGTGACTTCAGAATTTACCTCATTTTCAGAGTTGTCATCGTTTGCCATTAAGAAAAGATGTGCAACTTCTGTTTCTTCAGATTCTTCGAAAGATGATTCCGTGTCGGAGTCACTATCATCCCAGGTTACCTTGTATGCCTTTCTTGAAGTCTTCTTTTTCTTTCGATCGAGTTCTTTGTCCTTCTTTTCTTCCTTCTTCTTCTTGATCATTGGACAATTTTTTCGTACATGCCCCTTTTTCTTGCACTCAAAACAAATAATGTCATTTGAAAATTTATTGACTTTCTTACCTTGTTTTCGGATGAATATTCTGAATCTTCTTGTTAGAAGAGCAAGCTCCTCTTCTTCATCGGAATTTGAGTCTTCAAAGTCCGATACCTCCTTTAAAGCTTTGAAAGCAAGCTCCTTTTTCTTGCTTATGGATTTTTCTTCATTCTTCTTCATATTTTCTAACTGGACTTCATATGCCATGAGGCTTCCAATTAACTCATCTAATGAGAGGGTAGAAAGATCTTTTTCCTCTTGAATGGTTGTGGTCTTTGGAGACCAATCGCTTGTAAGGGATCTTAAGATTTTCCTTACAAGTTGTTCCTCCTTCAGCTTAACTCCAAGATTCTTCATTAGATTAACAATCTCTCCAAATCTTGTGTACATCCCTTTGATTGTTTCACCTTGCTGAATCCTGAAACACTCAGCTTTCTGTTAGAATAGAAATATGTGTTTCTTTAACTTTACTTGTACCTTCATAGGTGACTTGCAATGCGTTCCATATCTCGTATGCAGACTCGCATGCGGAGATACAGTTAAATTCTTCTCTTGATAACGCACAATAGAGTGTGTTCATTGCTTTCGCATTTCCCGCGATCCTTTTCTTTTGTTCTGCCGTCCATGCCACTCCTTGTGGCTCCAGATCCACGTACTTCTCTTGGATAAACATCCATGAGTCCTCATCCATGGCCTTGAGGAAGATTTGCATCCTCCTCTTCTAGTATCCATAGTCCGTCTCATCAAAGTAGGGAGGACATGTGGATGACTGTCCTTCGGTGCGCTTTACTGGAGATGCCATAGCGAAAGAGAATTGTTACTTCTTTTCGCAACCCGCTTTGATACCACCTGTAGGATCTGTAAATCACAAGCACACTAGAAGGGGGGATGAATAGTGTGGGAAATAAAAAATTACAAGACAAATCAAATGACAAAAACAAAGGCACAAGATGTATAGTGGTTCCCCTCACTTGGGTACTCCACTACCTAAGTCTCCTGACTTAGGAATTTTAACCCGATTCCCTCAACTCAGAGGGAATCAATTTACTAATATCAGAGGTAATTAATGGGTTACCTCAACCCAATTACAAGATATGAAGAAAAGATAAAGATATAGGTGTAAGAAAAATGTAAATAGAAGCTTACAACTATTTCCTAAGTCTCCAACAAGAGTATATCTTATAGCAAATATAATCAAATCTAACGAGAAAAACTAAGGCGTAAAACAATCAATTGAATACAGAAAAATACGATCACGTTTGATGATTTGTTGCAAATGGCGAGATGCCTTGAAAGATATGCAACAAAACAAACTCTCTTTCAGCTTGAAAATCGAGAATTGAAGGTGTAGGCAAGAGTATGATTTTTCTTAAGAGATGTGTCTAAAACAACACTCAAAGAGTGCTTATATAGACCACTAATCACCTCTCCCACGAATTCTAGCCATTAGGGGTATTTTAGGCACATTAGAATTACGATTAATTGCAAACTAGCCATTCAGACTGGTCATAATGGTTAGTTGGTATCAGTACTAAACTCTTGGTACCGGTACTGACTATAGCCAAATCACTGGGTGCCGGTACTCATTGTGAGTACCGATACTTGTGACGCACAGTCTTGGGTCCTATGACCTACATGTACCAGTACTCATGATGAGTACTAGTACTTGTAACGCACAGTCTTGGCTCCTATGACCTTCATGTACCGGTACTCATGGTGAGTACCGGTACTTGTAAGGTCTAGGCAAAAACCCAGTTCACAAACTGTGACCACTTGATATCGGTACTAATGATGAGTACCGGTACTTGATGTTCAAAGTTTGGAACTTAGGTCCAAACCTATGCCAAGCAAGTACCAAAGATCATTAGTGAATCAATTAGAGAAAACCAATCTACTCTAGGCGACTTTGTTTTGAAAGAGTCGATTTTGAGTTAACAACCGAGTAAATGAACGGTATTCTGGATCCTAGTTATCTCCGCTTTGATTTTAATACCTAGATTATGTTTTACTTGTTTGGAGACATACAAAAATTCTAAGATACAATAAAAGCTAAAGTCTTCAAAAACTTCTTCCTTCATGTGCAATCTTTTTGCTTGCATCCACAAATTCTGTTGACCTGAAATTACTTCATAAACATATTAGAATTTAAAATGATTTTGTTAACATCAAAACACAGAAGAGAGATGGAACTAGGGTCCAACACCAACGACGAGGTCAATGACGTAATCTCATTCTGTCATGACCAGGCTTGCGGTGGCCATTACTCTGGGCGTAAAACCGCAACAAAGATCCTCCAATGTGGGCTCTTTTGGCCCACAATGTTCAAAGACACACAATCTTATTTTTGGGCATGTGCTCGTTGTCTGACCCTCGGCAACATGGGCCCATGTGATATGATGCCCATGAATCCGATCATCGTGTGCAAAATCTTTGACATTTGGGGAATTGATTTCATGGGACCCTTTCAAGGATCTAATGGCTTCGAACACATCTTACTCGTTATTGATTACGACTCAAAATGGATCGAAGTTGTCCCCACCAGAACAAGTAACCATAAAGTTGTTCTTTGGTTCATTCAGGAGAACATCTTTTTTAGATTTGGGGTTCTGAAAGCCATTATCAGTGATGGCGAATCTCATTTCACCCGTGTGCACTTCCAGTCTCTGATGAAAAAGTATGGTGTGTCGCATTGTATCTCTACTCCTTATCACCCTCAGACTATTGGATTGGATAAACTATCAAATAGGGAGATCAAGAAGATCCTTTAGCTCACTATTCAGCCTGATAGGAAGGATTAGTCTACCCACCTTCTGGAAGCCTTGTGGGCTTATAGGACTGCCCATAAGATCCAGTTAGGAATGTCTTCCTTCAGACTCATGTACGGGAAGGCATGTCACCTCACCGTAGAAATGGAGCACAAAGCCTATTGGGTAGTATGGAAGTACAATCTAGATCTTTCGAAGACTGGAATCCACTGCCGGTTGCAATTGAGCGAGATCAAGGAGCTATGCAATGACGCGTACGAGAACTCGCGAATTTATAAAGAGTAGGTGAAAGCCTTCCCTGACAGGTACATTTCAAGAAAACCTTTCCATCATGGCCAAAAAGTATTACTCTTCGATGCCAAACTCAAGCTCTTCCCAGGAAAACTCATATCAAAATGGATAGGACCATTCCTTGTGAGACAAGTATTTGGAAATGGAACGGTCAAAATCAGTGAACTTAGCCATGAATTAGAACCTTTTGTCATGAATGGTCAAAGACTCAAACCGTGCTTCGAAGTCATCGACTTGAATTTGGCAGTAGTATCTTTTGATCTCCATTCTCCCTAAGCTTTATTGTGTCCAGTTGATGGCGTTAAACTTAGTGCTTAATGGGAGGCAATCCGTCATCTTTGAAAAACCCAAAACCTTTTCTGACATATCTCTTTGCTGAATTCATATTGCACTTTAGGGTTCATCCATTAAATCAATTGACTCCACCTTTGATACTTGTATTAGAGCTAGAAATCATCAGCAACAGTCATTCTGAGCTATTCACCACCCACTTGTTCTTATGTACGATCTGAATTGAACTCGAACCCACCTAATTTACAATGAGGACATTGCAAATCTTAGACATAGGGGGTATTAAAGTGCAAAATGTTGTGAAAAATAATGCATGGAAGGGTTTCATTCAAAAAAAAAAAAAAAGAAGAGGAAAGGAGAGGCCAATTTGAATTGAGCTGAATAAAAAGAGGAGAAAAGAGAAGAAAAGAAAAGGAAAGAAGAAAAGAAATGCAAAGAAGAAAAAAAGAAAATAAAGGAGCAATCAAAATGAAAAAAGAGTCCCTTAAAATTGAGTATGGAACTTACCTAACTTCTAGTTTGGATCAGATGATGAATTAAGACCTAGAAGGCTAAAACTTAGGAGATTAGTGACAAGTACCGACCTTAGGCCTCTTGGATTTGTTTCAGGGTTTAAACACTCACGTATTTGTTAAGATCCTGATTAGTCCTCAAGAGGTTGAGGAAAGTGCGAAGCTAATGTAGTAGGTCTAAGGCTTAGGGATTATTCAGCCCTATTGCCTGCCCTTTGGTTTGCAAGACTTGATAACCTAAGCACCCAAAAATCACACACCAAGTTTGGTTTAGTGCACTTAATAAAGAAAACATGCCAAAAGTTCTCTGTTATGAAAAGCCATCTCGAAGATCTAGCTTAGGAGTGGCTCAACAACACAAGTTGATTGGACTAGTTCCCAATGTGGAGAGGTGGGAAATTCCCCTCGAAGATGCGTAATAACATATTGTCTCCTTGGTGCTTGTCTCTTAGGATATCTAAATATCCTACTGGGGGCATGTAAGCACCTTGTATTGGTTCAGGTGCCATTGGCGGGATTATCCCGAAATGTTGATTGCCAGGGCCTAAATTTAGCTACAGAACGCCATAGGCGGCACTATCTCAAAGTGTCGAAAGCCAGGGTTCTGGGGTTACCATGGGCGATGCTATCCTAAAGCATCGAAAGCCAGGGACCCTTCGAGGATTGATGGTGGGGACAAGGAGTTCGATACAGACCGTGTTTAGGGCCAATTCGAGGTTGGATTTAGGGAAAAATAAAAAAAAGAGAAAACTCTCCAAATGAAAAATCCTTCTCTATCTCTCTCTTATCAAAATGCACTGGCAAACTGAACTTGGACATGTTACGTCTATGCACAAGTGCCTTAACCACTGGGGTTGATGAGAGCCTCATCATGAGCCCTAACTAGCTCATTTTGACCTGAGAAAGTAAACAAAAGCTCCTACATAATCTAAAGGAAGGCCTAATTCAAGAGATTACTATTCTGGGAAGGAAACATGAAACAAAGGTTAAAACTGTAATTTTACCATTTCAGTACATAAACGAGATTTCTCAGAGGCAAAACCTAGGTCAAATGGTCTGAATGAGATAAAAAGTGGGTTGGTTCGTCAGAAATGGGTTATTGAGCAATCCAAGAATTAAATGACATTCTATAACCCTAAAATAGACCCGCTTAATTCAACAAGGTTCTGGTCAGGATAAAAATAAACTAAACCCTCTAAAATTTATATAAAAATATCCCCTAGGGTTTAGAACCTTCAATCTGGCCTTTGGAACCTATTTTGAGCTAGATTGGGGTCTTAGCTCATTATTTGACCTAATTTGAGTTTTTGTGTAAAATGTCCAGTCAAACATGGTCAAACCTAAAATCCAACTTTTCCATTGGATTCCTTAGATCCAAATTAGGTTTGTACCAAAATTTGGACCTAAGGGGAGGTTATCTTGACCTACTTTGTAAAATAGTCCACCCAATTACATTCTGGCCCCTAACTTTTGAAAACCATTACGCAGACCCCCCTAACTTCGTTGCCACTCTTACAATCAAGTCCCTCCACCATTAATTGGGAGAAATCCTACTCCGATGAGGAATGGAGGGGTATTACTCTCTAATTCCTCAGAGATCTCCTAGATTTGGAAGGGAGATTCTCTGAGGAATTCCCTTCCATCTGAACGCAATCACAAGATCTGATTTGCACCCAATCTCTCATGCGAAAGCTCAATAGATTTGGGTCTCCAACTATTTCCATCTCCAGAGAGGTCCCTTGTGCTTGGAAGCTTGTCTTCAAAGCATAAGAGCCTCTGACAGTGCCTATAAAAGGTCCACCATCTTCGGCCGCATCTCTTCAACTCAACTTGGTCGGAGAATTACCCTAATTTCATCTTCTTCTCCTCCGGTCAGGAGTCCAACGAGCTCTAGTGAGCCCCTCTCCTCTTTCTCGTCGCTCTGCCACAATACCAGTGGCAGAGCTGCCTTCACCACCATCCTCTGCGTCGTGCAACACCCACGCGCACACCTCTAGCCTCGTCGTCGTCGCCGTCACCCCTTCCCTGGACATCGTCTTCTCTGGCGACAGCAGGTATAGCCAGCAGCCTCCTCTCCCCCTTCGTCCATTTAGCTAGGTTAGAATTACTCCTCCCTATCCCCTCCTTAATTCACCTTTTTCTATTTCCACTTTTGACTCCTCGTAGCCACTGTCCATCTCCATCTTCTCCATCTCCGGTCGGCCACCGGCGAGGTGCTCCCACCGCTCTGCACCTCCACATGCCTCGCCAGACACCTCACCACCTCCACCATCATCCACTGATCACCTTCCGCCCATCCATCAACGACCATCACTTCCCTAAATGCCCCCCGACCTAACCCATAAGCATGGTCACAGAGCAACCTAGGCACACACGCCTAGGCTGCCCCATGGCCAGCCAATCACCGCCTCAGCTTCGACTTGACACAGCGAAGCTCCTTAGGTGCTTTAATGGGGTTGCAACGCTGTACTTGTGTGTTTCAGGTTAGGCTCCCATTCCACCATTGATGCACGGAGCAAGCTTGCTTGCGATCTTCACCCCAGGTTGTTGCGCTCCAAGCAAACCAGCCCAGGTGATGCCCGATGCGGGCGTGCACGTCTCTAGCCAAGTGAGTGGCCCTGTAAGGAGCCTTGTTGCCCTAATTAGGGGAGAACTTCCCGCAGGCGTGAGCAAAGAAACGGGTGGGACATTTAGTCCCACCTCGTAAACTAAGGGGTGAGTGGCGACACTTAAATTGATTTTCTATTTTCATCTCTTCGCCTCCAGTACAGGGGGTGAGGTCCCTCGCCCACATGCACGCCTCGTCCGCGACCTTTGCCCCACGGATCTGGCTGACCGACCCGATTACCCCTTGCACTCCTCGCGCATCACACCCACGCCGGTGCACCTGGACCTAGGCACGCGAAACCCACTCGATTACTCGACTCTGGGAGAGCATACCTAAGAGAGAAATAGAGAGAGAGAGATGTGGGGGAGGGTAGGGGATAGGTTTTGCTTCTGTGTGCATGCGCAGGGAAGAAGAAGAAAAGAAGGAAGAGGAAGGCGCAGCTAAGGCAAGGTGAAAGCTAAGCAAGGAAGGAAGGAAGAAGAAGGAAGCCAGAAGCCAAGGGAAGGAGAAGCACTGTAGCAGAGGTGCAGCTGAAGAACAAAGAAGAAAGAAATCAAAGAGAGTAGAAGAAGAAAAAAGAAGACCACAGAGGAAGAAGAAGGAGAAAGGCACTATGCAAGAGAAGAAAGAGAAGGAAGAAAAGCAAAGGCAGAAGATCCAAAGAAGAAGGCAGGAAGAAAGAAATCAAGGGTTGAGAAAGCTAAGTTAGAAAAAGAAGAAAGAGAAAAACTAAAGAGAAACAAAGAAGAAAGGCAGAAGATAGAGGAAAATAAGAAAAGTAGAAAGGAGAAGGTAGAAAGAGAGCCAAAGAAGAGAGAGAAGCATATCTTTTAAGATGTCTAATCATAGAATGAGACGTCCAATTCTTCTATTTTTGCTACAATTTTAACTCCTAAACTCTTGCATTTATACTTTGAATTAGGTTTTGAGTAACTCTAAGTGTTCAATTACATTATTGAGATTAGTGAATAAATTCCATTTGCTCGCTGTGTTTGACCTCAGATACTTAGGTTTTCAAGCAATAAATTCTTATTTGTTTTCAAGGCAATTTCATCTATACTACAACAAACATCCTTTTTAAAACCCTGGCTTCGCCTCGTCAACATTTTGGTGTCGTTGCCAGGGAGCAACGTGCAATTTATCACTTGTCTCTACATTCTTTTTTATTATATTTGAGCACTAATTTGCCCTATTATTTTGTTGTGATCTTGAAAGGTATTTCACGAGAAGATCCCCCACACAAGTCAACCACTCCAGGGCAGGTAATCCCTCTTCTTCCCTAAAATCCATCTCCTAATCCTTGAAAGACAAAAAGAAGAAACCAACTTACGAATCAATTGCCTTCTTTCTATTGTAGTTACCATCTTTAAGGCAAAGGTTTCCTGATTTTGCAAAAATTTTTCAAAACTTATTGAAGTAGAAGGAATTTTTTTGAGATCCTATCCCACAAAATTCCTGTGCCTAATAGAAATCACGCTTAATCTCTGCGGACAACACATTTCTTGTTTTTAAGTCCAAAGAGAATTGGAAGTAGAACCAAATTAGGGTTTCTACAGTAGGGTTTTGGAGTGCTAGTCACACATGCCTGTTTAAAAGGAAATAAACCCTCCCGCATTTGTGTGCTACCTAAGCCCTTGATGAAGAGATCTAAACAAGATAAACCCTAAAAATTGAGCTCTAAAATCACTTGAATCTTAAAATCATTGGACCTAATAACCTGGGAGTCAAATCAGGGTGATTTCTAGGTCTTGACCTAGAATCATTCTGCCATCTTTAGGGCAGGTCAGGTGAAGTTGACCCCTTAGGTCAACCAACCTTGAAATTAGGTCACAAATCAAAACATCTAAAGTTCAAGTAATAACCCTAAAGCACCTCTAAAATAAAAGTGGTAGACTTAAGAGGTCAAGGTCCCCATTCTAGTCTACCTGGAATCTCAGTGACAAGAGAGGTCAGGTGGGGGAAACCCTGCAACCCGTGGGGATGCTCTACCGTATAGGGGTCTTTGCAGGACTGTCCCTCTCTGGCTACCCAAGTAATTCTCAGGTGGAAGACCTTATGATCCAGGGGTATCATTCGCCCCGAACCTCCATAGTCATCCAAACATCTTTTGGTGCCTTGATTGGGTCAAAAAAAAAAAAACAAAAAAAACATCTCCAGTCCCTCATCTTTTCTCTTTAGAGCACATACATAAAACTTCAGTGGGACTCTTTATTCAGATCTATTCGCTTCATAACTTGATTCTACATCTTGATTCGACCACCTGATCCAAATATGCAGCCAAACCACTTAGGACTACCATTCAAGAAACCTGAATCCCAGAGATCCATGAGAGATAGGATGATTGAGGATGCCCTGAAATTCTATGAAAATGAAGACAAAACCTCAACACCAGTAGAAAACATTCAGGTTGATGTCCCAACAATTACAACCTTCATCATAACCTGTGCCCAGGTGTTGTTGGCAGAAGCCACACAAGGGTCAACCCGAGACATGCTCATCACAGGATACCTTGAGATAGAAAAATTGCATAATCTTGAATACCTTCAATGCATAACAAATCTTGTACTTTGCGAACAACACCAAGATGATCTTGAAAAATGAGAAGAAATGATGAGATTATTGAAACAAATTATCGATCAACAATACCCGTACATACCACAACCAGAGGATGAACCATCTTGGAACAATATTGAGGATCAATCTTCCCAAATCTCGGGTTTGAGGCACAGAATGGTTGTGGATTCCTAACACAGATGGAGTACAATGTGCTTGATATTGAAGAAGGTTGGGAAGTTCCAATTGCAGGAGAACACAATGTTGAGCCAACCCTCGACCATGAATCACCAGGCCTAGAATTCCAAAACTCCTTCAATGATGAGAGTAGAACTGAACCTCTCGAGGGTGTAAATTTCGCCCCTTATTCTGATAAGGTGACCCTAAAAGGTTATTTAGACCTAGATTCTAGTGATTCAACCCACATCCTAAGCCCATAATCTAGATCTGAAACCTATTGGGAAGATTTCAAGGCCCCATCTGAGGAAGATCAATTTTTCAATGAAGAATATGATTTTGGGCCCTATTTGATGAATATCTCTCGCCAACATCCTCAGAGAAACAAATCAATTTTTCGGAAGTCATGCCATTTTACGATACAGAAATCGAGGAGTTGGACGAGTGGGGTTTCAATTGGGTCTGTCCTACCAGCTTGGAACCTGAGCCTATACCAGATAAGGACACCTTTTTAAGCTCAGAATTAACATCTAGGCTAGACCCCAGTTAGGTTGCTGAATCTACATCATATGATTTATTCTATGGTGGAACTCATGATCTTGAATCTCATTCAGATTTTGATTTTCGCAAACTCTCCGATGATTTAGAATCTGACCATAACATCAGAGAAAATCTGCTTACTAATTATAACAAGCCAATCAACGACCTCAGCTCACATGATTCATTCTCCGACTTTGACTCTGAGGTCCTGGATCCTGAGATCACTGATTTAAGTACAGGTTCCAGTGACATGGAATCATTTCTTTTCTATCCTCAGGAACCAAAACCAGAAATTGCCAAGAGTGATTGCAACCTAGAATATGAATCTTTCTCAATTTAGATTTCCTGCATCCTATAGACACTCTCCAGGCAATCATTTTTTATTTTGAAAGTTACTATGAGGACTCTCTACATAAGACCACTTGTCACTTCTTTCTAGAAGAGCCCTCATACACAATTCTCATTGAAGCCACCTCTTCCACACATACAGAACTGATCAAAACCCATTTCCAACCCTGACCTGCAATCGGACTCAATTTCTATTTTGATTCACCTCTCACTGAGCCATTTGCAGATGATTCAACTCCACATCTATACTGGGCATCGGACATCGATCATACTGAAAATCATGATCCATCATTCTATGATCATCCCTGTAGGGTTTACACACCATTCACTGATCATTTTTTGGAACCCTACTCTGAATAGGCTGATTCGACTTAGCCTAAACCTGAGTTTTCACTTCCATATCCATCCGAGCCACATTGCATATGGTGGGTTCCGCATCTGTTAATCTACATCTATCAACCCACTAAATTTATTAGGTTTGGGCTGCATTATCAGCCCACTGATCTTAACAAGCACTTGGTTGGACCAACCAGGCTCTTAATCAAGGTGCTTGTTTTACAAAAATCTGCTGATCTAATCACTCCCTCTCCATCCCATTTTTCGCTCGGCTGAAGGTGTTGACGTGAGGCAACCCATCATTCCAAAAATAGAGACCCATCTGATTATCCGTCTGTACTCCACGTCTATTGCACCTTGAGTTTAGCCTTAGATAGTTGATCCCACCTCTGGTACACGTACCAGAGCTTGAAATCATCCGCATTAGTCACTTCCTGACCCATTCACCCACCGTATGTATCCTGTTCTAAGATCTTGAACTCAACACTATTTCACACCCTCCATTTACAATGAGGACATTGCAAAACTTAGTCATGGGGGGTGGTAAAGTGCATACATACAAAACCAAGAAAAGTCAGAAGGATTCTCACAAAAAAATTCACATATGTCAAAAACACAAAAAAAAATTGAAAAATTATGAAAAAGAAAAAAAAAAATGGAGGAGGGAGGAAATTTTGTGAGCCACATAATCATGAGGAGAAAAAGAGCAAAATGCCAGAAAGGAGCACAAATTGAAAAAGAAAAAAAGAGATAGTCATTAGTGAAAGATTAAGGAATTAACCGAAGTTCTAGACCTTATCAAGAAAAAAATGAGAGAAAAGTGCTAAGGAGACACAAAAAGAGATTAGCAAGAACACTGATCTTAGGCCTTTTGGGCTATACTCTTAGGCTTAAAAATCCAAGTATCCGTTAAGATTTGGATATTCCTCAAGAGGTTGGGGAAAATGTGAAGCTTAAGTATTAGGTCTAAGGCTTAGGGAGTATTTGGCCTCGTTAATTGACCTTCGATTTGTGGGATTCGGTAACCTAAGCACCCCAACCCACACACAGTCTGGTTTAGTGTGCATAACTATCAAAATCACGCAAAAACATTTAAATGTTCTGAAAAAAGTTGCCTAGATTAGGAGCGGCCGATCAACACAAGTTGATTTGGACGAGTTCCCGGCGGGGAGAGGTGGGAAATTCCCCTCAAAGATGCGTAACAACATATCGTCACCTCGGTGCTTGTCTCTTAGGATATTTAAATATCCTACCGGGGGCATGTAAGCACTTTGCTGGTTCAGATACCATGGGCGGCACTCACGAAATGTCGATTGCCAGGATCTAGATTCGGCCACGGAACGCCATGGGCGGGATTATCTCCAAATCTCGAAAGCCAGGGTGTTGGGGGTTTCCATGGGCGATGCTATCATGAAGCATCGATTGCCAGGGACCTTTGAGGATTGATGATGGGGATGAGGAATCCGATATAGACCATGTTGAGAAGCCAATCCGAAGCTAGAAATAAAAAGAAAAAGAGAGAAAACTCTCCAAACAAATAAATCCCCTATCTCTCTCTTACAAAGACACACTGCAAACTGAATCAAGGCTAAAAATGTCTCAAGCACAGGTGCTTTAACCACAGAGTCCAATGAACCCTATGATAGTTTCTGCGGGCCTTAAAAACCTTTGCAGAGGACTAAGGCTAAAGCGGGTCAGGTTTGGATTTTGGTTGGTACTTGAGTACCTTTAGGCCTATTGTCAGCATTCTGACCTAATCACAAAAGAAAAAAGAAAAAGCACTTGTCACAACTGGTAGAAGAAACTCATGGTCTAGAACAGATGTTAAAACCTTAAAAATTTTTCTAAGGAACTAGCAAAAGCTAGGCATGGGGGTATGATGAGAGCCTCATCATGGGCCCTAACTAGCTCGTTTTGACCTGAGAAAGTAAATAAAAGCTCCTACATAACCTAAAGGGAGGCCTAATTCAAGAGATTACTGTTCTGGGAAGGAAACATGAAACAAAGGTTAAAATTGTAATTTTACCATTACAGTACATAAATGGGATTTCTCAGAGACAAAACATAGGTCAAATGGTCTGAATAAGATAAAAAGTGGGTTGGTTCAGTCATAAATGGGTTATTGAGCAATCCAATAATTAAATGACATTCTGTAACCCTAAAACAGACTCGCTTAATTCAACAAGGTTTTGGTCAGGATAAAAATCAACTAAACCCTCTAAAATTCATGGAAAAATATCCCCTACGGTTTAGAACCTTCAATCTGGCCTTTGGAACCTATTTTGACCTAGATTGGGGTCCAAGCTCATTATTTAACCTAATTTGGGTTTTTATGTAAAATGTCCAGTCAAACATGGTCAAACCTAAAATCCAGCTTCACCATTTGATTCCTTAGATCCAAATTAGGTTTGTACCAAGATTTGGACCTAAGAGGAGGTCATCTTGACCTACTTTGCAAAATAGTCCACCTAATTACATTCTGGCCCCTAACTTTTGAAAACCATTATGTAGACCCCCCTAACTAGCTCGCCACTCTTACAATCAGGTCCCTCTACCATTAATGGGGAGAAATCCTACTCTGGCGAGGAATGGAGGGGGATTACTCCCTAATTCCTCAGAGATCTCCCAGATTTGGAAGGAAGATTCTCTGAGGAAGTCCCTTCCATCTAAGTGCAATCACAAGATCTGATTTGCACCCAATCTCTTTTGTGAAAGCTCGAGAGATTTGGGTATCCAACTGTTTCCATCTCTGGCGAGGTCCCTTGTGCTTTGAAGCTTGTCTTCCAAGCATAAGAGCCACTGATAGTGCCTATAAAAGGTCCACCATCTCCGGCCGCATCTCTTCAGCTTGACTTGGCCAGAGAACCACCCCAATTTCATCTTCTTCTCCTTCGGTCAGGAGTCCAGTGAGCTCCAGCTAGCCCTCCTCCTCTTTCTCATTGCTCTGCCACAATACCAGTGGCAGAGCTGCCTTCACCACCGTCCTCCGCGTCGTGCAACACTCGCGTGCTCCTCTAGCCTCGTCGTCTCGCCGTTACCCCTCCCCTGGACATCATCTTCTCTAGTGGCAGTAGGTATAGCCAGCCGCCTTCTTCTCCCCCTTCGTCCACCTAGCTAGATTAGAATTACTCCTCTCTATCCCCTCTTCAATTCCATTCTTTCTATTTCCACTTTCGACCCCTCGCAGCCACTGTCCATCTCCATCTTCTCCATCTTCGGCCAACCACCGGTGAGGCACTCCCATCGCTCCGCACCTCCACATGCCTCACCAGACACCTCACCACCTCTAGCCATCCATCAACCACCATCACCTCCCTAAACACACCCCGACCTAACCCATAAGCACGGTCACAGAGCGACCTAGGCACGCATGCCTAGGCCGCCCTACAGCCAGCCAATCACTGCCTCACCTTCACCTTGACACGGCGAAGCTCCTTAGGTGCTTTAATGGGGCTGCAAGGCCGTACTTGTGTGTTTCAGGTTAGGCTCCCATTCCGCCATTGATGCACAGAGAAAGCTTGCTTGTGAGCTTCACCCCAGGTTGCTATACTCCAGGCAAACCAGCCCAGGTGATGCGCGATGTGGGCATGCACGTCTCCAGCAAAGTGAGTGGCTCTGTAAGGAGCCTTGCTGCCCCAATTAGGCGAGAACTTCTCGTAGGCGCGAGTGAAGAAACGGGTGGGACATTTAGTCCCACCTTGTAAACTCAGGGGTGAGTGGCGACACTTAAATTGATTTTTTGTTTTCATCTCTTCGCCTCTAGTACACGTGGTGAGGTCCCTCGCCCACATGCATGCCTCGTCTGCGACCTTTGCCCTGTGTATCTAGCTGACCGATCCAATTACCCCTCGCACTCCTCGCGCATCATACCCACGCCGGTGTGCCTGGATTCGGACGTGCGAAACCCGACCCAATTACCCGGCTCTGGGAGAGCGTACCTAAGAGAGAAATAGAGAGAGAGATGAGGGGAGGGTAGGGGATAGGTTTTGCTTCTGTGTGCATGAGCAGGGAAGAAGAAGAAAAGGAGGAAGAGGAAGGCATAGCTAAGGCAAGGTGAAAGCTAAGTAGGGAAGGAAGGACTTAGCCGAAGGAAGGAAGAAGAAGGGAGGCAGAAGCCAAGGGAAGGAGAAGCACTGTAGTAGAGGTATGGCTGAAGAAGAAAGAAGAAAGAAATAAATCAAAGAGAGTAGAAGAAGAAAGAAGAAGGCTGCAGAGGAAGAAGGAGAAAGGCACTGTGCAAGAGAAGAAAGAGAAGCAAAGGCAGAAGATCCAAAGAAGAAGGAAGGAAGAAAGAAATCAAGGGTCGAGAAAGCTAAGTCAGAAAAGGAATAAAGAGCAGAACTAAAGAGAAACAAAGAAGAAAGGTAGAAGATAGAGGAAAATAAGAAAAGTAGAAAGGAGAAGGTAGAAAGAGAGCCAAAGAAGAGAGAGAAGCATATCTTTTAAGATGTCTGATCATAGAATGAGACGTTCAATTCTTCTATTTTTGCTACAAATTTAACTCCTAAACTCTTGCATTTATACTTTGAATTAGGTTTTGAGTAACTCTAAGTGTTCAATTACATTATTGAGATTAGTGAATAAATTCCATTTGCTCCCTGTGTTCGACCTCGGATACTTAGGTTTTCGAGTAGTAAATTCTTATTTGTTTTTGAGGCGATTTCATCTATACTGCAATGAGCATCCTTTTTAAAACCCCGACTTCGCCTCGTCAATAGGGGTCAACGAACCTCTAGGCAGTTTTTGCGTGCTTTAGAAACCTTCGTGGAAGACTTAGGTTGAAGTTGGTCAGGTCTGGATCTTGGCTGGTACTTGAGTACCTCCAGGCTTATTGTTGGTATTTTGATATGGTTTCTAGAGATGCAGCTTAGTAAGGCATCCTGATGGTTACATCCAACCTAGAGACCTAGTTTGATCCATCGGATGTTTTCCTAAGGGACTAGCAAAAGCTAGGCATGGGGTATGATGGGAACACCATCATAGATCCTAGCTAGGCACTTTTAGTCAGGATTGAAAGGTAAATGCTCATACATAACCATCTGAGGCTTACAACTCCACATTATTCCATTTTGAGAAGAGAATAAGAAAATAGGGTTAATTTTGTAATTTTAACTGCATATCAGGAACACAGAATAACCAAGGGGTCTGTCAGGGGTAAAATGAAGGTCAAATGAGCATTAAAGACTAATAAATGGGTCCATACAGACAGAAACGAGATTTCGCACATTTCGAGAACCAATACAGCACCTGAAAGCCTAATTTCAGACTCGCTTAAATTATAGAGGTTTTGGTCAAGATAAAATTCATCTAAACCTTCTCAAAATCATAGAAAAATATTTTTTAAGGTTTAGTATCCTTGATTTGACCTTTGGAACCCATTTGACCTCAAATAGAGTCTTAGATGGAATTCTACCCTAATTTGGGTTTCTACGCAAATTTCCTAGTCAAACTTGCTCAAAACTGAAATCCGACTTCACCATCAAATTCCTTGGGTCCAAATTAGGTTTGTATCAAAATTTAGGCCCAATCAGAGTCCATCTTGTCCTAGTTTTCATTTTAGTCCATTTAAACTCTGTTTCTCTCGATTAAGCCCCACACTTTTCAAATCTTTGCAATCAGGTCCCTAACTTTGTCATCATTTCTTGCAAAATGGTCCCTACTGCCATTAGTGTGAACGCAATAGCTCCATTGAGATTCGAGCAAGTATTTCTCGCTCGATTCTCAATCAAACCTTTCCAAAATTGAAATGGAGAATCCTTGAGAGATTCACTACTGATCGGACCAGGTATTGGATCTTGATTTGCCCTAGAATCTTCATACGAATGCTTGCAAAATTAGGGATTTTTCAGCCCTAATTTTTTGAGCTCGAGAAGCTTATTTCCAAGCTTGGAAGCCTCCCTAAGGCCTTTAAATAGGCTTTTCTCGCGACTCTGAGCTCTTTAGAGAAGTTTAACGTCGGAAATCTCTCATTCTCTCCTTCGGTCGTCTGCACCTTCATTTCCGGTGAGCTTCTCCATCCTCTTCATCGAGCCGGCCAATGGTCAAATTGGCTGGCCCATTATCTTCCTCTCATCCTCGCGATCGTCGCCCGCCAAAGCATGACCACCCTCTCCCTCTCCTTCATTTCCACCGTATCATCGTTGACATCATCTTCTTCGGCTCCGGTCTATCACAACTAGAGCTCTCCACCCGCCATCTCTCTGTCTGAGTCCCTCTATCTCTTCCTCTTCCCTTACTAATCCTCTCTAACCCCTTAGCTCTTAGGTTCGATCACCAACACGACCACAACCACCATTGTCTCCCTCCGCTCTGGCCAAGCTCCAACGAAGCCCTCCTCTTGCTCCACTGCACCAAACCGCCAACCACCGGTCCCTACACCTTTTCTGTTCCTTGCCCACCAAAACCCCTCAAGAAATTGAGGGGATTGGCCACTCAACACCTCCACCTGACACCACCTTCACTGCACCACCTTCTCGAGGTTGTCTGACCTCCACACACACCCTTATGTGATGCCACAACCACCATCGCACTCATCGATGTCTGATGATCCTTATGAACTTCTCTGATTGGGCTATCAGGCCGTATTCCTTGTTTCAGGTGCTTGTCGTCGCTCCGTCGCTGCCCTCACCTTCTCTGACCTTCATTACTGTTCTCCAGCATCAATCATCCATGATTCCACACCCAAGATGCACGGCTGAGCTCTAGGTCCCTTCCCAGGTCCTCAATTGAAGACTTCGGCTATGGTTGTTGGTCCAATTGATGCCTTCAACCTCCTCATCTACTGCGCAAAGAACTTCTATGGGATAGTCCCACATTGTGAAGTAAAGGGCCCCTAGTAGCGCATATAAGGAAAAAAGTGACGAGGGCATATTGCCTTCGACTCATTGGGGTCAGGTCCCTACCACATGCCCCCATACATGCTGTGCGTCACGTGCTTGTCCACACCCTCTTCCGTGCACATGCCATGCGGGTCTGTGTGGTGGATCTAGTTATCTGCTTCTCAGGTTTGGTTCGATTCAGAGTTCAGGGAGAGAGAAAGAGGATCTGAGAGAGAGGGGGGTGGGTTTTGCTCTCATGCACTCCCTCTACTCTCGATACTTAGAGAAATTCTAAAGAGGCCTTTGAGCCTTTGTTGCTGTTGCTGTGTTCTTGAAGAAGAAGAGCCTTGTTCTATTTAGAAGGGCCCTTAAGCCACTTCTGTTAAGGCATCTGAAGCCTGTGACCTATCGTCTGAGGCCCTTTGTTGGTTACTGTGGATTAATTGAATAACTTGATTGACGTGGATTAATAGTTGTGATTTACTGTTGAGATATTTAAGTGGTTGTGAGAATAACATTGATGGTTAATTTGGTGATTCAAATCACCATTTTAACCCAATCCTTTTGTACTATTCTTCTGATTTTATTGAAATATCATTTTGAGTATTATTGATTTCAATTGCATATATTTTGTGATTGGTGAAATTAAATTGCATACTTGCTCCCTGCAAACGATCTCGGACTCCACTTTTTGAATATGAGTTTATAAATTTAAATGATTTGAGTGATTTTGTCCTATACTTTAACGCATGTCCTAAACAGCAATGATTTCACCGGAACAACATGTAATCAACAGCAACGAGAATATACTGGTGTCCAAATGAAGGGAGGAAGGGTCCCATGAAGTTGATGCTGCAAATGCCAAAGATTTCGACGGGAAGGATTAGGTTTAGGGGCATCATATCTATCTTGGATATTGATGAGAACCTCATCATGAGCCATAACTAGCTCATTTTGACCTAATACAAAGGATAAAAGCTCCTACATATCTCAAGAAAGGCTTAACTCAGAGAATTCTGAGTTTGAGAAGAAAACAAGTCATAAGGGGTAAAAGTGCAATTTTACCAGTATAATCTGCATACAGGGTAATTCAGGGCCCAAACATAGGTCAAAGCAGCTTAATAAGAATAAAAGTGGGATGAGATGATCTAGCAAGGGCTACAGCACTTCCAAGAAACCAAATGATAATCTGTAACCCTAAAACAACCCACTTCAATTCACAAGGTTCGAGGCAAAGTAAAAATAGAATAAACCCTCTAAAATTCATAGAAAAATAATCTCTAGGGTTTAGAACCTTCAATTTGGCCTTTAGAACCCATTTTGACCTACATTGAGAACCATGCCCAATTAATAACTTAATTTGGGTTTTTGCGCAAATTGACCGATCAAACAAGGTTTAATATGAAAATGAAATTCACCATCAGATTCCTTAGGTCCTAATTAGTCATGTATAAAAACTTGAGCCTAAGAAGAAACCTCCTTGACCGACTTTACACTTTGGTCCTCATATATTTACTCTTTGGCCCTCAACTTCTGAACCCTCGCATTTTGGCCCCTAACTCTCCTTCGTTCTTTGCAATCAGGTCCCTCCTGCAAAACCTGCCAGCACCATGCTCCGGCGACCTTGCGCGGAGCATGGCGCCGCGCAGGGTGAGGTGAGGGACCTGGCAAGTAAACCGGGGGTGCCCTGCGTCGTCAGCCGACGCAGGGACACCCCCCTGGTCATTGTAACCCACCATACCGGCCGTGCGAACGCACGGACGGTATGGGTTCTTGCTTCCGACCATCCTCCGGCGAGGGAGACACGTCGTCTCCCTCCGCCTTCCTCCCTGTTTGATCCCTATAAATACCCCCCGTCGCTCCACCGTTCTCCCCAGCTCGGATCTGACGGAGAAAACCCCCAACTTTCCTCTCTTCTCACTCCGGCAGACGCCCACCAGCTCCGGCGGTTCTTCCTCCTCCTCCTCTTCGCTCTGCCGCAATACCAGCAGCAGAGACTTCTTCCCCTGCTCTTCCCGCGTCGCGCAATACCGGCGCGCGCTGCCTCTGCCCCGTCGTCACCGCCGTCCTCCCCCCACTGGGCATCGTCTTCTCCGGCGACAGTCGATACGACTGTCGCCCTGTTCCTCCCCCTTCGTCCCTGCAAGTAAGTTAGAACTACTCCCCTTCCTCTCCTCTTTCTTTCCCCGCTTTCAATTTATTCAATTAAGCCCTCGACCGACCCTGACCACCTTCACCCCCTTCGCCTCCGACCACCCTCCGGCGAGCCGCTCCCATCACCTCAGCGACCCACACGGCTCGCCGACCACCGCAGGACCTCCGCCTCCTCACCCTGATCAACCTCCGCCCTGCCACTCCCCCCACATCACCCTCTGCAACCCCACCGAACAGACCCATCCTCCGACCCACAGTCCGACCTAGGGCAGCCCTCGCACACCGCCCCGCGCCTCGCCACCACCCACACGAGCTTCGCCGCACCCTGGCGAAGCTCCTGGCACTCTCTGATTAGGCCAAGAGGCCGTTTTCTTATGGACAGGCCACCCGACCTCCGCCGCCATTGACGCGCAGGAGGAACTGCTTCCGCCTGCAGCTACAGGCGCGCCACGCTCAGCGCCAAGCCCAGATTCACTCCCAGGCCTTGCGAGGAGTTTTGGCAAAACACCAGGTTCGCAGCTAAGGAAGAAAGCTCCGCGTGACGCCGCCATCTCCTGCTGAATTCCCCGCTGCGGGCGCGCAATTGAGGTGGGCCGTTTAGTCCCACCTCGGAAACGCCTGAAGAGCCGCAGCGACATAAGATGCAAAAGTGCTGAAGGCTTACTGCCTCAGCACACGGGGTGAGGTCCCCTTACACCCGCCCGGTTACCCGGTCTCGTCCGCGCTCACGCCCCGCGGACCTGACCCGACCCGACTTAGACTGACCTGCACTCCTCGCCCACCACGCACGCCGGTGGGCCTGGACCCGGGCGTGACCCGAACCCGATTACCCGGTAGCTCTGGGAGAGCTTTCCCAAGAGTGGTTTCAGAGAGAAAGAGAGACGCGGGGGGGGGGAGGGTAGAGTAGGTTTTGCCTCTGACGAGAAACTCTGAAGTGTGCAGGCACAGGCGAAGAAGAAGACCCGCGGAAGAAGAAGGAGCTGCACTGTAGCAAATGCATAGTTAAGTCGTCTAAGCACCGGGTCAGACGACGGAAGGTCAGCAGCCAGAGCAGGAAAGAAGGCAGGCTGAAGAAGAAAGAAGAGCAACGGCCAAAGCAGAAGAAGAAGAAAGGAAGACTTAGTAGCTGAAGGCAGAAGCTCTGCAGCCATAAAAGAAGAAAAGGGAAAAGAGAAAAGGTCACCACAATTGCAGAAAAAGAAGAAGAGAGGCCAAGACAGAAACCAAGGAAGAAGAAGAAAGAGATCTGAAGAGGAGCATCACCTCTGCAGAACGAAGAAGAAGAAGAAGGAGCTCTGAAGAAAGAAAGACGAACATCACGAGGAGAAAACGAAGAGAACAACAAATTCTTTCCCTCTCTCTTTCTTTTGTAAAAGAAACTTGTATATCTCTAGAATACAACTTGCTCCCTGAGTTCGACCTCGGGAACTCTTTTATTTTCCGAGTAAAAAATTATATTTGAAGTGTTGGTAATAACCGGCTTTACTACAATGTTATAACAAACTAAAACCCGGTTGAAACTAGCAGACTCCATTTTGGCGCCGTTGCCGGGGAGCAACGGCTATTCTAGAGGTAAACATTCCTGTTTCTTTTAATTTCTGATAATCTCCTCTCTTTTGTGCAGCTACAGGAACTCAAGAAGACAAGCAACGACACGACAACCACTCCAAAGACAGGTAAATTTTTCCTCTCACTATTAACCCCTAAACTCTAAAGAGGAAGAAAAGAAAAGAACAAGCAATATAGGGCTAACCTGTCTTCCATACTTAGTAACCATAAAGAGTTGCATGTTTTCAACTCATTACTCTTGCACACTATTAAGGGTATTTAAGGGCTAACACATTCTTGCTTGAGCCCTAATTACCCAACAAAGAATTAACTAGACCAAGTAGAGCCAACCTAGGATCCAACACTAGGGATTTAGAGACACACTCCGTAAGCAAGAATTGAGAAAATCAAATGAAGTGTGCCCAAGCCCTTGTCTGAAAATACCTATTCAAAGGAAACCTAAAACAATTGGCTCTCTAAACACTTGAACCCTAAAAGAAAGGACCCAAAAAGCTCTCAAAGGAATAAGAGGTAAAGTTGACTCCTTGGGTCAACCAACCTTAAAATTAGGTCACTTTCTCACTCAAAATACCTAAGAGTTCAAGTGTAACTTTAAGCACCCTGATCATTAAGCTAAAATTGGTAGACTTAAGAGGTCAAGATCCCCATTCTGGTCTACCTGGACCCGCAGTGACAAGAGAGGTCGGGTGGGGGAAACCCTGTAACCCGTGGGGACGCTCTACCGTGTAGGGGTCTTCGCGGGACTCTCCCTCTCTGGCTGCCCAGGTAATTCTCAGGTGGACGATCTTTCTGATCAAGGGGTCCATCTGCCCCGCACCTCTATAGTCACCCAACACATTCTTTGGGTGTCTTGATTGGGTCCAGCACCTTTTAATCTCATCACATCCTTCAGTATATGCTTGGAAGGAGGTCCTTGAATCCTCCTTTAGGAATTCACTTGCCCTGAGGTTAGGCCTCAATTCCCTTGTTTATGCAGCACCACCACATTAATCTTTCCTCTGATACTCCCTTCTTCCATCTTGGCACAACATGAGTCTACATCGAAGCCTTTAATACCACATCTTGATTCCACCACCTAATCCAAATATGCAGCCAAACCACCCAAGACTACCATTCAAGAAACCTGAATATCGGAGATCTATGAAAGATAAAATGATCGAGGATGCCATCAAATTCTATGAAAAAGAAGAAAAAACCTCAACACCAATAGGAAACATTCAGGTTGATGTTCCAACAACCACAGCTTTCATCATAAACTGTGCCCAAATTCTATTGACTGAAATTTCAAAAGGATCAACCCGAGATATGCTCATGACAGGATACATTGAGATGGAAAAATTACACCAATCTGAATACCTTCAATGCTTGACAAATCCTGTACTTTGGGAACAACACCAAGATGCCCTTATAAAACGGGTAGAAATGATGAAATCTGTAAGACAAATTATCAACCAGAAATACCCGTATATACCAGAAACAGAGGATGAACCATCTTGGAACAGTATTAGGGAACAATTCAGTTTCCCAGATCTCGGGATTGAGGCACAAAGTGGTTGTAAAATCCCAACCTAGATAGAAGACAATGTTGAATTAGGTTGGGATATTGCAGGAGAACACAATGCTGAGCCAACCCTAGGCCATGAATCACCAAGCTTAGAACTCCAAGACTCCTGCAATAACAAGATTAGAATTGAACCTCTGGAGGGTATAAATTCCACCCCTTGTTTTGATAAGGTGACCCTCGAAGGTTATTCAGACTTAGGTTCTAATAATTCTACCCACATCCTAAGCCTAGAACCTAGATCTGAAACTTATTGGGAAGATTATGAGGCCCTTTATGAGAAAGATCAAATTTTTACAGAATATGATTCCGGGCCTCTATTTAATGAATATCCCTCTCCAACATCCTCAGGAAATCTGATCGATTTTTCAGAAAACATGCCAATTTACGATACAGAAACTGAGGAGTTGGATGAGCAAGGTTTTAATGGGGTCTATCCTACCAGCTTCGAGCTTGAACAGAACACCTTTTTGAGCCCAGAATTGACATATAGGCTAGAACCCAGTCAGGCTGCTGATTCCACATCTGATGATTTCTGCTGTGGTGGAATTCATGATCATTTTCGCCAACTCTCCGACAATTTCAGATCTGACTATAATTGCGGAGAGATTCCCCTTCCTGAACACGCCAGGCCTATCTACGACCTCAGTTCACATGACTCTGACTCTGACTCTGAGGTCCTGATTCCCGAGATCACCGATAACACAGAATCATTCCTTTTCGATCCTCAGGAACCAAAAACAGAAAATGCCAAGAGTGATTGCAACCAAGAATCCAAATTTTTTCTCGAATCCGATTCCTTTCATCCTACAAACACTCTTCCGGCATTTGATAGTTACCCAGAGGACTCTCTACAGAAAACCACCTATCATCTGTTTCTAGAAGAGCCCTCGTACACAATGGCCACCTCGTCCGCACACACAGAACGGAAAAACCTCTTCCCAACCTCAACCTGCAACCGGACTCAATTTCTATTCAGATTCACCTCTCACCGAGCCGATTGCATTTCCACATCGGGTTCCGAACATTGATCAGACTACATACCATGCTCTATCATTCTCTGATCACCCCTGTAGGGTTCCTGCATCAACCACTGATTATCCTACGGGTCCCTACTCTGACCAGGCTGATTCGGCTCAGCCAAACCCTGCGTTTACACTTCCACATCCATCTGAGCCTCATAGTTTATGGTGGGTTCCACACTTTTTTATCCACATCTATCAACCCACCAGATTGATTGGGTTTGGGCTGCATCATCAGCCTGTTGATCTGAACAAGCACCTGGTTGGACCAACCAGGCTCTTAATCAAGGTGCTTGTCTTACAAAACTCTGCTGATTTGACCATCCCCTCTCCATCGCATTTCCCGCTTGGCTGAAGGCATCAAATTTAGCGCTCAACGGGAGGCAGCCCGTCATTCTCTTTGAAAACCTGAAACTTGTTCTGACAGCTTTTTGCACTTGAAGTTCACACTTTAGGACAGCCGACTCCACCTCAGGTGCTTGCATCTGAGATTAGAAATCGTTCGCAACAGTCACCCCGACCCATTCACTCATCAAAACAGCTATCCTAATGTATGAACTTAGTTGAATAAAAACCCCTAGGTTACAATGAGGACATTGCAAATCTTAGGCATGGGGGGGTATGAAAGTGCAAAAACTTGTAAGAAAAGGTTTCAAACAAAAAATTCACATATGCCAAAAATACCATAAAAATAAAAAAATTTTCGAAAAAGAATAGGAGGAAAAGAGGAGAAGGAAAATTTTGTGAAGGAGAAAAGAAACAAAATGAAAAAGGAGCACAAAATTATGAGAAAAAGTGATAGTCATTAGTAAGAAACTAAGGAATTAACCTAAGTTCTAGACCTCATTCAAGAAAAGTGCACAATAAGATTAGTAAAGAATGCAAACCTTAGGCATTCTTGAATAGACTCTTAGTACCCATTAAGATCTGGACACTCCTCAAGAGGTTGAGGAAAATGAAAAGCTGAAGTATTAGGTCTAAGGCTTAGGGAGTTTTCGGCCTCGTTAACTAATTTTTGGTTTACGGGACTCAGTAACCTAAGCACCCTAACCTCACACACAGCCTGGTTCAGTAAGCGTAAAAATCAGAATCACGCAGAAGCGTCGCAAAAATCTGAAAAGAACACCTAGAATAGGAGCGGCCGATCAACACAAGTTGATTTGGACGAGTTCCCAGCGCAGAGAGGCGGGAAATCCCCTCGAAGATGCGTAACAAAATATCATCTCCTCGGTGCTTGTCTCTTAGGATATTTACATATCCTACTGGGGGCATGTAAGCACTCTGCTGGTTCAGATTCCATGGATGGCATTATCTCGAAGTGTCAATTGCCAGGGTCTGGATTCGGCCACGGAATTCCATGGATGGGATTATCTCGAAATCTCAATAGCCAGGGTTCCGGGGGTTGCCATGGGCGGTGCTATCTCGAAGCATCAATCGCCAGGAACCCTTGAGGATTGATGATGGGAGCAAGGAATCTGATACAGACCGTGTTGAAAAGCCAATCCTAGGCTAGAACTAAAAAGAAAAAGAGAGAGAAAACTCTCCAAACAGAAAAACTTTCTATCTCTCTCTTACAAAACGCACTGCGAACTGAGCCAGGGCTAAAATCATTTCAAGCACGGGTGCTTTAACCACGAAGTCCAATAAACCTTAGGTTAGTTCTTGTGGGCCTTAAAAACCTTTGCTAAAAGACTAAGGCTAAGGCTAGACAGATTTGGATCTTGATTGGTACTAGAGTACCTTTTAGGCCTATGGTCAGCATTCTAACCTAATCTATGCTCAAATAAAAAAGGCACTTATCTAAAACTATTAAAAACTTCATGGTCTAGAACAAGGGTTGAAACCTTAAGTTTTTGCTAAGGGACTAGCAAAAGCTAGGCATGGGGGTATGATGAGAACCTCATCATGAGCCATAACTAGCTCATTTTGACCTAATACAAAGGATAAAAGCTCCTACATATCTCAAGGAAAGGCTTAACTCAGAGAATTCTGAGTTTGAGAAGAAAACAAGTCATAAGGGGTAAAAGTGCAATTTTACCAGTATAATCTGCATACAGGGTAATTCAGGGCCCAAACATAGGTCAAAGCAGCTTAATAAGAATAAAAGTGGGATGAGATGATCTAGCAAGGGCTACAGCACTTCCAAGAAACCAAATGATAATCTGTAACCCTAAAACAACCCACTTCAATTCACAAGGTTCGAGGCAAAGTAAAAATAGAATAAACCCTCTAAAATTCATAGAAAAATAATCTCTAGGGTTTAGAACCTTCAATTTGGCCTTTAGAACCCATTTTGACCTACATTGAGAACCATGCCCAATTAATAACTTAATTTGGGTTTTTGCGCAAATTGACCGGTCAAACAAGGTTTAATATGAAAATGAAATTCACCATCAGATTCCTTAGGTCCTAATTAGTCATGTATAAAAACTTGAGCCTAAGAAGAAACCTCCTTGACCGACTTTACACTTTGGTCCTCATATATTTACTCTTTGGCCCTCAACTTCTGAACCCTCGCATTTTGGCCCCTAACTCTCCTTCGTTCTTTGCAATCAGGTCCCTCCTGCAAAACCTGCCAGCACCATGCTCCGGCGACCTTGCGCGGAGCATGGCGCCGCGCAGGGTGAGGTGAGGGACTTGGCAAGTAAACCGGGGGTGCCCTGCGTCGTCAGCCGACGCAGGGACACCCCCCTGGTCATTGTAACCCACCATACCGTCCGTGCGAACGCACGGACGGTATGGGTTCTTGTTTCCGGCCATCCTCCGGCGAGGGAGACACGTCGTCTCCCTCCGCCTTCCTCCCTGTTTGATCCCTATAAATACCCCCCGTCGCTCCACCGTTCTCCCCAGCTCGGATCTGACGGAGAAAACCCCCAACTTTCCTCTCTTCTCACTCCGGCAGACGCCCACCAGCTCCGGCGGTTCTTCCTCCTCCTCCTCTTCGCTCTGCCGCAATACCAGCAGCAGAGACTTCTTCCCCTGCTCTTCCCGCGTCGCGCAATACCGGCGCGCGCTGCCTCTGCCCCGTCGTCACCGCCGTCCTCCCCCCACTGGGCATCGTCTTCTCCGGCGACAGTCGATACGACTGTCGCCCTGTTCCTCCCCCTTCGTCCCTGCAAGTAAGTTAGAACTACTCCCCTTCCTCTCCTCTTTCTTTCCCCGCTTTCAATTTATTCAATTAAGCCCTAGACCGACCCTGACCACCTTCACCCCCTTCGCCTCCGACCACCCTCCGGCGAGCCGCTCCCATCACCTCAGCGACCCACACGGCTCGCCGACCACCGCAGGACCTCCGCCTCCTCACCCTGATCAACCTCCGCCCTGCCACTCCCCCCACATCACCCTCTGCAACCCCACCGAACAGACCCATCCTCCGACCCACAGTCCGACCTAGGGCAGCCCTCGCACGCCGCCCCGCGCCTCGCCACCACCCACACGAGCTTCGCCGCACCCTGGCGAAGCTCCTGGCACTCTCTGATTAGGCCGAGAGGCCGTTTTCTTATGGACAGGCCACCCGACCTCCGCCGCCATTGACGCGCAGGAGGAACTGCTTCCGCCTGCAGCTACAGGCGCGCCACGCTCAGCGCCAAGCCCAGATTCACTCCCAGGCCTTGCGAGGAGTTTTGGCAAAACACCAGGTTCGCAGCTAAGGAAGAAAGCTCCGCGTGACGCCGCCATCTCCTGCTGAATTCCCCGCTGCGGGCGCGCAATTGAGGTGGGCCGTTTAGTCCCACCTCGGAAACGCCTGAAGAGCCGCAGCGACATAAGATGCAAAAGTGCTGAAGGCTTACTGCCTCAGCACACGGGGTGAGGTCCCCTTACACCCGCCCGGTTACCCGGTCTCGTCCGCGCTCACGCCCCGCGGACCTGACCCGACCCGACTTAGACTGACCTGCACTCCTCGCCCACCACGCACGCCGGTGGGCCTGGACCCGGGCGTGACCCGAACCCGATTACCCGGTAGCTCTGGGAGAGCTTTCCCAAGAGTGGTTTCAGAGAGAAAGAGAGACGCGGGGGGGGGGGAGGGTAGAGTAGGTTTTGCCTCTGACGAGAAACTCTGAAGTGTGCAGGCACAGGCGAAGAAGAAGACCCGCGGAAGAAGAAGGAGCTGCACTGTAGCAAATGCATAGTTAAGTCGTCTAAGCACCGGGTCAGACGACGGAAGGTCAGCAGCCAGAGCAGGAAAGAAGGCAGGCTGAAGAAGAAAGAAGAGCAACGGCCAAAGCAGAAGAAGAAGAAAGGAAGACTTAGTAGCTGAAGGCAGAAGCTCTGCAGCCATAAAAGAAGAAAAGGGAAAAGAGAAAAGGTCACCACAATTGCAGAAAAAGAAGAAGAGAGGCCAAGACAGAAACCAAGGAAGAAGAAGAAAGAGATCTGAAGAGGAGCATCACCTCTGCAGAACGAAGAAGAAGAAGAAGGAGCTCTGAAGAAAGAAAGAAAGACGAACATCACGAGGAGAAAACGAAGAGAACAACAAATTCTTTCCCTCTCTCTTTCTTTTGTAAAAGAAACTTGTATATCTCTAGAATACAACTTGCTCCCTGAGTTTGACCTCGGGAACTCTTTTATTTTCCGAGTAAAAAATTATATTTGAAGTGTTGGTAATAACCGGCTTTACTACAACGTTATAACAAACTAAAACCCGGTTGAAACTAGCAGACTCCAGCTATGCTCCTGAGTGCTTAGCATCGGGAATCTGACCACAAGAAATCCTGGGCATCTTTGAACAACGATGGCCAATAAAATCTAGATTGCAATATCTTCATGACCATGTTCATTCTAAAAAAATGTCCACCACACGCAGATGCATGGCAAAACTCGAGTATACTCTGGAATTCTTTTTTTGGAACACACTGGCAAATAATCTAGTCGCTGCCGATGCAGTATAGCTCGGGATCATTCCAAAAATAGTATTTGGCCTTGGATATAAGTCTATCTCATTGTTCCTAGGTCCAATCCTAGGGGACTTGACCAACGGCCAAATAATTGACTATGTCTGCAAACCAGGGGGTTCGGACACTCGAGACTATAAAAATCATCTCGTCCAGAAAAGTATCAGAAATCGGAATACTTAGATGAGGAGAATTAGTCAGGATTCTCGATAGATGATCTGCCACTACATTTTGTGTCCTGACCTTATCTCTAATTTCAAGATTGAATTCTTGAAGTAAAAGAATCCATCTAATGATCCAAGGCTTGGCATCCTTTTTTGCCAAGAGATGTTTCAAGGCTGAGTGGTCGGTGTAGATTATGACACAAGAATCTAACAAATAAGCCCTAAACTTTTCAAGAGTGAATACTATGTCCAGCAATTCCTTTTCAGTAACAGTATAATTCCTTTGGGCCTCGTCTAGAGTTTTGCTGGTGTAGCAGATAACAGAAGGCTTCCTATCGATTTTATGACCTAAGATAGCCCCGATCACATAATCAGAAGCATCGGTCATAATCTCAAATGGGGTTATCTAGACCGATGCTTGCAACATCGGGGCACAGGTGACTGCCATTTTTAATAAATAGAATGCCTTGTGGCATGATTCATCGAACTCAAACGGCTTATCTTTGTCTAGAAGATTGCTCAGGGGCCGAGCAACCTTTGAGAAGTCCTTAATGAACCTTCGATAGAAACCCACATGACCCAGAAATGAATGGATTTATTTAACAGATGTGGGTGGGGAAAGTTTAGAGATAGCATCCATCGTAACTTTATCAACTTCAATGCCTTGGTGAGAGACCACATGACCCATGACAATGCCTTCTTGTGTCATAAAGTGGCACTTTTCCTAGCTAAGGACCAACTATGTTTTAATGCATCTCTTAAGGATTAATTCCAGGTTAGCCAGGCAAGACACGAAAGAATCACAGAAAATAGATAAATCATCCATGAATACCTCAAGACAATCTCCCACCATGCTAGAGAAGATGGCTAGCATGTACCTTTGAAATGTCGCAGGTGCATTGCAAAGCCCAAAAGGCATCCTACAGAATGCAAAGGTTCTGTAGGGACAGGTGACAGTTGTCTTTTCCTAGTCTTTGGGATGGATAGCAACTTGGTTATATCCTGAATAACCATCTAGGAAACAAAAATACTTCTATCTGGTTAACTTTTCAAGGATTTGATCAATGAATGGTAAAGGGAAGTGATCCTTTTTAGAGGTTGTGTTCAGCTTCCTATAATCAATGCAGACTCTCCAGGAGGAAGCTGAATGGGTAGTGATGGATTCCCCTTTCTCATTAGTCACTATGATTATCCCCACCTTCTTGGGAACAATCTGCATGGGGCTAACCCAGGGACCATCCGAGATTAGGTAAATGATTCCTACATTGAGCCACTTTATAATTTCCTTTTTGACCACTTCTCGCATATTGGGGTTTAATCTCCTCTGCATCTCATGAGAAGGGTAGGATCCATCTTCCATATAAATACAGTGATTGTAATAAGATGGTTCAATCCCTCTAAGGTCATGGATGATCCAACCAATTGCCTCTTTATTTATCTTAAGGACCTTAATCAATTTCATCTCTTGTTGCTTAGTTGGTTCAGCACTAATAATCACAGGGAGTGTCTTTTTGGATCCCAAAAACTTGTACTTTAAATTCTTAGGTAATGGTTTTATTTCAAGTTGGGGCGGGTTCAGGATAGAGGGTAAGGAGGATGCTAATGATGACTCATCAAGATGGTCCAAAGGAAGAGGTTAGAAGTGAATAAACTCAACAACCTCTTCAAGGTATGGTGGGTCTGCCATGGAAGGTTGTGGGTTAGGCTCATCTATGCTAGTAAAATCCTTGAGAATATTGATAGCCATACAGGTTTCAACATTATAATCTATATCCTCGAGTTCCTCAATATATCCACAATCCTCAAACTTATTAATCATTTTAAAAATATCAAGTGTTAACTTCCTATCTCCAAAGGCGACCTCTATACTATCATTTTCATAGTTTATATTAGCCTTAGTGGTAGCCAGCAATAGACTGATGGGCATGTTCCTTAGGTCTTCAGGTACATCCATGTCAAGGACAAGGAAATCTACGGGAAAATAGAAATCCTTAACCTTGACAATAACGTCATCAATAGTGCTTTTCGAGGTAGTGATCGAATGGTTCGCTAAGTATACCGTTACTGAGGTTGACCTGAGTTCACCTAACCCAAACTTTTCATATAGGAAGTCAGGATTAGGTTGATGGATGCACCTAGATCCAATAGTGCCCAACCAAAAGTGTAATCTCCGATAACACATGAAATCAAGGGGGCACCTGGATCTCTCTTTTTCTAAGTTGATGCATGATAACATAATTAGCCTGCTCGGAGAGTATCACCTTCCTCAAGGTAGGTTCTTTCAGCTTACGCTTTTGAGTGCATAGATCTTTTAAGAACTTAGCATAAGCCGAGATATGCTTAATAGCATCGAGGAGCGAAATATTGATCTCTACACTCTTGAATATATTCAAGAGCTCCTCGTTGCTGTCTATGGGTTTCTTCTTCCTGGATTTTAGTAAGGCATCAGGGAATGGGATATGGGTAGTGTCATCAATTTCACGTTCTTAAGCCTTAGTCTCTTCTTTGGTTCTCTCCATTTCTTCCTCACGCTCACCAGGGTTTGTTTACTAGAAGAGGGTAGTTCAGGGTCTTGGGTTTGCTTCCCACTCCTCAAGGTGACAGAATTTGCAGAAGCATATGGGTTTGGGTCTTGATGAGGGTTACAAAAGATAGGAGGGGCTTGGTTAGACAGATAAATAGGATTAGAAGAAGGACCCTGCTCAACCACTTGAGCATATGCATGTGGGTCTCTCTGATTCCTGTACCCTTAGGCACTATTACCCTAATTTTGTACATTTCGTGGGTTGGGTACAGGTTGAGATGGTAAAGATCTGAGCTGCTGAGTATTAGCAATGAGCCCAGATTGCAAGTTGTCTAGCAATGTTTTCATTTGTTGCATAAGCTGGAGCATGGATCCTTGCATCTCCACCCTCTGTCAATTCAAATCAGCCTGCCCTGTGGGTTGTTGGGCATTCCAAGATGGCTAATTAACCTATCTCGAGGGAAACTGGGTGTATACTTGACCCTGTCCCATAGATCTTTGAGGTGCATAGTTCTTGGGTTGCCTCTGGGTCTGTTGCCCCTAATTTTTCCAAGAGAAGTTAGGGTGGATCCTCCAACCTGAGTTATAAGTGCTAGAATATGTGTTGGACCTAGCATTCTTCTATATAGTATGCACATCCTCATAAGGTAAGGATGGCGAGAAAGAAGAAGGATCAGAGAAATTGGTATCAAAGGCCCCAGTTTGGAGCCCCTAAGGATCCGAGAAGTGCTGGCTCATAGGTTGAGCCGACTCAAGCTAATTCACAAACTATCATCCCATGGGAGCTTGTGAGGAATGGAATCCCGAGCTTTGGGATTGAGTGGACCTAGAACTGTTTCAAGAATTTTCGACCATCCACTCTTCCATTCTTTTTGCAACCATATCCACCTTATCTAAGTTGTTACAAATCAATTCCATGTCAAATGAATGAGAATCCTGAACCTCATTAGCATTTGACCTGGGCTATTGGGATCTGTTGAAAGTCTCCATGGAGGAGTGGTTTATAGAGTTCTCTCTCATTTCCTTAAAAAGGTCGTGTGCGCTATCTGCAACCTTGTTGAGGAAATTGCCCTTGTAGGAAGCGTCCATGTGATTACAGAGTTTATCTATCAACCCTTGATAGAATATTTGCATGAGCTATCATTTCCGTACCTCGTGGTGTGGACATTTCCGCAATAGGTCCTGGAATCACTCCTAGGCACCTTGAAGCGGTTCCCTCGACCCCTGGGTGAAAGTGGTAATCGCTCATTGCAGAGCATTGGTACATTCGACTGGGAAGAATTTCTTCAGGAAGGTCGATTCAAGACCATTCCATGTAGCTATTGGCCTTCCAATAGTCTAATACCAATGTAAGGCCTTATCCCTGAGAGAGTGGGGGAAAAGCCTCATGATCATTTGCTCCTCGTTCACATTCTAAGCCTTGGTGGTCTGAACCAAAGTGGTTAAGTCCAAATGCTGGAATGGGTCCTCAGAGCCAAGGCCATGAAAGTGTTTAATTAGGCTTAATACCTGAGGCTTGATTTCTACATCTTTTATGGGGATCATAACACCAGGACGATCCCCATAGTTTGTAGGATCATAGAAATCCTTCAAGGGCCTCATGCACTGGAACCATTCTTGCATCTGCTGCAATTGTTCCAGCTGCCTCTAAATCAGCTCCTATTGGTTTGAAGGTAGGGGAGGTGGTTGGTCAGCCATGGGATATGCTTGACTGTAGCTCAACCTACACCTCTATGAATGGTCTAACGGTCCTTCCAAGTGAAGATTCATTGACCTCCTTCCAAGCATACACAAGAAGGAAGTCAGAAGGATGGGAAAATGGAGCCCTATAGCACAAAAAGTACAAGCCTGTCCTTAAGTTGGGTAGCCTAAGGACCTATTCTCCAAGGTAAACTCTTAACCACAACATGAATTCTGGTTAGGTTGGGATGGCGAAGTAGGGGGAGTGTGTCCCGAGAGTAGCTAATTATGCCAAACCCCTACTTACTTAAGTTGTTTGACAATTAGGCCCCCCAACTTAACACCTTTTGGAAAAAGTAGACGTCACTAATTCGCGTTACGATCTGAAGAGTACCCCGAAACAGACTAGATTAATCTTAGGGCCAATGTCTACTTAATTTTAAGTTAGACCTGGGATAGTAGTGCATTTGGAATGTGATGGGCCCTTAAATGGGTTGTGTTCTTAATGATTAATTCAATTGTGTGTGCATGCACACCCAGTGGTTTTCAAGCAAGATTACTTAAGATGAGGTGAATTTTAGGGTTTAAATCTTGCTTAGTAGCTTTTAGGGTTCTAATTTAGATATGTTCAATCAAGTTTAGTAACAAACCACATTTTGAAAGCACGGGTGTAGATGTATTCCTTTAATAATAAAAAATGATGTGGAGTGCCTAGTTAGTTCTTAAAAATTGAACCCTGTAGAGTAAGCTACTAGATGAGTGAATTTTATAATTAGTGGTGCAGCCCAAGCAAATCAATCAATTGTCTATTCGCACCACTAAACAAGGCACACAAAAAATAGTCACAATTGTGTGTATTTAGTTTAAGTGTACTGGGTCCACAGGTTAGAGTCCCAGTTAGTGATTGAATCAAATAGAAGTGGTGTGCCTTAAGTAAGAAATTGTGGGTGTTTAATGTGTGTAGATTTCAATTTATGTTCCACAATCAAATAAAGAATTTTTTCCTTTTTTATGTAGGCGGGGGTTAAGGTGGGTGGAGTGGCAATCAAACAACCAAGTCTAACCTAGGGTTTATGCAAGCACCTAAGTCAATTTGGGTTTGATTTGTTGTGGCAAAATGGATCTAATGGGTAGGGAAGTGGGGGTAAACTTACAGATTTTTGCAAACCCCCACTTTATTTCGATCTACCGCCTTTGGCCTCCTTGATCGGGCTCCTGTAAGACAAAAAATCATAGAAAAGAGAGGTTAGAAACAATGCGCAAGGTGGGAAATGCAGAAGAATCAAAATCCGTTGCCTCCTCGGCAATGGTGCGAAAACGATGGGCAAGATTTTGCGTGAGAAAAATAGTGGTTTTGAAAACTTGATCGTCACAGTCACGAAAATTCGCTTATCAAATAAAATTTATAATTGAAACTCAAGTGAGTCATAGGTTGAACACGGAGAGGCGAACGCTTGATTTAGGATTTGCTTTCATTTGTTTTTGGTATTTTTGTGCCTTTATGATTTTTTTGGTGATTTTATAGCAAGAGATCAGGTCGAGAAATTATAATTAACTACTCTAATCTACTTGCAGAAAATGAGATAGAGAGAGATAGAGAGAGGGAGATATAGAGAGAGAATGATTATTTCATAAAAATAAATCAGTGTTCATTATAAATACTTGTAGATAATAAAACTATGTTATGAAAGCAGTAAAAGAGAAAGAGGTGAGAGAAATCCTCCTCGACGACTGCTTGGAGGATGAGCTGATAGGACAATGCCTAGAAGAGAGAGAACGGAGACGGAGGAAGGAGGACGAAGCTCAGATGGAGGATGAGGCCAAGCATTGTCGTCATGGGATTTGCTTCTGAAACGGAGGTGAGAAGGCGGCCACAGGTGCTCCACGAATTGGGGTGCAAAGGTGTAAAATTATCTTTACTCTAATGGAGCATCTCTCTTTTGGGACTAACTCTATAGTGGGTCTTGGAGCTTTAGAGAGGGTTAGAATGGAGAAGGAAGGGATGGATTGGAAGGAGGGGGTGTAATGGGTTTATATAGGTGCTTGGAAGGGTGGATTTCGGCCATATGCATGCAACAGTAGTGATAAGTCCACTTTTGTGGACTATTATTTAGCCTAAGTGCTATTTAAATTTTTGTTCTTAGTTGTTAATTAATTATGAGGTATATGACAACTTACCTTGGCCTGCATTTAATTTTATGCTTCAATTTTACATTTAATAACATATGTTATGATAATATAATTTATTTGATGAATGTAGGCTAGGTACAAGAATCAGATGCTCATTTTTACTTCTATAAGATGTCTTGAACTTTGATTGGATGTCTGGAATTGCTATCACAAATTCATGGCATTACATTTTTTTTTAAGACGTCTGATGCTCTAATTAGACGTCTGATGAAGAATTGCCCGTGCTTATCTGCCATTCCAACCACTCGCGATCGTCTCGAGTAGGTGGAGACACTTGCGGCCAAAGGAAAGTCGCATCCACCGAGGAGGATCTTCTCCCCTGGTGGGGACTCCTTCTCCATCCTCTTCCACGCCCCCTACGGGACTCTAGCACACCTTGTGTTTTGAAGCTTGCACTGTGGACCGATGCTCTCCTTGCTTATCCTCCGCTCACCTTGATGCGGTGGTACTCAGTGACAGAGAGCACCACCACCGCCAGCCGTGCACCCAACTTCCTCTTCCTCACTGCCTTAGTCACTGTTCATCCCCTCCACGTAGCAGAATAACCCAAACACACCATCCTCGCCCTGCCGATCCCCTCACCACAGTAGCCTAGCACACCACACATGATCATTCCAAGCCCCAACACCATCCCTCCCACAACATCTTCCTCATCCTTTTCCCTTTCTCCTTATCTCCCTCTGCCACCACCTGCAATCCCCCTCACGAAGAATCCAAAGATGCAGGTCTACCCCTCGACTCATGCAGCCACTTCAAACCATTGATCTCACTTCTAACATCACCGTTCTTCTCGTCTCATGTCCACTGCTTCCGCATGACCGCAAGCCAGCCTCCACGCCCTCCTCACGCACCTCTTAGCGTCATTGTCGCTGGAGACCTCCATCACCGATCGGGTGCATCCGGCCACCTCTGATTGCTCTTCCCACGTCAACACAACGGCCTCGATCCAACCGACCTTCCCCGATAGCAACTCCTTCGATGAAAGCTTCCTCGTGCACGCACGAAGGAGAGAGAAGGAATGCTCTATTTTCCTTCCTATTAATATTTACTACTTTTTCCATTGTGAGAATACTATTCCTTTATTTAATATCTTAATATATTGAGGTGAATTTGCTTGGATATTCTTCTTTTCAATTTAAATTACATGTGGTTGAGTTCTTTAGAGCATGACACATTGACCAAGCTCTATTCTATTGGAAGTTAACATTTACCGTGATTTCCTTAGTAAAGATCACTATTCATCTTTTTACAAGGTATTATATGATGTGATTTTTGCATATTAACACCTACATTCCTGATTAATTATTTAGATTAAGAGTTTATGTGAGAAAGTGAGTTGCAATAATTAGTATGTACATCTGATGATATTCATGAACAAATAAGAGAGTCAATAGGCTAATTCCTCCCTGGGGAGACGATCTAACTATTTTCGTGGTTAGATTTTGAGAATTAAATGTTTTGAAAAGCGATTTTCTACCATGCGACATATTACAACAACGCAACATTTTATGTTACAAATTTTATCGAAAACAAAGATCGCACTTTCAAGTAGCGCATTGATGCGCAGGCAAGGTGGAGGCCATGCCCCACGTGCACCAAGCATACAAGCACTGGATTGGGCTGCTGCAAGCTAGAACATGTTGTGGTCGTTAGATCTTCCATCAGATGTCAAGATGAAGCAAGCATTGTGACTCACAATCGCGCAGCGCACACGTACATTTGCTACCTTGATCGCAAAGGTTTTGGAACTGTCAGATGTTCAACGAATGGTGGATATCATGCTAAGATCGCACTTCAAATCGCGCATGGCACATTGGAGGTGCTTCAGATCGCACATGCTCCATCCATGCGGCCACGTGTCACCATCTCATTCATTTGATGCCGATCATGGAGTCCAATTGAATGTGCCTTGCCCGTGCTTTGATTTGAGGCACTTGCAGGGGTTTGAACACCTGCCTCTTCCTTGCGATTCATGCGCTCAACCAATGTGCTAAGGGTGTCGATGTGTCACGCAGATCGGCTATCTGTAGCCAGGAACCACATGATCATGGTCGTTGGATGGTAATCCAATGGTCACGATTGATCTATGCTTGGAAGAGGGTTGCAATCGAGCGATGTGGTGTAACGATGACCATCCAATAGCCATGATGAGATGAGGGTGCACTTTAGAATTGAACAACTAGCTATGGGTGGCTAAGATGGCACCACATGGTGCCATCTGAGACATCCATCTTTTATTGTTCATAGTGGATGCTACATAGCTCTGATCGAAGCGATTTTTGCGTTGGTGGACTACGATCATCGCTTTGAGTTCATCTGTACAGTGGGATTTCTCGTTTGACGCTCGGATTGTGTTGCCTTGTCCCCTGGCCACAAAAAATGCATAAATTAATATACAATTTATTCAAATCATTATCAATGCATGATTACACTATTAATGTAATATTTACGCATCTAAATGCACCTACATTGCTATGGAACCCACATTATAGGCATTTTTAGATAAAATAATGTAGACTTATCACCTCACTAGCGCCCAAAACTCCCTATAGAAAAATACCTAAAAATCATCTGGTTTAGGGGTGCCCTTCGCCTTAAGCCATTTCAAGGCTTCAACAACTTCAGGCTCCAATATAGGCCAGACAAGAGAGTTGGTTGGTTCTTCGTGCAGGCTGGACATGTTGGAAGAGGGGATCCTCCACGCACCACGTTGGCTAGCCCGTGTGAAATTGTAGAAGTGGTCATTAACTTCCTTGCTGATCTCCTACAGGGTTGTCAGTTCCTTATCCCCCACCTTCAGAGAAGAAATCAGATTGAATCTATGTCTCGCACTGGCCACTGCATGGAAAAACTTCGTATTTGCATCTCCTTCTTTGAGCCACAATTGACGTGACTTCTAATGCCAGTCAATTTCTCACTGTAGGTCCTCCTTGGCAATGAAAGACTGTAGATCAGATTGCCACTTCCTATCCTCATCCAGACTGAGGATCTACTTCTTCTTGTCCAGACTCTTGACCCCTTCAATAGTCTTTCACGCCATTGAGCCTTATCATGCAAAAGAACTCTCCTGTACTCCACAAGCATATGTCGTAAGTCATGCAACTTCGATGCCAGCCTCTGCATGGCCGAGCCTTCCCCTCCATTGGCAATCCACCATGATGCAATCATGTCACGAAAGCCAGGCACATTTAACCAAGACTGTTGGAACTTGAAGTAAGAACTCTGTGGCAAGCCTTCCCCACTATTCCACACAATTGGGGTGTGATCCGAGAATGGGCGGCCAAGTGCTGTCACTACCACCAACTGAAAGGAACTAAGGCACTCCACATTAGACAAACAAAGACCAATACGAGACATCAAACCACTGCCATTTCACCACGTAAAGGTGGCTCCTGACATGAGGAGATCAACCGACTATAATTCTATGACCACATTTTGGAACCCAAGTGTTGAAGTATCAAATCTACCATTTGGCCTGCCCTCTGTCAGCAAGGTCCATTGTGGCGCACCACCACCCACTGGGTGTCTTGCTTGGCCAGCTCTTCTATCCCCTTCTCCACATTATTGTCCACCTACGAATCCAACATTTGGATAAAAACGTGAAGAAGCCACGAGTAGCCACCACATCGAAGAACGACCTTCTCCAAGTATGGTCCATTGTGTCTTAGAATAACCTCAACTTTGATCCATCGCCATCCTCTTCCTGCAAGCTAACGACGGTATCATTCTTCAAGGAGGAGAAACTCGACACTATCTGCTGGACAATGGCTATGGATCTAAGATGAATAAGGAGTCCGTTTATCTCAACTACCCCTTGGCGCTGAAACACCCTCTGAGGGGGACACTTCGTGCTTGCACCATCAAAAGCAGACACCATCCTCCAAACCACTAATAGATCACCAAGCACTAACGTACGAAACTTGAGCTTCTCGACATCAGGGCTACACAAGCCAAAATGCAAAAATCTCAATGGGTTCAAAACCATAATCTTCCACATGCAAGGAGAAAGAGAGAGCGATCTCACCATGCGTTGAAGCGCCTCAAGGTTGGTAGATCTAGCCATAGCCTCCTCGATTAAGGCATCATGCAGCAACGCCTTCTAGTCAACTCCTCGAGCATACGAGGGACCTCGACATCAAGGTTTGGTGGTGATGGCAGTGGTGGCTATTTAGGGTTTAGGGGAACTTTCCAAGCCTCGCTACGATGATCCCTGCCATACACTCGATCATGCGTGTCTTCCTCACCATGTCTGCAACATGTCGAGTGTTTGTGGCCAAGACCGCCTTACGCAAGGCAGATGATGGCATTCCTGCACGAGGCTACAACATGGCCTCGCTCCTGGCAGCGATAGCAAACGACACTCCTTCAAGTTGCACCACGGCACCACCTGTCCTTCCTCCAGTTAGAAGGCTTCCAAGGGTTACGATCACGTCCTTCAACTCCTACTCTCGATTGCCCTTCGAACCATCATTGTAGATCGCCCCAACCCCTCCTAGCACTTTGACGATTGCCTATCCCTCCCTATATGTTGTATTTGATCTTGAAATAGCTTGTAATTCATTGTAAATCTCTTAAGAATTCCTTTGTCAGCAGTTGCATAATCTAATTGTTGCTCAATTAACTACTGTGATGTGATTTCAATGATAAATCCAAAATTTTGAAGTTGAATATGATCTATATGATGTCTGCAAGTGTTTTAAGCTCATATCTTAATTTCCAGAACATTTAGATGGGTTTCTAAGATTTGAGTTCATTGTAAAACCTTCTTTAAGCCTTATTTTGTCCAACTTGTAAATACAAAAAAATAACAATAATTGTAAATAAATAAAATAAAAGTATCTTGAGTTAGATTAGGTCTAATTTTAGGTGTGTGAGTTTAGGTTAGGTTTCGAGTCTTGTAGTAAGTATAACATGCCAGTAGAAGTCCTAGTCTTCTCTGGTTTAGAAATAAAAGAAACATATAAAAACACCAAAAATAGTCTTCTTCCTCTTCTCACCTTTCTCCCCTCTTCCTTTATCTCTATAAAATACAAAAATAAAATAAAAATTTGGAAAACTTCAAAATACCATAAAAGTAGCTATGTACATAGTATTTATACTTGTAAATAATACTAAGTTACGTGTATATAATAAATTATATGTATATAAAGTGTATAAATAACTTATATATCTATTTTAGTTACTTAGGTAGGTACTTATATTGAGTTGTACAGTATTTATTATAATAATGTAATTATATATTTATTTATTTATAATAGATGTATATAATCCATATGTAAATACAAGTAGCTATGTATATATTTAGAATTATATTTATAACTGTATATATAACCTAAAGTACTTATATTGTACAGTAATCAACCTCTATATTTATTTATATATCTATATGTTGTGTATAATTATATTCATAAGTTAATTAGGTATATTAGTAAGTTAAAATAATTTAAATTAATAATTTAATAAATGAATGAAATAAATTATGTTGTATAGTTGTACATTATAGTTTAAAGTATTTTTAGTATATTTATAGCTTATTTAGGCTGTAGAACAGTAGTTATAATGTATATATATGTATATATGTATAAATCATGTATTTAAATGTGTATAAATAGAAATAAATCAATAAAAATAAAGTAAAAATATGTAATAATAAGTTAATAATATATACTAACTAATTTATAAGTTAGTTGAACCATTAATCTATTAATTTATCCTTTAATTAATGAATTAAACTTAAAATCAATGTGTATTTTTCACTAACTTCAAGGAATTTTTAAATATAATTATAAATTTAATTATTGAAAATAAACTATACCAATAAGTTGCCCTATGTATAGGCTTCATGTACATATAATTTAATTATAAATTAATTATTTATTTAATCTCCAAATTAGACCATGAAGTTGGCCTTAATCCACGGTCTATGTGCCAATTTGGCGTGCATCTTTTGTCCCACATCGTGTGCTGCAAAGTGCTTGTAGCTCTATAAAACAAAAGGTGCCTATTAGCTCTCTATTCAAGGATTAGGGGTCAGATCCCATAGCATTAAGTAAACCTATACTATTATGAGAGAAACAGAGAGAGGTGGGCTGGGAGGTAGATTTGCGTGGGCCTGAATGGGCCCAAAACTATACACTAATCAGCCTAAATAATAACTACGACCCACCTAGTAATGGTATCAATGTAGCCCTGAGAGGGGCTATTGATCCTGTGAAAAGTGGGCCTGCCAATTAAATAAATTTTGGTGTAGAAACTATTTAGGGTTAAGGCTAAATTTGGCTAAGTGTGTTGTATATTTGTTAAGTGTTAGTGGTTGAGTGCTGTGAGCATGTGTGTGTGTAGTGTTAAGTATGTTAGTATAAGTGCATAGTTAGTATATACATATTGTTTTGCCTTATTTCGTATATATATGTTTTTAAGGCTCCTTTAGGGATGTTTATAAGTGTTAGTGTATATAGTTATATATGTTAGTATAGTATATAGTTGTTTAGATATTCTTTTTGTGCCTATATTAAGGCATTACTTAGATAGCATTGTACATAACTACTCTAGATTAGTTTAGATTAATTTTTAATGCTTTTCTACTTGTTTATATGTTTGAGATATTGTCATTAACATTAATTAATTCATTGTTGAACATAATTGACTTAGAGTAGTACATTCTTTGATTTTTTCATTCCTTTTTTATTCATTTGTAAGTAAACTTAATATTTTTGGAATAAAAGATGGTTTTTGGATAATAGTGAGTGATGTATATCAATAGCTACCTTTCAGTGAATGACCTAGAATAAACCAGTAAAAATTGTATATAAATAAAATGACATCCGTTTGGATTGTGACATTATACTACAACACGATAATTAACCATAATTAACAAGCTCTCCAGATCGTCGATCACTAGTGGAATCTCATGGTGTGGACAACTTCTAAGTAATTCTTGAAACCTCTCCCAAGACTCATGGAGAGATTCACCATGTTTTTGCGGGAAGGTTGTAATGGATCATCTCAATGCATTGGTACGAGCTATAGGGAAAAATTTCTTTAAAAAGGCACTCTTAAGTTGCTTCCAAGTTGTTATGGGTATACCAACATTCTAAACTAGTAGGTGGCCTTATCTTTGAGGCTGAGAGGAAAAAGTCTCACGAGCCATAAGTCTTCCCGCACATTGTAGGAATGGGTGGTTTAGGCGAGGACAGTTAGTTCCTCAAAATGGCTAAAAGGATCCTCTCTGGGAAGGCCATGAAAATGCTTAATCAAGTCCAGAATAGCTGGCTTGATCTCAAAATCCCCCTTGGAATCACCACCCTAGGTCTCTCCTCGTAATTGGACGGATCATAAAAATCCTTAAGAAGAATGACAAGCTCCTTGGGTGGTTGATTCCGCCTTTGGTTGGCTAGATTTGTGACAATCCTAGGCAATTGTTGCTGATTATTTTGGAGTCGAGCTAAGTGCTCGGCCATCGTGATTAGAGGATTAGGCGAGGGATTTTGATTTTGATTCTGATTGTTTTGCAACTCAGGGTTTAAGGTAGCTACAGGCTGGGGAAGTTAGGAATGGGAATGCCAAAATGCGGGTCAGCTTGTGGATTAGAGGTGGAAATGGCAGGATCATTGGACCTATTTTGTATGTTTTCCATGTTTTTATATAAAGAAGATGAATGAATTGAAGAAGTCGATCTTTTTTTGTGGGGGTAGAAATCAATTGGTCCCTCCAAGTGTGGGTTCTAGGACCGTCGCCCTTGTATACACTTTATGAAGAATGGGATGAGGAGAGAAGGGAAGAGATAAGAGAAGAAGTGTGCAAGCAAGCAACAAAATTTCTAAGCTTATCCTAAGGTTGACTTGGAAAACCTAAGACTTGGTTATATGTTTACCAAGCTATGAATAATTGACCACCCTTCCTATACTTGGTTATATGTTTACCAAGCTATCAATAATTGACCACCCTTCTTATAATTAACCTAGTTAAGCTGCAAGGGGGGATTAGGCCCAAGCATGTCTTAGGAATATCACCGGAGGCTTGTATAAACCCACACCCAATCGTTTGACACTTTCCCTCAACCTAAAACCAGGTTAAGGAATTGAGGTTAATTGAAAATAGCTTAGTCAACAAATAGTAAGCCTAAGTTGAATGAATTCCTTAGGGTCATGTTGCTACGAGTTTTAATTAAGGCTTAGGATACTTGAAGTGCGCGGATTTTTGAAGGGAATTAGGGGGTAGTTGCCCAAATTATTTCTTTTTATGAGTGTGCGAAGTGGGTTGGAAAGTGATGCCCAAAGCCAAAACACGGGGTTTGCAAGCAAAGGATTTAATTGAAGGCTTTTAGGGTTTGATAAAATTTTTGTGGATTTTAAGATTTTCTCTTTTTATGTTTTCAAACAAAGTTTTGAGAATTCCATACACAAAATAGAAATTAGTTGTGTTAGTGAAAATAGATTCCTTTAGATTGTGGTGGGACTAAAAAGAGAAAATCAAACCCCTAGAAATCGAATCCAATGAAGGCAGCTCTTAAGAAATGAATCTTTTTTAGAAAAGCTTTTCATGCGAGGGTACAAACAAGACAAAAAACACCATTAAAAAAAGGGAAATTAAATAATAATTCTAAAAATGATTTTTTAAGGATTTTTGAAACTTGTTTGATATTTTTTTGATATTTTTTTCTACACTGATGTCAAAATCTAGAAAAGATAGATTCGAAAAATTGATTATGTAGAATCCTTAAACAATCTTAGAAATTTATGAAAATTTTATATGTTTTAGAGATTTTTTCAAGGTATCTAGAAATATAAATTTTGTCCAAATATGATGAGTAGAAAAATTTATAAAATTTTCAGACAGTAAGAACATAGGAAGGAATTAGGATTTGACCCCTCTTCAGTCCACAAATTTTTTAATTTTTTCTATTCAGCTAAATCTTCTGAAATTTAAAACTTGAGTTGTTGACTTAAGGAAAATTACTTGGGTAGAGTTTGAGGATTACAAGAATCCTTTTTATTCCTGAACTTGATTTTTGAAAGTGGAGACAGAAGTCTGGATTTCCAAAAATCACACACCAATGTAAAGAGGATGGTAGAGAAATGAAGCAAACGAGCAACCAAATAGATTTTAGGATTCCACTACCCTTGATTTTCTTGTTTTTGTTTGTTTTGATATTTTAAATATTTTTCTTAGGATTTTTGAGAGGTTTTGGCGAGGCACTTACATGAAATTAGTGGGAAGACAAGATTACTTTAAACTTCCACTCCAAGTCACTCCAAATCCTGCTTCTCCCTTGATTCGCACCTAATGCAAAACACAAAACAAAACTAGTGAGGATTCAAATAAGCAAGAGAGAGTGCAAATAAATATAACTAAGCGTGCCTCCCTGACAACAGCACCAAAAGTGATGAGAAAAATATGCAATTTTGTAAAAGTGGGTTTTTGTGTTGTTGAGATGTGTATAAATCAATCGACTTTTAAATTTGTAAAACTTAGATAGGGTGAGTATCTAGGGTTTTCCAAGGAAGCGAATGTTAGATATAGATATGATGAACTCTCTCTTACTAACTTAAATCCTCTTCTTTTTCATTTTTGTAAAATTATGATTTTTTTTGGGGTTTTGCAAATTAGGGAAACAAGAATAGAAACATGCCTAATTAAATTCTCATAAAGAAAATCGACCTTCCTAAACTCACCTTAGGTAAGTGCACCTATGGTAATTAGGAAGATGGTGTGTGCAACTAGAGTTACTAAAATCTAAGAAGCAAATAAGAAACAAAATTAAAAGGCACTTGATTTCTGTATTGCTAATAAAAGTAATGTCACAAGTAGAGGAGTGCTTGTTACATAAAGAGAAGTTAATATAAAAAGATAAGAGTAATTGAAGTAGATAGAAATCCTTCAAATGAAGCTTTTGACAATCCTCGCTCTAAATGTAGCTGCTCCTGTATTTGAAGACAATCCTCTTTGTCTCTTCTTATTAGATGAAATTCTCCAAAATTCTCCCCCTTTCTAGCCTCCTTCAAGGGCAGACGTCCACCGCCCTTGTCTTCTCTCCTTGCCTGGTCATCCTCCACTCGAATGCTCCTTGTCTTTGAACCAAGGAAGAGGGAAGAAGAAGATGCACACCAATGGAGCAAGGTAGCCTCCTTAATAACCTTCCAAATCCCTCCTCCTTGAACGACTATGTAGGTGAATTATAGGTAGAAAATAAGGTAGCCAAGGATGCCCAAAAATGGTGGTTTAGGGTCTTCTTTTATAGCCCCAGGGGGGGTGGTGGTGGTAAGGGTGAATTACACCCCTTGGTGGCTGACCATAGGGTGGATGGATGCCACCATTTTGGCACCAAAATGAAGGCTTCTAGAAGGGTGATTTTGGAGGAAAAGAATAGAGGGTGGAGGTGGGTTTTGATGGTGGATGTAGGGTGGTAATGGAAGGGATAGTTGGTGCCAACTTTAGTTAGTAGTTGGGGGTATTTGTGGTGCCAACTATGGGGTGCTTATGGTGGTGGTTAAGGGTTGAAGAGATGGGTGTTTTGGCGCCACCCTTGAAGGGGTGCCAAGAGTGATGGTGGTTGGTTGTTTTGGTGCCAAGAAGAAGGAAGAAAGGTGGTGGTTTTAGCTCGGGTTTAGTGGAGCTAGGTGGCCGACCATGAGGAGTGAAGGGGAGGTAGAGTAGGAGCTAGCTAAGCCATCTTAGCTAGTTGAGGGTGGGAACTGAAGATAGCTAGGAGGAGCTTCTTGAGCTAGAATGTGTCTCCATAGAGCTGAAAATGAGCTGAAGTGGAAATGCCTGTGAACTCAGCAACCAACTTAGCTAGCTAGTTCTTTGCTAGCTACTAAGTTGAGTAGTGTTGAGCTACATTGAGTTGGCTTCTTCTTATCTGGAGCTAAGGTGAGATAGAAATGATCTTCCTAAAGACTTCCTAGCTAGCTTAGGTTCAGTAGCTAAGCTCAATTGAATTGAGCTGAATTGAGTCTTCATGAGCTGGAGATGAGTTGACTTGAGCTGGTTGGTGACTCTTCAACGTACTTAGCTTAGCTAATTGAGGACTAGTAGCTAAGGTAAGTTGAGTTGAGTTGTTATGAGTTGGGTGGAGCTGAGAATGATTTAGATTCAACTGAGATGAGCTGGGTTGAGCTAGGATCCAGATGGAATGAGCTTCTATCTTCTTCTGATGTGTGTGCCTTTCACATTGCCAGGGTTTAGATGATTTCTACTGCATTCTCTTCCCTGGCAAACAAATGGACAAATAAGCACATGAAATGATAAGAAATATGGTAATGCATGCCTAAATCTACAATGCAAGAGAATGCCTAAATGCAACCTAATACCATAATGCAATGCGGAAAACCTAGGAACTTGATGTGATTTTTAGCCTAAGAGTGATGATAAACTGGTGTTTATTAGCTATTGATCCGGCTGCTCAGGTTGTAGATTCGATTTGTGTCAGCCATATTTTTTTTTAAATTGAGGAGTTTAAGTGTTGCTTGTGCTTAGTGTTGTGCTTCTATACCTAGCATGAAAAGAATTGTGCTAAGCCTTAGTTGAGCTTAATTGAAATTGTTAAGGCTTTGCTTAGTTGTATAAACAACATTTTTTTTCTGATAGCATTTATTTTATGTAAATGAAGTCTAAATTTTCAATGTTCATTTATTGTGTGCTTTTGATAATTTGGAATTAATTGCCATGTTTAGTGTTAAATATTATGCAATTGATTCATGTGCTTAATATATGCGAATTAAGTAATTAACCTAGTAATAACTTAAGTATTCTAATTAGACTAGTAGATATATAATGTAATAAAGTTATTGTAATTTAAGCAGATAAATTAAGCATAGTTTAAGTTAAGTAATTATATTTAATTTAGTTAAGCATAGTAAGTATAAGTTAAGTAAGTTACATATTATTAAGTTATATGTTAAATAGTTAGTTAAGTTTACATAAGTTAAGTACTAGTTAAGTTATTAACTTAAGTAATTAAATTATAGTTATTAGTATTTAATTTATCTAAGTAAGTTATGTATGTATTAGTAATTATGTTTAAGGTAATTTCAGATAATCTAATTAAGTAGTATAGGCTTAAGTTAATTCTATATTGTACATTATAGCCTAAGTGTATAAGATTTTGTATATATAAGCTAAGTAATAAGTATAATTTATTAAGTAGTAATCTTTAGTGAAATTAACTTAATTACGAAAATAAAAATATTTCAAGAAGAATAAATGGTGAATTAAACTAAAATAAGCATCCTAGTGAACGACCTAGACTCAATCCAGTTATAAATTTATAAATGATGTTGGTTATCTTGCTTTCTATACTGCAACATAACGAAAATTATTAAAAATGCGAGAAAACCTAACACCATTTTTTTAGCGTCGTTACCTTTGAGGCAACTCGCATAAATATTCGCCATTATCATTTCTAATTATTTCTTGGATTATTTTGTATTCTTAATTGTAATTGTAGAAATTTGTGTCTTCTTTCAGGAGATCTATCTGAGAGACTCCTTGTGGAGACAAGACCTATTTTTCTCACTTCTTTCGCATTTTGTTTAGTTAGAAAGAGACTCTATTTTGGTTTGTAATAACAATAGTTAAATTTCATACTTTCTATTTTTCGCATTTAGTTAGATATTAAAAAAATATACAAAATGACATCCTATCTGACTAGCAGCAGTATGTTTTAGGCATTGATAAAGAGTTTTTCACAGTAGAAATTGTATTGCAAAGAGATTTGAAATTTCGATCATGCCAGGCAATCCTAGGGTGAATGGAGGGAGAAATCGTGATGGTGAAGGCTGGATGACCTGGAGGTCCAAGGCTTGGAGACGAAAGGAAAGAAGAAGAGCCAGGGATGCTGAAAGATGGGGAGCGAGCATGGGGAGAGCAAACAAGGGGAGGCATTGGGGTGACAAGGAGGTTTTGTGCTTCAAATGTCGACGTCGAGGGCACATGGCGGCAGTTTTCCATCATCCACTCGCATGCCTTGCATGTGGAGGACATGGCCACAAGTGGGATTCCTGTGTTACCAATAGAGGCAGGAGAGGGATGGGTCCAACCTGCATCTAGGGGTAGCAAACTTTAGGATGCCACCACCACCGCCTCCTCCGACCTATGGGGGTCATACGGTGGATGTTGAGGTACCCATGATGGAAGAAATCAAAATCGTTGGATTGATGCTGTGAGGGGCTCTGGTAGGAGAGGTGATGAATGTCACTCCCTCCTTGGACAATATTTGTCAGTTGGTAAGGTCTCTATCTCTGTCAACCAATGGTTCGAAGGTTGCATTCCTCTCCCCCACACGGCTTGTGCTTTTTGATTTGGGGATGATGGATGCTGAACATCTGCGTTTTTTATCAAGTTCTTCTGATGGATTGATGGTGATTTGGAGATTGGTCTCTCCTTTTGATGGATCCTTGCCCGAACGACCGCCCCAAAGGACAGGTTCTAGATTGGGAAGGTTGGGGATCAGGTGTTTGCCTTTACATCTGAGATCGAAAGAGGTGGTGGCGACCATGATTGCAAGCTTTGCTACTCTGGCCGAAGATGCGGAGGTTGGTTTAATGGAAGGAGATGGTCGGGTTATGAGTGTCTTGGTGGATGTCTTCAAAGCATGTTCTGTCCCAGAAAGTATAATGCTCCGATGTGGGGGAGCCCCTGGCTTCTGGCATTAAGCTTCACAATGGGCAATATTGGTGGGGAGAACTGTCAAGATAAGCCATCTTATGCGGAGGTGACTGGTGTGGAGGATGTTGAGCATTAGATGGGTAGGATGACCCTTAATGAGGCACCTATGCCCAAGAAGCATAAGGATCATCACCATCTTGAGGAGGAGGAAGTAATGGAGTTGGTGCCAATGGAACTCGCTATGGTGGAGGATGTGGCAGAAACTCAACCTTTGTCAGATTTAGCGAAAGGGAGGATCCTGCAAGAGATTTCAAATACCTCTAGGAAACCCCAATCCAAGTTAAATGCAATGGAAGGTCTGAAATTTGGAGTTGGGACAAATACCAAAGGAGGTGTGGGTAGATCTCCTTATAAACTTAGACAGAGAAGACCGACCATGACTGCGAAAATTGATGAAAACTCGATGGCTGCTATTATGAAGTTGGGTAGGGCCCAGGATGCAAATAGGGGGGATTCCCTTGGAGGATGATGAGAGTCCTCACATGGAACGTGCGTGGGTTGCGCGACAAGAGTCAGAGGGCTTCCCTCTCAAGGTATCTAAGAGAGTGGGAGATTGATTGTGCCATAATTCAAGAAACACACATTGAGAATGAAGAGGACAGGGTCTGGACTGACTTGAAGAATGCGGGGATGACTAAATGTGTGTCTCTCAATGCTCAAGGTAGATCAGGTGGGATCGCTTTATGGTGGAGAAAGGCTTTTCTTCAGTTGCTAGAGGTGCATAAAGCCTGGCATTTGGTGACATGTAGGTTCAAAAGATGTCAGGGGGAAGATGTGTATCTCATCACTGGTGTATATGGGCCATGTCTTGCATCGATGAGGCAGGAATTATGGGATGATTGGGTTGCAACCACAGAACTTATACAAGGGGTTGCTTGGTTGGTGGGGGGGGGGGGGGATTTTAACTGTGTGTTGACACAGAGAGACAGACCAAATGGTGTAGTGGATAGTGCATCCCTTGGCTTCCAATTGTTGGTCCAAAATTTGGGTTTAAGTGAATACCCATCTCCTTGTGCTGAGTTTACTTGGAGAAATGGTAGTGGCCTTATGTCAAAGATTGACAGATTTTTTGAAAATCCAATCTCCTCGAAATGTACCATCTATTAACAGTTTCTGGGTTGGAACGCCCTTTCTCATACCACACGCCCTGGTTTGGGACAATGGGGAACAAATTCAGGCCGGCTCCTATTTCAAATTTAAAAGGTCATGGATGAATGAACTGGATTTTTGTGAGGTAATTGAAGTGTGGTGGAGGGCCAAATGAGTGGAAGGATCAGCTACTGTCAAGTTTGCTTCCAAACTGACTGATTTGTGCAAAATGCTTAAAGAATATGGGGCTGTTATATCTACATTGAGACAACAAAGATGTTTGGATGCTTTGGAGAAGATCAAGGGCTTGGATATAAAAGAGGCAGCAGGACCTCTGTCTGACCAAGAACTTGATGATAGAAGAATGTGGCAAGGAGTGGTGGCAGAGGAAGATTTGAAATAGGAGATGGATTGGAGGGAGTGATCAAGACAACTTTGGCTGAAGGAGGGCGATGCCAACACCAAATATTTTCATCTCGCAGCCAGTTCTCGCAAAAGGGAGAACATAATCCCTTCCATAGTCAAGAATGGTCAACGAATCTCCTCTATGCAAGAGATTAGATTGGAAGCCATTAAATATTACAGGGATGCTTCGCGAGCTGCAGCTAGAGGTATGCGAAGGATGACGGTGAGTAATGCACCTAAAGTTTTTGAGGAATAGGCTTCCAGGTTGATGGATACCATAACTGAGAAAGAAATTGTGGACTCCATAAAAGAGCTAAACAGTGAGGGCTCCCCTGGGACTGAAGGCATCCACGTTTTCTTTTACAAGGAACTGTGGAGCTTGGTTGGTAGTGAGGTGATGGAGGTCATCAAGGAATTTGAGAGAGGGAATTTTGGCTTTGCTAAGATCAACCGGTCCTTTCTTTTTTTGCTACCGAAGATCCAAGGAGCAGAGAGTTTCTCTGATTTCAGGCCTATTGCACTCTCAAACTCAATTTATTTGGTTATGAGCAAAATACTGGAAAATAGGTTGAGGTCGGTCTTGCAGAATCTGATTCATCCTGTCCAATCAGCATTCCTCCCTAATAGATCCTTGCAGGAATTGTTTATTATGGCTCAGGAGATGGTGTGTGGATGGCACAGAAGGAAATGTAAAGCTTTTATGTGGAAAGTTGATTTCTGGAAGGCTTATGACTCTATTTCATGGCCGTATCTCTGGGAGGTCTTTAAGAGAAGAGGGTTCCCATCCTTATGGATCCAATGGATGAAGCACTATATCACAACCTCTTCTTTCTCTCCTTTGATCATTGGCAAACCATGTGGGGTGTGGATTCAGCCACAATGTGGTGTTAGGCAAGGATGCCCATTAGCCCTGCTGGTCTTCAACCTTACTGTGGATGGATTGGCTGGGTATGCCTGTAAACTAGCCAAGGCTGCTGTCATCAGAGGATACTCACTGTCTAACATAAGAGCTATGACCCCTGTAATCCAATATGCAGATGACATAGTATTTTTTGTTGAGGGGACAATTGTTGTAGCCTAAGCATTAGGACATATGGTGAACATCTTTGGGGATCTATCTAGTCTGAGATTAAACAGGGAGAAATCCACCCTGATATGTTTTGGCATGAATGAACAGGAGCAATATGCACTGTCAGCCACGTTGGGAACTCCTCTATCAAATCTGCCAATCAGATATTTGGGGTTGCCATTAAGATATTCAAAGCTGCGAAAAAGTGATTAGAATGCCCTCTTTGACATGATTTTTGTTAAGCTGGAAGGATGAAATAGTAAGTTCCTATCTAAGGGTGGAAGGTTAATCTTGTTAAATTTTGTTATCACTTCCATTCCGATTTTCTACTTTTCCCTTTTCAAATCTTCGAAATCCATTTGGAAACGGTTGGATTTGATGCAAAAGAAATTCTTTTGGAAAGGTGCGCAACATGATGGTATGTTCATGTAGCCACTGAAATGGGAACATTTGTGTCACCCCAAGGAAGAAGGTGGACTGGGGATTAAAGCACTTAAAGAGTTTAGTGAAGCCTTATTGATTAAATGGGCTATCAAAATTCTAAATGGGGAGGAAAGGTTATGGATTGAACTTATTAATGATGGCTATGGCTCCTCCAACAGTGCTCTGAACAGATTATACCCCTCCAAACCCTCTCCATTTTGGCATTCTATCACTCAAGCTATCAGAGATAATTGGCACTTATTGCAGTCGATTGTTGGAGATGGCAGGCACTTCAGTTTCTGGAAAGAGCAGTGGACGTCGTTGGGCACCCTGCAGGAGGCTTATCCGAGGGTGTACTCAGCTTCTACTGATAAGGATGGGGTGGTTAGTAACTATTGGTCTGAATTTGGCAGATGTTGGCGGTTGATTGAATCTGAGGTAGTCAGGGAGGGGACCGGATTTTGGGAAGAAAAGTAGCGCCTGGTTTCAAACTTGCAAAGCATTTGTCTAAGACCCGGTGTGGAGGATACTTATGCATGGGATGGCATCTATACAACTCAACGTGCCTATGGAAAAATTAGGAGTTCCAATAGTGGTATGGGAGGTGATTATATTGATAAGAAACTATGGCTGTTGAATGTCCCTCTTAAGGTACAAATCCTTCTCTGGTATGTAGAAGGGATGGTCTGATAACAGGAGACCTTAGGCACAGGAGGATGGGGACAGCATTGCATGAGTGCCATCTTTGTGGGATGCACATTGATAGTTTGAATCATTTGTTTTCCTCTTGTTTGGTCACTGACACGATTTGGAGAAAAACATGTAACGAGCCCCTTCCATCATGGGAATCTTTATGGCATGGTTTTGGGATAACTGGGAAGCCACATTTACTCATGGCGGTGACCCTTTGGTGTGTGTGGAGGGTGATGAATGAGAGACTATTTTAGGAGAGACCAGTTTGTTATGTACAAATTGTAAATGACTGCTGGTCCCTCATACATAGATGGGGATCTAATTTGTAGGCCTCTTTGCATTTCTTTTTATTATTAATAAATTACCCTCCTAGATTGCTATCGTAGTATGATAGCTTTCCTTTCAGTTTCAAAAAAAAATGTTTTAGGCATCCATTTTAGGGTTGCATTTTTCCTGCTAGATTTCATACTGTCTGCCGCATCTTGGAGAATGCTGGAGGCAAGTATGTTTTTACTGCTTTAGTTCTTGTCATATTTTGCATATCACTTAAGCAATACCATCGGCAAAAGATTAAAAAGCGAGACATTTATCTTTCTTTTCTTTTAGAAGACATTTATAAAGAGGAAATCCTTAAGAACTCATGATATAATTCCGTTTACGAACTTGTGAGCAGGTTTTTTTAATCACATTTTGTTGCTTGCTATTGCATAGAGAGCGTAATCACTTAAGGACACATGAGTCTTTGCTTCTACCTCTCCTCTTTTCACCTCTTAGGGCCTTAGTCGAAGATCAATAAGTCTGTCTCACCACCTGAGCCCTGGGGAGCCAGTAGTGAGCGGTCTCGATCCTAGACTTTGAACCTTCGAGGTTTTAGGGTTAAGCACCTCATAGACACTTAGGATGCATATTTGTACTGATACAACATCTGATTGTGTTCTACTTTGTGCGTATCCCTAGGTTTTCTTTTCATTAGAAAAGAAGAAAACCCATCTTTTCTCGATGTTTTTGGGTTTTACTCGCTGCAGTTTTCACTGTGTGAGTGTGCCTTTGCACATTTTTTCAATTTTTTGCATGGGAGATGATCTCTAAGACCTTTTCTTGTCCCCCCTTTGACAAGTAATCCTAGATATGTTGTCTCCATTCCATATTTTGTTTCCATTCGTTCTTCCTCTTTTGCGACTGATCCTATGACAGATCAGCTTCTGTAGCATCTACCTAAAAACCCTTTGGGTCAGGATGAGATGCCTCATCTTAATCTGCATTAGGCTATCTTGGCCTAGAACCTCCAGATGCTTGAGCAGAATTGTCAGATCAATCTATTGATAGCTACTCTCCAGAACCTTTAGGCTCACCAAACTGAGGTAGGACCTAGACCTTGACCTCCACTTAGGCCGTTGATAAACCCTAGTTTATCATCATTCTTAAGCTAATTATACACTTAGTTCCTAGGGTTTCTACATTCGCATTACAGTATTAGCCTTCATTTAGGCATTTACATTCATTTAGGGCTAATGCATGCATTATTAGTGTTTCTTGTAATTTTATGTACTTATACATATCATTTGCATGTTAGGGATAAGGACACATTGAAAATCAGCTGAACCTTGACAATGTGAAAAGTAGAAAAACAAAGAAAAGAAGATAGAAGTTCCAGCCAGCTGTATCTCAGCTCACCTCAGCTCATCTTCAGCTCATTCAGCTCCCTTCAGGTTATTCTCTCTAAGCTTAGCTACTAGTTGTGAACTAGCTAGCTAAGATAGTTGAGGAGTCTATAGGCAGCTCATCTTTAGCTCATCTTAGCCCTAAGCAAGCTGAAGTTAGCTCTTTCCAACTTAACTCAACTCCTACTGGCTACTAGCACCTGAGCTAGCTAGCTGAACTAGCTGATGAGTAGACAGACTGCTTTACATCAACTCTCCTTAGCTCCAGATAAGATCAAGTTAGCTCAAGGTAGCTCCTCCTAGCTCTGACTAGCTACTAGCTAACCTTACCTAGCTAAGCTAGCTCTCCTCTGCCTAGCTCCCTACTCTACTCACCTCCACTATAAAGTGGCACCACCTTTTTCCCTCCAAAAATCACATAACTACCACCAAAAGGAACCTCTTTATTTCCCTCCCATTTTTCCCTCCAAAAACAACACACACCCCTTCATTTCCCTCCAAAAATACCATAACCACCACCCTCCTGCACTTCTATATAATACCCCCATAACCATCACCTTAGAACCATCCTTGGATACTTTATTTCCTACACCAAAAGCACAACTCCAGGCCAAGGAAGAAGAGGTTAGGCGTGCACATTAGGAGGGTCTCTTACTATGCCCTTCTAGTCTCTACACCCTAATTTCTTCTTCCTTGGAATCAAGCTAGGAGGATCCTAGGAGGATGGCCAGGCAAGGAGGAAAGAGAGTGGTGGACATCCACTCTTGGAGGAGTTAGGAGGGGCATTTCAAGGTGTAAGAAGAAGGCATCTTCAAGTCCGAGAGCAACTACCCTTGGAGTAAGAATCTTCTTCATCATCATTCGGGAGGCTCTTCTATTTCTTTATCTTTGTGTTCATTTTTTGTAGTAGAAGCATTCCTCTACTTGGGGATTTATTGTGTGGGATCCCTTTGCACAATTGATCTCTACAAGTATACTTGTAGAGATTAGTCTTCTTTATTATTAAAACCAAGTGCCTTTCATCATTTTGTGTGCTTCAATTTCAAGTAGTTTTTAATTGCTTTTAGTGCACTTCACTCCACCTTTCTAATTACCTTAGACACACTTGTCTAGGGTGAGCTTAGAAAGGTAGGATTTACTTCTTTGCAATTACTTAGGCGTAGTTCGCATTTTGTCACCCCAAATTTAAAAACACTAAAAATCACAATTTCACCAAAAAAAAGAAAATAGGATTTGAGAGAGAGTATCGATTTTATAACTTTCATTTGCCTCCTTGGATGACCCTAGATACTCCCACTATCTAGGTTATAAATTTTAAAAGTTGGTCAGAATTTACGTGTCTAAACGGCACTTAAAACTCGCATTTACAAAACTGCATATTTTTTGTAACAGCCACCTCTTAGTGACTACTACAACCTGGCCAATGCACAAGTGGAGCCCAATGTTAGGATTCTTGTCAGGGAAAATGATCCAAAGCTTAAACAAAATATCATTAGTTTGATCCCCCACTTTCATGGTAACAGTTATGAAGACCCATTTTAGCACACTAAGGATATGAAGAATCTTTGCTAAACCCTAGGTCCCATAAATCAAAACTGAGAAATCCTACTGATGAAGATGTTCTCCTTCAGCCTTAACAACAAAGCCGCTTACTGTATCGCATAATTGCACTACTTATCACGACTTGGGTCGAACTCGAGATTGCTTTTCTGAAGAAATTCCTCCCCATAGTTCGCACCAATGCCCTTAGTCGAGCTATCACAATCTTTAATCAAAATAAAGGAGAACCAATTCATGAAGTGTGGGAGCACTTTTGTGAATTGCAAAGGAAATGCCCACATGAAGGAGAACCAATTCATGAAGGAGAATCTTAGCTTTCTTAAATCTGAAAATGATAGGTTAGAAATAAAACTTAAGGATCTAGAAGCTTGTCCTAAAAATGATAACCTATTATTATAAAATCATAACCTCATCAATGAAAATAATAAACTGATTGAGGAAAATGTTAGTCTAAAAATAGAAATTTCTGATTTAAAGACTAAGATGAATACTATAGAAAAAGAAATTGCATGTCTTAGGGAAAATTCTAACACATTAATCAACAAAGTTGGTAATTTTTATAGCCCTAAGGTTGAGAAAGGATCTCCGTCAAGGAGACCCGCTAACAGATCCGGATCCAAGCTCACTTGGATACCGAAGAAAAATTTGGAATCTTGTTTTGTAGGTTTCAGGGATAACTACAACACAAAGGACTGGACCTACAAACTCAAGGCTGGTCAACTCGAGTTGGGAGAACCAAGGAGTAGACCAAGGAGGAGAACAAGACGACCGACGAGACGGCGAACAAGCGACGGACCCGCCGCACGTCGACCACCAGATTGGAGACTAGCACCAATGCCCGGGCCTCCAAGCTAAGGATGGGAGCCCCATCCGATGTGGCATCCACCACCATTCGGGCCATTTTATTGGCCATGGTAGGTGAGGTAAAAAATTCTTTACCCTATCCTTTTATCATAAGCATTTAGATAGGGGAAATTATAAGCTAATTGTCAATTTTTAAGGGGGAGATATAAGGTAGCTAAATTTCCTTTAGAAAGGGGGAGAAAAATAATAACTATCTTGTTGTTATAAAAAAAGGGGGAGGCATTACCTTTGTCAAAAGAAATTTATAGAAGAGCATGTTTTAAGGGGGAGTTATAGGAAATGTAAAATCAATTAAACCTTTTTGATAATGTCAAAAAGGGGGAGGATTTTTTGCATTATTATTTATGATTTTGTCATCATCAAAAAGGGGGAGATTGTTGGTGCTAGAGCACCACGATCATTTGTTTTGATGATAACAAAACACGTGTCATTTAACATTTGCACTTTGAGTCCTAGATTTCAGGTCAATCGCAAATGGATACGTGATTAGACGGAGTTCGAGCTCGCATCCAGGACGGATTGGAGGAGCTCGATGGAAAATAGAGGAGATTCGCGAGGAGCGATAGTTGGAAGAAGAAAGGAGATGAAGAATAGGATAGATTTCCTTCTCTTATACTCCTTGTATTTTTCGTTTCTTCTGTTGCTCTTTATTTTTGTTACTTAGATTCATGTTAAAGAGCTTCAAAGTACCCTAACTGTAGTCCTAGGAACACCCGCACAACCCTAGGATACTTAGGTTTTCTGTAGAATACTTAGAAAACCAATATAGGGTTCAAACAGAGTTTCCAGACGTCTAATTCCCAAATCAGACGTCTGATAAAGTATTTTAAGACGTCTGACTATTGTTTTAGACGTCTGATAACTATTAGGCTGGACTTAGTATTCTGTCTGATGAAATCAGATGTCCAGACCTTAGTCCAGACGTCTGATGACTTTGCCAGATGTCCAATTAGTGGACCGTTGGCTCTCTTACAAATACACGAGGATATGACCGTTAGAGCCTTATCAGACGTCCATAGGACTTTCCAGACGTCTGAGAATTGACCGTTTTGCCTCGGCTGACCCAAAATCTCTTCTCAGAGATTTTCTAGCCGTTGCAACGTTTGGAAATCCATTCCCACAGAAAAAGTAGGTTTCCAGACGTCCAGACATAGTGCCAGACGTCCTATGTGTCGTCTGATGGACTTGCACAAGAACCCTGTTTAGATCTGATCCAAGTCAGGAAGGAACCTGCCCAAAATCAGACGTCTGACCTTGAAATCAGACGTCTTAAAGTGAACTTACAGATGTCTGATGATAGAATTAGACGTCTGATAAGCCTGTCAGAGCAATGATTGTTCCTGATTTCGGGCTGATTCACTTGGGCTTTGTACCCAACGGCTATGGAAGCTTTTCTAAGCCTTCCAAAGCCTTCCTAAGGCCTCTATAAATAGAGGGGAGCCTTTGCAACACACAAACACACCAAGAGAAACACAAGACACACCTAAGCAACTTTGTTCCACTCTTTTGTGTCCAAGAGAAGCCCTTGCTCTCCAAGCTCTAGTTCCATTCATCTTGAGAGCATCAAGCTTCGCACACCCGCTCTCCCGCCGTAGTTCACGAGAGCGAAGTTGCGCCGTCGCGTGGCTCACGCACCGCGTCATCAACTCGACGCACTCCTTGCAAAGGGGAGTTTCCTAATTCCTATAGAAGCTAGGTTTAAAATTACTTTGTTGGCTCTATAGGATTACTTGTTTATTTTATCTTTGTTATTTGGTTGGGTATTCGCTTTGCGAATTCCCGTCTCCTTCGCGAGACAAAATCCTTCTCGTGGAGAGAAGGGGTTGAGGTACGCTACCCTCGTTTAAGTAGCGTGGTTGTATTGAGGTTGAATCACCCTCGTTTAAAGTGATTCGGTTTAGTGGATTTTGATCAACTTGGTTGATCGGAAAATCCTAACTCGAGAGGGTTAGGTGATGGTTTTCACCTGGTTTGGGTTTCTACCTAAAAATTCTTGTGTACTTGTGTGATTGCTTATTTGTGAGATTATTTTTATTTCAATTCCGCATTTTTTTTTACGTCACACTAATCTCACCCCCTCCTAAGTAGGGCGAACTTTCATATATACCCACCTAACTTCCCACATTTTATTCATCCTCCATTAGTGTATTTTTCTACCTATACCCACCTACACCTAAGGCCAAGAAGAAGGAGTAGAGAAGAAGATTAAAGGGGCACATCACCAGCTCCTTTGGTGCCTTCTTCTCCCCACTCTCTTCAACTTGGGCCATGCCAAGGAGGACTTTTCTACTTCAAGGAGGATGGCCAGGCAAAGGAGAAAAACCTAGGGTGGACGTCCACCCTTGGAGAAGAGCTTAGGGCACAACCCCTTAGGGCTTGCTTTGGAGGACATCACCTTGGCGGAGAATAGCAAGGAAGGAGTTGGAGGACTCTTTGCAAGCTTGGGAGCTACCAAGGTTGGAGCAAGAAGCCCTCTTCTTCACCATCTATTACGAGGATTTGTGTTTTATTTATTGCAATTCTCTAGTAGTAGAAACATTCATCTACTAGGTTTTTCTGTAAAACACTTTTTCATTAATCTAGTTGCCTTCTTTGAAATTTCTTTTAGTTGCATTTTGATTGCTGTGATTCTAGCACTCTTCACTCCCTCTCCCAAATTACTCTAGGCCTTCACGTGCCTAGAGTGAGGTTAGGAAAAGGAATTACTTGTCACTTAGTGTTGGTGCTAGAGCATCACGATCATTTGTTTTGATAATAACAAAACACGTGTCATTTAACATTTGCACTTAAAGTCTTAGATTTCAGGCAAATTACAAATGGAGATGTGATTAGACGGAGTTCGAGCTCGCATCCAGGATGGATTGGAGGAGCTTGATGGAAAACAGAGGAGATTCGCGAGGAGCGATAGATTGAAGATGGAAGGACAAGAAGAATAGGATAGAATTCTGTTTATTTCTTTCATGTACTTTTGTCTTTATTTCCTTACTCTTTTTGTTCCTTAGAACATCATGTTAAAGAGCCTCAAAGTACCCTAATAGTAGTCCTAGGAACACCTGCACAACCCTAGGACATTTAGGTTTTCTGTGGAGAACTTAGAAAACCAATATAGGGGTCAAACAGCTTTTTCAGACGTCTAATTCTAAAATCAGATGTTGGATAATATGTTTTAAGACGTCTGACTGTTGATTCAGACGTCTGATAACATTTAGGCTGGACTTGTTAGCTCTGTCTGATGAAATTAGACATCCAGACCTTAGTCTAGACGTCTTAGAAGACGTCTGATGACTTTGCTAGACGTCCAATTAGTGGACCGTTGGCTAGCTTAACAAACATTGAAGAATAAGACTGTTAGAGCCTTATCAGACGTCCTTAAGCCTTTCCAGACGTCTAATAAATGACCGTTTTGCCTCGGCTGACCCGAAATCTCTTTTCAGAGATCTTCTAGTCGTTGCACTCTCTTGGAAATCCATTCCCGCAGAAAAGTAGGTTTCTAGACGTCCAGACATAGTGCCAGATGTCCTGTATGTCATCTGATGGACTTGCACTAGAACCCTGTTTAGATCTGATTCAAGTCAAGAAGAAACCCGCATAAAATCAGATGTCTGACCTTATTTTCAGACGTCTTAAACTGGTTTCCCAGACGTCTGATGACAGGATCAGACGTTTGATAACCCTGTCAGTGCAATCATTGTTCTTGATTTCGGCTTGATTCTCTTGAGCTTTGCACCCAACGGCTATGGAAGCTTTCCAAAGCCTTCTAAAGCTTTCCTAAGGCCTCTATAAATAGAGAGGAACCTCTTGCACACAAACACACACCTAGATACACAAGACACACCTAGTAATAGACTTTCACACTCTTTTCTATCTAAGAAAAGCTCTTGCTCTCTAAGCTCAAGTTCTACATCTTGAGAGCATCAAGCCTTTGCACACCCGCTCTTCCACCATAGTTCACGAGAGCGACGTTGCGTCGTTGCGTGGCTCACGCACCAGCATCATCGATTCGACGCACTCCTTGCAAAGGGGAGTTTCCTAATTCCTATAGAAGCTAGGTTTAAATCTTTGTTGGCTCTGTAGGATTATATTTGTTATTTTACTTTGTTATTTGGTTGGGTATTCACTTTGCGAATTCCCGTCTCCTTCGTGGGACAAAATCCTTCTCTTGAAGAGAATGGGTTGAAGAACACTACCCTCGCACTTGTAGCGTGGTTGTAATTGGGGTTGAATCACCCTGGTTTAAGTGATTCGTTTAGTGGATTTGATCAACTTGGTTGATCGGAAAATCCTAACTCGAGAGGGTTAGGTGGTGGTTTTCACCCGGTTTGGGTTTCCACCTAAAAATAATTGTGTACCTTCTGTGATTGAATTTTGTGAGATTATTTTATATTATATTTCCATAATTTATTACGTCACCCCCTCCTAGTAGGGAATCTACACTTAGGTGTTAGCTTAGTAATCATAGTTGTTATTTACTTTTTCGCCAACAACTCATGTTTTCTCTCATTATTTCAAAACCCTAAAAAAAAATGATATAGTTAAAAAGACAAAAAAAAAGTTGAGATCTATTTTGTAAGCAAGAGAATTAATTTTGCAAACATATTGCTTCCTTGGACGACCTTAGATACCCCACTATCTAGGATATAAATTTAAAAGCGCATGCGAATTCGCGTGTTACAACGACATTAAAAACCCGCTTTTATAAATTATGCGTATTTCGCATCACCCGCTCACGACCACAGTTGGCTTTGCTGGCGCACGAAGAATTAGCGACGGCTGTAAGCGTTGCTGTAGGTCCAGCTCATGCGTCGCTGTAGGCTGGCGCCAATTGAGCACGCACCTACGCTACTATTGCGCTGGCACGCGCTCCGCGTGTCGTGTCGCGTGTGCGCACGCTAACGTGCTGACGCTGCGCTGTGCGCATGCATAACTCTGCATGCACACGTGCACCGGCACTGCTGTGCATGTGTGGTGGCGCGTGTGTATGCTTGGGTGGCCTGGGCTGCGCCACGTGGCACAATCTGGGCTGTCCATCTTCTTTTTGTTGTAGGGGTTGCTGCAGAGGTCGGATTGAGTCGATTTTCAAGCTATTAGGCTACGATTATCGACCCGAATCCATCTGCGCGGTCAGATTTGTGATTTGAAGCTCCGAATTATGTCACCTAGTCCCTTGGCCATTGATCTTCCTCGGACTGCATATGGTGCTATGAAACTCCGATCGAGCCGATTTTGGCGGCTTTGGACTCCGATCGTCATCTTGATCAGATCCGTACGACCAGATCGTCAATTCGAGGCTCCGAAATAAATATCCTTCTCTCTTGACCACAAAAAGGATGCAATTAACCTAAATTATATACTACTCTAAATGCAGAATGATGCATGCTATGCAATATTTATAACAAGAAATGCAAATCTAAGCCTAGGAACATGCATGGATAGGCATTTTACCTTCAATAAATGTGTTTACATCATACCCTCATGCCTATCTTTTGCTAGTCCCTAGCAAAATTAAACTATATGCTATGTATAAAAGCAGAATTAGGATTAGATCACTTAGGCCTAAGTCGTTTATTAACAATAGAAAATTTCAACTAAGGTCCTGAACTATGAAGACTCAACAGTACCCGGGTGTCTGCCAGAATGCAGACCGCCCAAGTCGTCACCTTATTTGGAAAGGGAAGATACATTTTTTTTATTTTCTTCATTTCTAATTTTTTTGTACTTTTAGAGTTTGAGAGTTCCAGGATAACTTTTTACGGCTACCCGACCCGCCCAAGACTCGAAAAGGACTCTAAGTGCTAAGCATCTTGTGAAAATAGTGAAAGACTCACTAGGTGGCCGTTGAAATAGACTTCGGGTTTCTACGACCCTAGGTGACCTTGCCTAAAGGTTTATCTTTTCGATTGGTAGCTTTCTCCCTACTTTTATTTATGGGATCAACACAAGGGCGATCCCAGTGTATATCTCCCCGGTTTATTCTAGTTCCCTGCTTCTTCCCTAAGTATTTTGGGAATTATTGTGCATTTTTTTGTGAGTTGGGTTCTAGACAACTGGCCAATGGGCTGTTACTCACGGTAACTTGCCAGCCATACTTATGTGGTGAAGTGTGGTTTTGTTTATTTTTTTATTTTTTTCTCCTTTCTCTCTATATATATTTTTTTCTTTTTTTTTTATTTTGTTTTTTTTTTTTAAGTAGGTGGCTTCCCTGATCTAAGATTTACCTAGAGGCAGTACAACGAAAATGGTCTTGTGACTGGGCTTTGGACAACCTGCCGATGAGCTGTTACCACCGATAACTTGCCAGCCATACCACCCTAGATAGTTCATTAGCTACCCAATTTCCAAAGAAACCATCGAAAAGTGAGTCAGTGCAAAAAAAAAAGTGTAGATGCTTAGGCTTAAAGTCCCCCCAAATTAGAGGGCGGGTTGATAAGTTGCATACTTATCATCCCAATTTATTTACCAACTTAAAATGAATTCTAATTGGCGAGGACTCGAGACTAAGTCCACATTCGAGTGGACACTCGGGTTAATTAAGCCCGAAGACCTAAAGAGTCTAAGTATTTAGGTCCTCTCGTATCATTTCCTAAAGTTAATAACTTCCAAATGCCTAAGTTCTCTTTTCCTAATTTCTTTCTTTTTTTATCTTTTTCAAAATTTTAATTTTTAATTTTATTTTATAAGAAACTAAAAGAAATTCTACGTAGTTAACAAAATGATTTCAGGAATTGATTATCCACCCCCAATGCCTAAATGATGCAATGTCCTCATTGTAAAAACAAAGACATGAAAAGGGCAGAGTAAATAGAATATCACCTGAACATCGTGAGGAATCCGGTCAGGTCCACAGAGAACGTGAAATATAAACAAGTGCTAAATTTAATGCCTTCAGCTAGGCAAAAAATACATACAAGGAAAAAATTGAGAATTCACAAGTGCGGGCCAGAATCAAAATAAAAATATTGATTCTCAGACCTGCCAACAGAAGATGTCGATAAACGTGGACCAGATTATGGTGCAGACCCATGCCCCAGGTGATTGCACAGCAATCATAGGTCTTAATTGACCTAAATTAGGCTTGGACTTAGCATAAGTTAGGGTAATTCATGCATGCATAAGCATTATTTGCGTCTTTACTGCTTTCTTTTAGCTATACATAAAATAATACTATAATGTACTAATTAGGTGCATTATGACAATTACAGGTAATAAGCTGACCAGAAGGTAGATCTGAAGCTAGATCCGAAGCTGGAATAACTGGTGTTGCGGCAGAGCTGGAGCGGAAGACATAGATTAGATGTAGTAGATAATAATGTAAGGGAGTTAAGGTATGCTATTCTATTAAGTAGGAATAAGTAGTAAAATATGAAGAACTTGGGACCATCCTAGCCCTAGGATAGCTTAGAAGCTTCCCCAAGCCTTAGCCACCCTTAGATTAGGTCATCGCACCCTAGGAAACCTTAAAACCCTAATTCCAACCTCTATATGGACATCCAGATAAGTTATAGGATGTCCAGAACCCTTAGCCAATTCCTGCACACCTTAAACCCACTTCTGCAGAGTTATTGGAAGTCCAGACACTTGGTCAGACATCCAATTTCTGCAGAATAGCCAAGACAGAACCTAGAATCCTTCCTGACTCTGATTAGACGTCTAGAATTGAAGTCTGGAATTTTGAGTTTTTACTATAAGTCATCTGATATTATTATTGGATGTCTGGAACTGTTCTTCAATTCCTATTTTGAGATTCAAGCCTTGATCTTGGATCTCTAGCTCTCTAAATCCAATTCCAACCCCATAGGAACCTAAATTAAGGTGCCCTAACCCTATTACATTACCTCTAGACCTCCCTAAGACCTAATTAGGCCCTCACTAAACCTAATTGACTTAGATCATAGTCAATTACCATTACCTAGTCAATTGGACTCATAGGGTCTAATTGAGCTTAGATCTCAACCCATACAAGTCTAATTGGACTCAGTGAGAGTCCAATTGACCTAAGCCCAACCTAATTGTGTTATTTCACTCTCAATTAGGTTCACACTCATTCAATTAAACTTGTGTTAAGTTTAATTGCAATTCCCCCTTAGCAATTAGGGTTTGCAACCCTAATTTAAGGCCTACACCAACCTAAACCCCTTAGGACTTAACCTATATCACTTAGACACCTAGGGCACGACCACACACACACACACACACACCCCCATTCACACACTCCCACACAACCTAGAGTATTCTAGGTTCTTCCAAAGGTGGCGCCACTCTTGGTTGCCAAAATTAGCAACCAAGAGCCATTCAAATTTGAGATCCACAAATGGTGGATCTAAAAACCACCTCTCTCTACCTTGGCCGGCCACTCTTGGAGCCCTCTCTAGAGAGTTCCACACTTCTCTAGAGAGTCTCCCTTAGGTCTATAAAGAGACCTAAGGGGTGGCCATTTGCACCCATCCACTCTTGGCTTCATCCATCTCTTGGCTTTATTCACTTCCATTTAGGTTAGCTACATTCACCTCCATTTCACCTCCACGAGTTGCTCACCATGGCCACCACCATCTCCATGCCAGGATGCTGGATCACCTCTCCACCCTCTCTCCAAGGGGCGGCCTAAGCACCATTTGCCGCCCCTCCTTCTCCTCTCAACCACTCAAAGGCCATCGGAGCCCACCTCCGAACACCCTTATCTCTGCTAGATTAATAGCTTAGATTTTCATAGTTTTACTACTTTTATTTACTGCTTAGTAGTGTAGCTCTTTATTCTCCTCCAATGAAGCATGCAAAATCCCCCTATAGATTCTTGTATGCGATCGTTTTCTGTTAGTTAGATTTATGCTTTCAAGCTTTCCATTATAAGCTTTCCACTAGTTCCATGTTGCAAACACCCTCCTGAATGAATGAAAGAATTTTCTTTATATATATATCTCCGTGTTGAGAATCACCATGAGCTGATTGATTGCAATATATTTTGTGTGATTAAAGTTGGCTGCTTTTAAGTATTATCTATTGCAACTAGCTTGTCGGTACCAGAAAATATTGAGGATCTAACGATGAATGCATTTTCTGTAAACTACCACCACATAACTAGAATCATGTGTACTGAAACTCATACTTTCACATTTTTCATCTATTTAACACATGTGCACGTAATTAGGGTTCACAATAAAAGTGGCCAAACATTGATCCGACAATTAGAAACTGACGTGCGATTTTAAGCAAGTACAGCGAAAAAGATCGATTTTAAATTTGCATAAATGCCTCCTATAGACGAACGACCAGGACTCAAGTCTCGTTATCATTACAAAATCAATTTGTGACGAATGTTTTAGTGCGACTATACTATGATTTCCGGCGACTTTAAAATGCGTGAAAATGGGTTTGTCAAATGGCGCCGTTGCCGGGGAGGCAACGTTAATTTTTTTGATTTCAATCTTTTGAGCTATCACTGACAAATCTTCCTTTGCTTGTCTTTGGATGTGCAGGGAAAATAGGGAAAAAATGGGATCTGCGCACACAACGAGCACGGAAAAAATAATTCCAGGTGCACGTCATATCTGCCTTAGTCTAGGTTTTTTTTTTGAACCCTAGGTTAGATTTGCTTCTAGCAATATCATTTGAAAAAAAAAGCTTATTCATTTTCATGAAAAATAATAAAAAAAAATCAAAGAAAAAAAATCTAGGTAGTTAGATTAGGTTTCTTTTTGAATTCTAGGTTAGTTTTGAAAAAGCAAAAAAGATATTTTTGAAAATCCTTAAAAAAAATCCTTTTTGAAAAAAAAATTCAAAAATTTCTTTTGGTGGAAAGTTTGAATTTTAAACTCAAACACCTTGTAAAAGCTTTTCCACCATTCTCTGATTTTCGGCGAAATTTCAAAGTCCAATTTAAAAATTCAATTGCCGAAACATTAATGAGCAAAAAATTCTGAAATTTGGGTTAGACCTTCATTTTCAAACCATCTTTCAAATGTCACCATTCTTTTAAAAAATTCCAAGTATAAAATTTTTAAAAATTTGTGAAGTGCAAGAGGGTCAAACTGACTTAGATTTGAGATTTTTCAAAATTTCAAAAGCAATTTCGAGCAATCCGTGAATCTGTTTTGACTAAAAATAGTGGGGTTTAAAAGCTAATCTCATTGGATTTAATTTCCATACTTTTTCTAAATTTTTGAAAATCATTTGGTACTGTTTCAATTTAAAAATCAACCAGGGGTCAAAATTCCAGATCTGACCCCTTGACATTTAAAAATCTCTATAAATTCGGTTAAAATAGTAAAAATTACAAAAAAAATATTCTCTGAAAATATAGTTGAAAAAGGAATCTACTTTCCAAATTTCAATTTAATTGGATTCCAATTTTGTTTAGAGAACTATTTTTATTCTTGTGGTCAGCTGAAGAAGAACAAAACAAAAAAAAAACCTAGAATTGCATGAACCCTAGGCTACACCTTTAGGGTTACAATCTAGAGATCACATTCGGGCTAACCTAGACTTAGTCAAGTCTAGTGCTTAGCCGGTGAGCTTGGCCACCTTGTGGGCCACTCCCCACAAATCCCAACTAAAGAAAAACAGGCTAAAATCAATTTTAAAACATGAAATCAACCTTAATTTGTTGTCATACTACTGTGTGCTTTCAACCTCTCTTGCCAAACCTAGTGGCTGGGTTAGCTTGAGAGGTGGGAATCTCTTTCAGTCTGTTATACGATGAATTTTTCTTTAGGAATTTGAACTTAGAATGAAAAATCTAGTCACTCGATCATATGGACCATCTGATTGACATGGCCTTAGCCTTGTCTGGCTTGGCTACACCAACACAGGGGTTGGGTGGTGTATGCAAGGAAGGAGGTCACTTAGACCTCAACTGATTGGACCTTGAGAGCCACTCCCAAGGAGGCGAGTCACCTCGCCAGGACCATCTTCGCCCCCCACTTCTTCTACTCCCTTAGCTGTAATGGCTAATCGTGGACCTAGACCGGGTTAGGATGCTGGTAATTTGGACCCGATGGCTCGTCGAGAGGCTCGGGTTGTCGAATCAGAGGAGCGGCATCAGTAGAGCATGGATCATATTTTGACGATGCTTGATAGAATGCAGCATCCACCACGAGGAGAACAACTTCGAGACTTCTATGATCCAGCTGCACCGATCGTCGCACCCTTAGTCAGGATTCCCGTAGGTGGAGACGCATTTGAGCTCAAGCCCAATGTGATCGATTTGATCAGCAGTCATTTTTATGGAAACTCAAGCGAAGATCCGTTCCAGCACTTAGAGGACCTGAGTCGACTCACAGAAACGATTCGACCCAAGAATATTGATCTTGGGATTGTCTGATGAAGCTTTTCCCATTTTCTTTGAGGGACAAAGCTTCATATTGGTTCAAGACCATTGGGAAGCCAATTGGAACCTAGCCAAAATTACGTCATGAATTCCTGCAAAAGTTCTTCCCGATCGGTCGAATGAATGCGATGAGGCATGCGATCACGACTTTCTCCCAAGGAGCTGAGGAGAAATTGCATAATGCCTGGGACCGATTTCATGACCTTCTCTGGAAGTGCTCGCACCATGGTATACCCAGATGGCACCTAGCTCAGATCTTTTACCATGGGCTGGATGATACACATCGGTATCTGGCTGATGCATCTAGTGGCAGGAATTTCCTCGCGAAAGACAAGAACAACGCATTTGAGTTGTTTGAATCTTTGGCGAAGAACTCGATGAATGCCGCGTCCATGAACCAGTTCTAGCAGCCTGGTCAGCAGTGGGTTGGTGTCCATGAGGCTTACACCGAGTCTATTCAAGCCGACATGGATATCATCGTCAAGCAGCTGGATAGAATAAACCTAATCGAGAAAAAGATTGACCAAATTAGTTAGGGTCAATCTAACCTGAACTCTGCTACTCCAAGACCCTCCTATGCACCCCGAGCCCCCCCTGCTCGAGTTAATCAACTCACTCGGGATGCATCTTCTCCTTATTTACGAGATCTTGCATATCAGGATCCCGTAAACAATCCTGATCTGGCACCATATGATCAGGGTTACACACCACTTGCAGACTATAATACGTATCCCCTTGATGGATATACGTCTCAAACATCTTCGGCCTACGAGGATGTTAGTGCTATTCAAGGATATGGGCGTAATAACCCGTATTCAGAGATGTATAACCCTGGTTGGCACCAGCATCCGAACTTCTCCTGGTCTGGTAACTCATAGAGACCACATCAAGATACACACTATCAGACCAGGCAATATGGGAATGCGCAAAACACATACCCTAGGCAGCAGCCATTCCCGTCTCAGCAGCAGTAACCCCATTCTTTATACCAGCCGCTGCACCAAGCTGCTAGTCACCCTCCAAAGCAGCCTGACCCTCTGGAGGCACTGAAAGAGGAGCTGCAAGAATTGATGAGGAAATCTACACAGGATAGCTTGCAGATAATGAAGGCGATGGCTTACCAGATACAGACTATACAGAACACGCAAAAGCAGCTGTTGCAGGAGCATAGGACTCAGGGAGCCTTGCCCTTCCAACCCATCCCGAACCCTCGATATGTCCAGAAGCAAGGCGCCTCGCCTAGGTTTCAGGCACCACAAGGACAGGCACATGCCATATTATAGGCACCTCCTGCACCACCTAGTTATGCTTAAGGCCAATCGCCTTTGATGCAGAACCCCTCATACTCTGCCCCTTCCGCTCCCCCACCACCTCATGGACAGCAAGCTGATGCAAATGCTGTCTCATTGAGGAGTGGAAGGAAGACATTCGACCCACCACATAGACAAGTGGGTCCTGATTTTTCTCACCCTTCACCACAGGTGGGTTTGACTCCATCTCAAGAGCCACCTACAGTAGATAAGGGTAAGAAACCACTTGACGCTGAGATTCCCATCCCTTTTCCTGAGGCTCTGATGCGAAATGTAGTGCGGAAAAAGGGCACGCAGAATTTTGTGGACCTGAAGTCAATGTTCAAGGAAGTGCATATTCAGGTCCCCCTCCTCGAGGCAATTGATCACATCCCCGTTGTTGCTAGGTTCTTCAAGGACTATTGTACCCCGAAGTGACAACCTAGAATTGGACGACAGGCAGTATTGTCAAAAGAAGCTAGCGCCGTGATTGTAGCTGACTTGCCGCCTAAAAAGAAAGACCTTGGTACCCCACTCATATCCTGCTTCTTGCAGGATTCTCCATTTGATTGGGCCCTTCTAGATTTGGGTTTGTCCATCAACCTGACTCCTACTGCCATATTTGATCGATTTCGATTTGGGGAGTTAAAGCCTACCTCGGTCACGATTTAGCTGGCTGATAGATCAGTAAAAACACCGAGGGGGGTGGTTGAGAACGTAAAAGTCTGCGGATTCTGCTTTCCCATAGATTTTTTCGTTCTCGATATGGAGGTTCCTCCTAATCTCCGAGATGCACCAATCATTTTGGGTCGCCCATTTCTAGTGACAGCCCAAGCAAACATTGATTGCGCATCCGGGTGTATGGAGATAGCCCTAGGTAATGAGCTACTTCGACTTGACATATTCACGGCATCAAGGAATTTTGACTGTGATCGCATAGAGGAGGATGGTGAAGACGAAGATTTGGCATACTGTGGTAACATTGGGCTCCTTTGTGACGACCCAATGTCTCATTCGTCTGCACTATCAGGGTTCTTGGAACTCAATCCACATGGGACTGAGACCATTGCACTACACATATCTCCCTGAGGATCCAATTGTCTAGGGTGTGTTTCTGACCACAACACCCCTAATTCTAGCTATCCTGATCCGCACACTACTGAATCGCCCCTGTTGTTGCAGGAAGATGTGACCACAGCTAATGGGTTTCCCGTTAATGCAGTCACGGGTAGCGAATCAACGGGAATTCACGCACATACAGATCATCAGATTTCCACCTTCGAATCTGCTCCTCCTATTCCCATCTCTGACTCTGACCCACCCGTGATTGAATTGAAGCCCTTACCTGACTCACTTAAGTATGTGTTCTTGGGCAAAAGTGAGACATACCCAGTCATTATTAGTGCCCACTTAACCCAAGAACAGGAGCATCAATTGATTTCTAAGCTACAAGACCATAGGGCTGCTATAGGGTGGAGCATTGCTGATCTCCGCGGTATTCGCCCCTCGTATTGCACTCATCACATTTACACGAATGAGGGGGTGAAACCTTTGAGACAACCTCAAAGACGGCTAAACCCAAGTATGCTAGAGGTTGTTAAGAAGGAGATCATCAAATGGCTGGATGTAGGTATTGTATACCCAATCTCTAACAGCCAATGGGTGAGTCCGATCCAGATAGTGCCCAAGAAAGCAGGACTCACCGTAGTGAAAAATGATAAAGGCAAATCCATCCTGACCCGCACTGTGACATCTTGGCGGGTCTGCATCGACTATAGGAAACTGAACATGGCTACCCAGAAGGATCACTTTCCTTTGCCTTTCATTGATCAGATCTTGGAACGGTTAGCTGGACATAGTTTCTTTTGCTTTCTGGATGGATACTCCGGGTATAATCAACTAGCGATTAGCCCGGAAGATCAAGACAAGACCACATTCACATGCCCCTTTGGAACATTCTCTTTCAAGCGGACGCCCTTTGGCCTCTACAACGCACCAGCCACATTTCAACGTTGTATGATGGTTATCTTCTCTGACAAGGTTGGGGACTATGTGGAGGTGTTCATGGATGACTTCTCCATTTTCAGAGATGATTTCGCATCTTGTCTTGATAACCTTACCAAAATCTTGAAACGGTGTATTGAGGTAAACCTAGTACTATCCTAGGAGAAAAGCCATTTCATGGTGAGGGATGGCATAGTACTAGGGCACAGGATCTCTAAAAATGGACTTGAGGTCGATCGAGCTAAATTTAATATTATTTCCCACTTATCACCACCTAGCTCGGTCAAGTAGATCAGATCATTCTTGGGTCACGTTGTCTTCTATAGGAGATTTATACGTGATTTCTCGAAAATTTCACGACCTTTGACGAATCTCCTTGTTGCCGATGCCCATTTGAATTTGACACCTTGTGTCTTGGTGCCTTTGAGACTTTACGAAGTGCTATCATTGATTCCCCAATTCTCTAACCACCCGACTGGTCGCTTGATTTCGAGATGATGTGCAACGCCTCTAATTTTGCCGTCGATGCTGTTTTAGGCCAGCGTCGATAAAAATAACCTTTTGTCATATACTATGCTAGCAAGATGCTGAATGAGACTTAGTGCAATTATACTGTCACTGAAAAAGAACTGCTAGCAATAGTATTCTGGTTGGAGAAAATCAGATCTTATTTATTAGGGTCCAAAGTCATCATCTTCATTAACCACTCTGCCCTCCGGCATTTGTTGGCAAAGAAGGATGCCAAGCCCCAACTCATCAGATGGATCCTTCTATTGCAAGAATTTGATATTGAAATCCACAACAAAGCTGAAAAGCAGAATGTTATGGCATATCACCTATCCATACTAGACCCAACCCACATTCCTTATTCCCTGCCTATCCACGACCAATTTTCAGATGAATCCCTTTTGGCAGTTCACTCTATTGAGTTCCTATGGTACACGGATATCGCAAACTATCTTGCCGTAGGCAAGATTCTCGCGAACCTATCCAAGGACCAAAAACTCAAATTTACTGCGGAGGCCAAATTCTACCTCTGGGATGACCCACTGCTCTTCCGCATTGGAGAAGATTAGATTATTCGAAGATGCATCCCAGATTCTGAGATCCCCAGTGTGTTATCTTTTTTGCCACAATGATGCTTGTGGTGGTCATTTCTCGAGACGGAAAATCGCTGCAAAAATTTTTCAGTTAGGATTTTTCTGGCCAACTATTTTCAGAGATACACACGAATACGCCTAACACTGCAAACGATTCCAGTCGGTCGATTCTATGACTAGGAGAGACATGATGCCACTCCAACCCATCATGGTTGTAGAAGTGTTCGATGTCTAGGGCATCGATTTTATGGGCCCTTTTCCAAACTTGCATGCTTCAAGTACATATTACTAGTCGTTGACTATGTCTCCAAGTGGGTCGAGGCCATCCCAGCGAGACGGGTTGATCATAAGACCGTCATTTCTTTCGTACAACAATACATCTTCGCGAGATTCAGAATGCCCCACGCTCTGATTAGCAACGGGGGAAGCCACTTCATCCACGGGAAGCCACTTCATCCACGCCCACTTCAGGTCATTATTAAAGAAATATGAGGTACATCACCGTATAGCTACCTCGTATCACCCGCAGGCCAATGGGCAGGCCGAAGTGTCTAACTGTCAGATCAAGCTGATTCTCCAGAAGATGGTTAGAGCAGACAGGAAGGACTAGTCCGATAAATTAGTTGATGCACTTTAGGCATATCAGACCGTGTACAAGGCCCTACTCAGAATGTCACCATATCGTATGGTATATGGCAAGGCCTGTCACCTTCCTATAGAGCTGGAACACCGCACCTTTTGGGTGGTGCGAAAATGTAACCATGACCTCGATGCAGGAGGTCAAGAATGGAAACTCCAGCTCAGCGAATTAGAAGAGATCTGGTGGGGGGCCTATGAGAACGCATTGATATACAAGGACAAGACCAAGGCCTTTCATGACCGCCACATCCGGAGAAAAACATTCACGCCCAACAAGCAAGTCTGGTTATTTGATTTGCGACTGAAATTCTTTTCAGGGAAGCTCAAGTCCAAGTGGACTGGCCCGTATGTTGTGATTCACCCATATCGTAATGGGGCAGTCCAGATCAGAGACCCAAAATTTGGGCATATATCTATGGTAAATGGCCAGCGGCTCAAGCTATTTTTGGCCCAGGAACCTCCTCTAGCTGACATGATGGTTCATCTTATTGAGGATGTGTGATTCAGTTTTCGCCTAGTTGGAGGCGTTAAACTTAGCACGTATAGATAGCATATCCCACATTCCACCATCATCTATACATAACCATTTTTATATATAGCATATTTTTCTTTTAGCATATTTTCTTTCTGCATATTGCATACTGTCAGGTTGGCTGGTGCTGAATGTTAAAATTTTAGGAGCAATTCCAAGTGATTTCTACCCATTTACTCCCTGCTGTATTTATTTTCTTTTACATTCATGCATGAGGACATGCAAGAACTTAGGCATGGGGGGGTAGATACGACAAAACTGAAAATCTTTATGCCAACATTTAGGAAAACCTTGGAGTTGCGTGTCAAACGTACTTTAGGACCCTAAATGAAAGAACAACTGACTTCACCTCCAATGCTCGCATTGGAGCTAAAAATCGTCCGCAACAGCCACTTTTGACTCACCCGCTCACCCTTTTGTTCTAAATTTAGGGTCAAGCTAAATGTAACCTGAATGGGAAATTTCAAGATGTATAAATATAAGAGGTTACTTGTTTATAGCATATACACATAGTGCATCCATGAATAAGATTATCTTATTAAGAGAATGCATTATGGATTTTATCCTTTAGTTGATTCCTGTAATTTGGAATCTAGTACAATTTTTCACACACACGTAGAATTTGCAATGGATTCACAGTGAAGGCTGATAAACATCTTTAGTCTGTCGAGAAGAAGTAGTGCTTCTTCTCCTGAACCCTTGGACAGTATTTTGGGAGTCAGGCAGATTTTCCTCCAAAAATCCACCAAATAGTGTGAGATGAGAATAGAGTGTATTGGTGCTCGAAGATTAGTGCAAGGAATTCGAAATCCTAGACAATTAGGTGATGATACTTAGAGATTAGGCATAGTTTCCGCTCTCGGTTCCTACATATACATTTTTGTGCGAAATTTTGAGAGCCACCAAATAAGGCAAATCGCGGAAAGCGAGTTTTCATAAAACTAGGGCTAAGGTGGATGGTTACGACCATTCTTTACGGAATCCTTGGCTGAAGGAGGGTACTGATGTCAAGGTCAAAAATACACCATCCTATCTGTCTCTTCCACTGCCATGAGTAGGTACTTCCACCAAATAAGCCACCCAATGTCTCTTAAGTACCACTAATCCCTAATAATGCCTCCTCAATAAAGTTCATGAATGTATGCTAGCGTGTGTTGTGTTGAAAAAAAAATTACATAGAAAAAAAATATGAAAAAAAAGAGAGAAAAGAGAGAAAAAAAGAAAGACAAAGAAAAAGAAGAAAAAAAATTAGAAGAAGAAAAAACAAAGAAAAGGTGTATGTGAATAATAGTGTTTATTTCAGTTGTATTGAGGTAATACCACCAAATAAATTTGAGATCCACCAAATATGGCCTTAACCTATTTTTCTATGTTTCTGACCGTCCGAATACTGCTGAGGAATTCCGACTTAGTGTTAGGGTTATGGAAACTCAATTAAAGTAGAAATGCCATGAGAGACCACCAAATATGGAATGCATGTGTAAATCTGGTGAGATTGTGAGCTCTCTCTCTCTCTCTCTCTATATATATATATAAAAGAAGAGAGAATGAATACAAAGGAACCAGAAAAGAGCATAGTTTTTCTCGTCTTTCTCTGAGTTGAGTTACGTAGTAATCAAGGAATCTAGATTTTACAGTACTAATCTCTATGTAGCACCAAGTGAGAGTGAGCCACAAAATAAACACCCGTACCCCTCAAAGATTCTCTACCTAAGCCTAAAGCTGGGGTGAAATTCATAGAATATCTTGAATACCCTGAGGGAAGAAGTTTGCCTATCCTGCTATAATTTTTACCAGGGGTAAAGTACAGTCTTTAGAGGTGAATTAGTTTTTCACTCGAATGCATTGCAAAAGCTACATAGCTACACTTTCACGATTGTCTGGATTTCTAGAGCATAGGATGAAAACAAAAAGGAGAAAAATCTCTAGGCATACACTTGATAAAATGATCAATCCCTTAGGGACCCTTCTGTGAATAATTTAGTCTTTCATTTGCTAGGGACTAGCAAGATTTAGGCATGGGGGTATGATTGCTAAGCAATCATAGGTCTTAATCGACCTAAATTAGGCTAGGACTAAGCATAAGTTAGGGTAATTCATGCATGCATAAGCATTAGTTGCATCTTTACTCCTTTCTTTTAGCTATGCATAAAATAATGCTATAATGTACTGATTAGGTGCATTATGACAATTAAAGGTAATAAGCTGACCAGAAGGTAGATCTGAAGTTGGATCTGAAGCTGGAATAACTGGTGTTGCAGTAGAGCTGGAGTGAAAGACCTAGATTAGATGTAGTAGATAATAATGTAAGGGAGTTAAGGTATGTTATTCTATTAAGTAGGAATAAAGTAGTAAAATATGAAGAACTTAGGACCATCCTAGCCCTAGGATAGCCTAGAAGCTTCCCTAAGCCTTAGCCACCCTTAGATTAGGTCACCGCACCCTAGGAAACCTTAAAACCCTAATTCCAACCTCTATATGGACGTCCAGATAAGTTATAGGACGTCCAAAACCCTTATCCAATTCCCGCACACCTTAAACCCACTTCTGCAAAGTTATTGGACGTCCAGACACTTGGTCAGACGTCCAATTTCTGCAGAATAGCCAAGACAGAACCTAGAATCCTTCCTGACTCTGATTAGACGTCCAGAATTGAAGTCTGGAATTTTGAGTTTTTACTATAAGTCATCTGATATTATTATTGGAAGTCTGGAACTGTTCTCCAGTTCCTGTTTTGAGATTCAAGGCTTGACTTTGATCTTTAACTCCTTAAACCCAATTCCAACCCCATAGGAACCTAAATTAAGGTGCCCTAACCCTAGTACATTACCTCTAGACCTCCCTAAGACCTAATTAGGCCCTCACTAAACCTAATTGACTTAGATCATAGTCAATTACCATTACCTAGTCAATTGGACTCATAGGGTCCAATTGAGCTCAGATCTCAACCCATACAAGTCTAATTGGACTCAGTGAGAGTCCAATTGACCTAAGCCCAACCTAATTGTGTTATTTCACTCTCAATTAGGTTCACACTCATTCAATTAAACTTGTGTTAAGTTTAATTGCAATTCCCCCTTAGCAATTAGGGTTTGCAACCCTAATTTAAGGCCTACACCAACCTAAACCCCTTAGGACCTAACCTATATCACTTAGACACCTAGGGCACGACCACACACACACACACACACACACACACACACACACACACACACACCCATTCATGCACTCCCACACAACCTAGAGTATTCTAGGTTCTTCCAAAGGTGGCGCCACTCTTGGTTGCCAAAATTAGCAACCAAGAGCCATTCAAAATTGAGATCCACAAATGGTGGATCTGAAAACCACCTTTCTCTACCTTGGCCAGCCACTCTTGGATCCCTCTTTAGAGAGTTCCACACTTCTCTAGAGAGTCTCCCTTAGGTCTATAAAAAGACCTAAGGGGTGGCCATTTGCACCCATCCACTCTTGGCTTCATCCATCTCTTGGCTTTATTCACTTCTATTTAGGTTTGCTACATTCACCTCCACGAGTTGTTCACCATGGTCACCACCATCTCCACACCAGGATGCTGGATCACCTCTCTAACCTCCCTCCAAGGGTCGACCTGAGCACCATTGGCTGCCCCTCCTTCTCCTCTCAACCACTCAAAGGCCATCGGAGACCACCTTCGAATGCCCTTATTTATGCTAGATTAGTAGCTTAGATCTTCATAGTTTTATTGCTTTTATTTACTGCTTAGTAGTGTAGCTCTTTATTCTCCCCCAATGATGCATGCAAAATCCCCCCATAGATTCCTGTATGCGATCATTTTCTGTTAGTTAGATTTATGCTTTCAAGCTTTCCTCTATAAGCTTTCCACTAGTTCCATGTTGCAAACACCCTCTTGAATGAATGAAAGAATTTTCTTTATATATATATCTCCATGTTGAGAATCACCATGAGCTCATTGATTGCAATATATTTTATGTGATTAAAGTTGCCTGCTTTTAAGTATTATCTACTGCAATCGGCATATCGGTACCAGAAAATATTGAGGATCTAATGATTAAAGCATTTTCTGTAAATAGCCACCACATAACTAGAATTGTGCGTACTGAAACTCATACTTTCACATTTGTCATCTATTTAACACATGCGCACGTAATTAGGGTTCATAAAAAAAGTGGCCAAACATTGATTCGACAATTAGAAACCGACATGTGATTTTAAGCAAGTAGAGTGAAAAAGATCGATTTCAAATTTGCATAAACGCCTCTCAAAGATGAACGACTGGGACTCAAGTCTCGTTATCTTTACAAAATCATTTTTTGACGAATGTTTTAGTGCGACTATACTATGATTTTCGACGACTTTAAAATGCACGAAAATGTGTTTGTCACCAGGGTCGAGTGGTTCTCAGGTTTTGGTTGAAAATCACCAAAAACCAAAGGTTGTTAAGCTTACAGGGCCAGGACTGCGATTTTGTGATGTGCAACCCAAGACCAAAGTATCGGACAATGGGTAAAGATGGTTCAACAGGTTCGGATGTCCACTTGATGTTCAGCTCAGAAAAATAATTAGTTATTTCGAGCTTAGGTTGCACGTGAATGATATCGTAAGGGTCTTGGTAGAAAGTAGGCGGTTTCAGGTCCATAGGTACCCTTAGATCTAAAATCAAAGTTCCCTCAGAATTAGCCTCCCAAATTTTTATTTCAACAATTCTATCCTCCAACATCAAGAACTCAGGCTCCGAGACCTCTACCATATCATTCACCCCATATGATTCACTCAAGTCCAGAAATCATGGCTGAATCAAGATTGACTTGGGCACAATGATCTCAGAAGTCAGCACTTCGGGGTGCGGATGAGGAATGGGGTCACTGATTGAATCATCAAGATTCAGATCCTCCTAGTTAACCCCAACCGAATCAAATTCCTCTGTTATCAGGCTGTGAAATGGTTCATTAGATTCCTCATGTCTGTTTGTCTCACTAAAATCATTTTCCTTATGCTCAAGTGAGACTTCACCTAAAGATTCTTCACCCTTAGAGTCAAAGAATTGATGATCCTCATTTATATATGTCTCAAAATCATAAATCATTTCATGATCCAAGGAGACATAATTTTCTTCATTTCCTGACTTGGGGATCTCAGGTGAATCAATCGGTTCATCCTCAAATGGTTGCTCTAGACCAATCTGGTCATCTCCAGTCTCAGAATATGTATCACCCCCAACAGGCACTTGAGCGGGTTCAGACATTGGCTCTCCTGAAGAAGGTTCATCTTGGGAATCATCCCAAGATTTGACTCGTGCAACCACAAATTTCATCCTCAACCTCGATAACTTCCCAAGAAGAAACTCACCCAGGTCCCTATCCTTAATGCTTTGGAGCAAATCCAATAAAGAGCTATTCAGCTCATCAATCATTTTGATCATAGGCTCCAATGCTTCAGTGTATGGTGTTGGCTGAGCTTCTAAAGATTGGATGGTGTTCCTCAAGTTAGCCAACACCCTATCCTAGATCTGGTTCACCTGAACCAACTGGTTCGATTCAGGTTTGGGTGGGTTTGGGTTAAATCTAGGGGAGTCAAGATGTAGAGGTTCTCAGGTCCCTCCCTGATTGTAGGTCATTTTAGGTTGTTTAAAGAATGGTGGTGACCTATAATCAGCATAATTCTGGGGAGGGTAAGTGTTATAATCAGCATATCCTTCATGGTTGTAGATATGATTAGTTTGGTCATCAAAGGATGGAGATCCATAATCATTGTAGGTTTGGGAAGGATAGCAATCATAGTCTTGTTGTCTAGGGTTAGGCCCTGGACACTGAGGTCCGGATTCGTATCCCCAATCAAAGTTATCCCGACTAGTGGATGAGTAATTACAAGTCAAATCGGGATAGTAATCATCTTGGGAATAAGTGGTGGTAGGAGGATAGGATTGGAAATGTGTGTAAGATGTGGAAGGGTACATGGTGAAGTAAGGAGGGAAATAAGAAGAGAAAGAAGGAGCCCAGCAATACAAGCAATCAACCCTATCCTTAGGTGGGTTAGCCTAAAGACCTACAGACTCCCAGGACCCGTCTTGAGATTACAAATGATTCAGTCTACTTTTATCCGGTCAATCCAACAAGTTAGAAGGAGGGACTGGGGAGAAGGTTCTTCCTTTGGCTTGCGCCTCCGATTCCTAGTGTACCCCCTAACGGCGGTCGTTTGACGCTACTCCCCTAGCTAGACATTAGATGGACCAACAGAAGCAAATTATTCGAAAAAAAATCTCAGTCTGAGCCCCAAACAGCAAATCAATCCTTAAGGCCAACGTCTACTCAGTTTTAATTAGGCTTGGGATGATTGTGCTCTTGGAATGTAATGGGCCCTTTAGATGGGTTGTGCCCTGAATGATCAATTAAAATGTGTGTGCATACACAACCAGGGTTTGCAAACAAGGTTATTTGATAATGTGTCTTTTAGGATTTAACCTTGTTTAGTAGCTTTTAGGGTTTAATTCTTAGGTTGGTTCAATCAAGGTTTAGTAGAACACTCCAAGTTTTGAAAACATGGGTGATGATATATTCCTTTAAAAATCAGAGAAAAAATGTGGAGTGCCTGGTTCAACCCTAAGAATCAACCCTAAGTGGGAAGCTACTTGATGAATCGCTTTTATTTTGAGCGGTGCGGCCCAAACAGTTCAAGCAATTGCCTATTGCACCACTTAGTTAAGGCACACAGAAATATTTGACCTATTCAGATTTCTACTCACTTATTTGTGTGTTGAGTTAAGTGTACCAGGTCCACAAGTCAGATCCCGGTTAAGTGGTAGAATCGATGTGATTGTGCACCTTAGGATGAGAAGTTGTGGGTGTTAAGTGTGTAGCTTTCAGAAAATCCCACAAGAGAAGAGTTTTTTTTTTAATTTTTTTTATATATGCGGGGGTGAGATAAGTGGAGGTGGCAAACAAACAACCAAATCTATCCTAGGATTTATAAAAGTCACCTAAGTTGATTTGGGTTTAAGTTATTAGTGTGGTGAAATGAACTAGTGGGTGGGGGTGGTGGGGATAAACTTACAAAACCTTCATCCACACTTTTCTCCAATCTAATTGCATTGGCTCGCCTCTGATGAGTACCTGCAATCATAGTAAGATTAAAGAAAAAGTGAGATAAAAGTTAGGTAAGGCGAAAAAACATGGGAAAAAACCAAAGAGCGTTGCCTCCTTGGCAATGGCGCCAAAATGATCGCATGTGTTTCGTGAGTTTGAAATTAGGGTTACAGGTAACCCGTTGTCATAGTTGCAAAACTTGTGGTCAAATAAAATTTATACCGAAACTCCAAGGGAGTCCCGGGTTGAGCATAGGGAGGCGACGTTTACTTTAATTGAAAATCGTGCTTCGATTTGTTTCTTTTTGGTATTTTAGGGTTTTGTTATTTTTTATTTGAAAGAAGAAGACAAGCAGAATGAATCACAAGATAGAGATGGAACAAATATGATATTTATATCACCTCTATGTCAATTACAATAAACTATGAAAGCATAAAAAGAGAGGAAGGTGGGAGGAAATCTCCCGAATCGACTGTTCGGCGAGACGACGGCACCTGGCGAAAGCTTGGATGAAGGAGGTGAGGAGTGGGACAATGGAGGTGAGATGCAAGAGGACGTTGGGTAGAGGAAAGCTTTGACGTGGCTCTAGAATGGAGGTGAGAAGGCGAAGATGATTTGCTACTGGAATGGAGGTGGGAGGATGGCTCCAAGGCGACCTATGAATGGGGATGGGAAGATGGATGAATATTTGGTGAGGCAGAGGTTTGCTACACTAATAGGAGCCTTGGGATCTTGAGAGTAAGCTCTAATAAAGCATTGGTAGGCTTGCTAGAGCTTAGGAGTAGGTGGGAGTAGAGTAGGTAGAGATGGCTTGGAGCGGAGGGGGTGTAGGTCCTTTTATAGTGGAGGAGAAGAGGCAAAAATAGGCATGGGACCATTAATGATCTCTAGGCCGTCGCTGGAAGTGTCGTTGTAGGCAGCTCATGCCTGCTCACGCTCGCTCATGGCCACAGCTGGCTTTACTGGCTTGTGAAGGATTAGCGACGGCTGTAAGCATCGCTATAGGTCTAGCTCATGCATCGTTGTAGGCTGGCGCCAATCGAGCACCCGCCCACGCAACCGCTACGCGGGCGCACGCTCCTCATGCCGTGTCGCACGTGCGCACGCTCACGCGCTGGTGCTGCTCTGTGCGCATGTGTGCCTCCGCACGTGCGCTCGCACCTGCACTGCTGTGCTCGTGCGGTGGCGCGTGCATATGCATGGGCGGCCTGGGCTGCGCCACGTGGCACAATTTGGGCCATCCATCTTTTCATTGTAGGGGCTGCTACAGAGGTCGGATTGAGTCGATTTTCATGCTGTTGGGCAGCAGTCGTCGACCCAAATCCATCCAGGTGGTCGGATTTGTCATTTGAAACTCCGAATTATGTCACCTAGTCCCTTGGCCGTTGATCTTCCTCGGACTTCATATGGTGCTACAAGACTCCAATCAAGGCAATTTCGGAGGCTTTGGACTCTGATCGTCATCTTGATCAGATCCATACGTTCGGATCGTCAATCTGAGGCTTCAAAATAAATATCCTTCTCTCCTGACCACAAAAAGGATGCAATTAACCTAAATTATATACACTACTCTAAATGCAGAATGGTGCTTGCTATGCAATATTTATAACATAAAATGCAAATCTAAGCCTAGGAACATGCATGAATAGGCATTTTACCCTCAATAAATGTGTTTACATCATGAAGCTAAAATTTTTAGGTTGTGGTCTCGGCGTAGATCGTGTAAAAGATGAACGTGTTGTAGTATAGCGCGAAATACGTCTTGAGCAAATATCTAACGGAACTGGTGAGTCCCGGTTGATCACAGGGAGGCAGAAAGCACTTTTGATTTCATGAGTTTATTTCAAATATAAAGGCTAAGTAAAAGGAATAATCAATCACGATATTTATAGCACAAGAAGAGATTGAACATAAACTAGATACATGTATTTGAATAAAACATAAAATAAACAAACTATTGTTGTAACAGAACAAGGGCACCACGGGTGGTTCGTGGTAGCCTTTTGGAGAGGTTGGGAGGAGCAACAACGATTCGTGAGTGTGGCCCAACGGATGCTTTAGATGGGGATGCAGAGAAGGCGGGAAGAAGAAGAAGAAAGAAAGGTTGAAGGAGGAAGAAGAAGAGAATGAAGGAATGCCTTCAAAGGGGGCCCTTTTGGTCTCCTTTTATAGCTTTGGCGGGGAGGTAAAAAGGGCATTTGGCCCAATTAATCTCGTGCAAAAGCCTTCCAAATCCTTCTTCTTCCCTCAGTTCGCTTTGATGCTGCCACGTGGCGCTCTGTGGAGCATCGATCCTCCATCGCATGGTCGCAGATCGCCCGCACACGCCCTTTGCATTTTTTCCTTCGTCGCTCGCCTCTTCTGAGCGCTTCAACCTCAGCTGTTCGATCTTACAATCAGACCGCTTACGTGCACTTGCCTCGCCTTCCAAATCTCGCAAAACGTGTGTGATCACGTGTCCACCCACGGTGCGCTCTGATCGAGCCACGTGGTCGTGCCTTTGCCCTCCGATTGCGCAATTGCACCTGCACGCTCCTGCATAGCCAATGTCACATCAATTTTGCATAGCGCACAGCTCGAACCTGCATCCTGCGCTTACATGCGCACGCGTGAGCCAACGCGCTGCGCAAGCCTTTTGTTATATATACTTGTTTGTTTCTATTAATCCTTATCTGATCTGGACAGGCGACATGCCGCGCTCGTGGTCGTTGGATGAATATCCAATGGTCCACAACGTGCGGTGCATCCTTTCTAGATGGGGCGGTAGTGAGGGAGTGGCTATGGTGGCACCACATGGTGCCATCATGGCCGTTCATCTTATTTTCCTTGTATCTGGTGATGTAGGCCTCCGATTGAATTGATTTTTGCATTGTTGGGCTATGAACATCGATCTAGATCCATTAGTGTAGTTGGGTTTGTCATCTGAGGTCCAGATCTTCTTTAATTTGCCCCTTGGCTCTTGGTCTCCTGCGAATTCCCTAGGGTTCTACGGGAGTTTGATTGATGTGATCTTGAAAGCGTTGGATTCTCATCGAAGTTTTGAACAGATCCATGTGGTTGGATTGGTCATCCGCAGCCCCGAATTACCTGCAATGAGTGATACCTATCAAATAGCACAGTTTTATGCATAAAACACATATATCAACTACGATGCAAAATATGATGCATATGCATGCAGAATGTTCATGTTATGCTAAGTTCTAGCTTAATTCAGGAGAATTAAGGCCTATGATTGCTGTGTAATCAGGTTGGTCCTTTATCCTATCATTTCTAGGTCTAGTTCTTCTAGAGGTACCATCCTTCCTTTAGTTCTACTCCAAAATAATTCAAGTTCTAAATCATCCTCCCAATCAGATACCTCATTAGGGGACCAAGGTTGAGGAGAAGTAGGTCTGGGCCCTTCCAAATTGTGGGTCAAGCAAGGGTAATCAATTGGCTCTAGTGACCTATTTTGGGAATTGTCTTAGGTAGGGTAAGGGCTTGACCATTGGGGTCTAGAATCATCATTAATTCCCCAATTAGGTTTGAGATTATCCCAAGTAGAAGGTGGATAAGGTTGATTCAAATTGGGATTAGGGTTCATGGTATTTTGGTGTTGTCCTCCTTGGTTGTAGGTCATATTAGAATACTCATTAAAGTTTGATGACCCATATTGAAAGTCAGTTTGCGGAGGGTAAAAATTTTGGTCATGGCATTGGTATCTCGATTGACAAGTAGATCCCCTATTGAAGGTAAGCTTATCCCAATTTGAAGATTGGTAAAATTAATGTAAATTGGGATCAACGTCATAATTAGTTTAGGGATAAAAATTTTGATCCTGATATTGCCTCCTTGGGTTATGTCCCCAATTTGCAATTGTATTATCCCAATATGTAGATTGATAGGATTGACTTGCATTGGGGTCAAACTTAAAACTATTTTGGGGATGATTGTAGGTTTGAGGGTAGGAATTGGCATCTATGGATGTGTTAGAGGCATGAGAAGTGTTGTTAACCACATCAATGTAGGGGCAGTATTCAATTCTAGGTTTGTTTTGATACACCTTCTCAAATGAGTCCACAATAAGCAATCAAACACCAAGCAAACACGGATTCATTTACTTTGATTTTTTAACCTTTGTATTAATGTGAGTAGCCTTTAAGACAAGTTATCAAATAGTTATGTACCCTAAGCCAACCTATGTAGTGCCTTAGAAAGACCTACAACCAAGAACTAGATGATCCGACTTGAGCCCTCTCGCCTCTAGACTCCCCGAAATACGGGAAAGATAGACTTGCTGACCTCCGACTAACCATTTCTTACGATGTAGAGTAGTAGAAAAACTTGACCTAAGTCAATAATGGAGTTAATCTCTAGTTGAGCCTACTCACCTCTAGATTCCCTAAGGTACGGGTGAGATGGACTTGGTGACCTTTGACTAACTCACGCTTGGTAACCTTATATGCGTGGATGTGAAAGAATAATGTGTCAATCAACACAAGAGATAAAAATCAAATACAAGGTCCTTTAGCACTCATGAAGAGTATTTTAGGGTTTCACCATTTATTGATGAATTTTATAATATTCTCACTTTAAGGTAGTTTCAATGCAAGCAAGTGAGATTTTTAGTTAAGTCTAGAGGTAGAAATGCATGGCAAGTTATTCAAAAGGGTAGAGAAGTGCATACCTAACTCCAGCAATTTAAAAAATGTGAATGCAATACTTGGAATAAAAATCTAGACGCTGCTTTATGCAAGTCCTACTATTTTTCCCTAAGGCTATGCAGCTTCTAGATAAGCATGACAGAGATTTTTTTTATATGTAGTAGGAAAACAAACAAACTACTACTAAAGAGTATAAAGAAGAGAGTCCACAGTCCACAAAATTATTACAGTCCAAAAATTAACACTCTCTCACCAATGAACTTAAGAAACCTAAAATAAAGGAAAAAATCTAATCTACACCTTGCATGTGCCTTGCTCGCACCCTACCTTCGTGAATCTCTGCTTTCATGACCCGCTTTCACACCTCGCAAAAACTTCTCTTCATGTACTCAGTACCTCCAAAAAGAGATGGTAGAGACTCACGAATACACAAAAATTCTATTAAGGAAAGAAAACACCTGGAGCACATGCCTCCTCACCAATGGAGCCAGAAACTGATCGTGAAATCGCGTAAAGGATTAAGTCATCAGCGTAGTTGCGAAAACACGTCATTTACAATTCATAAATTATATTTGAAAAGTATGTGATCATGAAAAAAAATCCTTTGCATGCAAAAAATAGTAATTTAATGATGTTGTTGTTGATTGTATTATAGTGTCACAATGCAAACAGATGTCATGTCATATTTATTTATTTACATAATTTTACTGGTTTATTCCAGGTCATTCACTGGGAGATAGTTATTGATATACATCACTCTCTATGTTCCAAAAATTGCTCTTTTATTCCAAAAATGTCAATTGTATTTACAAATGAATAAATGAATTGGGTTAATTATGTATAAAATGAATCAATTAATGCTAACTACAATGCCTTAAACATATTTACAACTAATCAAGTATCAAAAACTAATCAGAATTACTCTATGTTAATATTATAACTATCCTAATTAATACTAAAGTGTAGGTACAAAAATAACTACTAATATGTATTATACTAAGTTATTCTAACATACACTAACACCTAAAGTAACAAATATATGAGTATAGTGACATATGTAAGTGTCGCTAAAGCCTCAGAAAACTTATATACACAAAGGCAAAAAATAATTATATCTACTAACATATATATAACCTACAGCGACAGATACATATGTTGTTAAACCCTTAAAAATAGATGTACATATAAGGCAAAAATACTTATACTACTCTACTACATATATACATACTTATATATTTATACTACATATATATACTCTATACTTACATATGACATACATGCATATATATATACATATACACAGCACGCTTATATAACTCACGTGCATACACAATACACACCACTAAGTCTAACACACACTAAGCACACTCTTTTCTTCAGCACTTAGCCACTTTTCCGCTTCTTCTTACACTCAACTTACTCTTTACTTATCAAAAATTTGATTTCTTTTAATGGGCGGGACCGGTTCGGTTTGTGGGATACATAGCACCCTCTCGGGTGGGACTAGACTGCTACTATGAACCATCCCCTAGTTCTTAGTTAATTGTGTTTTAGTGTATAGTTTAACCCATACTCGACTCATTTGAAGCGGGCACAGGTCGCTAGCTAAACCAGGCTCCTAGCCCCATCAATGCTTAGATATACTCAATATGCTCAAGAGTATGCTCAGAAGGGTAAGAGGTATAAGTGCACAGAGCACTTGATGATTGAGGACCGCTTGGGCACAATTCGTTAAATAGCACTTTAGTGCCTCATTTGTTAATGAGGTGGGACAAAAGAAAGAGCCCCTTAGGAGCGCAACTGCGTGTGAATTGGCCAACCTTGGGCCTCGAATTGAGTGCCCAAATGACATCCATTTTCAAATTAAATCATATCATTGGAAATACCTTATGCAGGGTTACATAATTGTACAACTAATTTAGGATAATAACTTATTTAATTATAGTTAAAAATTACTTAAACTTAGTGAATTGTACACATTAATTTAGAGCTTAAATCCTTAATTAATGTATAAATTAATGATTTGATGATACAATTGACCTTATAAATAGTTAATTTATATAATAAGGTATTTATTAAACATTTTTAATTTATATACATTTATTTACACGTTATAAATAGATATACATATAATTTAGTTATAAATATTATTATATAGTACAAATATATCATAAATATGATGAAAATAATCAAAATTAATATATATAAGTGTATAACATGGATTACTTTAGTATTACGTTAATTTACTAATTTACTTTATTTTAACTTAATAATTTACTTAATTAACTTAATAATCTAATTATATACAATAAATACATAAATAAATCAATATACAGGTATAAATAGTTATATAATAGTTACTTATTTACGTATGTATAGTAATAGATACTATTGCATAGGTTAAATACTTATTAATAATTACCTTAATTTACACACATTTAATCTATTATAAGTTAATATCTAATTATATAATAAAGTTATATATACAGTAACTCATCCTAAATACTTATTTAAATATATATAATACATTTATAAGTTATTTATGTACATTATTTACATATATTACAATATTTACACTTATTAAATAGTCCATATTTACAGGTATAAATACTATATATAAGGTATTTTTATGATATTTTTGACCTTTTCATATTTTTATGGTATTCATGTGTTTAATATGAATAGGAGAAGAGAGAGAAGAGGTGAGTTGATAGAAGAAGAATTTCTTTCTGTATTTTTGAATATATTTCTTTTATTGAATTTCAGAGTAGACCAAACCGTTGGCTGGTATGCTCTACCAACTAGAAGGTTTGGATTACTTTAAAACTTTGCATACACTTAAACAAATACCTAATCTTACTCAAGATAGGTTTATTTTATTTTTTTATGATTTTTATGCTATTTCAAATCTCACCAATATGAGGCCTAAAGATTTTTGAGATAAAGAACCTAAGTTCTTAAAAGTAGTTCTAAGGACTGGAAATGAGGTTTAAACATTCACATATGTCCAACATATCACATAACAAGTGTTTCAAATAATGAACACAATTTTAACCAATAATTTCATTATAAACACACGTTGGACAGTTTAGCCTTTTACAAGTAGCTGACAATGAATTTTAAACATTATTTACATGCTAATCTGATCAAATTTGAATCGGGGAATCATACATGAAAGCTTGTATATGATGTTCTATCAGTATACTACCACATCAACTTATTTTACACATTAAGCCTAGCTCAAACTCCCTTTTGAACTCCTACTTCAGAACCTGCTGCTGTAATTCTACAACAGCTAATCCAGCTACTGCAATAACCAATCTCAGTAGTTGTTTGCTATTGTCTCAAGTTGCTGCTCAAACCAACATCTAATAATAATATCATCATGAGCCATAACTAGCTTTGATTAATCAAAATTAAGTGACAAATGCTCCTACATAATTGCCTGAGAGTTGTAACTCCCTACACATCCATTCTAATAGTAATACATTAAATCAAGGTTAATTTTGCAGTTTTAACATCATATCATGAAAGCAAAATAATCATGGGGTTTCCCATAGGTTAATCTAATGTCTAATGAGCATTAAAGTCTAATAAGAGGGTCTACATAGATAGAAACATGGTTTTACGCACTTCGAGAACTAATACATAACCCAAAATCCTAATTTTAGACTTGCTTGAATTACAGAGCTTCTGGTCAGCATAAAATCCATCTAAACCTTCTAAAATTCATAGGAAAATATTCCATGAGGTTTGGCACCCTTGGTTTGACCTTTGGAACTTATTTTGACCTTAAATAGAGTCAGAGACACAGTTCTACCCTAATTTTGATTTTTGCATAAATTACCCAATCAAATTTGGTCAAAACTAAAATCTAACTCCACAATCAGATTTCTTGGGTCCAAATTAGGTTTGTACCAAAATTTTGGCCCAATCAGAGTTCATCTTGACCTAGTTTGCATTTTAATCTAGTCAGACTCTTTTAGCTCCTTATCTTTTGAATTATTTGCAGATTGTTCCCTACCTTTCCCATCATTCTTTGTAAATAGGTCCCTACTGCCATTAGTGTGAACATAGGAGCTTCATCAAGATTCGAGTGAGGATTTCTCGCTCGATTCTCAATCAAACTCTTTCAAATTTGAACATGAGATTCCTTAAGTAATTCCCTACCAAATGAACCCTATCATGGACCTTGATTCTTCCCCAAAAGTTCATGCGAATAGTTTGAAGAGAAGGGTATTTGGATTGCCTGAAATAGCTGGAGTTTGTGAGCTTGTTTCCAAGCTTGGAACTCTTAGGCCTATAAAAGGACCTAGGACAAGAATCCTTGCTCCTTAGCTCAATTTTGGCTACAAATCTTCACCAAATTTCCCTCTTCAACCACCTCCACTGCAACTCTGGTGACCCCTCTCCAACCTCCTTCTTCGCCCGCTGCCACGTACTATAGGCAGTGGGAACATCTTCATCTCCTTCCTCCGCTTCTCGCGACACCAAAAAAAGCCTTCTAAATCCCCTCGTCGTTGTCGCTCCTTCCACAAGAGGACTTCTCCTTCCCCAGCGTCGACCAATCACAGCCAGTGCCATCTCTCCCCTTTCAACGGTAAATTAGGACTCTCTCTCTCCCTCTCTTCCTCTAGTTTAGAATTAGCCCCTTATTCTCTTGTTTTAGCCACTGTTCACCTCTCTTCCTCGTCGTCTTCTTCACCTCCAGCGTAGCTCCGACGAGCTCGCCACGCCGCTACACCGCACCACTTGCCTCTCCACAACTTCCAGAAGCATCACTGTGTTCCCCACTTCAAAATCCCTCTACCAATTTCATCTTTCATCCACCCAAACACTCCAACCACCAACCCATCTTAACACCTCCACCGCTGGCACAGTCACACCTCCATACACTTCCTAATGCTGAGAGAACCCCACCATCATCTTCGTCACCATCAAACGAAGCTATTGAACCATCTAACTGGGGCATTAAGCCTGTATTCATGTATCCAGGTCTTCGTTGGTCTCCGCTTATGCCGCCATCATCTCCGGCTCCAACTGCAGTGCTTCATCCTATTCCAACCCCGCAACCATGCCCATGCATTGCGGTTTAGCTTCAAGACCTTTCCCAGATCCTCAATTGGAGACCACGTCTGTGCCTTCACCTTCAATTGGAGGCATTTCCTCCTACAACTGCTGCATAAAGAATTGTGGGGATGATAGTCCCACATCTAGGATCTTGAAGCACCAAATAGCGTATAAGTCAGATTTGTGTTCTCAGCTTATCACCCAAGAACACGAGGGGCCGGGTCCCTCACCACTACGCTCACCCACTTACCCACCTACGCTCACTCCTCGCCTGCGATACACGCTCGTAGGCCTGGTCCATGCTCTCGACCTGATAACCTGACCAATTACCTGACTAAGCCCGATTCTTTGAGAGAAGAGGAGGAATCTCTGAGAGAGAGGGGGAGGGTTTTGCTGCGCTACCCTTGTGCCCCTGTGTGACCCTTAGCCTCTGAAGAAGAAAGTCCATTCTTTGTGGTTGAAGAAGAAGAAGGCCATATGGAAAGGCTTGCGAAGGCTTTGAAGAAGAAGAAGAAAAGGATTTGAAAGGCCTTGTGCCTCCTGTGAGGCACTCTGTTAATGTGAAGGATAAGTCATCTACTACTATATTCATGTCGTCTAATTAAAGTTGATGATAGTACTGTTGAATTATTTAAGTACTATAGTTAACATTGATGAAATTGAGTATGATATATATGCTTAATCTAGATGAATAATTGGTGATCTAAATCACCATTATTTTGTCTTTCTATTCTTTTTATCTCATCATCATTTCAATTACAATATGACGAATTGTATTCATTCAATATTTATTTTGATGCTCAATTTATTGTGCTCATTGATTCTGATTGAAGATTAATGTGTAAGTTCCATATTTGCTCCCTGTGATCAACCTTGGACTCTACTTCTTGAATCTGAGCATATAAATTTAAATGTTTGTTGTAAGATTTTGTCGATTAAACTACGACGCATATATTTAACACTCGACGAAACCTCATCAACATTTTGGTGCCATTGCCAAGGAGCGACGTGCAATTCATGCATTAATCTTATCTTTCTTGATTTTTATTTCAGCACTAACTTGCCCCGTTTGCTTTGTTTGTGATTTTGCGAGATACATCACAGGGAGATCTTCCACGCAATCAACCACTCTAAGGGTAGGTAAACTTTCTCTTCTTCCCTAATCAATCTCCTAATCTTTTGGAAGAGAGAAAAGGAAATAGACACTAAGGATTCATCTACCTTATTTTCTTAGTAATCATCATTTCTAAAGCAAGTTTTCTGATTTGAGAATTCAAATCGATATTTGATTGAAGATTGAGACGATTATGTTTAGAGATCCCTACCCAAATTGCCTGTACCTACTAGGGATTTACACTTAATTTTTGATCATCTTGGACTATGCACTTCTTGTTTGAGTCCAAGGTGTACATTTGAGATTAAATTGGACTTTAAATAGAACCAATTAGGGTTTCTACTCTAGGGTCTTGAAGTATTAGTTCACACTTGTCTGAATTAAAGGAAATTAACCCTCCCACATCTGTGTGCTACCTAAACCCTTGCTTGAAAAGATCTAATCAGAAGAACCCTAAAATCAAACTTTAAATTCACTTGAACCCTAAAATTGTGGATCTATATCCTGAGAGTCAATTCAGGGTGACCTTTGGGTCTTGACCTAGATTTCATTCTTCATCTTTTAGGGCAAGTCAGGTGGAATTGGTCTACATTGTGGGCCAATCAACCTCTAATGTAAACACATTTATTGAGGGTAAAATGCCTATTCATGCATGTTCCTAGGCTTAGATTTGCATTTCATGTTATAAATATTGCATAGCATGCATCATTCTGCATTTAGAGTAGTATGTAATTTAGGTTAATTGCATCCTTTTTGTGGTCAGGAGAGAAGGATATTTATTTCAGAGCCTTGGATTGATGATCTAACCGAACGGATCTGATCAAAATGACGAACGGAGTCTAACGCCTCTGAAATCGCCTCGATCGGAGTCTTGTAGCACCATATGCAGTCCAAGGAAGATCAATGGCCAAGGGACTAGGTGACATAATTCAAAGCTTCAAATGACAAATCTGATAGCGTGGATGGATTCGAGTCGATGATCGTAGCCCAACGATGCAAAAATCGACTCAATCCGACCTCTGTAACAGCCCCTACAAAGAAAAGAAGATGGACGACACAGATTGTGCCATGTGGGCAGCCCAGGCCGCCCATGCGCATGCACACGCCACCGTACGTGCATGCGCGTGGAGGCACGCATGCACACAGTGCAGCGCCAGTGTGTGAGCGCACACGCAACACGGCGTATGGAGCGCGTGCCAGCGCAGCGGCAGCGTGAGCATGTGCTTGGTTGGCACCAGCCTACAGTGATGCATGAGCTAGACCTATAGCGATGCTTACAGCCGTCGCTAATTCTTCGTGTGCCAGCAAAGCCAGCTATGGGCGTGAGCAAGCATGAGCTGCCTATAGTGACGCTTCCAGCGAGGGCCTGGAGGTCACTAATGGTCCCATATCTATTTTTGCCTCTTCTCCACTATAAAAGGACCTACACCCCCTTCCTTCCAAGCCATCTCTACCTACTCTACTCCCACCTACTGCCAAGCTCTAGTAAGCCTACCAACGCTCTGTTAGAGATTGCTCTCAAGCTCCCAAGGCTCCTATTAGTGTAGCGAACCTCTGCCTCACCAAATATTCATCCCTCTTCCCATCCCCATTCATAGATCTCCTTGGGACCGTCCTCCCACCTCCATTCCTGTAGTAGATCATCTCTGCCTTCTCACCTCCATTCCAGAGCCACGTCGAAGCTTTCCTCTACCCGATGTCCTCCTTCATCTCACCTCCGTTGTCCCACTCCTCACCTCCTTTGTCCAAGCTTTCGCCAGGCGTCGTTGTCTCACCAAACAGCCGATTCGAGAGATTCCTTCCCACCTCCCTCACTTTTTATGCTTTCATAGTTGATTGTAGTTGACATTGAAGTGATATCTATATCATATTTGTTCCATATCTCTGGTGATTCATTCTGCTTGTCTTCTTACAAAAATACAAAAAAAATAACAAAACCCTAAAATACCAAAAGGAAACAAATCAAAGCGTGATTTTCAATTAAAGTAAACGTCGCCTCCCTGTGTTCAACCTGGGACTCCCTTGGAGTTTCGGTATAAATTTTATTTGACCACGAGTTTTGCAACTATGACGTCGGGTTACTTGTAACCCGGATTTCAAACTCGTGAAACCCGTGTGATCAACCTCCAAATTAGGTCACAAATTGAATTAACTTCTAAATCAAGTGAAATCCAAGGCACAAACTAGGCTAAAATTGGTATACTTAAGGTCTCAATTCATACATTCTGGTCTACTTGGAACCACAGTGACAAGGGAGGTCAGGTGGGGGAAACCCTATAACCTGTGGGGATGCTCTATCGTGTAGGGGTCTTTGTGGGGCTCTCCCTTCCTGGCTGCCTAAGTACTTCTTGGGTGTGGGGATTTTTTATTCAGAGGTATCATTTGTCTCGAAACAAGCCTTAATCATCCAAAAATCTTTGGGTGCCTTGATTGGGTCCAATTCATATCCAGTCCCTCATCTATTCTCTAGAGCACATACACAAGAAAGGTCCTTTGGTTATTTGACCTAGAGGCCTTCATTAGAATTGATCTTCTTGGGGATTTCTGATCTGATCTAATCACTTTAATCTGAACTTGAATTTGATTCTACATCTTGATCTACCACCTGATTTGAAAATGCAACCTAACAATTTGGGAAGAATTTGTAGGAAACCTGAATCCCAAATGATCATGAAAGAGAAAATGATTGAGGTTGCTCTTAAACACTATGAGGATTATGACACAACCTCAAATCCAGTTAGCAATATTCAGGTTAACATATCAGCAACAACAACCTTCATTACAAATCGTGCCCAACTAATAATAACACAAATGACAAAAAGTTCAACCTGGGATATTCTCAAGACAGGATTCATTGAAATAGAAATATTGCATAATTTCGAGTATCTTCAATGTCTGACAAATCATGACTTTGGGAAAAGCAACAAGATGACCTTGAGAAAGGGGAAAACTTGATAACTATGTTGAAATAGGTCATAAATCAAATCTACCCATATCAACAGTCATAAATTGATGATCTCCCAAAATTGAGTTTGAGAATAGAGGTTGTTGTGGACCCCCAACCCAAATGGAATTAGATTCAAACTTCATAACTATTGACATGCTTGATCTTGATAAGGTTGGGAGGATCCAATTGTAGGTGTTCCCGATTCTAAACCAGCCTTAGAGAGCCATGAAGCTGGTCCATCAAGCCTAGATTCCCCAGACACCTGTGATGATAAGCTTGAATCAGAACCTCTCGAGAATGTAATTCCCGAACCTTATCTTGTTATGGTAATTCTTGAGAATGATTCTGACATCCCAATAGAACCTAGTCCAGATTCTAGTGACCCAACTCCTACCTTTGACCTAGAATCTAGATCAGAACCTATTTGGGATGATCAAGAGGCCTAATGTGATGAGAACCAGATTTTGGATCTGAACCATGATTATGGGCCTATGTTTGATGATTACACCTCTCCAACCTTCTTAGAAATACAAATTGACTTTTCGAAAGTCAAACCGATTTATGATACAGAAACAGAGGAGTTGAAGAGCTGGGATTTGATTGGGTCTATCTTAGGAGCCAAGAACCTGAGCCTATGCCTAATAAGGATACCTCTTTGAGCTCAGAATTTGAGATTAGGCTAGATCCGAGTCAGGTTGTTGATTCTACACATCTTGATCCATTCTATGGTGGAAATCCCAATTTGAAATCAGGTTCAAAACTAATCTTCGCAAATTCTTCGATGATTTCGAATCATACTTAGACTTCAGAGATCTGCTGTTTCCTGATGATTATGAACCAGTTTACAGCCTTAGCATCCATGATCCGTTCTTTGATTCTGATGTTGAGGCCAATGATTTTGACCTTAAAGAAGCCACACCTTTTGATCCACATACTGATTCTTCCAGAATTCGATCCCAACCTCGACCCTCCATTGGAATAAACTTCTACTTTGATTCACCTCTCTCTGATTTGATTGCATATGATTCTCCTCCATCCTTTGATCGAGTTTCAGATATTGATCAGACTATTAATCACTTATCCTTCTCTGATCTCATTAGTAAGGTTCCTACATCCTCTACAGCTCCGTTTTCTTTTGAGGATCCCTTCTTTGACAAGGTTGAGCTGACTTAGCCAAACTCTAGATTTTCATTTCCATATCTCTTTGAGCCTTAAAGAACCTGGTGGGCTCCGCATCTGTTGATTCATATCCATCAACCCACCAGACTGATTGGGTTTGGGCTGCATTATCAACTTGTCGATCTAAACAAGCACCTGGTTGGACCAACCAAGCTTTTGATCAAGGTGTTTGTTCTACAAAACTCTTTTGATTTGACCACCCCTTCTCCTTGATCACTTTTTACTCCGCTGAAGGGATTAAATTTAGCACTTAACCGAAGGCAACCCATCATTCCAAAAACCCGAGACCCTTTTGATTATCCTTTTGAGCTACACTCCTACTGCACTTCTGAGTTCAACTTTAGAACAACTGACTCTACCTTTGGTACTTGTATCAAAGCTTGAAATTGTTCACAATAGTCATCCCGACCTGTTCACCCACCCTTTGATCCTGTTCTAAACTTTGAACCAAACTGACATTGTACCCTCCCAGTTTACAATGAGGACATTGCAAAACTTAGGCATGGGGGGTGTTAAAGTTCAAATATATGGAAATTGAATTCTCTTAGGGGTTCTCACAAAAAAATACATATTCAAAAATGATAAAGAATAAAAAATTAAAAAGGAAGAAATAATGGCATGGAGGAAGGAGAGGAAATTTTGAGAAATGATTGCAAATCTTTCTTGAGGAAGAAAAGAGAAGAAAATTCAAATGTCAAAAAGGAGCAAGAAGCAAGGAAAAAAAATGATAGTCATAGCAATTGATTATGAAATCTACTTAAGTTCTAGACCTAATCAAAAGAAAAAATTAAGTCATGAAAATAAAGAGACAAGGAGGTTAGTATGAGTGCTGATCTTAGGTCTCTTGGGCTTATTTTAGGGCCTAAACATTCACGTATCCGTTAAGATCCGGATTAGTCCTCAAGAGGTTGAGGAAAGTGCGAAGTTGATGAAGTAGGTCTAAGACTTAGGGATTATTTGGTCCTGTTGCCTACCCTTTGGTTTGTGGGACTTGCTAACCTAAGCACCCAAAAATCACACACTAAGTCTGGTTCAGTGTGCTTAATAAAGAAAAATCATGCCAAAAGTGTTCTGTTCTAAAAAGCCATCTCGAAGATCTAGCTTAGGAGCGGCTTGACAATACAAGTTGATTGGATGAGTTCCTGACGTAGAGAGGTGGGAAATTCCCCTCGAAGATGCGTAATAACATATTGTCTCCTCAGTGCTTGTCTCTTAGGATATCTAAATATCCTGCCGGGGGCATGTAAGCACCTTGTGTTGGTTTAGGTGCCATGGGGGCAATTGTCCCCAAATGTCAATTGCTAGGGCTTGAATTTAGCTATAGAACACCATGGGCGGCATTATCCCGAAGTGCCGAAAGCCAGGGTTCTGGTGGTTGCCATGGGCGATGCTCTCCCGAAGGATCAAAAGCTAGGGACCCTTTGAGGATTGATGGTAGGGATAAGGAATCCAATACAGATTGTGTTTAGGACTAATTCAAGGTTGGATTTAGGGAAAAATAAAAAGAAAAGAGAAAAAAAACTCTCCAAATGAAAAATCCTTCTATCTCTCTCTTACAAAAATGCACTGGCAAATTGAACTTGGATATGTTACGTCTATGCACGGGTGCTTTAACCACTGGGGTCAATGAACCCTAGGTAGTTTTTGCGGGCCTTAGAAACCTTCGCGGCAAACTCAGGCTGAAGCTGGTCAGGTCTGGATCTTGATTGATACTTGATTAGACCATATTTGTGGGCTATTTAAGTATTTAAGTGCCTAGACATTAAGTTAATTCTAACATTTATTTAGCATAAATTAGGATGTAAATAGATTAATTCATATTTCTAATTTAATTACATAATTCATGCATCGCATTCATATTTAAATGCATTTAGAATTAACTTAGAATTGCATTCATTTAATTAGTTAACCAATTAGGTACATTGCATGCATTAATTTAAGTTAACATAAAAGTTGAGGGTTTGTATATAAATAATCATAATATTTTATCATTATTTTTATTCTACTTCTACGTGCAACGGCTGCATTTTTTCCTCCAACTGCCGTAGTGAAGAGCCCAATCAAGGAGGAGCGGATGTGTTGGATCTGGTCTGGGCAATTGACTTCAAAGGAGAGGAGGAGGCAGCCGAGCTCGGGGAGACACCGCCCCACTCCACCAACGTGTACTCCATTCCACCACCATGGTCTCCAGGCCGAGCTCCACCACACCGTGGGCCGGCGAGGTGATAGCTCGCCGTGCCAAGCCGGTGGACTCGTGCCAACACCGTGAGCGTGTCCCTGGCCATGCTTCCATCACTGTGCTTCACCGGAATCAACATCACCACCCTCGCCGTCATCACCAACAACCTCCACTGCGCCATTGCAGCTTCACTCCTCCGTCAGTTAAGACGTCCGGGAAGTTTCCCGGACATCTGAAGCTTCATCCCCACACACAACAGCAACCGACACCTCCTTCATGCCCACGCCCCTCCAGCTGCACAAGCTCACCTTCATGCTCGCGCCTTCCTTGTAGCCTCGGCACATCGCACCTCCTGCAGCATCCACGGCGCATGCCCTTGCTGTGCCTCACCTCCTTCATGCCTGCGTCCCTTCGGCTGCACAAGATCTCCAGTGCCTCCAGCGTGCCCTCCGGCTGCACAAGCCTGCATGCACCCTGCACCACGCCTCCTGCTGCAATCGCCGTGTGCCTTCCTTGCAGCCTGCAGAGCCGCATCTCTTGCAGCACCCACCGCGTGCCCTCTAGCTGCAGCACGCGGGTTGCAGCAGTGCGGCCAGCAGTATGCAACAGCAGCGCGTGCGCCTCCTCTCCAGCGTCCACTTCCGCACCCTCGCCGACCTTCTTTAGCGCTCCACCAGAACCGCAGCATGCACACCCCTTCAGCTCCTCCGTCACCCGTGCAGCTCCAGCACCTGCGGCCAACACGCCGCCAGCAGGCGTGCGTTCTTCTCTGCGCACGTAGCACCCTACAGCTCCCACGCATGCCCATCCGAGCCTCCTCCAGCAGGTGCAGCCAGCAGCAAAAGCCGTCGAAACCCACCTTCATCGGAGCTCCATCCGGTTGGCTCCAGCCACCTCGCAACTTGCTACCGCCACCACTGCGAAGCCCTCAGTCTAAAGAGCTTCCTCCAAGCTTCACTCCTCCGGTCGTTCCTTCGTCATCGCGCGCGGATGAGGGGAAGAAGATCCCCTATTTTGCTACAGTACATGCCCTATTAATATTTACATTCTCTGCCATTGTCATCTTTTATTATTATTTTATTAAAGCTGCATTGCAAAAAAAATATCCGTTAGTTGTTCAAAATTGCCATTTCAGCATGTTCTCTTGATACTATCTTAAATCTGAAGGCAGATTTGGCTCGATTCTCGTCGAAACTAACTACGAACATACGTTTTTAACCGGTGCGAATTTAAATACGTCATTGCCTCCCTGTGGACACGACCCGCTCTTCTGCGAGTGGTTATTTTAATTATTGATTAGTCGATTTTTCCACCACATAGAACTACAAACGACGTGACATTTTATGTAACAAATGACTGCAAAAGCGAAGAATCGATTCATCAAATGGCACCGTTGCTGGGGAGGAAACAGACACAATAATTTCACCTGATTTTATTTTTGATTATTTCTCAATTGCACAGTGATTTGACCATTTATTATTTTTTCTGTGCGAGAAATTTGTGTGAGGAATCAACCATCGTGAGAGGCGACCCTTGACGTCACCAGAGGAGGAATTGGTCGAGCTACCTTGCAAAGGAGGGGAAGGACGAGCACACGACGATCATTTAGTTGCTAATTTGATTAGAGTAGGATTAAGACTTTAGATTTAATTTTTCATTGCACATTTAATTTGAAACCCTTGTTCCAGGGTATATTTTGAGGGGTTTGTTCCCCGATTTTGCTTTAGGCCCGTGTTAGGTAATTTTTGGGAGCCTGTTCCTTTTTCTTTAGATTTAGGTTTTTAATTCATTTTGTGGATTGTTTACTTTTATTTGCTTGTGCATAAGTAGTTAAAAAAATAAAAAATATATAAAAAAAAATGAGCTGCCTGCCCCTAGGATGAACCATTTAGGTTTGTATGAGCAGCCTCTAGATTTACTTCTCTACATTGCATGCATTCTCGCATCGTTGATTGCTAGAAGCAAGGTACGCATTTTCTTACTTTGCATCCTATTCTTGATCACACATTGCATTTGGACTTAATTCGAAGACCACATAATTTGTCTTGAAGCGATCTAACAAGTGATCACATATATTTGTGAAAAAGGACTAATTAAAGGAGGGACATCTAAAATCAAGGACTTGATTGTCAAATGTGGTGTGCAATTCAAAATTCAAAATCTTTTTGCGGTGAATGCACACTTATATCTTTTGCACCATGGTACGCATTTAGACACTCCTTAGGTTTGGAAATACTAGGACAGGAGCCCTCTTATCGTTGGATTCTGAAGTGTTCGGAACTTGAGATCAAAGGTTTTGTAAATCCAAAGAGGGGGATACCCTGTCACGGATTTTTGGGGGTAGTTGAGAAGCACCGCAAAAGCACAGCTTCAAAGGAAGGCTTAGGCCTACTTGCATCCCTTGATCTTCCGTCTTTGGAGTTGCTTTACCATTTAAGATTTAGGGAAGAACACCTAAGCTCCAACTAGGTCTTCTTACGCGAGCCGCAGGTAGACAATAAGCGCGTAAATTGACTGAACAAATTGTATTGTCACCTACAATCTGACTTAAATCAAAAGCCTAAATTGGGAAAGACCTAAAAAGTCCTTTTTGAATTGTGTTTTGCTTGGGGAATTCTGATTGAGGTGTGAGTTAGAATGGACCACATTGATTTTCATCATTTCACATCTTGCCCACACCCTCACCCCCACTCTGCACTCTTCGATCCCATACGCCGAGATGGTCCATCCCTTGATGGACATAATGACAATCATTGGGATCCGTTTTACTCCTATTATAGGAGTATTGGCCTGGTTAAGCCCTAAATCAGTGAGAAGAACCTAGAAGCAGAATTTGCTTTGACCAATATTCCACACACCATAGAAATACCCAACCCACCCTCCCTGAAAAATTATAATGGTTAGACACACACTCCTAGGTACTATAAGCCTGAGCCTGACTTCTCTCATGATAGAAATGACCTCTCCTCCTTGAAGATGGAAATATAGAAAATGCAAAACGAAATGATTGAATTGTTAGGAGAATCTTCGAGAGCAAGCCAACAAGAAAGAGATGAAATTAGCCACCCAATCTACCCCATTGAGGATGACATACATCCCTCTACAATAGATGCATCTCCCATGGGAGAGCTACACTTTAAGTTGGAGGAAAATTTTGGGGATTATGTAAGGGAGAATAGCTACTTTTCGAGGTTCGATTTTGAAACCTCCCCATTAGATGACACTTCCTTGAGATATCCATGCCTTAAATGGGAGGAAGATACATATGAAAGTAGCTATGCATTGGATGAAGAAAGGTGGAAACCCGAGGAAGATGATGATAAGGTTGAGTATCCACTTGAATTATATTGGAGTCAAAAGAAGGGAATGATGGTACCATTGGAAGACCTCGTCCCAGATGATAGTATTTTCGTGACATTTGATGAAGTGGGTGAAGTCAAGTTGTTAATCCTACCCTCCCTTCTAATCACAAGATGGAACTCAAGCCCACCCTTAGGGAACCTAACCCTGAAGAAATTGACCTATTTGAGGAGTCTGATGTTACCAGTGTAAACCATTTACCTCAGATAGAGCACCCTAGGGGATCTGCTGAGATATTAGATGATTCTAGGCCTCGGGTATATGATGAATTGTGTGATGAGGAGAAAAATGAATTATATGAGGAACCTACATTCAAGATTTGGAGTGACACTAAGGGTGATTATGTCTTATTTGAAGAGTTAGCCCCTAAGGATGTCACAAATTTGACCAAATTAGGTTTCCTTAGCACACCCATTGATGATATTTCTCCTCATGATGAAATAATGGAAAATTTGGAAGCAACTTCTAAGATTTATGTGGATTCACAGATAGACTCCGGGGAAGATTTGAGTAAAGAACAAAAACCCGGGGATGACATTGATAGGATAATCCCTAGATCTATTACTTCCAACCTGCCTTCATTTATTTCGAAGTCACCCTCTGATTCGCTTATGTCTGAAGGCGAAATTGTGACTCCTGATGAAGGGCAGGAAGGTACATGTGATGGTGCAAGGAATGCTAGGGATGCAATTGAGGATTTGGAAAGAGTGTTAGGGTTGGACACCGAGCTAGTTAAACCCAACCTAGATCTTATGGCCATCCCGCAACCTCGAAACTTGGACACCCTAGATGATCCTTGCCTTAGAGAATTGCTCACTTTTGTTTTGACTGGGGGGCTTAACAAACCAATATTTCCTGTAATGGAGTATCGGGTATGGATTGATGATTTCTTTAGTCAGTCCATTGCCATCGGGGTTTATCTCTGCACCATTCCTTCCCCATTCCTTTTGGAGGATCCTTGTCATCCTTCCCTTACCCCTTTGGAGGTTGTTATGCCAGTTTATCCTTTAGAACCTCCTCTGGTGACCTGGGAAGATTTCATTCCCATCTTTGTTGGGCAAGCATTTGCTATCGGAATTCATCATCAGCTCGTCAGCATCCTAGGTTACCTATTTTCTAGGCCAGCATTACTTTGCTCATTTTTAGGGCCTATTTCTGCAATCCTTGAACCTAATTTGTAGGTTCTTTGGCTATTCGGCTGCTAACAAAAAAAGAACGGCAGTCCAACTCTGACCCAGGTAATATCCTTCTATGCAATGAGGACATTACAGATTTTAGGCATGGGGGGGTGTACTTGGGGATATACATAGCATAGTGCATTCATTGCATACATTTGCATTAAAAAAAATCTAAATAAATAAAAATAAAAAAATAATAAAAAAAAAGTTTTGGGCTTAACTGGCTAGGTCTTGCATTCTTAAGCAAATCAGAACTCTAGGGTAGACTAAGTTAATTCTAGGGTCAAACTTTAGAGGCTAGATGAGCTACTAGCTTTAGACGTTTAGGGTCCTTTGTGGATTTAAAAACTTAAGTAGGAGTTAAGTTGCAGACCATTCCTCAAGAGGTTGAGGAAGGAAATCTAGGGTTTGAGTTAAAGGTGAGGTAGTACTTGGAGTCTTGTTCTACCTTTTGGTTTACGGGTCCTTGTAACCCAAGCATCCAAATTTCACACACTTGGTCTAGTGTAAATAAGTAATCAACTTAATTCCTTTCTTAAAAGAGATTTGGTTCTCTTAGTTTTGACTTAGGAGAGGCTTGAAAACATAATTTGATTGGAAGAGTTCCTGCTGTAGGAGAGGTGGAGTATATACTCACCTTGAGGATGCGATGATAACATATTACCTCCTCGACGCTTGTCTCTTAGGATATCCATCCTACTGGGGGCATGTAAGCGCATTGCGTGGTTCAGGTACCATGGGCGGCCCTATCTCGAAGTGCCGATTGCCATAGGCTTGAATTCGCTTAAGAAATCCATGGGCGATACTATCTCGAAGTGTCGATTGCCAGGAGTTCTTGGGGTCGTTATGGGCGGTGCTATCTCGAAGCATCGAAAGCCAGGCACCCTTCGAGGTATGGTAATGGGGACAATGAATCCGACACAGACCGTGTTGATAGCTGATCCGAGGTTAGACTTAGAGGAATCAAACAAAAAAAAAATTTATATATTATCAAAAAAAAAATTCATTTTTCCTTTAACTCAAATAACTAAGACCAATGTACATGCACGGATGCTTTAATCTCAGGGATCAATAAACCTTAGGGTAGAGTCAGAAATCAGGGAAACTTATACCTGCAACTTGTCTTCAGCCGACTTAGTCTATAACTTAGCAACTACTTGAGAACCTTATGTCTAGAGTCTGAACTTAATATGTTTCTAGAAGAAGACCGATTGGGTTGGCTAGTCTACTTGGAGTGCTAGGTTTTGCTTGGATTTACTAGGGACTAGCAAAAACTAGGCATGGGGGTAATTGATTAGCCCATATTTGTGGGCTATTTAAGTATTTAAGTGCCTAGGCATTAAGTTAATTCTAACATTTATTTAGCATAAATTAGGATATAAATAGATTAATTCATATTTCTAATTTAATTACATAATTCATGCATTTAGAATTAACTTAGAATTGCATTCATTTAATTAGTTAACCAATTAGGTACATTGCATGCATTAATTTAAGTTAACATAAAACTTGAGGGTTTGTATATAAATAACCATAATATTTTATCATTATTTTTATTCTTCTTCTACGTGCAACGGCTGCATTTCTTCCTCCAGCTGTTGCAGTGAAGAACCCAATCAAGGAGGAGCGGATGTTCTGGATTTGGTCTGGGCAACTGACTTCAAAGGAGAGGAGGAGGCAGCCGAGCTCGAGGAGACACCACCCCACTCCACCACCGTGGTCTCCAGGCCAAGATCCACAACACCGTGGGCCGATGAGGTGACAACTTGCCACATTAAGCTGGTGGACTCGTGCCAACACCATGAGCGAGTCCCTGGCCACGCTTCCATCACTGTGCTTCACCAGAATCAACATCACCACCCTCGCCGTCATCACCAACAACCTCCAATGCAGCCACTACAGCTTCACTCCTCCGTCAGTTAAGACTTCCGGGAAGTTTCTCGGACGTTTGAAGCTTCATCCCCACACACAACAGCAACAGGCACCTCCTTCATGCCCACGCCCCTCCAGCTGCACAAGCCTGCCTTCACGCCTCTGCCTCCCTTGCAGCCTTGGTGCACCGCACCTCCTGCAGCATCCACGACGCATGCCCTTGCTGCACCTCACCACCTTCACACATGCGTCCCTCCGGCTGCATAAGACCACCAGTGCCTCCAGCGCACCCACTCCAGCGCGCCCCTCTGGCTGCACAAGCCTGCACGCACCCTGCACCGTGCCTCCTGTAGCAATCGTCGCACACCTTCCTTGTAGCCTGCAGAGCCGCATCTCCTACAGCACCCACCACGTGCCCTCTAGCTGCAACGCGTGGGTTGCAGTAGTGCGGCTAGCAGTATGCAACAGCAGTGCGTGCGCCTCCTCTCCAACGTCCACTTCCACGCCCTCGTCGACCTTCTTCAGTGCTCCGCCAGAACCGCAGCGTGCACACCCCTTAAGCGCCTCTGTCACTCGTGCAGCTCCAGCACCTGCGACCAACATGCTGCCAGCAGGCACGCGTTCTTCTCTGTGCGCGCAGCACCCTGCAGTGCCCACGCACGCCCATCTGTACCTCCTCTAGTAGTTGTAGCCAGCAGCAAAAGCCGTCGAAACCCACCGTCACCGGAGCTCCGTCCGGTCGGCTCCGGCCACCTCACAACTCGCTACCGCCACCGCTGCGAAGCCCTCAGTCTAAAGAGCTTCCTCCGAGCTTCACGCCTCCGGCCGTTCCTTCTTCATCGCACGCGGACGAGGGGAAAGAAGATCCCCTGTTTTGCTACAGTACATGCCCTATTAATATTTACATTCTCTTCCATTGTCATCTTTTATTAATATTTTATTAAAGCTGCATTGCAAAAAAATATCCGTTGTTCAAAATTGCCATTTCAGCATGTTCTCTTGATACTATCTTAAATCTGAAGGCAGATTTGGCTCGATTCTCATCGAAACTAGCTATGAAAATACAGTTTTAATTGGTGCGAATTTAAATACGTCATTGCCTCCCTGTGGACACGACCCGCTCTTCTGCGAGTGGTTATTTTAATTATTGATTAGTCGATTTTTCCACCACATAGAACTACAAACGACACGACATTTTATGTAACAAATGACTGTAAAAGAGAAGAATCGATTCGTCAATACTTGAGTACCTCTAGGCCTATTGCTGGCATTCTGACATAATTTCTAAAAGAAGAATAAATCAAGCATCTGAACTTCAATGCATGGTCTAGAATTCTAGTTCTTTCCATAAGATTTTGCTAAGGGACTAGCAAAAGTTAGGCATGGGGGTACAATGGTAACATCATCATGAGCCATAACTAGCTTTAATAAATCAGAATCAAGTGACAAATGCTCTTACATAATTCCTTGAGAGTCATAACTCCCTACACATCCATTCTGAGAGTAATACATTAAATCAGGGTTAATTTTACAGTTTTAACATCATATCATGAAAGCATAATAATCACAGGGTTTCCCAAAGGTTAATCTAATGTCTAATGAGCATTAAAGTCTAATAAGAGGGTTCACATAGACAGAAATAGGGTTTCACGTACTTCGAGAACTGATTCATAACCCAAAACCCTAATTTTAGACTCACTTGAATTATAGAGGTTCTGGTCAGCATAAAATCCATCTAAACCTTCTAAAATTTATAGAAAAATATCCATGAGGTTTGGTACCCTTGGTTTGACTTTTAGAACCTATTTTGGCCTTAAATAGAGTCAGAGACACAGTTCTACCCTAATTTGGGTTTTGCATAAATTTCCCAGTCAAACTTGGTCAAAACTGAAATTCAACTTCACCATCAACTTCTTTGGGTCCAAATTAGGTTTGTACCAAAATTTGGGCCCAATTAGAGTTCATCTTAACCTAGTTTGCAGTTTAGTCCAATTAGACACTTCTAACCTCAACTTTTGAATTATTTGCAGATTGGTCCCTAACTTTCCCATTGTTCTTTGCAAATGGGTCCCTACCGCCATTAGTGTGAATGTAGGAGCTTCTTCGAGATTTGAGGGAGGATTTCTCACTCGATTCTCAATCAAACTCTTCCAAATTTAAACAGGAGATTCCTTGAGTAATTCCCTATAAAATGAACCCAATCTTGGACCTTGATTCTTCTCGAAAAGTTCATGGGAACAATTTGAGGAGAAGGGTATTTGGTTTGCGTGAAATAGCCGGAGTTCGCGAGCTTGTTTCCAAGCTTGAAACTCCTCTCTTAGAGCTATAAAAGGACCCTGGATAAGAATCCTTGCTCCTTAGCTAGATTTTGGCCGCAAATCTTCACCAAATTTCCCTCTCTGGCCACCTCCACCGCAGCTTCGCACCACCCCTCTCCAACCTCCTCCTTCGCCTGTTGCCATGTACTATAGGTAGCGGGAACATCTTCATCTCCTTCCTTCTCTTCTCACGACACCGGTAGAAGCTTTCCAAATCCCCTCGTCGTCGCTGCTCCTTCCACCGGAGGACTTCTCCTTCCTCGACGCTGGCCAATCACAGCTGGCGCCATCTCTTCCCTTTCAACAGATAAATTAGGACTCTCTCTCTCCCTCTTGTTTTGACTGCTGTTCACCTCTCTTCCCCGTCGTCTTCTCCACCGACGTAGCTCTGATGAGCTTGCCACGCCGCTGCACCGCATCGCTCGCCTCGCCACAACTTCCAGAAGCATCACTGTGCTCCCCACTTCAAAATCCCTCTACCAATTTCATCTTTCATCCACTCAAACACTCCAACCACCAACCCACCTTAACACCTCCACCTCCAGCACCGTCACACCTCCATACACTTCCCAACGCCAAGAGAATCCCACCATCATCTTCGTCACCATCCAGCGAAGCTATTAAACCATCTAACTGGGGCATTAAGCCCTTATTCATGTATCTAGGTCTTCGCCAGACTTCGCCTGCACGGCCATCATTTTTGGCTCCAATTGTAGTGCTCTGACTTGTTCCAACCCTACAACCACGCCCAGGCGCTGCGGTTTAGCTTAAGGACCTTTCCCAGATCCTCAATTGGAGACCACGTCTGTGCTTTCACCTTCAATTGGAGGCACTTCCTCCTGCAGTTGCTGCATAAAGAATAGTGGGGAAGATAGTCCCACATCGGGGATCTTGAAGCACCAAACAACGTATAAGTCAGATTTGTTTTCTCAGCTTATCGCCCAAGAACACGAGGGGTCAGGTCCGTCACCACTACGCTCACCCGCTTAGCTACTTACGCTACGATACATGCCCACAGACCTGGTCCATGCTCTCGACTCGATAACCTAACCAATTACTCGACTAAGCTCGGTTCTTTGAGGGAAGAGAAGGAGGAATCTCTAAGAGAGAGGGGGAGGGTTTTGTTGCGCTACCCTTGTGCTCTTGTGCGACACTTAGCCTCTGAAGAAGAAAGGCCATTCTTTGTGGTTGAAGAAGAAGAAGGCCTTAAGGAAAGGCTTGCAAAGGCTTTGAAGAAGAAGAAAAGGCTTTGAAAAGCCCTGTGCCTTCTGTGAGGTACTCTGTTAATGTGAAGGATAGTCGTCTGCTGCTATATTCATGTCGTCTGATTAAAGTTGATGATAGCACTGTTGAATTATTTAAGTAATACAGTTAACATTGATGAAATTGAGTATGAGATATATGCTTAATTTAGATGAATAATTGGTGATCTAAGTCACCATTATTTTGTCTTTCTATTCTTTTTATCTAATCATCATTTGAATTACAATATGACAAACTGTATTCGTTGAATATCTATTTTGATGCTCAATTTATTGTGCTCATTGATTCTGAATGAAGATTAATGTGTGAGTTCTATATTTGCTCCCTATGATAGACCTTGGACTCTACTTCTTGAATCTGAGCATATAAATTTAAATGTTTGTTATAAGATTTTGTCGATTATACTACAAAGCATATATTTAACACTCAACGAAACCTCATCAATAGCAGCTACGATTATACTACAAAGCATATATTTAACACTCAACGAAACCTCATCAATAGCAGCTACTGTTGCTGCACATGTTGATTTAATTCCTAAAAATAGAACCAATTAGATCCAATTTAGATGTTCAAACAATGCACTTAGATCTTAAAAATTAGATCTAAGAGCTAAAACTCCATCAAATCACTTTTCATGCTCAAATCCACTAAGATTCACTTAAAAATCAGTGTAAAACATTTTCTAAAGATATGAAACCATTTCACCTAGATTCTGAGCCTCCAAATTCTTGAAACCTTAATTCAATCCAATCTCTTTGTCATAGACAACATAAGAGCATTGGATTGAATTAAACAATAAACCCACTTCACAATCACTCAAAATCTCCATTAAGATCTCTAACAACTTAGTTAGACTTCAAATATCAGATTGAAAATCTCTTTGAATCAGAAACTCATGTCACCCCAGATTGGGCATTTAATCTTGCATCGCTAATGTGACATAATCAACTATACTTCTTGCACTCCATTAATTAGTTTTCAGGAAGGTTTGGCGATTCTCTAAAAGAATTGAATCATTGCTAGAGCCCCAAATCAGTACAACTGATTTTCATTGTCTCTAGCTATCTTTTTTTCTTTGAAACAGAAAGGAAAGCTATCATCTTACGATAGCAATTTGGGAAGGTATATCATATAATCAAGTAAGAGGAATTACAAACCAGATCCCCAAGTATGTATGAGGGACCAGCACTCTCACAATTTTTTCACAACACACTGGTCTCTCCTGAAAAAGCCTCGCATTTCTCGCCTTCAACACACACCAAAGAGTGATAGCCATACGCACATGTGGCTTCTCTCTCACACCAAACCCATGCCAGATGGAAACCCATGTTGGTAGTGGCTCCTGGAAAGTCCTCCTCCATATAGCATCAGTGACCAGGCAAAAGGAGAAAATGTGATTAATGTTGTCAGTGTGCATCCCACATAAGTAACATTCATGAAGAGTAGCTCCCATCCTTTTGTGTCGCAGATCACCTGTAATCAAACCCTCTCTCCTACACAGCCAAAGAAATATTTGTACCTTAAGGGGGATCTTCAAAAGCCAAACTTTCTTGTCAATGAAGTCATAGCTCCACCCACTTCTAGTTTCCATGATTCTGTTGTAACCACACTGCACAGTGTAAAGCCCATTCCAGATGTATTTATCCTCCACTCCAAGTCTTGGCCTAAAGCTTTCAAGATCTAAGAGCAGATTCCTCCTTTCATCCCACAGCCGGGTGCCCCTTCTGGTGGAGTCTTCTTCATTCAGATTCCAGCTGTAGCTACTGCTAGACCAGAATCTGCTAATAGTCCCCTCCTTATCAGATGCTGCTGTAAAGGCCCTTGGATAGACCTCCTTCAGAACACCCAGCCAGGACCAACCTTCATTCCAGAAGCTGAAGGTCTTGCCATCCCCAAGAGTCGGCTGTAGCAGATGCATGTTATCAGCCAATGCTTTGATCACTGAATTCCAAAAGGGTGAGGGTCTACTGCAGCTTAGAGAGAACACTGTTTGAAGATCCATAGCTGTCCCTGATCAAGGCAGTCCAAGGCTTCATCTCCCCTTGCAAGAATTTAATTGCCCACTTAAGCAATAAAGCATCATTGAACTGTTTCAAGGATTTAATCCCAAGTCCTCCCCTGTCCTTTGGTTGGCAGATCTGCTCCGACTTCAGTGGGTGCATAAATCTGCCCTCATGCTTGGACCCCCTCCAAAAGAACCTCTTCCTCAATACATCCAGCCGCTTCCATATGGATTTAGGAGCTTTAAAGATGGAAAGGTGGAAAACAGAGATAGAGGTGATCACTGAATTGAGCAAAATGAGTCTTCCACCCTTGGAAAGAAAGCTGCTATGCCATCCATCCAACTTCACTGAAATTTTATCAAAGAGACAATTCCAATCTCTTTTCTTCATTCTAGAGCACCTCAGTGGTAGGCCCAAGTATTTGATAGGGAAGCTAATGCGGGGGGTCCCAAAACAATAGAAATATCACCTTCCTCAGCCTCAGGTAAGCCAAAACAGATCAAACTTGACTTCTCTCTATTCAGCCTAAGGCCTGAGAGTTCTACAAAAATGTTGACCATATGACATAGAGCTTGAGCTTCTTCTATAGATCCTTCCACAAAAAAAATCGTATCATCCGCATACTGAAGTATAGGGGCCAAGGTACTCCTGCAAGATAAGGAATATCCTCTAATAAGACCTACTTCAGCAAGTTTGCAAGCATACCAGGCCAAGTTGTCCACTGCCAGGTTGAAACCAAAGGTGCCAGAGGACACCCTTGTCTGATCCCACATTGGGGCTGAATCCACGCACCACAAGGTTTCCCATTTATCAATGGAGTGAAAGAGGCAGTTGTGGTACACCTTTTCACCCATTGAATCCAAACAGAGGGAAAACCTCTTCTTTTAAACACTTCCCAAAGATAAGGCCAACTGATGGAATCATAAGCTTTGCGGAAATCAACCTTCCACAAAAAAGCTTTACACTTCCTCTTGTGCCACCCACAAACCATCTCCTGGGCCATGATAAAAGGCTATTGTAAAGATCTTTCAGGAAGGAAGGCAGATTGAACAGGGTGAATCAGCTCTTGCAGAACAGGTCTCAACTTATTGGCCAAGACCTTGCTAATCACCAAATAAATAGAGTTTGAAAGGGCAATGGGTTTGAATTCTTGAAAACATTTAGCTCCTAGAGTCTTTGGCAAAAGGAATAAAAAGGACCTATTGATTTTTCAAAGCCAAAGTTGCCAATCTCAAATTCTCTGATCACCTCCATCTCCTCAGTACCCACAACATCCCACATCTCTTTATAAAAAAAAACTTGAATTCCATCAGGACCAGGTGAGCCTTCATAGTTGAGATCCTTGATGGCATTCAAGATTTCTGATTCAGATACAGTAGCAATCAGGCTAGACCCCTGATCTTCAGTGATTTTGGGAAGGTCACTTGCTGCCATCCTCCAATAGCCCCTTCTAGTAGATCTTGAGGATTCCTTGAAGTATCTGATAGCCTCATCTCTGATATCAGAGATGGAGGTAATTCTCTGCCCATCTTTAACAATTGAGGAAATCAGATTGATTCTTCTCCCAGAGCTGGTAGCCAAATGAAAGAACTTAGCGTTTGCATCCCCCTCTTTTAGCCACAGCTGTCTTGAACGTTCCCTCCAATCCATCTCCAGCTTCAGGTCTTCTTCAGCCACCACCCCCTGCCATCTTTTTCTATTAAGGAGATCCTGCTCAGACAGCAGGTCATTGGCTTCTCTAGAATCCAATTCCTGAACCTTCATCAAGGCTTCTCTGCGTCTCTGATGCCTCATGATAGAAACAACATCACCATATTCCTTTAACATCACTCTCATAGCTGATAGTTTGGAAGCCAGCTTGATGGTAGCCGCGCCCTCAACCTGCTGAGCCCTCCACCAACCTGCAAGCATTTCTCAGAAGCCCAGTTCCCTCAACCAAGACTTCCTGAATTTGAAATAGGATCCAGCCAACCCCTATTCCCCATTGTCCTAGACCAGGGGAGTGTGGTTAGAGAAGGGACGTTCAAGGCCATAGACAAAAGATAACTAAAAAAGGTCCAATAGCCCAGCATTTCCAAAGAACCTATCAATTTTGGACATGAGGCCATTATCATTCCTCCAAGTGAATTCAGAGTCCAAGGAGGGGAAATCACTCAAACCTGAAGCTTGGACCATTAACTGGAAGCCAGTGGTTGCACTATCAACCATACCACTGGGTCTGTCACTTCCCACCAACACACAATTGAAATCCCCTCCAACAAGCCAGGCAGCCCCATTCACAAAATCTGCAGCAAAATTCCAATCCTCCCAAAGCTCATGTCTTTTGCTAGGATCATAGGGACCATACACACCTGTCACAAAAAAATCACTGCCCCCCTGATCTTTTTTGAACCTGTAAGTCAGTAAGTGTCTAGCCAAAGAGGCCTCCAACCACAACACATGCTTCTTCCACCAGATGGCAACACCCCCAGATCTGCCACTTGAGTTGATCATCACAATGTCATTAGTAAGACCTGCTTTCATCTCTACCCAAGCCCTGTTAGACTCACTATCAATATGTGTTTCTTGGAGGATGGCACAATCAATCTCCCATTCTCTCAAATATCTAAGCAAAGAAGCCCTTCGACTTCTATCGCGCAGCCCATGCACATTGCAAGTAAGGTCCTCATTTGGCCATCTGATCAATCCCCTTCTTCGCAGCAGAGACTTTGCTAACCTTCATCACAGCTGCAATGGCACACTTATCAACTTTTTGTATTGAACTATGTCTTCTCAGCCTTACCTTGTAGGGAGGTCTCCCAAAACCAGAGGTGGAAGGAGTCGTGGAATCCAATTGCAGACCTTCAACCGCAGGAGGACTACTTTGCAGATCTAAGGAATTCACAGGGGATCTTCTAGATCAGGTTCAATAGGAGCATTGGCTATGGGAGTCACACCCTTCAAATCCTCAGCCACATCCTCATTCATCAATGTCATCTCCTCACCTTCTTTCACCACCACAGTAGAGTCAACTTGAAGCAGAGGTGCACCACCCCCATCCTCCAGAGTTTCAACCATCCCCTCCTCTGCCCTCAAACCCCCCACCCCATCTTCCAGTTCCATAACTTTATTGGGTTCGGCCAACTTCTCTTGAATTTCACAATTCCTCAGTATTGAGCCTGCTTTGGCTTGCAACACCTCAGCATAAGAGGGGGGGTGATGGCTTGATTCCACATCCCTATTAGCCACATGAAAATTCAAGAGCAGCAACCATGAGTTCCCCCCACACCAGAGAATCAGCTTATCTAGAACAGACCAAGCCCTGAAGACATCCACCCTCACCTTCAAATCACTATCATCACCTTCAGTCAGGCCAATTTCAGCATCCTTTGTCACAGAAGAAAACCCAGCAATCATAGCTTCTACCACCACTCTAGACCTCAGATGCAAAGGTAGACCTTTGATTTCAAGAAAGCCTGATCTAGGGGCAGCTCTTTGAGGTGGTCACTCAAACAAAGAGCCATCAAAGGGGGATACCAGATGCCACAACACTATCAACCCACACAGATTACTGGATCAAAAGCACAGATGTTCGACGTCCACCACCCCCAAACCAAAGAGCACAAACCGCGAGGGGGAGAGGACCACAATTTTCCAAACATCAGTCGAGAGGGAGAGGGAACTTACTAGTTGACGAGATTTCTCTAGAGATAGAGTGCCCATCATCACTTCCCCGATCAAGGCCCCTGGCAAAACCAGTTTTGCCACCTTGACGTCCTCACTCAGAGGAATCTCCACATCCAGGGTGTGCCCCCTAAAAGCTGGCGGGGGAGGTGGAAGAGGCGGCTGTACCTCTCCCTTTAGTGTCCAGGGCTTTGTGCGCATCCTACCCCCAGATCCTCCACGAGCTGCCAAGCAGGAGTCACGCTTGTAGCCATAGCCCCTGCAGGCCAAGCAAAGCACTGGCCGTCGGCACACCGCCGCCAAATGTCCGCGGCGTCGACATCTAAAGCAGACCACCTCCCTACAGTTCCGTGACCACCTATCGTGAAACCACCTCCTGTCCATAGCCCTGACTCCATCAACCGCTTGGGCACCTCGCTCTTTTCTTCTCCAAGATCGCGATCTCCAGATCGACCATCCATCAATGTCGGTGGCGTGCCCGCCGAGCCACCTCGGGTGGCCAGCCATCATCGCCGGACTTCCCGCCCAAAGGGAAATTCAAATTTCTCCCCACATGCTCGTCTCTGGCTATCTTGTGAAGAATAAAACTTAGGATCTGGGATAAAATTGGGCATAAACACTATTTTGGATGAAAATCTCATTAAAACAGCTCATGCCCATCTCAATTAATTCACACAAAAAAATACAAACTTAATTTGATCATTCAAATCAGATTCAAACCAAATTTATCCAAAATTCCTCCGATCAGCATATCTAATCAAATCTAAAATAAACTCTCAAATTAGTTTAGTCCAACGCATAGAAAGGGCCTTGGTGAATTAATGATGCGAATGGGAGATCCCTTCAGATGGATTTAGCGCATATAGCAGATTTGAGAACTCAAGGCATTAGATCTACTAATGGCCTAGATGGAGGGGTGAACGGTGATTAAATTGCGAGGCAAACAAGTGAAGGTGATCATGAGATGAAGAGGGAGATTAGTGAATCGAAACGAAGGTGGAAAAATACCTCTCTGATTTGAATTGATTAGAAAGGGAAAGATTGATACTAATCTAATCTACTCCTAGATCTAACATTCAATCCATCAATTAACTATCTAATTATACTCTAATTATTCTACACTACACTAACAACTATCCTAGAAAGCATTAAATCCTAAACTAAGTGGAAGACCGAGACTTGAGGGTCTCCACCTAATGGATGGAGAGGAAGAATTGAAGGAGAAGGACTCCGGTGGATTGAAAGCTTGCTAGTGAAGCTCTGGGTCGCCCTGGGGAGTTACATGATCCTTTGCTGTGAGAAGTCGAAGGAAAGTGGTGTTCCTCCACCGCGACAAAGAAACAGAGGTCTGGTGAGGAGAATGACCGGAGGGATGAAATGACCAACTTGAGAGGTGTAGGAGGGGGTCAATCCCTTGCGTGCAAGGCCAAGGAAGTGTTTAAGTGGGCCACAGAGTGAATCAAACCACCACAATGGTAAGATTAAGCTCATAGGGTTTCAACGGTGGATGAATGATTGAGAGGAGTGAGGAAGGCTTTAAATCAAAAGTGCTCCATTGGATTAGATCTAAGGGGAGGGGTGATGCTATGTGCGAGAGCGCATGAAGATTGGATCTAAATCCACCATTGGATCAAGGGATCAAAGAGTTGATAGCACCTGTGTGCTGTGTTCTTCATGTGAACAGTGCTCGCACGGTCGCAGCAGGTGTGCAGTGAAATTGCAAAGAAATCCCTATATTGAAACGGTGCACGTCTTGCAACCAGGCCCATAAGTTGTTGAAAGTAGGTTAGAGCGGTCTCTAAATGCTTACAAAAAGGTCCCTACAGGTTTGCAGGTAGGTCCTTGGGCCATTTTAATTTATGCAACTGTGAATGTTTGAGGACCTAAATGTAATGTGATGATTTCAAGGTCTCAGTGATGTCCAAATGCAATGGAATTTTTATGATAGCTTAATTGAACATATTAGAAGTTAATTCAACCCTTGATTTGTACTTTTAAGCTCGAAAATGTGTTCATTTGGCAATTAGATCATCAATTTACATTTGTGAATAGAATATCTCATTAATTTGACCTAATTATGCATTTTTAACACGAATTTGATGTTTTAGGTCATTTTCCTTAAATCCTATACTTAACCCATTTATTGTGTTAATTAGATAGTGTTTAACCTAGTTTCTACCTTAACTTGGGCATTTTAGCTATCACTAGTAGAAAAGGCACTGTTCTCGAAGGTGAATTTTCGACCATTATACAACAGTTACTAATAATAATATTCTCGACTGTTATAAGGTAGAAAGGTTGCCAAAAAGCCAATCATTAACTTTCCCATCTACTCTACAGTTGGTGTGGTTGTGGTCATTCTCAACCATTTTTAATGATCGAGAATAGTAGATAGGTCGGCTGTTTATGATAAAACGGTTGACGATAGTCTTTTCGGAAATCGCCAACTTGAAAAGTTGCTTTTCAAACTCAATTGTTGACCATTTTCTCAGAAATGGTTAAGAAAGGTCAACCTAAGTCCTTGCACGACCCCGACTCCCTCCTTGTTCCTCTAAAATCTCCCTCTCCTCCAGGCCTTCCCCCTCTACTCCTCCACGATTAAGCCCAACCTCCCTCAATGTGCAGTCCTCCTCTCGTTGTGCTGCTCAGCTCCGATTTGCGGCCCCCGTCAACGTTCACCTCCTCCTCAGGTAGCACCTCCTCTCGCTGTCCACCTCCACTCACCTCCCCTCGTTGGCGTGGGGGACAAAGGTCATGAGGCTGACCTCCTCGCCATCCTCCTCCCCACTCCCCATCTCATCCTCGATGATGAGCACCGCCACCTCCTGCTCATCCTCCATCCCTTGCAAAATGCGGCCATTACCACCATCACCACAACCACCCGCCTCTCCACTCGCCACCACCACCACCGGTCGCCCCTCCTTCCTCCACCACCACCACAACCGATTGGTCACCACCACCAGCACCTCACCACCACCAACCGGTTGACCCCTCTCCCCTTTCCTTCCCTTGTTGGACCTCCACCACCACCAACACCTCCTACTACCACTAGCACGATGACCTCTCGCCGCCACCGCTGCCACCACCACCACCTCAGGCCATGACCACCACCTCCTACTACCACCACTACCACCTCAGGAACCACCACCACCACCTTCTCGTCCCACCACCATCACCCCAATTTCCCCCCTTCGGTTTAAAATTGAATTTTAAGTTAATTTAATTTTTTTAATGTACTACTTAGGTTAGAAATTTAATTATAAATGCAACTAAACTATATGCTTCAATGTTCAGTTAAATTATTAGTGTTAAGTTAAATTTAGTTTAAAATGTTTAATGTTTGGTTCAATGTTTAAATTAACATGAATATTTAGTTAAATTATTGTTCAATGTTAGGCATGAATGTTTGGTTCATTATTAGGTTTTGAGTTATGAATTTAGGTTATACAGTTTAGGATTTAGTGTTAGGTTATATGGTTTAGGGTTTAATGTTAGGAGTTTAGGTTATACAATTAGTTAAGGGTTTAATGTTCTTAGAGTTTAGGTTTAAGTGTTTTTTGGGTTTAGGGTTTAGTGTTTTTAGGGGTTAGGTTTTAGTGTTTATAAGGTTTAGGTTTTTATATTATAGGTTTTTTGTATTTAGGGTCATGGGTTATGCAATGGGTTTTTTTATGGCTTAGAGTTTAGGGTTTAAGATTTATGGCCTTGGGTTTAGGGTTACAAAGTGAATGTTTAAGGTCTAATTCCACACATGGAAGGTTAATGCAGTGGATATGATGCTGTAAAGCACTTATGCAATCACATGCTTCATGGCAAGTGGTCTTGATGAGCTAGAGAGTGAGATTGGTTAGCTAGTCAGATTCCACAAGGCTAGCTAGTCTTAGTGAGCTTCTTCCTAGAAGCTTCCTCAACATGATAGGATGTGATGTAAGATTGGGCTAGAGAGTTGCTTAGTGAGATGGACCATGAGGCCACTAACCTTAGACCTAGAGCAGTAGCTTGCAGACCTAGGTTGGTTGAGGGACCTGGTAGGTCCATGAGGTGCACTTGGGATGTATTAAAGGTATATTAATGAAGTATACTAGGAGAGCCTAGCAACCGCCAAAGTAGAAGAGCTTGGTAAGCTAGGGTTCTACAAGGTATATGAACTGATAGTAACTTATAATTAGGGAATAATAAGCTTTAGAGAAGAGGATATTACCCAAGAAAGTGAGCCACATTGATAAATATCAATAGGATATTTAAGATAGCTATTTTAGTTTGAAAGTACCTTTGTCAAGCAAATCTAAAAGGAAAATGACTGGCTATTCTTCTATGTCCTCCTAGTTTCATTCAACTATCCTATATGTCCTATTTTCATTCAATTGTCATACATCACTATTTTGTTGTAGGAAAAATTGATGTCCTTATGCTTCATAGTGACGGATGTTCAAGAATTACCATATAGGAAGAGAAAAATTCGTTTGCAAAGAAGATAACCTATATGCCCTTTTGAGTTGGATTTTTGCCAAATTTTTATTATGAAATTTTTATTAGAACTTTATAGATACACACACTTGCATAACTTCATATGACAAACAATAGGAATTCTAACCCCTAGGTAACATGTTGTGGGAAGGATATAATTGTGTCAAAATACTAGCTCGTCAAGACTTATGATCATGTTATACAGACAATGCAAAGTGTGTGTATACCTTACTTCAATGCACGATGCGTTGTCTTTATAACATGCCATAAGTGTCGTCATCCTTAGTTCAGAGAAGTTTTGAACTACGGCGGGTCCTTCAAGATTTGATCACAACTTAGGGTTACTTCTTGCATGTAGCTAATGTTTGAAGAAATTTCGATTGCATTTTCTCACTTTTCTCTGGTATACCAACTAATCTTAGCTCCATTCCCAAAGCGTCCTTTAGTGGGGGCTATTGTGAATGTAGTTAAGGTTAGTCTTGGGGGGTATATTGGATAAGTTCAGGGACATGCTACCGAAATTTCTTCAAACATTAGTTGCATATAAGAAGAACGTTGTGATCAAATCTTCAAGGATGAGCTATGAAGTGAAAATCTTCTTAAAATACACATTTTTTCCTTATTTGAATATAACTTATGAGTGGTTTTCATTGACATTTAGGTTAATTATTATGGATAAGTCATGGATTAGTCTAAAAAATTCAAATTACCATGAATACAAGAATGAAGTGATTTTGTTTCTAGAGTGCGCATTTATTGATGATAGGAAGATATTTAGACGAGGAGAATTCCTTCAGCTGATTTTATGCCCATGTAGACATTATTTGAATGGGTTTTTCCATGATCGAGACATAGTTTTCAAGCATGTGATATGCAACGGTTGGTGGTAGCATTATGTGAATTAGACAACTCATGGTGAGAAAATCACAGGAGATGTCAGAAATGAGAGAATTGATGCTTTTGAAGAAAGTGATGATAATCAAGGAAATGAATTGGATGAAATGTTACATGATATGAGAGTAGCAAACCCTAAGGATAAAGAGGACATTGAGACATTATGAGATTGTAATGAGTTTTACGATATCGTCAAGGCAGCAGAAGATCTTATTGCTCCTGGAATAACATCAATGTCAAAGTCATCTTTCCTTCTGAAATTATTTTAGATGAAAGTGATGAATAGAGCCACAACGAAATTAATGTTTGAGGTCCTTGAATTCATTGGGGAGTTGTTGAATAATCGTACTGGGTACCCTTGATCATGGTATAATGCAAAGAAGTAGATATGTAGGCTCAGACTGAAATGCGAGAAGATTGATGCCTGTCGTAATGACTGTGTCCTGTACAGAAATATGTATTCAAGGTTGACTAACTGTCCTAAATGTGGTGAAGAGTGGTATAAGGTGAATAAGTCAACAAACATAGGTGGGAAGAAACAACTGGAGAAGGTTCTCCATTATTTTCCACTGAGCCCTAGGCTACAGTGTCTATTCATTTCCAATAAAATAACAAAACTGATGGCATGGCATCAGAATAATGAATTCAAGGATGGACTCATTTGCCATCTAATAGATTTTGATGAGTGGAATAGATTTAACAAGAATCACGCATTATTCTTATAATGAGGGAAGTGGGAAAAGAGAAGGAAGGAAGAGGAAGGGAAAGGGGAAGGGAAAGGGGAAGGGAAATGGAGGGGGAAAAGAGAAGGAAAGAAGAGGAAGGGAAAGGGAATGGATGGGTGAAGGGGAATGTGGAGAAGAGGGAGGGGAAGGGGAAAGGTTTTTTTTTCTACGCTTCTTTTATTTTGATTTATTTCTATATTTGTTTCATATAGGATTTTTGAAAAATCACAATATATAAGGGAAATGCTGCCAAATTTTTTTTTTAATATCTAATTATTTATTTTGTTTCTATGCAGGTTCAAGTCATGAAGAAGGCTAATAGGAGTGGCAGGGATGATGCCACCTCCTAGCAGCCTGAGGGCCCCCTTTAAGAGCCTTAGCCTTAGGCTTCTCACCGACAGCACTCAGCTCAGCCCCCCCGTGAGGAGCCCTGCCTACGATTTCTGAGGCCTGGAGATGTGGCTCGATATCTCAAGAGTTAGGGGAGGGGGGGTTAGGGGGAAGGGGAAGAGTTCGATGCCTCCTCTTACGGTTTTCGAGGCAAAGGATCCTGATTATGAGGAGGAGGATGCACCCACCGATGAGGAGGAGGAGGATAATGCTTCATTTGATGAGGAGGACGTTAGGTTGGATGATCAGCCAGAGCAGTCGGCGACCCAGATCCTTCCTAGTCGGGAAGTTTACACCACCCCTCACCGTACTGGTATGAAAGTTTAATAAATGTTATGATTTATTTATTTCTTTGTCATTTTATTTTATGTTATACTTATGTCTTCTAGGTGTACGTAAGGGAAGAGGTCCCACGCAAAATAGGGACCTAGAGAGAATTCCGTATGGGGTCCGCATTTTAATGAGGAACACACCAGTGGGGGAAGCAGTGGAGTATCTTCCATTCGTTAGTAGACTGGGTACGCTGACGAAGGTGATTATCCCACTCTCATACTTCGATTGGAGGAAGGTGCCAAGGGAGCTAAAGAGGCTGCTCATTTGAGAGTTGAGGTAATTGGTAAAAATTAATAACGTATTTACATTACTTTATATAACTTTAAATTACATACCAATTTCTGTTCTCCTACTAATGCTGGTGATCTTTGATTGGGGCGACGATCTAAACGTCCCCAAATATATCCTCAATCACGCGACCAAGATTCACAAAGATTGGGGATTGGAGATGAAAAGTAAGGTAAAATGTAAATTTTAATTATATTTGTTTATTTCTTTTACCATAACTCTAATATTATTTTTAACATTACAAATATATTTTTTAGTATTATAAGAACATGAATCATGATGAGGCATTGCATAATGGGCCTCTTCTGGTACAGCCGCTCACTTGGAAGGAAGCGTGCGAGCATTAGCATGATCGAGCGACGCAGGTAAAAGTATTGCATATATTATCATTTAACTAATTTTTAAGTTAATAAATTGTACCTTTATTTTAGGAGTAGGCCAAGAAGAATAAAGAAAATAGGGTTAAAGCTCCACCGAAGACCCTTACGTGGTAGGAGGAGCATAGGTGGGATGAAATCCCTGTACGTAAGTATTTCTAATTATTATTTTCTTTTAAAGCTTACAATATTTTTAATTTGTTTCAATTAACTCTTCCAAAATATTGTAGTCCGCCATGCATGAAGGTGTCCAGCTTGATCGGGTGGGAGTATATGAGGCCACTCAAAGCAAGCTGAGTAATGAGGGAAACAGAGAGTGGTTTCATGACACATACTAGTAGAAACACGTAAGTTAAAATACACAATACTTTTATTTCATTTCGTAATTATAATTAAATGAAATTACTTAACGTAATTCAATCTCTTTCAGGATAACATGGTCAACTTAATGCATCCTCTTGAAGATGCCAACTTTGGTATAGTTCAGCAGCTCTGACAGTAGAGGAGGCATTCCGGATCGTCATGCCACCTGAGCATGGCAGGTACATCCGTAGAGCAGGGAGGAGCATGACCGTCTCTACCTGGTATGGGAGAAAGGGGGCATCGTCCATTTTAGCTGAGGTACAAGAGATGACGAAGGAGATTGTGCCATTACGCTGTCTAGATAAGGAGTAACATATTGATAAGCTGACCACACAGGTCAAGGACACCGCGACGTAGTTCAGGGAGTCAATAGAGTAGTTGCAGCAGTCAACTCAGACCATAAAGGAGCTCCTGAAGGTACTTCAGCTGGGAGGTATTGATCACCCATCCTTTCATCAGTATAGAGATCGTTGTGATGACGATGATTTAGGTGGTGGTGCTGGAGGCATTGGTGCTGCAACTTGATTGTTGTATTTTTATATGCACTACTGTTTGTACATGTACTTTGTATACATTATTATATATATGAAATTTTTATTCTCATTTCTAGTGTTTTAAATGAATGCAAATATTTTAAGTTGTGTGATTATATTTTTATTGGATTTTTAGTTCTCTACAGGTCTTCCACATAGTTAAAACCTTTGGTAAACAAAAAAAAATGCTACCATTTTCGGCTGTTTTACAATGGTTGAGAAGAGTCTGCGATTGAAATTGTAATGCATTATCGACTGTTTAATAATAGATGAGAATATGAGTATTCTTGACCATTCTAAACAAACGATCGAGAATATCCTTATTCTTGACCATTTTACAATAGTCGAGAATAGTAATATTCTCGACCGTTCTTTTATAACGGTGGAGAATACCACCTTACTTGACTGTTTAAATAGCAGTCGACATAGATGTCTATGTCGACGGTTCATTTAGAATGATCGAGAAAAACTTTTCTCGACCGTTGAAAACAGACGACAGAAACAACCACACGACGAATGAGGGTCCGCCCTTTTCCTGATGGTAATGTTCTAGAATGGTCAAGAAAACACAATAGCGATAGTACATTCCTCAACCCTTTTTCTTGACCATTTTTTTCACATTGCCAAAAGTTTCTAGTGGTCGACAATAGTGAATATTTTTGCAGTGATATGATGAGCCACACTTCATCAGTATGCATATAAAATCAAGAGTATGGAATGTCTCACAAAAAGATAATGATGTCTAAGTGTTTCCTGACCAAATTAAGCCATCTAAGATTTTATTGGGATTTTTTGAAGTATTGTTCTAATTTTGTGGATTTTTGAATAAGTGACAAGTCAATCTAACCAAACTAACCCCTAACTAAAGACTCAACTGAACACTAGGTTTACGATCGTAAGAAAATTCATCGATTTTATGGAAGATTCATGATTTGAAGATTAAATGAATGCAAGTAATTTCTTACAAATTGGATAAGTATAAAATTTAGAAAAAATCTAGGAAGTCAGAAAAAATTGATTCTATTTTATTGTTTGACCCCCTAGTACTGCAAGAATTTTATAAAACAAAATGTTGTGAATTTAGCTCCGAAATATGGTATACAGAGACTAGACTTGAAACCCCACAAGAAAGAAATATTTGTTGATTTTATGATGACTTTTCTGCAAGATACGAATTTTACATAATGAAACTCAGACTCTGAAAATATTGCAAACTTCTCTAAGAACTTAAGGACTCATTATTTTGGTATTTTGGGATTTTGAAATTTTTTGGTTTTTTGGAATAATAATGCAAGTGAATAGAAATATGAGAGAGATGCTAGAAAGCACATGAAATATTATTGATGCTCAAAACAAGTGTCTACTAATTGCGCAGCAATCATATGACTTAATTGACCTAAATTGAGTTAGATCTTAGCATAACTTAAGATTAATTCATTCATTAATTGCATACTTTGCATTTTCACTGCTTTACATAGATATTTTTGAAATAATACCAATTTTCTGTACTGATTGGTGAATTATGTGGTTTTTAAGTAATAAAGAGCTTAGGAAGATAACCTAAAGCTGGATAATGGCTAGAGTTATAGTAGAGTTGGAGAAGAATCCCTGGAATAAAGCTACAAATAAGATAGTGTAGCAGAGGTATACTATGCTACTTATAAGATTTTAATGTTAGAATTAAAATATGAAGAACAATAAGACATCCCTGCACTTATCCCTCGCCTTAGGATAGCCTTATCCACCTTTCCAATCCCTAGCCATCTTCCTATTAGGTCATCTTAGCTTAGAACACCTCAAAACCCACTTTCTAGCCTACCTTTGGTTGTCCAAATAGTGTGATGGGCATCCAATTTCCACAAATTCCACTCACAGAACTTGACACACATACTGATGTAGTATTGGACATCCAGACAATAGGTCAGATGTCCAATTTCTACAGAAATCCAAGACAGAGCCTGACTCCCATACTGACTCAATATTGGACATCCAGACTCAAGTTCAGACTTCTAATTCTGAAGTATAAGTCATCTAATCCACTGATCAGACATCTGGAAGCCTTCCCTAGTTGCTGATTTTGGATTTAAAGGTATATCTTGCCCTTTAAGGCTTAGAAACCCTACCCTACACCCTAAGAGATCTAATTTAAGGTACCCTAAGCCTAGTACACTATCCTCAGACCCTCCTAAGAACCTTATTAGGTTCTCACTAAGACCAATGGACTCAGGTAAAGTCAATTGCATTCTACCTAGTTAATTGGACTCATAGAGTCCAATTGAGCTATAATCTCAACCCATGCAAGTCTAATTGGACATAATCAGAGTCCAATTGACTCACACACAACTTAATTGGGAATTTTCTCTCCCAATTACACACACATTTGCCCAATTAAACTTGTGATGAGTTTAATTACACTTGTCACCTTAGTAATAGGTTATATGAGCCTATTTTTAGAAACCTACCTAAACTCAATTATCTAGACCTATAGGACTCGACCTAGACCACCTAGTCGCCACCCAAGGTCACTGATGCTGCGACAATCACATTACAATAAAAATAATGTTTTAAGTGCCACTGTTGTAGTATATTTGTCATAATGCAAACAGATGTCACGTCATTTTATTTAATTACAATTTTTACTAGTTTATTCTAGGTTGTTCATTGGGAGGCAGTTATTATATACATCACTCTCTATGTCTCGACAATGTTCTTTTATTCAAAAAATATCAATTTTATTTACATCATGAATTAATGAATCAATTAATGAATTAAATTGGTTAATTATGTACCAAAGAATCAATGAATAAGCACTATAATGCCTTAAACATATTTACAAATGATGGGCATAAAAAACTATGTCACTTCATTATGTTAATTATGTACAACTATCTAAGTAATACTTAAATATAGGCACAAAAATAGCTCATAATATATACTATACTAAATTATATTAACATAATAATATCTTTAGTAACATATGCTATATATACAGTAACGTATATATATGTCAGTAAAGGCCTTAGTAAAATATATACAACACATAAGGTACAAGAATACATTTACTAACATATATACATATTTACAGTGATAGATGTAACTGTCACTAAAGTTTTAGTGTTATTTATATACATATAAAGCTCGAACATTACTCTGTTTATATTTATTTACACATATATTACATATATACATATACATTATTTACATATATTTATTTACTACATATATACATCTGCTAATATATATATTTATACCTATAAGTATACATATATATCTGTACACGCAAGCACACTCAAACACACACTTAGCACAACATGCACGACTCACAACACTTCGTTGAATTCGCACTCATGGTTCTCCTTCTCTTCTCTCTTCTTATCTCAACACTTAGTTGAATTAGGACCTCTCTCTCACTCACAGCAGCCGATTCACTATTCACTAGACCAAAATTAGGTTTTTCTTTGTGGGCGGGCTGGTCTGGTTCATGGGATACACAACACCTTATAGGGGTAGGTCTAGACCAACCCTAGTTCATTTAGCATATATTTTCAATCCATTTCATTCAGGCCCAATATTAGGCCCACTACAGGTCCGCTACAGTGCATGGCCCTTGGCCCATCACTGTTCAAATATTCATTCATATGCACGGTATTAGATTCAAAGAGGAGAGGAGTGGTGTAATGACTATTAGTGCGCCGAGCGCTGACGACTAAGGTGCTCGGTTAGCAAAATTCTTAAGTACCACTTCGCCGCTTCCGCCATGTCTGATGTGGCACAGAAACCCAGCACTCAATTAGCATTGTGCAACGCTGCAATTTGTCTTATTTTCATGATTTTGGCCCTCAATTTGACGACCATAAATAATTCTAAATTATAAATAAATTATATATTTACAAAGCACTAATATGGGTCTACATAATTGTATAATTTATTTACGAAATTAAGTTATTTACATATATATTAAAATTAGTTAAAGTTAGGGATTTGTATATGTTAATTTAAGGGTTAATTTCTTAAAGTATAAATTAGTAACTTAATTATGAAATTGACTTAAAATAGAGTTAATTTACATATTAAAGTATTTATTATACATTTTAAATTTATTTTAGAGACTTTATTTTAATTTATTTACATTTAAATACATGTTTAAGTTAGTTATATACATAATTAAGTTATAAATACTGTACTACACTATAAATACAGTATAAATAGGTTGAAAATACTTAAAATTATACTATACAAGTATACATGATAAAGTACTTCAGTATTAACTTAACTTGCTAATTTATTTTATTTTAAGTTAATAATCTACTTAATTAACTTAATAACTTAATTACCTATTATAAATACATAATTAAATAAATATACGAGTATGGTACAGTATATAATACTTAGTATAATACATATGTACAGTATTAGATATAATTATACACATATACATAGGTTTTGATAATTACTTATGATAATATTCATTTAAGATAATATAAATTATTATATAATATTACAATAAAGTTATATATATATAATAAATCATTCTAAATATTTAATTTAATATATAGAATGCATTTATAAGTTATTTATATCTTTATCTACATATTTTACAATATATACATTAGTTTAGTATTAAATCATATTTACAAGTATAAATATACTATACAAGGTATTTTTGGGTGTTTTCTGATTTTTATGGTTTTTATATGTATAATAGAGGTAGGAGATGAGAGAGGAAGGGTAAGATGAGAGAGAAGAAGTTTCTTTTTGGCATTTTGAATTTTGATTCTTTATTAAGTTCCAAGGGATACTGAATCATCGGTTGGTATGTTCTACCAAGTCGGGGGGTTTAGATTACTTACGAACTTGGCAAACACTTAGAAAAATACCTAATCCTACTCAAGACACCTTTATTTTATTTTTTTATGATTTTTTATGTTTTTTATTTATTTACAAGCTAAACCAAATTTAGACCTTTAATGAGTGTTTTAAGTGAAACCTAAGTCACTAAAATGAGTTCCAAAGGTTGAGGATGCAACTTAAACACTCTGACCTATTCAACACAATACAAACAACATGTTTGAATCATAAAATATGATTTCATCTCAAATTTCATTAAATTTCAGTATTGGATAGTTAGGCATAATGCAAATATCTGACAATGGACCTAAACAAAGATTACAAGCAATTCTAATCAAATTACAATCCATTTCAAGTACATGAATGCTTGCACATAAGTGTTCTAACCATTTACACATGTTAGCTACATTACAACCTAAAAATTCTCAGCTTAACTCCCTTGAATCCATCAGTTAGGATATCTTACAACTGTGGCTATTGCTGCTACTAAATCAGCAAATGCTGCTGTCAAAATGGCAGCAATTGCCACAATTGGAATCAACAACTCTTGCTTTAGATATGATCCCACACACTAGCAACTACTATTGCTAGAACTCTTTAACCATTTCTGAATAAATCTCAAAATCATAAGCAGCTAATGTTGCTGCCAGCAAAATCAGACTGTTGAGAAAACCAGTTCCTACTCTCAAATCTGAACTAAGCATTTGAAATCCCACTTTCAACTGCGACAAATTAACCATCATAAGATTTGAAATCTCTATAAAACCAAATCTAGGATTAGATGACCCTAAAACACCTAATATGATCTTCACCTCACACTATAGACAGTGTGGAGACAAAGATCCATATCAATTCATAAAATCAACCTCAAACAACTTCCAGATTTTCATTAAACCATTCAAAATCTCAATTAACTCCCAAGAACATAAGTCAAATTCTTTGAAATCAGTGAGGATGTCGCCTAGCTTAGGCCTTTGATGTAGAATCACCAAGATGAATTGATCATCCATAGTTCCTACACACCATTGATTGGTGTTTAGGAGCTATAGGTGATACAGTAAAGCATAATAGGTCATCACCAAAGCCTCATTTTAGTGCACTGAAAATCATAGGCTTTGGCTACCTCAAAATTTGCATCAAAATAGAAGCTTAGATTGAAATTTTGCGTAAGCACATTAAACGATTGAAATCAAATCCTAATAGCTTAAGCCCATCGCAATCAACTCAATTGAACATAATAAAACACAATTTGGTCATTCAACTCAGATCTACCTCGAATTCAATTAAAATTCTCAAATTAGCATACCTATAGAAATCTGAAATCAATGTTCAAATTGGTTCCATTCAAAGCATGGGGAGGGTTGTTGTGATCGATGAAGTGACTGGAATCACCCTCCATTGGAATGAGTGCTCAATCAGATCTTGGTGCTATGGAGGATCAGATCTGATTGATGCTTCAATGAGTGAGGTAAGTTGTAAATAAAAACATCGAGTAAAAGAAGTGAACGTGATTGTGATATGGAGAGGAAGAAGAGTGAATCTAAATGGAGGTGTAAAAACACCTCTCTAATTTGAATTGATCGAAGAGGGCAAGATTGATTCTAACTACACTACTAATCTACACTAATCCATCATTGAACTCATCATCTAATCTATTCTAACTAAACTACAGTACTCTAATTACTACTCTAAACTACTCTAGAAGGTAGGAAATCCTAGTCTAAGTGGAAGAATGGGACCTGAGGATCTCGACCCAGTAGATGGAGAGGAGGAACAATAGGAGAGGACTCCAATGGAGGTGAAAATCCACTAGTGGGATTTTGGGTCACCCTCAAGTGCTACGATGTCCTTAGCGGCAAGGAAGAGTCAGAGAAGGTGATCTCCACTACCACAGCAACGGAGTAGGGGTTTGATGAGGAGGAGAAACCAGAGGGAAGAAATACTCAGCTTGAGAGATGTAGGTGGGGTGCTGATCAGCTCGCACGTGAGCTCATGTGGTTGCTTAAGTAGGCGCACAAGTGATTCAAATCACCGTGGGGTGTGATTAGCTAAAATTAGGGCGGATGGTGGGATGAGATTGAGAGAAGCGCGGGAATGTCCAAACCAAATATGTGTCGTTAGATGGGATTTGGAATGGGAGGTGATCCTACGCTCAAGAGCGCGTGAAGTTTGGATTAACGATCACCACAGGATCATGGATGCATGGAATGAACGATTGTGGTGGCACAAGTTCATTGCGAGTGAACAGTGACCTCATGCTGTAGGTGTGTTGAGGAATTGCAAGGAAGCCCACTAAGGGTGAAATGGTAGAAGAGTTATGTAGAAGCCCATAAGTGGAAAGAAGTGTTGCAGCGCAATCCAAAAATCTCACACATAGGTCCTTGCATATTTTCAAACAAGTCCTTGAGGATTTTATGTGTGGATAAATGTTAAGGATGAAGGACTTATTTGTAATGTCATGAATGCAAGGTCCTAATGATGTCCAAATGTAATAAAGTTTTTATTAAAGCTCAATTGAACATTTAGAAACATGATTTCACTATCAATTTGAACTTTTGGATCCAAATATGTGTTCAATTTGCAATTGGATCATCAAATTACATTTAGTAATAAAATATCTCATTTTGTAACCTAATTATGCATTTTTAACATTAATTTGTTGTTTTAGGTCATTTTTGTTATTTTCCATACTTAACCAATTTCTTGTGTTAATTATGTTGTGTTTAACTTAGTTTCTAGCTTAACTTGGGTATTTTAGCTATGACGAGCCACACCTCATCATTCATGCACACACACACACACACACACACACACACACACCACCACTTGGCCATCCACTTTAGAGTCTTCTAGGGTGGTCTTCCAAGTGGCCCCACATTGAAGACCAAAAATAGTCTTCAATGAGTCCACAACTCCTTCCCTTGAAAAGTGGATCTAAGAAGACCTACTCTTGGCTATGTTGGACGACCACCTAAGGGCCTTCTAGACCCTTCCTCCCAATGCCAACCTAAGCCCTCCCAAGCCTATAAAAAACCACCACCTTGGCCACCCAAGCCCCCCATCTTGGATGCCATCTCCACCTCCAACTCCATTGGCGAGTTCTTCCATCATCAAGCACCATCACCTCCACATCCAAGATCCAAGAAGCTCTCCACCACCTTCATCAAGAGGCTAGCCTACACACCTTGGCCACCCCTCTCTCCCTACTACCACCTTAAGCCACACGACCACTAGAGACCACCTCTAGTGCCTGATTTCCCTTAGTTTACTGTTCTTTGCATTTGAATTCTTGCTAGTGGTATAGTACTATCCATCTCCCTGAGTGCATGCGTATTCTCCCCGAGATCCACACATGTATTTGTTTTGCTGTTAGATTAGATTTTAATTTCATTGTACAAGCATTCCTCTATCCAATTGTAAAAACTTGATTTGATTCACTGGAATAAAGCTACCTATTATCTTTACTTGGATTGACTCATTCTTTTATGCAAATAAAATGCCAGTTCTGGAGGATATTGAGGATTTAACTATAAATGAATATTCTATTAACTACCATCGTATAGTGAAAATCGTGCGCACTAAGACACATACGTTTACATTCATACTTTTGGTGACTCATGTGCATGTTTTACGTGTAAACAACGCAACTGGCAAGTCCTATATTCGTACATTAAATACTGGACTACAATTCTAAACGAGTAGAGAAAGAAAAAAATTAGAATCAAACTCACGAAAATCATGCCTCCCTGAGATCAATTGGGACTCACATAGTCTCGTTAATTTTTGTTGTTGGAAATGGATTTCGCAATTATACGGGGATGCTTTTAATCAAAACGCGATTTCACGGTATCAACAAATGGCACCGTTGCTGGGGAGTGATGTAGACACATCTATTTAGGATAAAATGCCTATTTATGCCTTTTCCTAAGCTTATAGATGCATTCCATATTATAAGTATTGCATAGCCTGCATCATTCTTCATTTAGAATAGTTTGTATAAATTCTAGGTTAATTTGCTTCCTTTTGTGGCCAAGAGAGGAGATTTATTTTGGGGCCTTGGATTGACTATCCAACCATACAGATCTAATCAGAACAACAATCGAAGTCTAACGCCTCCGAAATTGCCTTGATTGGAGTTCCGTAGCACCTTATGCAGTCTAAGGAAGATCAATGGCCAAGGGGCTAGTTGATGCAATTCAGAGCTTTAAACAACAAATCCAATAGCACGGATGGATCCGGATCAATGATTGTAGCCTAGCATCATGAAAATTGACCCAGTCTGATGTCTGTGGTGCCACCTACAAAGCAAAGAAAATAGATGGTCACGATGGCGCCATGTGGTGCCATCATAGCCACCCAACGCTGCCAGCCTCTCCTCTTCTCTTAAGCATCTTTTAATTTGGACTATTGGATTTTCATCCAACGGTTGCAGGCACTCACGCCATGGATCAAGTTCTCGACAATCCACGCCGGTGGCGCATTGTGTAGAGCCTTCGCTCGTGAGACAGGGACCCACGATCGAAGCCCCGCATGCAGATTAATCCGCTACACAACACAGGCGGGTGAAATTCACCCGTTGGATCTGATCGGATGACGTAGAAGCTCCCATGCGACGCATCCTCGCGTATCGATGAGCGCAGCGTGCACAAGCGAGTGATCATATGCTATTGTATGTACGATCTGACGCGTGCCTAAGGCACTATTTGAGCATGCGATGTCTGCGAGATCTTGACCATTCATCAACGATTGGATAGCGGGCGTGCGATGATAGGTGAGCGTGTGCGAGCACAAGCGGACGTGTTGGTTGGCTACAGTGAAGAATGAGTGGGATCTACAACGATGTCTTGGATGTCACTAATTGTGCCATGCCCATTTTAGTCCCCTCTCCTCCACCATAAAAAGGCCTACACCCCTCCATTCATCTTCATCTCTTCCTTTCTCTCCCTCAACACCTCCAAGGCTCTAGAGAGAGTTTGTCCTAAGCCTGAGATGCTCCTCTAGAGTAGAAATTAAATATTTTTCCCTCTTCTCACTCCCGTTCGTGGAGCATCCTGTGGTTGTCCTCTTACCCCGATCCGGAAGTAGATCCTCATCATGATGCCGTTCTGCCTCATCTTCCTTCCTCCGATGTCATTCTCCTTCCTCTAGCCTCTCACCACCTTCGTCTAGGCGCTGTCAGAGCGAGTCATCCTCCAAGTAGTTATTGAGGGGTATTCTTCTCAACTCATTCTATCTTTTATTGCTTTCTAGTGTAGTTTTAATTAGTTGTAATAGACATTGCTTCATTCTATGAAACATTCTCTCTCTCTCTCTCTTATTCTGCTAGAGTAGATTAGATTAGATAACAATTTTCCCTTGATATCTTGCCTTATAAAATACCCAAAAAATCACAAAAGATAAAAACACCAAAAATAAATAAAATTGAATGCAGATTTCAAAACCAAACGTTCGTCTTCCCATGTTCGACCTGGGGCATAGCTCAAGCTTCGTTTATAAATTTTATCTAGTAGTGGATTTTTACTCATTACGATGATGGTTTTTATAACTTAAATCTTTTCACGTACGAAATCATGCTTATCAGGGAGGCAACACTATATTTGATTCCTAATTTCTAAAAATAATGCCACATATTTGCTTCTACTTGTCTTTGGTGTGTAGGTACATAGAAATGTGGATTCTATGCACGAACCAAGTGCAGTTGAAGAACATCAAGTACACACCATCTCTTTAGATTTAGGCTTCTTTTTTAATCTAAGGTTAGGAATTTGTTTTCGAAAAAAAACACAAAAAAGAAATAAGTTTTCTCCAATATATATATATATATATATATAAAGTCACAAATATTCGAAAAGAAAAAAAAAGATTCTTGTAAAAAGGCTCATTTTATCTTGAAAACATTTTCAAAAGCCTTATTTGCATTTTCTGAAATTTGGCCAAAAGTTTTTCAAGATTCAAAAATCATTTGCCAAATATTTATTGATAAAAAATTCTTCTAATTTGGGTTAAAAATAGATTTTCAAATTATCTTTCCAACTCCACATTCATTTGAAAAAATTCACAGTGTGGAATTTTTAAAAATTCATGAAGTGCATAGGGGTCGAATAGATTGAGATCCGAATTTTTTTGATTTTCAAAAAGTGATTCTGAACGGTACACAAATTTGCTTGGCCTAAAATTAGTGGGTTTTAAAAGCTGATTAAGTAAGCTTTAATTTGCATATTTTTTCCAAATTTTTGGATTTGGTTTAAGACTGTTTCAAGGAGAGAAACAAACAAGGAGTCAATCTACCTTATCTAACCCCCTGTTAGTTAAAAATTTACATTAAATCACTCAAAATAGTGAAAATTTCAAAAAAAAATTCTCTAAAAAGATTATTTAAAAAAAATCTTCCTGCCAAATTTTATCTCATTTGGATTCCAATTGCATCCTAGAGAGTATTTTTAATTTGATATGTGGTTTGCTACTTGAATACTTAGTTATTGCATGAACCTTAGGGTCAACAATTAGGGTTTAAATTTTAGAGACCACATAGAATAGATTGGACTCAATAGAGTCCATTGACTAGTCGGTGAGGCAAGTCACTTTGTTGACTACTCACCCAACACCCCAATTTGAAGAAAAAGGTTAACAAATTCGTAAAGAATACATCAATTAACCTGCATTTGTTATTGAACTACTGGGTTATCATAACCTCTTTAGCCAAACCCAATGCCAAGTCTGTGGGGTAGTACCAAACGGTTGAGTCTAAGGGGTATCAAAGACCTGGAGGCGTAAGCCAAAGGAAGAACCTTCCCCTTAGTCCCCTCGTAACAGACTGCCTGGGTTAACTTAAGAAGTTGGGGTTACTTTCAGTCGATTTTATAATGAATTCTTCTTTAGGAATTGAAACCTTAACGAAATATTTGGTCATCTAATTTCTAAAGGACCAATTTGATTAATAAGGCCTTAGCCTTGTTCGGCTTGGCTACACCAACCTTAATCATTGGTGTATGCAAGGAAGGAGGTCTTTAAGACCTGAATTGGTTAGACCATGGGAACCAAACCTAAGGCAATGAAGGCAACTTTTCACATCTCTTGGTTCTTCTTCTTAACCCCCTTCTTCTTCTCGATTAGCTAAGATGGCTAATCCTGGTCTTGGACCTAGTCAGAACCCTAAAAGCCAAGACACAATGGCTTGCCTAGAAGCTAGGGTTGTTGCATCTGAGCAACGTATTAGCAAAATATTGATAGGATTCTCAACACTCTAGATAGAATGCAGCATCCATCGTGAGGAGAATAGCTGTAGGACTTCTATGATCCGGCGACCATGATCATGGCACCTCAAGTCCAGAATCCCTCAGGCAGAGACTCATTCGAGCTTAAGGCGAATGTAATAAGTTTGATTCAGACTTATTTCTATGGAAACTCGAACGAGGACCCCTTCCAACACATTGAGGATCTGAGTCAAATCGTGGAAACTGTTCAACCCAAAATTGTAGATTTGGGGATTATTCTCATGAAGCTTTTCCTATTCTCTCTAAGGGACAAAGCTTCATACTAGTTCAAGAACATCGGGAGGTCGATTGGAACATGGGTGGAATTACGACATGAATTCCTCCAAAAGTTCTTCTCGATTGGTCGAACGAACGTGATGAGGGGAACGGTTATAACTTTTTCCCCGGGATGAGGGGAAATGTTGCATGATGCCTAGGATAGATTCCACGATCTTCTTAGGAAATGCCCACACCATGGTGTGCCCAGATGGCACATAGGTCAGATTTTCTACCATGGGCTAGATGACATACATTGGTACCTGACCGATGCATCTTGTGGTAGGAATTTCCTCGCGAAGGACGAGAATAATGCATTTGAGTTGTTTGAGTCCTTAGTGAAGAATTCTATGAATGTTGCGTCAATGAAGCAGTTCAACGACCTGGACAGTAGGGAGTTAATGTCCATGAGGCTCATGCCGAATCTGCCCGAGCTAACATGGATATCATTACCAAGAAGCTAGATAAGGTGGATTTGCTGGATAAGAAGCTTGACGAACTGATTCAAGCTTGATCTAGATATTCTGGCAATTCTAGTGCAACCCACCCTTCTTCCACATCCTGAGTCCCTCCTACTCGAGTATATTTGCTCACTGGGTTGTACTTTCTCAAACTTTGCAAGATCCTACATATTAGGAACCCATGAATAATCTGGATCTGGCACCATACGATCAGGGTTACACACCACATGATGATTTTAGTGCGTATTCCCATGATGAATATGCATCTTAGGCATCTTCGACCTATGAAGATGTCAATGCTATCCACGAATACTAGCGTAATAACCCGTACTCAGAGATGTATAACCCTGGTTGGTGCTTGCATCTTAATTTTTCCTGGTCTGGTAATTCATAAAGACCAAATCAAGATCCACATCACCAGACTAGACAATATGGGAACATGAAAAACACATACCCTAGGCAGCAGCCATTCTCGTCTCAGCAACAATCACGCTCGATTTATCAATCGTTGCATTGAGCTGCTAATCACCCTCCAAAGTAGGCTGACCCTTTGGAGGTGCTGAAAGAGGATTTGGAAGATTCCATGTAGAGATCAATGCATGATAGTTTGAATCTCATGAAGATCATGGTTGACTAGATTCAGGATATTCAAAAGATGTAGAATTAGCTACTGCAGGAGCATAGATCATAGGGAGCCTTGCCCTCCCAACTTGTCTCAAATCCGAGATATGTGCAGAACTAGGGTGCCCTGCTTAGGTTTCTGGCATCGCAGGGATAGGCGCATGTTGTATTACAGGCACCTCCTGTACCACATGGTTATGCGTAGGGTTAGCTTGCTTTGTTACCCAATCTTGCCTATTCTACCCCTTTCGCTCCTCTGCCACCTCATGGACAGTACACCAATGTGAAGGCTGTCACAATGTGGAGTGGGAAGACCAAACAAGACTCACCATTTAGGTAGGTGGGTCATGATTCTTCTTGCCCCTTATCACAAGATGGCTCGCCTTCTTCTCAAGGGCGACGTACAGTAGATAAGGGTAAAAGACCAATTAACCCTGAGATTCCGTTCCCTTTTCCTGAGGCTCTAACGTGAGATTTAGTGCAGAAAAAGGGTACGTGGAATTTTGAGGAGCTGAAACCATGTTAAAAGAGGTTTAAATTTAGGTCCTGCACCTCAATGCGATTGATCACATCCCTGTTGTCACTAGGTTCTTTAAGGACTATTGTACCCTGAAGAGACAACAGAAAATCGAATGGTAGGCGATAGTGTTGAAGGAGGCTAGCACTGTTATTCTAGCCAACTTACGACCTGTTAATGGGGTGAAATCGTGGTTTTAAAAGATGCACGTTGTAGTATAAATGAAATCGCCTTGAAAACAAATAATAATTTATTACTCGAAAACCTAAGTATTCGAGGTCAAACACAGGGAGAAAATGGAATTTATTCACTAATCTCAATCAATGTAATTGAACACTTAAAGTTACTCCAAGCCTAATTCAGAGTATAAATGCAAGAGTTTATGAATATTAAAATGTAGCAAAATAGAAGAGATTGAGAAGAAATGGATAAAAAGGGTGATTCTTGGCTTGGCTCTCTCTTCAGCTTCTTCTTTCCTTTCTTCTTCTTTAGCCTTCTCTTCTCTTTCTTGCTTTCTTTGGCTCTTTATTCTTCTCTTTGCCTTCTGTCTTTGGCTGTCTGCTTCTTCTTCCTTGACTTTCTTCCTCTGCCATGTTCTTTGGCCTTCTTCTTTCTTCTTCTACTCTTTGGCTTTCTTCCTTCTTTTACTTCTCTTCTTCCTTGACTTTCTTCCTCTGACTTTGATTTCTTTCTTTCTTCTTTCTTCTTCAGCCGCACCTTTGCTATAGTGCTTCTCCTTCCCTTGGCTTCTGGCTTCCTTCTTCTTCCTTTTCCTTCCTTGCTGCCTTCTCTTCTTTTCTTCAGCCTCTGCCCTTGGCTTTCTTCTTCAGCCGCACCTCTTCTTCCTTCAGCCCTTTAGCTTTGGCCTTTGCTTTTCCTCCTTGGCTTCCTTAGCTTCCCCGCACATGCACACGAGAGCAAAACCTACCCCTACCCTCCCCCGTGTCTCTCTCTCTATTTCGCTCTTTGGGTCACTCTCCCAGAGCCGGGTAATCAGGTCGAGCTTCACGTGCCCGAGTCCAGGCACACCGGCGTGGGTGTGGTGTGCAAGGAGTGTAGGGTATACAGGTTGGGTACTAGGTCCACGTGGGTGTGCATCACGGACGAGGCGGGGGTGTGGGCGACGGACCTCACCCCATGTCACTTGAGGTGAACAGCTAAGAACACAAAAACAATTTAAGCAACGTACCTCACTCCTGAGTTTACGAGGTGGGACTAAAGTGTGCCACCCACTTCTTTGCGTGCCTACACAGGATGATGTTTTCAATTGCCACAGCTTCAGTCGCTCGCTAAGCCAATTGCCTGGCTGTGTGCATGCGCAAGACCAACCCGCTTCACCTGGGACTCATGCCTGGAGCACGCGACCTGGAGCAAAGGTTGCAAGCAAGCTTTCTTCAGCGTCAATGGCGGAAGGTGGGTTGACCTGCATTTTACTCAATACGACCTGTCGGCTCCATTAAAACACATGAGGAGCTTCGCCGTGTCAAGGCAAAGGTGATGCGGTGGTTGGCTGGCTATGGGGTGGCCTAGGCATGCGTGCCTAGGTCACCCTGTAGCCGTGAATATGGGTTTGTTCGGTGGGCGTGTGTGGAGGTGTTGGCGGTCGATGGAAGGGCGGATGATGCTCAGTGGGTGATGGCGGAGGTCATGAGGTGTCTGGTGAGGTGTGTGGAAGTGCGGAGCAGTGGATGCGCATCGCCGGTGGTCGGCCGGAGGTGGAGAAGATAGAGGTGGGCTGCGGCTGCGAGGGGTCGAAAGCGGAAATAGAAAGAGGGGAAATGAAGAGGGGAATAATTCTAACCGAGATAAGTGGACGAACGGGGAGAGGAGGTGGCTGGCCGTACCTGCTGCCGTCGGAGAAGAAGATGTCCAGTGGAGGGAGAGCGGCGACGACAAAGGGGCTGGACCACGTGTGCGGGTATTGCGCGAGGCGGAGGAAAGGGACAAAGTTGGCTCTGCCACTGGTATTGTGGCAGAGTGATGAGAAAGAGGAGGAGGACTCGTTAGAGCTCGCTGGACACCTGGACGGAGGAGAAGGGAAGAATTTGGGGGTGATTCTCCAGCCAAGTCAAGCTGAAAAGATGCGGCCGGAGGTGGTAGACCTTTTATAGGCACTGGCAGGGGCTCTTATGCTTGGAAGACAAGCTTCCAAGCACAAGAGACCTCATCGGAGATGGAAACAGTTGGAGACCCAAATCTCTCATGCGTTCGCATGAGAGATTGGGTGCGAATCAGAGATTGGGACCATGCTCAGATGCAAGGGATTTCCTCAGAGAATCTCCCTCCCAAATATGGGAGATCTCTGAGGAATCAGGGAGTAATCCCCCTCCATTCCTTGCCGGAGTAGGATTCCTCCGCTTTAATGGTGGAGGGACCTGATTGTAAGAGTGGAGAGGAAGTTAGGGGGTTTGTGCAATGGTTTTCAAAAGATAGGGGGCAGAATGTAATTGGGTGGACTATTTTGCAAAGTAGGTCAAGATGACCTCCCTTTAGGTCCAAATTTTGGCACGAACCTAATTTGGATCTAAGGAATCCAATGGTAAAGTTGGATTTTAGATTTGACCACATTTGACTGAACATTTTACACAAAAACACAAATTAGGTCAAATACTGAGCTACGACCCCAATCTAGGTCAAAATAGGTTCCAAAGGCCAAATTGAAGGTTCTAAACCCTTGAGGATATTTTTCCATGAATTTTAGAGGGTTTATTTGACTTTTATTCTGACCAAAACTTTGTTGAATTATGTGAGTCTATTTTAGGGCTACAGAATGTCATTTATTTCCTAGCCTGCACATGAACCCATTTCTGATTGAACCAACTTACTTTTTATCTTATTAAGATCCTTTGACCTATGTTTAGCCTTTAAGAAATCCTGTTTATGTACTGCAATGGTAAAATTGCAGTTTTAACTTTTGTTTCATGTTTTCTTCTCAAAACATTAATTCCTTGAATTAGGCCCTTCTCTAGGTTATGTAGGAGCTCTTATTCTCTTACTTAGGTCAAAATGAGCTAGTTAGGGCTCATGATGAGGTTCTCATCATACCCCCATGCCTAGCTTTTGCTAGTCCCTTAGCAAAATTTCAAGGTTTAACTTTTGTTCTTGACATTGAGTTTCTTTCACCAGTTATGATAAGTGCTTCTCTTTTTCTTTTGATTAGGTTAGAATGCTGACAGTAGGCCTAAAGGTACTCAAGTACCAACCAAAATCTGAACCTTACCAGCTTTAGCCTCGGTCCTTTGCGAAGGTTTTTAAGGCCCACAGAAACTATCCTAGGGTTTGTTGGACTCCACGGTTAAAGCCCCCGTGCTTGAGACATTTTTAGCCTTGGTTCAGTTTGCAGTGCATTTTTTGTAAGAGAGACAGAGGATTTATTTGTTTGGAGAGTTTTCTCTCTCTTTTCTCTTTATATCCAGCTTCAGATTGGCTTCTCAACATGGTCTGTATCGGATTCCTTGTCCCCATCATCAATCCTCAAAGGTCCCTAGCAATTAATGCTTCGTGATAGCCCCGCCCATGGCAACCCCCAAAACCCTGGCTTTCGAGATTTCGAGATAATCCCACCCATAGTGTTCCGTGGCCGAATCCAAACCTTAGTAATCGACATTTCGTGATGCTGCCCATGGTATCTGAACCAGCAGAGTGCTTACGTGCCCTCGGTAGGATATTTAAATATCCTAAGAGACAAGCACCAAGGAGACAATATGTTGTTACGCATCTACGAGGAGAATTTCCCGCCTCTCCGCGCCAGGAACTCATCCAAATCAACTTGTGTTGATTGGTCGCTCCTAATCTAGGCAACATTTTCCAGAACGTTTAAACGCTTTTGCATGATTTTGATAGTTATGTGCACTAAACCAGACTGTGTGTGGATTGGGGGTGCTTAGGTTATCGAGTCCCACGAACCGAAGGTCAGTTAAAGAGGCTGAATACTCCCTAAGCCTTAGACCTAATACTTAAGCTTCGCATTTTCCCCAACCTCTTGAGGATTATCCAGATCTTAGTGGATACTTGAATTTTTAAGCCTAAGAATCTAGCCCAAAAGGCCTAAGATCAGCGTTCCTATTGATCTCCTTTTGTGTCTCATGAGCACTTTTTCCTTCATTTTTCTTTTTCTTGATAAGGTCTAGAACTTTGGTTAATTCCTTAATCTCTTACTAATGGCTATCTCTTTTTTCCTTTTCATTTTATGCCCCTTTTTTGGCTTTTTGCTCTTGTCTCCTCATGAATTGTGGCTTACAAAATTTTCCTCCCTCCATTTTTTTATTCTTTTTATAATTTTCTATTTTTTTGTGTTTTTTGTGATATGTTTATTTTTTTGTGAGAATCCTTCTGACTTTTCTTGCTTTTGTATGTATGCACTTTACCACCCCCCCATGCCTAAGTTTTGCAACGTCCTCATTGTAAACAAAGGATTTGAAATAGTGTTGGGTTCAGGGGCTTAGAACAGGATAAATCGGGTAGGTGAATGCGTCGGGAAGTGACTGATGCAGATGATTTCAAGCTCTGGTACATGTACCAGAGGTGGGATCGATTGTCTAAGGCTGAACTCAAGGTGAAATAGACGTGGGGTACAGACGGATAATCAGACGGATCTCGGGTTTTCGGAATGACGGGTTGCCTCCCGTTAAGTGCTAAATTCAACACGTTTAGTCGGGAGGAAAATGGGATGGAAAGGGAGTGATCAAATCGGCAGAATTTTGTAAAACAAGCACCTTGATTAAGAGCCTGGTTGGTCCAACTAGGTGCTTGTTCAGATTAGTGGGCTGATGATGTAGCCCAAACCCAATCAGTCTGGTGGGTTGATAGATGTAGATCAACAGATGTGGAACCCACCATATGCTATACAGCTCGGATGGATACAAAAGTGTAAACTCGGGTTTTGGCTGAGTTGAATCAGCCTGGTCAGAGTAGGGCTCTGAAAAATGATTAGTGAATGATGCGGACACCCTACGAGGGTGATCAGAGAATGGTGGGTCATGTTTTTCAGTTTGATCAATGTTTGATACCCGGTATGTGTATGGAGTTGAATCATCTGCAAATGGCTCGGAAAGAGGTGAATTAGAATAGAAATTGAGTCCGGTTGCAGGTCGGGGTTGAAAATGGGTTTTCATCGGTCTGTTATATTCGGAAGAGGTGGCTTCAATGAGAATTGTGTATGAGGGCTCTTCTAGAAAGAAGTGATAGGTGGTATCATGTAGAGAGTCCTCATAGTAACTTTCAAAATAAAAAATGAATGCTTGGAGAGTGTCTATTGGATGTGGGAAATCTGGATTGAGAAAAGATTCGTATTCTAGGTTGCAATCACTCTTAGCATTTTTTGGTTTTGGTTCTTGAGGATTGAAAAGAAATGATTCCATGTTACTGGAACATGAACTTAAATCAGTGATCTCGGGAACCAAGACCTCAGAGTCGAAATCGGGGAATGAATCATGTGAGTTGAGGTCGTAGATTGGGTTGTTGTACTCAGGAAGCAGAGTTTCTCCGAAATCATGGTCAAATTTGAAATCATCTGAGATATTGCAAAAATCAAAATCTGAATGAGATTCAAGATCATGAGTTCCACTATAGAATAAATCATATGATGTGGATTCAGCAGCCTGATTGGGGTCTAGCCTATATGTCAATTCGGTGCTCAAATCGGTGTACTTACTAGGCCCCAGTTCTAAGTTGGTAGGACAGACCCAATTGAAACCCCACTCATCCAACTCCTCGATTTCTGTATCATAGATTGGCGTGACTTTGGAGAAATCGATTTGTCTCTCTGAGGATGTTGGCGAGGGATATTCATCAAATAGAGGCCTAAAATCATATTCTTCATTGAAAGTTTGATTTTCTTCATATGGGGCCTCGTATTCTTCCCAATAGGTTTCAGATCCAAATTCTAGGCTTGGGATGTGGGTTAAATCACTAGAATCTAGGTCCGAATAACCTTTGAGGGTCACCTAATCAGAATAAGTGGCGGAATTTGCACCCTCAAGAGGTTCAGTTCTAATCTCATGATTGTAGGAGTTTTAGAATTCTAGGCTTGGTGATCTAGGGTCTAGGTTTGGCTCAACATTGTGTTTTCCTACAATTTCCCAACCTAATTCAATGTCAGGCATGTTGTATTCTATCTGGGTTGGGCATTCACAACCTCTTCGTGCCTCAAGCCCGAGATCTGAGAAATCATATTGATCCTCAATATTGTTCCAAGATGGTTCATCCTCTGTTTATGGCATGTACGGGTATTTCTGATCAATAATTTGTTTCAATAATCTCATCAACTCTTCCCATTTTTCAAGATCATCTTGGTGTTGTTCTCATAGTACAGGATTTGTCATGCATTGAAAGTATTCCAAATTGTGTAATTTTTCTATCTCTATGTATCCTGTGATGAGAATGTCTCAGGTTGATCCTTTTGTGGCTTCTGCCAATAACACTTGGGCACAAGTTATGATGAAGGTTGTGGTTGTTGGGACATCAACCTAAATGTTTTCTACTGGTGTTGAGGTTTTGCCTTCATTTTCATAGAATTTTAGGGCATCCTCAATCATCCTATCTCTCATGGATCTCTGGGATTCAGGTTTCTTGAATGGTAGTCCTAAGTGGTTTGGCTGCATATTTAGATCAGGTGGTGGAATCAAGATGTAGAATCGGAGTTTTGGCTCATGATCAAGTTGTGAAGCGAATAGAACTGAATAAAGAGTCCCACTAAAAATGTATGTGTGTGCTCTAAAGAGAAAAGATGAGGGACTGGAGATGTTTTTGACCCAATCAAGGCACCCAAAAAATGTTGGATGACTATTGAGGTTCAGGACGGATGATACCCCTGGATCAAAGGTCGTCCACTTGAGAATTACCTGGGCAGCCAGAGAGGGAGAGTCCCGCAAAGACCCCTACATGGTAGAGAGTCCCCACAGGTTACAGGGTTTCCCCCACCCAACCTCTCTTGTCACTGAGATTCCAGGTAGACCAGAATGGGGACCTTGACCTCTTAAGTCTACCCCTTTTGAGATCAAAGGTGCTTTGGGGTTTTCACTTGAACTTTAGATTTTTTTGGTTTTGTGACCTAATTTAGAGGTTGGTTGACCCAAGGGGTCAACTTCACCTGACCTGCCTTAAAGATGACAGAATGATTCTAGGTCAAGACCTAGAAATCACCCTGATTTGACTTCAGGTTATTAGGTCCAAGATTTTAAGATTCAAGTGGTTTTAGAGCTCAGTTTTTAGGGTTTGTCTTGTTTAATCCTTTTCAACCAAGGGTTTGGGTAGCACAATGATGCGGGAGGGTTTATTTCCTTTTAAACAAGCATGTGTGACTAGCACTCCAAAAACCCTACTGTTGAAACCTTAATTTGGTTCTATTTCCAATCCTCTTTTCTTTTCACAAAAGTTCTTCTTGGACTTCAAAACAAGAAGTGTGTTGTCCGCGGAGATTAAGCGTGATTTCTATTAGGCACAGGAATTTGTGGGGTTGGTTCTCTAAGAAAATCGCTTCTATTTTGATATGTTTTTGAAAAATTTTCGCAAAATCAGGAAACCTTTGCCTTAAAGATGGCAATTACTATAAAAGATGGTAGTTGATTCCTAATTTAATTGCTTTCTTTTGTCTTTCAAGAATTAGGAGATGGATTTTAGGGAAGAAGAGAGATTACCTACCCTGGAGTGGTTGACTTGCACAGGGGATCTTCTCGTGAAATACCTCTCAAGATCACAAAAAAATAAATAGGGCAAGTTAGTGCTCAAATATAATCACAAATAATGCAGAGATTAGTGATAAATTACGCGTTGCTCCCTGGCAATGGTGCCAAAATGTTAACGGGGCGAAGTCATGGTTTTAAAAGATGTACATTGTAGTATAAACAAAATGGCCTTGAAAACAAATAAGAATTTATTACTCGAAAACCTAAGTATCCGAGGTTGAACACAGGGAGCAAATGAAATTTATTCACTAATCTCAATCAACGTAATTGAACACTTAAAGTTACTGAAAACCTAATTCAGAGTATAAATGCAAGAGTTTATGAATATTAAAATGTAGCAAAATAGAAGAGATTGAGAAGAAATGGATAAAAAGGGTGATTCTTGGCTTGGCTCTCTCTTCAGCTTCTTCTTTCCTCTCTTCTTCTTTAGCCTTCTCTTCTCTTTGCCTTTGTCTTTGTCCATCTGCTTCTTCTTCCTTGACTTTCTTCCTCTGCCTTATTCTTTGGCCTTCTTCTTTCTTCTTCTACTCTTTGGCTTTCTTCCTTCTTTTACTTCTCTTCTTCCTTGACTTTCTTCCTCAGACTTTGATTTCTTTCTTTCTTCTTTCTTCTTCAGTCGCACCTCTACTACAGTGCTTCTCCTTCCCTTGGCTTCTGCCTTCCTTCTTCTTCCTTTTCCTTCCTTGCTACCTTCTCTTCTTCTTTTCTTCAGCCTCTGCCTTCCTTGCTACCTTCTCTTCTTCTTTTCTTCAGCCTCTGCCCTTGGATTTCTTCTTCAGCCGCACCTCTTCTTCCTTCAGCCCTTTAGCTTTGGCCTTTGCTTTTCCTCCTTGGCTTCCTTAGCTTCCCTGCGCACGCATACGAGCGCAAAACCTACCCCTACCCTCCCCCGTGTCTCTCTCTCTCTATTTTGCTCTTCGGTTCACTCTCCCAGAGCCGGGTAATCGGGTCGGGTTTTGTGTGCCCGGGTCCAAGCGCACCGGCATGGGTGTGGTGCGCGAGGAGTGCAGGGTATACGGGTTGGGTACCAGGTCCCCGTGGGTGTGCATTGCGGATGAGGTGGGGGCGTGGGCGAGGGACCTCACCCCATGTCACTTGAGGTGAACAACTAAGAACACAAAAATAATCTAAGCAGTGTACCTCACTCCTGAGTTTACGAGGTGGGACTAAAGTGTCCCACCCGCTTCTTTGCACACCCGCACAGGATGATGTCTTCAATTGCCACAGCTTCAGTCGCTCGCTAAGCCAATTTCCTGGCTGTGTGCATGTGCAAGACCAACCCGCTTCACCTGGGACTCTTATGCCTGTAGCACGTGACCTGGAGTGAAGCTTGCAAGCAAGCTTGCTTCAGTGTCAATGGCGGAAGAAGGGTCGACCTACATTTCACTAAATACAGCCTGTCAACCCCATTAAAACACATGAGGAGCTTCGCCGTGTTGAGGCGAAGGTGAGGCGGTGGTTGGCTGGCCGCGGGGTGACCTAGGTGTGCGTGCCTAGGTCACCCTGTAGCCGTGAATATGGGTTTGTTCGGTGGGCGTGTGTGGAGGTGTTGGCGGTTGATGGAAGGGCAGATGATGCTCAGTGGGTGATGGCGGAGGTGATGAGGTGTCTGGCGAGGTGTGTGGAAGTGTGGAGCGGTGGATGCACCTCGCCAATGGTCGACCGGAGGTGGAGAAGATGGAGGTGGTCTACGTCTGCAAGGGGTCAAAAGTGGAAATAGAAAGAGGGGAAATGAAGAGGGGAGAGAGGGGAATAATTCTAACCTAGCTAAGTGGATGGAGGGGGAGAGGAGGCGGCTGGCCGTACTTGCCGCCACCGGAGAAGAAGATGTCCAGTGGAGGGAGAGCATCGTTGACGAAGGGGCTGGAGCACATGCACGGGTATTGCGCGATGTGGAGGAAAGGGACAAAGTTGGCTCTGCCACTAGTATCATGGTAGAGCAATGAGAAAGAGGAGGAAGACTCATCGGAGCTCGCTGGACACCTAGCCGAAGTAGAAGGGAAGAATTTGGGGGTGATTCTCTGGCCAAGTCAAGCTGAAAAGATGTGACAGGAGGTGGTGGACCTTTTATAGGCATTGGTAGGGGCTCTTATGCTTGGAAGAAAAGCTTCCAAGCACAAGAGACCTCGCCGGAGATGGAAAAAGTTGGAGACCTAGATCTCTAGTGCATTCGCACGAGTGATTGGGTGCGAATCAGAGATTGGGACCATGCTTAGATGGAAGGGAATTCCTTAGAGAATCTCCTTCCCAAATCTGGGAGATCTCTGAGGAATCAGGGAGTAATCCCCCTCAATTCCTTGCCAGAGTAGGATTCCTCCGCTTTAATGGTGGAGGGACCTGATTGTAAGAGTGGAGAGGAAGTTAGGGGGGTTTGTGCAATGGTTTTCAAAAGATAGGGGCAAAAATGTAATTGGGTGGACTATTTTTCAAAGTAGGTCAAGATGACTTCCCCTTCGGTCCAAATTTTGGTAAAAACCTAATTTGGATCTAAGAAATCCAATGGTGAAGTTTGATTTTAGGTTCAACCACGTTTGACTGAATATTTTGCACAAAAACCCAAATTAGGTCAAATACTGTGTTAGGACACCAATCTAGGTCAAAATAGGTTCCAAAGGCCAAATTGAAGGTTATGAACCCTTGGGGATATTTTTCCATGAATTTTAGAGGGTTTAGTTGATTTTTATCCTAACCATAACCTTGTTGAATTATGTAAGTCTGTTTTAGGGCTACTGAATGTCATTAATTCCTAGCCTGCACATGAACCAATTTCTGATTGAACTAACTCACTTTTTATCTTATTAAGACCCTTTGACCTATGTTTAGCCTCTGAGAAATCCCATTTATGTACTGCAATCATAAAATTGTAGTTTTAACCTTAATTCCTTGTATTAGGCCCTTCTCGAGGTTATGTAGGAGCTCTTATTCTCTTACTTAGGTAAAAATGAGCTAGTTAGTGCTCATGATGAGGTTCTCATCACCACCTAAAAAGAATGGCCCTGGTACCCCACTCATTTCCTACTTTTTGTAGGATTCTCCATTTGATTGGGCCCTTCTTGATTTGGGTTTTCCATCAACCTAACTCCCACCGTAGTATTTGATCAATTTCAATTTCGGGAGTTGAAACCCACTTTGGTTACAATAAAACTGGTCGACCTATCGGTAAAAACACTGAGGGGGGTGGTTGAAAATGTGATTGTAAAAGTTTGGGGATTCTGCTTTTCGGCGAACTTTTTCGTTCTCGATATGGAAGTTCCTCCTAATCTCCGCAATGCACTGATTATTATGGGTTGCCCATTTTTGGTGATAGCCAGCACGAACTTCGAATGTGCATGCAGGTGTATGGAGATAGCACTAGGGAATGAACGATTTAGACTGGACATATTAAGGGCATCACGAAACTTCGATTGTGATTTGATCAAGGAGGACGGTAAAGATGAGGACTCGACTTGTTGTGCCATCGGGTGGAGTATCGCTAATCACTCGCCCCTCATATTGTACTCATCATATTTACACGGATGAGGGGGTGAGATCTTCTAGACAACCTCAGAGACACTTGAATCCAAATATGCTGGAGGTTGTAAAGAAGGAGATCATTAAATGGCTGACGCGGATATTGTTTATCCCATTTCCACAGCTAATGGGTGAGTCCTATCCAAATTCTGCCCAAGAAAGCAGGACTCATTGTCATAAAGAATGATAAGGGCAAATCCATCCCGACTCTTACTGCGACTTCGTGGCAGGTCTGCATTGACTATAGGAAACTGAACATGGCTACTAAGAAGGATCATTTTCCTTTACCTTTCATCGATCATATTTTAGAAAGGATTGCCGGGCATAGCTTCTTTTGCTTTTTGGATGGATACTCTGGGTATAATCAGGTTGCAATTAATTTGAAAGATCATGATAAGACTACTTTCACATGTCACTATGGAACATTCGCTTTTAAGTGAATGCCCTTCGGCCTCTGCAACACATCAACGACATTTCAGCGTTGTATGATCGCTATCTTCTCTGATATGATTGGGGACTTTGTGGAAGTATTTATGGATGATTTCTCCATTTTTGAAGATGATTTCTTATCTTGTCTTGATAACCTTACAAAGATCCTGAGAAGGTGCATAGAAGTAAACCTAGTACTATCATGGGAGAAAAGCCATTTTATGGTGAGGGATAACAGGATCTCTTCTAATGGACTTGAGGTTGACTAAGTTAAATCTGAAGTCATTTCCTGATTAGCTCTAGATAAAATTCAGTTTATCATCACTCTTATGCCCTAAAATAGATCTAGCTCTTAAAATTTTAACTATGTAAATGGGTTTTTCGAGCTGCATTTAGGCATTCACCTAGGATAGGCATGCATTGCATTTTATTGTGTTTTTGATGTGTTTAATTGAGTGTTAGGGATATGTAGATTTAGATCCCATAAACCTTGTTACTTAGGAAGGTAGAAGATGGAGAAGCTCACGTCAGTTGAATCCTAGCTGGATCTAGCTCATCTCAGTTGGATTCCAGCTCATTCTAGTTGGATCAACTCATCCTTGGCTTCATTCAGCTCATCTCAGCTGAATGGTAGCTCAAGCTAGTTTACCTCAACTCCATTCAACTAACCTCAGATGGATGGTAGCTTAAACTAGCTCAAGACAGTTGATCCTAGCTCCATCCCAGCTCCTCCCAGCTCAAGACAGTTCATTGGAAGATCTACTTGACTAGGACTAGGTACTGCCATTAACTAGCTAAGCTTAGTCAGCTGGAGAAGTTCTCAACCAGCTCACGCCAGCTTAAGTCCAGCTCCTGGAGACTCAACTTAGCTCAACTTGGTTAAGCATAGCTACCTGACCTAAGCTAGCTACTCCAGCTAGCTAGGTAATCTCTGGGAAGACCAGATTCAGCTCACCTTAGCTCTTACCAGCAGAAGTCAGCTCATCTTAGCTTGGCTTAGCAGCTAGCAAAGAACTAGCTAGCTAAGCTAGCTAAGGAGCTCACATGCAGCTCTCTTCAACAGCCATCAACTTTAGTGCAGCTTAGATGCAGCTCCTCCGTAGCTCCTCCTCTCAAACCCTAGCTCTATCTCCACTACTAATCTACTGGCTGAGCTAGCATAGCTGGTCCACCTCCTTGGCCACCAAAACCTAACCCTAATCCCCACCTATTTAGCTCCACCAAATAAGCCTACCTAAGCCTACCTAAGCTTCCCTACTCCTACTCCACTTTGGCGCCAACACTACACCACCTTGCACACCACCACCACCACCAACTGCCCCCCATTTTTTTGGCGCCAAAATGACCCCACATCACCACCCTACACATCACCATATAAACAATCTCCACCCTCCACCTAACCCATCTTCTAGAAACCCTCAAGGTTGGTGCCACCTTTAGCACCCCTCCATGGCAATAACTAACCCCCCTTCACACCCTTAGGTTGGTACCAAATAACCTTAGCCATAGGATCCCATAACTTCCACCATCATGCCATCATAGCCCTCCATTTAAGCCACGCCAACCACCACCTCTCCACTCCTATATCTGCCCCCCATAACCACCACCATACCACATCCTCCCTTAGTTCTAATCCCACCCATATCACCTACAACTAATGGCCAAAGAGAAGAAGAAGAGAAGATCAAGGGGGCAACCTACTCGCCCCCTTGGTGCCTTCTCCTCTTTCTTCCTCTCCCTTATGCTAGGCCAAGGAGGAGAAGCATTCATCTAGAGGGATGACTAGGCAAGGAGGAGCCTTGAGGGTGGTGGACGTCCATCCTTAAAGGAAGCTTGGAGGAGGACTACTTGAAGAAGAAAGCTAAGGAGAACCCTTTTTAAGTGCCGGGCAACCTCACTTGGAGCAAGGGCCATCTAAAGCTTCTACCAGAGGACCCCTTATTATTCTTCATCTTTTTATTTTCTTGTATTAGCTAGAGTTTTCTTTCTTTCATGTAACAAGCATTCAACTACCTGTCATACATTTTCCTAGCAATACAAGATTTCTATCGCTTTCCAATTTCACGTTTCCTAATTAGTGTGTTTTGCTTGTTTCTAGTAGTGTAGTGCAGACACCCACTCTCTTCTAATTACCTTAGGTGCACTTGCCTAGGGTGAGCTTAGAAGAGAGGACATCTTGTCAACTAGGATTAGTTGATAGGCATAGTTTTAGTGTAATATTCGCTTTCAAGTACACGATTATTTTGAAAACCCTAAAAGGAACAAAATTGAAAATACAAAAATACAAGTGTGGATTTGAGAGGTGAGAGAGAGAATCATATTTGTTGAGTAGCAAATTGGCCTCTTGGGATGGCCCTAGATGTCCCATTGATTGTGCAGCAATCATATGACCTAATCTACCTAAATTAAGTCATATCCTAGCTTAACTTAGGAATAATGTATGCATGAGCAGCATATTTTGCATCGTAGTTGATTCGTTTAGCTATGTAAAAAATAATGTTATTTTTATGTTCTAATTGATTGGCAATAAGAATTGTAGATGATTCAAAGTTGTGGATGATAAATCTGACTGCACGGATGGACATAGAGTGATGATCGTAGTCCAACGATGCAAGAATCACCTCAATCGGATCTTGTAGTACCATCTACAAAGGCAAGAAGATGGACGGTCAGGATGATGCCATGTGGTGCCATCCCAATAGCCCTCCACTGCTCCCTCAGCGACTGAAGGAGTCTTCATGCACAACGAGGGCCATTGGATCTTCATCCAATGGCCAGGAATGAGCCACGTCGCAGCTCAGCATGCTTCATTGAGAGAAAGCTTCATCTCAGCCGTTGGACCTTCATCCAATGGCTGATGACACGCGTGCGCTAAAACAAAAGCACATTGTAAACATGCGCATAGCACACTGGTCAAGCACCTTAAGGCGAGCGCCATGTTCTTGTTTGAAATGCGCAGATGGGGGTGAATTCACGCTCTGCGTAAGTAAAATTGTAGCGTTAGATTTGGATCGCATGGTGTTGGAGATGACACTTGGTGTGTAGAGGTGCGTTGGATCAACACGCATGTGATGACTCATGGATGAATGCGGGTGCGATGAGGTGGTGGCGAGCGTGCGACGTGGACGCCATCAGGACCATTGATCATCAAGATTGAATGACCAAATCTGGACATGCGCGTGATTTCAACAAAGGTGGTGGCGAGGTACGCGGTCTTAGCCGTGCGATCGCGATCAAATGGCACTGAGAGAGCCATGTGGCAGCATCAGAATGACAGGCACGTTGAAGGCGCGATGGAGGCATGTGGGTGCATGCTTTGGATGCAATTTGAGCTGTAGATCTCTAGATTGATGGCTCTAGTTGCTACAACTTGTTAGCATGGATTGGGGCCTGTAAAAGACCCATTTTGCCCCTCACTTTGCCTATAAAAAGGACCCCATCTCCCCATGTGAGAGGTAATTCCACCATTGAGATTCTCCCTCTCAATTCTCTTTTAAAGAGCCCTTTTCCTCCAAGCCGTCCACAAAGGCCACCCTTGGTGCACCATTGCTGCCCCTCCACGCCCTGTTAAGGCCACCAAGGATTATTCCTTGGTGCCCTTCGTCTTAGTAGATTAAATTAGATTTATCTTTTCATTATTCTTTATTTTCTTTCTAATAGTTCTAGTAGATTTGATTCTAGTAGTCATATTACTTGTGATCTTCAAGTATTCATCTATTTGTGAGACGATTCCATATAGTTATTTAATTGATTTCTATTGTGGCATGTGCAATCTATTTGAAAATTTCTGTCATGCCTTCTTTATGAACTAGTGTGCTGAGTTACATAATCATGATTATGCTGGTTTTTATAATTACTCCTATCATTACTACTACCACACAATTTATGCCTAGCCCCTTTCCGCACTCGGTGCACCTTATGCACCAACAAACCCATCAAATCACTTTCCAAATCTCAATTATCGTGTTTTGTTTTGATTAACAAAATCACAACATGGCTATTGAAAACCAAAGATCAAGTCAGAATTCATTTCCACTTCCCTGAGTTCGACCAGGACTTACCAAGTGATTGGGTTTTGACGCGGTTTGTAAAATTAGTGTTTTAGAAGTCATTGCAACATGCAAAAACTGATTCACTTTTAAAATTTATAATTATAGATGGTGGAGTATCTAGGGTTATCCAAGGAGACAGTGTTTGCAAATTCAGATCTCTTACTTGAAAAATAAGAAATCAACTTTCTTTTTCAATTTTTCAATATAAGATTTTTAGGGTTTTCAAAATAAAGGGAAATCGCAAGGTTGATGGTGGGAAAAGACTACACCTAATTTAGCAACTAAGTGGCATGAATGACCTCTTCCCAAACTCACCCTAGGCAAGTGAAGGCCTAGGATAATTAGGAAGAGGGAGTGAGAGTGCTAATTAAAAACAAGAATCAAAGATGCATGGGAAATTAAAAATTGGCAACTTTATATAAAAGGGATTTCTGTTTCACAATCAAGTTGTAGATGAAAGCTTCTACTACAAAGTAAAGCTACAAAGCTACTAAAACGAAATTCCTAGATGATGATGGCGAAGAGGATGAAGCTCTTGCTCCAACTACGGTTGCTCCCGTAGTTGAAAAGAACTCCTTCTTCTCCTTGAAAAGCTCCTCCAAGGTGTGGTCTCCTCCCAGAAAACCCTAAGGGGGGCATGGCTTTGCTCCTCCAAGGGTGATTATGCACCACCCTAATCTCTCCTCCAATGCCTGGCCATCCTCCTTGATGTAGAGAGCCTCCTCCTCTTGGAGTGGCACAAGAAGAAGAGTGGAGAGGAAGAAGGCACCAAGGAGGCAAGGGATAGCCTCCTTAATCTCCTCCCTTCCTCCTTCTTCTTGGCCATAGGTTATAGGTGGGCTAGGGTAGGATTAACACTAAGGGAGGATGAGTCTTTGGCAGTGATATGATGGGTATATATAGGGGTGGAGGGGGGGTATTGGCATGGAGATGGATGGATGGATGGGATGGATTGTTGGAGGTGGCTGTGGGATCTAAGGGCTAAGGATGTATGGCACCAAATGGAAGGACACATGGGGATGGTTATGGTGGTGGTTACCCCCCTTTGGTGACCCTTGAGTTGGCACCAAAATAGGATTCTAGAAGGGGGCTTAGGTGGTGCCAAAAATGAAGGGTTGGGATGAGTTTGGTGGTGGATGGATGGTTGTGATGAAGGCTAGAGTTGGCACCAAAAGGGAGGGTTTCTAGAAGGGTGGTTTGGTGCCAACTCTTGGTGTCCTTTGGTGGTGGTTGAGGGGTGAAGAGGTGGCTTGGGTTGGTGCCAAGTTGGAGTAGCTTAGGTAGAGCTTAGGTGGACTTGGAGTGGAAGGTTATGTAGGTGGAGTTAGGGTTAGCTAAGGTGGATGACCAAGGAGTGGAGAACTTAGCTAAGCTAGCTTAGCTGGTAGGTGAGTAGAGGAGAGGTAGGAGAAATTAGGGTTTTGAGAACAAGAGTTGAAGGAGAGCTATCTGGAGCAGCATAGGAGCTAATAGTTGCTGAAGAAAATCACAAGGAGCTACTTTAGCTGGTTTAGCTGGCTTAGCTTCCTGGGGAGGACCTAGCTAGATGGAGTAGCTAAGGTAGCTTAGCTCAACTAAGTTGAGCTTAGTGGAGTCCCTAGGAGCTAGACTTGAGTTGGCCTGAGCTAGAGTGAAGTCATCTTCAATTGGCTTGAGTTGAGTAGAGTTGGAGGTAGTTGGATCTGAGTTGAGGTGGACTCCAATCAACTAAGTTGAGCTAGCTAGAGCTCCCAGTGAACTGATGGGAGCTGAGATAAGCTAGACTCAACTATGTTGAGCTGGATCTGGGCTAACTTGATATAGGGTGAGCTAAGATGAGCTATCTTGAGCTACCATTCAGCTGAGATGAGCTGAATGGAGCTAGGATGAGCTAACCCTAGTTTATATGAACTTTATTACTAATAGAAAGTTAGAATAACATATAATAACAAGAATAAGAAGAAGAGAAAAATAATCTCAAATAGAAGTCAGGTGATGTTGTGATAGGGGAGGAGCAAGTCGTCAACGGTCGTCGGCGAAGTTGCGCACAGATTCAAGGAGTTGGAGAGATGTCATGTGGGAATGCGCTTGAAGATGTGGAAGATACTCCGAGATATGAAGTACAACAGCTATCGGAGGTGCAAGCTGCTGCCATGCACGAGGAAGGAGATGAAGATGGAGTCAAGCATCCCATCCGCAGGAAGAGGAGGTCACGGAGTCCAGCGAATGTGCGGAAATAGGAAGAGAGAGCAGAGCTCAGTCGCGGAGTGGAGACAAGCTCGGAGGGAGTTGCAATCGCGAGTTGAGAGAGAAGAGGAGGAGGATCGGAAGGCGTGCTCGTAGGAGGAGAGAAAGCAGAGGAGAGGGAGCCAAGGTTGGGTGCAGTCGTGGGTTTTGGTTTTGGTCGAGAAAGAACGGAAGAGAGAGAGAGGAGAGTGAGTGGAGAAGAGAGATGGAGTGGGGGCATGAGTTGGAGAGAAGCAGGGGCTACGGTCATTCAAATTCCCAGGGAGATGGGATTTATTTATAATGAAAGATGGAAAAATCGTTGGAGGAGGAGCGAAATTGTTGCCGCCAGAGGGGATTGGATTTGTTGGGATAATTAGAGGGTGTTGGCAGTTGAGAAAAAAATAGGGAGGGATTCCAACTCATATATGGTTGTTGGGATTTGGATTTTTTTATTTTTTTTGAGAGGTAAAATAAGTGGTTGTTTACGTGGGAATAGGTTTAGTTTGCGTAGGATAGAGAACACAGGCGGTGGACATGTGTTGTACTCCCAGTGGGTTACGTAGGATATGATGGTTTGATCACGTAGGGTAGTTGGTGAACATAAGGTGAGGAGATATTCTTGCATGGGAAAGGCAATGGTATTTGTTATTGCATGAGAATGCTGGGTTTGGTTCACATTGGGGAGGCCAGGATGTTACATAGGTGGGTGGCATGGAGAGGGTCAAATGTTTGGTGAAAATTATTTGTTGGAGTTTTGGAGGAGATATTTGGTTACGTAGGATGTATGGGAATTTGGTAGCTTGGGTAAACATAGGTGGGTATGGGAATTGAGTTTCTAAATAGGTTAAAAATAAGGTCTAATTGGAATTAGGTTTGGAAAATAGCTCAACCTTTTCATTATACATTTGAGTTCAAAATAATTTCTCTTCTCTGTAAAGCTCCAATCCAATTTATACCTAGCACCTGCACACAAATAAGCAATGACATCAAGCTACTAGATATAAGTAGTAATAAAATTACAACGAAACCCCTTAAAAATGCAATATTTATAAAATGATGTCAAGTGACTATTCTAATCTAATATGATGCAATGTGAATTCGTTTACCCTTGAACTAACAATAGTTAGACATAAATTTTTCAAATAAATATGGACATATCATAGATTTTGCTGACCACTAATTCTGAGTCAGATTCCTCGAAAAAGTTGTGGTCGGGAAAGGTATCTATCAACATTGTCTCCTCCACCAAATTTGATATTTCTGTATATGAGTCCTTGAGAAAATTATAATCATGGAATCTCTTAGAGGATTTGAAAATATCCAGGGTGATTGTTTGTCCCACGTAGGTGATATCTATTTTGCCTATATGGCAATTTATATTTGCCTTTGCGGTGGCCAAAAAGGGTTGTCCAAGAATTATTAGGGCATTCATTAAAGATTCAGGTACCTCAATGTCAAGGACCAGAAAGTCTACGGGGAAGACACAATTTTGGACCTTAACCAAGACATCATCAATAATCCCACGAGGTTTGATTGTAGATTGGTCGGCTAATTGAAGAGCAACCTCAACTGGTTTTTCTTCACCGATTTGAAATTCTTCAAATAAAATCGTGGGAATGATATTAATTGAGGCACCGAGATCAAGAAGGATGCGATCGAAAGTAGTGTCATCAATAATCATTGAAATTAAAGGCATGCCCGGATCTTTCATCTTAGGAGGCAGCTTGTTCTATATGACAAAGATTATTATCTTCGAAAGATGAACCTGTCCTAGGTTTTTAGCCTGCCTTTTTAGAGTACAGATCTCCTTCAAAAATTTGGCATAGGCAGGTATATATTTGATTGCATCTAGGAGAGGGAATTGATTTGAACTTGCCCAAATAAATCCATGATTTCTTCAGTTGTGGGCTCATATTTCTTTTTCCGATTAGTGGTGGGGTGGAGAGCTTGTAGAAAAGGGATAGAAGTCGTGTCCTGTGATCTTCAGACTTTCTCATTCTCTTTTGCTGCCTTTCCTTTCTCTTCTCCGGCACGACCCCTTCTTCTTCTTTCAAGTCTTCTCCTTCACAGAGCCTTCTCTTCCTTTCTTCCCTTAGCTCTTCTCTTCTTCTCTTCCTTTCTTCCCAGTGACTAAGTGTCGTACAACTGCACCAAGGAGCAAAGCCCACCCGTCCCCCGCTCTCTCTCTTTCCTTCCTTTCCTCTCCTCTCAAACTAGGCTTATTTGGTATTTGGGTATGTGTAACTGGGTCCAGGGCTGTGTTCGTTGGTGTTGCAGTCGAGGAGTAAGTAGGCGGGTTAGGTCGAGTGCATGGGTGAGCGGGGACCTCACCCCCAAGTGTTTGAGGCGATAAGCCTATAACACAAAAAACCATTATGCGGCTACAATGCTCTCAATTCCCATGACGTGGCACTATCCCATGGCTCTTTTCTTGCACGAACAGTGGTAGGTGGTTATCTCTTTAATTGAAGCTACTACTGGTGTTGGTTTTCCAATTGGTGCTCCAGTTGGGAATGCGAATGTGATCCATGTCTCCTGGAAGTAAGACCAGGTCTTGAGATCGATGGAGGACAACAAGCGAGGGCGGAGATGACCGTGGCGAAGGATAGCGATGGTGAGAACCTTGAAAACATGAATACAGCCTTGTGACCAAGTTAAAGTACTTCAGGAGGTTCGCCAAGTGTTGCCAAATGTGATTGTAGTAGTTTCATGGCATGTGGAGGTGCATGGTGTCGGATGGAGTTGGGGATGGATGCGAGAAGGTGGGTTGTTCGGTGGAGCTTTTGGGCAGGTGGAGTGGCAAATAGGTAGAGGGTTTTGATGGGCGTGAGTTGGCAAAGGTGTTGGCTAGGTGGGTAGACGGGTGATAAACGCCAGTTTATCATCATTCTTATGCATTAAAACAAACCTAGCTCTTAGGATTTTACTCCGCAAACGGGTTTTTGGGCTGCATTTAGGCATAAAATAGGTTAGGCATGCATTGCATTTTTTATTGTCTTTTTAATATGGTTTTTGTGAGTGTTAGGGATGTACAGATATATAGATCCCTAAAACCTTAGCACTCAAGAAGGCAAATGGTGAAGGAGAAGCCCAGACTAGCTGGAACTCAGCCTAATCCAGCTCACCTCAGCTTGATCCAACTCACCTCAGCTTGATCCATCTCACCGCAGTTGGAACCTAGCTTACTTGAACTAGGGTTAGCTCATCCTAGCTCCATTCAGCTAATCTCAGCTGGATGGCAGCTCAAGAGAGTTCACCTTAGCTCACCCTAGCTCAATTCAGCTCAGATCCAGCTCAACTTAGCTGAGTCTAGCTCATCTCAGCTCCCACTAGTCCACAGGGAGCTCTAGCTAGCTCAGCTAAGTTGACAGGAGTTCACCCCAACTCAGATCCAGCTACATCCAGCTCCACTCAGCTCCAGCCAGCTGAAGAAGAATTCATCCCAGCTCAGGAAGCTCAAGTCCAGCTCCCGGGGACTCAGCTTAGCTCAACTCAGTTGAGCTAAGCTACCTTAGCTGCCTAAACCAGCTTGATTCTCCCCAGGAGCACCAGACCTAGCTCACCTCAGCTTACTTTGGTAGAAGCTAGCTCACTTTAGCTTGGCTTAGCAACTAGCAAAGAACTAGCAAGCTAAGCCAGCTAGAGTAGCCCCATGCCAGCCTCTTCAGCAGCTGCTAGCTCCAGCTCCAGCTCCAGACTTCTCCTCCTCAGCTCCTCCCTCCAAACCCTAGCTCCAACACCTTCTCCTCTACTCCTCCACTAGCTAAGCTAGCTTAGCTTAGCTTAGCTTAGCTTAGCTTAGCTAACAACCAGCTCCTTGGCCATCCACCACCTTCAAAGTCAACCCTAGCTAGCTTCACCAACTTAAGCCTACTTAAGCTAGCTACTCTACTCAAGTTGGCGCCACCTCCTAGCCATCCCTTCACCCCATTATCTCCACCAAAAGACACCTTAAGTTGGCGCCAAAAACTACCCCTAACCACCTCTATATTGGCGCCAACTTTCAGCCCTTAATCCACCCTACACCTACCCACATAAGCCATCCTAGCCATCCACCTAACCCCCCTTCTAGAATCCTTCTTGGCGCCAACTTAGACCCTCTTCTAGAAGCCATTTTGGCGCCAATATCAAGGGGTGTCAACCCCCATAACTACCCCCTTGGTGCCTCTTAAGGTGGCGCCAAACACCCTTGGTCATTGGATCCTTAACCACCTCCATCATTCCATCTTGGCCCTCCATTTCAAGGGACACCTTAGCCCCCTTCCTATTCTATAAAAACCCACCACCTACCACCATTTGGGGGCATCCTCCCTTAGTGTATTTTTCTACCTACATCCACATATACCTACGCCCAAGGAGAAGGAGTAGAGAAGGAGATTAAAGGGGCACACCACCAGCCCTTTTGGTGCCTTCTTCTCCCCACTCTCTTCAACTTGAGCCACGCCAAGGAGGAGGACTCTTCCACTTCAAGGAGGATGGCCAGGCAAGGGAGAAGGACCTAGGGTGGACATCCACCCTTGGAGAGAAGCTTAGGGCACGCCCCCTTAGGGCTTGCCTTGGAGGACATCACCTTGGCGGAGCACTGCAAGGAAGGAGTTGAAGGACTCTTTTCAAGATTGGGAGCCACCAACGTTGGAGCAAGAAGCCCTCTTCTTCACCATCTATCTAGAGGATTTGTGTTTTCTTTTCTTATTTGCATTTTTCTAGTAGTATAAGCTTTCCTCTACTAGGCCTTTTGTAAAATACTTTATCAATTATCTAGTTGCCTTCTTTGCATTTCTTGTTTGCATTTCTATTAGCTTATTTTCAGCATTCTTCACTCCCTCTCCCTAATTATTCTAGGCCTCCACTTGCCTAGAGTGAGCTTAGGGAGAGGCTCTACTTGCCACATAGAAGTAGTATTTAAATTGAAGTGTAAATCACTTTTTCCGCCATCAGTTCACATGTTGCCTTAGCTTAAAAACAAAAAAAAAATGATATATTGAAAAAAATACTAAAAAGAAAGTTGAGATTTATTCCGAGCAAGAGAATCAATTTTGTAACCATATTGCCTCCTTGGACGACCCTAAATACTCCCCTATCTAGGAATATAAATTTAAGAGCGAAAGCGGATTTACGCGTTACAACGACGTATTTTAACAAACCGCGTATTTTCGCAACCAACGGGTGTAGTGTGCGGATGACCTCGCCGGAGGTGCGGCCAGAGCGGAGGACGAAGGTGGCGTGCATGAAGGATGAGGGTTTCTTTTTAGGTTTTGAATAGTGGAAACTAACCTAACAATCTAAGGGAACTAATCCACCTAATCAAATTGGACGAAGGGGGTAGAGCCCCTGTTGGTTTTTTCAGGTTGGCAACGGAGAAGATGAAGCCTTCGGTGATGGAGCAGCGAGGAAGACGAGGCAGAAAGCGTTCGTCGGTATTGCGAGATGCAAAAGAACATAGGGAAGAGGAATCTGCCGGCTATTGTCCGTGACGGTGGACAAGGAAGATGGGCAGAGGACTCACCGTAGTTTGCGGAGGAGGTTAGGGAGAAGGGAAGAGGGGGTGTCCAGCCTCCAAACCAAGCTAAGGAAGTAAGGTTTGCATCAGGGGGTCTTTTATAGGCCATAGGAGGTCCTTCCAAGCTTGGAAACCAAGCTTGAAAGCTTGGGGCTTACGCACAAGTAGGATACCAACAACTCCCATGCACTTGCATGGGAGATTGGGAAAGAGTTAAGAAAGATGGCCGAGTCTATTTGGAAGAGAATTCCTCAAGGAATCAGTGGTTCAAGTTTGGGATTAATTGATTGAGACACGAGTGAGAAATCTCGCTCAAATCTCACCGGTGAGGTGCAGCTATTCCTAATGGCAGTAGGGACCTAGATATGAAGGAGATGATAAAGTTTAAGAGGTCCCTGCAAGAGATTTCAAAAGTTAGGGGTTTAAGTGGGAGAGAAAGAGTCTGACTGGACCAAAATGCAAATTAGGTCAAGATGATCTATGATTAGGCCGAAAGTTTGGTACAAACATAATTTGGACCCAAATAATCTGATGGTGAAGTTGGATTTAGGTTTTGACTAAGTTTGACTAGGTAATTTGTGTAGAAACCCAAATTAGGGCAACTATTTGTCTAAAACTCTGTTTTAGGTCAAAATGGGTTCCAATGGTCAAATAAAAGATACCAAATCATATAAAATATTTTTCTACAATTTTTAGAAGGTTTAGGTGAATTTTATCTTGACCAGAACCTCAGTTAATTAAGTGGGTCTATTTTTAGGGTTTCGGATGTCCATTAATTCTTGAAATGCACAAAAACTCGTTTCTATTTGCACAGACCCTCTTATTAGACTTTTATTAACATTTGACCTTTAATAAACCCCTGGGAAACCCCGTGATTGTTCTGCATTTAGGATATTCTATTAAAACTGTAGTTGTACCCTTATTTTAATGCACTTCTCTCAGAATGAATCTGTAGTGAATTACGATCTTTTGGCGGTTATGTAGGAGCATTTATCAATAGATTCTGACTAATTAAAGCTAGATATGGATGATGATGACGTTATCGTCATACCCCCATGCCTAACTTTTGATAGTCCCTTAGCAAAATCTTATGAAATGGACTCAAATTCTAGACCATGCTTTGATGTTCAGAGTCCTGATTCTTTCTCCTTTTTACAAATTAGGTCAGAATGCTAGTAATAGGCCTAGAGGGACTCAAGTACCAACCAAGATCTAGACCTGACCAGTTTTAGCCTCAGTTGTCCACGAAGGTTTCTAAGGCCCACAGAAACTTTCCTAAGGTTTGTTGAACCTAGTGGTAAAGCACCTGTGCTTGAAACAAGGTTAGTACAGGTTCAGTTTGAAGTGCATTTTTGTAAGAGAGAGGGATAGAAGAATTTTTGCATTTTTGGAGAGCTTTCTGTCTCTTTTTCTTGATTATTTTTAGCTTCAGATTGGTTCAAAAACACGGTTTGTATCGGATTCCTAGTTCCCACCATCAATTCTCGCAGGGTCCCTGGCAATCGATGCTTTGAGATAGTGCTGCCCATGGGATTCTGTAGCTAAATTCAGGCCCTGGCAATCGACATTTTAGGATAATCCTGCCCATGGCACTTGAATCAGCACAAGGCGCTGACATGCCCCCGATGGGATATTTAGATATCCTAGGAGACAAGCACCAAGGAGACGATATGTTATTGCACATCTTCGAGGGGAATTTTCCTACCTCTTCATGCTAGGAACTCGTCCAACTCAACTTGTGTTGATAATCCGCTCCTAATCTAACAGAATAAATGCTTTTGCATGATTTTGATTATTAAGCGCACTGAATTAGACTTTGGTGTGGATTAGGGTGCCTAGGTTACCAAGTCCTGCAAACCAGAGGTCAGTTAACGAGGCTGAATAATTCCTAAGCCTTAGACCTAATACATAAGCTTCGCATTTTCCTCAACCTCTCAAGGACTATCCAGATCTTAACAGATACGTGAATGTTTAAGCCATGAAACAAGCCCAAGAGGCCTAAGATCAACACTCATACTAATCTCCTTATCTCTCTATTATTTTAGGACTTAATTTTTTCTTTTGATTTGGTCTAGAACTTAAGTCGATTCCATAATCTTTTACTAATGACTATCACTTTTTTTTATTTCAAATTATAGCTCCTTTTTGACATTTTGAATTACCTCCTCTTTTCCTCCTCAAGAATGATATGCAATTTAAGCTCACAAAATTTCCTCCCCTTTCTCCATTTTTTGTTCTTTTTCAATTTTTATTTTTTTTGTTTTTTTTGAATATGAGTTTTTTTTTCTTGTAAGAACCCTTCAGAAACTTGAATTTTATGTGTTTGCACTTTAACACCCTCTCATGCCTAAGTTTTGCAATGTCATTGTAAATCGGAGGGTATGAAATCAGTTGGGTTCAAGGGTTAGAGAAGGGTAAATGGGTGGGTGAACGAGTCAAGGTGGCTGTTGCAGACGATTTCAAGCTTTGATATGTATACCAAAGATGGGATCAGCTGTTCTAACTCTGAACTCAAAGTGCAGTAGATGTGATGCTCAAAAGGATAATCATAAGGGTCTCGGGTTTTTGGAATGACGGGTTGTCTCTCTTTAAGTGCTAAATTCAATGGCTTCAGCTGAGCAGGAGATGATCCAGGAGAAGGAGTGGTCAAATCAGATGAATTTTGTAGAACAAGCACCTTAATCAATAGCCTGGTTGGTCCAACCAGGTGCTTGTTCAGATCAGCAGGCTGATGATGCAGCCCAAACCCAATCAATTTGGTGGGTTGATGGATGTGAATTAGTAGATGTGGTGCCCACCAGATGCCTTGAAGTTCAAACGGATTTGGCAGTGAGAATCGTGGGTTTGGCTGATTCCAATCAGCTTGGTCAGAGTAGGGATCCTCAAAAGAGAACTGATCTATGGAGGATATGATATCCCTATGAAAGTGATCAAAAAAGGATGGGACATGATTTGCATTCTGATCGATGTCTGAAACTTGATCAAAAGATGGAGAATCATATGCAACTGGATCATCGAGAGGAGAATCAGAGTAGAAGTTGATTCTAGTTGCAGGTCGGGGTTGGGTTTGGATTCAAGAAGGTTCTGTATGTGGATTTGAAGAGTTGGCTTCCTTGAGAACTATGTGTGTTGAGGGCTCCTCTAGAAAGGATTCAAAAGTAGGTTCATCTAGAGAGTCCTCATAATGTCCATCAAAATCAAAGGTAAATGCCTGAAGAGTGCTTATAGGGTCATGAAAATCTAAGTCAAGAAAGGATTTGAACTTGGGATCGCAGACACTCTTGGCACTTACTATTTCTGATTCCTGAAGGTCAAAAAGGAATGATTCCATCTCAATGGAATCTGATTTTGAATCAATGATCTCGGGATCAAGGACCTCAGAGTCAGAGTCGAAGAATGGGTCATGGATGTTGAGGTCGGAGATTGGTTCATAATCGTTAGGACACAAAGGTTCTCCGAAATCATAGTAAGATTCGAAATCATCAGAGAATTTGTGAGAATAAGTTTTTGAATCTGATTCTGGATTAAGAGTTCCAGCACAGAGAGAATCAAGATGTGTAGAATCAGTAACTTGACTTGGATCTAACCTAATTTCATATTGTGAGCTTAAAAAGGTGTCCTTATTAGACATAGGCTCAGGTTCTTGGCTCTTATGGTAGACCCAATCGATTCCCAACTCTTCCAACTCCTCGATTTCTGTATCATAGATCGGCGTGACTTTCAAAAAATCAATTAGTGTCTCTGAGGAGGTTGGAGAGGTGTATTCATCAAATATAGGCCCTGAATCGTATTTCAAATTTGAAATTTGTATTTCATCACATAGGGCCTCATACTCATCCCCATTAGGCTTAGATCTAGATTCCAGGTTAAAGGTAGGCATTGGGTCACTAAGATCTAGGCTGGGCTCTACAGGGATGTCAGAATCATCTTGAGAATCACCTTAACAGGATAAGGCTAGGGATTTACATTCTCGAGAAGTTTTGTTTTAAACTCATTATCACAGGTGTCAGGGAAATCTAAGCTTGGTGGACCAACTTCCTGGTTTCCTAGGGCTGGTTTAGAATTGGGAAAACCTACAATTGGATCCTCCCAACCCTCATCAAGATTAGGTATGTCAATTGCTATGAAGTTTGAATCTGAATTCATTTGGGTTGGGGGTCCATAACAACTATGATCATCAAACCCGAGATATGGGAAATTAGGTTGATCACTAGAATCACTCCAAGATGTTTTGTTAACTTTTGACGGGTATTTTTTTATCAATGGATCTATATAGCCTATTCAGCAATTCTCCCTATTTTTCTAAAAAAATTTGGAGTTCTTTCGGAATTGAAGGATTTGACCAATATTGCAGGCAATCGTTGTGTAATTTCACCAATTCAATGTGTTTTGCTAAGAGATCATCCCAGGTTGAACCGTGGTTTAGTCGTATCCATATCATCTCTATACGGTTCAAAATGTGGTCCAATGTTTTCTTGAATTTATCTTGAATGTCCTTATTAAAATATTCCTCGTGGTGTCTATAAGCATTCTCAATCATTTTGTCTTTGATGGTCATTTGGGACATAGGTTTTCTAATCACTTTTCCTAACATGTCAGGTTGCATTTTTAAATCAGATGGTGGAATCAAGATGTAGAATCAAACTCAGGTTAGATTGAAGTTGATCAGATCTGAAAGAGATTCCCAAGAAGATCTAATGAGCTCTCTTAGGATAAAAACCTAATGACCTTACTGTGTATGTGGTCTATAAAAAAGATGAGGGACTAGATGTTATTTGGACCCAATTAATAAGGCTGTTTCGAGGTGGATTATACCTCTGAATAAAAAATCCGTACACCCAAGAAATACTTGGGCAGCCTGGAAGGGAGAGCCCCATAAAGACCCCTACATGGTGGAGCATCCCCATGGGTTATAGGGTTTACCCCACCCGACATTCCTTGTCACTGCAGTTCCAAGTAGACCGGAATGTACGAATTGAAACCTTAAGTCTACCAATTTTATTCCAAATTTGTGCCTTGGATTTCACTTGATTTAGAAATTGATCTGATTGTGAACTAATTTTGGAGGTTGATTGACCCACAATGTAGGTCAACTTCACCTGACCTACCCTAAAGATGACAGAATGAAATCTAGGTCAAGACCTAGAAATCACCCTGAATTGACTCTCAGGTTATTAGGTCCACAATTTTAGGGTTCAAGTGAAATTAGAGCTTGATTTTTAGGGTTTTTATTGCTTAGATCTTTCAAACAGGGGCTTGGGTAGCACACAAATGCGAGAGGGTGTATTCTCTTTATGCAGGCAAATGTGTACTAGTACTTCATTCCCTAATGTTGAAACACTAATTTGCTCTATTCCAAGTCCAATTTGATCTTAAAATGTTAACCTTGGGCTTCAAGCAAGAAGTGTGTTAGCCCAAGGTTATTTAGAAATTAAGCGTAGTCCCTAATAGGTATAGGAAATTAAGGTAGGGATTTTTAAACAGAATCACCTCAAGCTACAATCAGATATTGATTTTTTTCGCAAATCAGAAAAATCGCCTTTAAATGAAAATTACTATGAAAATAAAGCAAATGAATCCTAATTGGTTTTGTTTCCTTTTCTCTCTTCCAAGGATTAGGAGATTAGGGAAGAAGAGAGATTACCTGCCTTGGGAGTGGCTGTTTTGTGCGGAAGATCGCCTCGTGATGTACCTCTCAAAATCACAACAAATCAAATAGGGCAAGTCAATGCTCAATTATAATCAAAATAGAATAGAAAATAGCGGTGCATTGCACGTTGCTCCCCAGCAACGACGCTAAAATGTTGATGGGGCTTTTCATTGATGTTAGGGAAATACATTGTAGTATAATTGAAAAATCGCTCTTAAACAAATAAAATTTATAACTTGAATATATAAATGAAGTCCAAGGTCGAACACAGGGAGCAAATATGGAATTCAACGGTAATCTTGATTAAAATATAAATGAGCACAAGAAATAAGTCAAGAATAATGATATTCAATGAATGCTAATATGTCACATTAGATATTCAATGTATAACATGAGTATTCAAGACTTTAAGAGACCAAAAGGATATCTAAAACAAAATAATGGTGATTTAGATCACCAATTATTACTCTAAGCACATAGATATCAACTACTCAATGAGTATGAAATAAATGAATAGTGATCAGACATTTGATTTATCAAGTCAGACGACTTAAATGTCGCCTGCTACAGTGCTTTTCCTTTGATCTTCAGACTTTCTCCTTTTCTTTTGCTGCCTTTCCTTTCTCTTCTCTGGCACAGCCCCTTCTTCTTCTTTGAAGTCTTCTCCTTCACAAAGCCTTGCCTTCCTTTCTTCCCTTAGCTTTTCTCTTCTTCTCTTCCTTTCTTCCCAGCGACTAAGTGTCGCACAGCTGCACCAAGAAGCAAAACCCACCCCTCCCCTGCTCTCTCTCTCTCTCTTTCCTTCCATCTTTACCTCTTCTCTCAAACTAGGCTTATCAGGTATTCGGGTATGCGTAAACGGGTCTAGGGCTACGTGCGTGGGTGTTGTAGCCAAGGAGTGAGTAGGCAGGTCGGGTCAAGTGCGTGGGTGAGCAGGGACCTCACCCCCAAGTGTCTGAGGCGATAAGCCCAGAATACAAAAAACCTTTATGTAGCTGCAACGCTCTCAATTCCCAAGATGTGGGACTATCCCACAACTCTTTTCTTGTGCGAACAGCGGTAGGCGTTTATCTCTCTAATTGAAGCTGCTACTGGTGTTGGTTTTCCAATCGGTGCTCCAGCTGGGAATGCGAATGTGATTCGCATCTCCTGGAAGTGAGACTAGGTCTTGAGCTTGCTGGAGGACTGTAAGCGAGGGTGGAGATGACGGCGGTGGTGGAAAGCGATGGTGAGGACCCTGAAAACATGAATATGGCCTTGTGGCTAAGTTAAACTACTTCAGGAGCTTTGCCAAGTGTTAGCGAATGTGATGGTGGCGGTTTCATGGCATGTGGAGGTGTGTGGTGGTCGGATGGAGTCGGGGATAGAGGCAAGAAGGTGGGTTGTTTGGTGGAGCTTTTGGGTGGGTGGAGTGGCAAATAGGTAGAGGGGTTTTGATGGACGTGAGCTGGCAGAGGTTGTGGAGGTGTTGGTGAGGTGGGTGGATGGGTGTAGCGTGTAGATGACCTCGTTCGAGGTGCAGCCAGAGCGGAGGATGAAGGTGTCATGAGTGAAGGTCGAGGGTTTCTTTTTAGGTTTTGAATAGTGGAAACTAACCTAAGGATCTAAGGGAACTAGTCTGCCTAATCTAATTGGACGAAGGGGGTAGAGTCCGCGTCGATTTTGGCAGGTTGGCGACGGAGAAGATGAAGCCTTCGGTGATGGAGCGGTGAGGAAGATGAGGTAGAAAGCATTCGTCAGTATTGCAAGACGTGGAAGAATGTGTGTGATAAGCACATATAAATTCATCATAAAATGCATATTTGTAATAGTTCCTAGGCATAGCATTGCATATCATGATATAAATATTTCATAAACATCCATTGCATTGCATTTAGGATAGTTGTATATTATGTACATTAATTCCATCATTTTACATGGCCAGGAGGCAACGCAACATCTTTACGGGCTTTGGATGAAGAATCTGACCATACGGATGGATTCAAAGCAACGATCGCAGTTCGCTAATGCGAGAATCTCCCAGATCTGAGCTTTATAGCACCCTCTACAAGAAGAAGAAGATGGACGGCCTAGATGGCGCCACGTGGCACCATCCAGGCTGCCCAACACCGGCCAATACCACCGCCCAATTCCTTCTTCATCCGTACCCTTGAATCCTAGCCGTTGGATTAAGATCCAATGGCTGGGAAGCATTTGCACCAAGCTGCTCCTCGCGACACAAGGGAAGATCTAGCGCAATGGTTAGAGCTCCAGTTTGCAAGGGAGGGGCATGGGTTTGAATCCCTGCAGGTCCCCCTAATTCACAATTCGGCTGGGCACTAAGCAGCAGTAGCGGCAGCGCAGCGTGTGCGTACGCACATGCTAGCGCAAGCTAGCACATGCGCGTGCGACACGACGCGAGGAGCGCACAACGTGCGATGCGCATGCCAGTTGAGCAGGTCAGCGGAGCGAGCGCCAGTAGAGGATAGGCACGGATCTTCATTGACAGTTATGGGCCTTTAGTGACGCTTGCAGTTGTCATTAATGGCCCCGTGTGCACCAGCAAGAGGAATTGAAGGGCAGATCTTCAGCGACAGCTGCAACGATGTTTATGGACGTCAGTAAAGACCCAGAGACGATTTTTGCCTCTTCTCCTCCACTATAAAAGGTCCTACACCCCCTCCCTTCCAAGCCATCTCTATCTCGTCTACTCCCACCTACTCCCAAGCTTTAGCAAGCCTGCCAACACTCATTAGAGCTTGTTCTCAAGTTCCCAAGGCGCCTATTAGTGTAGCGAATCTCTGCCCCACCAAATATTCCTCCAACTTCCCATCCCCCTTCATAGGTCACCTTGGAGCCGTCCTCCCACCTCCATTTCGGTAGCAGATCATCTCTGTCTTCTCATGTCCATCCCGAAGCCACACCGAAGCTTTCCTCAACCCGACATCCTCCTGCATCTCACCTCCATCGTCCTACTCCTCACCTCCTTCGTCCTACTCCTCACCTCCTTCGTCCGAGCTTCCTCCAGGCGCCGTCATCTCATCGAACAGCCGATTCAGCAGATTTCCTCTCACCCCCCTCTCTTTTTATGCTTTCATAGTAGATTGTAATAGACATTGAAGTGATATCTATACCATTTTCATTCCATCTCTATCTTGTGATTCATTCTGCTTGTCTTTTATTTCAAAAACACAAAAAAAATCAAAACCCTAAAATACGAAAAAGAAACAAAACGAAGCACGGTCTTCACGTAAAATAAACGTCATCTCCCTGTGTTCGACCTGGGACTCCCTTGGAGTTTCGGTATAAATTTTATCTGATCAACGTGTTTGGAAACTACAATGATGGGTTACTTGTAACCCCGATTTCTAACACGTGAAACACGCCCAACCATTTTGGCGCCGTTGCTGGGGAGGCAATGGAATTTACTTTATTGTTTATTGAGTTTCTTTGCATTTACATAGCACTAACCCTACTTGTCTTTGATCTACTGTCTTGCAGGTACCCTAGCATGGAGATCCAAGTGCGGTAGATCGAAGTAAAGTGCGAGTAGAGTACTCTGTAAGTGTCCCCCACATTCCCCCACTAGTTCATTTCGCCACACTCATAATCAAGACCTAATCTACTTAGGTGTTTGCATAAACCCTAGGATAGCATTGTTTGTCATGTTTGCTACCTCCACCCACCTCACCCTCGCATATAAAAAAAAAAAAGATACTTTCTGTGGGACAAATCAATATACACACTCTATACACACACATTTGAGGCACATAATCAGACTTGATTTTCATCTACTCAACCAAGCTTCCGACCTGTGGACCCGGTACATGAATTCAACACATAAAAAGAGTAGAAATATTAGGTTAACCACATTTTTGTGTGCCTTAATCGGTGGTGCATTTGAGCCAATTGATTGAATTGTTTGGGCCGCACCACCTAAACTAAAAGAGGTTCATTTTCTAGCTATCCCATAGGATTCAATAATTAGGTCAAGCCAGGCACTCCATATTTTTCTTGATTTCTAAAGGAAAATACTTGAACACGTGCTTTCAACAAAAAACTTGGTTTGCCTCACAAAACTTGGTTGAAAACACCTAATATTTGAATCCTAAAATCTATTAAGCAAGATCCGAACCCTAAAACTCACCTCATCATTAATAATCTTGTTTGAAAACCTCTTGGTTGTGCACATTCACACATTCTCAAACAAATCATTAACACATTCCAGAGCACCAATTTCCCAAGCCTAACTAAAATCAATTAGACGTTGGCCCTAAGGATTCATTCGCTCATCGGGATCCAGATTGAGATTATTCATGATTAACCTGCTTATACTAGTTAATCTGATGTCTTGCTAGGGGAGTAGTGTCAAACGACCGTGGCTGGGGGGTACACTAGGAACCGGAGGCGTAAGCCAAAGGAAGAACCTTCTCCCCAATCCCTCCTTCTAACTGGTTGGATTGCCTGGACATAAGTAGCGTAAATTGTCCATAATCTTAGGATGGATTCTGAGAGTCAGTAGACCTTAGGCTACCCCATCTAAGGACAGGCTTGTATTCTTGTGCTGCAGGGTTCCTTCTTTTCCCTGTCCTTTCGACTTCCTTCCAGTGTATGCTTGGGAGGAGGTCATTGAACCCTAGATTGGAAGGACCTTTAGACCATTCTCGGAGGTGGAGGTTGAGCTATAGCCAAGCAGATCTCATGGCTGATCAACAACCACCTCCCCCGCCCCCGAACCAGCAGGAGCTGATTCAGAGGCAGTTGGAAGAATTGCAGTAGATGCAGCAATGGTTCCAATGTATGCATGGTCAGGGCACTTGGCCCTTGAAGGATTTCTACGATCCTTCAAACTATGGAGAACGTCCCGGTGTCATGATTCCCACTGAAGAGATAGAAATCAAACCCTAAGTCTTAAGTTTGATTAAGCATTTCCATGGGCTTGGCTCAGAGGACCCATTCCAGTACCTGGAGGATCTGACCACTTTAGTTTAGACCACCAGAGCAAGGAATGTGAACGAAGAGCAAATGATCATGAGGCTTTTCCCTCACTCTCTCAGGGATAAGGCTGCACATTGGTACCAGACTATAGGAAGGCCGATTGAAACTTGGGCTGCTCTTAAGTCAGTTTTCTTGAAGAAATTCTTCCATATCGGAAGGACCAATGCCTTGCGATGGGCGATTACCACTTTCGCTTAGCGGCCAGGGGAACTGTTTCATGGTGCCTGGGAGTGATTCCAGGAACTTTTGAGGAAGTGTCCACACAACGAGGTGCCGAAATGGCAACTTGTGTATATTTTCTATCACGGGTTGGTTGAGCAACTCCGTAATCATGTGGACACCTCCTGCGGAGGCAATTTCCTCAACAAGGATGCAGATAGCACATATGACCTGTTTGAGGAAATGAGCGAGAACTCAATTAATCATGCCTCCATGGATGCATTCAACCGGTCCCAACAACCTAGGTCAAGTGCTAGTGAGATCCAGGATTCTCATTCATTTGACATGGAATTAATTTGTAATAAACTGGATAAAATGGACTTAGTTGCTAAGAAAATGGAAGAATGGATGTCGGGGAATTCAGGAAACACTTCTTTACCCATTCAATCCCAGAATTCAGGATTCCATCCCTCACGAGCTCCCATGGGGTGGGAATTCGTGAACCAACTCGATTCAGCTCAACCTGTGAGCCAGGATTTCTCGGAACCTTATGGGTTCCAAACTGGGGCCTTTGATCCCAGTTTCTCTTATTCTTCCTTCTCTCCATCCTCATTTTATGAGGATGTATATGCAATGCAAGAGAATGTTAGGTCCAACCCGTATTCCAACACTTATATAACTCAGGGTGGAGGAACCACCCTAGCTTCTCTTGGAAAAATCATGGGCAACAGACCCAATTTCAACCCAGCAACTAAGCATCTCAAAAACCTATGGGTCAGGGTCAAGTATACACTCAGTTGCCCCCAAGACTGGTTAATTAGCCATCTTGGAATGCCTAACAATCTGGAGGGCAGGCTGATTTAATTCGGCAGATGGTGGAAATGCAAGGGTCCATGCTTCAGCTTATGCAACAAATGAAGACATCCTTGGATAACTTGCAATCCGGGTTAATTGCTAACACTTGACAACCTAGATCTCTACCATCTTAACCTGTACCCAACCCACGCAATGTGCAAAATCAGGGCAATAGTGCCCAAGGGTGCGGGAATCAAAGGGGCTCACACGCACATGCTCAGGTGGTTGAGCAGGGTCCCTCATCTTCTTCTTCCTCTGGTGACATGACTAACCAAGGACCTCCAATCTTCACTAGCCCACCTCAAGACCCAAACCCATATGCCTCTACAAACTCGGTTACTTTGAGAAGTGGAAAGCAAACTTGGGACCCTAAATTTCCCTCTAGATGCCAAAACCCTGGGGAGCTTGAGAGAGAAAAGGAGATTGAAAAATACAATAAGGCCCAGGGATTGGAAATTGAAAATTCCACCCATATCCCGTTCCCCAAGCCCTATTGAAAACCAATAAGAAGAAAACCCTAGATAGCAACGAGGAGCTTCTGTATTTATTCAAGAGCGTAGAGATCAACATTCCTCTCCTCGATGCTATTAAGCACATCCTGGCTTACGCTAAATTTTTGAAAGAACTATGTACCCAAAAGCGTAAGCCGAGAGAACCAACTCCGAGGAAGGTGATTCTCTCTGAGTAGGCAAGTTCTGTGATCCTGCATCACCTTCCTCAAAAGAAGAAAGATTCAGGAGCCCCCTTGATCTCATGCATTATTGGGGAATACACTTTTGATAGGGCACTATTGGATCTAGGTGCATCCATCAACCTAATCCCGACTTCTCTTTACGAGAGGTTTGGGTTAGGTGAAGTAAGGCCAACCTCAGTAACGCCACAATTAGCAGACCGATCGGTCACCACACCGAGAGGCATTATTGAGGATGTAATTGTCCAGGTCAAGGATTTCTATTTTCCTGTAGATTTCCTTATCCTTGACATGGATGCACCTAATGATATGGGGAACACACCCATCATTCTGTGGCATCCGTTCCTAGCTACCGCTAAGGCCAACATAAACTGTGAAAGCGGTAGTATGGAGATAGCCTTTGGGGATAAGAAATTAACTATGGATATTTTTCAGGTGATAAGAGGATTTGAGGATTGTGGATTCATTAAGGAACTCGAGGATTAGGATCTTGAGACGTGTATGACAATCAATGCACTCGAGGACTCCATTAGCTTTAGCGAACCCAACCCACAACCCTCCTCTGTGGTAGACCTACCACATGCTGAAGAGGCTATTGATTTTGTTCATTCCCAGCCTCTTCTACTAGATCATCTTGATGAATCTTCATCAGCAACCTCCCTACCTTCTATTCTAAACCCACCCCAGCTGGAATTAAAACCATTGCCCAAAAATTTGAAATGAGTTCTTAAGACCTGAAAACATGCTCCCTATGATTATTAGTGCTGATTTGACTAAGGAGCAAGAATTGAGGTTAATTAAGGTCCTTAAGAACAACAAGGAGGCAATTGGTTGGACCATCGATGACCTTAGGGTGATCGAGCCATCTTATTGTAATCATCGTATTTTCATGGAAGATGGATCCCGCCCTTCTGCCGAAATGCAAAGGAGACTAAACCCGAATATGTGAGAAGTGGTCAAGAAGGAGATAATCAAGTGGCTCGATGCTAGGATTATTTACCTAATCTCAGATAGTCCGTGGGTTAGCCTCATTCAGATTATACCCCAAGAAGGTGGGAATAACTGTTATGATTAATGAGAAAGGGGAAACCTTCACCACTCATTCAGCTTCTACTTGGAGAGTCTGTATTGATTATAGGAAGCTGAACACAGCCACTAAAAAGGATCACTTTCCCTTACCATTCATCGATCAAATCCTTGAAAGGTTAGCTGGGAAAAAAATTTTTTGCTTCCTGAACGGCTATTCGGGATATAACCAAGTCCCTATCCATCCCAAAGACAAGAAAAAGACAACTTTCACATGTCCCTACGGAACCTTTGCATTCCTTAGAATGTCATTCGAGCTTTGCAATGCACCTGTGACTTTTCAAAGGTGCATGTTGGCCATCTTTTCTGACATGGTGGGAGATTGTCTTGAGGTGTTCATGGATGATTTCTCCATTTTCGGAGATTCTTTTGAGTCTTGCCTGGCTAACCTGGAATTGATCCTTTAGAGATGCATCAAAACACGGCTGGTCCTTAGTTGGGAAAAGAGCCACTTTATGACTTAGGAAGGCATCGTCCTGGGTCACGTGGTCTCTAGTTGGGGAATTGAAGTTGATAGATTTAAGGTGCATGCCATCTCTAGACTTCCTCCACCCACATCTGTAAAGTAGATTCGCTCTTTCCTTGGGCATGTGGGCTTTACAAAAGATTCATTAAGGATTTCTCGAAGGTTGCTCGGCCCTTGAGTAACCTTTTGGCCAAAGACACACCATTCGAATTTGATGAATCATGCCGTAAGGCATTTGATTTATTGAAAATGGCAGTCACCTGTGTCTCGGTGTTGCAACCACCGGTCTGGACAGCCCCATTTGATATTATGGCTGACGCATCTGATTATGCCATCTTGGCTATCTTGGGTTAGAAGATTTAGAAAAATCCCTCTATAATCTACTACGCTAGCAAGACTCTGGATGAGGCCCAATGGAACTACACCATTACTGAAAAAGAATTGCTAGCTGTAGTCTTTGCCTTAGAAAAATTTAGGGTTTATCTTTTAGGTTCTCGTGTCATCATCTATACCGACCACTCGGCCTTGAAACATCTCTTGGCCAAAAGGGATGCCAAACCCCGACTCATTCGCTGTATTCTACTACTTCAAGAATTCGATCTTGAAATTAGGGATAAAGCCGGGGCACAAAATGTAGTGGCAGATCACCTTTCGGGAATGCTAATTGATTCTCCTCATCCGGATGTCCTGATCTCTGATGCTTTTCAGGATGAAACTATCCTTATAGTCTCGGGTATCTGAACCCCCTGGTTTGCGGATATTGTCAATTATTTGGCCGTTGGTCAAATCCCCCAGGATTGGACCAAACAACAATGGGATAGACTTGTGTATGAGGCCAAATATTATTTTTGGGATGATCTCGAGTTGTACCGCATCGGCGCAGACCAGATTATTCGTTGATGCGTCCCGAAAATCGAGTTCCATGGCATACTTGAGTTCTGCCACACATCTGCGTGTGGTGGATAGTTTTCTGAGAAAAAGACGGCAGCAAAAATCTTGCAATCCAGATTCTATTGTCCGTCATTATTTAAAGATGCTCAGGGATTCTCAAAGACATGCACCCGATGCCAGACACTCGGGAACATGGCTAAGAGAGATATGATGCCCCTGAACCCAATTCTTTCTGTTGAAATTTTCAACATTTGGGGCATCGACTTTATGGGACCCTTCCCTCCTTCATTTGGACACCAGTATATTTTGGTTGTTGTTGATTACGTGTCCAAATGGATTGAGGCAATTCCCACCTGGACTAATGACCACAAGGTGGTCATCGATTTTGTGAAGAAAAATATCTTCAGTCGGTTCAGGGTTCCTAAGGCAATTATCAGCGATGGTGGCACACATTTCACTCATGCCCAGTTTTGGAATTTACTGGGGAAATACGGGGTGAGCTATCGGATTTCCACACCTTACCACCCTTAGACGAATAGACAGGCCAAGGTCTCCAATCGGGTGATCAATAACATTTTGCAGAAAACCATTAGGCCTGATAGGAAGGACTGGACCAAAAAGCTAGATGATGCTCTTTGGGCTTACTGTATGGTGTACAAAATGACTATCGGTATGTCTCCGTTCTATTTGGTGTTTGGTAATGCATGTCACTTACCCATAGAACTTGAACACCGGGTATTTTGGGCCATCAAGAAATGTAATGTGGACCTTGAGTTGGTCGGGAAAACTAGGAAACTCCAACTATCTGAGTTGGAGGAGCTTCGAAATGATGCTTATGAAAATGCCAAAATTTATAGGGCAAGGACCAAAGCTCTCCATGACCAGATGATTTCACATAAGAGCTTTGAGCTGAACTAGAAGGTTTGGCTTTTTGATTCTCTATTGAAGCTTTTCCACGGTAAACTCAGATCTAAGTGGGGTGGCCCATTCGTTATTGAGCAGATTTTTCCTAATGGGGTCATTGATATCTTTGACCCAAAGACGGGTAATATTTTCAAGGTCAACAGACAGCGTCTCAAACCCTTTGTTGACCATGTGCTCCCTGAACCCGTCTCAAACAAGGTTGCACTTACTTTGCCGTAACCACTGCGGGCTGATCATCGCTCAGCTGAAGGCACTAAACTCAGCACATGTAAAGACTGTTCCAAGCTTACTAGAGTATCATGGAAACTAGGTGCTATTCTTCCACTTCTACTCTCTTGCATGCTTTCGTTTTGAATAATGAGGACATTGAAATAGATAAGCATGGGGGGGTGGAAATATCTTATAATCATTTTGTCAGTTGTAATAGTAATTTCCTGCTTTCTTTCATTCTAATTAAAAAAAAATAGAATTAGGAGACGAGAACTTAGGCATTAGGAGTTGCAAACTTTAGGAATTGATACTTTGAGACCTAAACACTTAGACTCTTCAGGTCTTCGGGCTTAATTAGCCCAGGTGTCCACTCGAATGTGGACTTAGTCTTGAGTCCTCGCCAATTCAAATTCATTTTAATTTGGTAAATAAATTGGGATGATAAGTATATGACTTATCAACCCGCCCTCTGATTTGGGGGGTGATGTAAACACATTTACACTACTTAAGATGTCTATTTATGCATGCTCTTAAGCATAGGATTGCATTTCATGATATAAATATTGCATAATGTGCATCATCTTACATTTAGAGTAGTTTGAATAAAATGGAGGTTAATTGTCTCCTTTTATGTGCTTGGATAGAGCAAACTTTGTATTGGGGCCTCGGATCGAAGATCCAATTGTACGGATGTGATAAGGGCGACGATTGGAGTTCAACGACTCCATGATCACCCTAATCAGGCATCTGTAGCATTAGATAGTGACCGGGGAACCCTAGAAGATCAAGGACCAGGATGGTGTAAATTCATACTTCAAATGACAAATCCGACCACACAGATGGATTCTGATCGACGATCGCAGCCTAACGATGCAAAAATCGAGTCAATCTGACACCCGTGGCACCATCTACATCATCTAGAAGATGGACGGCCAAGATGGTGCCACGTGGTGCCATCTTAGCCGCCCAAACGCCACACGCACCCGCTGAAGCTCTTGCATCCGCTCTTCTCTACCGTTGGATCAAGATCCAACTGCTGTGGTTGCGGCGCGTTGAAATCGTCCGCGCGACCTTTTGGGCGAGGTAGCACAGCGGTCTAGCGCCTTATCGCGAGGCGCTGGCATGCGTTCGAGCCTCACCACGCGAATTCTGAAGCGGGCGGATGCGCCGTTATCGACCGTCAGATCGCAATCCAACAGCCATGCACGCCCGATAGCATTCACGCACTATTGCACGCGTGACGTAATGCGGCATCGCACGCGTTGGGGCGGGCGCACAGCGAGTAGGCGAAGGTGCGATCTGTGGATGGCTGAATGTGCGGCATGCGTTGAGCACGAGTAGACGAGCAGGCACGCGCGGGCAGCGGCCACTACGCCCACGTTGGGGCTTTAGTGATGGTTTATCCGTCACTAAAGACCCCTTATTTAATGTTTTGAAGATGTAATGACCAATTTGCCCCCACTCCTTGCAACTATAAAAGGAGACCCCCTCCACAAGAAATTCTCATCCCTTCCTTCTCTTCTCTACCTCTCCAAAGCTCAAGAGAAGCTTGTCCCACACCCGGGATGCTTCTTGCGAGATAAAGTCCAAATTTTCGTCCCCCTTCAGAAATGGATCCCTCGACGACGGCGACGTGCTGCCCCGTTCCAATTCTTCTGCTTCGTCCTCCTTCATCCTGCTTCGTCCTCCTTCGTCTAGGTGTCGTCCCGTCCGGCTCATCCTCCAAGCGACCGTCGAGGAGGATATCTCTCTCCTTATTCTTTTTACTGCTTTCTATTATAGATTTACTGCTTTCTAGAGTATTCTGCTCGTCCTCCAAGCGATCGTCGAGGAGGACATTTCTCCCTCCATTCTTTTTATGCTTTCTAGAGTAAATTTATCGCTTTCTAGTGTAATTGTTTTCTACTTTCTAGTTGTAATAGTGAAACAAACAATCTCCTTAATGATGAATTCCCTGTTTATTCCACATCTCATTTTGATTTCTGTTTGTAATATTCTCTCTCTCTTACTCTCTCTCTCTTCTACATATTGTTAATAATTAGATAGTTTTAAATTGAATTACTTTGTGACAAATAAAAATAAACGCGTAGTTTTTAAATCAAACGTCCGCCTCCTTGTATTCGACCCGGAATTTCAATTTTGGTATAAATTTTATTTGTTGAACATGACTTCTTCTCTTTCAAGCTACAACGACAAGGTTTTAAAACCAAACACGTTAGCGTAGCAATTCGAATGTTCAACAGGGGGATTTTAAGGCTAAGCATCTACACACTATTCACACTGACTCACTTTCTGACAGTTTTTATGGAAATTGGGTAGCTAATGGACTGGCTTGGGTGGTATGGCTGGCAAGTTATCGGTGGTAATAGCTCATCGGCCGGTTGTCCAGAGCCTAGCCACAAGATCATTTTTGTTGTACTTCCTTTAGGTAAATCTTAGATCAGGGAAGCCACCTACTTAAAAAAAAAAGAGAAACACCAAAAAATGAAAATAAAAAAAAAAGAAAAAGGAGAAAATAAAAAGAAAAAGAAAAAAAAAGACACACTTCACCGCACGAGTATGGCTGGCAAGTGGTCGTGGGTAATAGCCCATTGGCTGGTTGTCTATAGCCCAGCTCATAAAATGCACAATAATTCCCAAAACACGTAGGGAAGAAGTGGGGAAGTAGAATAAACCGGGGAGATATACACTAGGTTTGCTCTTGTGTTGACCCTATAAATAATAGTAGGGAGAAAGCTACCGAACGTAAAGATAAACCTTTTGGCAAGGTCACCTTGGGTTGTAGAAACCCGAAGTCCGTTTTAACGGTCGTCTAGTGAGTCTTTCACTTTTTCACAAAGATGCCTAGTACTTAGAGTCCTTTTTGAGTCTTGGGTGAGTCGGGTAGCCATAAAAAGTTATCTCGGAACTCTCAAACTCCAAAAGTAAAAAAAATAAAAAAGAAGAAAAATAAAAAAAAGTATTTTCCCTTTTTAAATAAGGTGAGGGCTTGGACGGTCTGCATTCTGGCAGACACCTGAGCACTGATAAGTCTTTGTAATTAGGTCTTAGGGTTGTGATTTTCTAAAGCAATCAATGAATTTTGCCTAAATACTCGAACCTGATTCTACTTTTATACATAGCATTTAGGTTCATTTTTGTTAGGGACTAGCAAAAAGTAAGCATGGGGGTATGATAAGCACATATAAATTCATCATAAAATGCTTATTTATAATAGTTCCTAGGCATAACATTGCATATCATGATATAAATATTGCATAAATATCCAATGATTGCATTTAGGGTAGTTGTATATTATGTACATTAATTCCATCATTTTACATATCCAGGAGGCAGCGTGACATCTTTATGGGCATCGGATGAAGAATCCAACCGTACGGATGGATTCAGAGCAACGATTGTAGTCTGTCGATGTGAGAATTGCCCAGATATGAGCTCTATAGCACCCTCTACAAGAAGAAGATGGACGGCCTAGATGGCGCCAAGTGGCGCCATCCAGGATGCCCAACACTGGCCAGCAGCACCGCCCAATTCCTTCTTCATCCACACCCTTGAATCTTAGTCGTTGGATCAAGATCCAATGGCTGGGAAGCGTTTGCACCAAGCTGCTCTTCGCGACACAAGGGAAGATCTAACGTAATGGTTAGAGCGCCGGTTTGCAAGGGAGGGGCGCAGGTTCGAATCCCAGCAGACCCCCCCAATTTGCAACTCGGCCAGGTGCTAAGCAACAGCTACATAGCATGCAGCAGCAGTGGCGGCGTAGTGTGTGCGCACGCATATGCCAGCGCAAGCCAGTGCTCGCCGATGTGAGGAGCGCGCAGCGTGCGATGCGCACGCCAATTGAGCAGGCCAGCGGAGCGGGTGCTAGTAGAGGATAGGCGTGGATCTTCAGTGACAGTTGTGGGCCTTTAGTGGCGCTTGCAGCTGTCATTAATGGCCCGTGTGCACCAGTAAGAGGAATTGAAGGGTGGATCTTCAGTGACAGCTGCAGCGACGATTTTTGCCTTTTCTCCTCCACTATAAAAGGACCTACACCCCTTCCCTTCCAGGCCATCTCTACCTACTCTACTCCCACCTACTCCCAAGCTCTAACAAGCCTATCAACGCTCCATTAGAGCTTGTTCTCAAGCTCCTAAGGCACTTATTAGTGTAGCAAATCTTTGCCCCACCAAATATTCCTCCAACTTCCCATACCCCTTCATAGGTTGCCTTGGAGCTATCCTCCCACCTCCATTCCGGTAGCAGATTATCTCCATCTTCTCACCTCCATTCTGGAGCGATGCCGAAGCTTTCCTCAACCCGACGTCCTCCTGCATCTCACCTTCATCATCCCGCTCCTCACCTCCTTCGCCCGAGCTTCCGCTAGGTGCCGTCGTCTCGCCGAACAGCTGATTCGGGAGATTTCCTCTCACCCCCCTCTCTTTTTATGCTTTCATATTAGATTGTTATAGACATTGAAGTGATATCTATACCATTGTCATTCCATCTCTATCTTGTGATTCATTTTGCTTGTCTTTTATTTCAAAAACACAAAAAAAATATCAAAACCCTAAAATACCAAAAAGAAACAAAACGAAGGGTAGTTTTCACGTAAAGTAAACGTCTCCTACCTATGTTCGACCTGGGGCTCCCTTGGAGCTTCGGTATAAATTTTATCTGATCAATGTGTTTTGCAACTACGACGACAGGTTACTTGTAACCCTGATTTCTAACACACGAAACGTGCCCGACCAGTGTGGAAGAGGAATCTGCCGACTATTGTCCTTGACGGCTGATGAGGAAGGTGGACGAAGGACTCGCCGAAGTTGGCGGAGAAGGAGGTCGGGGAGAAGGGAAGAGGGGGTGTCCTGCCTCCAAACCAAGCTAAGGAAGTAAGGTTTGCATCAGGGGGTCTTTTATAGGCCATAGGAGGTCCTTCCAAGCTTGAAGGTTTAGGGCTTACGCACATGTAGGATACCCACATCCCCCATGTGTTCGCAAGGGAGATTGGGAAAGAGTTAGGAATCATGGCCGGGTTTATTTGGAAGAGAATTCCTCAAGGAATCTCTAGTTCAAGTTTGAGATTTATTGATTGAGAAACAAGTGAGAAAATCTCACTCGAATCTCACCGGTGAGGTGCAGCTCTTCCTAATGGTAGAAGGGACCTAGATGTGAAGGAGATGACAAAGTTAGGGGGGTCCCTGCAATAGATTTCAAAAGCTAGGGGGTTTAAGAGTCCCTGCAATAGACTCTTTGGTCCTCTGCTAAGATATGCTGAGGTGAGCTGGGTTTAATCTTCCTGGGGAGGGCCCAGCTAGATGTAGTAGCTAAGGTAGCTTAGCGCAACTAAGTTGAGCTAAGTGGAGTCCCCAGGAGTTGGACTTGAGCTAGCCTGAGCTAGAGTGAAGTCATTTTCAGCTGGCTTGAGTTGAGTAGAGCTAGAGGTAGCTGGATCTGAGCTGAGGTGGACTCTAATCAACTAAGCTGAGCTAGCTAAAGCTCCTAGTGAACTGATGGGAGCTGAGATGAGCTAGACTCAACTAAGTTAAGCTGGATCTGAGCTGACTTGAGCTAGGGTGAGCTAAGATGAGCTATCTTGAGCTACCATTAAGCTGAGATGAGCTGAATGGAGCTACGATGAGCTAACCCTAGTTTAAGTGAGCTGGTATCCAGAAATGATGAGCTGGATTGGCCTGAGTCCCAGCTGGTTTGAGCATCTTCTTCACCATATGTCTTCTTGAGTGTTAGGGTTCTGGGGATCTGCCTATCTATTTATCCCTAACACTCAAATAAATAGATCAAAAAAGACAACAAAATATGTAATGCATGCCTAACCTAGTTTATGCCTAAATGCAACCCAAAAACTCATTTGTGGAGTAAAATTCCTTAGAGCTAGGTTTATTTTATGGCATAAAAATGATGATAAACTTTCGTTTATCACCAAGTTTCATTAAAATTATTTGTCGACGTGTTTTCGCGCTATACTACAACGAAAATATTTAAAATAAAAACAACGATTTCATGCTCGAGCAAAATGGCGCCGTTGCAGGGGAGGTAAGGCGATTCTTGATTTGATATCTGATTTATTGTGTTATCTTTGGTGTGTAGGTACGAAACATGGATTCTACGCACACATCGAGCGCGGCTGAAGAAATTTAGGTTTACACCATAACTTAGGTTAGGATTTTCTTTTGAAACAAAAAGAAAAAAATTTGCAAAATTTTGAAAAAAAAAGATTTTTGGTGAAAAGGCTTATTTTGGATTGAAAACATTTTAAAAAGCCATATTTCTATTTTTAGAAATTCACCCAGAGTTTTTATACGGATTTAAAAAATCATTTGCCAAGTTTCTAGTCCAAAAATTTTGAAATTAGGGAGTTATATTTTCAAATTATCTTTCCAATGCCACCATTCCCTTGAAAAAATTCAATTTGTGGAATTTTAAAAAATTTGCGGAGTGTACGCAAGTCAAACAAACTAAGATCTAGATTTTTCTAATCTTCAAAACCAATTTCGAAATGCATGTGAATTTGATTGACCAGAGAATGGTGGGGTTTGGAAGATTATCAAGTTACCTTTCATTTCCATATCTTTCCCAAATTTTTGGATCACGCTTGCTACTGTTTCAAAAAGAAAAACCAACACAGGGTCTAAATCCCAAGTCTGACCCCCTGTTAGTTAGAAATTCATATTTATTTATTTCAAATAGTAAAAATTATGAAAAAATATGCTATGAAAATCTTATTGAAAAAGGAATTGTCTTGCCAATTTTTATCTCATTTGGATTCCAATTTTATCTTAAAGAGTATTTTCAAATTGATTTGTGGTTTGCTACTTGAAATACCTTGAAGTGCATGAACCCTAGGTTTAACATTTAGGGATATACTTCTTAGAGACCACATTGGATTAGCCTGGACTCAATCGAGTCCAATGTCTCATCGGTGAGTCGAGTCACCATGTGGACCACTCACCAAACACCTAAATTGAAGAAAATGTTAAGAAAAATTTGTAAAACTATATCAATTAACCTGCATTCATCTTTTAACTACTGAGAGGGTCTCAACCTCTTTGGCAAAATTGAGTGTCTAGCTTGTAGGGTAGTGTTAAACGACCGCAGCTAAGGCATATTAAGGACCTAGCGGCAAAAGGCAAAGGCAAAACCTTCCTCTTAGTCCCCCCATAACATACTAGCTTGGTTAGTTTAAGAGTCGAAAATCATCTTTAGTTAGTCTCTTGACGAATTTTCTTTAAAAAATTAAACCTTAACGAAATATCTAGTCATCTGATTCTAAAGGACTAACCTGATTAACAAGGTCATAGCCTTGTTTTTCTTGGCTACACCAACCCTTGTCGTTGGTGTATGCAAGGAAGGAGATCATTAAGACCTGAATTGGTTGGGCCTTGGGAACCAAACCCAAGGTGGTGAAGGTGACTTTTTGCGTCGCTTGATTCTTCTCCACCCTCTTCATCTTCTCGATTAGCTAAGATGGTTAATCTTGGTCCTAGATCTGGTCAAGGACTTGAAAATCTAGACCCGATGGCTTGTCTGGAAGCCAGGGTCATGGAATCGAAATAGAGATATTAGCTGAATATTGACAGGCTTCTCACTACACTGGATTGAATGCAGCATCCACCATGGGAAGAGGAACTGCGGGACTCCAATGATCCGGTGGCTATGATTTTGGCACCCTAAGTCTGGATTCCCGTAGGTGGAGATGCATTCGGGTTGAAGCCAAATATAATAAGTCTGATTAAGACTTATTTTCATGGAAAGTCGAATGAGGATCTCTTCCAGCATATCGAGGATCTGAGTTGAATCACAGAAACAGTTCTAGCTAGAAATGTTTATTTAGGGATCGTTCTCATGAAGCTTTTTCCATTCTCTCTTAAGGATAAAGCTTCTTATTTGTTCAAGACCATCGGAAGGCCAATTGGAACCTGGGCGGAATTACATTGTGAATTCCTCCAAAAGCTCTTCCCGATTGGTCGGACTAATGAGATAAGGCGTGCGATTACAGCTTTCTCCCATGGACAAGGGGAGAAGTTGCATGATACCTGGGGTAGATTCCATGATCTTCTTAGGAAATGCTCGCACCATGGTGTGCCCAGATGGCACTTAGCTTAAATCTTCTACCATGGGCTAGATGACACACATCGGTACCTGGCTGATGCATCTAGTAGCGGGAACTTCCTTGGAAAGGATGAGAACAGTGCATTCGAGTTGTTCGAATCCATAGCAAAGAATTCAATGAATGCCATATCAATGAACTATTTCCAACGACCTGGACAGTAGCGAGTCACTGCCCATGAAGCTCACGTCGAATCTGCTAGGGCTGATATAGACATTACCACCAAGACGCTGGATAAGGTGGATCTGCTTGACAAGATGCTTGACGAATTGATTCAAGCTCTACCTAGATTTTCTGGCAATTCAGCTGCATCTCACTCTACTTTCTCATCTCGAGTCCCTCCTGCCGAGTACATTTACTCACTCGAGATGTATCTTCTCCATCTTCACGGGATCTTGCGTATCAGGAACCCATGAATAATCTGGATCTGGCATCATATGATCAGGGTTATGCACCCCATGATGATTCTAGTGCTTATTCCTTTGATGAATATGCATCTTAGACATCTTCGGCCTACGAAGATGTCAATGCTATCCAAGGTTATGGGTGTAATAACTCATATTTGGAGATGTATAATCCTGGTTGGTGCCAGCATCCTAACTTTTCCTGGTCTGGTAACTCGTAGGGACCAAATCAAGATCCGCACTACCAGACCAGACAATACGGAAATGCGCAAAACACATGCTTGAGGTAGCAGCCATTATCTTCTCAGTAGGAATCCTGCTCTATTTTTCAACCGCTGCACCAAGCTGCCAATCACCCTCCAAAGTAGGCCAACCCTTTAGAGGCATTAAAAGAGGAATTGCAAGAGTCAATGCGGAAATCTACTCATGACAATTTGTAGAGTGTGAAGGCTATGGCTGATCATATTAGAGCATAAAAAACATGCAGAATTCGTTGCTATAGGAGCATAGATTGCAGGCAACCTTGCCCTCCCAACCTGTCCCTAACCCAAGATATGTGCAGAACCAAGGCACTCCACCTAGGTTCCAGCCACCTTAGGGACAGACACATGATGTATTACAAGCACCTCTTGCACCACCTGGTTATGGACAGGGGCAGCCACCTTTCCTACAAAATCCCACTTTTTCTGCCCCTTCCGCTCCTTCGACACCTCATGGACAGTACGTCGATGCAAAGGCTGTCACACTGAGGAGTAGGAAGACCACATAAGACCCACCACTTTGGTAGGTGGGTCATGAATTTTCATGCCCTCTACCATAGGATGGCTCATTTCCTTCTTCCTCTTAGGAGCCACCAACTGTAGACAAGGGCAAAGGACCAGTTGACCTTGAGATTCCCGTCCCTTTTCTCTAGGCTCTGACAAGAGATTTAGCCGATAAAAAGGGAACGTGGAATTTTGAGGACGTGAGAACTATGTTCAAAGAGATTCACATTCAGGTCCCTCTCCTCGACGCGATTGATCACATCTCTGCCATTGCTAGGTTCTTTAAGGACTACTGTATCCTGAAGCGACAACAGAAAATCAGACGACCGGCAGTATTGTCAAAATAGGCTAGCATTGTGATTCTAGCCGACCTACCACCTAAAACGAAAGACCTTGGTACCCCACTCATTTCCTACTTTTTGTAGGATTCTTCATTTTTTGGGCCCTTCTTGATTTGGGTTTGTCCTTCAACCTAACTCCCACCGTAGTATTTAATCAATTCCAATTTGGGGAGTTGAAACCCACCTCGGTTACCATACAATTGGCCAACTGATCGGTAAAAACACCGAGGGGGGTGGTTGAGAATGTGATCGTAAAGGTCCATGGATTTTGCTTTCTAGGGGAATTTTTGTTCTCGATCTGGAGGTTCCTCTTAATCTCCGCGATGCACCAATTATTTTTGGTTGCCCATTTTTGGTGAGAGCTTGCATGAACATCGATTGTGCATTCAGGTGTATGCAGATAGCCATTGGAAATGAAAGAGTTAGACTAGACATATTCAGGGCATCATGGAACTTTGACTGTGATTTGATAGAGGAGGATGGTGAAGATGAAGACTCGTCTTTTTGTGGGAATATTGGGCTCCTCAGTAATGATCCAATGTCACATTCATCTTCACTGTCAGGGTTTTTGGATCTTAATCCACATGGGACCGAGGCTAATGCCATGCACATTTCATCCCGTGGATTTAATTTTCTGGGGTGTTCATCTGATCACGACTCCGCAGATTCTGATTATTCTATTCACCAAGTATTGATTTGCCCCTGCTGACGTAGGATGGCGTAACTGCGACAAGCAGGTTTCCTGTTAATGCAGCCACAACCAACCTCGTCACAAGTGGGGAATTAGTAAGAATTCATGAAAATCAGGATTATCAGATTTTCACTACCGATTCTTCTCCTCCCACGAACAAATCTGATTCCCACCCACCTGTGATTGAATTAAAACCCTTACCTAATTCACTCAAGTATGTGTTTTTAGGTGATAGTGAGACATACCTAGTGATTATTAGTGCTCACTTGACCCTAGAATAGGAGCATCAATTGATCTCTGTCTTACAAACACATAGGGCTGCTATCGGGTGGAGCATTGCTGATCTTTGTGGGATTCACTCCTTGTATTGCATTCATCATATTTACACGAATGAGGGGGTGAAACCTTCTAGACAGCCTCATAGACGGCTAAACCCAAATATGCTGGAGGTTGTCAAGAAGGAGATCATTAAATGGCTGGATGCAGCCATTATATATCCCATTTCCGATAGCTAGTGGGTGAGTCCTATTCAAATTGTGCCCAAGAAAGCAGGACTCACCATAATCAAGAAAGATAAGGGTGAACCCATCTCGACTTGCACCACAACTTTGTGGTAGGTCTGCATCGATTATAGGAAACTGAACACGGTTACAAAAAAGGATCATTTTCCTTTATCTTTTATTGATTAGATCTTAGAAAGGTTAACCGGGTGCAGCTTCTTTTATTTTCTTGATGGATACTCCGAGAATAATCAGATTGTGATTAACCTTGAAGATCAAGACAAGACTACTTTTACATGTCCCTTTGAAACATTCTCTTTTAAGCAAATGGCCTTCAGCCTTTGTAATGCACCAACGACATTTAGCATTGTATGATGGCCATTTTCTCTGATATGATTGGGGACTGATGTAAATATGTTTATATCACATAAACTGTCTATTGATTTTTTTTTTGAGAAAATAAGGAATGCTATCTAAGGAGATAGCCATCTGGGAATTTTATTAATAGAATCAAAGAAAAAAGAATATTACATCAACTTCTCTAATAACATATGAGAGCCTGACACTCACGCACAATTTGTGTTGAGTTGATGGGTCTCCCCTGAAAAAGACACTCATTACGAGCATGCCACATACACCACAGAATAGCCGCCATAGAACAATGGGGCCTCCCACTTCTAATAAAATCTCGCCACATGTCCTCCCATGCAGGTATCCCACCACCACATACCCTATTCCACACACAATCAGTGATCACACATGAGGAAAAAAATATGGCACATGCTATCAGTATGAAAGCCACATAGATAACATGTATGAGCAGCCACTCCCATCCTTTCATGCCTTAAGTCACTAGTGATAGCCCATCCCTCTTGCAAAGCCATAGAAAAATTTGTATCTTCAACTGGATTTTCTGCTTCCATAAGCCTACACAAATGATGTCAACATCACCACTTTGTCTCCTTGAAACCATATCTTCATAGGCCTTAGCAGTGGAAAAATTCCCCATCCATCTGTAAGTGTCAGCACCCCCTGTTGGCTTGAAAGCTTGCAAGTCTTGCATCAGTCTTGCTCTTTCTCCCCAGGTGCGACTCCCCTCCCTGCAACCCGTCTTCTGTATCTCCCATCCATTTGTTTCTTCGTCCTAGAGGTCAGCAACCTTAGCCTCTTTGTCACCCACAAGGCCATATACCCATGGATAGTAATTCTATAAAACACCTAAAGATGACCACTTTTCCAACCAGAAGAGAAAAGATTTTCCATCCCCACAGGTTGGTTGGAGAAAGTCCCAATTTTCCTTCATAGCTGCCACCACTGAGCTCCAAAAGGGTGATGCTTTGATGGGGGAAAGTCTATTTGCCACAGAATGTGAAGCGCCATATGTTCCTCTGATCACTACTGCCCATGGTTTATTTGCCCCTTGGAAAATTTTTATTGCCCACTTCAATAATAGAGAGTCGTTAAACTCCTTCAAGGATCTAATTCCACACCCTCCTTGCTTCTTTGGTGCACACATACTCTCCTATTTTACTAGCTGATGGAAGCGTCCCTCATGTTTCACCCCCCTCCAAAAGAAATGCTTTCTCATTATATCTAGGCGCTTCCAAATTGCTTTAGGAGCTCTAAAGATTGAAAACATAAATACTAGCATCGTGGTAATAACAGAGTTCAAGAGAATCAACCTTCCCCACTTTGAGAGAAATTTATTGCTCTAACATTCCAGCTTTGTAGAAATTTTTTTGAACAAGTAATTCTAATCACTCTCTTCATCTTCTTGTTCTTCAGTGACAACCCAAGATAGGTAATCGACAATGAGATGATTGGCATGTGCAAATTTCAGACAGTTGGTGGCCCACATCTTTGTTCGTTCCAAAACAAAAAAGAGAGGATTTTTCCCCATTGAGTTTTAGCCCTGAAATCTCCACAAAAATAGTCACCATATGATGTGTAATGCGCGCCTCTCGTGTACCCCCTTCTACAAAAAATACTATGTCATTCGTATATTGGAGCACAGGAGCCAGAGCCTGACTGCTCGATAGAGTATACCCCTTGATCATCCTCAGTTCTAAGAGCTTGAGAGTGAAGCGAGCTAAGGTATCCACTGCCAAGTTGAATAACAGTGGGGCTAGTGGACATCCCTGCCAGACCCCACATTTGGGTTGAATCCATACACCACATGGTCTCGCATTAATCAAAGGAGAGAAAGTCGAAGTAGTAATGCATCTCTTCATCCATCTAATCCACAGGATAGGGAATCCTCTGCGCCTAAGCACCTCCCATAAGTAAGGCCAAGACACTGAGTCATAGACCTTACTGAAGTCGACCTTCCACATGAAGGCCTTTGTCTTTCTCCTACTCCATCCAGGAACCATCTCCTGGGCCACAATAAAGGACTCTTGCAATGGTCTATCTGGCAAGAAGGCCAACTAAATAGGCGATATCATTCCTTGGAGTACCCCTCTCAATCTATTTGCCAGTACTTTGCTTATAATCAAATAAATGGAGTTAGATAATGCTATGAGTCTGAACTCACTGAACCTCTCCACCCCTGGCTCCTTAGGGAGCAAAAACAAATATGACCTGTTCAACTTCTCAAATCCACTATTCCCCTGTTGGAACTCGTGGATCACCTCCATTACTTCCCCTCTCACCACCCTCCAAAACTCCTTGTAGAATAATACTTGAAACCCATCTGGACCCAGAGATCCTTCCAGGTTGAGGCCATTGATGGCATCAATCACTTCCTGTTCAGAAAAAAGGGCTACCAATCTTTCGGCCTGCACATCTTCCACCCTTGGGTACTCCATTGTCATCATTTTCCAAGCACTTCTGAAGGGGGCAGCAGAGAGGTCATGGAAATATGCAACTGCTGCAGCCCAATTTCTATCATGGAGGTGAGTCATTGGGTTCCTAATAAGATGGATGAAATATGGTTGATGCGCCTCCTTGAACTAGCAGCCATGTGGAAAAACTTGGTGTTGGCATCACCCTCATGCAACCATAGTTGCCTCGACTTTTCCTGCCAGTCCATTCCCCTCTTCAAATCCTCTTCTAGAACCACCTATTGCATTTTTTTCTATTGCTGCAGCTCTCCTTCAGCCAATGGACCTAAAGCCTCTTTCTCATCCAGTGTGCGTAGCCAAGCAAGAGCTTCCACCCTCCTTTGCTCGCGCAACACTCCCACTGTCTATCCATACTCCTTCAACATAATTTTTAGTCCTACTAACTTCGCAGCAAGCCTCGAGGTCATTGTCCCAGACACCTGTTTCATCTCCCACCAGTTCGCAATCATGTCCTTGCAACCTGGCTCCCTCAAACACGACCTTCTGAATTTAAAGTAGGAGCCCACTTAATTGCCTTCACAACAATCCCAAATCAGCGGAGTGTGGTTGGAGAATGGCCTCTTCTGCTCGGCCATGCTAGAAAGATGGTACCTATCCAAAAGACTTGAGTTCCCAAAGAAACGATCTAGTTTCGACATCTGCCCATTGCCATTAAGCCAAGTGTATTCCACACCTGAGGAGGGGTACTCATTCAAACCCATATTCTGGATCACACTTTGAAAACCACGTGCAGAATGATCAGTGCGCCCACTCACTCTGTCCTGACCAGATAATGTGTAGTTGAAGTCACCCCCTGTGAGCCTTGGGCTATCCCCAATCCCCCTCTGCTCTCTTGGCGAGCTCAGACCATAGGGTAGTCCTCTTGGTCGCATTACATGGCCCATAAATGCAAGTGATATATAAAAAGCATCCCAATTGGACTGCCCAAAATCTGCAGGTTATATGGAGTTCTCCCTGCAGTACCTCGGTCAACTGCAACCTAGTGATCTTCCACCATATGGCCGTCCCTCCCGACCTTCCTTGGGCCTTCACAGTAGTGATTTCAGATCTTCCTTCTTGTTTCAGCAACTTCCATGAGGTCTGTCCATCCTCTTCAATGTGCGTTTCTTGTAAAAGCACACAATCAACATCCCACTCTCTCATATATCTGGCAAGGGAGGCTCTTCTTACTCCATCGCGTAGCCCATGCACGTTCCATGAAAGAACTCTCATCTTGTGTCAGGTTTCCCCTTCCTTGCCCCCCCATTAGTCCTCATCATGCTAAGTGCTCTTGCCACTATGCTCAATTCCATCCCCATCCTATCATCACCTCACCTTCTTCGTAGTTTGTATGGGGATCTAATCAGTACACCTTTCCCTTTGCCTTTGGTCCCAACATCGTATCGAAAGTCTTCAAGCGTATCAAAGGAAAATGGAGCTTCCACCCCCACTTTTCCAGGTCTTATCCTAGCATTCTCCTCCACTGGTACAATCATCTGCAAATCCCTCTCACACATACTGTCCACATTCAGCATTGATTTAGCTGCTTCAGACATCAAGCCTCCTTCTAGTTCCTCAACATGGTGCTCCTTTCTCTTCTTTATCACTTGTCTCTCCTCTATAGAAGATTTGTCTCCCTTCTCCTGGATAGATTTGTTCTGGACCACCTCTGCGAAAATCTTTGCCCTCTATTACTCATGTGCCTGCACATTATCTAGGAAACTTTGAAGCTAGATCAACCACGAGCTTCCCCCACACCTGAGTATGATTTTTTTTCGGTAAAGAGCCACTGCGTGCAAAAACCACATTCACTTGAACCACCATCCCATCCCCTTCCCCAAGTACAACTTTTGAATCCTCGTTCAGTATCGCGAAGCTTTCAATCATCTTCGCCACAACTATCTTGGTTCTCAAATGCAAAGCCTACTTATCTCCAATCTCCCCTACTTGGATGCCACCTTCTGTGGGGACCGTTCCTTCAATGCCCCATCAAAGGGCGAAACATACCTCCACATCACATTGATGTTCTCAAACTTGCTTGATTGAAATCGAAGGGACTCAACGTCCATCATACCCAAGCCATGTAATAGGAAGTGAGAAGGACCCAAGGTTGCAACCTTCCAATTTGGTGAGCTTAGGGTTAGGGATCTTACCAACTGTTGAAGCCGATCCAAAGACGGAGCCCTTGTCATCACCTCCCCAATCAGTGCTCCCCTTAGAACCAACTCCATCGCATGGATGTCTTTTGAATACGGGACCACCACATCAAGGAAGTGTCCAGCCAGAGTTGGCGGTGGAGGTGGCGGAACCCTCGGTCCCCTCTGCCCTGAGAGAGGATGATGGATGTGTCCCTCCTTTCGTACACATCACATTTATGGCCTTCTCCGCTACAAGCTAAACAGATCAGAGGCCCCCTGCACACCGCCGCCATATGTCCTCTTGCCCTACACCTAAAGTAGAGGACCTCCCCCGCATTCGCCCAGCGCCTAGCCTTCACGGTAACCCCCCTTCTCTATGATCTTCCTTGCACCTCCATCTCTTCAATCTCCATACCTCCCAACCCTCATTCTCCCTCTTATAGCCAGAGCCCCAAAGCCCTTTCATTCTCCCTCAAATTAAACTATCTATTTATGTGTGTTCTTAGGCATAGAGTTGCATCATACATTATAAATATTGCATAACATGCATCATCTTGCATTTAGTTTAGGTTGTGTAAATTTTAGGTTAATTTTCTCTTTTTGTGGTCAGGTAATAAGGCTATATTCAATCGGGGCCTCAAATCAAAGATCCGACCGTACAGATCTGATCAAGGCGACAATTGGAGTTCAACGACTCCAAAATTGCCTCGATCAGACTTCCGTAGCATCAGATATAATCTGAGGAAGATCAGAGATCAAGGGCCAAGATGGTGTAAATCTACACTTCAGATGACAAATACGACCGTACAGATGGGTTCAGATTGACGATCGCAGCCCAACGGCATGAAAATCAATCCAATCCGACATCCGTGGCACCATCTACAACTCACAGAAGATGGACGGCCATGATGACACCACGTGGCACCATCACAGCTGCCCAAACCGGCCGCAGCACCCCTTCTTAACCTCTAAAGGCACGGGCGAGGCAAGATCTGGGCCTTTGGATCTTGATCCAACAGCCATGGGCGCATGCGCTTAAAACATAAGCGCAACAAAGCGGCATCCGTAGTGCAGCGGTCGAGCACCTCTTCGCAAGAGAGAGGTGCGAGTTCGATCCCCGCTGCGCCTCAAATCAAGGCGCGGGTGTGGAGCGGCTGATTTCAACAGTTGGATGTAGCTCGAGCTGTCAGATGGCATGCAACATGGCTACACGGATGAGCGAGGATCACGTGTGGGTGGGTGCTTGCATTTAAGAGGTGCAGGCGCGATGCGATCTGAGCCATTGGATGCAAGATGGACTGCTGAGAGTTGGCATGCGCATGCGTTAAGGAGCTGAAGCAACAAGTGGGTGCGCGCATCTTAAGTCGTCCAATGGCGTGCTGAGAATGTGCATACGTGCATGTGCGTTGAGGTACAGGGAGAGGAGGAGGCGTGGCGTGCGTTGCAGCTACGCCCACGATTTTATCCGTCACTAAATACCCAGATTTAATTTTTGTTAAAGTAAAATGACCTTTTTACCCCCAACCTCTACACCTATAAAAAAGCCTATGCCCCCCACATTTCAATCATCCCTTCCTCTCTTCTCTCACCCCCTCCAAAGCTCTAAGAGCTTGTCCTAACCCTGGGATGCTCCATTAGAGTTAAAATTAGAATTTTCCACCTTCTCCCCCTTCGTGGAGCATTCCGCGGTTGTCCTCTCACTCCATTCGGGAAGTGGATCCCGTGACGACAACAACATCCTACCTTGCCCCTGGTTCTTCCTGCTTCATTCTCCTTCTTCCCACTTCATCCTCTGTCTTCCAAGCATCGCCCCGTTCGGCTCATCCTCCAAGCAGCCGTCGAGGAGGATAACTTCTCTCTACCTTCTTTTTTACCACTTTCTAGTGTAGATTTCCCACTTTCTAGTGTAGATTTCCTACTTTCTAGTGTAGTGAGTAGTTGTAATTGTAATGAACATTAGCTTGTGGTAATGAAATCCATATTTATTCTATCTCTATTTTCTCTTTATTTGTAATATTCTCTTTCTGTCTTCTATTCTTTATTCTTTAAGTAGATAGTTTAGATTCAATTCGACTAGCTAATCTGCTTCGTGACAATTAAACAAATGCAATTTTGAATCAAACGTTTGCCTCCTTGTGTTCGACCTGGAATTCTTAGAGTTTCGGTATAAATTTATCTGTTGACGGATTTTTCAAAATCCAATTTCGTTTGCATAGATATTCTGCTCAACATTTTGGCACTGTTGCTGGGGAGGTGACACTCTTTGATTTTTCATGTTTTCCTACCTTAGTTTTCTTTTACTTCACCTCTCTTCTTTCTTATTGTGATTGTAGGTACTCTTACATGATAGGCAGAAGAGGTAAATTGGAATAAAGTGCCGTTAAAGGGTCAGTAAGTTTACGCCTACCTCCCACCCACTAGTTTTCATTCCACCACGTAATAACACAAACACAAATCAACCTAGGTGTTCTTATAAACTCTAAGGTTAGTTTTTGATTGTTTGTTTGTCACCTCCACCCACCTCACCCTCCACATATAAAAGAAAAATAAAAAAAAAAGATCTCATAGAGGTACACAATCTCTTCTGATTTTCAAACTCAACTAGTAAATCAATCTTTGGAACTGGTGCACACACTCAAACACATAATTGAGTAGAAATCAGATTAGGTAACCACTTGTGTGCCTAACTAAGTGGTGCATCAGGCCAATTGTTTGAGTTGATTGGGCCTCATCACTTCAACTAAAATCAACTCATCAAGTAGCTGCCAAATAACTTCTAGGGATTTACCAAGTACTCCACATTCTTTTATGCTTTAAAGGAAAACATATTCACCTGTGCTTTCAAAACCTGGTGTGCCAACTGAACTTGATTGAATACACCTAAGGTTGAATCCTAAAGCTACTAAGAAAGATTTAAACTCAAATTCACTGCATCCAAAAATAATCTTGCTTGAAAATCATTGGTTGTGCACGCACACACATATCAATCAATCATTGAGGGCACAACCCAGATAAAGGGCCCATCACATTCCAAAGCACATTCAAACCTAACCCTAATTAACAGAGTAGATGTTGGCCTTAAGGATTGGACTCGCTCTTCAGAGACCAGACCGAGATTATTTTCAATTAGTCTTTTCTATTGTTCAATCTGATGTCTAGCTAGGGGAGCAGAATCAAACGATCGTGGCTGGGGGGTACACTAAGAACCTGAGGCACAAGCTAAAGGAAGAACCCTCTCCCCAATCCCTCCCTCTAACTAGTTGGATTGACTGGAAAGAAGTAGATCAAATTGTTTATTAATCTCAAGACGGGTTCTGGGAGTTTGTAGGTCTGGTCTTTAGGCTAGCCCACTTAAGGACAGGTTTGTTTGTTTGTATTGCAGGGCACCTTTCTTCCTCCTATTCTGTCATGGATCCTTCCACATCTTATTTGCACTTCCACTCCGACCCTTCTACCACTACTTCTTCCCAAAATGATTATTATTCCAACTAGACTTATTCTCATCCATCTTCTAGTTGGGATAATCCTGATTGGGAATACAGTTCTGGATCTCCGTGTGTAGGGTTTAACCCTGGACACCATAATCTTGATTCTTATCCTTCTCCAAGCTACATTGATTATAGATCATTACCCTCATTTGGACATCCTAATATGATCTACAATCAAGAAGGATACACTGATCCTTACCCCTCCCCAGAATACACTACCTTTAGGTCATCACCACGTTATGAACAACCTGAAATGACCTATTATTAGGGAGGGTATCAAGAACCTCAATTCGTTGGCTCCTCTGCAATGAACCCAAACCCACCCAACCTTGAAGCAAACCATTTGGTTCAGGTTAACCAGGTCCAAGAGAAGTCCTACCTAACTTGAAGAATACTATACAATCTTTAGAAGCTCAGCCAACACCTTGCACTGAAGAATTGGAGCCTCTGATTGAAATGATTGATGATCTTAACAAGTATTTGTTAGATTGGCTCCAGGATGTTAAGGATAAGGGCCCAGGTGAGTTTTTACTTGGGAAATTATTGAAATTGAGGATGAGATTTGTGGTTGCTTTAGTTCAATCTTGGGATGATTCCCAGGATGAACCTCCTTTAGGAGAGCCAATGTCAGAACCTGCTCAGGCACCTGTTGGGGGGGACACATGTTACGAGATCAAAATTGACCAGATTGGTCTAGAGCAATCAACTAAGGATGAATTGAATACTTCACCTGATATCCCTAAGCTGGGGTATGAGGAAACATATGTCTTCATGGATCAGAAAGTGATTGATGATTTTGAGAAGCACATTAGTGCGGATTTAGATTTTTTTGATTCTGAAGGTGAAGAATCATTGTGCAAAGTCTCACGAGTTTACAGAGCACGATTTTAGTGAGACAACTGGGCTTGAGGAATTTGATAAATCATTTGATGGCCCTAAAATTAAGGAATTTGATCCTATTGGGGCTCGCATGGCAGATTTAGATCCTGTTATGAAGGATTCAATTCATAGCCCCGATCCTCAATCACACCCCATAGAGTTTAGTAATGATTTTGATTTTGAAATCGCTAAACTCAAGTCCATTCTGATTCAGTCACATCTTTTAGACTTGAAAAATTTAGATGGGGTGATTAATATGCAAGAGGTCCTGGAATTTGAAATCCTGATTGTGGAGGATAGAAAGTGGGAAATGATGATATGGGAAGTCAATTTCGGAGGAAGCAAAAGACCAAGCTTAAGGGTTCAAATTTGTCTAAAACCACCAACTTTCTACCAGGATCCTTATGACATCTTCTCAGAGGATGTCCAACCCAAGCAAACAATCATTGATTATCCTTTTGAGCTTGATCTCTCTATTATCTGACTTTTTGGCCTTGTGTTGCATCCTCACAAATTGCAAGCCCGACCCTGCTTGCATATTGATCTCAGGTTTTGGATAATTTTTATCCAAAACCTTAGATATACTCGACATGGGGTATGGGTCTGCATCACAATCTGGTCCATATCTGTGGACATCTTCTCCTAGTAGGTCCAAAGCTATATCCTTTTATTCTGATGATGACCTGCACCTGTGAATTCTTTATTTCTTCTTCTTTGCAGAGCGTCCCTAGCTGAAGGCACTAAATTCAGCATGTTTACAGTTTCTTTCATCTTGGAGCGGACTTGTTATTCACGCAATTCAGGTACTTTCTACTCTACTCAACTCTGTTTCATGTCTTTTTAATACAATGTGGACATTGCATTAGATAGGCATGGGGGGGTAGATATTCATCTCTGAATTATTTCATTAGCTCCATAGATTCTTTTTGTTTTCTTTTTATTTATTAAAAAAATTATGGAATTAGTAAAGAGAACTTAGGCTTTAGAAAATTTTCAATCTTAGAGAATAAAATTGTATGATTTGAACACTTAGACTCTTTCGGTCTTCGGACTTAATCAACCTGGGTGTCCACTAAAATGTGGACTTGTTTCTTGAGTCATCGTCATTCTAAATTCATATTTTAATTGGTTAAATAAGTTGGGGTGATAAGTACATGACTTATCAACCCGCCCTCTGATTTGAGGGGATTTTAAGTCTAAGCATCTACACACTATTTGCATTGACTCACTTTTCAGTGGTTTTTACGGAAATTAGGTAGCTAATGAACCTTCTAGGGTGGTATGGCTGGCAAGTTATCATGGGTAATAGCCCATTGGTAGGTTGTCCAGAGCCCAGTTACACAACCATTCTTTTCCTACTGCCTTTAGGTAAATCTTATATCAGGGAAGCCACCTACTTAAAAAAAAAAATCCAAAAAGAAAAGAAAAAAAAATAGAAAAGGAGAAAAGAAAAGAAAAAGAAATAAGCCACACTTCACTGCACAAGTATGGCTGGCAAGTTATTATGGGTAACAGCCCATTGGTAGGTTGTCTAGAACCCAGCTCAAGAAATGCACATAAAATTCCAAAACACTTAGGAAGAAGCGGAGAAGTAGAATAACCCGAGGAGATATACACTGGGTTCGCCCTTGTGTTGACCCCATAAAAATAAAAGTAGGGAGAAAGCTACTAGTCAAATAGATACACCCTTAGGTAGAATTTTATTTTCAAGGTCACCTAGGGGCATAGAAACCCAAAGTCCATTCTAATCACCGATCAATGAGTCTATCACATTTTGCGTAAAGATGCTTAGAACTTAGGGTTCTCTTTGAGTCTTGGGTGGGTTGAGTGGCCATAGAAAGCTGCTCAGAAACCCTAAACTCAAAAATCCAAAAAAATTAGAAAAGAAGAAAAGAAGAAAAAGTTCTTTGAATAAGGCGAGGGCTTAAGGCGGTCTGCATTTTGGCAGTCACCCGGGCACTGTTGTGTCTCTGTACTTCAAATCTTAGTTGAAATTCCTAAGTATTGAAAAATAACTATTGCCCAAGAAATCCAATCTAATTCTCTTATAAATATCATGTAGTTTTGCTAGGGACTAGCAAAAGATTGGCATGAGGGTGTGATGTAAACACGTTTATATCACACAAACTGTCTATTTATGTGTGTTCTTAGGCGTAGAGTTGCATCATACATTATAAATATTGCATAACCTGCATCATCTTGCATTTAGTTGGGGTTGTGTAAATTTTAGGTTAATTTTCTCTTTTTGTGGTAAGGTAATAGGGCGATATTCAATCGGAGCCTCGGATCAAAGATCCAATCGTACGGATCTGATCAGAGCGACGATTGGAGTTCAACGACTCTGAAATCACCCCAATCGGACTTCCGTACCATCATATATAATTCGAGAAAGGTCAGAGATTAAGGGCCAAGATGGTGTAAATTCGCACTTCAGATGACAAATACGACTGCACGGATGGGTTTGGATCGACGATCGCAGCCCAACGGCATGAAATCGGTCTAATCCGACATCTGTGGCACCATCTACAACTCACAGAAGATGGACGGCCATGATGGTGCCACGTGGCACCATCACAGTCACCCAAACCGACCGTAGCACCCCTTCTCAACCTCTGAAGTTGGGGGCGAGGCAAGATTTGGGTTGTTGCATCTTGATCTAATGGCCGTGGGTACACGCGCTTAAAACATAAGCACGACAAAGCGGCATCCGCAGCGTAGTGGTTGAGGGCCTCCTCGCAAGAGAGAGGCGTGGGTTCGATCCTCACTGTGCCTCAAATCAAGGCACGGGTGTGGACTAGTTGATTTCAATTGTTGGATGCGGCGCGAGCGGTCAGATGACACCAACATGGCTGCACGGATGAGTGAGGATTGCGTGTAGGAGGGCACTTGCATTGAAGAGGTGTGGGCGCGATGTGATCTGAGCCGTTGGATGCAAGATGGATAGCTAAGAGTTGGCGTGCGCATGCGTTAAGGCACTGATGCAACGAGCGGGTGCGTGCATCTTAAGCCGTCCGATCTCGCGATCGGACTACTGAGAATGCACGTACGTGCGCGTGCATTGAGGCGTAGGGAGAGGAGGAGGCGTGGCGTGAGTGCCAGCTACGCCCATGATCTGGGCTTTATTGACGGTTTTATCTGTCACTAAAGACCCTGATTTAATTTTTTTTAAAGAAAAATGACCTTTTTACCCACAACCTCTACATCTATAAAAAGGCCTATGCCCCCCACATTTCATTCATCCCTTCCTCCCTTCTTCACCCCCTCCAAAGCTCTAAGAGCTTGTCCCAAACCTGGGATGCTCCATTAGAGTTAAAATTAGAATTTTTCCACCTTCTCCCCCCTTCGTGGAGCATCCTGCGGTTGTCCTCTCACTCCATTTGGGAAGTGGATCCCGCGACGATGACGACGTCCTGCCTCGCCCCTGGATCTTCTCGCTTCCTTCTCCTTCTTCTAGCTTCGTCCTCTGTCTTCCAGGCATCGCCCCATCCGGCTCATCCTCCAAGCAGCCGTTGAGGAGGATAACTTCTCTCCACCTTCTTTTTTACCACTTCAAGTGTAGATTTCTCGCTTTCTAGTGTAGATTTCCTGCTTTCTAGTGTAGTGAGTAGTTGTAATTGTAATGAACATTAGCTTGTGGCAATGAAATCCATGTTTATTCTATCGCTGTTTTCTCTTTATTTGTAATATTCTTTCTCTGTCTTCTATTTTTTATTCTTTAAGTAGATTGTTAGTTTAGATTCAATTCGACTAGCTAATCTACTTCGTGACAATTAAACAATTGCGATTTTGAATCAAACGTCTGCCTCCCTGTGTTCGATCTGGAATTCTTAGAGTTTTGATATAAATTTATCTGTTGATGGATTTCTTTGCAAATCATACTACGATGACGGATTTTTCAAAATCCAATTCTATTTGCATAGATCTTCCACTCAATAGGGACTATGTAGAAGTATTTATGGATGACTTCATCTTCGGAGATGATTTCTCGTCATAACCTCACAGAGATCTTGAGGAAGTGCATAGAAGTAAACCTAGTACTTTCATGGTAGAAAAGCCATTTTATGGTGAGGGATGGCATTATACTAGGTCATAAGATCTCATCCAATGGACTCGAGGTCGATCGAGTTAAATCTGAAGTCATTTCTCAACTACCTCCAGCTAGGTCAGTTAAGCAAATCAGGTCATTCTTAGGTCATGTCAGATTTTACCATAGATTCATTTGTTATTTCTCGAAAATCACCTATCCTTTGATGAATCTTCTGGTAGCCAATGCCCCGTTTGACTTTGATTTCTCGTGTCTCAGTGCTTTCGAGACCTTACAAAGCAGTGTATATGATTCGTTGATTCTCCAACCACTTGATTGGTCTCTCAATTTTGAGATGATGTGTGACGGTTCCAATTTCGTTGTCGGAGCTATTCTAGGCCAACATCGGGAGCACCATCCATTTGTAAGCTACTATGCTGGCAAGATGCTGAATGAGAATTAGCATAATTATAGTTACCGAGAAAGAATTGCTGGCAGTAGTATTCGGGTTGGAGAAGTTTAGATCTTGTTTACTTGGGCCAAAAGTGATTATTTTCACTGATCACTCCACCCTCCGGCATTTGTTGGCAAAGAAGGATGCCAAATCCCATTTTATCAGATGGATCCTTCTTTTACAGGAATTTGATGTCGAGATTCATGACAAAGTCGGAGCTTAGAATGTGGTGTGATAAATGGCAGTTTATCATCATTATTATACGCTAAAACTAATCTAGCTCTTAGGGTTTTAACTTTGTAAATGAGTTTTCAGGCTGCATTTAGGCATTCACCTAGGTTAGGCATGCATTGCATTTTATTATATTTTTAATGCATCTATTTGAGTGTTAGGGATAGATAGAAAGTTAGATCCTGCATACCTTGGCACTTAAGAAGGCAGAAGATGAAGAAGTTCCTATCAGTTGGATTCCAGCTAGATCCAACTCATACCAGCTGGATCCTAGCTGGTTCTAGCTGGATCAATTCATCCCTAGCTCCATTCAGCTCATCTCAGTTGAATGGTAGGTCTAGCTAGTTCACCTTAGCTCCATTCAACTCACCTCAGCTCGATGGCAGCTCAAACTAGCTCAAGTCAGTTGATCCCAGCTCCATTCCAGCTCCTCCAACTCAGAACAGTTCATGGGAAGCTCAACCTAACTAGGACTAGCTACTGCCATCAACTAGCTAGTCCTAATCAGCTGAAGATGACCTTAACTAGCTCAAGCCAGCTCAAGTCCAGCTCCCGGAGACTCAACTCAGCTCAACTTAGTTGAGTTGAGCTACTTGACCTAAGTTAGCTAATCCAACTAGCTTGGTAATCTTTGGGAAGACCAGACCCAGCTCACTTCAGCTTATATCAGTAGAAGCCAACTCATCTTAGCTTGGCTTAGCAGCTAGCAAAGAACTAGCAAGCTAAGCTAGTTAAGGTAGCTCCCTGCAGTTCTCTTCAGTAGCCACTAGCTCTAGTGCAACTCCTTCTAGCTACCTCTAACTCTTCCCCCTCAAAACCCTAGCTCCCTCTGCCTCCTACCTTGCTTCCTACTAGCTAAGCTAGCTTAGCTTAGCTAGTCACCTCCTTGGCACCAATACCTAACCCTAAAACCCACCTACCTAAGCTCCACCAAGTAGCCCTAAACCTAGTCCACCTAAGCTCCTATTCCTAAACCAATTTTGGCACCAACTCTTATACAACCCTTCACCCCATAACTTCCACCAAAAGACACCAAAAGGCGGTGCCTAAAACCACCCGTTATCCACCTTGATTTTGGTGCCAACTTCTCCCTACATCTCAACCATCCATCCACCACCAAACACATCCGAACCTTCCACATCTTGGCACCACCTAGGAACCCTTCTAGAACATCTACTTTGGTGCCAAAACCAAGATCCACCATGGGTGGCAAACATCCATAACCACCCCCCTTACACCTATTGGATTGGTGCCAACCATCCTAAGCCTTTGGATCACCTAACTACCCCTATCATCCAATCCTAACCCTACATCCAAAAGCCATGTCAACTCCCCTCTCCATTCCTATATATATCCCACCTAACCACCACCCAAAAACCATCTCCTCCATTAGTTAAGTTCCACCCTACACTACCTAAACCCACGGCCATGGAGAAGAAGAGGAGAAGAAGATTAAGGGGGCAACCACCCACCCCCTTGGTGCCTTCTTTCTCCATCTTCCTATCACTTGTGCTGCACCAAAGGAGGAGGAGAACTTCTACTAGAGGGGATGGCTAGGCAAGAGGAGGAGCAAGGTGGTTGACACCCACCTTGAAGGACAGCTTGGAGGAGGACTACTAGAGGAAGCCAAGGAGAACTCTTTCATGTGTGAGGCAACCACATTTGGATCAAGAGCCATCTAGAACTTATACTGGAGGATCCATCTCTTCTTCATCTTTATTTTATCTTTGTATTAGCTAGTTTAGTTTCTCATTTTTTTTGTTAGGAGACATTCCTCTACATGTATTCCATTTACTAGCAGTACAAATTTCACTTGGCCTTCTAATTTAAGTTCTCTAGTTAGTGTGTACTTCATGCTTGTATTTAATTAGTAGAGCACACTCTTCTCTTCTAATCACCCTAGGCGCACTTGCCTAGGGTGAGCTTAGAAGAGAAGACTTCTTGTCACTTAGGTTTAGTGATAGGCTTAATATTTAGTTCATCTTCACATCAAAATACCCGATTGTTTCTGAAAACCCTAAAAACAATATAAATCAAAATCACAAAAACATAAGTGTGGATTTGAGAGGCGAGAGAGAGAATCAATCCTTGTGATTAACAATTTGGCCTCCTTGGATGACCCTAGATACTCCACTATCTAGGTATTATAAATTTAAGAGTTGATCAGTTTTACGCATTGCAACGACATCTAAAGCCTACAATTTACAAATCGTGTAGAAACTGTATCATGGTGGCGGATCACCTATCTCGACTAGACCCAGAACACATCCCTTATTCCCTGCTTATCTTAGATCGATTCCCAGAGGAGTCTCTTTTGGCCATTAATTTTGTTGAGTTCCCTGGTACATAGATATTACGAATTATCTTATTGTAAGCAAGATTCCCGCGGGTTTATCCAAGCACTAGAAACTCAAATTCATAACAGAAGGAAAATTTTATTTTTGGGATGACCCGTTGCTCTTTTACATAGGGGCTAATCAGATCATTAAAATGTACATCCCTGACTCAGAAATTTCAAGTGTGTTATCTTTTTGTCACAACGATGCTTGTGGTGGTCATTTTTCAGGATGGAAAATCGCTGTGAAGATTTTGCAGTCAGGTTTTTTCTGTCCAACTATTTTCAAAGATACACACGATTTTGCCAAATGCTGCAAGCGATGCTAGTCGATTGATTCTATGACCCAGAGAGACATGATGCCTCTCCAACCCATTTTGGTTGTAGAAGTGTTCGACGTTTGGGGCATCCATTTTATGGGCCCTTTTCCAAACTCGCACGGCTTCGGGTACATACTTCTCATAGTTGACTATGTCTCAAAGTGGGTTGAAGCTATCACGATGAGACGGACTGATCATAAGACCATCATCTCTTTCATACCAGAATTCATTTTTGCGAGATTCAGAGTTCCTCGCTCTCTGATTAGCGATAGGGGCAGTCACTTCATCTGAGATCTTTTTAGGTCTCTATTGAAAAAATACGGGGTACATCATCGCATTGCCACCCCGTATCATCTGCAATCGCAATGGGCAAGCTGAAGTTTCTAACCATCAAATCAAGCTTATTCTCTAAAAGATAGACCAGATAGGAAGGATTGGTCTGATCAATTGGTCAATGCACTTTGGGCATATCGGACCACATATGGGGCCCGCTCAGAATGTTGCCATACTGCATGGTGCATGGAAAGGCTCGTCACCTTCCTGTCGAGCTGGAGCACCGCACCTTTTAGGCAGTGTAGAAATGTAATTTTAACCTTGATGCAGATGGTTATGAGAGGAAGCTCCAGCTCAATGAATTAGAGGAAATTCGATGGGAAGCCTATGAGAACGTAAAGATATACAAAGATAAGACGAACGCTTTTCATGACCGCCACATTCGGAGGAAGGAATTCACTCCTAACTAGCAAGTCTAGTTATTTGATTCTCACCTCAAATTCTTTGCGGGTAAGCTTAAGTCCAAGTGGACTGGCTCGTATCTTCTGATTCACCCATATTCTAATGGGACGGTCTAAATTATGGACCCAAAATCTGGGCATGTTTCTAAGGTAAATGGCTAGTGCCTCAAGCCATTTATGGCCCAAGAACCTCCTTCTGCTGATGAAATTATTAATTTTATCGAGGACGTGTAATTGAGTTTTTGCCCAACTAGAGGCGTTAAACTTAGCACTTATACATATGTAGATACCTTTTATACATAGAATCTTTCTCTTTTGGCATATATTTCTACATATTGTACTTTTTGTCATTTGGTTGGCATATTTGAATGAAGAATCAGGAGCAATTCCAGGTGATTTCTATCCACTTACCCCTTGTCTTACTTTATTTTCCTTTTATTAGGCATGGGGGGGTAGTACACATAAATTGAAAATTTTCCTACCAACACCTTAGAAAATCTTTATGCAGCACATTAATTGCACTTTAGGGTCTTTAATTTAAGAACAACCCAATAGGGGGAAATTATTGAAGTGTAATCATATGAGGTTAATTGTACATAGCATATATTGCATCCATGAATAAAGATTGATATTAAGAGGTTTCATTAAGGATTTATTCTATAGTTGATTCCTGAATTTAGAATCCAGTACAATTCCACACTTGCATGTAGAATTTGCAAATGGATCCACTGTAAGGACTGATAGACATCTTTAGTTTGTCGAGAAGAAGCATTGCTTCTTTTCCTGAACCCTTGGATAGTAATTATGGAGTTAGGAAAGTCATCTTCTATTAGATCCACCAAACAATTGTGAGGTAAAATTAGAGTGTCTACTGGTTCGCTAAGTTTAGTAAAAGGAATCTTAGTTTCTGGATAATTAAATAATGATACTTGGAGTTAGGCATAGTTTTCGCTCTCAGTTCCTGTGTACAAATTCTTGGTGTGAATTTTGGAGAGCCACTAAATGAGGTAAATATGAAGAGATCGGATTTTAATAAAACTATGACCAAGGAGGATGCTTATGACCGTCCTTTATGGAATCCTCGACTGAAGGAGGGTGTTAGTGTCAAGGGTCAAAAAATATGCTATCCCATCCATTCCTTTCCCAGTGTCAAGAATAGGTACTTCCACCAAATAAGCCACCCGATATCCTCTTGAACATCACCAATCCCCAATAATGTCTTGTGAATAAAAGTTTATGTGTGTGTTGTATTGCGTGTGTTGGTAGATATTAAGAAAAAGAGAAGATAAAAAAGGGAAAGAAAAAAGAAAAACAAAGAAAGAACAAAAAAAATAGAAAAAGAGAAAAATCCAGAAAAAAAGTGTTGAGTTGTTTTTATTTCATTTTGTGTCAAGTACATTGAGGCAACAATACCTACTACCATTGCGATCCACCGAATACAACCTTGACCTACTTTTTTGTATTCTTGACCGTTCGAATACTGGTTAAGGATTTTTGACTTAGTTATAGGGTTATCAGAACTTAATTAAAGTGTTAGTGCCATGTGAGACCACCAAATATTGAGTATATTTACAAATCTGGTGAGATTGTGAGGTCGAAAAGAAATGAAAAAGAAAAGAAAAAGAGAGAAGGAAAAAGAGAGAGAGAGTAAGTACAAAGGAACTAAAGAGAGCACATTTTCTCCACCTTTCTCTGAGTTGATTTATTTGATAGTCTGGAAATCTAGATTCTATAGTACTAGTCAATATGTAGCACCAGAGGAGTGTGAGCCACCAAATACAAACCCACTTGACTCATACATCTTCTACCTAAGCCAAAAGCCAGGGCAGAAATTACAGATTATTTTGTTGTACCCCTGAGGGAAGAAGTTTGCCTATCCCAATAGAGTTTTACTAGGGGTCATGTACGAGCTTTAGATGTGGAATGGCTTTTCACTTGGAACCGTTGCATAGGCTACAACACTACACTTTCACGATTATCTGGATTTCTAAATTTTTGGGTGAAAACAAAAGAAATGAATCTCCAGTCAAACTCTTGATAGAAATCAGCCATTTAGAAACCAATTTGCATTTAGTCTTGCATTTGCTAGGACTAGCAAGATATAGGCATGGGGGTATGATTGCACAACAATCATAGGATCTAATCTACCTAAATTAAGTCAGATCCTAGGTTAACTTAGGAATAATGCATGCATGAGCAACATATTTTGCATCATCGTTGATTTATTTAGCTATGTAAATAATAATGCTATTTTTATGTTTTAATTGATAGGAAATAATAATTGATGATTCAGGGTCGCGGATGATAAATCCGACTGCACGAACGGACTCAAAGCAATGATTACAATCCAACGACACAAGAATCGCCTTAATCGGGGCCCTGTAGCACCATTTGCAAAGGTAGGAAGATGGACGGTTAGGATGGTGCCATGTCATCATCCCAATGGCCCTCCACCGTGGCCTCACCCTCTGAAATAGTTTTCACTTACAATGAGGGCTGTTGGATCTTCATCTAATGGCTAGGAACCAGCCATGTTGCCGCTCAACACACTTCATCGAGAGAAGGCTTCATCTCAGCCGTTGGATCTTCATCCAATGGCTGAGGATGCGCACATGCTAAAACAAAAGCATGACACAAACACGCATGTAGTGCGTTGGTCGAGTGCTTAAGGCGAGTGCCGCGCACCCGTTTGAAATGCATGGAGGGGGCAAATTCGTGCTCTACGTAAGCATGTAAAATTGTAGCATCAGATTCGAATCACACGACGTTGTAGGCGATGCTTGGCATGCGGAGGTGCATTGGATCGGCATGCCCATGATGACGCATGGATGAACATGGGCGTGGTGAGGCAATGGTGAGTGTGCGACGTGGATTCCATTAGGACCGCTGATCATCAAGATCGAATGGCTAGATTTGAATGCACGTGTGGTGCGTGATTTCAACAAAGGAGGTGGCAAGGCACGCGGTCACAATCGTGCAATTGCGATCAGATGGCATTGAGAGCGCCACATGGCAGCATCAAAACGGTAGGTGAGATGGAGGTGTGTGGGCATGTGTTTTGGATGCGATCTGAGTCGTAGATATCTAGATCGATTGCTCTGGTTGCTCCAACTTGTTAGCACCAATTAGGGCCTCTAAAAGACCCATTTTTCCCCTTGCTTTGGCTATAAAAAGGACCCTAGACTCCCCATTTGAGAGGTAATTCCACCACCAAGCTTCTCTTTCTCAATTCTCCTCCGAAGAGCCCTCTTCTTCCAAGTTGTCCACCAAGGCCACTCTTGGTGAACCATTGCTACCCCTCCATGCCCTCCTAAGGCCACCAAGGACTACTCCTTGGTACCATTCATTCTAGCAGATTAAATTAGATTTATCTTTTCATTAGTTCTTTATTTGCTTTCTAATGTTCTAGTAGATTTGATTCTAGTAGTCATATTACTTGTGATCTTCAAGTATTCATCTATTTGTGAGATGATTCCATATAGTTATTTAATTCATTTCTATTATGGCATGTGCAATCTATTCAAAAATTTTTGTCATGCCTTCTTTATGAATTAGTGTGCCAAGTTACATAATCATGATCGTGTTGGTTTTTATAATTACTCCTATCATTACTACTACCACACGATTTATGCCTAACCCCTTTCTACACTTGGTGCACCTTATGCACCAACAAACCCATCAAATCACTTTCTAAATCACAATCATTGGGTTTCATTTTGATTAACAAAATCACAACATGGGTATTGAAAACCAGAGATTAAGCCAGAAATTCATTTTCGCCTCCCTAAGTTCGATCGGGACTTACCAAGTTTTGTTAAAATTATTTATCGATGTGTTTTTGTGCTATACTACGATGAAAATATTTTTTTAAAAAAATCATGATTTCACGCTCAATTTCTTGGTCATTGTCGCTAGGGTCTGGCATCTAGTGCAGGTTTTAGCATAATTATGTGCATCCTTATATAGTGATGGCTAGTAAAAATCGGACTGCAAAACTTTTGCAGCCGTATGATTTCCAAAGAAGTGGCCACCATAGGCTTGGTCATGACAGAAGGACATCACACTTTGGACCTCCTCCTCTAGGATACATCTCCTAATGATCATATCAGCACAAAGTCTAAATAGCATGGGATCATCCTAGAAATAATGTTTAGCCTCAACCAAGAACTTGTCCTGCTGTTGTCTAAACTAGCCATGCAGAATCTGCCTTACCACAAAGTAATTAACCAAGTCTGCATACCAGGGGAGACTCTTTCCTTGCACAGCCAGAATTTTCTCATCAAGAAATGTATCAGTCAAGGGTAGTGAAGGTCCAATATGCTCTGGGTGAAGTTTGGATAGGTGGTTGGCTACAACATTCTTGGATCTGACCTTATCGCATATTTGTAGGTCAAATTCCTGTAGGAGCAGGATCCATTTGACCAGCTTGGGTTTACCATTCTTTTTGGCTAACAAGTGCCGGATAGCCAAGTGGTCAGTGTAAATTATCATGTGGGGATCCTATAATGTATGATCTAAACTTTTACAATCTGAACACTATGGTGAGCAGCTCCTTTTCCGTTATAGTGTAGTTCCATTGAGCTCATCTAAGGTTTTTCTCGTGTAGTAGATCACCACCGGTTTCTTCTCTTGTCTTTGTCCTAGGATTGCTCCAATAGCAAAGTCTGATGCATTATACATTATTTAAAGTCCTGGGACCAGTCTGGGGGTTGTAAAATAGGGGCAGTCAAGACTATATCCCTTAGAGTGGTGTAGGCATTGATGCAATCAGGTGTCATGTCAAAGTGCACATCGTTGGCTAGAAGGTTAGTCAAGGGCTTGGATATCTTGGAAAAATCTTTAATGAACCTTTTGTAGAAGCCAACGTGTCCTAGGAAAGATTCGATTTGCTTGATCGAGATAGGAAGTGGGAGTTTGGAAATTAAGTCAACTTTAGGTCGGTCGACTTCTATGCCCCTATGCGAGACAATGTGATCGAGGACAATCCCTTTTTGAACCATAAAATGGCTCTTTTCCCAACTTTAAACAAGGTTGACCTCGATACATCATTTCAAGATTTTCTCTATGTTGTTAAGGCAATGGTCGAATGAGTATCCGAAAATGGAGAAATCATCCATAAAGACCTCTAGGTATTCACCCACCATCTCTGAAAAGATGGCTAACATGAAACGCTGAAAGGTAGCGGGTGCGTTGCATAACCTAAATGGCAGAATGCAAACGTGCCATACGGGTAGGTGAATGTGGTCTTCCCTTGATCTTCAGGTGCAATAGCAACCTAGTTATATCCTGAATATCCATCTAGGAAGCAAAAATATTTTTTCCTTGCCGATAGTTCAAGAATCTGGTCAATGAATGGTAGGGGGAAATGAACCTTCTTAGTAGCTTCATTTAGCTTCCTATAGTTTATACACACCCGCCACGTGGTGGTGGTGTGGGTAGGGATGGATTCATCTTGGTCATTCGTGACAACGGTGTGCCCGGCCTTCTTTGGTACCACTTGAGTAGGGCTTACCCAAGGGCTATCAGAAATCAAATAGATGATTTCCACATCAAGTCATTTAATTCTCTCTTTTAATGACCTCTTGAATGTTCGGGTTCAGTCGCCTTTGCATCTGGCAAGAATGTCGAGCCCCATCTTCTAAGTAGATCTTGTGAGTACAATAGATAGGGCAAATTCACCTTAAGTCAGAAATTGTCCACCCAATTGCTGCCCGATGTTTGAAAAGAGTTGCAGTCAACCTAAGCTCTTCGTCCCTAGTTAGGTGTATGTTAATAATCATAAGGAAAGTATGATCAAGTTCTAGGAAGACATACTTGAGGTTGTTGGGCAGAAGTTTCAATTCAGGTGTAGGTGGTACAATGTTTGATGGGTGAGGGAAGGGAGGGGGTTAAGTGATAATAAACACCAGTTTATCATCATTCTTATGCATTAAAACAAACCTAACTCTTAGGATTTTACTCCGCAAATGGGTTTTTGGGTTGCATTTAGGCATTAATTAGGTTAGGCATGCATTGCACTTTTTATTATCTTTTTAATGTGTTTTTATGAGTGTTAGGGATATATAGATTGCCAGATCCCTAGAACCCTAGCACTCAGGAAGGCAACTGGTGAAGGAGAAGCTCTCACCAGCTGGAACTCAGCTTGATCCAGCTCACCATAGCTAGAATTCAGCTCACCTGAACTAGAGTTAGCTCATCCTAGCTCCATTCAGCTCATCTCAACTGAATGGCAGCTGAAGAGAGCTCATCTTAGCTCACTCTTGCTCAGGTCATCTTAGATCCAGCTCAACTTAGCTGAGTCTAGCTCATCTCAGCTCCCATTAGTACACAGGGAGCTCTAGCTAGCTCAGCTGAGTTGACTGGAGTTCACCCTAGCTTAGGTCCAACTACATCCAGTGCCACTCAACTCCGGTCAACTGAAGATGACTTCATTCCAGCTTAGGAAGCTCAAGTCCAGCTCCTAGGGACTCAGCTTAGCTCAACTCAGTTGAGCTAAGCTACCTTAGCTGCCTTGCCCAACTTGATCCTCCCCAGGAGCACCAGACCTAGCTCACCTCAGCTCAATTTAGCAGAAGCCAGCTCACTTTGGCTTGGCTTAGCAGCTAGCAAAGAACTAGCAAGCTAAGCTAGCTAGAGTAGCTCCATGCTAACCTCTTAAGTAGCTGCTAGCTCCATTTCAAGCTCCAGACTTCTCCTCCTTAGCTCCTCTCTTCAAACCCTAGCTCCAATACCTCCTCCTCTACTCCACTACTAGCTAAGCTAGCTTAGCTTAGCTAGGCTCTAGCTCCCTTGGCAATCCACCACCTAAAAACCCTCCTTAGCTAGCTCTACCAACTAAGCCCTACCTAATCTCACCTAAGCTAGCTCCACTCTAATCCTTTTGGCGCCACCACCTAGCGTACCCACTACCACCAAAAGATACCACTAAATGGCGCCAAACCACCTATAAATACCCTTGTTTTGGCACCAAAAATTCCCTCCAAAAATCCCCCCATCCTAACCCTACACCTACCCATATAACCCATCCTAGCCACCCACCTACCCCTCCTTCTAGAACCCTACTTGGCGCCACCTAAGCCCCCCTTCTAGAACCCATTTTTGCACCAACTTCAAGGGGTGCCACCACCCATAACCACCACCTAGGTAGCCCTTGGGTTGGCGCCAATCACCCTTAGCCCGAGGATCCCCAACTACCCCCCATATCCTATGCTAGCCATCCATTCCAAGAGCCACCTATGCCTCCCTTCCTACACTATATATGCCCACCTAACTTCCCACATTTTCATCATCCTCCCATTAGATAATTTCTACCTTACTTCCACCTAAACCTACGGCCAAGAAGGAGTAGAGAAGAAGATTAAGGGGGCGCATCACCCGCCCCCTTGGTGCCTTCTTCTCCCCATTCCTTCCCTTTGTCCCACGACAAGGAGGAGGATCTTCACCACCAGGAGGACGGCCAAGCAAGGAGAAGCAAGGGTGGTGCACACCCACCTTGAAGGAGAGCATTGAAGGTGGTAGCTTCCTCCTTGGAGGAGCATCTCAACGAAGGAGAAGGAGGAGCCCTTTTTAAGCCTAGGAGCCCCTAAGCTTGGAGCAAGGAGCTTCCCCTCTTCACCAACAATTCAGGAGGACTTGTGTTTTATTTTATTTATTGCAATTATCTAGTAGTCGAAGCATTCATCTACTAGGTTTTTCAGTAAAACACTTTCTCATTAATCTTGTTGCCTTCTTTGAAATTTCTTTTTAGTTGCATTTTAATTGCAGTGATTCTAGCACTCTTCACTCCCTCTCCCTAATTACTCTAGGCCTTCAGATGCCTAGAGTGAGCTTAGGGAGAGGAATTATTTGTCACTTAGGTGTTAGCTTAGTGATCGTAGTTGTTATTTACTTTCCCACCAACAACTCGTGTTTTCCTTGGTTATTTTAAAACCCTAAAAATTGATATATTGAAAAAGACCAAAAAGAAAGTTGAGATCTATTTTCCAAGAAAGGGATTTGATTTGCAAGCACATTGCCTCCTTGGATGACCCTAGATACCCCACTATCTAGGTTATAAATTTTATAAGCGTTTGCGATTTGGCTTGTTACAATGACTTAAAATCCACTTTTACAAATCACGCCAAATTTCACATCAAGTGACATCAATCTCCTTAAGTGGAGGTTGCCGATGATAATAAGCTCTGCAAAGTTATGCAACCTCCAGAGATTGGGAGGGGTCAGGGTAGTCTAAAGTTGGTTGAGTCAGATGGTCCTCTAAGGAGCTTACTGTCAAGCATTCCTCAACAAGGGTTTCAATGGGATTGCATTCCTCGACCCAACCGCAATCAAAAGACTTAGTTGCCTTGATGATATCTAATTGCATTTTCTTATCTCCAAAGGCAATTTTCATACATCCCATGTCGCAGTCAATGTTTGCTTTAGCCATAGCCAAGAAGGGTTTGCCTAGGATGATGGGTGTGTTTTGTAATTGTTTGGGGACTTCCATGTCAAGGACTAAGAAGTCAACCAGAAAGTAGAAGTCCTTAACCCAAACAATTACATCCTTGACTACCCCTTTTGGGGTTTTCACAGATTGGTCGGCTAGTTGAATAGTCATAGGTGTAGGCTATAATTCTCTTAATCCGAACTGGTGGTAAAGGGTAGCTAGGATCAAGTTTATTGAAGCACCTAAATCCAGGAGCACTCTGTCAAAAGTTAAATCACCAATATTACAAGAGATCAAGGCACTCTAGGGTCCATTCTTTTATGAGGTAGGCTACTCAAAATCATCAAATTAGCTTGCTCAGATAACACTACCTTCTTAGGTGCTTGGGTTCTTGGCTTACACTTGGGTGCGCAAACATCCTTCAAAAACTTCGCGTAAGCCAGGATATGTTTGATTGCATCGAGGAGGGGTATATTGATCTGTACTTGTTTGAATATCTCTAACAACTCCTCGTTCTTAGCCACATTTCTCTTCTTTTTGACCTTGTCTAAGGCTTCAGGGCATGGGATTTGGGTTTGAGCAAGGTCGGGTTCCTGATCCTTGGATTCCTATTGCTCATCCTCAGAATCATCAATTATCTCGGGCATTGCAATCATGGGAGGGGTCACCCATTTGGGGTCTTGGGTTTGGGTGTCGCTTCTCAAGGTAATTGCATTGGCTAAAGCATTGAAACCAAGGTTGGGTCCTTAAGAAGATAAAGAAGAATAAACCTAGGGGGTATTTGTGGGGCGTGTAAAATCACATGGGCTTGCCCCTAATTTGATTGAAACCCTTAAGAATTGTGGCCTCTATTCATTACATTCCTTGGGTTTGATTGTGGCTGAGATGGAAGGGACCCCTATTGTTTGTTATCCAATAGCTGGCTCAATTGTCCCTTCACTAAAGCCATTTCCTCCTGATGTTTCTGATTCATATAAGTCATCATCTTAATCAGAGTGTCCATTTGGTTTTGCTATGTAGGAGCAGCCCTATTCTAGCTATAAGGTGGTCTAGTAGGTGGACCCTGCTGGTAGGAGGAAGGGTTTGGCATGTGTTGGTTCTGGAATTGGTTCAGTTTTTGGTTTGACCAGGAAAACTTTGGGTGGATGCACCATCCAGGTTTGTAAGTGTTGGACAAAGGATCAGGCTTAGAGTAACTGATGATTCTACAATTATTAGTGTTAATAACATCAAATAGAGTTAATTTCGAGGGTACTTGTGCGATAATATCAGATTATAGTGGGTTCGGGAGCAGTGCATGCTTTCTGCATTATTTCATGTTAAAGATCGTTTAGAATCAATGTTTAATGACCATGTGCACAAGTCCATATCGAAACAGGTCTCAGATGAGTGATCGAACCATATGGATGGATCTGGATCGACGAATGGAGTCCAACGGACTCAAAATCATCCCAATCCAACCTTCGTAGCTCCCACAACAAGCCCGAGGAAGATTAATGGCCAGGGGGCAATGCGACATCCTTATAGACTTCGGATGAAATATTCAACCATATGGATGGATTCGAAGCGACGATCGCAGTCCGGCAACGTGGGAATCATCTCGATCTGAGCACCGTGGCATCCTCTACAATAGAAAAGATGATGGATGGCCCAGATGGCACCACGTGGCGCCATCTAGTTCACCGAACACCGGCCCTTCATCACCACATCATCTGCATCCTCCACTCTCAGCCATTGGATCTTGATCCAACAGCTGAGAAGCCGCCTCCATCACACACTTAAGGCAACTGCGACTCCTTCTCCACTCAAGATCCACCGTTGGATCAGCATCCAACGATTGCCACCGCTCCAGCACCTCGACATCTTAACCATCCATGCAGATGGCTCATTGGTCGCACCTCCAACTCGCATGCACCTGGTGAGGGATTGAATCCTTCTTCACCCCCATCGCGTGCCAATTGAAATTGGACCATTCGATCGGCTGCGATGAGCGTCATCCAGCCTGTTGATTCTCACGCACACGATCACGTGCTTGAGCACACCCCATCTGACGCACGCGGGGTGCGACTTGAGGCACAAGTGAGGTTTGAATTCAGCCGCCCGATCTTCAATCGGATGGCTTAAATGATCCTTGCATTATGCACATGGAGGGCAGCTGTGTGCGTGAAGGCACGAGGGCGGGGGCAAGGGCGACGGATGCGGCGGGTCTTTAGTGACATTTTGAATGTCGCTATTGATCTAGTGATGAATTTGATCCCTTTCCTCAACTATAAAAAGGGTCCTACCTCTCCCATTCGCACCAGGCTTACACCTAAGAGCTACCACCACCTTCTAGAGCTTCGAGCAAGGTCTTGAAGTCACCGAGCCATCGACGGAGGCTCCTCCACCGCCTTGGCTTCCTCGACACCTTCTTCCTTGTCATAGTTTTATTTTATGTGATAGTGTAGTAGATGTTTTTTCATTTGAAGCATTTATCTATATTTTGTTCATCATAATTAATAGAATACATCTTTGATATATTATTCGCATCATGATTCTCTAACCCTATTCCTTTCTCTCTCCCTCACTCTCCCTATCTCTCTCTTTCTCATTCTCTCCTTTTGCAAGTGAATCAAAAGCGATATTTTTGTGACACGAAAGTGATTAGCGGATTCAATACTTTGCCTCCCTGTGTTCGACACTCGGACTCATCAATTCTTCTTTATTTAAAATTGATGTTGTAAATGTGCTACAACGAACATTTTTTTTATGTAAACGCATCAGCGAACGTCATTTTTTTGCACCGTTGTCAGGGAGGCAATAGATCACTTATTCGCTTTCATTTTTGTGGACATTATTCAAATTTATGTTGTCTAACTTGCTCTTCTCTCTCTTCTTGTGGTTGTAGGAACCTTGTGCATTGGCAATGGGAGGAGAACAAGCCAGGTTAGATGAAAGGAAGCGCAAGAAGAAGATCGCCATTGACCTGAAGGTTTGATCTTGTCTTCCCGTGATCCAAGGGTAACTTATCTTTGGACCAAGAAAAATGGTGGTGTTAAAATAAACCCTCTCATTTGTTTGTCGAAGAAAAAAGCTGCCATTAAGTCCACAACCCGTTAGTTTCGCAATATGATTTTCTGGATTTGGGTTGAGGACACAATTTAAGGACCCTAACACCTCTAAAAATTTTGAGAAAATTCTCAAAGGTGCTCCTAGTAGGCGAACTCCCCTTCAAATTTCAGAGCTAAACTTCTTGTGGTTTGGTCGTGAGAAATTCCCTACTGGAAGTGCACAAGGTTGTCCTAAGTTCTGGAGATCTGTAGATTGTTCTTACTACTGCGAACTCCACACAGCTTGAATTTATGAGAAATTTATATTTTTGGAAAGATCTCAAAATTCTCTACACTTCTTCTAGAGATCATTCTGAATTTGAAATTGATTAGTGCTTGTTTTGATCAAGATATTAAACTTGCACACTGATTTAGAAGTTCTGGACCAATTGACCCCTCTTGAAAAAATGTGAATTTGGGTTGTCTATCGTCCTCAAAAAGATTCTGAAATTAATATTCTTGAAAAGCTCACTCGATTTCAGTTAGGATAGGGTCATTGATTATTTTGATGGGACCCTTCTTGACAAAAACTTAAAAAAGATACATTGAATAGAAGCTGCACACGCTAGGATCTTCCACACTAGGGAGTTTTTGATTTTATAGACACACAAAAGGCCTTAAAGAAAATCAATCTTCACCAACCACGTGATTATACAATTGTGCCTTGTTTTAATGTGTAAACAAGTGGAATTTTAAAATCCATTAAAGCAAGATTCAAACCCTAAAAATCACACATCTCAATCTTGCTTGCTAAAGAACACTTGTTTTGCCATTGGATCCTTGCACCCAATTTTGCACGGACATGACCCAGATAGGACCAATCTAAGTCCTGGAAGTGTGATTGGGTTTGTAAGTGCTTGGCCTTAATTTCCATTGTGGAATCCGATGTCTAGGCTATGGGGAAGTGTCAAATGATCGCGGTTGTGGGGTACAAAGAAACCAGCAGCGCGAGCCAAAGGAAGAACCTTCCCTTCAATTCCCTCGTAATCGACCTGGCCGGATTATCTTTGTGAAAAGAGGTTTAAGTGCTTGCAGATTTGATCACTCTCTTCAGGACTTCTAGGTCACCTAGGTCTACACTGTAGTGCCTAGATTTGTTTGCTTGATTGTGCACATAATTTTCTCGTCTATTCTTTCCTGATCCATCCATGGATTTTGATGCTTATCCATCCTACCCAAACTATCCCCAACATGATTTGTATTCTAACCCAAGTAGATCGTATCAACAGTTTACTTGGGATAACCAGCCACCTAGTTGGGGATACAATCCAAGATCTGATTATCTTGAAGACCCTTCCTATCCCAACTATCCCAATTTCACTCAACCTACACCAACTTCCTATTGGGATACATCCAACCCAACAACCCAGGGTTGCGATCCAAACCGTGGGGATCCTTATCTTGTTTCTCCTTATGATGACTCTTCTTTTAGGTCTTGCCCACCCACTAATCAATTTGATAGGACCTATACTCTAGGAGAACATCAAGGCCCCTACCCTTCCCAAGACCATAACCAAGGGTCATCTGAATTGAAGGATCTCTCCTACTTGACCTATGGATTGGAATGAATTTTAGAAAAGTGGAAATCGAAGGATGATCATGAACCTGGGAAAATCAAGAATGATCAAACCCTACTTTGGACCCCTGATGAAGAATTCGACTAGGAGGAGGACTTAGAACCTCAATTATTCTGGAGTAGGACTAGATAGAAAATGGTTCCTCTTGAAGAATTGGACCTTGAAAATGATAGAATAGAGGACCCACCCAAGAACTTAAACCCTAGTATAGGCTCTAACACACATCCTCAACCATACCCTCTTAACCTTGATTTGAATGCTAAGGACGAAATCCAAGGGAAACCTAATGACACTTTGTCAATTCTTGATAACCTTTAGTTGGAGTTACATAGACAAAATCAAGAATTGATTAAGGGGCAACAAGCCATAATTGATATGTTCCAACAATTGGAGGAAGAGGGCCAAAGAAAACTATTGCAAGCAACTTTGTTTACGGAATTCATGAAGCAAGGCCCTGCAGTGATCAATTGGACCACACCTATTTACCCAAAATTGGTTCAATCCACTATTGATACTCCCCAGGAGTTAGACAACTCAATAGAAAATGCCATTAAGGATTCCTCAGAACATGATTTGGGGAGAGTTGAGGACAAACATCAGGAGGAAACTGAGAATTTGGGGGACAATCTTTGAATCCAAATCTAATCTTTCCAAGAAAAGTGATTTGGTGGAAGAGACATCCAAAATTGAAGATGGGGAGTGGGATTACAATTCCAAAATAATCGATTTCGAATCATTTGACACCTCCATCACAAGTTTAGAGGAGGGCCAAGGGAAAGAATCTGAGCTAGAGGATGAAATTAGGCCTAACTCTAACACAACCTCGAAAATTGAGTCTGATATGAAAGAGGTTGAAGATAATATTCTTCGGGTCAAGGAATGGGAGGGAATAAGTAATGAAACTCTAGTTGAAGAAGGGATGGATTTTATTTGGAGAGAGACCTTACACTTGATTTGGTTACATGCCCTTTCAGAATTGAAATCCCACAACCCGAAGGCACTGGAATTGATATACCTTTGAGGGATTAAAATTTTAAAGGTACACAAGCTGATTACAAAACCTACATCTTTAGTGCCCTACATTTTAGATTCGGGTTGTGCTCATCCAAATCAACTTCTCTGCATGCCCACAGACTAAGAGAGGAATAGACACGGGCATGCATGTTACACCAGTTGCAGAGTTCTCATCCCTTAAGGATGGGACTCCACCAAAACCTAGTTCGCATCTGTGGACTTCAGACTCTAGGTTTGGCTAATTTTGTTTTCACCTTCTTGACCCAAACCATTCTTGTTTGTGCACTATGCCTAGCTGAAGGCACTAAACACAGAGCTTCTTGAGAGGCAACCCAAAGGTTTCAAGCTGACCGGATTCATGATTACAACTCAGGTGATTTCTTTCCTTACTCCCTTGCATACATTTATTTTTCTAATGAGGACATTGTCCAACCTAGGCATACGGGGGTGGTAATTCTCAGGATCTGAGTACAAATTGTACAACTTATTTTATTTCTTTTTCTAAAAAAAATAATAATAAAATTAGGAAAAGAAAACTTAGGTATTAGAAGCTTGTCGACTTTAGGAAATGATATGTTAGGGACCTAATCTCTTAGACCCTTCAAGTCTTCGGACTTAATCAGTCCGGGTGTCCATTAAAATGTGGCCTTAGTCTTGAGTCCTCGACACCTTATTGTATATTAATCTGGTCAATAAAGTAGGGTGATAAGTATACGACTCATTGACCCACCCTTAGATTTAGGGGATTTTTAGTCTAAGCATCTACACAAGTTTTGCATTGACTCACTCATCGATGGTTCTAACGGAAATTGGGTAGCTAATGAACCTTCTAGGGTGCTATGGCTGGTAAGTTGTCATGGGTAACAACCCATTGGTAGGTTATCCAGAGCTCAGCCACAGGACCATTCTCTTTCACTATTGCCTTTAGGTAAATCTTAGATTAGGAAAGCCACTTACTTAAAAAAAAATAAAAAAAAGAAATAAGCCACACTTCACCGCACGAGTATGGTTGGCAAGTTGTCGTAGGTAACAACCCATTGGCCGGTTGTCCAGATCCCAGCTTATAAAATTCACAAGAATTCCAAAACACTTAAGGAAGAAGCGAGGAAGTAGCATAATCCGAAGAGATATACACTAGGTTTTCCCTTTTGTTGACCCCAGAAAAATAAAAAGTAGGGAGAAAGCTATCGGTCAGATAGATACACCTTTAGGTAACATTTTCTCTTTCTGGTTACCTAGGGACGTAGAAACCCGAAGTCCATTTTAATTGTCATTGAGTGAGTCTATCACTTTCACAATAAGATGCTTAGTACTAAGAATCCTTTTCGAGTCCTGGGTGGATTGGGTAGCCGTAAAAAGTTACCTCGAAATCCTCAACACCAAAAATCAAAAAAATTAGGAAAGATGAAAAAGAAACAAATATGTATTTGCTTCTATATAGAATAAGGAATGGACTCGAGCGGTCAGCATTTTGGTAGGCAACCCGAGCATTGTTGAGTCTCTGCAAGTTAGGTTCTTAGTAGAAACTTCCTCCTATTGACAAGCAACTTCTACCTAAGTAATCAATTCCTAGTTTTATTTTATAAATAGCATTTAGGTTAAGCCTTGCTAGGGACTAGCATGGGGTGGGCATGGGGGTATGATGACTATACAATTATTAGTGTTAATAACATTAATTAGAGTCAATTTCGAGGGTACTTGTGAGATAATGTTAGATTATAGTGGGTTTGGGAGCATTGCATGCTTTCGGCATTATTTCATGTTAAAGATCTCTTAGAATCAATGTTTAACGACCATGTGCACAAGCCCATATTGAAACAGGTCTCAGATGAGGGATCAAACCATATGAATGGATCTAGATCGATGAACAGAGTTCAACAGACTCAAAATCATCCCAATCCGATCTTCGTAGCTCACACAATAAGCTCGAGGAAGATCAATGGCCAGGGGTCAATGTGACATCCATACGGACTTCGGATGAAAAATGCAACCATACGGATGGATTCAGAGTGATGATCGTAGTTCGGCAATGTGGAAATCATCTTGCTCCGAGCATCGTGGATCCTCTACAAAAAAAAAGATGATGGACATCCCAAATGGTGCCACGTTGCACCATCTGGGCCACCCAACACCGGCCCTTCATCACCACATCATCCACCCCCTCTACTCTCAGCCATTGAATCTTGATCCAATGGCTGCGAAGTTGCCTCCATCGCACACTTAAGGCAATTGCGGCTCCTTCCCTGCCCAAGATCCACCGTTGGATCAGCATCCAACGGTCACCACCACTCCAGCACCTTGACATCTTCACAACCATCCACATAGATGGCTCATTTGTCATGCCTCCAGCTCGCATGCACCTGGCGAGGGATCGAAACCCACTTTGCCCCCAATGCACACTAATTGAAATTGGACCGTTCGATCGGGTGTGATGAGCACCATCTAGCCTCTCGATTCTCATGCGCACGATCACGTGCTCGAGCATGCCCCATCTAACACATGTGGGGTGTGACTTGAGGCATAGGCGAGGTTTGAATCCAGCCATCTGATCGAAGATCGGATGGCTTAAATGATCCTTGCATTATGTGCATGGAGAGCAGCTGTGTGCATGAAGGTGCGAGGGTAGGGGCAAGGGAGATGGATGCGACTGGTCTTTAGCAACATTTTGAATGTCACTATTGACCCAATGATCAATTTGAGCCCTTTCCTCAACCATAAAAAGGGCCCTACCACTCCCATTTGCACCAGGCTTACACCCAAGAGCTACCACCACCTTCTAGAGCTCTAGGCAAGGTCTTGAAGTCACCAAGCCATCGACGGAAGCTCCTCCACCGCCATGGCTGCCTCGATGCTGTCTTCTTCATTGTCTTAGCTTTATTTTATGTGATAGTGTAGTACATGTTTTTTCATTTGAAGCATTCATCTATATTTTGTTCATCATAACATTTGATAATTAATAGAATACATCTTTGATATATTATTCACATCATGATTCTTTAACCCTATTCCTCTCTCTCTCTCCCTCTCTCTCCCTATCTCTCTCTTTCTCGTTCTCTCCTTTTGCAAGTGAAACAAAAGTGATATTTTTGTGACTTACCTTCAATTCTTCTTTATTTAAAATTGACATCGTAAACGGGCTACAACGAACATTTTTTTGCACAGGCGCATCAGCGAATGTTAGTAACTGTGGATGGCATTGGCATCTTTGAAGGTAGAAGGTGCCGAAGGGGAGGGGAAAGAATAATCAAGGTTTGAGGGAGTAAAGGTCACTCCTTGGAACATAGTTAAGGGTTGTTCTAGGTGCACTTAGTTCATAGACTGAACCAGGTACACATTGTGAGCTTCCTTTGCTAGGGAGAAGGTTTGCAGTGGAGCTTAGGATTGATTCAAAAGCTCATCAATTTTTTCGTCCACCAACTCAACCCAATCCAGCTTCTTTGCTATGATGTCCATGTCAACCATTCCCAAATTAGTTTGTACTTCGTAAATCCTACCATGGAGTTGACTAGACCTATTGAATTGAGTCATGGAGGTGTTATTAAGTGAGTTCTCACTCATGGACTCAAAGAGTTTGAACGTGCTTTCCTCGTCTTTGTTCAGAAAGTTGCCTCCACATGAGGCATCAACAAAATTCCTAAGGTTGCTATCTAGACCATGGTAGAAGATTTGGGCCAATTGCCACCTCGGAACCTCATGATGTGGGCATTTCCTCAATAACTCATTAAATCGTTCCCACTTTGCATGGAATTGCTCTCCACTTTGTAAGGTGAATGTGGTAGTGGATCTTCTAAGGGCATTAGTCCTTCCTATGGGGAAAAACTTCTTTAGGAATGCATGCGTCAATTCCTCCCAAGTGGAGATGGGTCTCCCTAGACTTCTAAACCAATGGGAAGCTTTATGTTTTAAGGAGAAAGGGAACATCTTCATTAAGACAATATCAAGGCAGATGTTCCTAGGTTTTACAGTCTAAGCAATCCGGTCTAGATCCTCCAGGAATTGAAAAGGATCCTCATTTGAGCCCCCATTAAAGTGGCCTTGAATTAAGCTACGGACATTGGGTTTCATCTCCACCTTTGGGGACCCTAAGATATGGCTCAACTCGGATGGCAGATGGATTGTAGAAATCATAGAGAGTCCTTGGTTGGCCCTCAGGGGGATGTGGTGGGTTAGGTGGGGGTTGCCCTTGAGGGTTCTACAATCTGTGTATGGCCTGCATGATGGTTTGGATCTATTGTTGTTGGAGTTGGTGGTTGGCTGTGATTTGAGCCTAGATAATGGCCATGGCATCAGGTTGAGGTTGATCCTCAATATCCTCAACTATCGGGTTGGCCATTTCTGCAGTTCTAGCCCTCAAAAAACTTAGCCTCCTTATGGGGTTTCTCTCTAATGCAACCAACTCAGGATGAAGTGATCGTATTTCATGCATACACTAGAGAAGAACAGGGAGGGATGCGAAGGGAGATAGGGGAGAGAATAGTGTGTGCACAATCAATCAAATAAATCTAGGCCTTATAGTGTAGACCTAGGTGACCTAGAAGTCTTGAAAGAATAATCAAATCTACAAGCACTTAAACCCCTCTTCCCAAAGTTAATCCAGCCAGGTTGAATATGAGGGGAATGAAGGGAAGGTTCAACCACTGGCTCGTGCCACTAGTTCCTTGATACCCCGCAACCGCGGTTGTTTGACACTTCCCCACAACCTAGACACCGGATTCCATAATGGGAATTAAGGCTAAGCACTTAACAAACCTAATCATGCTTCCAAGACTAAGATTAGTCCTACCTAGGGTACGTCTAATCAATTTTAATTAAGGGCTAGGACAATGCTTGTGTTCAAGGTGTGTGATGAGGCGTTGTTGGGGGTTATGCTTCTTAATTAATCTGGTTGAGCTATGTGTGTGCTCAACAAAACATGATTTTCAAGCAAGGTTTTTTTGGATGTGGTGTCTTTTAATGTTCCTTCCTTGCTTTAGTGATTTTTAGGGTTAGAATTTCTTGATGGATTCAAGAAGTGTTTGTAGTTGGCACATAATGTTTTGCACACAATGGATGTTCATCAATTTCCTTTAGCGCAAGTAATGAAGCCCTAGAAGAACAACCCTAATGTATTCACCCTAAAGTTTATGCGATTCTACTAGGTGAATTGATTTTAGTTTGAGTGGTGCGACCTAGTACAAAACACGTTTGGCTTCGCAAGCATCACTCTAGGAAGAAGAACAATGGAAGAAAGAAATTATTTTTCTGTTTGGGTGGTGGGTTCAAGATGTGGGTCAAGTAGCAATTCACCACGCCAATTTTTGGATTTTTTTAGTAAGCAAACAATCAATTAACCTAGTGTTTATGCATGAGCCTGGATACAATTGTTTTTTCTTTTTTTTTAAGATAAGCGAAGAATGAGACTACTTTGAGGTGAAGTGATACTAATAAAAGTCTTCGCTGCACTTTGCTCCAAATCTACTATCATGGACCGTGCTCCTCCCGTCACTAATGCTCTGGATTCCTGCAACCAATAAGTAGGAAAAGAGGAATGTGAGTCAGAAAATGCAAGTACCACTAATGCAAAATGAAAGTGATAAAAAGATCCGTTGCCTCCCTAGCAACATCGCCAAAAACTAATGTCGAGAAATGCGATGTGATAAGTCATCCATTGTAGAATGCAAATGCGATGTCAATTTTAAAGAGGAAATGGAAATGTGAGTACGAGTGTCAATCCGAGGGAGGCAAAAAATAGGATCAATTAATCACTCAGTTTATTTCCACAAGATGATTTTGCTTGTGTGGAGAATAGAGAGAGAGTAGGGTTAGAAATTTGAAGTAGAACAAAGATCACTAACTACACAGGAAACGAAGACATGATGAAGCATAGGATGAGCTAAGTAGAAAATCACTTGGAAAGCATTAAAACAACATAAAATAAAGTCAATCACTTTTGTAGATTATATAGCAAATGTACTACAGACATGAGCATAACAAATAGCAACTACAAGCTAAAGGAAAACTAGTAATCAAAGGTGAAAACAAGGGTCGTCGAGGCAACCACAGAGGTGGAGGAACTTTCATCGGTGGCTCGACGGCTCCGGGAACACACTTTGAAGCTCTATGAGGTGGGGACATGCTTGCTAGATGATAGGAAGAGTTGCCCTTGTAATGGGAGTCCATAGGGCCTTTTATAGGGCTCATGCCAAATCATTTGGCCTAAGAATCATGCGCAAACACGTGCCTGTCCCAGCCGTCTCACGTACAGCTGCTTGCAATAGCTCATGGCCCACGCACGTTTGTGCTGGTGTCCGCTATCCGTATGCCTTTGTCCTTAGCCGTACAATGATTGATGAAGAGTCGAGATCACGCCTCACCACACGCTCAAAATAACGCCCCCTGCCAAGGTGTACGATCTCGCATCCGCTAGTGTGTCGAATCATGCGTGTGCAAATCACGCTCATCCAGGTGCACTATGTCACCTCAATCGCCACCGTTTGCTTGGGATCGAGCAATCCCATTTCACCATCCGCTTGCATTCTGCAGATTTGAGCCTTGTGAGGGCTTGAACTCGTGCCTGTTGGTTGTGATTTGAGGCACGGACCAACGTCCTACAAGCATGACTTTGTCTCATTTTTGCATTTCCCCTCATGTGCTTGCCACCATTTGATGACAATCGTGCGATTGATGATGAAGAGTGACGTGGCGAGATGAGAGCCCTCTGATGGTGATCCGATAGTGGCTATCGTGCATGCACATGGTGAAGAGGAGAGGCAGGTGCGCGATGGAGGGCGGAGCAAATGCCACGTGGCACAACGAGGGCCGTTGATCATTAGATCAACGGTTAGAACTTTTGGGCTTGTTGTGGGAGCTACGGAGGTCATATTGAGGTGATTTTGAGTCTGTTGGACTTCGTTACAATCCACGTTGCACATGATTTTGAGCTAGGGCAATAGATTCACCACCGTACATGATTTTCATCTTTCCAGAGTCACAATCAATATTGGCTTTGGCGGTGGCTAAGAATGGTCTTCCAAGAATTATTGGGGCATTCTGTAAAGCTTTCGATACCTCTATGTCCAAGACCAAAGCGTCTACAGCAAATAGATAGTTTTTGACCCAGACTATTACATCCTCAACAATCCCCTTGGGTTTAATTGTAGATCGGTTTGCTAGTTGAAGTGTTACCTCGACAGGCTTTAATTCACCGATCTTGAATTCCTCAAAAACGATAGTGGGGATGAGATTAATTGAGGCACTGGGATCTAATAAGGCACAATCAAAAGAAGTGTCATTAATGACAACTTGAATAAGGGGGTCCCTGGATCTTTTCTTTTCAGAGGTAGTTTGCTCTAAACAACTGAGCTTTCTATCTCTGGATGGATTAGCTTTCCTAGGTTTCTTGGCTACCTTTTTGGGGTACACAAATCTTTCAAGAATTTGGCATAGGAAAGAATGTATTGTATGGCATCTAGGAGAGGGATATTGTTTTCTACTTGCCCAAAAAGATCCATCAATTCCTTATCAGTGGGCTCGGATTGGTTTTTCTTAGTGTGTAAAGAGTGAAAAGCTTGTTAAAAAGGTGTTGGGTGTTCCTATTTTGCATTTTTGGGTTCCTGAATAGGGTAAGAAGAAGAGGGATAATAGTTGATCTGCTTTTCTTTAAGGCAGGTTTCTTGAGCAGGCAAGGGATCATGAGTGCTTTTCCCATTCCTCAGAGTTATTGCATTTGTAGTATGGTTGTTTCTAGGAGGAGGACGGAGGGCTTGATTTTGATTAAAACCCAACGGATGCTGGGTAGATAGGTTGACTGCGATATCCACCTTGATATTGATTCTGTTGATTGATAGGGTTGGGCATGGGTTGGGATGGCAAATTGCCAGTAGGTCTTTGATCAAGAGTAACCTTAACTTGATGTTGCAAGTTGGTCATCATGCGGGTTACTTTCGTCATTTGATTCTACAGACCTTGCAGGGTTTTCATGACCTGGGTGTTAATCTTCCTGGGATGGCCCAGGTTGATATAAGTTTTGCCCATAATTCCCAAATTGATTTTGTTTGGGAAATAGAATCTAATTTGGGGCTTTCCAGGAGGGATTCGGGTTGGTCCTCCAGTTTTTATTGTAAGTATTGGAGGGATTTCTAAATTGCTCCGGAGAGTAGAGATGTTTTCAGTGGTGGAGTCAAGAAGATTTTGATTCATGTAATCAAAAGTCCCAGTCAGTAGATGTTGTGAGAAATCCGAAGAAAATTGCTACCCAGCAAAGGTAGCATTGATATTGTGCAGATTCTCTCTTTTGAGAAGGTGAGGAGAGTTAGGGTAAGGAGCTTGTTTTTGGATGAGCTTTTCTTCCATTTTTTTCTGGTTGATTTGCATCTGATCCAGTTATTGAACTATCATGTGTAGATCATCTAGAGTGACTGGAACAGATGTGGATTTGGAGCCAATTTCATTTACTCCAAGTCTTAACTTATTGGTTCTACAAAAAGTGTCCATTGAATCCATATTAAATGAGTTTTCACTTATTTCTTCAAAAAGGAGGTAGGCACTTTTGGCATCTTTATTAAGGAAATCACCCCCACATGAAGCATCCACAAATCTTTTTAATCGATCTTCTAATCCATGATAGAAGATTTGCACTAGCTGCCACGTGGAATTTCATGGTAGGGGCAACTTCTAAGTACTTGAAATCTCTCCCAACACTCATGGAGAGGTTTACTAGATTTTTGTTGAAAGGTCATTATTGATTGACGTAAAGCATTTGTATGACCTATCGGAAAGAATTTTATTAGAAAAGCATTTTTTAATTGGGGCCAGGTGGTGATAGGACTCCAGATTGTTCTAAACCAATGTGATGCTTTGTCTTTTAGTGAGAGAGGAAAAAGTCTCATGAGCCACACCTCTTCTTGCACATTGTGGGAATGGGTGGTTTGAGCGAGGATAGTTAGCTCCTCGAGGTGGCAAAAGGGGTCCTCTCTCAGAAGACCATGGAAATGTTTGATTAGGTTTAGAATGGTGGGTTTAATTTCAAAATCCCCTTGGGGTATAATCACTTTAGGTCTTTCTTCATAATTAGAAGGATCATAAAAATCCTTAAGCAGCATGAGAGGTTCCCCGAGTGGGTAGCCTGGTCTCTGATTGGCTAGGTTCGTGATAGTCCTAGCCAATTGTTGTTGGTTTTGTTGAAGTCGAACCAATTGGTCGACCATAAGAGAAAAGGGGTTTGTATTTTGATTTAAAGAGCCACCTAGCCGTTTAGGGTTTTGTGGTAGCTCCAAATGTGGAAGGTTAGGGATGGTGAAGTCAGCTTGTGGGTCAGCTGACTGGTTAGGTTCGGGTTGGGATGTGGAAGCAGAATTTTTTGAATGGTTTTCCATGTTAAAAATAGAGGAAGAAGAAGAAAATAAAGATCTTTTGGTGCGGGGGGCAAAATCAAATGGTCCAACAAGATGTGGATTCTGGGACTTTCGCTTGTGAATGCACTTTATGGAAGAATGGGAGAGAAGGAGAAGAGAGAGAGATGAGAGAAAGTGTGCAAAATAAACAACCAAGCCTAGTCTTGTCTTAAGGTTGACTCCTTAAAAACTTAAGACTTGGGAACCTGATAAATAAGAAATTAATAAGTGAACCTACTTCCTAATGATCACCCGGCTAGGCTAAAGAGGTGGATTGGGCCTAAGCATATCTTGGGAAAATCACCAGGGGCTTGTGTAAACCCGCACCCATTGTTTGACTTCCCTCTAAGTCTGTCGTCATGTTTTCAAGAGGAATTAGGAACACTTAATAACTCTTAGATATTGGATATCAAGCCTAAACTTTGGTGAAGTCCTTAAGTGGTCAAATGACTACTTTTTTTAATTAGGCTTAGGTATCTGAATTTGCATGAGAATGTGGAGGGAGTTGATCAGGGTAACGCCCTATTATTTCAATTTTTTAATGTGTGCAAAAATTGGAAAGAGTGATTCCAATGTCAATCAAGTTGTCACACAATTTGTTGTTTTCTGTTTTTAGGATTTGATTTAGCATAGTGTCTTTTAGGATTTTCTTTTTAAGTTTTCAAATAAGTTTGAGATCCACAAGCAAAAAGATATCAAGTTGTATTGGTGAGAGTAGATTTCCTTTTAGAAAGTGAGACTAGAAAATGAAAAGAAACCCTAATCAATTTGATCCTTAAACAGAAATTTACTACTAGTGAGTTTGTTTCAGGCTCTTCTTTTTAATTAGTGGTCCAAACACAGCAAACAACATCGCTACTAGAAGGCAAGTCAAACAAGGATTTCAGAAAATATTTTTTTTCTGATTTTAGGAATTTGTTTGATATTTTTTTAAGATTTTCTTTGTGCTAGTGTCAAAGTCCACAAATGATTTCAATACCACCACCAACCACCAAAACTTTTTGTGATTTTAGGTGTTGTGTAAAATTTCACAAGGATTCCATAAAGCTAAATTTCACAAAAATTAGATAAGTAGAAAAATTCCTAAAATTCACAAACAGTAACAAAATAGTGAAATCAGAGGAGATGACCCCCCTATGGGCAACGAATTTTTAAAAATTTCTACAACTCCAATTTCTTTGAAATTTGGAACAGATGTTTCTGATTTGCATTGGAATCTTTGGGTGAAATTTCAAGATTTTATGAGGCCTGTGGTGTCGGGAATTGATTTTAGAATTCCAGATAGAAGTCTGGACTTGAAAATCAGAACATCAACACTTAAGGTAGAGTGGTGTTAAATCATTCAAACAAGCAAGTAATGGATTTTTAAAGACACCACTTTACTTGATTTAAATGTTTATGATCCTGAAAGCCTGATTTATTATTTTTTTGGAATTTTTTAAGAGCAATTATGTGACAAGCGGGAAATCACTAACCTGAATTCACGGGAAGAAAAGGAACTTCAAGCCTTTGCTTCTAAAATCCCACCTTCTTCCCGCAATGCCTACACACACAAAAGAAGAGAAAGAGAAGGGGATGAGATCTACTTATCAAGCAAGAGAATTAATTAGATGCAAAGCCGTGCCTCCCCAAAAAGTGATCGCTAAAATGCATGATTTGTAAAAAGTTGGTTTTGAGTCGTTGCAACACATAATGTCGCAATCGCTTTTGCAATTTATAAAACCTAGATAGTGGGGTATCTAAGGTCGTCGAAGGAGGCAAGTTTGCAAAATTCAATACTCTTGCTTGAAAATGGGGAAATCAACTTTCTTTTTTGAATTTTTGAATATAAGATTTTTTGGTTTTGAAATAACGGGAAACTACGAATTTGAGAGCAGGAAAGAGACTACACCTAAGTTGCAGAAATTAAAACCTAAGTGACAAGAAATTCTACTCTCTAAGCTCACCCTAGGTACGTGAAGACCTAGGGTAATTAGAGAGAGAGTGTGAGTGCACTATGGTAAAAGCAATAATTAAAATGAAAGAAAAAATTTTAGAAGAGGCAACTTTGTATATGGAGAAAAGTGTTTAGAAAAACACTAGTAGAGGAATGCTTCTACTACTAGAATTCATAATACAAAAAATTGAAAAAGAAACACTAATCCTCCTATGATGATGGTGAAAAGAAGAAGAACCTTGCTCCAATTGCGGCTGCTCCAGTAGTTAAAAAGGGTTTCTCCTTCCTCTCCTTCCTTGAAATGCACCTCCAAGGTGGTGAGATCCTTCTCCTAGAAAGCTCTAAATAGGGCATTCCTTTTGCTCCTCCAAGGGTGGAAAGAATCCACCCACAAAAACTCCTCCTAGGGTGGGCGTGCACCACCCTCAAGAACCTCCTTCCAAGGTCCTCCTTGCCTGGCTAGTCCCTTTGACTAGTGGGGGCACAAGAGAGAAGGGAAGAGGGAAGGCACCAAGGGGACAGAATGTCCCCTTAATCTTTTTATTCTCCTCCTTCTCTTAGCCGACTATGAAGGTGGATTAAAGGTGGAATTAATGAAGCCAAAGGTGAAGGAAATGGTGGTGGTTATAGGTCTTTTTATAGAGTGGAGGGGTGGAGGTTGGTGTTGACTAAGGTTAAGGGAAGAGTGGTGTTGTGGATGGCTAGGATATGGAAGTTGGTGGATGGATGGTGGATTAGGGTTGGCGTGGAGGTAGAAGGATGAATTAGATGGTAGTTATAGTGGGTGGAGTAGAGTTGGTGCCAACTCTATGTAGGTTAGGGTTAAGGGGTTGGTTGTTGTGTTGTATGGCTAGGATTAGGTTATAGGGTGGTGGTTAGGAGATGGAAGGTGGATGTTAAGTGGCGCCACATGAGATTGTGTAGGGTAGGTGGGTTTATGTTAAGTTGGCACCGCTTTTTATGTGGTTGGGGTTAAGGTGGCATAAAGGGTAGGTGTAAGGGTAGGATGGTGTCTTAAGTGTTGGTTATGGGATCCTAGGGTGTAGGATAAGTGGTGCCAACCTAAGGGGTTCTATAGGAGGTGGTTATGGTGGTTAAGGATTGGTGCCAACCTTGAAAGATGCCTTGGTTTGGCACCTTCCTAAGGGGGTTTTAGAAAGGGGTAGGTGTAAGGCTAGGATGTGAGGGTGCTTTGGTGCCAAAAGAGAGGGTTTCTAGAAGGGTGAGTTGGCACCAAAACAAGATGACTTTTGGTGGTGGTTGAGGGGCCAAGGGTTGCATGTTGGTTGGCGCCACATGGGTATGAGTAGGTGGAGCTAGGTGGACTTAAGTAAGGTTGAAGTGGAGGCTTATGTAGGTGGAGTTTAGGGTTGGTCATGGTGGATGGTGGATGGCCATGGAGTGGAGAGCTTAGCTAAGCTAGCTAAGCTAGCTTAGCTAGTAGGTGAGTAGAGGAGGAGTAGGATGGAGCTAGGGTTTAGGGAAAAGGAGCTGAGGAAGGAATGTTTGGAGCTGAGCTGGAGCTGGTAGCTACTGAAGGGAATTGCAGGGAGCTACTTTAGCTGGCTTAGCTTTTTAGTTCTTTCCTAACTGCTAAGCTAAGCTAAAGTGAGCTGGCTTCTGTTGAATTGTGCTGAGGTAAGCTGTGTCTAATTTTCCCAGGGATGACCTAGCTGGCTGGAGTAGCTAAGATAGCTTAGCTCAACTAGGTTGAGCTAAGTGGAGTCCCTGGGAGTTGGACTTGAGTTGGCCTGAGCTAGTTGAAGTCATCTTCAACGGACTTGAGTTGAGCAGAGCTGGAAGTAGCTAGACCTGAGCTAAGGTGGACTCCTATCAACTTAGTTGAGCTAGCTAGAGCTCCTAGTGAGCTGATTGGAGCTAAGGTGAGCTAGACTCAACTAAGTTGAGTAGTGATGTGTATGCAACTGAATAGACTAAAATGTCTATTTATGCATGTTCTTAGTATTATAGAAGCATCATGTATTGTAAATATTGCATAACATGCATCAGCATGCATTTAGGTCAAATTGTATAAATTGTATAATAATTTACTCTTTTTGGTGGTTAGGGATAGGGTGATATTTAATCAGGCCCTCGAATTGAAGATAAAATCGTACGAATCTGATCAGGGCGATGATTGGAGTTCAACGACTCTAAGATTGCCCTAATTGGACTTCTATAGCATCAGATGTAGTTTGAGAAAGATCAGAGGTCAAAGGGTCAGGTGATGCAAATCCATACTTTAGATGAAAAATTTGAGTGCACGGATGGATTTGGATTGACGATCGTAGCCCAACGATGTGAAAATTGGTTCTATCCAACATCTGTAGCACCATCTACAACATAAAGAAGATGGATGGCCAAGATGGCACCACGTGGCGCCATCACAGCCGTCCAAACTGCCCAAGGCTCACCGTTGCTCTCTCTCTCATGCACTCGTTAGATCTGGGTCGTTGGATCTTGATCCAATGGCCATGAACATGCCACGTAGCTCTCCCTCGAGCTAGCGCTCTCACCTACTGAACGTTAAGGGTGTTTGATCTCGACCATTGGATCGAGATCCAACAGTTGAGAGCAAAGTACCTTAAAACATAAGTGTGACTCAAGAGAGGTCGTAGCGTAGTGGTTGAGGCATTATGCATGCAGAGGTCGCGCATTTGAATTGAGCACAGTGCCCCTCATCCTTGCACGTGAATGTGAAATCAAGCTGCTTGATCTAGTGGCAACAACCTAGGTCTTCAGATCAGGTGGACGTGCGATTTGATGCTCGATGCATACGCTCAATTAGACGTGCCAAGCGCATGATTTGAAGCGCTGGCGAGCGAGATTCTTAGGTGTTAGAACATGATCCAATGATGATGAAGAGGGTGTGTCACCTCTTAACATTCGAAGGAGAAGAGGCATGCGCGATTTGAGCCGTTGGATGCGAGGAAGGACGATCGAGATCTCGAGGGCGTTGGCGCATTGATGAGGAGTGGGCACACATCTTTAAGCCGTCCGATCTCTCGATCGGACGGTTGAGATTGTCTGATTGTGTGCATGCATGTTGTGCACAGAGAAGGAGAGGACGCTGGGCGTGCATGACCTTTAGCCATGTTTAGGCTTTAGTGATGAATAAATTCATCACTAAAGACCTGTGCATTTAATGTTTAACAATAAAATGACCTATTTGCCCCCTCCAATCTTCACTTATAAAAGGCCCTACGACCCCCACACTTTCTTCATCCCTTCCTTCATGTTTCTTCCTCTCCAAAGCTCTAGAGAAGCTTATCTCAAACTCGGGATGCTCCTCTAGAGTTAGAATCAAAATTTTGTTCACTTCTCATCCTGTTCATGGAGCTCTTGTGGTCGTCTTCTCGCCCTTGTTCCGGAAGTGGATCTTGTGATGACGATGTCCTACCTTGCCCCCGATTCTTCTCGCTTCGTTCTCCATCTTCCGTCTACGCTCTCTATCTTCCAAGAGTTGCCTATTCCAACTCGTCCTCCAAGCAGCCATTGAGGAGGATAATTTCTCACCTCCCTTTTCTTTATTGCTTTCTAGAGTAGATTTACCGTTTTCTAGTTGTAATGTTTCCAACTTTCTAGTTGTAAAAACATCTCTATTTTAAAAGTGTTTTGTTCTTCCTCTCTCTCTTTCTCTCTTTCTTTCTCTCTCTTTAGTATAGTATCAATTCATTGTGATTAACCCACCTTAAAACTAAAATTACAAAAAAAATATAATTGCGGATTGCAAATCAATGTAGCCTCCCTGTGTTCGACCTGAAATTCCTTTTGAGTTTTGATTAATTTATTTGTTGATGGATTTTCTCGTAAATTGCACTACAACGACAGGTTTTCCTTAACTCAATCTTTTTGTGATGATTTTCCGAACCAACATTTTGGCATCGTTGCTGGGAGGCAACGAATGTCGATTTCCTTTCTGCATTTCTATGCACTTATCTATTTTCTAACTCTCTTTTATTTCTTCTCTATTATTTTGTAGGTACCTTGATAGGGAATCTTCAAGCGGTAGAAAGGAGTAAAGTGCAGTTGAAGACAACTATAAGTGCTCCCCATTCTTCCCCCTCCATAGAGTTCATTTTGTAACCATAATTCAAACCCTAATTAATCTAGGTGTTCTCATAAACCCTACGATTAGTTTTAGTTGTTTGATTTCCACCTTTACCCATCTCACCCTCCATATATATAAAAAAAAAATCTAAAGAAAAACACAGTGGTACACGACCTCTTTTGGTTTTATACTCAATCGGTCAACCGATCTTTGGAATCGATGCACACACATTGAAACACATAATTAAGTAGAAATCAGATTAGGTAATCATTCGTGTGCCTAACTCAGTGGTGCAGTAAGGCCAGTTGTTTGAGTTGTTTGGGCCGCACCACTTCATTTAAAAACAACTCATCAAGTAGCTTCGTTTTAGGGTTTATAATTTAAGTCAATACCAGGCACTCCACTTTATTCTTGATTTTAAAAGGAAAACATCTTCACCCATGATTGAAAGATTTGGTTTGCCTCTATTTGAACTCACCTAATTCTAAACCCTAAAAGCTACTTAAGCAAGATTTGAATGTTAAAATCCACTCATCCGAATAATCTTGCTTAAAAACACTGGTTGTGAGCGCACTCACATGTGTTTAATCGATCATTACGGGTGATGGGTCGGCCCAAATAGGTTGTTAATATGATATTTTTATCGTTGAAATGTGTATAGTGGTTAACCTAATTCAGACCTAACCATCTCTTTACAAAATTTTTAACCTGGCCTAATTGATTTTATCTTGTCACTTTTAGGCCCAGGGTCGAACTCAGGGAAGTGGGGTTCAAGTCGAGTTTCTACGTTTTCCTTAAAACGCGTCTCTTCCGTTCGTTTATTCTGTTTTTGGTATTTTTCTTATTTAGGTTTTTTTTCTGGTAATCCTTGTTCTTGAGGCACACCCTCAAAATTGTGTCCTTGGCTTTTAGCCAAAACAGAGTTTCAAAACACGTCTTGCTACTTGCAAGACAGGGTACCTGCAAATCAAAGATTATCTTTTCACTTTTATACCTTTTTTTTATCTTTTTACTAAGAAGGAAGCTAACAGATAGAAAGTAAATATAGTAGCTATAGATATATATTTATATGTAGTATATATATAAAGGGGTGGGGGTGGAGGTGACGATGGAGTGTAGCACTATGTCGAGTCAGTCGACGTCTAGAGAGACGCAACCAACACGACTAGGTGCCGCGTGGAGTGTGGATGGAGGATGGATGATGTATGGGACCACGCTTTTTTTTGTACGCGTGTATCAGGGAATATCAGCAACTGGTGCAGATATCCCCGCGATACAGCGTATAATAAATAACATGAAAGTATATGTACATATGTATGTATATAAGTGAATATATCTATATATATATATATAAATGTATAGTTATATATGTATAGATATATATATATATAGATATATATGTGTATATATATGTATATAAGTATATATATATATATATATTACTATATATATGTATATATATATATATGTATATAAGTATATATGTATCTAGATATATATATATATATATATATATATGTGTGTATATATATAAGTATATAGATATGTATATATATATATGTATATAAGTATATATGTATATATATATATAAGTATATGTATAAGTATATAGATATATATATAAGTGTATATATATATATATAGAGATATATTATATATATATGTATGTATACATAACTATATAGATATACTATGTATATAAGTATATATATATAATAGATATATGTATGTATATATATGTTACTATATATAACTATACGTATAGTGTAAGTGTGTGTGTGTGTCGGTGAAGATGTGTGTGTGTTGGTGTAGTGTGTGTCTGTGAGTGAGTGAAAAAGAGAGAGAGAGAGAGAGAGAGAGAGAGAGAGAGAGATAGAGAGCGGCAGAGAGAGAAAGAGCGGGCGGGAGAGATCGCGAGCGCGGACGATGGCAGCGAGTTAAGGCGTCTGCTCGCGGTGGCGGACGTCTGACGCCGCGTCGTCTGAAGGCGGAGGCGGACGTCTGAAGACGGCGGGTGCGGGCGCGCCTTCGCGTAGGGTTCTGCAGGCCTGCGCGAAGTCGACGAGAGGGCGATGGCGCAGAGGAGCGAGCGTGGAGGAGGTTCTGCGGTGGTCGCGGAGGGTCGCGGGGGTCGGCGCGAGGCCGTAACCGGCCGCTGCAGTGCGCGCGGCGGCTGGTCGCGGGTGCAATGGCAGAGGCGACAGAGCAGAGGACGGAGCGGAGAAGTGCCCTGCAGGCGTGCGCGGAGAGCTGAGCGCCTGCGGGGAAGGTCGCGGAGGAGCGAGGGGAGGTTCTGCAGTGGTCGCGTAGGGTCGCGGAGGAGGGCAGGGGGCGATGCGAGGCCGTAGCCGGCCGCTGCAGTGCGCGCGGCGGCCGGCTGCGGGTGCAACTGCGACGTGGACAGAACGGAGACGGAGGCGGAGAACGGGCCTGCAGGCGCGTGCGGAGGGTTGCGCGCCTGCGGGGAAGGTCGCGGAGGAGGCGGGGGGTGCTGCTGCTGCTGCTGTTGCCGCGGTTTAGCTGCTGCTTCAAGCTTTGGACCTTGAAGCGGCAGCAATGGCGTGGAGATGAAAACGAAGAGAAAAGAAAACACCACGCCCACCTGCTCGTTGAAGAGCTGGGCGGTGGTGTTCCCACTGTGGTGGTGAGCACCACAGTGGGTTCTCCTGCTCGTCGGGTGCCTCCTCGACGGAGGGCCGGCGTATGGGAGGGGAGAACGGGCGAGGAAGGTGGTGGACTGCAGGGTGGCGTTTTTCAGCAACTGCCCCTCCTTTTCGTCGCGAGGAAGAGCTGCGGCTTTATAGAGGAGGAGAGCATGGCGTGGAGCATGCGGGGAATGGGGGAGAATGGCAGCTGTAGGGAGAGGTGCGGGAAGGACAGCAGGGAGAGGCGTTGCATGCAGCATGGCGTGGACGAAATTCAGCCGCGGGAAGTAGAAGAACCGCGGGAAGAAGAAAGAAAGATGAAAATAAAATATGGAGAGGGGACTTTTGCAAAAAGACACTTGAAGAAAAATGTAAAAATGCAAGTCATTTATTCCATTCTCTTCTCCTCTCAATTAAAAACATGCATGCAAGCGTTTTTTTACAAATGCGATTACAGGATCCTATTATGCAATGTTAATGCTAGAAAATAGCACAAGAAGGCGTTATTACAGGCGTGTTTTGAGGTGCAAACATATACCCCCATGCCTATCTTTTGCTAGTCCCTAGCAAAAATAGTATTTAGAAATGATCTTAAGCTGAAGATTTTCTTCGGAGGTGATGCAGGTGTGTTTATTATGGAATATTGTGAGAACCAATTGTAAAGAAGACTACCAGTACTTTAAGTCTCACATGACATAGATCATCTCTCAACTAACCAGGACTCTTGATATTTAAACCTTAAGTACGATTTCCAGGACCCAGGAGGTTTTTGCCGTACTCGAGATCTCAAGAGGTTATGGTTGTGCATAGTGAAGGATCAAGACTGACCAGATGAACCTTAAGACTCACTCCCAGGGTTTCACGAATTTTTAAGTACAAGTTGGTCCCAGTTTCAGCTCGTGTTTTTGGATTGACCCTTAAGATGATTACGGAAAACTCAACTCCCATTTTCTGATATTTTTTTGTGGCTCACCGAAAAACAAAGTATGCAGACATTTATGAGATATACTGACTCTTTTAAAACATCTCTCTTTTTTTTTTTTTTTTTTTTTTGAAACACGTGTCAGTATATCTCTTACAACACATTTTGAAGGAGCACACTTATTTTTCTTTTTGGTGGGAGAGTTTCTTTTTGGTGGAAAGAGTCATTCCTAAACACAAGACTAAATGCTGGGATAAAAAGTCTACCTGCATGCACAGGTAAGGACTCCACCTTCCCTAATGAACACTAGGGTTGGATCTTATGTTCACCTGGTCTTTCCTGATATGTGTAGTGTGAACCAAATTTACTTAAGCTCTCAAGAAAAAGCAAACCAACGGATCCTGTACTGGTGTCTCAGGTACAAGAATACGTCCTTAGTTAAGAGAGATTTTGATCTATTTCGTCAATACTTTAAGTGAATTAAGCCGAGCCTGAGCGAATCAAGCTTCTGTGGCCTGGAAATTCTTCAAAACAGAGGTTGAATATCCATAAACACTTATTGAATTTTTTTTTTTTTTTTTTTCAGCTTTCAAATCATTACTAAACACCATTTATTATTAATATATATATATTTTCTTTTTTTTTTTCTTTTTTTTTTGCATATTTATAAATAGGTGGGAACTGTATAATACCATAACATACCCGGATCCTATGGATGCCTATCCACCCCCCCATGCCAAACAATGCTATGTCCTCATATGCATGGAGGGAAAGGCAGAGGAAGGATGGAAGATCGGGTAACAAGAGCTGAGGTTCAGGGTATAGATCAGGGTGGAAGGGTGGGTGGATGGTGGGTGGTGAAGAGAAAAGTGAAGTGATTGCGATAGAGGTGTGAAAAGTGATGGTGGATGGTGAGTGCTGTTAGGGTGCCTCCCAACAAGCGCTGAATTTAATGTCCCCAGCTGGACTCAGAATGAGGCAAAGAATTAGTTACCCTCCAGCAGGGCAACGGTTTCTCCAACGGGGGCAGGTTCATGAGTCAGATAGGGTTTCAAACGCTGCCCGTTGACCGTAAATTTACGCCCAGATTTGGGATCTTCGATTTCGATGGCCCCATTGGGGAATGGTCTTGAGACCAGAAAAGGACCAGTCCATTTGGACTTTAATTTCCCAGGAAAGAATTTGAGTCGGGCATTATAGAGCCAAACTTGCTGAGATGGCTCAAATTCCTTCCGCCGAACATGGCTGTCGTGAAAAGCCTTAGTGCGCTGTTTAAAGGTTAGAGCAGAATCATAGGCTTCACGACGGAGCTCTTCCAGCTCTTGGAGTTGGAGTTTCCTTTCTCGTTCACACAAGTCTGGGTCGAGGTTACATTGGCGAACCGCCCAATAAGCGCGGTGCTCCAACTCCACAGGCAAATGACAAGGCTTCCCGTAAACGATTCTATATGGAGACATACCAAGGGGAGCCTTGAAGGCGGTCCGATACGCCCAAAGTGCGTCAGTCAGCTTGTCGGACCAATCCTTACGGTCAGGCCGAACCGTTTTCTGGAGAATCTACTTGATTTGCTGGTTCGACACTTCCGCCTGGCCGTTCGTCTGAGGATGATACGGGGATGCGATACGATGGTGGACTCCGTACCTCCTCAGAAGTGCCCGAAAAGAAGCATGGGTAAAGTGGCTTCCTCCATCCGAGATAATGGCCCGAGGGATCCCAAAACGTGCAAAGATATGGTCTTTGACGAATCGGGTGGAGATAACATGGTCAGCACGGCGCGCGGGAATAGCCTCGATCCATTTTGAAACATAGTCGACGGCCACGAGGATGAATTCGAAGCCGTTGGATGGAGGAAAGGGACCCATGAAGTCAATTCCCCAGATGTCGAAGATTTCCGCAGCTAGGATGTGTTGCAAGGGCATCATGTCACGACGTGCCATTGACCCTAATGACTGGCACCTAGTGCAATGTTTGGCATAAGTGTGCGCGTCCTGGTGAAGGGAGGGCCAAAAGAAACCGCACTGCAACACCTTGGCTGCAGTTTTCCTCCCAGAGAAATGGCCTCCACAGGCTTGATCGTGGCAGAAGGATAGCACACTGGGGAACTCACTGTCAGGAATACAGCGACGGATGATTTGATCAGCACCTATCCGAAAAAGAAGTGGATTATCCCAGAAATAATACTTTGCTTCTGCCATGAGACGCTCGCGCTGGTTTTTAGGCCAGCCACGTGGAAGAGATCCAGAAGCAAGGTAATTGGCAATGTCGGCATACCACGGTCCACTTGCCACATTTATTGCCAATAGGTGCTCATCAGGAAAAACTTCATTAATTGGCAGAGTAAGTCCAATATGGTCAGGGTCCAGTCTGGAAAGGTGATCAGCCACAACATTCTGGGCTCCGACCTTATCACGAATCTCAATGTCAAATTCCTGGAGCAGAAGGATCCAACGAATCAGTCTAGGATTGGCATCCTTCTTGTGCATGAGATGGCGAATGGCCGCGTGATCAGTGAAAACAATAACGTGAGAGCCTAGAAGGTAAGAACAGAATTTCTCCAGCCCAAAGACGACTGCCAGTACTTCCTTTTCAGTGGTAGTATAATTACGCTGGGCCTCGTCCAACGTCTTACTGGCGTAGTATACCACGAAGGGGTGTCTATCGCGTCTTTGTCCCAGGATGGCTCCGACTGCAAGGTCTGAAGCGTCACACATAAGTTCAAAGTCGAGGGACCAATCAGGCGGCTGGAGAACAGGGGCCTTGGTGACAGCATTACGCAGCTACGTGAAGGCTTGTATACAGTCAGGGCCCATGTCGAAGGGCACGTCGGTTGATAGGAGATGAGTTAAGGGTCGGGAAATTTTGGAGAAGTCTTTGATGAATCTCCTATAGAAACCGACGTGTCCCAAGAAGGAGCAGATTTGTTTGACAGAACCAGGCACAGGTAAATCAGCAATGATATCGAGCTTAGCTCTGTCAACCTCGATACCCCTATCGAAGATGATATGTCCAAGAACAATTCCCTCGTGCACCATAAAATGACTTTTTTCCCAGGAAAGTACGAGGTTTACATCAGTACATCTCCTAAGGATGCGAGTCAGGTTTTCAAGACATTCGTCGAAAGATGGTCCAAAGACTGAAAAGTCATCCATGAAGACCTCGAGAAAGTCATGAAATATCGCCAGCATGCATCTCTGGAAAGTTGCTGGCGCGTTACAAAGTCCGAACGGCATCCTTCTAAAGGTGAAGGTGCCGAAAGGGCAGGTAAAAGTGGTTTTCTCTTGGTCTCGGGGGTCTATTGCCACCTGGTTATATCCTGAGAATCCATCCAGGAAGCAGAAAAATTTATTTCCCGCTAACCGCTCTAGGATTTGGTCAATAAATGGTAGCGGGAAGTGATCTTTCTTGGTTGCAGCATTGAGTTTCCTATAATCTACACACACTCTCCAAGATGTAGGAGTGCGTGTAGGGATGGATTCGCCCCTGTCATTGACACGGATGGTGAGTCCTGCCTTTTTGGGCACAACGTGAATCGGACTCACCCAGGGGCTATCGCTGATCGGGTAGATTATACCCGCATCCAGCCACTTAATGATTTCATTCTTAACGACCTCCCGCATGTTAGGGTTGAGACGTCGCTGCATCTCGCGAGAAGGTCGAGCCTCCTCCTCCGTATATATACGATGAGTGCAGTGGAGGGACTAATACCAGATAAGTCTGATAAAGACCATCCAATAGCTGCCTTGTGTTCTAGGAGGACCTTAGTTAGTTTGCACTCCTGCTCCATGGTTAATTTTGAACTGATGATTACAGGGAGCGTTTCATTTGGTCCCAGGAAAACATACTTGAGTGTATTAGGCAGCACTTTTAGCTCGGGAGTGGATGGGGAAGGATCTGGCATTTCTTGGGACGAGAGTGTCCCAGACGGGTAGGAGAACAAGTTAGGAGGAAGAAACTGGCCTTCAGATTGGCCAAGAAGAGGGGCTTCTTAGATAGATGGATCCAAAAATGAATAGCCCCAGTGAGAAGTATATGGGCTCAAGGTCCCAGTGTGGATTTGTAAATCCGCCTGATTTGGCTGAGAAGAAAGGGCAATTCGGTCTTCATGAGTGTGGACCGATAGTGAGTAGCCCGGATATGACTCAGACCACGAGGTATGGGAAGCGGAGAAAACCTCGTCAGAAGTCTGGCCAGGAGAAGGTACTGGACAAGGGAGGGATTGGGGAACGTCACAGTATGCGTTGGTCAGGCAGTTATCAGTGTTTATAGGTAATCCGCAGCAGTCCGAATAGGTCCCAATTAGTCCGATACACGTGCTGACGGCCATGTCCTCGTCAGACGTGTCATCCTCAATGCAATCGCAATCAAAGTTCTTGGCTGCCTTGAATATGTTAAGCTTGAGCTTCTCAGATCCAACGGCAATCTCAATACAGCCCGACTCGCAGTCGATGTGGGCGCGGGCTGTGGCCAAGAAAGGTCGACCGAGGATGATCGGACAATTAGAAAGTGAACTAGGAACTTCCATATCTAAAACAAGAAAGTCAACAGGAAAACAGAGACTGTTGACCCTAACCACCATGTCTTCCACCACACCCTTCGGGATTTTGACAGAACGATCTGCCAACTGTAACGTGACAGGGGTGGGTTTCAGATTTCCCAAGGAAAATTTTTTGAGCATGATGGTCGGTATGAGATTGATGGAAGATCCTAGATCAAGCAAGGCACGGCTAAAACTGCAGCCTTGGATGCTACAGGAAATCAGTGGTGTGCCCGGATCTTTCTGCTTCAGTGGTAAGTTTGACAGTATAGCACAACTCGCATGAGGCAAGAGAACCACCGGATTCTTAGTCTTCTTTGACTGTCGCCTGGGTGTTGTGTAGTCTTTGAAAAATCGAGCGACAGTAGGTATGTGGTCGATTGCCTCGAGCAGGGGTACCTTGATTTCTACATCCCTGAACAAATTACGTAGGTTGTCAAAGGCCTGCGTATTTTTCTTTTTGCCTTTTGGCTCCCTTAGTAGAGCCTCAGGGAATGGGACTGATTCTGGCACAAGTTTTGGTGCATCATCCTCTCGCGAATGCGGTATGCATCCCGAATGAGAGGGCGAAGAAGAAGATGGGCCAAGATCAGGTCGAGGCGGATCGACGGTCTGCTTACCGCTCCTCGTAGTGATAGCATTGGACGATGCGGGTCCAGTGGGATCATACGGTGGAGGAGGGTTTGCAATGGGGATATAAGAGTGTGGTGCTGCAGCAGGATTAGCCTGAAATCCCGGTGGAATGCTCGGAGCTTGCAGAACTTGATTAACCTGTCCCTGAGAAGGTCGTACCTGTGGTTGAGAACCACGGGGCACGAAATTTCGCGGGTTTGGAACAGGTTGGGCGGGAAGAGTGCCCTGAGATCGAGTCGCCATGCGTAGTTGACTGATCTCGGCATTCTGCTGCGCCAATTGGTGCTGAAGAGAGGTCATGTTCTCTTCATGGCGCTTTGACATTTCCATCATCATTCGCATCAATTTGTCAAGAGGGCTTGATGCGTGTTCAGTTTGTGGTACGCAAGGGCCTGATGGCGGATTTGCCATAGGATTAAACTGGACCCTTGGGATGACGGGTGCGGACGGTCGCATTGGTCCACCCGCGGGGTTTTGGCGCTGCGGGTTGTTGGACCATGCAAAGTTCGGATGATTACGCCACCCTAGGTTATAAGTGGCAGAGAACGGGTTGTTCCCCAGGGCATAAGCATCTTCTATGCCAGAAGACGCGTCCGCATGTAGATATGCGTCTGAGCACACGGAGGCTTGGTCCTCCGTGTCGAAATACTGGCTCACAGAAGCCAGTTCCACATGACTTACCGAGTCGCTTGGCGCGACACTCGGTAAGGAAGGTCTAATGGGGTTTCTCGGGATAAGCCTGGTATTAGAAGTACTTGGATTGTGACGAAGTGGTGAAGAGGTGGTGTTTGCCATAGATCGGGCGGGGTTGGCCAGAAGCTCGTCCAGCTTCTTGTGCACGACGGAGACTTCATCCAGTTTTTGTGCAATAAGGCTTAGATCAGTGGATGAATGGGAGGGTCCCGTGTCAACTTCGTGGACATTTCGGGGCTGGCTGGTACGATTAAAGGCGACAATGGAAGCATTGTTCATCGAGTTTTCACTCATATTTTCAAACAGCTCGAATGCTCCATTCTCGTCTTTATTCATAAAGTTCCCTCCGCAGGAAGCGTCTGCAATCTGCTTCAAAGTCTCATTTAGCCCATAGTAGAAAATCTGGGCTATATGCCACTTAGGCAGACCGTGGTGTGGACACTTCCTGAGGAGGTCGTTATACCTCTCCCATGCCTCATGAAATTGTTCGCCATTTTGTTGCGTAAATGAAGTGATAGCACGGCGAAGCGCATTGGTCCGTCCGATTGGGAAGAACTTCTTGAGAAACGCTGTTCGCATTTCTTCCCAAGAGTGGATGGTTCTCCCAAGGGTGCGTAACCATTGCGACGCTTTATCCCGTAATTAAACGGGAACATCTTCATGAGGACTATAGATAACCCGACATTTCTTGGTTTAACGGTTTCAGCAAGTCGGGTTAGGTCTTCCAAGTGGAGAAATGGGTCTTCACTTGCAAGACCATGAAAGTGAAAATTGATTAGGCCAATTATGTTTGGTTTTAATTCAAAGTCGTCCCCGCCCATGGGGACCCGAATTTGTCCTATGGTCTCTGTAGCAGCGGGATTCTGATAAGAGCTAAGAGACCTAGGCTCCTCCCGTTCGGGAGGGTTCTGCATTTCCTCCAATGTTTCCCGAATGGCTTCGATTTGCTCATTATACATTTCCATTTGGGCTTGGAGGCGGGTTATGGGATCTAAGGCTCCACCACCTGGTGGGTTCTGAGGGCGGTTTCCTCCCTCGAGATTTGGGGGTGGGCGTGCAGCCATGTTTGTGGAGGAGGAGGACGATTCGACTTGTTTTATAGATTTATCAGTCAATTCAAATAGTTCAGGGTTTTGTGACCTCCTCCCAAACATGCACTACCGCAGGAAGAATTGGGGAGATGAGAAGGGAAAAGGGATGAGAGAAATGACGCCGCAAAGGTACACTTGATTACAAATCAATACAGTCAAATTCCTAACCTCTACAGTGTGCCCTTAGACCTAAAGATCTAAGTTACCTACTATCACGAACTACGGAACCGAATGAGAGCACCGCGGAACCACCTGGCCAGATTGAAAGGCCGTTTGCCCCAGTCTTAGACACCCGATAGCACGCGGGAACTCTTACCAGCACGTAGTCGCTACACACAGGTAGTTAGACCTCCAATCCTTAGTAAGGGTCAAGTTACTACCAGTTTTAATTAGAGGCTTAGGGTCAAGTGCTTTTGGAATGTGAAGGGCGTTGTTTACGGGTAATGCCCAAGTGATTGCTTTTAAGAGTGTGTAAGAACAAGCATGCAACGGGGAAATCTCCCCGAATTGAAGTTTTTATTGGCGAATGGTTTTTAGAGTTCAGCCTTAAGTAGTATGAATTTTAGGGTTTTGCTGAATTACCGATTCAACCAATCTCCGGGTTTTTGCAAAAATACAGGTTTTCCTTCTAAAACCCAAGAAACCCTTCTTCAATTATCAGTTAGTTAATGCATGCTTAAAATGCAATGGGCTACCCTAAATGGAGATTTCTAAGTGTGGATGCAGGAATCAGTTTTATATCAATGTGACAGGGAGCCAAAGCACTTCAATTCAAGTGCTCCCAATCACTAAAATGATTTCCACACACAAGGCTTCAACCAAAAGATAAAGAAAATAAAATTGTTGGGGTTGAAGTATTCAGGATCGAATCACGGGCAAGTTTGAAAAGTCGTGGTGGGGTTGGAATCAACTCAATTCCAAGTCTCCCCACCAAAAATGTGATCCTGAATTAAAGATAAGTGAGGCAAAAGAGGGATACAAGCAATCTTTTTCTTTGCCTCAAAGAATACTTCCCACGGCGAAAAATCTAAGAATCAAGATTCTCAGATTTTCGCTATGCGAAGTAAGGCGGGAAATCCCGGAGCAGTGGGAGTGAAGACAATCAATCAATCAAGTGAATTTTAATCCACTTGCCCTCAAGAAATCCCAAGAAGTTTTTTCTAGTTTTTAGTTTCAAATTTTTTTTTTTTTTTTTGTGTGGTGGCAAGTTAATCCTAATTTGTTGAGAAAAGAAAACCTACTTGTTCGGCAACGTGTGCGAAGCTCCAATGCGGTGTCAGCGTCTTCACGCTTTCATTCCCGCCTTGGATCTACTCACGTCCTCGACTTTGTCAGCCTTCTTCTCCTTCCACCAGGTTCACCTGCACACCAAAAACAACAATACCCGTGAAGAGAGAAGAGACAAATTTAAAGGAATTAGATAGAAACTTACTCGAATGCGCACCTCCCCGGCAACGGCGCCAGAAAAGTTATGATGGGTCGGCCCAAATAGGTTGTTAATATGATATTTTTATCGTTGAAATGTGTATAGTGGTTAACCTAATTCAGACCTAACCATCTCTTTACAAAATTTTTAACCTGGCCTAATTGATTTTATCTTGTCACTTTTAGGCCCAGGGTCGAACTCAGGGAAGTGGGGTTCAAGTCGAGTTTCTACGTTTTCCTTAAAACGCGTCTCTTCCGTTCGTTTATTCTGTTTTTGGTATTTTTCTTATTTAGGTTTTTTTTCTGGTAATCCTTGTTCTTGAGGCACACCCTCAAAATTGTGTCCTTGGCTTTTAGCCAAAACAGAGTTTCAAAACACATCTTGCTACTTGCAAGACAGGGTACCTGCAAATCAAAGATTATCTTTTCACTTTTATACCTTTTTTTTATCTTTTTACTAAGAAGGAAGCTAACAGATAGAAAGTAAATATAGTAGCTATAGATATATATTTATATGTAGTATATATATAAAGGGGTGGGGGTGGAGGTGACGATGGAGTGTAGCACTATGTCGAGTCAGTCGACGTCTAGAGAGACGCAACCAACACGACTAGGTGCCGCGTGGAGTGTGGATGGAGGATGGATGATGTATGGGACCACGCTTTTTTTGTACGCGTGTATCAGGGAATATCAGCAACTGGTGCAGATATCCCCGCGATACAGCGTATAATAAATAACATGAAAGTATATGAACATATGTATGTATATAAGTAAATATATCTATATATATATATATATAAATGTATAGTTATATATGTATAGATATATATATATATAGATATATATGTGTATATATATGTATATAAGTATATATATATATATATTACTATATATATGTATATATATATATATGTATATAAGTATATATGTATCTAGATATATATATATATATGTGTGTGTATATATATAAGTATATAGATATGTATATATATATATATGTATATAAGTATATATGTATATATATATATAAGTATATGTATAAGTATATAGATATATATATACGTGTATATATATATATATAGAGATATATTATATATATATGTATGTATACATAACTATATAGATATACTATGTATATAAGTATATATATATAATAGATATATGTATGTATATATATGTTACTATATATAACTATACGTATAGTGTAAGTGTGTGTGTGGGTGTGTGTGTGTGTCGGTGAAGATGTGTGTGTGTTGGTGTAGTGTGTGTCTGTGAGTGAGTGAAAAAGAGAGAGAGAGAGAGAGAGAGAGAGCGGGAGAGAGAGAGAGAGAGAGAGATAGAGAGCGCCAGAGAGAGAAAGAGCGGGCGGGAGAGATCGCGAGCGCGGACGACGGCAGCGAGTTAAGGCGTCTGCTCGCGGTGGCGGACGTCTGACGCCGCGTCGTCTGAAGGCGGAGGCGGACGTCTGAAGACGGCGGGTGCGGGCGCGCCTTCGCGTAGGGTTCTGCAGGCCTGCGCGAAGTCGACGAGCGGGCGATGGCGCGGAGGAGCGAGCGTGGAGGAGGTTCTGCGGTGGTCGCGGAGGGTCACGGAGGGTCGCGGGGGTCGGCGCGAGGCCGTAACCGGCCGCTGCAGTGCGCGTGGCGGCCGGTCGCGGGTGCAATGGCAGAGGCGACAGAGCAGAGGACGGAGCGGAGAAGTTCCCTGCAGGCGTGCGCGGAGAGCTGAGCGCCTGCGGGGAAGGTCGCGGAGGAGCGAGGGGAGGTTCTGCAGTGGTCGCGTAGGGTCGCGGAGGAGGGCAGGGGGCGATGCGAGGCCGTAGCCGGCCGCTGCAGTGCGCGCGGCGGCCGGCTGCGGGTGCAACTGCGGCGTGGACAGAACGGAGACGGAGGCGGAGAACGGGCCTGCAGGCGCGTGCGGAGGGTTGCGCGCCTGCGGGGAAGGTCGCGGAGGAGGCGGGGGGTGCTGCTGCTACTGCTGTTGCCGCGGTTTAGCTGCTGCTTCAAGCTTCGGACCTTGAAGCGGCAGCAATGGCGTGGAGATGAAAACGAAGAGAAAAGAAAACACCACGCCCACCTGCTCGTTTAAGAGCTGGGCGGTGGTGTTCCCACTGTGGTGGTGAGCACCACAGTGGGTTCTCCTGCTCGTCGGGTGCCTCCTCGACGGAGGGCCGGCGTATGGGAGGGGAGAACGGGCGAGGAAGGTGGTGGACTGCAGGGTGGCATTTTTCAGCAACTGCCCCTCCTTTTCGTCGCGAGGAAGAGCTGCGGCTTTATAGAGGAGGAGAGCATGGCGTGGAGCATGCGGGGAATGGGGGAGAATGGCTGCTGCAGGGAGAGGTGCGGGAAGGACTGCCGGGAGAGGCGTTGCATGCAGCATGGCGTGGACGAAATTCAGCCGCGGGAAGTAGAAGAACCGCGGGAAGAAGAAAGAAAGATGAAAATAAAATATGGAGAGGGGACTTTTGCAAAAAGACACTTGAAGAAAAATGTAAAAATGCAAGTCATTTATTCCATTCTCTTCTCCTCTCAATTAAAAACATGCATGCAAGCGTTTTTTTACAAATGCGATTACAGGATCCTATTATGCAATGTTAATGCTAGAAAATAGCACAAGAAGGCGTTATTACAGGCGTGTTTTGAGGTGCAAACAACGGGCACAACCCATTCTAAGGGCCCACCACATTCCATAAGCACTACAATCCTAAGCCTAATATAAAATCAAGTAAACGTTGGCCTTAGGACTCAACTGTCTATTTCAAGATATTTTCCGAACTATGGTGTGAATTTGTGACGTCTGCTTTCTCCAGAAGGTGCTAAGTTGGGTGGTCGGACTGTCAAGCGACTTAAGCAGGCAGGGGTTTGGCATAATTAGCAGCCTTCGGGATACACTCCCCTTGTCTCGCCATCCCAACTTAAGCAATTTTTGTATTAAGGACAACACGAAATTCGTTCTGTAGTTTGAATCTATTTTAGAGCTTAGGTCCTTAGGCCACCCAACTTAAGGATAGGCTAGTTTTGTTGTGCTGCAGGGTTCTTATCCCCAGTCCTTCCGACCTCTTTCTAGTTTATGCTTGGAAGGAGGTCATTGAATCCCTGATTGGAAGGACCATTAGTTTATTGTAAGAGGCGTAAGTTGGATTTTGGTCAAATTGATCCCATGGCCGACCAACAACCTCCTCTGCCTTAGAATTCGCAAGAGATGCTGCAAAGGCAGCTAGAACAAATGTAGCAAACGCAGGAATGGTTCTAGAGAATGCAGGGCGCTCAGCCCTTGAAGGATTTTTACAATCCTTCAAATTAAAGGGAACGTCCTAGCGTCCAGATTCCAGCCGAAGACGTAGAAATCAATGTTTATGCGAATTCGTCGATGTTTAAGAAATGTGTTATAGTATAGGACAAAATCGCATTAAACACTTAAAATTTATAACTCAGAATCAAGAAATGAGTTCGAGGTCGAATGCAACGAGCAAAGGTTGCATTCACTCACTAATCTTAATCATAATATAAATGAGCAAAATAATTAAGCTAATAATGATATTCAAGGAAGAATAATTACTCAAAATTGATCATCAATGTATAATATGAGTTTGACATAGCAAAAAGAATGAAAATGATCCTAAAAAGTGGTGATTTAAATCACCTTTTTGATCCACATTTAAGCATGCATCTTAACCATAGTACTTAAATTATTCAACTGTAATATAGATAATGCTCAATCAGACAAGTGCTATAGTGCAAAGGCATTGTTCCTCTTCTTCAACTCTTCTCTTCTTTCTTTCTTCTCCTTTTTCCTTCCTTCTTTTCCTTCAGCACCTTCTCTTTCTTTCAAGCCTTCCTTAAAGGCCTCTTCTTCTCAAGCCTTAATGAGACTAAGTCACCTTCATAAGTTAAGTGCCTGCATAGGCCAAGCCCTTAAGAGAAAAAACCCCCTTCCCTGCACTTTCTCTCTCTCTCCTTCCTTTCTCTTTCTCTCAAACCAGGATAGAAATCCGGTATTCGGATACACACGCACCCGGGTTTAGGGCTACTGGCGTGGGTAGTAGCCGAGGAGTGCTTCGGATAGGTAATCGGGTTGGGTTGAGTGAGTGTCAGTGGGTGAGTGGGGACCTCACCCCCAGTGTTTTGAGGCAAACAACCGTATTCACAAAAAGAACTTAAGTGTTGTTGCATGCCTCTCCGTGCCCGATGTGTGACTAAAAGTCCCCTCCTTCTCTCGTGCGCCTATAGGTGAAGCTTCGTTCAATTGGGCATGCTTTTCTTCTGGAACCTCCAATTGACGACTGGGATGACTTCCTGGGCCTAGTCTGCTCTACCTGGAGGTGAGACTGGGACTTTCGATGCCTGGAGCTCGAAGAACGAAGGCGGAGAGGGCTGAGGTGGCGGAGCTTCGGTGTAGAACCTAAAAACATGAAATAAGGCCTTGTGGCCGCATTAGAACATCTCAGAAGCTTCGCCTGGTCATGGCGAAGGTGACGGTGGTGGTAGCATGTCGTGAAAGGGCATGAAGTGGCCAAACAGAGGCGAAGATGGTTGCGTGAAGGTGGGTTGTTTGGTGAGGGGATTGGGTGGATGGATCGGTGAAATAGGAGAGGGTTATTGATGGAGGAAATATGGCGGAGCTTTTGGAGGTGGAGCGGGTGTGCTTGGTGGTCAGTGGTGGTGGCGCGGGCTTGCCGGAGCCTTTGCCGAAGTTGGAGAAGACGGAGGGGGAGATCGTGAATTGCGGTCGAATTGAGGTGTTAAGGAGCGGAAAAGGGAGTAGAGGAGAAGAGGGAGCATTATGACCTAACTAAGGGACGAAGAGGAAGGAGATTCATGTCGGCTTTGATTGGCTAGTGCCAAAGGGGACAAACTCTTTGGTGAGGTGAACGGCGGCGAGGAGAGGGGAAGATGGTGCCTACTGTGACTGGCGAGGTGTGAAGGAAGATGGGGAAGGTCACTATGCTTCCAATTTGGTCGTTGGAGGCACAGAGGAGGGAGGTCAGGAAGGTTTGCTGGAGCGTAGGTCGGAGGAGCCCAGAGATAGGGATTTGAAGAGGTTTGTGGCCCAAAACCTAGCTAAGGAGGTGAGGTTTTCGTCGTAGGTTCATTTATAGGCCATGGGGAGGGGTTTGAAGCTTGGAAACTAAGCTTGCAACCCCACGTTTTTCATGCAATATAGGACATGTGTACCTTCAAGGGGTTTGCATGAGGAATTGGGGCCGAGTTAGGATTCATAGAAGGTCCTATTTGGAAGGCAATTCCTCAAGGAATCTCCCTTTCAATTTTGGGAGTGTTTGATTGAGAATTGAGCGAGAAATCCTCGCTCGAACCTTGATAATGAAGGTTTAACCTTCCAAAAATGGTATGAGGACCTCTTTGCAAAGAATGATGATAATGTTAGGGACCTGATTGTAGTTAATTTGAAAGTTAGGGGCATATGTGTGAGAGAAAAGATTCAAATAGGACTGAAATGTAAACTAGGTCAAGATGATCTCCGATTGGGCCCAAATTTTGGTACAAACCTAATTTGGACCCAAAGAATCTGATGATGAAGTCAAATTTAGGTTTTGACCAAGTTTGAGTAGGTAATTTTCATAGAAACCCAAATTACGGCAACTATCTAACTGAGACTCTATTTTAGGTCAAAATAGGTTCCAATGGTCAAATCAAAGATGCCAAACCCTAGATAATATTTTTATATGATTTTTAGAGGGTTTAGGTGAATTTTATCTTGATCAGAACCTCAGTAAATTAAACAGGTCTATTTTTAGGGTTTCAGATGTCATTTAATTCTCATAATGTGTGAAAACCCATTTCTGTCTGCACGGACCCTCTTGTTAGACTTCAATGCATATTTGGCCTTTAGTAAACCCCTAAGAAAAATAGTGGTTATTCTGCATTTATGATATGATGGCAAAATTGCAATTGACTCTAGTTTCTTATTTAACTCTCAGAAAGGATGTGCAGTGAATTATGGTCTTTTGGTGGTTATGTAGGAGCATTTACTAATGAAATATGACTAATTAAAGCCAGATATGACTGATGATGATGATATCATCAATCAAGCCCCAGGTGTTAAGCATGATCAAACATTTCCATGGGCTTGGCTCTGAAGACTCGTTTCAGCATTTGGAGGACTTGACAACTTTGGTCCAAACCACCAAAGCATGAAACGTGGACGAGGAGCAAATGATCATGAGGCTTTTCCCCTACTCTCTTAGGGAGAAGGCTTCACATTGGTACCGGACAATTGGAAGGCCAATCACAACTTGGAATGGTCTTAAATTGACTTTCTTAAAGAAATTCTTTCCGGTCATGCGTACCAATGGACTGAGGTGGGCGAATACTACTTTTGTCCAGCGGCCGAGGGAGCAATTTCATGGTGCCTGGGAGCGATTCTAAGATCTATTGTGGAAGTGTCCACCACGAGGTGCTAAAATGGCAACTCGTGCAGATCTTTTACCACGGGTTGATTGAGCAACTAAGAAATCAAGTGGATGCTTCTTGCGGACTCAATTTCCTCAACAAAGATGCAGATAGTGTGCATGATTTGTTTGAGGAAATGAGCAAAATTTCAATCAATCATGCCTCCATGGATACGTTTAACCTGTCCCAACAACCTAGATCGAATGTTAATGAGGTCCATGACCCATTCATTCGATATGGAGCTGATTTGTAATAAACTAGATAAGGTGGACCTGGTTACCAAAAGGATGGAGGAGTGGATGGCTGGAAACTCAATGAACAATTCTCAATACACTCAATCTTAGAATTCGGGATTCCATTCTTCGCAAGCTCCTTCTAGATGGTAGTTCATGAATCAACTGGATGTGGCTCAACTTGTGAGCCAGCATTACTTGGAACTCCAAGGGTTCCAAACTAGGGCCTTTGATCCCAGTTTCTCTAATTCCTCCCTTTCTTTCTCTCCATCCTTGCCCTATGAGGATGTTTATGCTGTACTAGAGAACGTTAGGTCCAATTCATATTCCAATGCCTATAATCCAGGTTGGAGCAACCACCCTAACTTCTCCTGGAAAAATCCAAGGCAGCAGACCCAATTAGGACCTAGCAACTATGCTACGCAAAGACCAATGGGTTACGGTCATGTTTATACTCAGTTGCCCCCGAATTAGGTTAATCAGCCAGTTTGGAATTCCTGTCAACCCGTAGGGCAGGTTGATTTGAGCCATCAGATGGTAGAAATGCAAGGATCTATGCTCCAGCTCATGCAACAAATGAAAACCTCGCTAGACAACTTGCAAATCGGGATCATTACTAATACCTATCAACCTGGATCTTTGCCATCTCAACCTGTACCCAACCTATGTAACATACAGAATCCGGGCAATCAAGCCCAAGGGTACGGGAATCAGAGAGATCCACATGCACATGCTTAGGTGGTTGAGTAGGGTCCTTCCTCTTCTGCTTCTTCATCAAATCCTGGGTTTCTAGCTAATCAGGCCCCTCCAATCTTTCCTAACCCTCCCCAAGACCCAAACTCGTACTCATTTGCCAACTCTGTTACTTTGAGGAGTGGAAGGCAAACCTAGGACCCACACCTACCTTGCTCTAGTCAAGAAAACCTTGGTGAGCTTAAGGAAACAAAGGAGAACACTGAAGAAGAAATCAAGGCTTAGGAACCTAATTCTGATGATCTGACTCATGTTCCTTTTCCTAAGGCCTTGATTCAACCCAAGAAGAAGAAGCCTGTTGATAGTGACGAGGAGCTCTTGAATATATTCAAGAATGTTGAAATCAATATCCCGCTCCTCGATGTTGTCAAGCACATACTGGCTTATGCTAAATTCTTAAAGGATTTATGCACCCAGAAGCATAAGCTGAGGGAATCTATTTTGAGGAAGGTGATACTCTCCGAGCAAGCTAGTTCTATTATCCTGCATCACCTTCCTCCAAAAAAGAGAGATCCGAGTGCCACTTTGATTTCATATGTTATCGGAGATTACACTTTTGACCGAGCACTCTTGGATCTAAGTGCATCCATTAACCTATTTTCGACTTCTCTTTACAAGAAGTTCGGATTAGATGAACTCTGACCGACCTTAGTAACATTGCAGTTTGTGAACTGTTCGGTCACAAATTTGAGAAGCGTTATTGAGGATGTTATTGTCAAGGTTAAGGACTTCTATTTTCTTATATATTTCCATATCCTTGACATGGATGTACCTGAGAATTTAAGGAACACACCCATCATTTTGGGGCATCCGTTCCTAGCTACCGCTAAGGCCAATATCAACTGTGAGAGCAGTAGCATGGAAATCACCTTTGGGGATCGAAAACTGAAACTAGATATTTTCAAGGTGATTAATAAATTTGAGGATTGCAGATTTATATAGGAACTTGAGGAAGATCATTTGAATATTGAGACATGTATGCCTGTATCTGCTATTGAGAGTTCCTCCAGCACTGATGAACTGATGTAAACACATTTATTGAGGGTAAAATGCCTATTCATGCATGTTCTTAGGCTTAGATTTGCATTTCATGTTATAAATATTGCATAGCATGCATCTTTCTGCATTTATAGTAGTTGCATATAATTTAGGTTAATTGCATCCTTTTTGTGGTTAGGAGAGAAGGATATTTATTTCGGAGCCTCAGATTGACGATCCGACCATACGGATCTGATCAAGACGACGATCGGAGTCCAACGTCTCTGAAATTGCCTTAATCGGAGTTCCGTAGCACCATACGCAGTCCGAGGAAGATCAATGGCCAAGGGACTAGGAGACATAATTCAGAGCTTCAAATGATAAATCCGACCGCGGGGATGGATTCGGGTCAACGATCGCAGCCTAACGGCATGAAAATCGACTCAATCCGACCTCTGTAGTAGCCCCTACAACAAGAAGAAGATGGACGACCCAGAATGCACCATGTGGCGTAGCCCAGGCCACCAGCACAGGCATGCAACACCGCATGCGCATAGCAGCACGGGTGCGCACGCAGGTGCATAGGCACGCGGGCACGCGTGCGCACGCGGCAAGGCAGGAGAGGCGCCAACGCAGCGTAAGGTGGACTACAGCGACGCATGAGCTGGACTTACGGCGACGCTTACAACCGTCGGTAATTCATCGCATGCCAGCAAAGCCAACTGTGGGCGCCAACGGGCATAAGCTGCCTACAGCTACGTTTCCAGCAACAGCCTGGATGTCACTAATGGTCCCATACTGATTTTTGCCTCTTCTCCACCACTATAAAAGGACCTACACCCCTCCCTTCCAAGCCATCTCTACGTACTCTACTCCCACCTACTCCCAAGCTCTAGTAAGCCTACCAACGCTCCATTAGAGCTTGTTCTCAAGCTCCCAAGGTTCCTATTAGTGTAGCGAACCTCTGCCCCACCAAATACTCCTCCGACTTCCCATCTCCCTTCATAGGTCACCTTGGAGCTATCCTCCCACGTCCATTCCGGTAGCAGATCACCTCCGTCTTCTCACCTCCATTCCAGAGCCACATCGAAGCTTTCCTCAACATGACATCCTCCAGCATCTCACCTCCATCGTCCCGCTCCTCACCTCCTTCGTCCGAGCTTCCGCCAGGCACCGTCGTCTCGCTGAACAGTCGATTTGGGAGATTTTCTCTCACCTCCCTCTCTTTATATGCTTTCATAGTTTCTTGTAATTGACATTAGAAGTAATATATATTAGATTTGTTCCAGATCTCTATCTTGTGATACGTTTGCTTGATTTCTTTTATTCCAAAAATACAAAATAATATCAAAACCCTAAAATACCAAAAAGAAACGAAACGAAGTGTGGTTTTCATGTAAAGTAAACGTCGCCTCCCTGCATTCAACTCGGGACTCCCTTGAAGTTTCGATATAAATTTTATTTGATCGACGTATTTTGCAACTACGATGATAGGTTACTTGTAACCTCCATTTCTAAACATGCAAAACATGCCCGACCATTTTGGCACCGTTGCCAAGGAGGAAATGGAATTTACTTTATTGTTTATTGCGCTTCTTTGCATTTACATAGCACTAACCCTACTTGTCTTTGATCTACTGTCTTGCAGGTACCCTAGCATGGAGATCCAAGTGCAGTAGACCGGAGTAAAGTGCGGGTAGAGTATTTTGTAAGTGTCCCCCACACCACCCCCACCTTAGTTTTCATTCCATAACCGAATAACTCAAACCCAAATCAACTTAGGTTCTTTTTATGAACCCTAGGATAGATTTGGTTGTTTGTTTGCCACCTCCACTCACCTTGCCATCCACATAAATAAATAAAAAAATAAAAAAAGTGCTATCTGATTGTGGGATTTTCTGTAAGCTACACACTGAACACCCACAACTTCTCACCCTAAGGTACACAATCACATCGATTCTACCACTTAACCGGGATCTAACCTGTGGACCTGGTACACTTAATCCAACACACAAATAAGTGAGTAGAAATCTGAATAGGTCAAAAATTTCTGTGTGCCTTAACTAAGTGGTGCAATAGGCCAATTGATTGAACTGTTTGGGCCGCACCACTTAAGATAAAAGCTATTCATCAAGTAGCTTGCCACTTAGGGTTGATTCTTAGGGCTGAACCAGGCACTCCACATTTTTTTCTTTGATTTCCAAAGGAATATATCATCACCAGTGCTTGCAAAACTTGGAGTGTTTTCCTAAAATTGATTGAATATACCTAAGATTAAACCCTAAAAGATACTAAACAAGGCTGAACTCTAAAAGACACATCATCAAATAACCTTGTTTGCAAACCTTGGTTATTCACACACACACATTTTAACTGATCATTAAGGGCACAACCCATCTAAAGGGCCCATCACATTCCTGAAGCACCATTGTTCCAAGCCTAACTAAAATTGATTAGACGTTGGCCCTAAGGATTGGTTCGCTTGTCGGGATCCAGATTGAGATTGTTCACAATTAACCTACTTATACTAGTCAATCTGATGTCTAGCTAGGCGAGTAGAGTCAAATGACTGCAGCTGGGGGGTACACTAGGAACCGGAGGCACATGCCAAAGGAAGAACCTTCTCCCCAGTCCCTCCTTCTGGCTGGTTGGATTGCCTAGACATAAGTATAGTAAATCGTTTATAATCTTAGGACAGATTCTGAGAGTCTGTAGACCTTTAGGCTACCCAAACTGAGGATAGGCTTGTATTTTTGTATTGCAGGGCTCCTTTCTCTTCTGATTTCCCTCCTTACTTCACCATGTACCCTTCCACATCCTACACACATTTCACATCCTATCCTCCTACCACCACTTATCCCCAAGTTGATTACTATCCCGACTTGACTTGTAATTACCCATCCACTAGCCGAGATGACTTTGATTGGGGGTATGAATCCGAACCTCAGGGTCCAGGGCCTAACCTTGGATGACAAGACTATGATTATTATCCTTCCTAGAGCTATAATGATTATGGATCTCCATCGTTTGATGCCCAAACCAACCCGATCTACAATCAGGAAGGATATCATGATTATAACACCTACCCTCCCCAGTATTCCACTAAATATAGGTCGCCACCATCCTTTGAACAACCTAGAATGACCTACTTTCAGGGAGGAACCCAAGAACCTCGACATCTTGACTCCCCTAGATTTAACCTGAACCCACCCAAACCTGAATCGAACTAGTCAGTTTAGGTGAACCAGATCTAGGATAGGGTGTTGGCTAATTTGAGAAACACTATACAATCTTTAGAAGCTCAGCCAACATCATGCACTGAAGCACTGGAGCCTACGATCAAAATGATTGATGAACTTAATAGTTCTCTATTGGATTTGCTCCAAAATGTTAGGGATAGGGACTTGGGTGAGTTCCTTCTTGGGAAATTGTCAAGGTTGAGAATGAAATTTGTGGTTGCACTAGTCAAATCTTGGGATGATTCTCAAGATGAACCCTCTTTAGGAGAGCCAATGTCTGAACCCGCTCAGGTGCCTGTCGGGGGGGACACATATTTGGAGATTGGTGATGACCAGATTGGTTTAGAGCAACCCTTTGAGGATGAACCGAATGATTCACTCGAGATCCCTAAGTTAGGAAATGAAAAAAATTATGTCTCCTTGGATGATTGAATGACTTGTGATGTTGAGACATATACAAATGAGGATCATGAAATCTTTGATTTTGAGGGTGAGGAATCTTTTAGTGAAGTCTCACTTAAGCTTGAGGAGAATGATTTTAGTGAGACATATGGGCTCGAGGAGTATGACGCCCAATTTGGTAGCCCGACTACTGAAGACACTGATTCGGTTGGGGCTAACTTGGAGGATTCGATACCCGACGACTCAATTAGTAGCCCCATTCCTCAACCACACCTTGAAGAGCTGAATGAACATACTTTTGAGATCATTGTGCCCAAGTCAATCCTGATTCAGCCACAATTGTTGGACTTGGGTACTTTAGATGGGGTGTACAATGATCTGGAGGTCCCGGAAACCTTGATTTCAGAGGATAGGAAGTTGGAAATGAAAATTTGGGAGGTTAATTTTGAGGGAAAAACATGTTTGGATATAAGGGTACCTATTGACCTGAAACCACCTATCTTCTATACGGACCCTTATGATATCTTTCACGTGCGACCTAAGCCTGGAATAACTGATTATTTTTCTGAGCTAGATATTAAGTGGACAACTGCACCTATTGAACCATCTTTACCCATTGTCCAACACTTTGATCTTGGGTTGCACACCACTAAACCGCAGGCTCGGCCCCAGAAACACAACAACCTTCGGTTCTCGGTGATTTTCATCCAAAACCTGAGAACCACTCGACCCTGGGGCATGGGTCTGCACCATAATCTCATCCACGTCTATGGACATCTTCTGCAGACGGGTTTCAGGATCAACCTTTTGATTTTGATTCTGACCCGCACTTGTGAATTGTCAATTTCTTCCTTGTATGTATTTTATGCCTAGCTAAAGGCATTAAATTTAGCACGTGTTTATATTTCACGTTCTCTGCGGAGCTGACCAGATTCCTCGTGATGTTCAGGTGATATTCTGTTTACTCTGCCCTTTTCATGTCTTTATTTTTACAATGAGGACATTGCATCATTTAGGCATGGGGGGGTGGATAATCGATTCCTGAAATCATTATGTTAACTCCGTAGAATTTCTTTTAGTTTCTTATAAAATTAAAAAAAATTAAAAATTTGAAAAAAGATAAAAAAAGAAAGAAATTAGGAAAAGAGAACTTAGGCATTTGGAAGTTATTAACATTAGGAAATGATACCAGAGGACCTAAACACTTAGACTCTTCAGATCTTCGGGCTTAACTAGCCCGGGTGTCCACTCGAATGTGGATTTAATCTTGAGTCCTCGCCAATTAAAATTTATTTTAATTTGGTAAATAATTTGGGATGATAAGTATGCGACTTATCAACCCACCCTCTGATTTGGGGGGATCGTAAGCCTAAGCATATACACACATTTTTTGCACTGACTCACTTTCTGGTGATTTTTATAGAAATTGGGTAGCTAATGGACCGACTTGGGTGGTATGGCTGGAAGTTGCTAGTGGTAACAGCTCATCGGCTGGTTGTCCAGAGCCCAGCCACAAGACCATTTTCGTTGTACTGCCTTTAGGTAAATCTTAGATCAGAGAAGCCACCTACTTATAAAAAAAAGAAAAAGAAAAAAAAAGAAACACTCAAAAAGAAAAAAAGAGAAAAAGAAAAGGAGAAAATAAAAAAATAAATAAAACTACACTTCACCGCACGAGTATGGCTGGCAAGTTGTCGGTGGTAACAACTCATCGGCCAGTTGTCCAGAACCCAGCTCACAAAAAAATAAATGCACAATAATTCCTAAAACACTTAGGGAAGAAGCAGGGAAGTAGAATAAACCGAGGAGATATACATTGGATTCACCCTTGTGTTGACCCCATAAATAAAAGTAGGGAGAAAGCTACCGATCGTAAAGATAAACCTTTAGGCAAGGTCACCTAGGGTCGTAGAAACCTGAAGTCCATCTTAATGGCCGTTTTGTGAGTCTATCACTTTTTCACAAAGATGCTTAGTACTTAGAGTCCTTTTTGAGTCTTGGGCGGGTCAGGTAGCCGTAAAAAGTTATCCTGGAACTCTTAAACTCCAAAAGTACAAAAAAACTAGAAAAGAAGAAAAATAAAAAATATATATTTCTTCCCTTCTCAAATAAGGCGAGAACTTGGGCGGTCTACATTCTAGCAGACACCTGGGTATTGTTGAGTTTTCGTAGTTTAGGACCTTAGTTGAGATTTTCTATTGTTAATAAACAACTTAGGCTTAAGCGATCTAATCCTAATTCTGCTTTTAGACATAGCGTATAGTTTAATTTTGCTAAGGACTAGCAAAAGATAGGCATGGGGGTATGATGTAAACACATTTATTGAGGGTAAAATGCCTATTCGTGCATGTTCCTAGGCTTAGATTTGCATTTCATGTTATGAATATTGCATAGCATGCATCATTCTGCATTTAGAGTAGTTGTATATAATTTAGGTTAATTGAGTCCTTATGTGTTTAGGAGAGAAGGATATTTATTTTGGAGCCTTGGATTGACGATCCGACTGTACGGATCTGATCAAGATGACGATCAGAGTCCAATGCCTCTGAAATCACCTCAATCGGAGTTCTGTAGCACCATATGCAGTCTGAGGAAGATCAACGGCCAAGGGACTAGGAGATAAAATTCAGAGCTTCAAATGATAAATCCAACCACACAGATGGATTCGAGTCAACGATCGCAGCCTAATGGCACGAAAATCGACTCAATCTAACCTCTGTAGCAGACCCTACAAAAAGAAGAAGATGGACAGCCCAGACTGTGCCACGTGACGCAGCCAAGGCCGCCAGTGCACGCACGCAGCACCGCATGCATGTAGTAGCATGGGTGCACGTGCAGGCGCTCATGCGTGCAGCGCCAGCGCGTGGGCACGCGGCAAGGCAGGAGCGACGCCAGCGCAGCGTGAGGTGGACTACAACGATGCATGAGCTGGACTTACAGCGACGCTTACAGCCATCGGTAATTCATCGCATGCCAGCAAAGCCAGCTGTGGGTGCCAGCGGGCATGAGCTGCTTATAGCGACGTTTCTAGCAACGGCCTGGATGTCCCATACCGATTTTTGCCTCTTCTCCACCACTATAAAAAGACCTACACCCCCTCCCTTCCAAGCCATCTCTACCTACTCTACTCCCACCTACTCCCAAGCTCTAGCAAGCCTACCAATGCTCCATTAGAGCTTGTTCCCAAGCTCCCAAGGTGCCTATTAGTGTAGCGAACCTCTGCCCCATCAAATGCTCCTCTAACTTCCCATCTCCCTTCATAGGTTACCTTGGAGCTATCCTCCCACCTCCATTCCGGTAGTAGATCACCTCCGTCTTCTCACCTCCATTCCAGAGCCACACCGAAGCTTTCCTCAACACGACGTCCTCCAGCATCTCACCTCCATCATCCCGCTCCTCACCTCCTTCGTCCGAGCTTCCGCCAGGTGCCGTCGTCTCGCCGAACAGCCGATTCGGGAGATTTCCTCTCACCTCCCTCTCTTTATATGCTTTCATAGTTTCTTGTAATTGACATTAGAAGTAATATATATTAGATTTATTCCAGATCTCTATCTTGTGATACGTTTGCTTGATTTCTTTTATTCCAAAAATACAAAAAATATCAAAACCCTAAAATACCAAAAAGAAATGAAACGAAGCGTGGTTTTCATGTAAAGTAAATGTCACCTTCTTGCGTTCGACTTGGGACTCCCTTGGAGTGTCGGTATAAATTTTATTTGATCGACTTGTTTTGCAACTACGACGACAGGTTACTTGTAACCTCGATTTCTAAACACGTAAAACAAGACCGACCATGAACCCAACCCACAACCCTTCGTGGCAAACTCGCCACATTCTGAAGAGGTTGCTAATTTTGTTCTCTTTCAACCTCTTCCTCTTGATCATCCTGATGAATCTTTGTCAGCATCCTCCTTACATTCTATCTTGGACCTGCCCCAACTCGAACTGAAACCATTGCCTGAGAGTTTGAAATATCAATTTTTAGGACCTAAGAAGACATTCCCTGTGATTATTAGTTCTAGATTTACTAAGGAGCAGGACATAAAACTGATCAAGGTCTTAAAAGAACAGAAAGAGGCAATTGGTTGGACCATCCATGTCCTTAGGGTGATTGAGCCATCTTACTACAATCATAGAATTTTCCTGGAAGATGGATCTTGCCCTTCTTGCCAGATGCAGAGGAGATTGAACCCTAATATGCGAGAAGTGGTCAAGAAGAAAATTATTAAGTGTCTCGACATAGGAATCATCTATCCGATCTCGGATAGATGATTCCTCTGTCGAGACATGGGTAAGTCCCGTGCAAATTATTCCTAGGAAAGCTGGGATTACCATTGTGACTAATGAGAAAGGTGAATCTATCACAACTCGTTCAGCTTCCTCCTGGAGAGTTTGTATCCGTTACGGGAAGCTGAACACAGGCACCAAAAAGGATCATTTCCCTTTTCCCTTCATCGATTAGATGCTTGAAAGATTAGCCAAGCAAAGTACTTCTATTTCTTGGATGGTTACTCAGGATACAATCAAGTCTCTATCCATCTCGAGGATCAAGAAAAGACGACTTTCACCTATCCTTACAGAACCCTTGCTTTACGTAGAATGCCATTCAGGCTTCCTAATGCACCTGTGACTTTTCAAAGGTGCATGCTAGCCATTTTTTCTGACATGGTGGGAGAATTTACGGAAGTTTTCATGGATGATTTCTACATTTTTGGAGATTCGTTTGAATCTTGCCTAGCTAATCTTGAATTGATCCTTAAAATATGCATCAAAACAAGATTGGTCCTTAGCTAGGAAAAGAGCCATTTCATGACACAAGAAGGTATCGTCTTGGGTCATGTATTCTCTGAACGGGGAATTGAGGTCGACAAAGCTAAGGTCAATACTATTTCCAAACTTCCTCCTCCCACATCTATTAAACAAATTCACTTATTTCTTGATCATGTGGGATACTATAGGAGGTTCATCAAGGATTTCTCCAAGGTTGCTTGACCTTTGAGCAACCTTCTCACCAAAGATATGCCGTTTGATTTCAATGAATCATGTTGCAAGGCATTTGATTTTCTTAAAACAGCAGTCACTTGTGCTTCGGTGTTGCAACCACTGGTTTGGACAACCCCATTTGAGATCATGATCGATGCCTCTGATTACGCAGTCGGGGTTGTTTTGGGTCAAAAGATCGACAGAAAGCCCTTTGTCATCTAATATGGTAGCAAAACTCTAGACGAGGCCCAGAGGAATTACACTATTACTGAGAAGGAATTGCTTGCTGTGTAGTATTTGCTTTAGAAAAATTTAGGACTTATCTCTTAGGGTCTCATGACATAATTTTCACCAACCACTTAGCCTTGAGATATCTCTTGGCCAAAAAGGATGCCAAACCCCAACTCATTCGATGGATTCTTCTACTTCAGGAATTTGATCTTGAAATCAAAGATAAATATGGGGCACAGAATGTGGTGGTGGATCATCTTTCGAGACTTCTAAGTGGTTCTTCTCATCCGGATATTCCGATTATTGATACTTTGTTGGACAAGACTATTCTGGCAGTTTCAGGTGTCCAAACCTTTTGGTTTGCAGACATAGTAAAATATTTGGCTGTTGGTCAAATCGCCTAGGATTGGACCAGGCAACAATAGGATAGACTCAAATCTGAGGCCAAATATTACTTCTAGAATGACCCTGAACTGTATCGCTTCGACTCTAATCATATTATTCGCTGATGTGTTCCGAAGAATGAGTTTCAAAGCATACTTGAGTTCTTCCATGCATTTGCGTGTGGTGGACATTTCTCTGGGAAAAAGACGATTGCAAAAATACTTCAATCTGGATTCTATTGGTCGTCTTTATTCGAGGATGCCCAGGAATTCTTGAGGTCATGTTCCCGATGCCAGGCACTCAGGAGCATAATTAAAAGAGAAATGATGCCTCTAAACCCAATCCTTCCCGTCGAAATCTTCGACATTTGGACATCGATTTCATGGGACTCTTGCTCCCTTCATTTGGACGCCAGTACATTCCCAATGCTATTGATTACATGTCCAAGTGGATCGAGGCTATTCCCACTTGAACCAATGACTACAAGGTGGTCATTGATTTTGTCAAGAAGAATATCTTCAGTCGGTTCGAAATTCGAGGGCCATCATCAGCGATGGTGGTACTCAATTCACAAATGCCTAGTTCCATAATTTACTGGCAAAATATGGGGAAAATCATAGAATCTCCACACCTTACCACCCTCAGACTAATGGATAGGCCAAGATCTCCAATCGGGAGATCAAGAACATCTTGCAAAAGACGGTTAGACCTGATCGAAAAGATTGGACTCAAAAGCATGAGGACGCTCTTTGGGCCTATTGTACGGCGTACAAGATGCCTATCGGCATGTCATCGTTTCATCTAGTGTATGGAAAGGCATGCCATTTACCTATAAAGATTGAACATCGGGCATTCTGGGAAATCAAGAAATGCAACTTTGATTTAATTTTGGCCGAAAAGACCAGGAAGCTCTAACTATCTGAATTGGAGGAGATTAGAAATGATGCATACGAGAATGCCAAGATCTATAAGGCTCGGACCAAAGCTCTTCATGACCAACTGATTTCCTACAAGAGCTTTGAGCGAACTAGAAGGTCTGGCTCTTTGATTCTTGACTTAAGCTCTTTCCTGGTAAGCTTAGGTCAAAGTGGAACGACCCATTCATCATCGATTAAACATTTCCCAACAGGGCCGTTGAGATCTCTGACCTAAAGACGGGCAATTCTTTTAAGGTTAACGAACAATGTCTGAAACTTTATGTTGACCGTGTTATTCCAGAACCTGTCTCAAACAAGACAGATGCACGATTCAATGCTCGATGCACATGCCCGATTGAGCGCTAATGGCCTAGATCTTTAGATCAGGCGGATGCATGATTCGATGCTCGATGCACATGCCCGATTAGACGTGCCAAGCATGTGATTTGAAGCACTAGCGAGCATGATTCTCAGGCATCAGATCATGATCCAACGATGATGAAGAGGCCGCGATGCCTCTTAACATTCGAAGGAGAAGAGGTGCATGTGATCTAAGCCATCGGATGCGAGGATGGACGATCGAGATCTCGAGGGCGTTGGGCTCATTGGAGAGGAGTAGGCACATGCATCTTTAAGCCATCCGATCTATCGATCGGATGGTTGACATCGTCTAATCGTGCGCATGCATTTTGTACAAAGAGAAGGAGAGGAGGCGCGGGCATGCTTGACCTTTAGCCATGTTTAGGCTTTAGTGACCAATAAATTGTCACTAAAGACTTGTGCATTTAATGTTTAACAATGAAATTGTGAGTAGGAGAATATCCTGTGGATCGCAACTAAATACTAGAGGGGAGGGGTGGATAGTATTGCTTTAAAATATATACACAGATAAAAAATAAAGCACCAAAGATTCATGCACTGAGTACACTTGATTTATAGTGGAAACCCAATTTGGATGAAAGCCACTACCTAAGCCTCCCAGCTTAGAATTTTTCCAACTAGTCCAAGCTAGTCAATCCACTAGACGTACCACTTAAATAAGGGTGGCACAACCTCTTACAACCACTTCCCTTTTTATCCTGAAGAGAAGCAAAAACAACAACCACAGATCTACCCAACAAACTTGGGATCCGTAAATCAAAACAACAAAATAGAATAACAAGAATAACTTCTATGGAACCTCAATAAAGGATCAAATTGATTTTTTGTAAAGGTTCGAGGCATCGTGCTTTTGAAGAACATGAAGAACAAGGTGCAAAAGCCTTTGGAATAAGCACGAGAAGCTCTATTTTTTAATGGTATTTTTATTTGAAAGTTATGAATGAATGGGCTGCGTACAACCTCTATTTATACTAAAAGTTTTGCCTGAATAGGAAATTAAATTGGTCGATCAAAAGGCAATTTGGTCGATCAATTAAGATGGTTGGTTGATCACTGATTGATCGGTCAATTAACTTGGTTGGTTGATCAAAAGGATTTTTCTTAGCTTCCTAAAATGGGCTAATTTGGTTGGTTAATGAAGTTGGTTGGTCAATCAAGGTGATTTGGTAGATCAATTAGCTAGTTTGGTCGATCAATAACCCTAGAAGTTCAATTTTGAAAAGGTGATTTGGTAGATCAATTAGCTAGATCACTGATTTATCATTTTTGAGTTTTATTTAAGGTTCCTTACAATAATGTCCTAGACTCAAATAAAGATAAAAAGACACACATCAGCAACTATCTTCACTTGTCTTGAAAAATGCTTTGATGCTTTAATCCGAGATAGTCCTGAAATGTTAGTCTAGCAATAAACGTAATTTTGGTGTATCAAAACGAAGGTGCTTACATTCTCCCCCTTTTTGATGACAACAAAATTATAATTATGAAATTGAAAAAATAGAAAATAGTTTTGCATAATATCTCCCCCCTTTTGTTTCATCAAAAAGCAAAACATGTTGCTGTTGATTTTACATTTAACTCCCCCTTAAACAAGTAATTCAAGCATCATAAATATCATGCAATATAAGAGAGCTAAAGAGAAACACAAAATTGTGAGAGATAATCTTCATGCATAAATAAAGAGTCTAGATAAGTAGTGCATAGAATATAAATGTTCTGAGAAAAATTAGGTTATACATGCAGTCAACAATAACTAAGAAAAGATAAACTAATCATCTAATGATGCCATGAAGGCATCCATAGTGCTCTGAAGATCAGTGTCCAACTATCAATGGTCAATATTGATCGATCAAATGAAAAACATGCATTCATTACACTAGTTAAGTAAGTTCTTTTAATCTTGATAAACCTAGTGAATGACAAATTTGATTAAACCTTTCTTTTGGTAATGGTTTTGTGAATATATCGGCTAGTTGATTTTTTGTGTTAACAAATTCTAAATTGATATCCCCTTTTAAGACATAATCTCTAAGAAAGTGGTGTCTAACATTTATATGTTTAGTCCTAGAGTGTTGTACTGGATTTTTGGATAGGTTAATAACACCTGCATTGTCACAAAAAATTTTGTTATTCTTATAAGATAGGCCAAAGTCTTATAATGTCTGTTTCACCCACACTAGTTGTGAACAAGCTAAAGATGCTGCTGCATATTCTACTTCAATTGTGGATAGTGATACAATATTTTGTTTTCTAGAGAACCAAGAGACTAGGGAATTTATGAGAAATTGACAAGTTCCACTAGTATTCTTACGGTCTGTGAAACTACCCACATAGTTAGCATCACAAAAGGAATATAATTCCAATGTGTCTGACTTCGAATAAAAAAGTCCTAAGTCTTGTGTGCTGTTTAGATATCTAAGTATTCTTTTAACAACATTTAGATGTGTTTCTTTAAGGTTTACTTGAAAGCAAGCATACAAACAAGTACAAAATAAAATGTTAGGTCTACTTGCAGTTAAATATAATAGAGATCCTATCATGCTTCTATATATTTTTGATCTACTGATTTACCTGTGTCATCAATTTTCAATTGAGTAGAAGCTGCCATCGGTGTTTCTTTACCTTTGACTTTATCCATAGAGAATTTCTTCAGTATCTCTACTGTGTATTTTGTTTGAGATATGAAAATTCCAGAGGACAACTGATCAATTTGAAGTCCAAGAAAGAACCGAAGTTCTCCCATCATACTCATATCAAACTGATCCTGCATTACCTTTGCATAGTCTTGGCATAACAAATCATTAGTAGCACCAAAAATAATATCATCAACACATATTTAAATTATTAAGATCATTTCCTTTTCTTTTGGTAAATAAGGTTGGATCTATTTGACCAATTTTAAATTCATTATCAATTAGAAATGTTTTTAATCTATCATACCAAGCTCGTGGAGCTTGTTTTAGACCATATAATGCTTTGTTTAATTTGTATACGTGTTCTGGATGATTCGGATCTTCAAAACCTAGAAGTTGTTTAACAAAGACTTTCTCCTTTATGAATCCATTTAGAAAGGCACATTTGACATCCATTTGGAAGAGTTTGAATTCCATATGGGCTGCAAAAGCTAGCAGCATTCTAATAAATTCTAGTCAAGCAAAAGGTGCATATGTTTCATCTAAATCTATTCCTTCTTCTTGATTGTATCCTTGAGCCACAAGTCTAGCTTTATTTCTAACTACATTTCCTGATTCATCAAGTTTGTTCCTAAAAACCCACTTGGTTCCTATAATGGTTTGTGATTCAAGCTTTGAAACAAGTTCCCATACTTGATTTTTCTTAAATTATTTTAGCTCATCCTCCATAGCAATAATCCAACAATTGTTTGAGAAGGTTTCCTTAACATTTTTAGGTTCTAATTGTGAAACAAAGGCTGTAAAGGCTAGTGTGTTAAGGGAAGATCTAGTTTGAACTCCTTTTGATAATTCTCCTATTACCAGTTCTTTAGGATGATCTTTCACAAAAGAGATATCTTTGGGTAGTTCATTAGAAATATTCTTTTGGAATGTTTGAAGGATCATGTACTAGGTCATCATCATCAATCGTAGAAGGTTTAGGTTGAACTAATGTTTCATCAAATGATACATGCATGGTTTCCTCAACAACAGAGTTCTTCTTATTAAAGACCCTATAGGCTTTACTCCTAGTTGAATAACCTAAGAAAATCCCTTCCGAGCTTTTAGCATCGAACTTATCAAGATTATCTTTAGTGTTAAGTATAAAGCATCGACATTCAAAAAACTTGAAGTAGGAAATTTTAGGTGTTCTTCCATGATAGAGTTCAAAAGGTGTCTTCTTTAGGATTGGTCTGATCAAGGTTCTATTCTGGATATAGCAAGCAGTGTTTACAGCCTCAGCCCAAAAATGTCAAGGCAGCTTTGACTCGCATAGCATTGTGCAGGCACACTCTTGCAAAGTCCTATTTTTTCCCTCAACTACACCATTCTGAGGTGCAGCTCTAGGGAAGGCATACTCATGGTTGATTCCATATTGATCACAAAAATTTGAAAAAGATTCATTTTCAAATTCTCTACCATGATCACTTCTGATCCTAATTACTTCAGATCCTTTCTCATTTTGTAATCTTCTAACTAGTTTACTAAAGGCATCTATGGTTAAGTCCTTACTTTTTAAGAAAGATACCTAAGTAAATCTAAAGAAGTCATCGATTATGACTAAACAGTATCTGCACCCGCTTAGACTTTCGGATTTGGTTGGTCCGAACAATTCTAAGTGAAGTAGCTCTAGGGGCTGAGACGTGCTAACCATCCTTTTTGGTTTAAAAGGAATTTTGGTTTGCTTACCAACTTAACAAGAATTGCAAACTTTGCTTTTCTTGAAGTTGATCTTTGGCAGACCCTTGACTAGTTCACGTTTCACAAGTTTACTAATGTTGCCCATGTGAACATGACCTAGTCGTTTATACCAAAGTGTTGCTTCTTCGTTAGATACGACTGGACATTTAATACTGTCATATTTGTCAAAGTTTACAGTGTAAATGTCTTTATGTCTATTTCCTTTAAGAATAATTTGTTTTGTTTCTTTATTACAAATTTTAAAACCTTTTGATGTGAATGTAATTTTATTCCCTTTATCACATACTTGGCTTACACTTAACAGATAATGTTTTAAACCTTTAACTAAATGCATGTTATCAAAAGAGGTAGAAGAGTTGCCAATTTGGCCATTACCAATAATACGGCCCTTGTGGTTGTTCCCAAATGTGCCCTACCACCTTCCTGACGATTGAGCTACAGGAATAGGTCTTCCTCGCCGGTCATGTGCTTGGAACAGCCGCTGCCCATTATCCACCTTGTTTCTTCTCTTTCCTGTCATTGGTTTGTGATTATAAGGCTTTGTTTAATAGAGTGGCTTTAGTGTTCCATTTATTTGTTGAAAAGTCTACTTCTTATAATCTACAGGACCTACAAAACAAGATTGCAAAATACTTTTCGGTACCCATTTTTGTTTGGGTCCATGGTGGTTAGTTTACATTGCCTACTTTGGCAAGCTACCTTTCTCATTATTCTAGCTAGAACTAGATGCTTCATGGTTATTTTTTGGTATATTGCTTAACCCAAATTTTATGGTGCTTTAGGTTTGTGTTCCTAACAATTTATGCAAGTTTCTACTTCCATTTGTGAATTTAGTTAGGTCATTTAATAGAATAGCAGAGTTTTCTTTTAGTTTGTCTATATCTACTTTTAAGTTGTTTATCTGTGATTTTAATTTAATGATCTCAACAGATAACTCTTTATTTTGATTTTCAAGTACTTCTTTTTGTGTTTTTTCTTTACCTAATGCTTTTACAAGGTTTTTCTTTTCAAATTTTAATGATTTTTCTATACCATGCATCTCAAAGAATGCTTCTAATAATTCATCTTGGGTAAAGGAGGTTGCCTCATCTTCTAGTGCCATAAGATCGAGAAGAGCTTCTTCTCCCAAGGTTTCTTCTTCCTCTGCTTGACTCTGATTCATCCCAAGTTACAGTAAAAGCTTTCTTCTTTACATCTTTTCTGAAGTGCTTCTTCTTCTTGTCTGATTGCTTCCTGTTGACGCGCGGAACTCGATCGTGTTTTAACAGTTAATTACTTCGTAGTATACGTGATCAAGCATCGTCAACAAATAAAAGTTTTATTACTCAAAAACCTAAGTATCCGAGGTCGAACACAGGGAGCAATTGGAATTTATTACTAATCTCTAGAATGTAATTGAACACCTTAATTACTCAAAACTTAATTCAAATATAAATGCATGAGTTTGAAAAGTAATTGAAGTAAAAAGAAAGAATTGGACGTCTGATCATGGGATCAGACGTCTTAGAAGTGTGTTTTCCCTTCTTTGGTTCTTCTTCTTCTGATTTTTTTCCTTTCTTCTTCTTTGTGCTTCCTCTTTCTATGCAGTGCCTTTCTTTTCTTCTTATTTTCTTCTACCTTGCTTCTTTCTTTCTATTTTCTTCTGTCTTCTACGGGTATTCTTACTTGTCTCTGCTTCCTTTGCTTTAGTTCCTCTTTTTCTTCTGCTTGTCTTCTATTTCTTTTCTTCTTCAGTTCTTCTTCTCTTTTTCCTTTGCCTCTTCCTTCTCTTTTCAATGGCTTCCTTCCTTCTTCTTCATTTTTGCCTCTGTTTGCCTTCTGCTTCCTTCTCTTCTTCCCTTGGTAGTAGCGGCTAAGTGTTTGCTTCATTCCTTCCTTCTTCCTTCCCTGCACAACCACAGCAAAGCACAAAACCTAACATTCTACCCACACCCGCGTGTCTCTGTCTCTTTGTAAACCACTCTCAGGTCACTCTCCCAGGAGCCGGGTAAACGAGTCGGATTGTGCGTCCGTGACCAGGCGCACATGCGTGATGGTGGTGCGCGAGGTGTCCTCAGGGTTAGGTCGGATTGCGCCAGATCCGCGTGGTGAACTCACGGACGAGGTGGCATGAGAAATGTGAGGGACCTCACCCCAAGTGCGTCCGGAGGCACTCAACCTATATCACAAAAATAATATAAACCATGGCAGTGCTTTGTAAGTTACCGATGTGGGACTAAAACTCCCGGCCTTCTCTCGCGTGCACCTGTAGAAGTCTATCATTCAATTTCCACAGCTGCAGACTTCGCAGCGTCTCTTGCTGGGTCAGATATCTTCGCAATGCCTCCCCGAGTGAGCTGCACCTGGAGCCTTGCGGTCCTGAAGCCTGGAGCGAGCGTGGAGCTTCCTCGAGTTGCCGTCAATGGCAGCCGGGGCGTGGAACCTATCAAACACGAAAAGAGCCTCGCAGCCTAATCAGATCACCGGGGAACCTTCGCCATGTCACGACGAAGGTGAAGAGCTAGGTGGTAGACCGTGGGGCGGCCTAGGCGTGCGTGCCTAGGTCGCCCTATGGCCGGATGGATGGGTGCGTTCGGGGGACTATTGTGGAGGTGTAGCGGGACTTTGGATGGGCAGCGGTTACTTAGTGAGGTGAGGCGGAGGTTATGTGATGGTCGGCGAGGCGTGTGGGGCTGCGAAGCAATGGGAGCGACTCACCGGAGGGTGGCCGGAAATGAGGAAGGTGATGGTGAACAGCGGCGGTCGAGGGGTTTTGATGAAATAAAATGAGGGGAATGAAAGAGGGGATAGAGAAGAAGAGTTTTAACCTAATTAAAGGGACGAAGGGGATGATGAGGCGGACGGCAGTACCTGCTGTCACCGGAGAAGAAGACGCCCAATGGGGGAAGACGGCGGCGACGACGGGGCTAGGGCAGCACACCCGGGTGTTGCGCGACACGGAGGAGGATGAGGAAGATGACTCTGCCACTGGTTTTGTGGCAGAGCAAAGAGGAAGGGGAGGGGGGCTCACCGGAGCTCGCTGGACCTCTTGGCAGGAGAAGAAGGAGATGAATTTGAGGTGGAATCCTGGCCAAGTCAAGCTGAGGAGGTGCGGCCGGAGTTAGGGTTTAATTTATAGGTGCTTGGCCATGCTTCTGGTGCGTGGAGGGCACGCCTTCTATCACCGACGACTCACCGGAGATGGAAGGTAGTTAGATACCCAAATCTCTCGTGCGTTCGCACAAGAGATTGGGTGCAAATCTGGGATCATGGTCGAGCTCAAATGGAAGGGGATTCCTCAGAGAATCTCCCTTCCAATTCTGGGAGGGGATCTCTGAGGGATCAGAGAGTATTCCCTCTCTAATCCTCGCCGAAGCAGGATCTCTCCCCAATAATGGTGGAGGGACCTGATTGTAAGATTGGCAAGAAATCTAGGGGGGTTTAAGTGATGGTTTTCAAAAGATAGGGACCAAAATGTGATTGGGTGTACTAAATTGCAAAGTAGGTCAAGATGACCTCCCCTTAGGTCCAAATTTTGGCAAAAACCTAATTTGGACCTAAGGAATCCAATGGTGAAGTTGGATTTTGGGTTTGACCACGTTTGACTGGATATTTTGCATAAAAACCTAAATTAGGTTAATTGATGAGCTAGAACCCTAATCTAGGTCAAACTAGGTTCCAAAGGCCAATTTGAATGTTATAAACCCTAGAGGATATTTTTACATGAATTTTAGAGGGTTTACTTGATTTTTATCCTAACCGAAACCTTGTTGAATTAAGCGGGTCTGTTTTACGGTTACCAAATGTTATTTAATTCCTAGATTGCACATGAACCCATTTCTGATTGATTTAACCCACTTTTTATCTCATTTAGACCATTTGACCTATGTTTTACCTCTGAGAAATCCTATTTATGTACTGCAATGGTAAAATTACAGTTTTAACCTTTATTTCATGTTTTCTTCTCAGAACACTTATTCCTCCAATTAAGCCCTCTTCTAGGTTATGTAGGAGCTTTTATTCTCTTTATTAGGTAAAAATGAGCTAGTTATGGCTCATGATGAGGCTCTCATCATACCCCCATGGCTAGCTTTTGCTAGTCCCTTAGCAAAATTTCAAGGTTTTAACTTCCATTCTAGACCCTGAGTGTCTGTCATTAATTATGATAAGTGCTTCTTTTGTGAATAGGTCAGAATTCCGACAATAGGCCTAGAGGTATTCAAGTACCAACCAAAATCCGGATCTAACCCGCTTTAGCCTCAGTCCTCTGCAAAGGTTTTTAAGGCCCACAAAAACTAACCTAGGGTTTGTTGTACTCCGCGGTTAAAGCACCCGTGCTTGAGACATTTCTAGCCTAGGTTCAGTTTGTAGTGCATTTTTGTAAGAGAGAGACAGAAGATTTATTTGTTTGGAGAGCTTTCTCTCTCTTTTCTTTTTATTTCTAGCTTCGGATTAGCTTCTCAACATGGTCTGTATCAGATTCCTCATCCCCATCATCAATCCTCAAGGGTCCTTGGCTATCGAGATTTTGAGATAATCCCACCCATGGCGACCCCCAGAACCCTGGCTTTCGAGATTTCGAGATAATCCCGCCCATGGCATTCCGTGGCCAAATTCAGACCCTGGCAATCGACATTTCGTGATAATGCCACCCATGGTATCTAAACCAGCATAGTGCTTACATGCCCCCAGTAGGATATTTAAATATCCTAAGAGACAAGCACCGAGGAGATGATGTGTTGTTACGCATCTTCGAGGGGAATTTCTCTCCTTTCCACACCGGAAACTCGTCCAAATCAACTTGTGTTGATCGGCCGCTCCTAATCTAGGTGACTTTTTCAGAACATTAAACACTTTTGCGTAATTTGGATGTTTATGCGCACTGAACTAGACTGTGTGTGAATTTGGGGTGCTTAGGTTACCGAATCCCGCAAATCGAAGGTCAGTTAACGAGGTCGAATACTTCCTAAGCCTTAGACCTAATTCTTAAGCTTCGCATTTTCCCCAACCTCTTGAGGATTATCCAGATTCTAGTGGATACGTGAATTTTTAAGCTAAAGAATCTAGCCCAAGAGGCCTAAAATTAGCGTTCCCGCTAATCTCTTGTTATGTCTCCTTAGCACCTTTCTTTTATTTCTTTTCTTGATCTGGTCTAGAACTTCAGTTAATTCCTTAATCTTTTACTAATGACTACCTCTTTTTCTTTTTCATTTTGTGCTCCTTTTGTCATTTTTGCTCTTTTTCTCCTCCTTATAATTATGTGGCTCACAAAATTTCCTCCCTCCCCCATTTTTTGTTCTTTTTCATAATTTTTCAATTTTTTGTGTTTTTGACATATGTGAATTTTTTTTGTGTGATTCTTTCTGATTTTTTCTTGGTTCTGTATGTATGCACTTTATCACCCCCATGCCTAAGTTTTAAAATGTCCTCATTGTAAACAGAGGGTGTGAAACAGTGTTGAGGTCAGGGACTTAGAACAGGATATATCGGGTGGGTGAATGGGTCGGAAATGACTTATGCGGATGATTTCAAGCTCTGGTACATGTACTAGAGGTGGGATCAACTATCTAAGGCTGAACTCAAGGTGCAATGGACATGGAGTACATATAGATAATCAGACGGGTCTCTATTTTTGGGATGACGGGTTGCCTCCCGTTAAGCACTAAATTTAATGCCTTCAGCCGAGCAGAAAATGGGGTGGAGAGGAAGTGGTCAAATCAGCGGAATTTTGTAAAACAAGCACCTTGATTAAGAGCATGGTTGGTCCAACCAGGTGCTTGTTAAGATCAGTCGGCTGATGATGCATCCCAAACCCAATAAGTCTGGTGGGTTGATATATGTAGATCAACAGATGCGGAACCCACCATATGCCGTGTGGTTCTAATGGATATGGAAGTGAAAACTCGGGTTTAGGCTGAGTTGAATCAGCCTAGTCAGAGTAGGGTTTCGAAAAATAATCAATGTATGGTGTGGAAACCTTACAGGGGTGATCAAAGAATGATGGCCCCTAATTTTCGATCTGATTAATACCCGATACCTGGTATAGATATGGAGTTGGATCATCTGCAAATGGCTCAGTGAGAGGTGAATCGGAATAGAAATTGAGTCCGGTTGTGGGTCGGGGTAGAGAACGGGTTTTGATTGGTTCTGTATAAGTGGAGCAGGTGGCTTCAAAGAGAATTGGCTTGTTATAATCAGGAAGCAGATTTTCTCCGATGTTATGGTCAGATTCGAAATCGTCGGAGAGTTTGTGAAAATCAAAATCTGAATGAGATTCAAGATCATGAGTTCCACCATAGAATAAATCATATGTTGTATATTCAACAGCCTGACTGGGGTCTAGCCTAAATGTTAATTCTGAGCTTAAAAAGATGTCCCTATCTGGTAGAGGCTCAGGTCCTAAGCTAGTAGGGCAGACCCAATTGAAACCCCACTCGTCCAACTCCTCGATTTCTGTATCATAAATTGGCATGACTTCCAAAAAATCGATTAGTTCCTCTGAGGATGTTGGCGAGGGATATTCATCAAATCAAGGCCCAAAATCATATTCTTCATTGAAAGATTGATCTTCTTCATATGGGGCCTTGAAATCTTCAAAATAGGTTTCAGATTTAGGTTCTAGGCTTAGGATGTGGGTTGAATCACTAGAATCTAGGTCTGAATAACCTTCGAGGGTCACCTTATCAGAATAAGGGACGGAATTTACACCCTCGAGAGGTTCAGTTCTACTCTCATACTTACAGGAGTTTTGGGATTCTAGAATGGGCTCAACATGGCATTTTCCTGCATTTGGAGCTTCCCAACCTTCTTCGATATCAGGCACATTGTACTTCATCTGGGTTGGGAATCCACAACCATTTTGTGCCTCAAACCCGAGCTTAGATTGATCCTCGACGTTGTCCCAAGATGGTTCATCTTCTATTTGTGGTATATATGGGTACTTCTGGTCAATAATTTGTTTTACTAATCTCATTATCTCTTCCCATTTTTCAAGACTATCTTGGTGTTGCTTCTAAAGTCGAGGATTTGTCATACATTGAAGGTATTCAAGATTGTGCAGTTTTTCTATCTCAATGTATCCAGTAATGACCAAGTCATGGGTTGATCCTTTTGTGGCTTCTGCTAATAATACTTGGGCACAAGTTATGATAAAGGTTGTGGTTGTTGGGACATCAACCTGAATGTTTCCTACTGGTGTTGAGGTTTCTTCTTTTTCATAGAATTTCATAGCATCCTCAATCATTTTATCTCTCATGGATCTCTGATATTCAGGTTTCTTGAATGGTAGTCCTAAATAGTTTGGCTGCATATTTGGATTAGGTGGTGGAATCATGATGTAGAATCAGGGTTTGAATCAAGATGTAGAATCAAGTAATGAAGCGATCAGATCTGAATAATGAGTCCCACTGAAAATGTGTGTGTGTGCTCTAAAGAGAAAAGATGAGGGACTGGAGATGTTTTTGACCCAATCAAGACACCCAAAGACGTTTGGATGAGTATGGAGGTTTGGGGTGGATGGTACCCCTGGATCAGAAGGTCATCCACCTGAGAATTACCTGGGCAGCCAGAGAGGGAGAGTCCCGCAAAGACCCCTACACGGTAGAGCATCACCACAGGTTACAGGGTTTTCCCCACCCGACCTCTCTTGTCACTGAGATTCCAAGTAGACCAGAATGGGGACCTTGACCTTTTAAGTCTACCACTTTTATTTCAAAGGTGCTTTAGGGTTCTCACTTGAACTTTTAGATGTTTTGATGTTGTGACCTAATTTGGAGGTTGGTTGACCCAAGGGGTCAACTTCACCTGAGCTGTCCTATAGATGGCAAAATGATTCTAGGCTTGGGACCTAGTGATCACCCTGATTTGACTCCCAGTTTATTAGGTCTAAAAATTTTAAGATTCAAGTGATTTTAGAGCTTAATTTTTCTTAGGGTTTCTCTTGTTTAGATCTCTTCAATCAAGGGCTTGGGTAGCACAATGATGCGGGAGGGTTTATTTCCTTTTATACAGGCATGTGTGACTAGCACTTCAAGACCCTACTGTAGAAACCCTAATTTGGTTCTATTTCCAATCCTCTTTTTCTTTTTGAGAAGGTTCTCTTTGGACTTAAAAACAAGAAGTGTGTTGTCCACCAAGATTAAGCGTGATTTCTATTAGGCACATGAATTTGTGGGATAGAATCTAAAAAAATCGCTCCAACTTCAAGAATATTTGAAAAATTTTCTCAAAATCAGGAAACGTTTGCCTTAAAGATGGTGATTACTATAGAAAGAAGGCAATTGATTCCTAAATTAATTTTCTTCCTTTTGTCTTTCAAAGATTGGGGGATAGTTTAAGGAAGAAATTACCTACCCTGGAGTGGTTGACTTGCGGGAGGGATTTTCTCGTGAAATACCTGCAAGATCACATCAAAGTAAAGTAGGGCAAGTTAGTGTTCAATAAGATAAAAAGAATGTGAGACTAGTGATAAATTACGTGTTGCTCCCCGGCAACGGCGCCAAAATGTTGACGTGCGAAACTCGATCGTGTTTTAATAGTTAATTACGTCGTAGTATACGTGATCAAGTGTCGTCAACAAATAAAAGTTTTATTACTCGAAAACCTAAGTATCCGAGGTCGAACACAGGGAGCAATTGGAATTTATTACTAATCTCTAGAATGTAATTGAACACTTTAATTACTCAAAACTTAATTCAAATATAAATGCATGAGTTTGAAAAGTAATTGAAGTAAAAAGAAAGAATTGGACGTCTGATCATGGGATCAGACGTCTTAGAAGTGTGTTTTCCCTTCTTTGGTTCTTCTTCTGATTTTCTTCCTTTCTTCTTCTTTGTGCTTCCTCTTTCTATGCAGTGCCTTTCTTTTCTTCTTATTTTCTTCTACCTTGCTTCTTTCTTTCTATTTTCTTCTGTCTTCTACGGGTATTCTTACTTGTCTCTGCTTCCTTTGCTTTAGTTCCTCTTTTTCTTCTGCTTGTCTTCTATTTCTTTTCTTCTTCAGTTCTTCTTCTCTTTTTCCTTTGCCTCTTCCTTCTATTTTCAATGGCTTCCTTCCTTCTTCTTCATTTTTGCCTCTGTTTGCCTTCTGCTTCCTTCTCTTCTTCCCTTGGTAGCAGCGGCTAGGTGTTTGCTTCATTCCTTCCTTCTTCCTTCCCTGCACAACCACAGCAAAGCACAAAACCTAACATTCTACACACACCCGCGCATCTCTGTCTCTTTGTAAACCACTCTCAGGTCACTCTCCCAGGAGCCGGGTAAACGGGTCGGATCACGCGCCCGTGAGCAGGCGCACATGCGTGATGGTGGTGCGCGAGGTGTACTCAGGGTCAGGTCGGATCGCGCCAGATCCGCGTGGTGAACTCGCGGACGAGGTGGCGTGAGAAATGTGAGGGACCTCACCCCAAGTGCGTTCGGAGGCGCTCAACCTATATCACAAAAGCAATATAAACCATGGCAGCGCTTTGTAAGTTACCGATGTGGGACTAAAACTCCCGGCCTTCTCTCGCACGCACCCGTAGAAGTCTATCATTCAATTTCCACAACTGCGGACTTCGCAGCGTCTCTTGCTGGGTCAGATATCTTCGCAATGCCTCCCCGAGTGAGATGCACCTGGAGCCTTGCGGTCCTGAAGCCTGGAGTGAGCGTGGAGCTTCCTCGAGTTGCCGTCAATGGTGGCCGGGGCGTGGAACCTGTCAGACACGAAAAGAGCCTCGCGGCCTAATCATATCATCGGGGAACCTTCGTCATGTCACGGCGAAGGTGAAGAGCTAGGTGGCAGACCGCAGGGCGGCCTAGGCGTGCGTGCTTAGGTCGCCTTGTGGCCGGATGGATGGGTGCGTTCGGGGGACTATTGTGGAGGTGTAGCGGGACTGTGGATGGGCAGCGGCTACTCAGTGAGGTGATTCAGAGGTTATGTGATGGTCGGCGAGGCGTGTGGGGCTGCGGAGCGATGGGAGCGACTCGCCGGAGGGTGGCCGGAGATGAGGAAGGTGATGGTGAATAGTGGCAGTCGAGGGGTTTTTGATGAAATAAAATGAGGGGAATGAAAGAGGGGATAGAGAAGAAGAGTTTTAACCTAATTAAAGGGACGAAGGGGATGAGGAGGCGGACGGCAGTACTTGCTGTCGCCGGAGAAGAAGACTCCCTGTGGAGGAAGACGGCGGTGACGACGGGGCTAGGGCAGCACGCGCGGGTGTTGCGCGACGCGAAGGAGGATGACGAAGACGACTCTGCCACTGGTTTTGTGGCAGAGTGAAGAGGAAGGGGAGGGGGGCTCGCCGGAGAAGGAGATGAATTTGAGGTGGAATCCCGGCCAAGGCAAGCTGAGGAGGTGCGGCCGGAGTTAGGGTTTAATTTATAGGTGCTTGGCCATGCTTCTGCTGCGTGGAGGGCACGCCTTCTGTCACCGACAACTCGCCGAAGATGGAAGGTTGTTAGATACCCAAATCTCTTGTGCGTTCGCACGAGAGATTGGGTGCAAATCTGGGATCATGGTCGGGCTCAGATGGAAGGGGATTCCTCAAAGAATCTCCCTTCCAATTCTGGGAGGGGATCTCTGAGGGATCAGAGAGTATTCCCTCTCTAATCCTCGCCAGAGCAGGATCTCTCCCCAATAATGGCGGAGGGACCTGATTGTAAGATTGGCTAGAAATATAGGGGGGTTTAAGTGATGGTTTTCAAAAGATAGGGACCAAAATGTGATTGGGTGTACTAAATTGCAAAGTAGGTCAAGATGACCTCCCCTTAGGTCCAAATTTTGGTAAAAACCTAATTTGGGCCTAAGGAATCCAATGGTGAAGTTGGATTTAGGTTTGACCACGTTTGGCTGGATATTTTGCAAAAAAACCCAAATTAGGTCAATCGATGAGCTAGGACCCTAATCAAGGTCAAACTAGGTTCCAAAGGCCAATTTGAATGTTCTAAACCCTAGAGGATATTTTTCGATGAATTTTAGAGGGTTTACTTGATTTTTATCCTGATCGGAACCTTGTTGAATTAAGCAGGTCTGTTTTAGGGTTACCAAATGTCATTTAATTCCTGGATTGCACATGAACCCATTTCTGATTGATTCAACCCACTTTTTATCTCATTTAGACCATTTGACCTATGTTTTGCCTCTGATAAATCCTGTTTATCTACTGCAATGGTAAAATTACTGTTTTAACCTTTATTTCATGTTTTCTTCTCAGAACACTTATTCCTCCAATTAAGCCCTCTTCTAGGTTATGTAGGAGCTTTTATTCTCTTTATTAGGTCAAAATGAGCTAGTTATGGCTCATGATGAGGCTCTCATCACTTCCTGAGAAGTGAACAATCCTTCTTGATGTGTCCCTTTCAATTGCAATTGTAATAGATGACTGCATCATTCTTGGTTTCTTCTTTCTTCTTCCTCAATTCTTCTTATCTTTGAGGAACTTCGTGAAATTTTCTGGACAGGTGTGCTATATCTTCCTCTTCTTCTCCACTTGAAGTTTCTTTAGATTTTTGAATGGCTTCAAGGGCTATAGCTTTCTTCTTTATTCCTTCTTCTTCATGTTCCTTCATGTGCTAAAGTTGAACTTCGTAGGCCATAAGGCTTCCAATAAGATCGTCTAGTTTTAGGCTAGACAGATGTTTCGACACCTGTATGGCTATAGTTTTGGTCTCCAAATCACTGGTGATTGATCGAAGTATCTCTCTTACCAAGGCTTCATTTTTGATCTCCTAATCTAGGTTTCTTAGAGAGTTTATGATGCCCATAAACCTCGTGAACATCTCCTTGATTGACTCACCTTTCTTTATCCTAAAAAGCTCATAATTCTGCATTAGTAAATTTACTCAAGTTTATTTTACCTTAGTTGTCCCCTCATGGGTGACTTCAAGGATGCTCGAGATCTCGTAGGCTGTCTTGCAAGCAGAGATGTGGTTGAATTCTGCTCTGAAAATCCCACAGAAGATTGCATTCATAGCTTTGGCATTGTGGGTCGCCATCTTTTTTGATCTGGTGTCACCGCCACTGCTTCCTTGATTTTAGGACAAGTGTACTTGGATGCGATGACATCCCATACCTCAAAGTCCATGGATTCTAGGAAGATTTGCATCCTAGTCTTCCAGTATCCATAGTTCGTCCCATCAAGGAGAGGAGGACGAACAACAGGCTTTGACATCTTCTGGACAACTAGGCTTTGATACCAAGTGTGAGTACGAGAATATCCTATGGATCACAACTAAATACTTGAGGGGAGGGGTGAATAGTATTGCTTTAAAATATATGGACAAATCAAAAAATAAAGCACCAAAGATTCATGCACAGAGTACACCTAATTTATAGTGGAAACTCAATCTGGGTGAAAACCACTACCTAAGCCTCCCAGCTTAGGATTTTTCCAACTAGTCCAAGCTAGTCAATCCACTAGACATACCACTTGAACGAGGGTGGCACAACCTCTTACAATCACTTCCCTTTTTATCCTAAAGAGAAGCAAAAACAACAACCTTGGATCTACCCAACAAACTTGGGATCCGTAAATCAAAATAACAAAATAGAATAAAAAGAATAACTTCTAATGGAACCTCAATAAGGGATTAAACTAATTTTTCGTAGAGGTTTGAGGCATCATGCTTTTGAAGAACGTGAAGAATAGGGAACGAAAGCCTTTGGAATAGGCACGAGAAACTCTATTTTTGAATGATATTTCTATTTGAAAGTTATGAAAGAATGGGCTGCATACGACCGCTATTTATATTAAAAGTTTTGCCTGAATAGAAAATTAAATTGGTCGATCAATTAAGGTTAATTGGTCCATCAAAAGGAAATTTGGTCGATCAATTAAGATGGTTGGTCGATCACCGATTGATCGGTCAATTAACTTGGTTGGTCAATCAAAAGGATTTTTCTCGGCTTCCTAAAATGGGCTGATTTGATCGGTTAATGAAGTTGGTTGGTCGATCAAGGTGATTTGGTCTATCAATTAGCTAGTTTTGTCGATCAATAACCCTAAAAGCTTGGTTTTGAAAAGATATGCAAAAAATCTATTTTTGAGTTAAGTTTGAGGTTCCTTACAATAATGTCCTAGACTCAAATAAAGATAAAAAGACACACATCAGCAACTATCTTCACTTGACTTGAAAAATGCTTTGATGCTTTAATCTAAGATAGTCCTGAAATGTTAGTCTAGCAATAAACATAATTTTGGTGTATCAAAATAGAGGTGCTTACAGAAATGACCTATTTGCCCCCTCCAATCTTCACCTACAAAAGGCCCTATGACCCCTACACTTTCTTCATCCCTTCCTTCACCTCTCTCCCTCTCCAAAGTTCTAAAGAAGCTTGTCCCAAACCCAGGATGCTCCTCTAGAGTTAAAATCAAAATTTTGTCCACTTCTCACCCTGTTCGTGGAGCTCTCGTGGTCGTCTTCTAGCCCCCGTTCTGGAAGTGGATCCCATGATGACGACGTCCTGCCTCACCCTTAGTTCTTCCCACTTCATTCTCCATCTTCTGTCTCCACTCTCTATCTTCTAGGAGTCGCCCATTCTGGCTTGTCCTCCAAGCAGTCGTCGAGGAGGATAATTTCTCACCTCCCTTCTATTTATTGCTTTCTAGAGTTGATTTACCGCTTTCTAGTTGTAATGTTTCCAGCTTTCTAGTTGTAAAAATAATGTCTCTGTTATAAAAGTGTTTTTTTCTCCTCTCTCTAGTATAGTATCAATTCATTGTCATTAACCTGTCTTAAAACTAAAATTACAAAAGAAATATAATTGTGGATTGCAAATCAATGTAGCCTCCTTATGTTTGAACCGGAATTTCTTTTGAGTTTCGCTAAATTTATTTGTTGATGGATTTTCTTTCATGTTGCGCTACAACGACCGGCTTTCCAAACTCAATCTTTTTGCGACGATTTTCCAAACCAACAAGTAGGGTCTGAGCTAACTTGAGTTAGGTTGAGCTAAGATGAGCTACCCTGGGCTACCATTCAACTAAGCTGAGTTGAATGAAGCTTAATGGAGCTAACACTAACCCTAGTGAGTTGGTATCCAGCTATGATGAGCTTGATTTGGCTGAGTTCCAATTGGATTGAGCTTCCTCTTCACCAGTTGCCTTCTTGAGTGCTAGGGTTTTAGGGATCTGTCTATCTGTTTATCCCTAACACTCAAATAAATGTGTCAAAAATATAATAAACAATGCAATGCATGCCTAACCTAATTGATGCCTAAATGCAGCCCAAAAACCCATTTGTAGAGTTAAAATTCTAAGAGCAAGGTTTGTTTTAGGGCATAAGAATGACGATAAACTGGCATTTATCAGCTCCTCCCAAAAGTAGTATTTGATATCAGCGAGGAACTTATCCCTTTTTGGTTTATTCCAGTTGGGAGGGATTTGTCTAGTCACTAGATAATTAACAATTGTGGCATACCATGGGAGGTTTTGAATAGAGAGGAGGGTTTCATTAGGAACGTATCTGGTGGGATAAGCACATCATCCATCAAAAGATGGGAGAGATGATTGGCCACTACATTATGCAAACCCACCTTATCCTTAATTCCAAATCAAATTCTTAGAGTAAAAGAATCCAATGTCTAAGGTAGGGTTTCACATCTTTCTTGTTCAATAAGTATTTAAGTGATGAGTGGTCCATATGTATAGTAATGTGCGACCTCAATAGATAAGATCTGAATTTCTCAAGAGCAACGACAATGGAAAGAAGTTCTTTTTCAGTAACCATGTAACTCTGTTGTGTATCATCCAAAGTTTTACTTGCGTAGTAGATCACAACGAGCTTCTTATCAAGGCGCTGCCCTAACTCTGCACCCATAGCAAACTCTGAGGCATCTATCATTAACTCAAAAGGATGATTCCAATCAGATCCTTGTAAAATGGGTGCCTCAATGACTTCCTTTTTGAATTTCTTAAAGCTCTCCAAGCATTGATCATTGAAGAAATGGGTTGGTCTTTAGTTAAAAGTTAGCTCAAGGGTTTTGAGATCTTGGAGAAGTCTTTAATGAATCTACAGTAGAATCCCACATGCCCCAAAAATGAGTGGATCTATTTAAGTATCCATCAAGAAAATCGTAGAACTCCTGTCTGGCTAACCTCTCCAAAATTTGATCAATAAAAGGGAGTAGGAAGTGATCTTTCTTGGTGGAGATGTTTAATTTTTAGTCATTAATGCACACTCGCCAAGAAGAGGCAGTCCTAGTGGGAATAGTTTCACCCTTCCCATTGGTAATGAAGGTTATGCTTTCTTAGGAATAACTTATGTAGGACTAACCTAATTGCTTTCAGAGATAGGGTAGATGATTCCATCATCAAGCCACCCAATGATCTCCTATTTGACCACCTCCTGCATGTTGGGGTTAATCTTCTTTGAGGTTGGTGGGAGGGGTGAGATTTCTCCTCAAGATAAATTCTATGAGTACAATAGGATGGTTTGATTCCCTTAAGGTCTTTCAAAGTCCAACCAATTCTTTCCTATTCTTGCTTAGGACTTGTAGAAGCTTTTCCTCTTGGTCCCCAAAAAGATTAGAATTGATAATCAGGGGCATAGTTTTGTTTGGTCCAAGGAAAACATTTTTCAAAGAGTCTGGCAAGGGTTTAAATCCAATTGTGGGCCAAGCTTAGAAATAGGTTTAAAGATAAGGTACAAAGGGGGAGTGGAGGAGGAAGAGCTAGAAGTGGAAGGTGAAGTTAAGGTGGGAGTGTTTTGGTACTCAAGAATGGAATCAACTACAAAATAGGTCCCCAAGTGTGAAATCTGCATAGTCTCTTCCACCAGATTTTCTATTTTAGAATCTGAATCATCGAAAAGATCAGGCTCACAGAATCTTTTAGAAGATTGAACTATATCTAATGCAATTATTTCACCACCGCAAGTAATTTTCATTTTCCTAGAATCACAATATATATTCGACTTTGCAGTGGCCAAAAAAGGTCTTCCAAGAATAATGGGGGCATTCTTCAAGGCTTCAGTTACCTCAATATCCAGGAATAGAAAGTCTACGACGAATAAACAATTCTGGTCTCAAACTATGACATCCTTAACAATCCCCTTGGGTTGAATTGTAGATCGGTCTGCTAATTGCAAAGTAACCTCAACGGGTTTTAGTTCACTAAATTTAAACTCCTCAAATACAACTATGTGGATAAGATTTATAGAGGCACCAAGATCAAGCAGTGCACGATCAAAAGTAGTGTCGTCAATGACAACATAAATCAACAGGGCAGCTAGGTCTTTCCTTTTCAAAGGAAACCTATTCTGAAGTACTGAGTTGGCTGTCTCTAAAAGGACCAACTTTCCAAGGTTTTTAGATTGCCTTTTTGGAGTACATAAATCTTTCAAAAGCTTTGCATAGTTAGGAATGAATTTGATGGCATGTAGGAGAGGGATATTAATCTCTACTTGCCCAAATAGCTCCATGATTCTTTATCAGAGGGCTCAGATTTCTTCTTTTTCATATTGATGGAATGCAAAGCTTGTGGAAAAGGGATAGGGTTTTTATTTTTTGCAGTTTCAATGACCTTAGCGGGGGTAAGATCAAGTCTACTTGCATTTGTTTAGAGGGGGTTTCATGTGTGGAGGTGGAAGGCCCAGGGTCTTGAGTCGCTTTCCTACTCCTCAAAGTAACTAAATTGGTAGTGTGATTATTTTTGGGAGGAGGTCCAAGGGCCTGATTTTGGTTGAAACTCAGAGGATGCTGAGGTGTTGGGTGGATAGGAGGCTATCCCGATTCTTGCCTTGGTACTGGTTTGTTTGATTGTTGGGCTTGGGCATGGGCTGGGAGGGTAGATTGCTTGTAAGTCATTGGTCTAGAGTGACTCCATGTGGTTTTGGAGAGTGGTGACAATTCTTGTCAGTTTAGACATTTGATTCTGCATTCCTTGCAAGGTTTTCATTACCTAGGTATTGATATCATCTTGGGAAGGTCTAGGTTGGTATTGATTCTGCCCATAAACCCTAGATTGAATCTTCCTTTGATAAGGAACTTTATTAGGAGCTTTCCAGGAGAAGTTCAGATTATTCCTCCAATTTGAATTGTAAGAGTTTAAGGAATTTCTAAAGTGCTCTTAGGGGGCAAAAATATTCTCGGTTGCTGGGCTATAGGAGTTCGGATTCATAAAATCAAATGTCCCAGTCAACTCAGATGTAGCCTCAGGAAAGTAATTTTGCTCATTGGGGACAACATCGATATGATGCAAGTTTTTTCTTTTAAGAAGGTTAGGAGTGGTTGAGGGTGAAGTCAATTTTTGGGAATTTATTCTTTCCTCTATTTTTGTTTAGTGAATTTGCATTTAATCTAGTCTCTAGGTAATCATTTGGATATCATCATGAGTAATAGGAATAGATTAGTGATAACAGTTTAATTTATTTCTCTAATTAGCTTAATATAGGGCTAATTCCTTAGTAGAATCATGCATTAGGCTTATAAATATTGTATTTAGAGCATGCATGCATATTTGAGATTTGTATTTACTTTACAAATAATTATCTCCTAATTCTAGTCTTTTATGAATAATGTAGTTGATAGGTCATAGAGTAATTTAAAGAATTGACGAATAAAGTTGGATAGGGGTAGAAGCTATAGCTGAGGTAAGAGATGATTGAGGAATAAAGTTGAAATAAAGAAAGATTGAAGACACAAGAACAGAGAAGAAAGGGAGGAATTAAGATAACCCTACCCTATCCCTCAAACCCTAGGATGACCTTGTCCCAGTACTTATCCCTGAACTAGCTCAACATTAGATATTTGAGCTCAAAAGCCAAAATCATGGATAGCAATATCCATGGACCTATTCACCTTATCCATAGTCATACCCTATTATCCATAACCCTAGTCCACTTATCCCATACCCTATCCCTAGCCTAGAAACCTATTCAGGTCCATACCTCACGTAATTGATTCAGTCTGAGTCAATTGGATTAGCCATGTGTCAATTGAGTCCATGAGACCTGATTGGACTAACTTTGAGTTGAGTAGACTCATTTGAGTCTAATCAGATCCAACCTAAACTTATCAGACCAAGCCCTTACCCAATTGGGTGCACACCTACTTGATTGGGTGCACCTACTTTCAATCTGTTTCACCTAGAACTTGATTGACTAAATTTCATCCCACACAAGTTTGATTAGGTTCATTAGAACTTAATTAGACTTACCCACGACCTAATTAGAATTAATCCTAACCTAATTTAGGATTTCCTTAAACCCAATTACAGTCACACACATAATTAAACTAGGATCAATCCAATTGAACCTAACCCATTAGATTTAGGGTCAACCTAGCCTTTTTAGGAACCCATTCCTAGAACCTATACCTACGAAACCTAAACCTAACCTAATCCTCTTTAAGTTGACACCAACTTAAAAGGATTTTATCCTTTGGTGGTCAGCCACATAAGAGGATTCTATCCACCCACATGGTTGGCCACCATGATCCTATTCTCTCAAACGGGCCACCCCCTCCTAGGAAACCCTAGCTGCCACCTAGCTAGCCACTTACTTTTAGAAACCAACCAATCCTATCCTGGCCTTACAATCTAGATCCTAAGGTCCCTATCTAACAGATCCTAGGCATTGATGAGGCGTGTTTCATGAATTAAAATTAGGGTTTGGAGAACCCATCATCATAGCTCACAAAATGCATCTATCAAATACAATTTATATCCAAACTCCAGGGGAGTCCCGAGTCGAACATAGGGAGGCGATGTTTACTTTGGTTGAAAATCACGCTTTGTTTTGTTTCTTTTTGGTATTTTGAGGTTTTATTTTTTTTTTATTTTTGAAATAAAAAGACAAGCAAGACAAGTTCACACAATGAGATGGAACATAACTATGATATATTATGCAAATGCTTGTTACAATAATCTATGAAAGCCTAAAAGAGATAGGGGTGAGAGGAAATCTCCCAAATCAGCTGTTCGGTGAGACGACGACACCTAGCGGAAGCTCAGATAAAGGGGTAAGGTGCAGGACGATGGAGGTGAGATGTAGAAGGATGCCGAGTAAAGGAATGCTTTGTTGAGGCTCTGGAATGGAGGTGAGGAGACAGAAGTGATCTTCTACCAGAATGGAGGTGGGAGGACGAAAGCGATCTTCTATTGGAATGGAGGTAGAAGGACAGTTCCAAGGCAACCTACGAAGGTGGTGGGATGAAGGATGAATTTGTGGTGGGAAGTAGGATCATTACACTAATAGGAGACCTTTGGAGCTTGAGAGTAAGCTCTAATGGAGCTTTGGTAGGCTACTAGAGCTTAGGAGTAGGTGGGAGTAGAGTAGGTAGAGATGAAGAGTAATGGACGGTGTAGGGGTGTTTATATAGTGGAGGGAAGAGGAAGAAATTCATGTAGGGGGTTGTAGTGATAGCTGCAAGTATCACTAAGGATCCCTTGTAGCTGTTGCTGAAGATCACGCCCCCACCACACACGGCCGTAGTTGTCCTAACGCCTATAGGCAATTGGTGATGGCTGCAAGCATCACTAAAGGACCGCCAGGCTGTCGCTGAAGGTCGCACCAACCAAGCACACGCCCACAGCTCACCCGCGCATCATGCGCCCCTGGTCGCACACGCGCACTCGTGTACTGGCGTTGCACTGGCGCTGTGGTTGGCTGTGCTTATGCATGCTTACGCTATGCTACGATGGGCTGGGCACACGTCGGTGTGCGTGCGTGCTTCCAACTGCTGATTTGGGGGCTCCGTGGGTCTCGAACCCGCACTCCTTTGCAAGCCAAGAGCTTCACTGTTGTGCCAAGATGGCTCTTGTGATCCAAAGACATCTTATGGGCATGCGGTGGAGAGATCTTCTCTGCCGTTGGGTCTTGATCCAACGACTAAAAATAGAGATGAGGGGGCACCTTCCAATTGCTGCTGGTCGATGTTGGGTGGCCTACATGGCACCACGTGGAGCCATCTGGGCCATCCATCTTCTTTCTATTGCAGAGGGTGCCACGGTGCTCGGATCGATTTGATTTATGCACTGTTGGATTGCGATCGTTGCTCCAGATCCATTCGTAAGGTCAGATTTTTCATCCAAAGCCATAAGGTTGTTGCATTGCCCTCCTAGCCATTGATCTTCCTCATACCGCATAAGGTACTATAGGACTCCAATCTAGATGATCACGGAGGCGTTAGACTCCGATTGTCATCTTGATCAGATCTGTACAGTCAAATCATCCATTCGAGGCCCAAAAAGAAATCTCCTTCTCTCCTGGCCATAAAAAGAACGTAATTAACCTAAAATATTATTGAACGTTCGGGTTGCTACGGTAACGTGTTTGGTTTTGAAAACCTGTCGTTGTAGTTTGAAAGCGAAGAACTCTTGTTTAACAAATAAAATGTATATTGGAATGGAAATCCCGGGTCGAACACAGGGAGGTAGACGTTTGATTTAAAAACACGCATTTGTTTTATTTGTCACAAAGCAGAATAATTGATAGAAACTATCTAACTATCTACAATAAATAGAAGAGAGAGAGAGAATATTACAAACAAAAACCAAAAAGAGATGTAGAATGAACATGGAATTTCATCATCAGAAAGATTGTTCGTTACACTAGAAAGTGGGAAAATGATTACACTAGAAAGCAGTAAATCTACTCTGGAAAGCAGTAAATCTATTCTACAAAGCAGTAAAAAGAATGGGGAGAGAGATATCCTCCTTGACGGTTGCTTGGAGGAAGAGCCGGATGGGACGATGTCTGGACGAAGGAGGATGGAGCAGGACAAAGGAGGACGAAGTAGGAAGAACGGGAATCGGGCAACATGTCGTCGTCATCGCGGGATCCGCTTCCGAAAGGGAGACAAAAAATTGATTTTATCTCACGAGAAGCATCCCCAGTGTGGGACAAGCTTCTCTTGAGCTTTGGAGAGGGAGAGAAGAGAAGGAAGGGATGAGAATTTCATGTGGAGGAGGTCTCCTTTTATAGTTGGAAGGAATGAGGGCAAATTTGTCTTTTAAATCTCAAACTATTAAATAAGGGGTCTTTAGTGATGGATAAAACCGTCACTAAAGCCCCATTGTGGGCAACGTGTGGCGGAGCGCGTGTACCCGCTCGCCTGCTCGTGCATGTAACACGCATCCATGTTCAGTTGATCTCTCGATCGGACGGCTTATCTCGCGCCTCCACCCGCTCCTCAGCACGTGCGCCCGCGTGCGATCCCGCGTGAGGCACAGCTTGAAATAATGCGTAGGCGCTATCGAGCGCCCACAGTCGCTCAATTCTCATCGCTCGATCGCCTGCGCCTGCTCGCCGCTCCTTGCGATTCGAACGTGCGCCGCCTGCTCGCGTAAGTGCGCTCGACCAACGCACTACAAGCGCGTTTGTGTCACGCTTTGAGTTTTGTGTGCGTGCGCTTATAGCCGTTGGATGTGCATCCAACGGCGGAGAATCGTCGAAGAAGAGAGGGCGCGGCAGGTGTAGCGACCGATTAGGCGGCTGAGATGGAGCCACATGGCACCATCTTGGCCGTCCATCTTCTGATGTTGTAGATGGTGCCACGATTGAAGGATTGAGTCAATTTTCACGTCGTTAGGCTGCGATCATCGATCCGAATCCATCCGTGCAGTTGGATTTGTCGTTTGAAGTGTGGTTTCACACCATCTTTGCCCTTAATCTTCTAGGGTTCCCCGATTTCTATTAGATGCTAATGATGTTTGATTAGGGCGATCTTGGAGTCATTGAACTTCAATCGTCTCTCTGATCGCATCTATACGGTTGGATCTTCGATCCGAGGCCTCGGTAAATGTTTGCCCTATCCATGAACATAAAAGGAGATAATTAACCTCCATTTTATTTAAACTAATCTAAATGCAAGATGATGCATGTTATGCAATATTTATAGTATGCAATGCAATCCTATGCTTAAGAACATGCATAAATAGACATCTTAAGTAGTGTAAAAATGTTTACATCATACCCCCATGCCTATCTTTTGCTAGTCCCTAGCAAAAACTACATGCTATTTATAAAAGAATCAGGTTGGATTACTTGGACATGAGTTATTTTCAATCATTAAGAAAATGTTTACTTAGGATCTGAACTTTCAAAGACACAATAGTGCCCGAGTATCTAGAAAAATGTAGACCGCCTCAAGCCCTTACCTTATCATAGAAAAATTTCTTTTTCTCTTTTTCCTCTTTTCTAATTTTTTTGGATTTTCAAGTTTTAGGGTTTAAGAGTGGCTTTCTACGGCCATTCAACTCACCCAAAATTTGATGAGAACCTAAGTTATAAGCATCTTATTATGAATGTGATAGACTCGTTGACCAGTAGTAAAAATGGACTTCAGATTTCTATGCCTCATGGTGACCTTAAAAAGAGAATTTTGCCTAAAGGTGTATCTTTATAACCGGTAGCTTTCTCCCTACTTTTATTTTTACGAGGTCAACACAAGGATGAATTCAGTGTATATCTCCCCTGTTTATTCTACTTCTCCGCTTCTTTGTAAGTGTTTTGGGATTTTTCAGTGCATTTATTAAGCTGGGTTCTGGACAACCGGTCGATGAGCTGTTATCACCGACAATTTGCCAGCCATACTCATGCGACGAAGTGTGCCTTGTTTCTTTTTTTTTCTCTCCTTTTATTTTCTCTTTGATTTTCTTTTTCTCTTTTTAAGTAGGTAGCTTCCCTGGTCTAAGATTTACCTAAAGGCTGCAAAAAGAGAAAGGTCCAGTGACTGGGCTCTGGACAACCTACCTATGAGTTGTTACCCACAGTAACTTGCCAATTATATCACCCTAGAAGGTTCATTAGCTACCCAATTTCCATTAGAATCGCCGAACAATGAGTCAGTGACAAGATAGTGTGTAGATGCTTAAAACTCAAAATTCCCTCAAATCAGAGGGCGAGTTGATAAGTCGTGTACTTATCACCCAAACTTTTTTACTCCAATTAAAATAGAATTCAAGTTGGCGAGGACTCGAAAAATAAATCCACATTTTAATGGATACACAGGCTGATTAAGTTTGAAGACCTGAAGGGTATTTGTGTTCAGATCATAATGTAATATTTCCTAAGATTGAAAATTTTCTTAAACCCAAGTTCTCTTTCCTAATTCCATAATTTTTTTTTTAATAAAAGAAAATAAAACAAATCTACAAAGCTGATGAATAAATTCAGAGATGAATATCCACCCCCCCATGCCTATCCAATGCAATGTCCTCATTATATTAAAAAGACATAAAATAGAGTGGAATAGTATAGAAAGCACTTGAATTGCGTGAATGTCAGGTTTGCTCTGAGATGAAAACTAAAAAGAACTGTATACGTGCTGAATTTAGTGCCTTTAGCTAGGCACACTATATAAAGAAGAGAAATAAAGAATTCACAGATGCAGGTTAGAATCAGAATAAACATAAGAAACCTCTGACCTGTCATCAGATGTCCACAAATGTGAACTAGATTGTGGTGCAGACCCATACCCCATAATCGAGAATATCTCAGGTTATGGATAAAAATTACCCAAAACCTAAAATCAGTATGCAAGTGGGGTCGAGCCTGCGATTTATGAGGATGCAACCCAAGACCAAAAAGTCAGGTTACAGAGAATTCAAGCTCAAAAGGATAATCATTGAATGTATGCTTAGGTTGGACATCCTCAGAGCAGATATCGTAAGGGTCCTGGTTTGATGGTTTGAGATGAATTGGAACCCTTAGACTTAATCTTCTATTTCCTCCAAAATTAGCTTCCCAAATCAGAACTTCCCAACTCCTATCCTCCTCAATCAAATTGTTAAATTCCAGGACCTCTTGCATATTAATCACCCATCTGAAATTTCCAAGTCTAAAAGATGTGGCAGAATCAGAATTGACTTGGGTCTAGTTATCTCAAAAGTAGAATCATCGATAAGCTCAATGGGGTGTAATTGACAATCAGGGCATTGGATTGAATCCTCCAGAAAATGTGATTCTGGATCCATATGTGAGCCCTAATAAGATCAGGTTCCTCAGTTATTGGGCTATCAAATGATCTATCAGATTCCTCAAGCCCAATCGTCTCACAGAAATCGTGTTCTGTAAACTCACGTGAGACTTCACAACTTGAATCTTCACCATCAGAATCAAAGAAATCAAGATCCGTATTAATGTATGTCCCAAAATCATCTAGCACTTTCTGTTCCAAGGAGACATACATTTCCTCATACCCTAGCTTAGGGATCTCAGGTGAAGAAATCAGATCATCCTTAATTGCTTGCTCTAATTCAATCTTGTCAGCCTCGTAACACGTGTTCCCCCCAACAGGTGCCTGAGTGGGTTCTGACATTGGCTCTCTTGAAGGGAGTTCATCCTGGGAATCATCCCACGACTGAACTAAAGCAACCACAAATCTCATCCTCAATTTCGCTAACTTCCCAAGTAGAAACTCACCCGGGTTCTTATCCTTAACATCCTGGAGTCAATCCAACAAATACTTGTTCAAATCATTAATCATTTCAATCAGGGGATCCAATCTCTCAATGCAAGGTATTGGCTGAACTTCTAAGGATTGTATGATATTTCTCAAGTTAGCCAGAACCTTATCTTGAACCTGGTTACCCTGAACCAAATGAGTTGGTTCAGGGTTGGGCGGGTTTGGGGTCAATGCAGGGGAATTAATGAATTGAGATTCGTTATACCCTTCCTGATAATAGGTCATTTTAGATTGTTCAAAAGGTGGTGATGACCTAAAGGCAGTGTAATTAGAGGATGGATAAGGATCGGTGTATCCTTCTTGATTGTAGATCGTATTAGGTTGTTCATGAAAGGTTGATGATCTATAGTCGATGTGGCTCTGAGAAGGATAGAAATCACAATCATAGTGTTCAGGGTTAGACCCTAAACACGGAGGTCTGGAACTGTATCCCCAATCCGAGTTACCCCAACTAACTGATGGCTGATTACAGTACGAGTCGGGATAATCGTCATGTTGGGGATAATTCAATACAGGAGTGAAAGAGTAGGAATGCGTGTAATATGTGGAAGGATTCATGAGAGACAGGAGGAAGAAAGGTGCCATGCAATACAAGCAATCAAACCTGTCCTTAAGTGGGCTAGCCTAAAGACCTACAGACTCCCAAAACCCATCTTGAGATAAAGGAACGATTTGATCTACTTCTGTCTGTTCAATCCAACCAGTTAGAAGGAGGGACTGGGGAGAAGGTTCTTCCTTCGGCTTGCGCCTTCGGTTCCTAGTGTACCCCCCAGCCGCGATTGTTTGATTCTGCTCCCCTAGCTAGACATTAAATTGAACAGTAGAAATAAACTAATCGAAAATAATCTCGTTCTGGGCTCTGGAAAGCGAGTCGAATCCTTAAGGCCAACATTTACTCTATTTTATTTAGGGCTAGGTTTGAATGTGCTTTGGAATGTGATGGACCCTTAATATGGGTTGTGCCCTTAATGATTGATTGATTTGTGTGTGCATGCATAACCAGTGATTTTCAAGCAAGATTATTTTTGATGTGGTGAATTTTAGAGTTTAAATCTTGCTTAGTAGCTTTTAGGATTCAACTTTAGGTGTTTTCAAATAAGTTTTGTTGGCACACCAGGTTTTGAAAGCACGGGTAAAGATGTTTTCCTTTAGAACTTAAAAGAATATGGAGTTCCTGGTAAATCCCTAAGAGTTGAACCAAAGTGGCAGCTACTTGATGAGTTGATTTTAATTGAAGTGGTGTGGCCCAATCAACTCAAACAATTGGCCTGTTGCACCACTTAATTAGGCACACAAGTGATTACCTAATCTGATTTTTACTCAATTATGTGTTTGGATGTGTGTACCGGCTCCAAAGATTGGTTTATCGATTGAGTTTGAAAATCAGACGAGGTTGTGTACCTCTGTGAGATTTTTTTTTAAAAATTTTCTTTTTAAATATGGAGGTTGGGGTGGGTGTGGGTGTCAAACAACAAACAATATAACCTTAGAGTTTATAAGAACACCTAGGTTGATTGATGTTTGTGTTATTATGTGGTGGAATGAAAACTAATGGGTGGGAGGTGGGGGATAACTTACAAAACCTTCCACAGTACTTTACTCCAATCTACCGCTTTTGCTCATCTCAAAAGAGTACCTGCAATCACAATAAGAAAGGAGAGAAGTGAGGTAAATGATTCGTAAGTTGGAAAATGCAAAAAAAAAATCAAAGAGTGTCCCCTCCCCGGCAATGGCGCCAAAATGTTGAACGTTCCGGTTGCTACGCTAACGTGTTTGGTTTTGAAAACCTGTCGTTATAGTTTGAAAGCGAAGAACTCGTGTTCAACAAATAAAATTTATACCAGAATGGAAATCCTAGGTCGAACACAGGGAGGCGGACGTTTGATTTAAAAATACATGTTTGTTTTATTTGTCATGAAACAGAATAATTGATTAGAAACTATCTAACTATTTACAATAAATAAAAGAGAGAGAGAAAGAATATTACAAACAAAAACCAAAAGAGATGTAGAATGAACATGGAATTTCATCATCAGAAAGATTGTTCATTATACTAGAAAGTGGGAAAATGATTACACTAGAAAGCAGTAAATCTACTCTAGAAAGCAGTAAATCTATTCTAGAAAGCAGTAAAAGAAATGGGGAGAGAGATATCCTCCTCGACGATCGCTTGGAGGACGAGCTGGATGGGACGACGTCTAACGAAGGAGGACGGAGTAGGAAGAAGGAGGACAAAGCAGGAAGAACGGGAACTAGGCAGCATGTCATCGTTGTCACAGGATCCACTTCCGAAAGGGGGATGAAAAATTGACTTTATCTCGTGAGAAGAATCCTGGGTGTGCGACAAGCTTCTCTTAAGATTTGGAGAGGGAGAGAAGAGAAAGAAGGGATGAGAATTTCATGTGGAGGAGGTCTCCTTTTATAGTTGCAAGGAATGAGGGAAAATTGGTCTTTTAAATCTCGAAACATTAAATAAGGGGTCTTTAGTGATGTATAAAATCGTCGCTAAAGCCCTATCACCTGCTCGAGCGCCCGCTTTAGTGCGGTGGAGTGCGAGCTCCCGCTCACCTGCTCGCGTGTGTAACGCGCATCCACGTTCAGTTGATCTCAGCCGTCTGATCGTGAGATCGAACAGCTTATCTCGCGCCTCCGCCCTCTCCTTAGCGTGCACGCTCGCATGCGATCCCACATGAGGCGCGGTGTGCAATAGCGCGTGGGCGCTATCGGGCGCCCATAGCCACTCGATTCTCATCGCACGATCGCCCACGCCCTCTCGCCGCTCCTTGCGATTCGAACGTGCACCGCCCACTCACGTAAGCATGCTTGACCAACGCGCTACAAGCGCGTTTATGTCGCGCTTTGAGTTTTGTGTGCGCGCGCTTACAGCTGTTGGATGTGCATCCAACGATAGAGAATCGTTGAAGAAGAGAGGGCGTGGCGGGTGTAGCGACCGATTGGGCGGCTGAGATGGAGCCACGTGGCGCCATCTTGGTCGTCCATCTTCTGGATGATGTAAATGGTGCCACGGTTGTCGGATTGAGTTGATTTTCGCGCTGTTAGGCTGTGATCGTCAATTCGAATCCTTCCGTGCAGTCAGATTTGTTGTTTGAAGTGTGGTTTAACACCATCTTGGCCCTTAATCTTCTAGGTTTCTCCGATCTCTATCAGATGCTACAGATGCTTGATTAGGGCGATCTTGGAGTCATTGAACTCCAATCGTCGCCCTGATCACATCTGTAAGGTTGGATCTTCAATCTGAGACCCCGATAAAATATTTTCCCTGTCCATGAACATAAAAGGAGACAATTACCCTCCATTTTATTTAAACTAATCTAAATGCAAGATGATGCATGTTATGTAATATTGATAGTATGCATTGCAATCCTATGCTTATGAACATGCATAAATAGACATCTTAAGTAGTGTAAACATGTTTACATCAAATATACACAACTACTCTAAATGTAGGATGATGCACGCTATGCAATATTTATAATATGAAATGCAAATCTAAGCCTAGGAACATGCATGAATAGGCATTTTAACCTAATTAAATGTATCTACTTTAAACCCCCATGCCTATCTTTTGCTAGTCCCTAGCAAAATTAATTGCATGCTGTGTATGAAAATAGAATTAGGACTCAATCCCTTATGCTTAAGTCGTTTATTAACAATAGAAAATTTCAACTAAAGTCCTAAACTATGAAAACTCAACAATACCCAGGTTTCTGCTAGAATGCAAACCACCCAAGTCCTCACCTTATTTGAAAAGGGAAGATAATTTTTTTTTTGTTTTTCTTCTTTTCTAATTTTTTTTTTGGACTTTTGGAGTTTGAGAGTTTTAGGATAACTTTTTACAGCTACCCAACCTGCCCAAGACTCGAAAAGGACTCTAAGTGCTAAACATCTTGTGAAAGGGTGACAGACTCACTAGGCGACCGTTAAAATGGACTTCGGGTTTCTACAACACTAAGTGACCTTGCCTAAAGGTTTATCGTTTCGAACGGTAGCTTTCTCCCTATTTCTTTTATTTATGGGTCAACACAAGGGCGAACTCAGTGTATATCTCCCCGGTTTATTCTACTTCCCTGCTTCTTCCCTAAGTGTTTTGGGAATTATTGTGCATTTTTGTGATCTGGGCTCTGGACAATTGGCTGATGGGCTGTTACCCACGGTAACTTGCCAGCCATACTCATGCGGTGAAGTGCGATTTTATTTGTTTAATTTTTTATTTTCTCCTTTTTTTCTTTTTGTTTTGCTTAAGTAGGTGGCTTCCCTGATCTAAGATTTACCTAAAGGTAGTACGAAGAAAATGGTCTTGTGGCTAAGCTCTGGACAACTAGCCAATGGGCTGTTACCCACGACAACTTGCAAGCCATACCACCCTAGATAGTTCATTAGCTACCCAATTTTCATAAAATTTGCCGGAAAGTGAGTTAGTGTGAATAGTGTGTAGATGCTTAGACTTAAAATCCCCTCAAATCAAAGGGCAGGTTGTTAAGTCGTATACTTATCACCACAATTTATTGACCAATTTAAAATATAATTACGTGGCGAGGACTTGAGACTATGTCCCCATTCGAGTAGACACCCTAACTAATTAAGCCTGAAGACCTGAAGAGTCTAAGTGTTCAGGTCTTATCGTATAATTTTCTAAAGTTAATAACTTCCAAAAGCCTAAGTTCTCTTCTCCTAATTCTATTTTTTTCTTTTTTTTATCTTTTTGAATTTTCAATTTTTTTGAAAAGAAAATGAAAGAAATTCTACAGAGCTAACGAAATAATTTCAAGATTAAGTATCTAACCCCCCATGCCTAAATAATTGAATGTCCTTATTGTAAAAACGAAGACATGAAAAGGGTGGAATAATAGAATATCACCTAAATTTCGTGACAATCCGATCAGCTCCATAGAGAACGTGGAATATACACAAGTGCTAAATTTTAATGCCTTCACCTAGGCATAATATACATACAAAGAATTTGAGAATTCACATGTGCGGGTTAGAATCAAAATAAAAATATTGATCCTTAAACCGGCTAACAGAAGATGTCCACAGACGTGGACCATACTATGGTGCAGACCTATGCCCCAGGGTCGAGTAGTTCTCAAGTTCTTGATGAAAATCACCCAGAATCGGGATTACTGTGCTTACGGGGCTGGGCCTGCAGTTTTGTGGTGTGTAACCTAAGACTAAAGTGGCGAGCAATGGGTAGATCTGGTTCACTCAACTTGGGTGTCCACTTAAAGTTCAGCTTAGGAAGATGGTCAATTATTTCAAGCTTGGGTCGCATGTGAAAGATATCGTAAGGGTCCTAATAGAAGGTAGGTGTTTTCAGGTCAAAAGGAACCCTTATATCCAAAATCATATTTCCCTCAAAAGTAGCTTCCCAGATTTTCATTTCCACATTTCTACCCTCTAAAATCAATTGTTCGATCTCTAGGACCTCTAGCATATCATTCACCCCATATGATTTACCCAAGTCCAAAAATTGTGGCTGACTCAGAATTGACTTGGGTACAATGATTTCCAAATCAAAATCAATCCCTTTGGGGTGTGGTTGAGGAATGGGGCTACTGATTGAATCTTCTAGTAAATGAGGATTTGAATCCTCCAAGTTAGCCCCAACTGAATCCAAATCTTCAATGAACAGGCTATCAAATGGTTCCTCATGCTCCTTGAGCCTATTTGTCTCACTAAAATCATCTTCCTTATGCTCAAGTGAGACTTCACTAAGAGATTCTTCACCCTTAGAGTCAAAGAATTCTCGATCCGCATTTATATATGTCTCAAAATCATATATCATTTCATGATCCAAAGAGACATATGTTTCTTCATTCCCTGGCTCGAGGATCTCGGGTGAATCAATCGGTTCATCCTTAATGGGTTGCTCTAGCCCAACCTGGTCATCTCCGATCTTAGAACATGTATCCCTCCCAACAGGTGCCTGAGCAGGTTCAGACTTTGGCTTTCCTGAAGGGGGTTCATCCTAGGAATCATCCTAAGATTGGACTAAGGCAACCACGAATTTCATCCTCAACCTCGACAACTTCCTAAGTAGAAACTCACCTAGGCCCCTATCCCTAACATTTTGGAGCAAATCCAATAAAGAGTTATTCAGCTCATCAATCATTTTTATCATAGGCTACAATGCTTCAGTGCATGGTGTTGGCTGAGCTTCTAAAGATTGGTTGGTGTTCCTCAAGTTAGCCAACATCTTGTCTTGTACCTGGTTCACTTGAACCGAATGGGTCGATTTAGGTTTGGGTGGGTTTGGGTTAAATCTAAGGGAGTTAAGATATCGAGGTTCTCAGGTCCCTCCCTGATAGTAGGTCATTTTAGGTTGTTTAAAGAATGGTGGTGACCTATATTTAGTGGAATACTGGGAGGGTAAGTGTTATAATCAGCATATCCTTCATGGCTGTAGATCTGATTAGGTTGATCATCAAAGGGTGGAGATCTATAATCTTTGTAGCTCTAGGAAGGATAGTAATCATAGTCTTATTGTTTAAAGTTAGACCCTAGACACTGAGGTCTATATTCATATCCCCAATCAAAGTTGTCCCGATTAGGAGATGGGTAGTCATAAGTCAAGTTGGGATAGTAATCATCTTGGGGATAAGTGTTGGTAGGAGGGTAGGATGGGGAATGCATGTAAGATGTGGAAGGATACATGGTAAAATAGGAGGGGGAATCAGAAGAAAGAAAGGAGCCCTGCAATACAAGCAATCAACCCTATCCTTAGGTGGGTTAACCTAAAGACCTACAGACTCCCAGGACCCATCTTGAGATTATAACTGATTTGGTCTACTTTTATCCAGTCAATCCAACTAGTTAGAAGGAGGGACTGTGAAGAAGGTTCTTCCTTTGGCTTGCACCTCCGGTTCCTAGTGTACCCCTCAGCTGCAATCATTTGATGCTACTCTCCTAGCTAGACATTAGATGGACTAGCAGAAGCAAATTAATCGAAATGAAATCTCATTCTGAGCACCGAAGAGCGAATCAATTCTTAAGGCCAATTTCTACTCAATTTTAATTAGGCTTGGGATGATTATGCTCTTGGAATGTGATGGGCCCTTTAAATGGGTTGTGCCCTTAATGATTAATTCAAATGTGTGTACGTGCACAACCAGGGTTTGCAAATAAGGTTATTTGATGATGTGTCTTTTAAGGTTTAACCTTGCTTAGTTGTTTTTAGGGTTTAATCCTTATGTTGATTCAATCAGGGTTCAGTAGAACACTCCAGGTTTTACAAGCACTCGTGATGATGTATTCCTTTAGAAATCATGAAAAAAATGTGGACTGCCTAGTTCAGCCCTAAAGATTAACCCTAAGTGGCAAGCTACTGATGAATCACTTTTATCTTAAGTGGTGCAGCCCAAATAGTTCAATCAATTGGCCTGTTGCACCACTTAGTTAGGGCACACAAAAAGGTGATTAACCTAATATGATTTCTACTCCTTTATGTGTTGAATTGGTGTACCGGTTCCATAGGTAGGAATCTCTGTTGAGTAGATAAAAATCAAGTCAGGTTAGGTGCCCCAAATGTGGGTGTATAAAGTGTGTATATTGATTCATCCCACAGAAAATATCTTCTTGTTTTTTGTATATATGTGAAGGTGAGATGAGTGGAGGTGGCAAACAAGACAAACAAATTCTACCCTAGGGTTTATGCAAACACCTAAGTAGATTAGGTCTTGGTTATGAATGTGGCAAAATGAAACTAGTGGGGGGGATGTGAGCGACACTTACAAATTACTTTACCCACAGTTTACTCCGGTCTACTACACTTGGATCTCCATGCTAGGGTACCTACATGACAGTAGATCAGAGATAAGCGGGGTTAATAATATGTAAATGCAAAGAAGCACAGAAAACAAGAAAGTAAATTTCGTTGCCTCCCTAGCAACGGCACCAAAATGATGAGACGTGTTTCACGAATTAAAATTAGAGTTTGGAGAACCCATCCTCATAACTTACAAAATGCGTCTATCAAATACAATTTATATTCAAAACTCTAGGGGAGTTTTGGGTCGAACATAGGGAGGCGATGTTTACCTTGGTTGAAAACTGCACTTCATTTTGTTTCTTTTTGGTATTTTGAGGTTTTGTTATTTTTTTTATTTTTGAAATAACAAGACAAGCAAGAAAAGTTCACAAAATGAGGTGGAACACAGCTATGATATATTACGCAAATGTTTGTTACAATAATCTATGAAAGCCTGAAAGAGATAGGGGTGAGAGGAAATCTCCCGAATCGGCTGTTTGACAAGATGATGGCACCTGGCGGAAGCTCAGATGAAGGGGGTGAGGTGCAGGACGATGGAGGTGAGATGCAGGAGGACGCTGGGTAAAGGAATGCTTCGCTGAGGCACTGGAATGGAGGTGAGGATACAGAAGCAATCTTTTACCAGAATTGAGGTAGGATAATGACTCCAAGGCAACCTATGAAGGTGGTGGGATGAAGGATGAATTTCTGGTGGAAGTAGGATCATTACACTAATGAAAGGCCTTTGGAGATTGAGAGTAGGGACTAATGGAGCTTTGGTAGGCTACTAGAGATTAGGAGTAGGTGGGAGTAGAGTAGGTAGAGATGAAGAGGAATGGGGGGTGTAGGGGTGTTTATATAGTGGAGGGAAGAGGAAGAAATTCATATAGAGGGCTGTAGTGATAGCTGCAAGTGTCACTAAAGACCCCTTGCAGTTGTCGCTGAAGAATGCACCCTCACTGCTCATGTCCGCAGCTGTCCTCACACCTACAAGCAATTAGTGATGGTTGCAAGCGTCACTAAAGGCCCACCAGGTTGTCGCTGAAGGTCGTGCCAACCAAGCACACGCCTGCAGTTGGCCCGCACATTACTCACCCTTGGTTGCACTCACGTAGTGGTGCTGTGGTTGGCTGTGCATGCGCCTGTGCACGTAGGTGCTTGCAAGCGTCGATGTGCGTACATGCTTCCAATTGCTGATTTGGGGGCTCCGCGGTTCTCAAACCCACGCTCCTTTACAAGCCAAAAGCTTCACCGTTGTGCCAAGCCGACTGTTGTGATGCGAAGACGTCTTATGGACATGCGGTGGAGAGATCTTCTCAGCCGTTGGATCTTGATCCAACGGTTGATAATGGAGATGAGGGGACACCTTCCAGTTGCTGCTAGCCGGTGTTGGGCGGCCGAGATGGAGCCACATGGTGTTATATGGGCAGTCCATCTTATTTCTATTGCAGAGGGTGCCACGGTGCTCAGATCGATTTGATTTCTGCACTATCGGACTGCGATCGTTGCTCCGGATCCATCTGTATAGTCGGATTTTCAATCTAAAGCCCAAAAGGATGTCGCATTGCCCTCCTGGCCGTTGATCTTCCTCTGACCGCATAAGGTACTACGGGACTTCGATCTAGACGATCTTGGAGGCGTTAGACTTCGATCGTCGTCCTGATTAGATCCATACAGTCATATCATCCATCCGAGGCCCTGAAATAAATCTCCTTCCCTCCTGGCCATAAAAAGAACATAATTAACCTAAAATATGCACAACTACTTTAAATGCAGGATGATGCATGCTATGCAATATTTATAATATGAAATGCAAATCTAAGCCTAGGAACATGCATGAATAGGCATTTTAACCTAATTAATTGTGTCTACATCAGACATTACTTATGATTTAATCTAAGCCATCCAAATTAGTGTTCCTAGGCACCTTAGATTGACTAATAAGAAGCCACCTAGATTCCTATAAAATGACCTAGAGTCCATCCCTTAGGGAACCAATTAGTCGTAGTTAATTTCCTAGCCTAGTCAAGTAGTAGCCCTCCTTCACTATAGTGCATGCCCACCATTATTCCTCTCTAGACTTCATCTTCTTCCTCTCGATGCCATGGATCTGAAGCTCCATCGGAAGCTTCCTCAAGCATCCCTTAAGAGGCTCCAATCTCTTCTTATTCTCTCTATTCTTTTATAGTTCTATTCTTATTGTGATCTCTGATTAAGATTATATTTATGAGACATTTTTTATAGCAAAAATAAAATGTACTATTCATTTGATATTTGTGTCTCTATTAATATCTGTGCATCTATTTAATACCAATATATTATCTGCTACTCTATTCTACTGTATAATAAGTGTGAAAGGCTTTAAGTAGCAATTTCCTCCCTATGTTTGACCTAGACCCCTTATAGTTTGGTATTATAAAAATTAATTGCACGCTACAACGACTTTGCACATTTTTAATCATGTAGATTTACCATACATCAATTAGCTGTGGGTGCCTATCTCATGAACACCTAATTGTGGGTTAAAGTTTCTACAAAGGTGCTCATGGAAGTGTGATTAAATGAGTTATCACTCATTTCTTCGAATAATTGATAGGCACTCTCAATATCTTTATTTAGAAAGTTGACACTGCATGAGGCATCAACAAATGTTCTTAATTAATCATCCAATTCGTGATAGAAGATCTGTACAAGTTGACAGAGTGGCACCTCATGATGTGGGCAACTTCTCAAGAGTTCTTGAAATCTCTCTGAAGACGCATGCAATGATTCACCATGCTTTTGTTGAAAGGTCATAATGTATTGTCAAAGAGCATTAGTATGTGACTAATAAGAAAGAATTCTTTTAGAAATGCACTCTTGAGTTGAGGCCAAGTAGTGATTGGTCTACCTACAGTCTTGAACCAGTTGGCGGCCTTGTCCCTTAAAGTCAGGGGGAAGAGTCTCATAAGCCATAGGTCTTCCCACACATTATGGGAACGAGTAGTTTGAGCAAGGATAGTTAGCTCCTCGAGATGGCTAAACAGGTCATCCTTTGGGTGGCCATGGAAATGTTTAACTAGGTTCAAGATTGCAAGCTTGATTTCGAAGTCTCCATCAGGTATGACTACCCTTGGTCTTTCCTCATAATTGGATGGATCATAAAAGTATTTTAGAGGAATGACAGGCTCCTCAAGGGGTGGCAGATTTGCCTTTTGTTGGCCAGGTTCATGATAGTCCTATCCAACTATTGTTGATTAGCCTGAAGTTGAGCAAGTTGCTCAGCCATCATAAATAAGGATTAGGATGGGGGTTCTGATTCTAACTATTTGGCAAGTCAAAATTTTGAGGCATTTTCAAAGAAGGGATGGGAATGTCAGGTTGTGAACTATGTGGGTTAATTTCATGTTGCGAATGAGAGGCGAAAGTGGGATTGGACCTATTCAGAATATTTTCCATTGTTTTCTTTGAACCACATGAGGAAGAATGCAAGAAAGAAGGTTTTTTTGTGCTTGGGGTGGAATCAAATGGTCCCTCCAGGTGTGGCTTTTGGGATCGATGCCCATGCATACACTACAAGAATGAGGTAGGAGAGGAGAGAGGAGATGAGAGAATTCTTTTGTGTGCACCCAAGCAAATAAAATTCTAAGCCTTAAGGTTGACTCCTTAAAACCTAAGACTTAGTTATTTGTTTACTAAATAATCAACAATTAACTACCAATTAGGTGTTAATGTTCACCCTTCTGATGATAACGTCATCATCAGACATATCTATCTTTAATTAGCCATATTCCATTAATAAATGCTCCTACATAACTGCCAAAGGATTGTAATTCACTACACATCCTTTCTGAGAGTTTAACATGAAACTAGGGTTAAAATTGTAATTTTTCCATCATATCATGAATGCAGAAAAATCATGGGTTTTCTCAAGGTTTTGTTAAAGTTCAATTATGCATTAAAGTCTAACAAGAGGGTCCGTGCAGACAGAAATGAGTTTTCACGCGTTACGAGAATTAAATGACATCTAAAACCCTAAAAATAGACTCGCTTAATTCACTGAGGTTCTAGTCAGAATAAAATTCACCTAAATTTTCTAAAAATCATAGAAAAATATTCTCTAAGGTTTGGTATGCTTGATTTAGCCATTGGAACCCATTTTGACCTAAAACATAGTCTTAGATAGACAGTTGCCCTAATTTGGGTTTCTAAGCAATTTATCTAATCAAACTTGTTCAAAACCTAAATCTGACTTCACCATCAGATTTCTTGGGTCCAAATTAGGTATGTACCAAAATTTTGGCTCAATCAGAGATCACCTTGACCTAGTTTACATTTCAGTCCTATTTACCTCTTTTCTCTTACACATATGCCCCTAACTTTCAAATTAATTACATTCAGGTCCCTAACCTTATCATCATTCTTTGCAAAAAGGTCCTCACACCATTTTTCAAAGTTCAGACCTTCACCATTGAGTTTCGAGCAAGGATTTCTCATTTGATTCTCAATCAAACCTTACCAAATTTGAACCAAAGATTCATTGTGAAATTGCCTTCCACATGAGCCCATACATGAATCCTAAATCACCTTGAAATCCTCATGTGAACCTTTTGAAGGTTCACATATCCGACTTGTGATAAATTTAAGGAGTTCCAAGCTTGGTTTCCATGCTTAAAACCCCTGCCCATGGCCTATAAATGGACCTACGATGCAAACCTCACCTCTTTAGCTAGGTTTGGCCTCAAAAATCTTTCCTTTTCCCTATCTTCAACCACCTCCACCCTAGCTCCGACGAGCATCCTCCTCTGTCATCCTATGGCCTCCCAATGGCCAAATTGTGAGTGTCTCCTTCCTCCCTGACTTTCTCTGCCTTTCGACAGTCAATTCAGAGGCACCCTAGCCCCTTCTTCCTTGATATCCTCCTCGACGGAGAATTCGTCCCCTCCGACGCTGACCGATCAAAGCCAGCACGGATCTCCTTCCTTTTCGTCCCCTAATTAGGTCCCCTCGATCCCTCTTCCCCTTTACTTCCTTTTTCACTCTTTAAATTCCAATTTTGACTGCCATTCACACTCTCCACCTCTGTCTTCTCTAAGTCTGGGAAGGGCTCCGGCAAGCCCGTGCCACCACCACATGCCACCAAACATCACACCACCACCGCCAAAACCTCCGCTGTGGCCCCTAGAACAAAAGCTCTAACATTGTTGGGCCTATCAACCTATCTACCATCCTATCAAATTCACCCACCTTTATGCTCCTCTGACTCCGACAAACCACCACACGCACCTTCACGCTACAAAACCGCCACCACCATCTTTTTCGTGCTTTGGTGAAGCTCCTAAGGTATTTTAATGTGGCCATGAGGCCTTATTCATGATTTCAAGTTCTCGTCGGAGCTCCATTGTCACCCTCGAGTTCTCTAACATGCCTCGCGTTCTCCAGTCGCATCTGCTCCAAGTCTTGGTCCCAGGCTGTGCGGTTTGGCTCCAGGAACTTTCCTAGGTCCTCAATGAGAGTCCTTGTCCACGGCTTCAACATCAATTGGATGTGGTTCCATCAGCAGCTGCGCGAGGAGAAGACCTGTGGGATTTAGTCCCACATCAGGTGCGAAAAAACACCTGATAGCGCTTAAGTTGTTTTTGTCACACCGGCTCTTCACCTTAGACATTAAGGGTGAGGTCCCCACTCACCTGCACACCCGACCTGACCCGACCTAAGACTATTCACTCCTTCGCTGTGACCCACGCCCGAAGCCCTAGACCCAGATGCATGCATGCCCGATAACCCGATAAGCTTGGATCTCGAGAGAGAGAAAGCAGGAAGAATAGAGAGAGTGTGGGGAGGGGGGTTTTTGCTTTCTGAAGAAGTGTCCTTGTGCAACACTTAGCTGTAGAAGAGGTGTTTCCCTTCTGTTGCAAAGGGAAGAAAAAGAAGCTAAGAAAAGAGGAAGAGGGCCTGTCGTACTGAAAGAAGGAAGGAAGAAGAAGAAAGCGAGAAAGAGAGAGGCTTTAAGGCTCTATTAAGTTGAGAACACTATGGCATTATTTGAATTACTATTGAATAATTTAAGTACTATAGTTTACAACTGAATTCTGATTGAATAATTGCATACATGCTTAATTAAGAGGATTAGTGGTGGTCTAAATCACCATTGTTTTTCATTCTCCTCTTTTTGTTCCATGCAATCTTTAGATACATTGAATAAATAATGTGACAGGTTATTATTCATTGAATATCTATTTTTAATGCTAAATTAATTGTGCTCATTGATTCTAATTAAAGATTAGTGTGTGAATTCCTACTTGCTCCCTATGTTCAACCTCGGACTTCAATTCAAGTTATAAATTTTATTTGTTCGAGTGCATTTGTCTTGTAATACAATGCATATCTTAAGAATGACAAATTCGCTTAAACACCTTCCCTTAATTAACCTAGTTAAGTTGCAAGGGGGGATTGAGCCCAAGCATGTCCTAGGAAAATCACTGTAGGCTTGTATAAACCAGCACCTGAGCATTTGGCACTTCCCCTCTGGTTAAAACCAAGTTAAAGAATTGAAGCCAACTGAAAATAACTTAGTAGACAAATATCAAGCCTAAATTGGATGAAATCCTTAAGAGTCAAGTTTCCTAATTTACGGAAAATTTTCATATCTGATTGAAGTTTGAAGCGATTCTGTTTAGAATTTCCTACCCAAATTGCTTGTACCTATTAGAGACTACGCTTAATTTCTAAAATCACCCTGGGCTAACACACTACTTGCTTGAAGCCCTAGGTGAACATTTTGAGATTAAATTGGACTTGAAATAGAGCCAATTAGGGTATAACACTAGGGTTTGAAGTGCTAGTTCACATTTGCCTGCATAAAAGGAAATAAACCCTCCCGCATTTGTGTGCCACCCAAGCCCTTGTTTGAAAAGACCAAATTAGGAAAACCCTAAAAATTAGGCTCTAAAATCACTTGAACCCTAAAATCATGGACCTAACAAACTGAGTCATTCAGGGTAATTTCTGGGTCTTGACCTAGATTTCATTCTACCATCTTTTAGAGCAGGTCAGGTGAAGTTGACCTACATTGTCGACCAACCAACCTCCAAATTAGGTCACGAGTCAAATTAACTTCTAAGTCAAGTGGAATTAAAGTCACAAATTAGGACTTAAAACTGGTAGTCCTATGAGGTCAAGTTATCCATTCTGGTCTACCTGGAACCATAGTGACAAGGAAGGTCGAGTGGGGGAAACCTTGTAACCCGTGGGGATGCTCTACCGTGTAGGGGTTTTTGCTGGACTCTCCCTTCCTGGCTTCCCAGGTAATTCTCAGGTGGACGACTTTTTGATCCAGGGGTATCATCTGCCCTCAACCTCTATAGTCATTCAAAAATCTTTGGGTGCCTTGATTGGGTCTAATTCATATCCAGTCCCTCATCTATTCTTTAGAGCACGCACACAGGAAGGTCCTTGTCTTTTTAACCTAAGAGGCCTCATTAGATCTTCAATGGGATTTCTGATCTGAGTGGATCACTTCGATCTAAACCTGAATTTGATTCTACATTTTGATCCACACCTGATTTGAAGATGCAGCCTGGCAATTTAGGAAGACCATTTAGGAAACTTGAATCCCAAATGTCCAGGAGAGATAGAATGATTGAGGATGCCCAGAAATTTTATGGAGTTTTGATCCACACCTGATTTGAAGATGCAGCCTGGCAATTTAGGAAGACCATTTAGGAAACTTGAATCCCAAATGTCCAGGAGAGATAGAATGATTGAGGATGCCCAGAAATTTTATGGAGTTAATGATAAAACCTCAAATCCAGTTAGCATGATTTAGGTTAATATCCCAGAAACATCAACCTTTATTACAAATTATGCTCAATTAATATTGACACAATTAACAAATGGATCAACTCGGGATATTCTCATGACATGATATATTGAATTGGAAAAATTGCATAACTTTTAATATCTCCAATGTTTGACAAATCCTGTACTTTGGGAAAGACACCAAGATGACCTTGAGAAACAGGAAGAGATGATAAAATTGTTGAAGCAGATTATCAATCAAAAATGCCTGTGTATTCCCCAAGCGTTTAGCAAAACATCTTAGCATAAGACTGAGAATCAATTTGATTTCCCAAATCCCGGTGTTTGAGCAAAAAATCTACGCAAACGAAAGTTGAGTTTTAAAAACCTGTCACTGTAGCGAGAAAAACTATCAACAGATAAATTTAACTGAAACTTAAAAATAATTCCAAGTCGAACACAAACAAGCGAACGTTTGATTAAAAGCTGCATTTGTTTTATTTGTCATGAAGCAGATTAGCTGGTCGAATTGAATCTAAATTAGCTATCTACTTAAAGAATAAATAATGGAAGAAAGAGAGAGAATATTACAAATAAAAAGAAAATAGTGATAGAATAAACATGGATCTCATAACCACAAGCTGATGTTCATTACAGTTACAAATACTCATTATATTAGAAAGTAGGAAATCTACACTAGGAAGCGGGAAATCTACACTAGAAAGCGGTAAAAGAGAAGGTGGAGAGAAGTTATCCTCCTCGACGGCTGGTTGGAGGACGAGCTGCAATGATGGGATGCCCGGATGAAGGTGGTGAGATGCAGGACGAAGGAGAACGATGAAGGATGATGGAGAATGGGGCAGGATGACGTCATAGTGGGATCCGCTTCTCAAATGGCAGTGAGAGGACCACCGCGAGATGCTCCACGAAGAGGGTGAGAGGGTGGAAAAATTGTATTTTTAACTCTAATGGAGCATCCCGGGTTTGGGACAAGCTCTTAGAGCTTTGGAGGGGGTGAGAGAAGAGAGGAAGTGATGAAGAAAGTGTGGGGGTCGTAGGACCTTTTATAAGTGAAGATTTAAGGGGTAATTAGTTCTTCTATCATCAAAACATTAATGTTAGGGTCTTTAGTGATGGATTTATTCGTCACTAAAGGCCTGAATGTGGGCGACGTGTGTGCACTCCAGCGCCTTCTCTCCTTCTGCACGCCTCAATGCTTCATGCACGTTTGTGCGATATCAGCCATTCGATCGCGAGATCAGATGGCTCAGAAGCTATCGCACCTCATTACGCACCCACATCAGATCGGGCATTCAAACATGCGTTTGGTCGCGCATGCATGATCCGTGCACCCAGATCGTGACACATCCCGCTTCGTCCACCGTCTGCGCTGCATCTAACGGTCCAATTTGACCACTCCGTGCCCGCGCCTTGATTTTTAGTGCACGAGGTCTCGAACTCACGACCTGTGGTTCGCCCACAAGCACGTCACCACTATGCCATCCTTGCAGATGGTTGCGATCTTGATTCAACGAAATCGTGCCTCAGCTGTTGGATGAGAATCCAACGGCTCTGATCGAGCGATGAGGACTCCTTTAGAAAGTTGAGGGTGCAGTCTTGGGCTGTTCTCAACCATTGGATGAGAATCCAACGGTCAAGATTTGATGATCAGCAAGAATAGAAAGGTAGTGGTGGGTCCTTAGGCCGATTGGGTAGCTGAGATGGTGCCACGTGGTGCCATCTTGGCTGTTTATCTTCTATGTGTTGTAGACAGTGCCACGGATGTTGGATTGGATCGATTTTCACGCTGTTGGGATGAGAT